>JBBMOL010000104.1:0-1419952 GCA_037954665.1 Laguncularia racemosa | reverse complement strand
ACTAACAAGTTCATGCATTGCTTGGACTTGTTGAATGTTTACAGTTGCTAGAGAAGCATGATATCCAACCCACTTTGATGTGTGCGAACCCCCATGTATTATCTCCTAAGGGGCATAATATTCGCCAAGGTGGAGATTTGTTAGGTATGGCTCATATACTGAATGAAGGACAGATGCTGGAGTGAAGCGAAGTGAAACGAGTGAAAGGAGCTTCGCACCAGCATCTGTCCATTGGGGGGAGTTTTGAGATAGCATGCGGGCTAAGATTAAGTGGGCTTGGGGGTGCGGGGGCGTAGCCCCCGCGGTACGGTACAGGGTATTTTTGTAATTGTACCTATAGTTACTTATATATTCTGTAATTGTAACCTAATTGTGGATTATTCCTAATAATAAGAAAACAGCCGCTCATCGCTCCCGAGGACGTAGGCAAATTGCCGAACCTCATAAAATCTCGTGTTCCTTTCTGTTTGCATTATTTCTGTGTTTACTAGCATAATTTCTCAACAGAACCATATCCTCTAATTCTACATAATGCTGCAATTCAACAACATTTTGAATTTCTCTATTCAATCCAGCAAGAAATCTAGCCATGGTAGCCTCTCTATCCTCCTCTACATTCGCCCTGATCATCGTTACTTCCATCTCCTTGAAATACTCATCCACACTTCGGCTTCCATGCCTAAGAGTTTGCAATTTGTTGTGCAATTCACGATAGTAATACACAGGCACAAACCGCTTCTTCATCACCCTTTTCATCTCTTCCCATGACTGAATAGGTGGTTCGCCATTCCTTCTTCTCTTCAACATTAGTTGATCCCACCACACTATAGCATAATCCGAAAATTCAATGGCAGCAAGTTTCACTTTCTTTCTCCCACTATAGTTATGACAATCAAATACCATCTCTACCTTCTTCTCCCACTCTAAGTACGTCTCGGGATCATTCTTCCCTTGGAAAGGAGGAATCTTCATCTTTATGCTACTCGATTGATTATCCTCTCTATTACTATCTCCTCTATCTTCCCAATCCCTAGTTCTTCTATTCCGACCACTATATCCTCTATAACTCCCGACAGAAGGCTCATCAAAGTCATCACCTGACATTTCATCTCCACTCCTTTGTACTCTCCTAGAACGACTCTCCCTCTTACGCCCTTGGAAGACGTTTGTAGATTGCTCTACCGTCTTATGAATTTGTTCCATTCCCTCCTGAAACATCCTCTTCATCTCACCTCTCAACGCCTCAATCACTAACCTAGCATCAAACCTTCCCCTCTCACCTTTAGGAGAATGTTGCCTTGACATAGTTCCTGCAGAAAAGATTAGTATTAACACAAATATATATATATATATATATATATATATATAATTAAGCCTCACGATACACTCCCTTCCGTGTTTCGCTCAAAGGATGATATCACACAGTCACTCGTGTATTCTCACAAGCAATGATGATATCAACTCACCAATTCCTCTTCTCAATTCTCTTAGAACTAACCCAAACTACACCAATTCCCTTCCATAGAATTCAAAACAACTCTAGGGTTCGTAAATTTCTTCTTTTTTTTCCAATTTTTTTTTTGTCTTTGTTGTTGCTCTTGATCACGTTTCTCTTTTCTTTTTCTTTTTTTTTTGTGTCGTGATTCTTCCTTTTTTTTTTTGTAACAAATCGACCAGTAGATACTACACTTTCAATAGACAATTAATACTATGAAATTGAATACTAACAATTGATATCAATGATTGGAGTTAGGGTTTTAATGTTACCTTTCTCAAACCGAACTGATGTTTTGACAAACCTAAGCACTAATACCAAACTGATGCGTGATCGGTTTGATCGGATTCCTAACTAATACGAACCACGCCAACGTGTGACGAAACCCAATACCAATACGTTCGGAATTCGTTACCTAAGATGCCAAACACCTTAAGTAGAAACCGCGACCCGTTTTTTATAAGCGAGACAAAAACCTTGGTATAATATGAAGAAGCCACAATCGGGATGAAAGACCGATTGATAAGTCGGGATGAATGCCACGGAAATAAAATCCGATAAGTTCTAGGTTAGTTCTTTAAAGAACCAAGAGAGGAATTCTCTCAAAAGTGTTTTCAAACTTTTCCAATGTTGTATATGTTCTATATTCTAAACCCTAAGAGCTTTATACTAGGGTTTACAATTCGTAACAATAAAGCCCAAAATGACATCACTTCAATAAGTTGCGTAAAAATAACAAAAACAGAACATGAAGGCCGGCGGCGTTGGAATGAAGGCCGGCGGCCTTGAGCCGGCGTTCGAGACATACACAGCCGTGTACTTCTAGACGTGTATCTTTCTGTGGATTTTCTTGACTCCATACACGGCCGTGCCTTTTGGCCGTGTATATGATCGTGTATGATTCTGTGTAACCTTGAGATTCCTACATGGCCGTGCCTTGTAAAGACACGCCCTCTTCACCCCGTATCCAGTATGACTTGTACAAGAGCAAGGGCCTTCCCATGGTTATTCCAATCCTTTCCAACTTCATGATTACTCCAATTCTTTTTTACTTCATGGACATCCTTTATCAATCCGTTAAGTGCTTCCTTGAATCGTTTCACTCGATTTCTTGTAATCGGTCTAGGTGGCACTTCAAGAGGATCCACATTCCTTCTTCCGGCTTGGTTCTCATCATGGATCTCATCAACTACGTTCCTATAGCCCAGGAAGAAGCACAAGCTAGAGGTGTCAAAGGCAGGATGAAAGAGAAGCCAAACAACACCCTGATGTGTATTCTACCCCTCCAACAATCTTTCAGAAAAGCAACTGTCATTCAAGAGCCTCGGATAAGCGAAGATGATGTCAGCAATGGGAGCCCAACCCCCCGCACGTCCAATCAGCATTCAGCTCTAAATAATTGGTTCTGTTATCCTATTGATAGCTCTAGGTCAGCTCAAGGATAGAGAACGATTGTTAAACAAATTTTTTTGAGACTTCTTTAGTAATTCAATTACAGTCTGTTTTGCTTATATATATGCTTTCATTTTACTTTACCTAGATCTCCTATCATCGAACATCAGGGATATTTCGCGCAGGTAGAAAATAAAAATGCTGATATCATTTCCAATGCTGCTGGGTCAGTTGTTGAAGGCGATATCCTTGACCACGAAATAATACAAAAAAATTGGCAAAAACATGAACAAAGCGGAATTTCAATTGACGAGCCAGTGGAGACAGTAAATCTAGGAAGCATGGAAAAACCTAAAATCCTCAAAATCGGGACCAATTTAAGTGCCGAGCAAAAGTGTGAGATAACTGAGCTGTTAACAGAATATGCAGATGTGTTCGCCTAGTCATATGGTGACATGCCAGGACTAGACCAATCAATAGTGGTTCATAGACTTCCTACGAGGGAAGATGTCAAACCTAAAAAACAAAAACTGAGAAGATTTAGGCCTGACATCTTACTAAAGATTAAGGAAGAAGTCAAGAAACTGCTAGAAGTAGGGTTCATCGAAGTATCCGATTACCTAGAATGGGTATCAAATATAGTCCCCGTTATGAAAAAGAATGGAAAAGTATGCGTATGCGTATGCGTAGACTTCCGGGACTTAAACCAAGCTACGCCAAAGGATAACTTCCCCCTACCTCACATTGATGTTCTAGTAGACAACACTGCGGGAAACCATCTTTTCTCATTTATGGACGGTTTCTTAGGATATAATCAAATAAAAATGGCTGAAGAAGATAAAACCAAAATGACTTTCATCACAACATGGGGAACTTTCTGTTACAAAGTCATGCCCTTTGGTTTGAAAAAACACCGGGGCAACGTATCAGAGAGCCATGGTCGCGATACTTCATGACATGATGCATCGAGAGGTCGAAGTATACGTCGACGACATGATAGCCAAATCTAAAGAGGAAGAAAGCTATATAGATATCCTGAGGAAATTGTTTAAACGACTAAGAAAATTCCAACTCAAGTTAAACTCAGAGAAATGCACTTTCGGGGTCACAACAGGAAAATTGTTAGGGTTTGTCATAAGCCGAGAAGGCATGAAAATCGACCCTGACAAAGTAAAGTCTATACTAGAGCTACCTTCCTCACGTACTGTCAAAGAAGTAAGAAGTTTGTTGGGAAGGGTAAATTACATAACTCGTTTTATCTCACAGCTCACAGATAAGTGCCGACCATTATTCCGTCTGTTGAAAAAGAATGCCACGATAGAATAGGACGACAAATGTGAAGAAGCATTCAGGACAATCAAAGACTCTTATAAAACCTCCGATCTTGATAGTCCCGAAACAAGGGAAGCCCTTATTCTTATACCTCACGATACTCCTTGAATCCATGGGATGCGTGTTGGGGCAGAAAGATGAAGAGGGAAGAGAGCGTTCCATATATTATTTGAGCAAGAAATTCACAGAAGGGGAACAGAGGTATTTAGAGGTAGAGAGGACTTGTTGTGCTCTGATTTGGGTCATGCATCAGTTAAGGCAATACACCCTTTACTATCATATTGAGCTGTTGACAAGACATGATCCCTTGAAATACTTGGCAGGGATACCAGCTTTGATAGGGAGAATCTCTAAATGGCAAATGCTCTTATCAAAGTTCGACATCACATACATAAATCAGAACTCAATGAAAGGGCAAGCCTTAGCCGATCAATTGGTAGAACATCCTGTCGAGGCAGATTCCCAAGAAATATAAGCCTAATTCCCGGACGAAAATATATTAACAATGGAAGATATACCGGTAGAATACCGTGAGTAGAACCCTAAGTGGAAAATGTTTTTCGACGGAGCTGCCAACGTGTTCGATTGCAGGATCGGGGCAGTGTTGATAGCCCTAGATGGCACACAATTCCCTGTAGCGACAAGACTCACAGTTCCATATACCAATAATATCGCGGAATATGAGGCGTGCATTCTCGGCCTTAAAATGGCCTGTCAAATGGAAATCCGCGAATTAGAAGTATACGGGGATTCATCGCTCATCATACTACAGATAAGTGGGGAATACAAGACTAAAGACCCCAAACTGGTACCATACCATCAACATTTGACAAAGCTAATCAAAGAATTCAAGGCAATCACTTTCACATATATCCCAAGAACTCAGAATCAGTTTGCAGATGCACTCGCCACACTAGCATCTATGATCCAGATAACAGGGGGAGCCGAAGTCCAACTGATGAAAATAGACATCCCCGCCTACTGTTTAACAATTGAAAAAGCATAAGATGACAAGCTTTGGTATCACGACATCAAGACCTTTCTCCAAGAGAGTAAATACCCTGAAATGGCTAGCAAGAATGACCAAAGAACACTCAGAAGGTTAGCAAGCCATTTCTTATTAAGTGGGTCTATACTTTACAAAAGATCATCTAATACCACCTTATTAAGATGTGTGGATAAAAATGAAGCCTGTGAACTGATGAAAGAGGTACATGAAGGAGTATGTGGACCTCATATGAATGGCTACATGTTGGCCCGAAAAATCATGAGGTTAGGATACTATTGGCTAACCATGGAATCGGATTGCATCAAATATGTCAAGCACTGTCATTTGTGCCAAGTATACACAAACCGGATAAATGCTCCGCCCAACGAATTGCATTTATTGTCAGCACCATGGCCTTTCTCTATGTGGGGAATCGACATAATTGGCCCAATCACTCCGACAGCATCCAATGGCCACAGGTTTATACTAGTAGCAATCGATTACTTCACCAAATGGGTAAAAGCTTCGTCATATGCCAATGTCACCAAAGGGGTAATAGTCCGCTTCTTGAAAAGGGACATAATAGCTCGATATGGAGTTCCTGAGTCCATTATCACTGACAACGGTACCAATCTTAATAACAAGTCAATGACAAGTTTATGTCAGCAATTCCACATAAACCATAGAAATTCAACTCCCTACCGACCTCAGATGAACGGGGCAGTAGAAGCAGCTAACAAGAATATCAAAAAGATCATTGAAAAAATGACAACTACTTACAAAGATTGGTACGAGATGTTTCCGTTTGCTCTCATGGCTTATAGGACTTCAATAAGAACATCTACTGGAGCTACCCCATATTCATTAGTATATGGTATGGAAGCAGTGCTACCAGTCGAAGTTGAAATACCATAATTCAGAATTCTGTCAGAAACTCAGCTAACTGAATCAGACTGGATAAAGAAGAGGCTTAATCAGCTAAATCTGATTGATGAAAAAAGACTCACTGCACTATGTCATGGCCAGTGTTACCAACAAAGGATGGCCCGAGCATTTAACAAGAAGATGAAGCCTCGATACTTCAAAGAGGGGGATTTAGTTCTAAGGAAAGTTCTCCCAAATGCCCAAGACTCCAGAGGAAAATTCACCCCAAACTATGAGGGTCCATATGTGGTGAAAAAGGTTC
This sequence comes from Laguncularia racemosa, assembly GCA_037954665.1. NCBI lineage: Eukaryota > Viridiplantae > Streptophyta > Magnoliopsida > Myrtales > Combretaceae > Laguncularia > Laguncularia racemosa. The sequence continues at coordinate 1,413,559 of JBBMOL010000104.1, read as the reverse complement.
TGTCAGGAGGTGCTTTGATATTGATTCAAATGGATTTTCCGGAATTGAGAGACCTCACTAATACAGATGCTGTAAAGATGTACTATCCTTAGGCAAGGGAATTGAAATTTTGCCAATGTTTATGAAAGCCAATATTCGATACAAATTTCGTTGAGTCATAGTTTTTATTTTTTTTACAAGCAAAGTTAATATCACTGAATGGTCGATGTTTCTAACCAATTCTCATTACAACAAATATTCCTAAAACACATTACCCATCACTTCACCAATGAATGATAAACACTAAAATGATAATGAATCTCAATAAATTTTATGATATAATTCTATCTACTTTTGAGCATTAGAACCTAGTGCATTAGTAGGATAACACTATCATCAAAAGAGCCATGCGCACAAGAAAGGAAGCACATCAAGATTTTCAACCCCGTGTCAAGATAAGAAGAAGCGAAGCATAAGCAAACCAGTACGAAGGTTCGGTTGTTTGGTCGCTATCCACGATGAATTGGCAAACATTAAAAAATAAATGACTATCATCCACATCATTTAACTCAGTAGAAGCATATTCAAAAGCATAAGATTAGTCAACCCATAATAGGGCACTTGTCTAAACATCCCCTTTAAAAGGTTAGTCAGCTCGTAATAGGGCACTTTCCTAGATATCTCTTCCTAAAGTCAGCCTATAAGGGCACCTTTCAAGACAATTCTTCCTGTCATAGGTTAGTTAGCCTGCATTGGGGCACTTCCCTAAGCATCTTCTCGTGGGGTCAACACATTGGGGCACCCTTCGAGACATGTATTCCTACCATGGATTAGTCAGCCCATAGAGGGGCACTTTCCTGGGTATTCTCTCTTAGGGTCAGCCCATAAGGGCACCTTTTTGAGACATTTTGTCATAGGTTAGTTAGCCCATAGAGGGGTACTTTCCTAGATATCCTTTTTTAGGGTCAGCCCACAAAAGCACCTTTTTGAGACATTTCTTTATGCTGTAGGTTAGTCAGCCCACAATGGGGCACTCTCCTAAATATCTTGCCTCAAGGTCAGCCTGTAGGGGCACCTTTTGAGACATATCTCCCCCAGGGTTGTGAGTCTAAGAAGACACTTCCCGCTAAGGATAGTCAGCCCAAAAAGGGGCACTTTCCTAGACACCTTTCCTTAAAGTTAGCTTAGAGGAGCACTTTTTGAATTCATCGATTATTTAGCTCAAAGGAGCACTTTTCGAATCCATCGATTAGTTAGCTCAAAGGAGCACTTTTCGATTCTATCGATTAGTTAGCTCAAAGGAGCACTTTTCGAATCCATCGATTAGTTAGCTCAGAGGATCACTCTTCGAATCTATCGATTAGTCAGCTCAAAGGAGCACTTTTGATGACCGATTAGTCAGCTCATAGGAGCACTCTTCGAAGATATTTTTCCAAACAGTCGCTAGTCTAGTCAGACACTTCTATTGACAGGTGGCCAGCTCATAAGAGCGCTTCCTGAGATAATCTTCTCTTCAAGGTTGTTAGTCTAATAAGATGCTTCCTATCATCAGCTATTCTACACTCCTAAACAATGTTTGAGATATTTCCTATCGTCAATTAGTCAACTCATAGAGCACTTTTTGGGAGGATACATTACTCTAGATTGTTAGGACCAGTCCCTAAGCAATACCAACCATCACAAAAGACTCATGGGATTATTAGCTCATTGAGCATTTTCCTACTAGAAACTAAATTCCAAATAACTAGCCAAACCAAGGCGTTATCTATTCAATCAAGAGGCCAAAAATGGCGTATTTCTTGTCTTTGTAGTTAAGTTTTTCAAACATTACTACAAAGAGGGGCAGCTGTAAACACCCCATTTTTTCCCTAAGGATCAATAATAATCAATAATAAGCAATTTCCGATTTTTTCCCAATTTTTCATATTTTCTCTAATTTAGCAAAAATAGGAAAAATATTCAAAAAAAATAAAAATAAATAGGAAAATACATCAATTTTGGAAACTAATTTCAGAAATGGCAATAATAAGGGTTAAATGATTTTTACAAATTTTTGCAATTTCAAAAAATACAAAAAAATTAAAAAATCGCATTGCATACATGTAATTTGCGAAATAAATAAAATCGCGAAAGTGGGCTAGGTCAGCTGGTCCGAACCATGGTCAGGCGTGTGCGCGGGGGTGCGAGGTCAGGGGTTCGAAACGTAGGGGAAGTAGAATCCGCGTTTTGGGAATTTTTTCTTTACTTGGGACACGTGGCAGCATCTGATTGGCTGGAGCGAACGCACGCGCCGGGCGCGTGATCGTCTTCAACCTCTATTCGAGATCATTGACGAGGAGAAAAATCCGAATTTCTGCCATTTTGATTCGATTTTTTGCACAAATCCAATAAATCTCCAACAGAATTAAGATAAACATCATCCAATTGGAATCAAATCTCAACAAATCGATGGATTTACACGAATCGAAGTTGGTTTGTTTAACCGCAAATCCGATTTGCTTCGATCGGTGGAAATCCGAGCTTATCCAGCTCGATTTTTAACGCTTATAAATAGAGGATGAAGTGGAGAAGTAGAAACATGGATCAAAAGTGAGAGAAAGAGAGAAAAAGGAGAGAATCGAAGCTCGCCGGAGTTGTTTGAAACCGCGACCACCGATCAAGTGTTGGGCAGCCACCAGGAGGCGTTTCTGAAGCAAACCACCGCCACAGTTGAGTTCCTCACCCCCGAGAACCTAGGAATCGACACCTCAATCGCTGCAAAAGGCTGTCGGAACACCGTCAACGAGCACTCCCAGCCGCCGCATCCGATCGACCTGACTCGACCCACACACCGACCCGGATCCAGGTAAGTCGGATTTTTTGATTTTATTTATTTGTTTTATTCATTTGGTTTATTTTATTTATTTCGAATTAATTTATTTTACTTATTTGTTTTGTATATTTCAATAAATAGAAAAATGTTAGAAATTAGATTTTTTAGGATTTAATGATATAAAAATAAAAATAGAATTATTATAACAGATAATAAAAATGTAGAAAATTTATAAAGAAAATAATAAAAATATTAGAAAAATAATAATAAATTTTAAATTTTAAAATAAGGTAGATAAAAATCTAGGAGAAAATTTTTCAATAAAAATAAAAATTATAAAAATTATGAAAAATTAAAACTAATAAAAATTATAAAAATTTATGAAAATTATAAAAAATTAATAAAAAAATCAATAAAAATTTATAATAGTAGAAATGAGTTAAAAAAATAGAAAAATGAGTTTTATCACTTAGAAAAATCATTTTCTTAAATAAATCCAAAATTGGTTTTTCCTTAAAATTATTATTTTCAAAAGAATCAAATTATTAAGCTTAGGCTTAAATTTTTTACAAAATCCTAAAATAGTAAAAACATAAATCAAAAGAGATTTCATAATTAAAATTCACAAACCCATTTAAAATTTTTCAGGAAAAGCGAATTACGGCTTGTTTGATCCTGAATAGCAGGTACGTAGGCACCCATTTAGGGCAACCTTAAAAGGAATAAAAAATCATTTTCTTAGAATAATTCACTCAAAAACACAATAAAAGACAACAAAAATGAAATAAAAGACATTTCTAGATGGAGTAAATTTTAGGAGATTAGGTGGTAACCGTAGGGTTTTAATAGGTTAGCTTCCAAACGTAGAAACTCTGGTTTTCCCCTTTCCTCTTTTCACAAAAACGAGAAGAGGAAATCAGGACTACTAGTAGTCTAAATTGGTATTAATCTGCTCAATTAATCCTAATTCAATTTTTCCCAACCACAGTTGGGTAGCGACTCTAAAACTAAATGAAATTCCTAACTCGAGTCGAGGATCTACATTAGATGAGCATAGGGTCTAGTATAGATCAGATTAGGAATGGAAATCAAAAATTAGACTCGACAGATATACAATAGCCATGGCTAATGCTAAAAATTAATTCAGTAGTGGCAGTGATTAGTTTACCATATGTGATAGCTGGTCTATTTTTAATATACTATTCTGAGATTGTTTTCTAAATTAATATATTTTACAGACTATGTTTAATTTTTGCAATATTTTGATCTCTTTCCCAAATAACATGACAAATCTCCACAATGCATCAATACTATTTAATGTTTATTAACTAATGCCTCTTGAACTCAGTTAACTGCTCCCATTTAATTTTTCTTTGAAAGTGGAATTCCATCAAACATGAGGAGTGCATATGCAGTGAAACTTACTAACACAATAAAAGATATGAACCATTCAAAGCCAACTCAATGGGTAGTATATTTGACTGTACTAAACAATAGAATTGGGAAAAGGAACATAAATAAATGAAGCATATCCAAAAGAATTACTTAGCATCCCATAGTTGCACTGAGCAATGTCAACTTCTTCAACCGGGATATACTACAGGTTCTATCAAGGAAAGGAAAATCGTTAATAATTAAACTTTCTAAGGATGATAGATGGACTATGCCTTCAACACCACTTAACTTACTACGGTCTTCCAATCTAAGCACTCTCAATTTCTCCATGTGGAATAAGTCATCGATGCTTTTAAGGTATGGACAATCTTGGATACATAATTTTTCCATGGATATTAGTTGGCTTATGCCTTTAAAACACCTTATCATATCAATGTCGATCAATTGGCACTCTAGAAACCAATATAAGAAGCAATGATTTTGGAGTACATCAAATCCTTCCAAGAATGTTATTCGGCCTATGCCTTTTAACTCGAGCTCTTTCAACAGCATCAAGTGGAATAGGTCAAAGAGGATTTTGAACAATGGACAATTCTTGAAATGAAATATTTTCAAGGATGTTAGTTTGCCTATGCCTTCAACACTAGTTAGCTTATCACAATTGGAAAACTTGAGCATTTCTAGCTTCTTCAAGTGGGAAAGGTCACCTATTGTTATGAGGGATTTACAGCCTTCGATAAATAGTTCTTCCAAGGATGTTAGTTGGCCTATGCCTTCAACACCACTTAGCATCTCACAGCAGTACAACTTGAGCTTTCTTAACTTCTTCAAGTGGGATAGTTTACCGATTGTTTCAAGGGATCTACAATTGCTGAAGCAGAGCTCTTCCAAATTATGTCAATTTCCAATTGATTCAAGGATCTTTGTCAATGAGAAACAAGAATCCAATGACATGGTATGTAAATTGATGAGTGATCCGATCGAGTCTAGAAGCTTTGTAAGCTTGTAGCAGTGATTTTCAACTTATTGATGCTAAGTAGACATGAATAAAGTGTTAGAAGCATAGTTACTACAACATACGAAATATAGGTTAATGTAGATAGCAACAGCAGCAGCAATAATATATCATATTACCTCAATTTCACTCCATCTACTCCAGTCTTTGTATGATTGGAATATTCTCCAATTTTGGAACCACCAACTTCCTTGGATGAAAATTGATAGACATGGTTTCAATTGCACACAATTGAAGCCATCTTAGATTTGGAAGTCGATCATTAAAATCTGCATTTAAACTTATCGCATTGTTCAAACTGAGAAATCTTAACTTTCGAAAACCCTTAAAATGCTCACTTGTATATTCATAAATGCCCTAGAAGGTGAGTGCTTGGACCTCTTTGGGTTTCCTACCATTCAAAATATTCTAAAATAAGGACTTTTAAGAAACCAGACCACAAAATGCAATTAAATTTTGATTTGTGGTTGCCATGGTTAGAAATAAGCTCTACGAAACCATGTTGATACGAATAGATACTATTTATTATATCTAAATTAATTCAAATATTGAACTCTATCTTTTGTAATTTTGCATCATTCAGTCAACTATTCTTTTTCCTAGTGTAAAATATATTATATAATGTCAACTATATTGGATATGATAAATAAAATGAAGATGATATTTAAATTAACTAAGGATGATTATAGGAAGTATTACAATAGAATATATTAAGAGGTGACAAATGGAAGGAAAGAAAAAAAAAAACACACAAATGAATTTAGTTTAGTATGATTTTTAAGATTAATTAGATAATTTTAAAGCATCTTGTTTATAGATAAATAATAGAAATTCAATAACAATTTATTTGTCTTGAAGTTTAATTATTATGAATATTGTTCTTCTTTTAAAATGAAATAGATTTAAATTTCCCTTCTTTTAATTGTATAACATGTAATTAAAAAAATATACATCTAACTTTAGTAAATGTATGAATAAACAATATTTAGAAGAAAACATAATTAAAAAAGTAATCATAAGGATCTAAACTAGCTAATATCTATTTAATAAAATCATATTTTATTAACATAAACAATATCGAATGGTTTGATGTTATTGAAAAAAAAAAAAATCAACTTCTATACTATCATCAAAAGGTATCTTAAGTATATAGAGTGCACTGAATTTTCTAATTGCAATGCAATATCAATACCTATCAAATTATTAAAAGTTTTAGAGGAGTAATATATACATTCATATTTATATATATTAATATTAGATCTATTCGACCTTACCCCTATCATTTAGTGATCTTTCACGTATGTTTGGTAGGAACCTACGGTGATCATATTGAGTAGAAAAGTGGTTGTAGATAGGCTTTGCCAGAGTTGTCTTGCCAATTCCACCCATTCCATGAATTAATACAACTTGAACCACATTGAAAGCTTTGGGGTCAACCATTTTTAAAATGTTATCTGCATGATCTTGTACTCCAATTAAATAATCACCCACAACTAGATTGACTTTCTTCAATTTTTTAAAAACCTTTCTGAGTATTATCTTTACCAATTCTCCCTCATGTCTACATGTCCAATTTTCATGTTATAAATTCAATAAGTTATATAGAAAAGGTCATAACAATTACCTGTCTGCAATGTTCTCTGATTCAAATCCTTTCAAGGTTGCAACTTCCTTGAGTGCATTCCTCCATTCTTGGATATCATCATTAGAGCCATACTTCATTTGGTAAAAGCGAAAAGCCTCTTCGAATTTGCCGGTTTGGTTTCGGACATCCGATGGTGTAACTTTGTAGAAGATTGGTATGATTTTTTGACCAGTTTCCTTGCATTTGAGAATTTGGACAAGCTCTCTGCGGCACCATTCACTTGAAGCATAATTTGGAGAGATAATTGGGATTGAAATCTTGGAAGCCTTGATTGCTTTTATAAGGTCGAGGTCAGTTTTTTCACCAACATGAAGCCCTTCGTAAAGGAAATTAAACCTAGAATCGCAATTCTATTTTGAATTCATTCTAATATATCAAATGTGACATTATAGGAATCATATTAATTTATGAAATAATGCTGGTGGAATTGGATCAATGTTTGACCTAAACAAAGATAGGGTTCACGAATCGAGGAGCAAATTGGGATTAATGAACTTAGTAAAAAAAAAATTGGCTATAAATGAAGAAAAAATGTTATACAAATACATATCTTAAATTCATAATAGAAGTTATAGTTACGAAGCTATTTTTCATTTACTTTTTTTAGGCATGCAAAAGTAATTGTAAGGAGTAAATAAATGTAATTAATCTTAGGAGCTTTTTCTTTTGCTTTACCATTAGTGCCATCTTTTCTTTTTTCTTTTTTAATCTTAACTAAGCTATCCTTGTTTGACGATAATGAAATCCTTAAGCCAGTTATGACAATAGAAGTATGATATGTAGCTAAGTCAGCTTGCCCGTAAACTTAAACATGGCATGAATAAGGCATGTGAAAGTATCTTGGAGCAAGATAGAAATTAGAAAATAAGCAAGTTAACTCAAACTAAATTCAAGTATATATACAAACTCAAGAGGTCGACCAAGCAAGATTGATAAGGGAAGGTCGTTAGGAGGTAAACCTGATGGATCGGAGCATGGTCAATCGAGTTATCAACCGGCCAAGAACGATTGTAGCGTAGCCGACAAGCTTAAGCCAATTCCCAAGGTCACAGACTCAATCCGTCCTTCTTCCTATCTTATGTTTATCTATCTCTCTTCAACGAGACTACAACCAATATTTATCTTCTCCAACAAAGAAATTAACTCCCATAAGCTTAGTTTGTTGGATTTGGACCGATTTTACATTGCTTCACCACTAGTTCACTATAAATTCGTAATAAAAGTAAAAAATAAAAAATAAAAATAATAACAAGTAAGTGTGATCCATCTTTGATTTCACAATTAAGCTTACAATTTCAAGAAATTACAATTGAGATTTCCAAATTTGCAAAACATGGGAAATTTCAGTAATTGAATTACAACCTAACTACAAGTTTGGATTAGGATATCTCATAATTTTAGATTATTTTTTTTTTGTTTAGTGTTGATTTTGGTAAAGGATTTGATTATTAGAAAATTTCTTAGAGCCTAGGGTTAGTTTAATTTGTTCAATCATATGGATAGGTTTATGTACTATTAGGAGCCACACGATATTAAGTTTATAAATTTTGGATACTCTTGTCAAAAAGTTATATAAATGTCATCAACTACGTTTAGCTTTTTATTTTTTTATTAATTTGTTTCTATACTTAGTATAATACTAATAATATAAGTGTGTATTTATTATTTTAAACTATCTATATACATATAATAATTATGCAATAATTAAGGTAATAATATGTCATATATATCTACCCTGGGTTGTATATTGGCATTGGACATAGGACTAACGTAGCTTATACAATAATAGTAAAAATAATATTTTGATATACCTTAAAAATCAACAAATTAATATAAACCCATACAATATAACCAAATTTCTATAACTTGTGGAGGGAAAAAACTAAATCATAGTTACTTATTCGACATATAGGCCTTAGAACTTATCGTGCATTATCTAAGTACAGTGAATGATATTGACATGTTATTGGTTGAATATTCTCATAGAGTAGCATGTGCTTGGAAATGATGACCTATTGTATTGTATGTGCATGTAAATTAGTAGTTGAATGTGCGCAACTATACATATATATGAACTTAGTCAACACTATGATACTATCGGGTACATTTTTTATGATTTAAATCCTAATTTGCATTACAATATCAATCATTGCTGAGTCATTGCAATTACTTTGGCACTTTAAAATAAACTAATGCCAAACTTAACTAAGCATTCAAACAAGACCTACAATGGATCCTCTTAAATTGACATTTGAGTAACACAATTGAACCAATAACATGTCAATATCATTCGCTATACTTAGATATTAACTCAATAGGTAAGTAAAGTTCTCTCCCGACCAATCGAAAATTTGCTGTGCCAAGAATGTTGTAACCATGTTGTGTTGTTCTATTAAAATGTGCCACATGTAGAATTAAATTCAAGGATAGAGACATGTAGAAAAAAATGGAAAACTAGTTGTAAAAGATTGCATATCGGATGGCACATTTTAATAGGTTGGCACAATATGGTTATAACATCCTTAGTATGGCAAATTTTCATCCCTCTTGACCTTAGTTAAAGTTAAGTTGACTCAAATGGGACATGATAAGGTTAGCAATGAGCTAAAAAAGTGTTATTATGGGTTAGACAGGCTTCTAAGAAAAGTAGAAGTCTTAGTGCTACCTAATATATGACGTAGGTCTAGCACTTGCACCCTCACTACGTATATTGTGAAATTGGAACTACTATTAAAGTTTGGTTGAAGCAAGATTATTATCTTTAACTTCACATTGAACTAAACAAAAATGTACAGATGTTCATATTGTTTCTCATGTGTTACAATTATATATTGGTTGATAACTTGATTAATCTCAAGTGAAGTAGAATCCATTGATGTTATCACACCAAGTCTGACTACCACCACTATGTTTATGTTTGGTTCTCTAGCGAGTATTGATCATTAAAGTACATTTACAATGAAGTGCCATGGTGTAAGATGCTACTATCAATATTAACCCGCAAGGACATTTTCTACCATAATTGCCCCTACAACTATCTCTACATCCATTCTTTTTAATGCTGCATCGATATTTTTCACTCTATATGTGAAGAAAATTACCCTAAACAAACATATATATTATGTGTACTTCTTCATATGAGTTATATGTTTTACACTCCAAATGAGGTAGTAATTTTAGAAAGTAACTAAGAAATTGGAACTTCATCGGTGCTTCTAAAATGGGGTCTATGTTTTAGAAAAGAGTTCAAAAAGGGGCTCCTATTTATCTCTTTGAAAATCTTGTCCTTTGTAACCTAATGGCATGCACTAATCTTCTAATATAATGGATTAGGTTTAGTTCCCCCCTCTCCCAATAGTTGTAATAGTAATTGAAAAAAAAAAAAAAAAACTACTCCTCTTTAAATATTTTCAAAAAATGTTGAAGAAAAAAATTTACATCACTAGTCCTTGTATAATTTTATCCAATATTAAATAAGAAGTTGTGAGAAAGCCTTTTCATCAAACTATATATTCATAAAATAAATTTATAATTTACCAATATATTATACTTGTTCTTTCCATAATTATGATAATAATATGCAAGTTTCTTATTAGACTAACCTCCAAATATGGTTTCATTTTTAGAGAACCCTAAATGGTGTGCATTTGTTATTGTTGTGAACTAATCTATGGTTATCTACACTACATCATACTTAGCAAAATAATACCAAAAATTATGCCAAAATCGTATCTTCTAATCATGATTTTGGGAGCCAATAGGAAATTGATGAGAGCCATGATGGGAGCCAAGCCAGAAGAGGAAATGTGGATCCTCTTGAAGTGCCACCTGGACCGATCACAAGAAATCGAGCGAAATGATTCAAGGAAGCACTTTAACAGGTTGATAAAGGATGTCCATGAAGTAAAAAAGGATTGGAGCAATCATGAAGTTGGAAAGGATTGGAACAACCATGGGAAGGCCCTTGTTCTTGTACAAGTCATGCCGGATACGGGGTGAAGAGGGCATGTCTTTACAAGGCACGACCGTGTAGGAGTCTAGAGGTTACACAGAATCATACACGGTCGTATATACGGTTTAAAGGCACGGCCGTGTATGTTGTCAAGATTTCTACAGAAAGATACACGACTAGAAGTACACGGTCGTGTACATTGTCAAGATTTCCACAGAATTATACACAGCCAAAGTACACGGCCGTGTATCTCCCCGACGCTGGCCTTCATGTCTTGTTTTGTTATTTTTACTCACTTATTGAAGTGATGTCGTTTTGGGCCTTTATTGTTACGAATTGTAAACCCTAATATAAAGCTCCTAGGGTTTAGAACATTTAGAATATAGAACATACAACATTGAAAGTTTGAAAACACTTTTGAGAGAATTCCTCTCTTGGTTCTTTAAAGAACTAATCTAGAACTTATCGGATTTTTCTTCCGTGGCGTTCATCCCGACTTATCAATCGGTCTTTCATCCCAATTGTGGCGTCTTCATATTATACCAAGGTTCTTGTCTCGCTTATAGACAACGGGTCGCAGTTTCCACTTAAGGGTGTTTAGCATCTTAAGTAACGAATTCCGAACGTATTGGTATTGGGTTTCGTCACACGTTGGCGTGGTTCGTATCAGTTAGGAATCTGATCAAACTGATCTCGTATCAGTTTGGTATCAGAGCTTAGGTTTGTCAAACATCAGTTCGGTTTGACGAAGGTAACATCAAAACCCTAACTACAATCGTTCATATCAATTGTTAGTATTCAATTTCATAGTATTAATTGTCTATTGAAAGTGTAGTACCTACTATTCAATTTAGTTACCAAAAAAAAAGGAAGAAGAATCACGACAAAAAAAAAGGGGAACGTGATCAAGAGCAGCACACAAAAGCGAAAAAAAAAAAATCTGAACGAAAACAAGAAAAAGAGGAAAATTTCCGAGCCCTAGAGTTGTTTTGAATTCTATGGAAGGGAATTGGTTTAGTTTGGGTTAGTTCCAAGAGAATTGAGAAGAGGAATTGGCGAATTGATATCATTATTGCTTGTGAGAATACATGAGTGACTGTGTGATATCATCATTTGAGCGAAACACGTAAGGGAGTGTATCGTGAGGTTTAATCATATATATATTTGTGTTAGTACTAATCTTTTCTGCAGGAACTATGTCGAGGCAACATTCTCCGGAAAGTGAGAGGGGAAGTTTTGATGCTAGTTTAGTGATTAAGGCGTTGAGGGGTGAGATGAAGAGGATGTTTCAGGAGGGAATGGAACAAATTCATGAGACGGTAGAGCAAAGACTAGAGCAATCTACAAACGTCTTCCAAGGGCGTAAGAGGGAGAGTCGTTCTAGGAGAGTACAAAGGGGTGGAGATGAAATGTCGGGTGATGACTTTGATGAGCCTTTTGTTGGGAGTTATAGAGGTTATAGTGGTAGGAATAGAGGAACTAGGGATTGGGAAGATAGAGGAGATAGGAATAGAGAGGATAATCAACTGAGTAATATAAAAATGAAGATTCCTCCTTTCCAAGGGAAGAATGATCCTGAGGCGTACTTAGAGTGGGAGAAGAAGGTAGAGATGGTATTTGATTGTCATAACTATAGTGGGAGAAAGAAAGTGAAACTTGCTGCCATTGAATTTTCGGATTATGCCATAGTGTGGTGGGATCAACTAATGTTGAATAGAAGAAGGAATGGTGAACCACCTATTGAGTCTTGGGAAGAGATGAAAAGGGTGATGAAGAAGCGGTTTGTGCCTGCGTATTACTATCGTGAATTGCACAACAAATTGCAAACTCTTAAGTAGGGAAGCCAAAGCGTGGATGAGTATTTCAAGGAGATGGAAGTAACGATGATCAGAGCGAATGTAGAGGAGGATAGAGAGGCTACCATGGCTAGGTTTCTTGCCGGATTGAATAGAGAAATTCAAAATGTCGTAGAATTGCAGCACTATGTAGAATTGGAAGATATGGTGCATATGGCGATAAAGGTTGAGAACCAGCACAAGAGGAAAGGTAGTAGTAATGCACGGTTTCAACAGGGTACTGGTTCATCCACCTGGAAGACTAACCAATGGAAGAAGGAAGAAAAGCCTTTACCCACCAAACCAAAAGGAGAGTTGAGGCAAGCGGGTTCTACTCCTGGTAACCAAGGTAACCTTGATTCTTCTACTTCTAGAAATCGTGACATTAGATGTTTTAAATGCCAAGGTAAAGGCCATATTGCTAGTCAATGTCCAAATAGGCGTGTGATGATTTTACGTGATGATGGTGAGTATGAGACTGAGGGGGATAGTGAAGAAGATGATATGCCTCCATTAGAGGATGCTAGTGATGATGAGGAGCCTGCAGTAGGGAAGTTAGTGGCAGTAGTGAAGAGAGCTTTGAATGTGCAGGTGAAGGAAGAAGAGGAGGTGCAAAGAGAGAATATCTTTCATACTAGATGTTATCTAGGTGATCATATTTGCAGTGTGATCATTGATGGAGAAAGTTGCACTAATGTGGTGAGTAATTTTATTGTTGAGAAGCTGGGATTCAAGACACTAAACACCCTAGTCCATATAAATTGCAGTGGTTGAATGATAGTGGCGAGACTAAGGTAAGTAAGCAAGCCTTGATTGCTTTTCGCATTGGTAGGTATGAGGATGAGGTGTTATGCGATGTAGTGTCAATGCAGGCATGTCATGTGTTGTTGGGGAGGCCATGGCAATTTGATAGGAAGGTTGTTCATGATGGCTTTTCTAACAAGAATACGCTTGTTTACCAGGGGAAAAGCTTTAACCTTAAACCTTTAACACCTAAACAGGTGTATGAGGATCAGTTGCAGCTACAACAGTCTTTTGCAAAACATAAGGTGAGTGAAAAACAGAGGGAGAGTGAGAGAGCAAAAGACAATGAGAAAGAAAAGGAATACAAAAGTCGAACTCAAAAGGAAAAAGAGAGGAAGGCTGGAAAGAGCGTGAGAGACCAAGTTGAAGGGGGATCAACTTTGGTGGTGAGTGAAAAGGAGAGTGCAGCCTTGCAAAAGGAGAGTTGTGTGGCAAGAGCGAGCGTAGTGAGGAGAGCGTTAGTGATGAAGCAACCTATGTTGTTGCTGGTTTTTAAGGAAACATGTCTGAATACTAACGAACTATCTAACTCTTTGCCTAGTGTGGTTGTGTCTATTGTGCAGGACTTTGAAGATGTCTTCCCTGAGGAGATTCCAAAGGGATTACCACCTATTCGTGGTATTGAGCACCAAATTGACCTTGTACCCGAAGCATCGATTCCAAACAAGCCAGCTTATAGGAGCAATCCGGAGGAGATAAAGGAACTCCAAAGGCAAGTCGATGAATTAATGGAGAAGGGGTACGTGAGAGAAAGCATGAGTCCATGCGCAGTGCCTGTGATTTTGGTGCCTAAGAAAGATGGGTCATGGAGAATGTGTGTTGACTGCCGCGCCATCAACAACATCACGGTAAAGTATCGTCATCCCATTCCTCGTTTAGATGACATGTTAGATGAGTTACATGGGTTTAGTGTCTTTTCCAAAATTGATCTGAAAAGTGGATATCACCAAATTATAATGAAAGAAGGTGATGAATGAAAAACCGCATTCAAAATGAAATATGGATTGTATGAGTGGTTAGTAATGCCTTTCGGTTTAACTAACGCACCTAGTACTTTTATGAGACTTATGAACCATGTTTTGAGGACTTTTATTGGTAAATTTATGGTTGTCTATTTTGATGATATTCTCATTTACAGCAAAAGTTTGGAAGATCATATATCTCACTTGAGGGATGTTTTAGGAGTACTTTGAAAGGAGCAATTATATGCTAACCTCAAGAAGTGCACTTTTTGCACAGACAAACTTGTGTTTCTTGGTTTTGTTGTTAGTGCACAGGGAATACAGGTTGATGAAGAAAAGATTCGTGCAATCTAAGAATGGCCTAGTCCAACTACTGTAAGTAATGTGCGGAGTTTCCATGGACTAGCGAGTTTTTATAGGAGATTTGTGAAGGATTTCAGTACCATTGCAACACCACTTACTAAGGTAATTAAGAAGAACGTGGGGTTTAGATGGGGAGAGCAACAAGAGAAGGCCTTTCAGACGCTTAAAAATAAGCTGACTCAGGCGCCATTACTTACTTTACCTAACTTTGCTAAAACGTTTGAAATTGACTGTGATGCTTCAGGATTAGGTATTGGAGCAGTGCTCATGCAAGAGAGAAGACCAATTGCATTCTTTAGCGAGAAGCTAAGTGGGGCAACCTTGAACTACCCTACTTATGACAAGGAGTTATATGCCTTGGTTCGAGCACTGGAGACTTGGCAACACTATCTTTGGCCAAAAGAGTTCGTGATCCACACTGACCATGAATACTTGAAGTACTTGAAGGGACAACACAAGCTAAACAAAAGGCATGCTTGTTGGGTGGAGTTCATCAAAACATTTCCCTATGTCATCCACTACAAGCAAGGTAAAGAGAATGTCGTTGCTGATGCACTTTCTAGAAGGTATGCTCTTATCTCTACTCTTAGTTCTAAACTGCTTGGTTTTGAGCACATTAAGGAATTATATGCTGTTGATTGAGATTTTTGTGAGTATGTGCATTGTGAGAAGAGTGGGCATGGTAAATTTTATAAACATGAAGGATTCTTGTTTAGGGAGAGTAAACTATGCATTCCAATTTGTTCTTTAAGAGAATTATTAGTAAGGGAGTCTCATGGAGGAGGTTTAATGGGACATTTTGGAATAGCTAAAACCTTAGGGGTATTGCATGAACACTTTTATTGGCCTCACATGAAACGAGATGTTGAGAGGATTTGTGAGCGATGTGTTACGTGTAAGCAAGCAAAATCTAGAGTCCAACCTCAAGGGCTTTATACCCCACTTCCCATTCCTCATGAGCTTTAGGTAGATATTTCCATGGATTTTGTGTTAGGATTACCTAGGTCTAGACATGGTCGGGATTCTATTTTTGTAGTTGTGGATAGATTCTCCAAGATGGCACATTTCATTCCTTGTCACAAAACGGATGATGCTTGTAATATTGCCAATTTGTTCTTTAGGGAAGTTGTGAGATTACATGGTATGCCTAGAACAATTGTATCGGATAGAGATACTAAGTTCTTAAGCTACTTCTGGAAGACCTTGTGGGCTAAGTTAGGAACTGAGTTATTATTTTCTACTACTTGTCACCCACGGACTGATGGTCAAACTGAGGTAGTAAATCGAACTTTATCTACTTTGTTGAGGGCTGTCATTAAGAAGAACATTAAAAGTTGGGAGGATTGTTTGCCGCATGTTGAATTTGCCTATAATCGTACAATGCATTCTGCTACTAAGTTTACTCCTTTTGAAATTGTGTATGGTTTTAATCCACTAACTCCTTTGGATTTATCACCTTTGCCTATTTCTGAGTATGTTAATATAGATAGCAAGAAGAAAGCAGAATTTGTTAAACAGATCCATGAGAAGGCAAGGCTAAACATTGAGCGAAGAACAGAGCAGTATGTGAAACAAGCCAACAAGGATCGTCGACAGGCTGTCTTTGAACCTGGAGATTGGGTTTAGGTTCACATGCGTAAAGAGCAGTTTCCTGTGCAGCGTCGATCTAAACTACTTCCTAGAGGTGATGGACCATTTCAAATCCTTGAGCGCATCAATGATAATGTATACAAGATAGATTTACCCAGTGAGTATCAAGTAAGTACTACATTTAATGTTACTGATTTGAGTCCTTTTGATGCAGGCGATGATTTGAGGACAAATCCTTTTCAAGAGGAGGGGAATGATGAGAGCCATCATGGGAGCCAAGCCAGAAGAGGGAATGTGGATCCTCTTGAAGTGCCACCTGGACCAATCACAAGAAATCGAGCGAAACGATTCAAGGAAGCACTTAATGGGTTGATAAAGGATGTCCATGAAGTCGAAAAGGATTGGAGCAATCATGAAGTTGGAAAGGAATGGAACAACCATGGGAAGGCCCTTGGTCTTGTACAAGTCATACCGGATACGGGGTGAAGAGGGCGTGTCTTTACAAGGCACGGCCGTATAGGAGTCTAGAGGTTACATAGAATCATACACGGTCGTATACACGGTTCAAATGTACGGCCGTGTATGTTGTCAAGATTTCCACAGAAAGATACACGACTAGAAGTACACGATCGTGTACATTGTCAAGATTTCCACAAAATTATACATGGCCAAACTACACGGCCATGTATCTCCTTGACGCCAGCCTTCATGTCTTGTTTTGTTATTTTTACGCACTTATTAAAGTGATGTCGTTTTGGGCGTTTATTGTTACGAATTGTAAACCCTAATATAAAGATCCTAGGGTTTAGAACATTTAGAATATAGAACATACAACATTGAAAGTTTGAAAACACTTTTGAGAGAATTCCTCTCTTGGTTCTTTAAAGAACTAATCTGGAACTTATCGGATTTTTCTTCCGTGCCGTTCATCCCGACTTATCAATCGGTCTTTCATCCTGATTGTGGCGTCTTCATATTATACCAAGGTTCTTGTCTCGCTTATAGACAACGGGTCGCAGTTTCCACTTGAGGGTGTTTGGCATCTTAGGTAACGAATTCCAAACGTATTGGTATTGGGTTTCGTCACACGTTGGCATGGTTCGTATCAGTTAGGAATCCGATCAAACCGATCTCATATCAGAAATCGTGTCGTTACAATTTCTTCATTTGAGAAGAAATTGTGTCTTGAAGGCAAAATTTCAAGTACCATATTTTTTGCATTGTTTTCTTGCAACCATATTTTGAAACATTTTTTAAAGAATAAAAGGGATTATTTTTTTTTTTCCTTTTCCCTATATATATATATATATATTCTCAAGAGGAGAGAACACTAGATGATTAGATACATATTTTTCCATTCATTGACAAAAGACCAAAAAAAAATTCCTTTTTTTAGAAATTCCAATAATATCTAACTGTATAAGGATTAGAATTTGTTCGTATTATGAATACTAATAAAGGGACAACATTTTGTGTCCTCCGCATGGGATCCCATTCTTGACAACCTACCATGATTGTCTATCCTTTACTAGGCAACTACGAAGCCTCTAAGCAACCTTTTCAATGATGCTTGTCATTATCACACATGTAATAAAAAGCCTTGTGATAGGCTCTCAACTCATTTGATTCACCTATATAAAGCCTATACAAACATCACTATAAGACCCCAATAAAGTCTTATAAAAGATTTAATGAACCAAAACCAAAAGTCGACCTTAACAAGGTCTTACATACACTTGCTTAATTCCTAAGAACAAAAGTAAACCCTAACTAGGTCTCATTTACATAGCAAGCCCAAATATATAAAAATGACCAAAAGAAATTCCAAGTTATCTCCCCTTCCTTGCTTCATTTTCTTTTTCCTCCCAAATACCTAAAAGTGGTCAAGGAATTATAAGCTATCTCTCCTTCCTTGCTTCATTTCCTTTTCCCTCCCATGTGTTGATGTACTTACCTTAGTGATTATCCTTCGTGGGAGGTTCTATAGTTGCAACTTGCATCATAAAGTCTAGAGGGGGTGAACAACCGCTACTTAATGAGATGGAAGTGCAATATTTTCAATACTACACATACACAAGCAATTTAAACAAGTTTTCAATCATACACTATGCATGAATAACTGATAAAGGCATATTTTACTCATAATTCATTAAGTAATTTGCAAGTATTCATTATTGATTTTAGAGAAATCACAAGGAAATGGTACTTAATCATGTTTATTTTTACATTTCAAATGTTGGAGGACTTTGAGTTCAAAGCTTAATCAATTTGGAGAGATTGCATACAAATTGAAGCATGAAAAGATTGAAGGATGGCAAAGGAAAAATCAAAGCCGCCGGCCTTTATGGCCGGCCTTCCATACAACACTGCCGGCCTTTATGGCTGGCTTAAATGAAGGCTGTCGGCCTTTGGCCGGCCTTGGGCCGGTCTTGTTTTAATTGCATCTTCTCGCCTCCCCTTGCATATATATAGGTCCTAGGTCAATTTGTGGAAGAACTTTTGTCAATTTTTCTTGTTCTTAAAGTAGTTTTAACCTAGTTCTAAGAGAGAATTGTGGAGATCAAATCTTGGAGAAAACTTTGTGATCTTGGTGGAGATTATCATCCTTTGTGAAGGATTTGTGGAGTTCCTTGCAATTAAGGTCTTATTTGTATTGTTAAATCGGTGATTTCTGAACTTTATTTCTTATATGCAATTCAAGTATTTGATCCAACTATTGAATATGATTTCTTTTGCACAAATCTCCTTGAATCATAATCATGTCTTTATCTCCATGAATTGCTAAGTCTTTTCCTTGGGAAATTGGATGAAACCCTAAAATGTTAAAAGGATAATTGTAGCCATGTTATATGATTAGGAATTATTAGGATTATTCATGATTGCAATTCCTTTGATTTCAATTATAATTGGTCTTTGATTATAATTGTTAGAAATTCTTTTGATATGGGAGTTGATTAGGATTTGTTAGGAATTCTTAATTAGATTAATTAGATGGAGGGCGCAATGCAATGTTTCTCGTTAATTAATCACTATGGGATTAGGGTTAATTGATTTAGGGCATTAGTTTTTTGTAGCATCGGGAGGTGTATGAACATAATTTTGATTCCTTGGTTAATTGGAGATGCAGAAGCCGACTAATTGATTTAAGGTTAACATCCCTAAAAGGATTTTCTAAACTCACTTGAATAACCTTATAACCACTAGTTGATATAACATGGTAGCAGTTTGATTAATGAATCTAGGGTGAATTCTAATTTCCCTCATTCATAATTGATAGATTCTTCATAAAATTCTCCTTGTTTTCTTTAAGTTAAATTTTTAGCTTAGACATTTCAAAACCCCTTTTTAATCATCTAGATATTAATAAGAATTGCCATAGGTCTAGTACTCTATTGGTTCCTCGAGGGATCGACAACCTTACTTTTCACCACTCTATTACTTGATACGACCAGTGCACTTGCTGCAATTTATGTTCCCATTTTATATATACGTTCTGAGTGTATCAATAACTATATGCAATGCATCATCACACACAGTCTTTTGGTAACCAACTTAAAGTATAGGATTTAACACCTTACTTGACCTTACGTTAAAGATTCTTATAACCATCAAAGTTTGACTACCTCATCTTATTTACTTCACATCTTCTTACTTAGTTAACTATCTTAATCTTTTAAGCCTTAAGTTCCACATGCCTTAAATGCACACTAAGTACTCAAACCCTCAAGGATAGGCAAGACCCTTAAATGGATTCCTTCAAAAGCACAACAACCCCTAAGTCACTTAGTTTGCTAATTGCGGAACAGTAATCCTTAAATAATTACTTCTTACACATTCTATAGTAGTGATAGCCTTCAACACAATGTAATGTATCATATAATGCATGTTGAGTTTTAGTTAAGTCCAATCCTTTAGTTAGTTGCTTTAGGGTGATCAACCAACATATAATCACATGCTAATCCACAAAGCATACCATTCACCATCTAAATAATAAAGGAATACAACACCAAGGGCATAGCAAAAAGAGACTAAGCCAATCACTCAAGCTAAGCAATTCACACCTTATATTTGCATTCTTAACACAAGAAAGAAAGTCATGCATTACATATAATGGACAAAGCAAAGAAAACCAAACCAATCATCAACCATTCACACCCATAAGCATAATAAAGCAACCTACATTGCACCACTTCAAGCATTCTCCAACAACCACACCCCCAAACCGCCATTCATCCAATCCATTAACCACCAAGTCATCCAACCTTCATGATGCTAAACAACATCTGGTCCTATTTATATATGAAATAAGATGGGTAGGAAAATAGCTTTGCTCATTCACATATTTCAACTTCTCAAACATCGGCATATATAAACTTATGTAAATAGATATCCATATGTTTACATAAAAGAATAGCTTTCCCAACATACACATATGTACTATCTTTTTGAAGAAAAGGGTTAAATCACGCACTTTTTAAAAGATTATGATTACTTGAGTCTAATTGTATATATCTATATTTATTTACATCATGTACATAATATGTATATACATTAGGTTATATTTCACAAAATAGATATACCTTTTATTTGTAAACATAGTTATATACCTATGCATAGTATGGGATATATATAGATTAGGATACATACATAAGTATTTTAGTGGAAAAGTTTGATTTTCAATCAAATTAAAAGATGAAATTATTGTGATTGATTTTTCTACTTATATAATTACATAAATGTATGCATGGATATGTATATAGATAGGCATACATAAAATGGAGTGGGAGGGGCAACACATGCACACACACACGCACAAAGCTCAACCAATCCCATGGGTCTAAAAGGGATTGATTGACTAGTCCACACACTATCATCAAGCTACTGGTGTAATACCTTCAATAGGCTTATGCAAGTTGGCACCGGTAGGATGATAACTCCCAAATTTTGCGACCTTTCTATCCCCCAAACCATCTTGACGATGTATTTTTGAATCCTCCTGATAGTATTCCACTTAAACTTCATCATTCTTCCACTTAGCATGAAAACTTCCAACCTAAACACATTTTTCTCATTTCAGCACCAACAATAGCAGCAAACTCAAACCTAACAAAATACACATACACACAACTATTTCACAAGCCCAAAAAGGTAACCATTATAGTATATCCTTGAGTTTCCTACTCACCATTGCCTTATCTTCTAAGGCTTGAAGTAATCTTTGGGTACTTATGATAAATCAATATCATCACCAATATTTCAAGAAAAAGATATTACTAAAGACTATACTATACTAAACTTAGTTAAAGCTTACTAACTCTCAAGTTTTCATTTTCTTTTTTAATCTTAAAAACCCTTATACATACACTACTCTTAACTTAACCTAATTTTTTAGCTTAAAATTTACCTATTAAGAGTAGTCTTGATTCGTATTATGATGGTTGTCTCATATCGTGATTTGACGTTCTTATGAAGAAGATGTGAATTTCTAAAAATGTGAGGGGAGGAGTCTCAAGTAAGAAGGGAGAGAAATCAAAAGAGAAGGAGAAGGAGAAGAAGAAAGGTGAAGGAGGAGAGAGAAAAGGTAGCAACTTATAAAGGTGAGGGAAGTTTGAATTTCCCGGGTTCGTCTAACATGTTAACTAACAAGCTTAGTAAAAAATTCTAATTATGATATTTTTATATGAAAATTTGTAGTTGAGGTAAATTAAACATCCTAAATCTAAATATTTACTTGAAATTTTCATTTAACTACCTAAACATATAGTTTTAATTTCTTTTATCCTTTATCTTATAATCTATTTAATTATCATCTTAAATAACCATTTTCCCTTTAAGATTATGAGGTTTAAGAATAAGGCTTTTAACTTATTGTCCATGTTAATTTGGTGTTAAATTTTTGTCAAATTATGGGTTTTCACAGTGGCGAATGCAACTACATCACTTTACAAGAGGATTTGTGAGTCCTAAATCTCACTTAAATTCTATCCCCTATGAGGAGAAGGCTTTAAATTACAAATAAGAGGTAAATTTCTTGTAACTAATTTCTTTCAACACTATATGATCCTATGATAGATTTCACAAAGAGAATATTTTAAACTTTCACTACATATTATGCACTTGAAGATCTAAGAAACTTCACATTCAAGTACATATTTCAGATTATTTAACTTCAAAATCTCTCATGAATTTAAAATTAGAAGTTTATCTTGCAACTTATAATATGCAAAACAACTCTTGCCATATAAATAATTGCAAGACAACCGGCTTTTACATCAATAATCAACTATCAAGATATATAAATCAACCATCACTAGGTTTACAATCTAAAAACTCCATAAAGAGAGTTTCTTTTAAATCAATTTTGTTCCTCTTCTTGTTTGTCTTACATTATAAGCTCTCATATAAAGTAATACAAGCCATAAAGATAAGGCTACATGGCTACAAGTAATTTACCCATTGTTATAATATATGACTAATAGATGTTCACAATTAATGTGAAAGAAACATAGATCATTGTGGAGCATGTCCACTAAGAAAGTTAGACTTAATACAATTTGAGAACCAGCAAGTGTAGTTGTTTAAGAGCAAAAGAAATTTCTAGTCTTGAATCTAAACTTCTTCCAAAGTTTTGTGAGACATAAAGCCACAATGCATCAAACCTATAGATATTTTTGATGAATTAGTTATACCTTTTGAAGAATTAGCATTTTCTCATGGAAATGATGATTATTCGTCTTTTGGCTAAGCTTCTTTTGTCAACCATTTTTTGTTTTCTTTGTAGATTTATGTTTGTTTGTTTATCTTATTTTAATTATATTTATTAGATGCGTGATAAAATGAAACAAAAAGTTATCAAACAGTGAGATTTCTTAGGATTTTCAAGTAACTCTTATAGCAAAAAAAAAAAAAAGTATAAGATAAAAATAATAAAAACTAATAATAATGACAAATAAGCAAGGGATCAAATCCAATCAAAGACCCTTAAGACTAGAATTATGCTACAAAATATAGGATACAACAATTCCATCATATACGCATACCATTGCATGAGTATATAAAGGCTTATAACCCTATTAATCACAAATTTAGAATAGAATTTGCATAATTCTCATAAATGGTAATGTCACAGTCTCAGTAATTTACAATATTTCGCATAAACTAAACTCTGGATAACAAATCACATTCATAAAACTAAGTCTAGAAACATCAACTATCAAAAGTCATTAAACTAAATGAATTGTAATTAAGGCTATAGCACACGGCAATTTTGGGTCACTCTTTTCTTTAATCATGATGATAATCGAAAGTTGTTATCATTATACCCAATCCCATAAAGAAAGTTATAAACAAGATCGTCATAGGGTTTAAATCTACCAAGAAACTTGTATTTAGAAAACAATATCACATAAAGGATGAGTTTGCCAATACAAAATGACTACAACTACACATCTATGCTAAGCAATATAATCCACAAACACACTCAATATTAATGTAATAGCAATCAATTATTATTTTATTTAGGCATAACAAATAACATAGTCTTAGCGTCATAAAACTTAAAGTAGTTAAGACACCCCAACAAGAAGGCATGCATGTACACACACAACAAATCTTACTTAACCATAGTGTGGGCACTACCCATAATCTAATGTGATTAAGGTTTTAAACAATCATCCAAAGGGTTGAAGATTGCACCAAGCCTAAGGAATTATTACTTAAACTATTAAAAAGTATGAGGGTCCAGTAATTCACTATAAGGCATACCATCTAGACAATAGAAGGCCACCATTTAAATAATAGGTCGGGTTCACTGGGTATTGAAGACCATTGCCATACAGGGGATAGGGAAAAAACATGCTACCATTCCAAATGACAAGTAGCCACTATCTAGATGGGAACTTGGTGCATTTTACCCCCAAAAGCATTACTATATTTTCCAACAACTAAAGATCCATGTTTTTTCTACTTTCCTTTATACATATTTCACTTATTTACATTTTTTTCTCTCTTTGAATATGTAAGGATTTTAGTATAAAGTTTAGAGTAGCCATTAGATATCACTTAACATATCTTTTTTTCTTGAGAATATCATTCAACTCCTTCATAAGTTTTTCTTTTCTTTTTTTTATTGAGTAATTTTTGTTTCTCTTTAATTTTTTATGTTCTTATCAATCTCTTGTAATTGTGGTGAACTCACCCATGCTAAAGTAGCTAAGGAGTATATGCTCCTCCATGGCAATGGTTTAAGTTGGTGATCCTAAGGTAGAGCTAAACAAGTGACATGCTAAGCATTGTTGTGCTTTTTCCTTCACGAGCTAAGTTGGGAAGTGTATGAGCTCTTAAAATGAACCATGTGGAGTGTACTAATCTCTCTAAGTAGTATGGGGTTCAAAGAGTTATTGGCTTCTCAAGGAAGCTTTAATTTGATTTATCTTTAGGTGTTAAATATTCAAGCATTAATGCCACTTACAATTGTTGAGATTTCACTAGGTGATGTCTACATAGGTTAGGCACACCCACTAAATCTATGCTGTTGGTTCAAAATTTAGGCTACATGTCAATGTCAAGTTAAAGGGCATCTAATCATGCCTACCATATATTTCCCTTCAATTATTGTGCCCATGTCTATATATACTTATTCTTCGATGTTTATCCTTCTTTACTTTCTCTTTTCAATCTTCATACTCTCATCCTTTCTATCTTGTTTCCTTTAGTTTCTTTCAATTCTTGATTTTTGCCTTCAAGCTTTCTCAATCTTAAAACTTTCTTCCTTGCTTCTCGATCAATTATCCAAGTATGGCAATTGTATCCTCTTCATAATCTTAAACATAACTTGACTAAAATAGCAAAGGGAGAGGCACTACCACCATTACCCTACCTTGGAAAAAAAAAAAGAAGAGAAATGAGATGATGGAAGAAGCTCCCTCATGCACTTCCATCACGACTAAAGAGTTAAATGGCAATTTAGAAAGGGATATTGACATTACGGTAGCCTTCAAGCGATGGCGAGGTGGCAAAATCAGTGCAGCCCCTATATTCATCAATTGAGGAGGGGATCACACCAAATGGAGTTCAGAGCACCCTTACTTATAAAGAATTGATGGAAGTAAGGAAATATTTCTAGCCATAACCACTGAGGTGGAAGAATGATAGGCCTCAAGCAGACAACTAATTTGCTTTAACCTACTGGTCATCAATTCAACCTCTACCTGAAGCACATCAAAATTTAGGCTCTGAGCTCCTTTCTCCAAGTTCCAAAAGGAATTCTTCACCTACTATTAGATCTCACTAACCTAGCTCGTCTCAAATCCATACATGTTATTGATCACATTTGAAGCGCTATGCAAGCATTTCATACTATGAGCTATTTCTCATCTTCTATGCCATTTTTATAGTCTAAAGAGGTCAAATAGTAGTAGAAACTACCTTATTAGCCATCTTAATAGGAAGTTATTGGTTAAGCTAGATTCTTTCGTGTATGGATGGGAGAGCAAATTCTTGATGGTGGTGTACAAATTCAACCTAGATTTTTGGACAAACAAGGTCGAGCCAATATGAACCTCAACAATCCAAGTACTAGGTTTAAGTGATAAAGTCGTGGTGGAGTGGATAATGGTTGAGCTTTATAAGAGGCCAAGCAAACACCTCTAAAATGGCAAGCACTCAAAAAGTGTGGCTTACAAAGAAAAGGTAAGTATGCTCATCGCATTTGACATGCCAAGATGGGTTGCTATAGAGAAGCTATTTGTTTGTTTCCATTGGAGGAATGGGGTCTCATAAAGAGCTTTTGTTTGGCACAATAACCTTTGTTAAAAAAATTTCGGTTGCAGTTTTGTTTATTATTATTATCATTATTTTAATGCAACTTCAAGAAAGTTGTGTGTCGAGTCTAATTTTTTATTTTTCATTCCTAATCCGATTATACTAGACCCAATGCTTATCTAATATAGATCCTCGACTTGAACTAGGAATTTTATCTTATTTTGGAGTCGCCACCCAACCGTGGTTGGGAAAGATTGAATTAGGACTAATTGAGCAGATTAATCTTATTGGACAACTAGTTAGCAAGATTTCCACTTTTCGTTTTTGTGAAATAGGAAATAGAAAACCAGAGTTTCTGGACTCGAAGGCTAACCTATTAAAACCTTAAAGTTATCACCCTATTCTCCTGAAATCTAAACCTTACCCTAATATCTTTTGTTGTTATTTATTTATTTTTATTATTTTTTTGTTGTGTTTTTGTTTATTGGTTAAAGACAACTTATTCTAGCTATGAAAAATGATTTTTTTTTTCTTTTTAATGTTGCCCCAAATGGGTGCCTACATACCTGCTATTCAACATCAAACAAGCCGTAGTTCGCTTTTCATGAAAAACTTTAGTGTGTTTGTTAATTTTAATTATGAAACTACTTCTGGTTTAAGTTTTTATCATTTTAGTATTTTTGGGAAAAATTAAGCCTAAGCTTGATTATTTTATGTTTTTTTTTTTGTGAAAAATAATGATTTTAAGGAAAAACTAATTTTGGTTTTATTTAAGAAAAGGATTTTTCTAAGTGACAATTTTTTTTTATTTCCCTATTTTTAACCTACCTCTAATATTATTATTATTTTATTTTTTATTAATTTTTATTAAAAATTTTATTTTTATTTTTATTTTTAATTAATTTTAATTTATTTATTTATTTATTAAAAAAAATTCTTTTATTTTTATTATTTTATCTACCATAAACTAAAAACCTAAATTCTATCATTTTTCCTAATATATCTTTTTATTTTTTTATGATTTTATTATTTTATAATTTTTTTATTTTATTATATATTATTTTTTGTGATTTTTATAATTTTCTATTATCTATCCTAAACTAAACCTAAAAAAAAATATTACTCTAAATTCTAACATTTTCCTAATATTATTATTTTTTTGAATTATAAATAACAAATAAATAAATAAATTCGATAAATAAATAAATAATAAAAACAATAAAAAATTTGAAAAATCCGACTTACCTAGATCCGGGTCGGGTCGGAGTGGGTCGGTCGATCACAGCGACTGGGAGTACTCGTTGACGACGTTCCGGCGGTCGTTCGAGGAGGTTGAGAGGTCGTTTCCTAGCTTTTCGAGGGTGGGAAATCCAATGGTGGTGGTGGATTTCTCCATAAATGCCTCCTAGTGGCGATTTGAAGCTTGGTCGGCGGTTATGGCTTGAGGAACTCCGACGAGGCTTCAATTTCTCTAATTTTCTCTTCTTCTTTTTTTTTCTCACTTTTGATCCATGCTCTGGCTTCCTCCCCTCGATTCCTATTTATAGGCGTAAGAAATCAAGTTGGATAAGCTCGGATTTCCTTCGATTGAGGCAAATCGGATTTCAGTTGAAAAACCCATCTCCAATTTATGTAAATCCTTCGATTTGTTGTGATTTGATTTCAATTGGATGATGTTTATCTTATTTCAATTAAATATTTGTTGGATTTGTGCAAAAAATCGAATCAAAACGGCTAAAATTCGATTTTTCCCCACCGGCGACTATCTTGGACGAAGGAAGAAGATCATATGCTTAGCGTGTGCGTTCATGTCATCCAATCATCTACTAACACGTGTCCTGGGCGAGGTAAAAAATTGCAAAATGCAGAATCTCCTTCCCCCGCGTTTCGAACTCGCAACCTGACCCCTTCCCCATGTGCATCAAGCCACGGCTTAGACCAGCTGCGCTAGCCTACTTACTCTTTTTTTTATTTACACAATTTGTACATATGCAATGTGATTTTTATTATTTTTGTATTATTTTGAAATTCCAAAAATTTGTAAAAATTATTTAACTCCTTTTCTTGTTATTCCTAAAATTATTTTCCAAAATTGATGTATTTTTCCTATTTATTTTATTTTTTGAATATTTTCCCTATTTTTGCTAAATTAGAAGAAAAATTGTAAAAAAATGAAAAAAAAATTGAAAATTGATTATTATTGATTATTAGGGGGAAAAATGGGGTGTTTACAGCTGCCCCTCTTTGTAGTAAAGTTTGGAAAACTTAACTACAAATACAAGAAAGACGCTATTTTTGGCCTCTTGACTGAATGGATAATGCTTTGGTTTGGCTAGTTATCTAGAATTTGGTCTTTAGTAGGAAAATGCTTTATGAGCTAATAATCCCACGAGTACTTTGTGATGATTGGTATTGCTTAGTGTAAACATCCCATTTTTGCCCTAATAATCAATAATAATTAATTTCCAATTTTTTTCCAATTTTCCTATTTTTTTTTCTCTAATTTAGCAAAAATAGGAAAAATATTCAAAAAAT
Source organism: Laguncularia racemosa (assembly GCA_037954665.1). Classification (NCBI taxonomy): domain Eukaryota; kingdom Viridiplantae; phylum Streptophyta; class Magnoliopsida; order Myrtales; family Combretaceae; genus Laguncularia; species Laguncularia racemosa. The sequence continues at coordinate 1,384,910 of JBBMOL010000104.1, read as the reverse complement.
AAAATAAATAGGAAAAATACATCAATTTTGGAAAATAATTACAGAAATGGAAATAAAAAGGATTAATTAACTTTTACAAATTTTTGAAATTTCAAAAAATACAAAAAAATAAAAAAATCGCATTGCATATATGCAAATTGCGAAAATAAAAAAAATCGCGAAAGTGGGCTAGCCCAGCTAGTCCGAACCTTGGTCCGGTGCGTGCGGGAGTGGGTCAGGTCACGGGTTCGAAAAGCGAGGGAGGCAGATTCCGCGTTTTGCAATTTTTCTTCATCGCTTGGGACACGTGGCAGTAGCTGATTGGCTGGAGCAGACGTACGCATGGGGTGTGTGATCATTTTCAACCTTCGTCCGAGATCGCCGGCGAGGAGAAAAAATCTAATTTCGGCTATTTTGATTCGATTTTTTACACAAATCCAGCAGGTCTTCAATAGAAATAAGATAAACATCATCCAATTGGAATCAAATCGCAACAAATCAAAGGATTTGCACAAATCGGAGATGGGTTTCAATCAAAATCCGATTTGCCTCAATCAGTGAAAATCCGAGCTTATCCAGCTTGATTTCTTATACCTATAAATAGAGGATGAAGGGAGGAGGCAGAGGCATGGATCAAAAGTGAGAAAAGAGAGAAAATAAGTGAGATTAGAGCTTTGCCGGAGTTTTCGAGCATGACCACCGATCAACACCACCTGGGGAGGTTTTTGACCGTAACCACCACCGGTTTTAGATTCCTCATCCTCGGAAGCTTTAGAAACACCCCTCATTCGACAAAAAGGGCCGTCGGAACGCCATCGACGAACACTCCCAGCCGCCGTGACCGATCGACTCGACCTGACCCGCTTCGATCCGATCCGACTCGATCGACCCGACCTACGTACCGACCCGGATCCAAGTAAGTCGGATTTTCTGATTTTTTTATTTATTTTATTTATCTTTTTTTAATTTCTTTATTTATTTATTTGTTATGTATAATTCAAAAATAAAAAAATATTAGAATTTAGATTAGTTTTTTTAGGAATTAATTCAGGATGAATAATAATAAGAATAAATAATTATAATAATAAACAATAAAAATATAAAAATATATAAAGAAAATGATAAAAAAAATATTAGAAAAAATAATAAAATTTATATTTTAATTTAGGATGGATAAATAATCTAGGAGAAAATTTTTCAATAAAAATTTAATAAAAATTATAAAAATCAAGAAAAATTTATAATAGCAGAAATAAGTTGAAAAATAGAAAAATGAAATTTTTATCACTTAAAAAAATCATTTTCATGAATAAATCCAAAATTGTTTTTTTTTAATTATTATTTTTCAAAGAAAATCAAATGATCAAGCTTAGGCTTAGATTTTTTAAAAAATGCTAAGATGGTAAAAACATAAATCAAAAGAAATTTCATAATTAAAAATCACCAACACATTAAAGTTTTTCAGGAAAAGCGAACTACAGCACGTTTGATCCTGAATAGTAGGTACGTAGGCACCCATTTGGGGCAACCTTAAAAAGAATGAAAATCATTTTCTTAGAATAACTTATTCAAAAACACAATGAAAAGGACAACTAAAAATAAATAAAAGACATTTCGAATAAAGTTGAAGATTTTAGGAGATTAGGTGGTAATCTTAGGGTTTTAATAGGTTAGCCTCCGAACTCAAAAAGTCTGGTTTTCCCCTTTCCTCTTTTCACAAAAAATGAGAAAAGGAAATCACAACGAGTAGTGGTCCAAATTAGGACTAATTTGCTCAATTAGTCCTAATTCAATCTTTCCCAACAACAGTTGAGTGACGACTCCAAAAATAAAACGAAATTCCTAACTCAAGTCGAGGATCTACATTAGATGAGCATAGGGTCTAGTATAGATCGGATTAGGAATGGGAAATGAAAAATTAGACTCGATAGGATGGCGACTCCGCTGAGGAACCTCTCTAGTAGGCTAGCCACCTGAATCTCCTCAAATCACTTTTTCAATGAATGTCTTTTGATTGTTATACTACTACTAACCTTTCAGGGATTTAACTAGATTTAGGGTCAGTTATTTACTTTTGATGTTGAGTTTGCATGCATATGATTGTGTGAATAGATACAGTCAAACTCGGGCCGTCTTAGGACCCTAAGACAGGGGGCCATTGTGTAGGTTTTGGGCGAAGTGATATGATCACCGTTCGGGACCGATTAGGCTACCCCACCCAATGCTTCGATATGGCTTGAGATCCATTTCTCTGAGAATGCGGGAGGCCATAGAGCTTGGTGACCTGTTAGAACCTACCTATTTGCATACACGACATCATGGGCTGACAACTGATTGATGATGTAATACTGTTGTTCTGTTCACGGAGTTCAGATACATTTCCCTGTAATGTTATCATAGTTCTTGTTGTAATTAGAAATTTCTATTGTAATAGATGGCTAGTTCCACAGTTGATCGCCTCCTCCACAAAGAGATCCGAGTATGCAAACCTCTGGACCCGAAATTGGTACTGGACTACTAGTTTACCCTATATAACCCAAAGGACCAGGCCTTTATCCAGTAGAAAATAAGGCCCATTGATAGGAATAAAAATCCGACAAGACCTATCATTAGGACAAGAACTGAAGGATTTCAAATCTTGGCGTTGAGGGCCCGTTTTGAGCAGATCGACCCTGGAATTATTTATATATTAACCTCTTTTCTATTATTCTTGTATTGTGTTTTCCAACAGGCACACTTATCATATTCTATAGGGCAATGGACAAACTCCCTCAGACTCAAATTGTGGGTTATCCATGGATCGACCTGAACCGGCGATGAGTTGGGCCGATGGATCCTATAGAAGACCGGCATCTTGAAGACCATTTCTTTTATATATTTACACTTTTATGAACTATTTTGGTTGTATTTTGGTTTTGGGACACTTTTATTTCTTTGTAACTTTCATTTAGGGTTAGCCACCTCAAAAGTGGCAAACTTGTAATTTTGAGCACTTTTTAACCCTAGGAGTAGCAAGTATAAATACTTGCTTAAGAGAGGGTTTGAGGAGGCTTATTTTTTCATAACAAACACTTCACATTTCGTGAGAGGGCTTAGGGTTTCCTAATTCCAAAATTCTCTTATCAATTTCAATCCCAAGAAGTTGGAATTGTGGCGAGTGCAACAAGAAGAAATCGTGAGTAATATCGATTCATCTTTGTTGTTGTTCATTTCTTCTCTAGTGAGTCATATCTAGGGTTGATTTGAATCTTTCTTGGACTTATTAGTGATTGTAATTCGTGGATAATCATCTTGTAAAGTTTGATTGTTCATTGAGATTGAATGCTTCTTAGTGATTGGCGTAAATTGGCATTATTGGAAGGATTTGAGATCACGGTTTTGTGCTTGTCTTTATTGCTTCCTTTAGATCTGATTTTACGTGAACTTCATGTTCTCTTGTGGTTATTTGGTTAATATTATCATTAGATATTACAATTGAATCATTTGAACAACAATTTCCATCAAAATCTACAAGGTGTGCACGCGAAATTGCCCTCAAGTGAATCGATTTGTGTTTTGTGAATTGAGGTGTTTTCCTTGATTCTTTTGATTGTGCTTAAGCTTAGAATTAGGCACATCATATTTTGGTATCAGAGCACATGTTGAGAGAAGGGAATTGGTTGTATTTAATTTCGTAGAAGTGATCATCAATTAGGGTTGAACAAGTGAGAAACCGTAAATTGTGTTGTTGTTGTTTTGAGATTGCGAAATTACCTTGGATTGGAATTCGATTTACTGATTGTTGGAGTTGGTTTGGGAAGGTTATTATGTCACTTTGTGGTCACTAATTTACGTGGAAGAGCAGAAGTACAAAGTGAAGTTTACTTTAGCAATTTTTTTGAACTTGCAAAACTTACCAATTCTTGCCGTGAAATAGCTTGTGGTGTGAGGAGTTGTGTAGTTTGTTGTGTTGATTTCCATTGTGTAATTCTGAATTGGAGGAGTACAATTTGCAGATTACATTAAGTTTGATTAGTAAGGAATTATTTGAATTCAAATCATATGCAATTAAGTTGTGGGAGTTAATGATTGCTATTTGAATTTGAATTCATTGTTACCAATTGAGGAGGCTTATTTTTGCAGAACAAACACTTCACATTTCGTGAGAGGGCTTAGGGTTTCCTAATTCCAAAATTCTCTTATCAATTTCAATCCCAAGAAGTTAGAATTGTGGCGAGTGCAACAAGAAGAAATCGTGAGTAATATCGATTCATCTTTGTTGTTGTTCATTTCTTCTCTAGTGAGTCATATCTAGTGTTGATTTGAATCTTTCTTAGACTTATTAGTGATTGTAATTCGTGGATAATCATCTTGTAAAGGTTGATTGTTCATTGAGATTGAATGCTTCTTAGTGATTGGCGTGAATTGGCATTATTGGAAGGATTTGAGATCACGGTTTTGTGCTTGTCTTTATTGCTTCCTTTAGATCTGATTTTACGTGAACTTCATGTTCTCTTGTGGTTATTTAGTTAATATTATCATTAGAGATTACAATTGAATCATTTGAACAACAATTTCCATCAAAATCTACAAGGTGTGCACGTGAAATTGCCCTCAAGTGAACCGGTTTGTGTTTTGTGAATTGAGGTGTTTTCCTTGATTCTTTTGATTGTGCTTAAGCTTGGAATTAGGCACATCACCCATCCTCTCATTAATGAAGATAGAGATGAACTTGCCCTTAGTACGGGCCATGCTCCATCTATGGGAAATAGAGCCCGTAGCTTTCTTCATCGGGCCACATGAGATTACTCCTACTCTGGAAGAGTACACCCAACTGCTATAGGCTCCAGCACTAACCAACCAGGTCTATGTACTGGATCTAGAGGCCGGGCCAACCGATATCTTTAGCAGACTCCTGGGTATCCGCAAAACAGCAATCAACAAGGCTTTAACAGATTGTAACTGGTATTGCATACGGATGGATGAGTTGGAAGCCTGGTTCATAGCCTGAGAAGATAATGGGGACAGGAAAGACATATTGTGTGGGGACCCCAAGACTTATAGACAAAGAAGGGTGAGTGCTTTCATCCTGACAGCCTTCGCCACCATACTCTTCCCCACCGGAATTTTCTATGTCCACTACCGAGTCGCAGAACTGGTGGCCCAATTCCTAGAAGGAAAATCTTACATCCCGGCTCTATTGGTTGAATAGATCCGGAACTTAAACTTCGTCAAGAAAAAAGGCCACGGGATCATCCGCTTAAATATCAACATTATATTGATATGGTTTATGAGCCACCTCAAGTGTTTTTGGCTGAACATGGTCCGAAAAACCATGGCTCAACAAGTGGACCTCGTGGACTCATGAATAGAGAAGATAAAGCTACTCGACGACCTTACCAGCCATAGTTGGGTAGAAGTGCTTAAAAGTTTCAATGCCGACATATTGTGGACAACCAAATGGGGTTTGTCGAGTCTAATTTTTTATTTTTCCATTCCTAATCCAATCTATACTAAACCCTATACTCATCTAATGTAGATTCTCGACTTGAGTTAGGAATTTTGTTTTACTTTAGAGTCGCCACCCAACTGTGGTTAGGAAAAATTGAATTAGGACTAATTGAGCAGATTAATCCTAATTTAGACCACTAGTCGTCGTGATTTCCTTTTTTCATTTTTTGTGAAAAGAGGAAAGGGAAAACCAGAGTTTCTGAGTTCGGAGGCTAACCTATTAAAACCTTAAGGTTACCACCCTAATCTCCTAAAACCTAAACCTTATCCAAAATGTCTTTTATTTATTTATTTATTTTCTTTCTATTGTGTTTTTGAATAAGTTATTCTAAGAAAATGATTTTTTTATTCTTTTTTAGGGTTGCCTCAAATGGGTGCATACATACCTGTTATTCAAGATCAAACGTGCCGTAGTTCGCTTTTCCTGAAAAACTTTAGTGTGTTTGTGAATTTTAATTATGAAATTTCTTTTGATTTATGTTTTTACCATTTTAGGATTTTTCTAAAAAATCTAAGTCTAATCTTGATAATTTGTTTTTTTGAAAATAATAACTATTTTATGGAAAAACCAATTTTGGATTTATTTAAGAAAATGATTTTTCTAAGTGATAAAAATTTTATTTTTTCTATTTTTCGACCCATTTCTAATATTATTAATTTTTTATAACTTTTATTAATTTTCATAATTGTTTTTTATTAATTTTTATAATTTTTATTGAAAAATTTTCTCCTAGATTTTTTATCTATCCTATTCTAAAATCTAAATTTTTATTATTATTCTTTTCTAATATTTTTATCATTTTCTTTATAAATTTTCACATTTTTATTATTTATTATTATAATTATTATTTTTATTTTATTATTCATCCTAAATTAAATCCCAAAAAAAAAATCTAAATTCCAACATTTTTTTCTATTTTTGAATTATAAATAATAAATAAGTAAATAAATAAATTCAAAATAAATAAATAAATAAATCAGAAAATCCGACTCACTTGGATCCGGGTCGGTGCGTGGGTTGGGTCGATTCAATTGGGCATGGTGGCTGGGGGTGCTCGTTGGCGGCGTTCTAGCGGCTTTCTATGATGTTTAAAGGCGGCTTCCGAGCTTTTAAGGGATTGGGAACTCAACCGTGGCGGTGGTTTTCTTCAAGATCGCCTCCAGGTGGCGGTTTCAAACTCGATCGGCGGTCGCGGGTTGGAGAATTCCGGCGAGGCTTCGATTCTCTCTTTTGATCCGTGCTTCTGCATCCTCCCTTCCTCCTCTATTTATAGGTGCAAGGAATCGAGCTGGATAAGCTCGGATTTCATCCGATTGAAGCAAATCGGATTTCGGTTGAAAAACCCATCTTCGATTTGTGTAAATCCTTTGATTTGTTGCGATTTGATTCCAATTGGATGATATTTATCCTTTTTCAGTTGAAGATTTGTTGTATTTGTGCAAAAAATCGAATCAAAACGGCTGAAACTCAATTTTTTTGTCCTCGCCGGCGATCTCGGACGAAGGTTGAAGATGATCACGTGCGTCCACTCCAGCCAATCAACTATTGACACGTGTCCCAAGCGAAGAAAAAATTTGCAAAACGCAGAATCTGCCTCTCCTGCGTTTCGAACCCTTGACCGAGCCCACTCTCACGTGCACTAGACCAAGGTTCGGACCAGCTGGGCTAGCCCATTTTCGCAATTTTTTATTTTCGCAATTTGCATATATGCAATGCGATTTTTTTATTTTTTTATATTTTTTTGAAATTTCAAAAAATTAGAAAAATTATTTAGTCCTTTTTATTGCCATTACTGTAATTATTTTCCAAAATTGATGTATTTTTCCTATTTATTTTATTTTTTGAATATTTTTCCTATTTTTGCTAAATTAGAGAAAAAATAGAAAAAATTGGAAAAAATGGTAATTGATTATGGTTGATTATTATTGATCATTAGGGGCAAAAATGAGGTATTTATAGTTGCCCCTCTTTGTAGTAAAGTTTGAAAAACTTAACTACAAAGACAAAAAAGATGCCATTTTTGGCCTCTTGACTGAATAGATAACGTCTTGGTTTGGTTGGTTATCTGGAATGTGGTCTCTAGTAGGAAAATGCTCCATGAGCTAATGATCTCACGAGTATTTTGTGATGGTTGGTATTGCTTAGGAAATGGTCTTAAACAACTTAACAATCTAGAGTAATGTATCCTCCAAAAAGTGCTTTATGGGCTGATTAATTAGCAATAGGAAACATCTCAAGGATTGTTTAGGAGTGTGTTATTGTAAGTGGAATAGCTGATGATAGGAAGCGTCTTATTGGACTAGTAACCTTGAATAGAAGATTGTTTTAAGAAGCGCTCTTATGAGCTAGCTACCTGTTAACAAAAGCGTCTGGCTAGACTAGCGACTGTTTGGGAAAAACACCTTCGAAGAGTGCTCTTATGAGCTGACTAATCGTTTATCGACAAATTTGAAAAAGTACTCCGATGAGCTGACTAATTGATAGATTCGAAAAGTGCTCCTCTGAGCTAACTAATCGATAGATTCGAAAAGTGCTCCTATGAGCTAACTAATCGATAGCTTTAAAAAGTGCTCCTGTGAGCTAACTTCAAGAAAAGGTGTCTAGGAAAGTGTCCCATTTGCGGGCTAACTAACCTATAACGAGAGGACATGCCTCAGAAGGTGCCCCTATGGGCTGACATTTTGAAAGGACGTTGGGAAGGTGCCCCATTGTGGGCTGACTAACCTATGGTAGGAAGCGTCTTCTTAGACTCACGACCTTGGGGAAGAAATGTTTCGAAAGGTACCCCTACAGGCTGACCTTGAGAGGAGATATTTGGGAAAGTGCCCCATTGTGGGCTGACTTATCTATAGTGAGAAGCGTCTTCTTAGACTCGCGACCCTGGGGAAGAAATGTTTCGAAAGGTACCCCTACAGGCTGACCTTAGGAAGAGATGTTTAGGAAAGTGCCCCATTGTGGGCTGACATTTTGAAGGGAATGTCTAGGCAAGTGCTCTATGGTGGGCTGACTAACCCATGCATGGAGAAATATTTAGGGAAGTGCCCCAATGTGGGCTGACTACCCTATGGTAGGAAGACATGTCTTGAAAAAGGTACCCTTACAGGCTGACTCTAGGAGAGGATGTTTAGGCAAATGCCCCATTATTTTTTAACATGCTTCTACTGATTGAGCTAAATGATTTGATGTTTTCATGACATGCGGATGATAGTTATTTATTTTAATATGTTTGCCAATTTATCGTGGATAGCAACCAAACATCCAAACCTTTATGCTGGTTTGCTCCTACTTCGCTTACTCTTGCTTCAAGACAGGGCTGAAGATCTTGATGTGCTTCCTTTCTTGTGTGCATGGCTCTTTTGATGGTAGTGTTATCCTACTAATGTACCAGGTTTTAATGCTCAAAAGTTGGTAGAATTATATTACAAAATTTATGGAGATTCATTATCATTTTAATGTTTATCATTCATTGGTGAAGTGATGGGTAATGTGTTTAGGAATGTTTATTTTAACGAGAATTGGTTGGAATTATTAACCATTCAGAGACATTAAATTTGCTTGTAAAAAATGAAAACTAGACTCAACGAAACTTGTATTGAATATTAGCTTTCATAAACGTTGGCAAAATTTCAATTCCCTTGTTTAAGGATAATACATCCTAACAGCATCTGCATTAATGGAGTCTCTCAATTCTGGACCGTCCATTTGAGTCAATATCAGAGCACCTCCTGTCAATACCTTCGTCACCACATATGGTCCTTCATAATTTAGGGTAAGTTTTCCTCTAGAGTCTTAGGCATTCGGGAGAACTTTCTTTAGTACCAGATCTCCTTTTCTAAAGCATCGAGGCCTCATTTTCTTGTTAAATACTCGGGCCATCCTTTGTTGGTAAAACTGGCCATGACATAATGCAATGAGTCTTTTCTCATCAATCAAATTCAGTTGATCAAGTCTCTTCTTCACCCAGTCTGCTTCAGTTAACTGAGTTTCTGATAGAATTCTGAATGATGGTATTTCGACCTCGACTGGCAAGACTACCTCAGTACCATATACCAATGAATATGGGGTAGCTCCAGTAGATGTTCTAATTGAGGTCCTATAAGCCATGAGAGCAAATGACAACATCTCGTGCCAATCTTTGTAAGTAGTTGTCATTTTTTCGATGATCTTTTTGATATTCTTGTTGGCTGCCTCTACTGCCCCATTCATCTGAGGTCGGTAGGGAGTTGACTTTCTATGGTTTATGTGGAATTGTTGACATAAACCTATCATCGATTTGTTGTTAAGATTGGTACCGTTGTCGATGATGATGGACTCAGGAACTCCATATCGAGCTATTATGTCCCTTTTCAAGAAGCGGACTATTACCCCTTTTGTGACATTGGCATATGATGAAGCTTTCACTCACTTGGTGAAGTAATCAATGGCTACCAATATGAACCTGTGACCATTGGATGCCATCGGAGTGATTAGGCTTATTATGTCAATTCCTCACATGGAGAAAGGCCATAGTGCTGACAACGAGTGCAGCTGGTTGGGCGGAGCATTTATCCGGTTTGCGTATACTTGACACAAGTGACAATGCTTGATATATTTGATGTAATCTGATTCCATGGTTAGCCAATAATATCCCAACCTCATATTTTTTGGGTCAACATGTAGCCGTTCATATGAAGTCTACATACTCCTTCATGTACCTCTTTCATTAGTTCACATGCTTCATTTTTATCCACACATCTTAGCAAGGTGGTATCAGACGATCTTTTGTAAAGTATAGACCCACTTGATAAGAAATGACTTGCTAACCTTCTGAGTGTTCTCTAGTCATTCTTGCTAGCCATTTCAGGGTATTTGCTTTCTTAGAGAAAAGTTTTGATATCATGATACCAAGGCTTGTTATCTTGTACTTTTTCAATTGCTAAACAGTAGGCGGGCTGATTTTCGATGTCTATTTTCAACAGTTGGACTTCAACTCCCCCTGTTATCTGAATCATAGATGCTAGTGTGGCGAGTGCATCTGCAAACTGATTCTGAGTTCTTGGGACGTATGTGAAAGTGATTGCCTCGAATTCCTTGATTAGCTCTGTCAAATGCTGATGGTATGGTACTAGTTTGGGGTCTTTAGTCTTGTATTCCCATCTTGTTTGTAATATGATAAGTGACGAATCTCTATATACTTCTAATTCGTGGATTTCCATGTGGCAAGCCATTTTGAGGCCGAGGATGCACGCCTCATATTTCGCGATATTATTGGTATATGGAAATGTGAGCCTTGTTGCTGAAGGGAATTATGTTCCGTCTTGGGATATCAACACTGCCCCGATCCCACAATCGAATACATTGGCAACTTCGTCGAAGAACATTTTCCACTTAGGGTTCTACTCTATTCCGTAGTCTTCTATTGATGTACCTTCCACTGTTAATATATTTTCATCAGGGAATTGGGCTTGTGGCTCTTGGGAATCTCCCTCGACAGGGTGTTTTACCAATTGGCCGGCTAAAGATTGCCCTTTCATCGAGTTTTGATTTATGTATGTGATATCAAACTCTGATAAGAGCATTTGCCATTTGGAGATTCTCCCTATCAAAATGGGCTTCTCTGCCAAGTACTTCAAGGGATCATGTCTTGTCAGCAGCTCAATATGATAATAAAGGGTGTATTGCCTTAACCGGTGCATGATCTAAATTAGAGCACAGCAAGTCCTCTCTACTTCTGAATACCTCTATTCCCCGTCTATGAATTTTTTTCTTAAGTAATATATGGAACGCTCTCTTTCCTCTTCATCTTTTTACCCCAGCACGCATCCCATGGACTTAGGGAGTATCATGAGGTATAAGAATAAGGGCTTCCCTTACTTCGGGACTATCAAGACTAGAGGTTTTATGAGATAGTCTTTGATCATCCTGAATGCTTTTTCGCATTCGTCATCCCATTCTACTGCGGCATTCTTTTTCAACAAAAGGAATAGTGGCCGGCACTTATCTGTGAGCTGTGAGATAAAACGAGCTATGTAATTCAACCTTCCCAGCAAACCCCTTACTTCTTTGACAGTACGTGGAGAAGGTAACTCTAATATGGATTTTACTTTGTTAGGGTCGATTTTAATGCCTTCCCGGCTTATGACAAACTCTAACAACTTGCCCGTTGTGACCCCAAAAGTGCACTTCTCCGCATTTAACTCAAGTTGGAATTTTCTCAATCATTTAAACAATTTTCTCAGGATATCTATATGGCTTTCTTCTTCTTTAGACTTGGCTATCATGTCGTCGATGTATACTTCGACTTCTCGATGCATCATGTCATGAAGTATCGCGACCATGGCTCTCTAGTACGTTGCCCCGGCGTTTTTCAAGCCGAAGGGCATGACTTTATAACAGAAAGTCCCCCATGTTGTGATGAAAGTCGTCTTGGTTTTATCTTCTTCAGCCATTTTTATTTGATTATATCCTGAGAAACAGTCCATAAATGAGAAAAGATGGTTTCCTACAGTGTTGTCCACTAGAACATCAATGTGAGGTAGGGGGAAGTTATCCTTTGGTGTAGCTTGGTTTAAGTCCCGGAAGTCTACGCATACGCGTACTTTTTCATTCTTTTTCATAATGGGGACTATATTCGCTACCCATTCTAGGTAATCAGACACTTCGATGAACCTTACTTCTAGTAGTTTCTTGACTTCCTCTTTGATCTTCAGTAAGATGTCAAGCCTAAATCTTCTCAATTTCTGTTTTTTAGGTTTGACATCTTCCTTTATGGGAAGCCTATGAACCACTATTGATTGGTCTAGTCCTGACATGTCACCATATGACTAGGCGAACACATCTGCATATTCGGTTAACAGCTCGGTCATCTCGTGTTTTTGCTCGGCACTTAAATTGGTCCCAATCTTGAGGTTTTTAGGTTTTTCAATGCTTCCTAGATTTACTGTCTCCACCAGCTCGTCGATTGAAATTTCACTTTGTTCATGTTTTTGCCAATTTTCTTGTATTATTTCGTAGTCAAGGATATCACCTCTAACAACTAACCCAGTAGCATTGGAAATGATATCAGCGTTTTTATTTTCTACCTGCACGAAATGTCCCTGATGTTCGATGGTAGGAGATCTGGGTGAAGTAAAATGAAAGAAAATATATATAAGTAAGACAAACTGTAATTTATTGAATTATAAAGAAGTCTCAATAAAAATTGTTTAACAATCGTTCTCTACCCTTGAGTTGACCTAGCGCTATCAATAGGATAACAAAACCAATTATTGAGAGCTGGATGTTGTCTGGACGTGCGAGGGGTTGGACTCCTATTGCTGACGTCAACTTTGCTTATCCTTGGCTCTTGAATGGTAGTTGCTTGTCTGAATGATTACTAGAGGGGTGGAATGTGCATTTGGGTGTTGCTTGGCTTCTCTTTCTTCATGCTTTTGACACCTTTGGCTTGTGCTTCTTCCTGGGCTGTAGGAACATACCCTAGTCCAAACGTCCCTTACTGCCCCTCCTTGAACTGATGGCCTTCCTTGCTAGTCACCACATTCACCTCGTTGAATATCTGGAGACCAAGGTCTTCTTAACCATCCTCCCCAATGTACGGTATGGCGGTTTCTTTGTAGATGGCATAATCCTGCTCACCCAGCACAGTGACTATCTGCCCATTTGCAATGAATTTGACCCTCTGATGGAGACTGGAGGGTATGGCTCTAGCGGTATGTATCCAGGGCCTTCCCAAAAGTAGGTTGAAAGATCTTGGGATGTCGAGGACTTGAAAGGGTATGTAGAACACGTGCGGACCAATCTCCACTGGCAAGTTTATCTCCCCTACTATGTCTCTTTTTGGCCCATCAAAAGCCCTGACCACTGTCAAGCTAGGTTTAATATTGCTTGGATCGACCCCCAATAAGTTGAGGGTAGCCAATGGGCATACATTGAGGGACGACCCATTGTCGATGAGTACTCGGGAGACAATCGTGTTGTTGCACCTTACCACTATGAATAGTGGTTTTGTATGTTGGTCTCTATCTTCTCCTAGCTCTTTGGGGAAGAAAGATATCTAGTCCATGGTGAAAATAGAATCCACCACGTGACTTATTTTGTCAGTAGCGATGCCTTCTGGTACCTGGATCTATTTGAGCACTCTGAAGAGTACTTCCCTATGGGGCTCGGAGTTTGTAAGGAGGCCCATGAGTGATATTTGGGCTGGAATCTTGTTTAGTTATTCCATGATCTTATATTCACTCACCTTGACCATTTTTGTAAATGCAGCGAGCCCCCCCTTCTTCTTCCCCTCTTGTCTCCGTGTTGGGCTCTTCAGTCGGGATTTTATATTTCGGGTCATAGACTCTCCCAGAGCGGGTGATTCCTCCCACCATAGGGGGTCGCTCTTGCTCGAGGGTCTGATAGTCAAACGGTGCGGCCTTATACCTCTCCGCAGGTATTGGGACATTGAACACATATCTCTTCTTCGGGATTTGTATCTCGGTTGACTGTCCCTCATAGCATTTTATGACTCTTGGCTTTTGATTTGAATTGATCATGTTCATAGACTTCTCCCCTTCCTTTGGCAGGTTGTCCTCTTTCTCAAACTCGGGCCCCTATCCGCTAGGCGGCCCATACATAGTTGGGGTGTAAGAATAGTTCACCAGGTACTCAAATCTCCCGTGTGATTCTCCCAAGGTGCCGAATGTTGGGTCTCCGGCTAACCATCTCTTTTTTATATGTGACTCGCGGGTTTTCTCTGGAGCTTGATGGGAATGCCTTTTCTACTGGCTTGTTGCCTTTTGCTTGGAGGATTCTTTGGGGGCTGATTCTTTGGATGTGATCATATTAACGGTGGGCTTATGATTAGGCAGCGGATTGGTGTTGACATTAGGTGTTGGAGTGTTAACAAAATCTAGTTGTACTATCTCGGCGTCGATTGAATCCTGGATTTTATTTCAGAGCCTCCAATATCTGTCTGTGGAATGCCCTTCTTGGCCCATATGATAGTCACATTTGAAGCTTGAGTCGAAGTTTCTAGGCTTATACCGGTCGTTTAGGATTTCAAAACTAATCAAATTATCCGCCTACAGCCGAGCAAAGACCTGGCTGAGCGGGATTGGAATTGGAGTGAACTGTCTCGGGACTCTAGCAGCCTGAGTGTGATTTACCGTAGAGTGCTGGGCTGGGGCACTCGTAGTCTGGAATGTCACACGAGTTCCAGCCTTGTCTGCTTTATTGGAGTTGACTGTGCTGACGGTAGACTCCTTGGCTCTGCTACTTCCCAAGGGCCTTTGTGATGATGTGACCTTGGGGGGATCCATTGTTTAGAGTCTTCCTGTTGTGATGGTGCTTTCAATCCGGTACCCTGCAACTACTATTTCTGCAAAACTGGATGATGTCTGGCCCACCAGATGTGAGAAGTAGGTCTTGTCCAGAGTGTTGACGAATATGGATGTCAACTCTTTTTTCAGAAATTAGGGCTGCTACCCTAGCAGCTTGAGCTCTCCATCGCTGAGCATACGCTTTAAAAGACTCAGCGTGTCTCTTTCGAAGACTCCCTAGATCAATCACTGAGGGGGCGACTTCGATATTAAACTTGTATTGGTTGTAGACTGCCCGAGCAAGCCTTTCCCGGGTGTTGACCTGATTGAAATCCAAGTGGGCATACCAGACTAATGCAGGACCTGTAAGGCTATCTTGGAAGGTCTGGATCATCAGTTGGTCATATTGAGCATACTTGCTCATCTTTCGGGCGTATAGCCTTGTGTGCATCTTGGGGCATCCAGTACCGTCATACTTCTCGAATTCTGGGGTCTTGAATTTATCGGGGTATACCTCCTCCCATATGCTGGCAAGTTGGTGATCCCAGCTTGTTCGAAACTGTCAGGCCCCTCTATTGTTTTCATTTTGTTAACCAGCTGTTAGAAGAGTCTCTTTTCCATCTCTTTCTATCTCTCCTCGATCTCTTTCTTCAAGTCATCAGAGGTTAAACCCTGATTAATTCTTGGCTCATACTCAAAGGCTGGGTTGAGGTAGGAATTGATTTCCTCATATTCTGGAGGCTGCCCCTCCACTGCTTTCCCTTTTCTGGCCCCTAAGTGTTCCTCTTGAGTTGGTTGAGTGGTGCGAAGGAGGCCGATGCTTTCAGTCAGGAGGTGGACTTGTGCAACTAGCTGTTGGACTGTTTGTTCCAGGGATACAATCCTAGAGTTTGAAGCAGCGTCAGCACTTGTGTTGTTGCGGTTGTTGCCACTATTTGCCATTTTTGTTCTTGAACGTGTGCAGATTGGGCTTTTGGGAGGGTTCGGTTGTTTGGGAGCTATTTTGATACCTGGTTCGCATTTTTCTTAATATGATGCAGGTATGTAGATGTGATGCATGTGTCACACGGATGCTAAAATAAAGGGGCTAACGATTGATTAATGATATAATACTGGAACTTTATTTTTATTAATACTGGAAACTTGGAGTTCGATACTTGAAAAAAATGAAAAAGTACAATAGGGATCTATTTCCTAGTTCTCTTGGTCTTCTGCTGCGTAGTTGCCGGTTTCCCATTGATGACAGCTTCCAACTCTCTGACTCTAGCTTGGGTCTTAAGTAGGAGTGATCTTGTGTGGCCCAATGAAGAAAGCCGCGGGCTCTATTTCCCATAGATGGAGCATAGCTCGTACCAAGGGTAAGTTCATCTCCATCTTCATCAGTGAGAGGATGGGCCCTATTTTATGCTGAATGAAGGCCTGCTCTTTTGGGTTGTATAGAGTGGTCCTACACTAATTTTGGGTCCAGAGTTTTGCATACTCGGATCTCTTTGTGGAGGAGGCGGTCAACTATGCAACTAGCCATCTATTATAATAGAAATTTCTGATTACAATCAGAATTATGATAACATTACAGGGAAATGTATCTAAACTCCGTGAACAGAACAACAGTATTACATCATCAATTAGTTGTCAGCCCATGATGTCGTGTATGCAAATAGGTAGGTTCTAATAGGTTCCCAAGCTCTATGGCCTCCCGCATTCTTGCAAAAATGGATCTCAGGCCATATCGAAGCATTGGGTGGGGCAGCTTAATTGGTCCCGAACGGTGATCATATCACTTCGCCTAAAACCTACACAATGGCCCCCCATTTTAGGGTCCTAAGACGGCCCGAGTTTGATCGTATCTATTCACACATTTGCATGCAGACTCAACAACTAAAGTAAATAACTGAATCCTAATCTTTAGCTAAATCCCTGAAAGGTTAGCAATAATATAACAAATCAAAAGACATTTCTTAGAAATGAGCAATTTGAGGAGATTCAAGTGGCTAGCCTACTAGAGAATGTCTTCCCTAGTGGACTCGCCATCCTGTCGAGTCTAATTTTTTATTTTTTCATTCCTAATCCGATCTATACTAGACCCTATGCTCATCTAATGTAGATCATCGACTTGAGTTAGGAATTTCGTTTTACTTTGGAGTCGCCACCCAACTGTGGTTAGGAAAAATTGAATTAGGACTAATTGAGCAAATTAATCCTAATTTAGACCACTAGTTGTCGTAATTTCCTTTTTTCATTTTTCGTGAAAAGAGGAAAGGGAAAACCAGAGTTTTTGAGTTCGGAGGCTAACCTATTAAAACCCTAAGGTTACCACCCTAATCTCTTAAAACCTAAACCTTATCTAAAATGTCTTTTATTTATTTATTTATTTTCTTTTTATTTTGTTTTTGAATAAGTTATTCTAAGAAAATGATTTTTTTGTTCTTTTTTAGGGTTTCCCCAAATGGGTGCCTACGTACCTACTATTTAGGATCAAACGTGCCGTAGTTCGCTTTTCCTGAAAAACTTTAGTGTGTTTGTGAATTTTAATTATGAAATTTCTTTTGATTTATTTTTTTACCACTTTAGGATTTTTCTGAAAAATCTAAGCCTAATCTTGATAATTTGATTTTTTGAAAATAATAATTATTTTAAGAAAAAACCAATTTTGGATTTATTAAAGAAAATGATTTTTCTATGTGATAAAAATTTCATTTTTTCTATTTTTCGACCCATTTCTAATATTAGTAATTTTTATTAATTTTTTATAACTTTTATTAATTTTCATAATTTTTTATTAATTTTTATTGAAAAATTTTCTCTTAGATTTTTTATCTATCCTATTCCAAAATCTAAATTTTTATTATTATTCTTTTCTAATATTTTTATCATTTTCTTTATAAATTTTCACATTTTTAGTATTTATTATTATAATTATTATTTTTATTTTATTATTCATCCTAAATTAAATCCTAAAAAAAAATTGCTAAATTCTAACATTTTTTTCTATTTTTGAATTATAAATAACAAATAAGTAAATAAATAAATTTGAAATAAATAAAATAGATAAATAAATAAATAAATTAGAAAATCCGACTTACTTAGATCTGGGTCGATGCTCGGGTCGAGTCGGACTGGATCGAAGCGAGTCGGGTCGAGTCAATCAGGCACGGCGGCGGTTTCAAACTCGATCAGCGGTCGTGGGTTGGAGAATTCCGACGAGGCTTCGATTCTCTCTTTTTCTCACTTTTGATCCGTGCTTCTGCATCCTCACTTCCTCCTCTATTTATAGGCGCAAGAAATCGAGCTGGATAAGCTCGGATTTCATCCGATTGAAGCAAATCAGATTTCGGTTGAAAAACCTATCTCTGATTTGTGTAAATCCTTTGATTTGTTGCGATTTGATTCCAATTGGATGATGTTTATCCTTTTTTAGTTGAAGATTTGTGCAAAAAATCGAATCAACATGGCCGAAATTCGATTTTTTTCTCCTTGTCAGCGATCTCGGACGAAGGTTGAAGATGATCACGCGCCCAGCGCGTGCATCTGCTCCATCCAATCAATTGCTGACACGTGTCCCAAGCGAAGAAAAAATTTACAAAACGCGGAATCTGCCTCCCCCGCGTTTCGAACCCCTGATCGAGCCCACTCCCACGCGCACCAGACCAAGGTTCGGACCAGCTAGGCTAGCCCACTTTCACGATTTTTTTTTTTCACAATTTGCATATATGCAATGCGATTTTTTTATTTTTTTGAAATTTCAAAAATTTGAAAAAAAAATTATTTAGTCCTTTTTATTGCCATTTCTACAATTATTTTCCAAAATTGATGTATTTTTCCTATTTATTTTATTTTTTGAATATTTTTCCTATTTTTGCTAAATTAGAGAAAAAATTGGAAAAAATGGTAATTGATTATGGTTGATTATTATTGATCATTAGGGGAAAAAATGGGGTGTTTACAGGATTGCTGCGACAAAGTAATCTTAACTTGCAGTAACTTTCAAGTCGTGCCTCTAATCGGTATCAGCGAATGTATAGGTTATCATCCCAACTCAGTGGTCCGCCAGTTCGGTACTATTCAAGACATAGTTTATCGGCCCTCGCTGGCAACAGTCACATTCGAGTACCAAGATCCAAACTTACTAGTAGGTGAGAAATTTGATAAGCTAGCAGAGGTTAAAGCACTTTGGGAAGCTTGAATGTAGACCTCGGAGAGCTGGACGGCGAAGTAGGCAAACATTGAGCCACCAGGGAGTTTGTGATCCACCAGCTATATTAAACGGGGGAAAGAGCATACCAGGTCCCAGATGTCACCCAACTTAAGCCGGACAAGGTAAACCCGAAGTTGGAAATCTACCTAGAGCAGGTCAGGGCTCGGATGGAAGTATATTTCGAGGCTGCAAATTATAAAAAAGAAATCTGGAAGGGCTGATTCAAGGAATCCGATCAAAGAAACAAAGCCTTGGAAGCTCAGCTAGAGAAGACCCAAGCCAGAGTCAAGGAATTAGAAGCCGTCATCAATGGGAAACCTGAGTCTATGCAGCAGAAGACCAAGAAATCTAGGAAATAAATTATTATTGTACTCTTTCATTTTTTTTTTCAAGTATCAAACTTCAAAGTTTCCAATATTAACAAAAATAAAGTTTCAGTATTATGTCATCAATCGATTGTTAGCCCCTTTATTTCAGCATCCATGTGACACATGCATCACATTTTCATACATACATCATACTAAAAGAAAAAAATGCGCGCCAAGTATCAAAAATAGCTCCCAAACAACCAAACCCTCCTAGAAGCCTAATCTGCACACATTCAAGAACTAAAATGGAAAATAGTGGTGACAATCACAACAACACAAGTGCTAACGCTACTTCAGACTTTAGGATTGTATCCTTGAAACAAACGGTCCAGCAGCTAGCTTCACAAGTCCACCTCCTAACTGAAAGCATTGGCCTCCTTCGCACCACCCAGCTGACTCAAGAAAAACATTCAGGGGCTAGAAAAGGGAAGGCAGTGGAGGGGCAGCCTCCAGAATATGAGGAAATAAATTCCCACCTCAACCTGGCCTTTGAGTATGAGCCGAGAATCAACCAGGGTCCAACCTCTGATGACTTGAAGAAAGAGATGGAAGAGAGACAGAAAGAGATGGAAAAGAGACTCGTCCAACAGTTGGCTGACAAAATGAAAACAATAGAGGGGCCTAACGATTTCGAGCAAGCCGGGATCACCAGCCTGCCAGCATATGGGGAGGAGGTATACCTCGATAAATTCAAGACCCCAAAATTCGAGAAGTATGACGGTACTGGATGCCCCAAGATGCACACAAGGATATACGCCCGGAAGATGAGCAAGTATGCTCAATATGACCAACTGATGATCCAGACCTTCCAGGATAGCCTTACAGGTCCTGCATTAGTCTAGTATGCCCACCTGGATTTCAATCAGGTTAACACTTGGGAAAGGCTTACCCGAGCATTCTACGACCAATTGAAGTCGCCCCCTCAGTGATTGATCTAGGGAGTCTTCAAAAGAGATATGCTGAGTCTTTCAAAGAGTATGCTCAGCGAAGGAGAGCTCAAGCTGCTAGGGTAGCAACCTCAATTTCTAAGAAAGAGTTAACATCCATATTCGTCAACACTCTGGACAAGACCTACTCCTCACATCTGGTGGGCTAGACATCATCCAGTTTTGCAGAAGTAGTGGCTACAGGGTGCCGGATTGAAAGCGCCATCACAACGAGCAAACTCCAAACAATGGATCCTCCTAGGGTCACATCATCACAAAGGCCCTTGGGAGGTAATAGAGCCAAGGAGTCTACCGTCAGCACAGTTAACTCCAGTAAAGCAGACAAGGCTAGAACTCGTGTGACATTCCAGACTACGAGTGCCCCAGCCTAGCATTCCTCGGAAAATCACACCCAGGCCGCTAGAGTCCCAAGACAGTTTACTACAATTCCAATCCCGTTTAGCTAGGTCTTCGCTCGACTGCGGGCGGATAATTTGATCAGCTTCAAGATCCCAAATGGCCGATACAAGCCTAGGAATTTCGACTCAAGCCTCAAATGTGACTATCATATGGGCCAAGATGGGCATTCCATAGACAGATGCTGGAGGCTCCGAAACAAAATCCAGGATCTGATTGACGCAGGGATTGTGCAGCTGGACTTTGTTAACACCCCAGTGCCCAATGTCAACACCAATCCACTGCCCAAGCATAAGCCCACCGTCAATATGATCACATCTGAAGAGCCGGCTCCCAAAGAATCTTCCAAGCAAAAGGTGACCGACCAGCAAAAAAGGCAATCTCGTCAAGCTCCAGAGAAAACCCCCAAGTCACATATCAAAAAGAGATGGTTAGCCGGAGACCCAACAGTCGGCACCTTGGGAGAATCACACGAGAGATTTGAGTACCTGGTGAACTATTCTTATACCCCAACTGTGTATGGGCCGCTTAACGGATGGGGGCCCGAATTTGAGAAAGAAGACCACCCACCAAAAGAAAGGGAGAAGTCTGTGAACATGATCAATTCAAATCAAAAGCTAAGAGTCATAAAATGCTATGAAGGGCAATCAACCGAGATACAAATCCCGAAGAAGAGATATGTGTTCAAAGTCCCAATACCTGCAGAGAGGTATAAGGCCAAACCATTTGACTATCAGACCCTTGAGCAAGAACGACCCCCTATGGTAGGAGGAATCACCCGCTCTGGGAGAGTCTATGACCCAAAATATAAAATCTCAACTGAGGAACCCAACATGGAGACAGGAGGGGAAGAAGAAGAGGGGCTTGCTGCATTTACAAAAATGGTCAAGGCAAGTGAATATAAGATCATGGAACAACTAAACAAGGTTCCAGCCTAAATATCACTCATAGGCCTCCTTACGACCTCCGAAGCCCATAGGGAAGCACTCTTCAAAGTGCTCAAACGGATCCAGGTACTAGAAGGCATCGCTACAGACAAAATAAGTCACGTAGCAGATTCTATTTTTACCATGGACCAGATATCTTTCTCCCCCGAAGAGCTAGGAGAAGATGGAGATCAACATATAAAACCACCATTCATAGTGGTAAAGTGTAACGACACGATTGTCTCCCGAGTACTCATCGACAATGGATCGTCCCTTAACGTATGCCCATTGGCTACGCTCAACTTATTAGGGGTCGATCCAAACAACATTAAACCTAGCTCGATGGTGGTCAGGGCTTTTGACGAGTCAAAAAAGAGACATAGTAGGGGAGATAAACTTGCCTGTGGAGATTGGCCCGCAAGTGTTCTACATATCCTTTCAAGTCCTCAACATCCCAAGATCTTTCAACCTACTTTTGGGAAGGCCTTGGATACATACCGTTGGAGCCATACCCTCAAGTCTCCATCAGAAGGTCAAATTCATCGCAAATGGGCAGATTGTCACAGTATTGGGAGAATAAGATTATGCCATCTACAAAGAAACCGCCATACCATACATTGGGGAGGATGGTTCCGAAGACCTTGGTCTCCAGATATTCGTAAATATGGTGACCAGCAAGGAAGGCCATCAGTTCAAGGAGGGGCAGCAAGTGATGAGATCCATGATGGGAGCCAAGCCAGAAGATGGAATGTGGATCCTCTTGAAGTCCCACCTGGACCGATCACAAGAAATCGAGCGAAACGATTCAAGGAAGCACTTAACGGGTTGATAAAGGATGTCCATGAAGTCGGAAAGGATTGGAGCAATCATGAAGCTAGAATGGATTGGAACAACCATGGGAATGCCCTTGCTCTAGTACAAGTCATACCGGATACGGGGTGAAGAGGGCGTGTCTTTACAAGGCACGGCCGTGTAGGAGTCTGAAGGTTACACAGAATCATACACGGTCATATACACGGTTCAAAGCCACGGCCATATATGGTGTTAAGAATTTCCACAGAAAGATATACGACTAGAAGTACACGATCGTGTATATTGTCAAGAAGTTCCACAGAATTATACACGGCCAAAGTACACGGCCGTGTATCTCCCCAAAGCCGACCTTCATGTCTTGTTTTGTTATTTTTACGCACTTATTGAAGTAATGTCATTTTGGGCCTTTATTGTTACGAATTGTAAACCCTAATATAAAGCTCCTAGGGTTTAGAACATTTAGAATATAGAACATACAACATTGAAAGTTTAAAAAAACTTTTAAGAGAATTCCTCTCTTGGTTCTTTAAAGAACTAACCTAGAACTTATCGGATTTTATTTCCGTGGCGTTCATCTCGACTTATCAATCGGTCTTTCATCCCGATTGTGCTATCTTCATATTATACCAAGGTTCTTGTCTCGCTTATAGACAACAGGTCGCGGTTTTCACTTGAGGGTGTTTAGCATCTTAGGTAACGAATTCCGAACGTATTGGTATTGGGTTTCGTCACACGTTGGCATGGTTCATATCAGTTAGGAATCCGATTAAACCGATTTCGTATCAGTTTGGTATCAGAGCTAATCGATTCGTATCAGTTTGGTATCAGAGCTTAGGTTTGTTAAACATCAGTTCGGATTGAGGAAGGTAACATCAAAACCCTAACTCCAATCGTTCATATCAATTTTTAGTATTCGATTTCATAGTATTAATTGTCTATTGAAAGTGTAGTACCTACTATTCAATTTTGTTACAAAAAAAAAGGAAGAATCATGACCAAAAAAAAAGAAAAAGAAAAGGGGAACGTGATCAAGAGCAGCAAACAAAGGTGACAAAAAAAAATCTAAAAGAAAAAGAGGAAAAACATTTTGAGCCCTAGAGTTGTTTTGAATTCTACGGAAGGGAATTTGTTTAGTTTGGGTTAGTTCCAAGAGAATTGAGAAGAGGAATTGGTGAGTTGATATCATCATTGCTTGTGAGAATACACGAGTGACTGTGTGACATCATCCTTTAAGTGAAACACGTAAGGGAGTGTATCGTGAGGCTTAATTATATATATTTGTGTTAGTACTAATCTTTTCTGCAGGAACTATGTCGAGGCAACATTCTCCTGAAGGTGAGAGGGGAAGGTTTGATGCTAAGTTAGTGATTGAGGCGTTGAGGGGTGAGATGAAGAGAATGTTTCAGGAGGGCATGGAACAAATTCATGAGACGGTGGAACAAAGACTAGAGCAATCTAAAAATGTCTTTCAAGGGCGTAAGAGGGAGAGTTGTTCTAGGAGAGTAAAAAGGGGTGGAGATGAAATGTCGGAAGATGAATTTGATGAGCCTTCTGTCGGGAGTTATAGAGGATATAGTGGTCAGAATAGAGGAACTAGGGATTGGGAAGATAGAGGAGATAGGAATAGAGAGGATAATCAACTGAATAGTATAAAGATGAAGATTCCTCCTTTCTAAGGGAAGAATGATCCCGAGGCATACTTAGACTGGGAGAAGAAGGTAGAGATGGTATTTGATTATCATAACTATAGTGGGAGAAAGAAAGTGAAACTTGCTGCCATTGAATTTTCGGATTATGCCATAGTGTGGTGGGATCAACTAATGTTGAATCGAAGAAGGAATGGTGAACCACCTATTGAGTCGCGGGAAGAGATGAAAAGGGTGATGAAGAAGCGGTTTGTGCCTGCGTATTACTATCGTGAATTGCATAACAAATTGCAAACTCTTAGGCAAGGAAGCCGAAGTGTGGATGAGTATTTCAAGGAGATGGAAGTTACGATGATCAGGGCGAGTGTAGAGGAGGATAGAGAGGCTAGCACAACAAATTGCAAACTCTTAGGCAAGGAAGCCGAAGTGTGGATGAGTATTTCAAGGAGATGGAAGTTACGATGATCAGGGCGAATGTAGAGGAGGATAGAGAGGCTACCATGGCTAGATTTCTTGCTGGATTGAATAGAGAAATTCAAAATGTTGTTAAATTGCAGCATTATGTAGAATTAGAGGATATGGTTCATATGGCTATAAAGGTTGAGAATCAACACAGGCGGAAAGGTAGTAATAATGCACGGTTTCAACAAGGTACCAGTTCATCCACCTGGAATACTAACCAATGGAAGAAGGAAGAAAAGCCTTTACCCACCAAACCAAAAGGAGAGCTGAGACAAGTGGGTTCTACTCTTAGTAACCAAGGTAACCTTGATTCTTCTACTTCTAGAAATCGTGACATTAGATGTTTTAAATGCCAAGGTAGAGGCCATATTGCTAGTCAATGTCCGAATAGGCGTGTTATGATTTTGCGTGATGATGGTGAGTATGAGACTGAGGGGGATAGTGAGGAAGATGATATGCCTCCATTAGAGGACGCTAGTGATGATGAGGAGCCTACAATAGGGAGGTTAGTGGCAGTACTGAAGCGAGCTTTGAATGTGCAAGTGAAGGAAGAAGAGGAGGTGCAAAGAGAGAATATATTTCATACTAGATGTTATCTAGGAGATCATATTTGCAGTTTGATCATTGATGGAGGAAGTTGCACCAATGTGGTGAGTAATTTTATTGTCGAGAGGTTGGGACTCAAAACTACTAAACACCCTGATCCATATAAATTGCAGTGGTTGAATGATAGTGGTGAGACTAAGGTGTGTAAGCAAGCCTTGATTGCTTTTCGCATTGGTAGGTATGAGGATGAGGTGTTATGCGATGTAGTGCCAATGCAGGCGTGTCATGTGTTGTTGGGGGAGGCCAAGGCAATTTGATAGGAAGGTTGTTCATGATGGCTTTTCTAACAAGTATACGCTTGTTCACTAGGGGAAAAGCTTTAATCTTAAACCTTTAACACCTAAACAGGTGTATGAGGATCAATTGCAGCTACAACAGTCTTTTACAAAACATAAGGTGAGTGAAAAACAGAGGGAGAGTGAGAGAGCAAAAGACAGCAAGAAAGAAAAGGAATACAAAAGTCGATCTCAAAAGGAAAAAGAGAGGAAGGATGGAAAGAGTGTGAGAGACCAAGTTGAAGGGGGATCAACTTTGGTGGTGAGTGAAAAGGAGAGTGCAGCCTTGCAAAAGGAAAGTTGTTTGGTAAGAGCGAGTGTAGTGAGGAGAGCATTAGTGATGAAGCAACCTATGTTGTTGCTGGTTTTTAAGAAAACATGTCTGAATACTAACGAACTATCTAACTCTTTGCCTACTGTGGTTGTATCTATTATGCAGGACCTTGAAGATGTCTTCCCTGAGGAGATTCCAAAGGGATTACCACCTATTCGTGGTATTGAGCACCAAATTGACCTTGTACCCGGAGCATCGATTCCAAACAAGCCAGCTTATAGGAGCAATCTGGAGGAGACAAAGGAACTCCAAAGGCAGGTCAATGAATTAATGGGGAAGGGGTACGTGAGAGAAAGCATGAGTCCACGTGCAGTGCTTGTGATTTTGGTGCCTAAGAAAGATGGGACATAGAGAATGTGTGTTGACTACCGCGCCATCAACAACATCACGGTAAAGTATCGTCATCCCATTCCTCGCTTAGATGACATGTTAGAAGAGTTACGTGGGTCTAGTGTCTTTTCCAAAATTGATCTGAAAAGTGGATTGTATGAGTGGTTAGTAATGCCTTTCGGTTTAACTAACGCACCTAGTACTTTTATGAGACTTATGAACCATGTTTTGAGGACTTTTATTGCCAAATTTGTGGTTGTCTATTTTGATGATATTCTCATTTACAGCAAGAGTTTGGAAGACCATACATCTCACTTGAGGGATGTTTTAGAAGTGCTTCGAAAGGAGCAATTATATGCTAACCTCAAGAAGTGCACTTTTTGCACAGATAAACTTGTGTTTCTTGGTTTTGTTGTTAGTGCACAGGGAATACAGGTTGATGAAGAAAAGATTCGTGTGATCCAAGAATGGCCTAGTCCAACTACTGTAAGTAATGTGCGGAGTTTCCATGGACTAGCGAGCTTTTACAGGAGTTTTGTGAAGGATTTCAACACCATTGCAGCTCCACTTACTGAGGTAATTAAGAAGAACGTGGGGTTTAGATGGGGAGAGCAACAAGAGAAGGCCTTTCAGACGCTTAAAAATAAGCTAACTCAGGCGTCATTACTTGCTTTACCTAACTTTGCTAAAACATTTGAAATTGAGTGTGATGCTTCAGGATTAGGCATTGGAGCAGTGCGTATGCAGGAGAGAAGACCAATTGCATTCTTTAGCGAGAAGCTAAGTGGGGTAACCTTGAACTACCCTACTTATGATAAGGAGTTATATGCATTGGTTCGAGCCTTGGAGACGTGGCAACACTACCTTTGGCCAAAAGAGTTTGTGATCCACACTGATCATGAATCCTTGAAGTACTTGAAGGGGCAACATAAGGTGAAAAAAAGGCAAGCACGTTGGGTGGAGTTCAGCGAAACATTTCCATATGTCATCCATTACAAGCAAGGTAAAGAGAATGTCGTTGCTGATGCACTTTCTAGAAGGTATACTCTTATCTCTACTCTTAGTTCTAGATTGCTTGGTTTTGAGCACATTAAGGAATTATATGCTGCTGATCGAGATTTTTGTGGGGAGTACGTGCATTGTGAGAAGAGTGGGCATGGTAAATTTTATGAACATGAAGGATTCTTGTTTAGGAAGAGTAAACTATGTATTCCAATTTGTTCTTTAAGAGAATTATTAGTGAGGGAGTCTCATGGAGGAGGTTTAATGGGACATTTTGGAGTAGCTAAAACCTTAGGGGTATTGCAGGAACACTTCTATTGGCCTCACATGAAACGAGATGTTGAGAGAATTTGTGAGCGATGTGTCACGTGTAAGCAAGCAAAATCTAGAGTCCAACCTTAAGGGCTTTATACCCCACTTCCCATTCCTCATGAGCCTTGGGTAGATATTTCCATGGATTTTGTGTTAGGATTACCCAGGTCTAGACATGGTCGGGATTCTATTTTTGTAGTTGTGGATAGATTCTCCAAGATGGCACATTTCATTCCTTGTCACAAAACAGATGATGCTTGCAATATTGCTAATTTGTTCTTTAGGGAAGTTGTGAGATTACATGGTATACCTAGAACAATTGTATCGGATAGAGATGCTAAGTTCTTAAGCTACTTCTAGAAGACCTTGTAGGCTAAGTTAGGAACTAAGTTATTGTTTTCTACTTCTTGTCATCCACAGAGTGATGGTCAAACCGAGGTAGTAAATCGGACTTCATCTACTTTGCTGAGGGCTGTAACTAAAAAGAATATTAAAAGTTGGGAGGATTGTTTGCCGTATGTTGAATTTGCCTATAATCGTACAATGCATTCTGCTACTAAGTTTACTCCTTTTGAAATTGTGTATGGTTTTAATCCACTAACTCCTTTGGATTTATCACCTTTGCCTATTTCTGAGTATGTTAATCTAGATGGCAAGAAGAAAGCAGAATTTGTTAAACAGATCCATGAGAAGGCAAGGCTAAACATTGAGCGAAGAACAGAGCAGTATGTGAAACAAGCCAACAAGGGTCGTCGACAAGCTGTCTTTGAACCTGGAGACTAGGTTTGGGTTCACATGCGTAAAGAGCGGTTTCCTGTGCAGCGTCGATCTAAACTACTTCCTAAAGGCGATGGACCATTTCAAATCCTTGAGCGCATCAATGACAATGCATACAAGATAGATTTACCCGGTGAGTATCAAGTAAGTGCTACATTTAATATTATTGATTTGAGTCCTTTTGATGCAGGCGATGATTTGAGGACAAATCCTTTTCAAGAGGAGGGGAATGATGAGATCCATGATGGGAGCCAAGCCAGAAGATGGAATGTGGATCCTCTTTGAGTGCCACCTGGACCAATCACAAGAAATCGAGCGAAACGATTCAAGGAAGCACTTAACAGGTTGATAAAGGATGTCCATGAAGTCGGAAAGGATTGGAGCAATCATGAAGCTGGAATGGATTGGAACAACCATGGGAATGCCCTTGCTCTTGTACAAGTCATACCGGATACGGGGTGAAGAGGGCGTGTCTTTACA
Organism: Laguncularia racemosa; assembly: GCA_037954665.1. NCBI lineage: Eukaryota > Viridiplantae > Streptophyta > Magnoliopsida > Myrtales > Combretaceae > Laguncularia > Laguncularia racemosa. The sequence continues at coordinate 1,356,290 of JBBMOL010000104.1, read as the reverse complement.
AGGCACGACCGTGTAGGAGTCTGGAGGTTACACAGAATCATACACGGTCATATACACGGTTCAAAGGCACGGCCGTATACGGTGTCAAGAATTTCCACATAAAGATACATGACTAGAAGTACACGGTCCTGTATATTGTCAAGAAGTTCCACAGAATTATACACGGCCAAAGTACACGGCCGTGTATCTCCCCGACGCCGGCCTTCATGTCTTTTTTTGTTATTTTTACGCACTTCTTGAAGTGATGTCGTTTTGGGCCTTTATTGTTACGAATTGTAGACCCTAATATAAAGCTCCTAGGGTTTAGAACATTTAGAATATAGAACATAAAACATTGAAATTTTAAAAACACTTTTGAGAGAATTCCTCTCTTGGTTCTTTAAAGAACGAACCTAGAATTTATCGGATTTTATTTCCGTAGCGTTCATCCCGACTTATCAATCGGTCTTTCATCCCGATTGTGGCGTCTTCATATTATACCAAGGTTCTTGTCTCGCTTATAGACAACGGGTCGCTGTTTCCACTTGAGGGTGTTTGGCATCTTAGGTAACGAATTCCGAACGTATTGGTATTGGGTTTCGTCACACGTTGGCGTGGTTCGTATCAGTTAGGAATCCGATCAAACCAATTTCATATCAGTTTGGTATCAGAGCTAATCGATTCGTATCAGTAAGGGACGTTTGGACTAGGGTATGTTCCTACAACCCAGGAAGAAGCATAAGCCAAAGGTGTCAGAGGCAGGAAGAAAGAGAAGCCAAGCAACACCCAGATGCATATTCTATCCCTCCAACAGTCATTCAGACAAGCAACTACCATTCAAGAGCCAAGGATAAGCGAAGATGACGTTAGCAATGGGAGCCCAACCCCTCGCATGTCCAAACTACATCCAACTCTCAATAATTGGTTCTGTTATCCTATTGATAACTCTAGGTCAGCTTAAGGATAGGGAACGATTGTTAAATGATTTTTATTGAGACTTCTTTATATAATTAAATAAATTACAGTTTATCTTACTTATATATATCTACTTTCATTTTACTTCACCCATATCTCCTACCATCGAACATCAGGAACATTTCGTGCAGGTAGAAAATAAAAACGCTGATATCGTTTCTAACGGTGCTGGGTCAATTGTTGGAGGTGATATCCTTGACCACGAAATAATATAAGAAAATTTGAAAAAACATGAACAAGGTGGAATTTCAATTGACAAGCCAGTGGAGATAGTAAATCTGGGAAGTGTTGAAAAACCTAAAAACCTCAAGATCGGGACCAGTTTAAGCGCCGAGCAAAAACGTGAGATGACCGAGTTGTTAACTGAATATGCAAATGTGTTCACCTGGTCATATGGTGACATGCCAGGACTAGACCAATCAATAGTGGTTCATAGGCTTCCCACAAGGGAAGATGTCAAACCTAAAAAATAGAAATTGAGAAGATTTAGATCTGACATCTTACTAAAGATCAAAGAGGAAGTCAAGAAACTACTAGAAGTAGGGTTCATCGAAGTTTCCGATTACCTAGAATGGGTAGCGAATATAGTCCCCATTATGAAAAAGAATGGAAAAGTACGCGTATGCGTAGACTTCCGGGACTTAAACCAAGCTACGCCAAATGATAGCTTCCCCCTACCTCATAACATGGGGGACTTTTTGTTATAAAGTCATGCCCTTTGGCTTGAAAAACGCTGGGACAACATACCAGAGAGCCATGGTCGCGATACTTCATGACATGATACATCGAGAAGTCGAAGTATATGTCGACGACATGATAGCCAAGTCTAAGGAAGAAGAGAGCCATACAGATATCCTGAGGAAATTGTTCAAACGGTTGAGAAAATTCCAACTCAAGTTAAATCTGGAGAAGTGTACTTTCGGGCTCATAACGAGCAAGTTGTTGGGGTTTGTCATAAGCCGGGAAGGCAATAAAATCAACCCTAACAAAGTGAAATCCATATTAGAGTTACCTTCTCCACATACTGTGAAAGAGGCAAGAGGTTTGCTGGGAAGGTTAAATTACATAGCTCGTTTTATCTCATAGCTCACAGATAAGTGCCAGCTACTATTTTATTTGTTGAAAAAGAATGCTGCAGTAGAATGGGACGACAAATGTGAAGAAGCATTCAAGACGATCAAAGACTATCTGGCCGTGTTGTTGGGCGTGCCAGGCGACTGTTATTCACTTGTCGAGATTCACTTAGAAAAGGAAAGATATGACTGCATCTTTCCAACTTAAGATGCTCGGCTGTTCTTTAGGAAGTATAAATAGAACAACCCTAAGGAGAGGAGAGGGGAGGCATAAGAGAACCCTAGAGAAGAGAGGTTGTGGTCAGAATAGTTTTCAGATTTGAAGCCAAGATATTTCGTGTTTGAATTTTCCTTATGGGTTCAATTAATTTCTGTTTTGTTCTTTTTATTAGATTCATGAGTAGCTAATTGTTTCATACCTGATCCCTTGAGAAACCCTTGATTATCATGTAACAGAATTGTTGATGTTCAATAATTAATTATAATCTTTGAGTTTATTCATGTTGCAATCATAGTTGTTCATCTTGATATATGCGCAGTATTAGGATGGGATTAGATCTTTGTTATTAAGATTGAGAAATCGTTTAATAGAGTAGATCTGGCATGAATAAAAAGACCCCTTATAATCCTAGAGATAGGTTATAGGAGGTTTTCTGTATTGAACGAGGTTATTGTGGTTTGGTTCAATTGAGAGTCCTAGGATTTTATTGCAATCTTAATTATGTTAATTAAAGAGAGATCTTAATTGATTTAATTAGGATTAGAGATTAGTGATCTTGAGAAAGACCCTAATCTAGTGTAAGAAACTCCGCAGATCAGAGATTGGGTATTAATCATTGGAAAGTTTGGAATTTAATAAAAGTTGAATGAGAATTAGGGGTGGATCTTGGGCAGGGTATGTTTAGATCATTGAATTAATTAAGGGAGTGTTTGAATATATTTACTTTGTTCTTTTTATTCATTTCTTTCAGATTTAAGCAATAATTAGGATAATTGAGATCATCAATAGTGAGAAGTTAAATAGTAGGATAATCGTTAGTACTAGTACTTATAAGTCTTCGTGGGATCGATACTTGTACTCCTATGCTATACTACTAATCGATAGGTACACTTGCCTGAGAACTGATCGTAAGCTAGGATTGAGTATAGGGTTAAACTTGTTAGAACGGTCAGATCGTACATCAAGTTTTTGGCGCTGTTGCCGGGGACTTGTAATATTAGGAAAACTTGACGCCTACTACTTTAACTATAATTTTTTTTATTTTTTTTATTTTATTTTTAGTTATTTCCATTAACTTCATTCGTGCTTCCATTCAAATTTGTTGAGGAAACTAAGTTCATTGTTTGTCTGTCGCAGTTTATGACATGGAGCTCTTCATCTAAGCTTCTTGACTTTGATCCTGAGATTGACCAAACTTTTAGAAGGCAATTGAGAGAAACTGGACCAATGGCAGATGAATGAAGGACGATGGTTGAATATGCTCGACCTACTCTGAGCAGCACTGGGTCGTGTATTGTGCAACCAGCAATAGAGGCCAACAACTTCGAAATCAAGGCCTCTACAATGCATATGATTCACAACCAATGCCAGTTTGACAGTTTGTCTGACGAGGATCCTCATGCACACATTCAGATGTTCTTGGATATTTGCGCAACTGTCAAGCAAAACGGAGTATCTGAGGAAGCACTGAAATTGCAACTTTTCCCTTTTACTCTCCAGGGGAAAGCAAGGCAGTGGTTTAGTTTAATAAACCGGGATTCCATAACCACTTGGACCCAGATGGCGGAGACTTTCTTGGACTATTATTTCCCACCATAAAAAATTGCCAAGTTGAGAAATGATATCACATCATTCACCCAACTAGATCATGAGCCCCTACATGAAGCATGGATCAGATTCAAGGATCTTCTTAGGTGATGTCCACATCACCAAATGCCTAACTGGCTGCAAGTTTCCACCTTCTATAATGGGCTTAACTATGCAACTCGGCAGACAATTGATGCTACGGCTGGGGGTACTTTGAATGTGAAAACGTCGGAAGAGTCGTTGAGTTTGTTTGAGAACATGGCCAAAAATAATCACCAATGGAGCCATGGTAGACAAAAGCACAGGGCAGCGGGCATTTATGAGGTCGATTTGATGACAGCAATTGCAGCAAAAGTAGATGCGCTCGCTTTAAAAGTTAAAGGGATGGTTGTATCTCAACCATCCCAATACTGCTCAATTGAACCTCATTCCAACAATGCGGTTTCTGAAGTGACAAAGCGTGTTGAGTATTTGGGAAATCCCACAAGATCACAGAACAATCCCTATAGCAACACATATAATCCAGGGTGGCGTAATCATCCCAATTTCTCCTGGAGTAATCAGTAATCTCAAAGGGGTAATGTACCTGCTCCAGGATTCCAAAGACCAGCTCCACCTCCTTTCCAAGAAAAGAAATCTAGCCTTGAGGATATGATTGCGAAGTTCATTCAAGCGTTGGAGCAACGCCGGCAATCCACAGAGGCAGCTCTAAGAAATCATGAAGCCTCAATCCACAACTTGGAAAACCAGATGGGGCAGATCTCTAAAGCGCTTGCTGAGCGACCACAAGGGTCTCTTCCTGGAAATACAGAGACCAACCCAAGAGAACATGTGAAGGTAATAATTCTTAGGAGTGGAAAGGAAGTGAAATCAGATAAGGTTGGGGAAACTCTTGTTAGTAGAAAGGAGGATGAGACTGTTGATAAAGGCGAGACCACTAATAAAGCAGAAAAAGGCAGAATTATAGAGGAAAGAACAAAAGACTTGGAAGCTAAGAAGGCACCTATCGTCCAGCCCTATAAACCCCCATTGCCATATCCTGCTAGGCTGCGGAACGACAAGGATCGGGAACATTTCGGTAAGTTTTTGGATTTGTTCAAACAGTTACATATCAACTTACCACTTGTGGAAGCCCTTTTTCAGATGCACCGGTATGCCAAGTTCTTAAAAGATTTACTATCTAATAAGAAGAAGATGGAAGAGATCTCCACTGCAACAATTGGTGCGGGTTGTTCTGCGATTTTACTAAACAGACTTCCAAAGAAATTGAAAGATCCAAGGAGTTTCACCATACCATGTTTCAATGGTAATTTACCCGTAGAAAAAGCATTAGCAGATATGGGGGCTAGTATAAACTTGATGCCATATTCCCTCTTTCAAAAGCTGGGATTAGGGGAGCCAAAGCCTACATAAATGAGTCTTCAATTGGCAGACCGATCAGTGAAGTTTCCTAGAGGGGTTATTGAAGATGTGTTAGTAAAAGTAGAAACTTTCATCTTCTCGGTTGATTTTGTGATCCTAGACATGGATGTCGACACTGAAGTTCCTCCGATCTTGGGACGCCCCTTTTTAGCCACAGCCCGAGCAATCATTGATGTGGCTGAGGGCCGATTAGTGCTACGCATTGGGGGTGACGAGTTAGTGATACAAATCCCAGCTGTGATGAAGAAATCGGTAAATTCTGATGATACTTGTTATGCAATTGATATAACTAATACCGTTGTGGAAGATATCTTATGCAAGGATCCATTAGAGTTAAGTTTGAGAGTATGCAATATTGAAGAGACAGAATATTGTGCAATACAAGAAATGTTGACTCATCTTGATGGCAAGGATGAACTTGGGATAAAAACAGAGAGGGAGAATATTGATGCAGGAGATGTTACCAGACTGAAGCCCTCTATTGAAGATCCTCCAATTCTAGAGCTGAAGCAACTCCCTAACTATCTGGAGTATGCTTTCTTAGAGAAGGATTCTCAGTTGCCGGTCATCATTGCAGCCGGGCTAACTATTGGTCAGAAGGAAAAGCTCTTGAAGATCTTGAAGGAGCATAAGCGTGCCTTGGCATGGAAAATCGCGGATATCCAAGGGGTTAGTCCATCTTTTTGCACACACAAAATCCTGATAGAAGACAATTTCAAACCAGTGGTGCAAGCTCAAAGACGACTTAATCCAAACATGAAAGAAGTCGTTAAGAAAGAGGTAATCAAATTGTTAGATGCTGGGCTAATTTATCCCATTTCTGATAGTTCATGGGTAAGCCCCGTCCAGGTGGTGCCAAAGAAGGGAGGAATGACGGTGGTCCCAAATGAGAATAATGAGCTCATACCAATGAGGACGGTGATGGGATGGCGAGTCTGCATTGACTATCGCAAATTAAATGAAGCCACACGCAAGGACCATTTTCCTTTACCTTTTGTCGATCAGATGTTGGAGAGGCTTGCTGGACATATGTTTTACTATTTTCTAGATGGGATGTCGAGATATTACTAGATTCAGATTGCCCTTGAAGATCAAGAGAAAACTACCTTTACATGTCCCTATGGCACATTTGCTTACAGGAGGATGCCCTTTGGATTATGTAATGCACCGGCCACCTTTCAGCGGTGCATGTTAGCGATTTTTGAAGATCTGGTTGAAGATATTATGGAAGTATTCATGGATGACTTTTCAGTGTTTGGGGATTCATTTGATTCTTGCCTACAGAATTTGGAAAGGGTGCTCATACGTTGTGAAGAAACTAACTTGGTTTTGAATTGGGAGAAGTGTCACTTCATGGTGACTGAAGGTATTGTCTTAGGACACAAAATATCTCAGCAGAGGATTGAAGTAGACATGATACTATAGCCAAACTTCCCCCACCCTCTTTGGTTAAAGCTATTCGGAGTTTTCTGGGACATGCTGGATTCTATAGACGATTCATCAAGGATTTTGCCAAAATTACTCGCCCTCTCACCAGGTTGCTGGAGAAGAACATCGCCTTTGATTTCAATGATGAATGTCTCCAAGCCTTTGAGGCGCTGAAGGAGAAACTAACCGAAGCTCCTATCATGGTGGCTCTAGATTGGAACCTACCATTTGAACTGATGTGCGATGCCAGCGACTATGCTGTAGGAGCTGTCCTGGGTCAAAGAAAAGATAAGTATTTCCAACCGATATACTATGCCAGCAAAACTCTAATCGGGGCTCAAGAGAATTATACCACTACTGAGAAGGAGTTATTGGCAGTAGTGTTCACTTTTGACAAATTCCAATCTTATCTTGTTCTTTCTAAGGTGATAGTGTATACTGACCACTCCGCATTGAGATATTTAATGACCAAGACAGATGCAAAACCCCACCTCATCAGGTGGATACTCCTATTGCAAGAATTTAACCTTGAGATCAGAGACAAGAAGGGAGCAGAAAACCTCACAGCAGATCATCTATCTCGATTGGAGAACCCATGTGTAGAGCAGCTGAAGGAAGAAGATATTAACGATAGATTTCCTAAGGAGAATTTGTATTCCATCAACAAAGTTAGTAGTTTGGAGTCCCCATGGTTTGCAGACATGGCCAACTATCTAGTGGCTAGGGTCCTTCCACAAGACATGTCAAAGCAACAGAAAAAGAAATTCTTTACTGACCTGAAGTATTACTATTGGGAAGACCCTTACTTGTTCAGGTATTGCTCAGACCAAATGATCAGGCGTTGTGTCTCACATGAGGAACGACGGGAGATCTTGAACCATTGCCATAGTGGATCTACTGGAGGACACCATGGTGCCAATAGGACAACCCACAAAGTGCTAGAAGCTGGTTTTTATTGGCCGTCAGTATTCAAGGATGCCCAAAGTTTTGTAGCTCAATGCGATTGATGCCAGAGAGATGGCAACATTTCAAGGAGGGACGAAATGCCACAGCACTATATTCTAGAGTGCGAGGTGTTTGATGTATGGGGTATTGATTTTATGGGGCCATTTCCTCCTTCATATGGAAACAAGTATATATTGGTAGCAGTGGATTATGTGTCTAAGTGGGTTGAAGCACAAGCTCTACCAACAAATGACGCTAAGGTGGTTGTCAAGTTCCTCAAGAAGCTCTTTTGCCGTTTTTGGGTGCCTTGAGCACTAATTAGTGATCGGGGTACACATTTTTGCAACTCTCAGATTGAAAAAGTCTTAAAAAGATATGGAGTGACTCACCGTCTCACCATTCCTTATCATCCACAGACAAGTGGGCAAGTAGAGTTGACAAATAGAGAGCTAAAGCGCATCTTAATGAGATCAACTCTCCAGCATGGGCGAGATTGGGCAGACAGGTTAGATGATGCGTTATGGGCTTATAGGACGGCCTACAAAACACCACTTGATACAACTCCTTTCCGGTTAGTATATGGGAAAGCGTATCACTTACCAGTTGAGATTCAGCATCAGGCGTTCTGGGCAATTAAGACTATCTACCTCAATCTCGACAAGTCAAGAGCTCACAGGAAAAGGCATATTAATGAGCTTGATGAGTTAAGACTTATGGCCTATGACAACAATAGTTTCTACAAGGAGAGAGCCAAAGCATATCATGACGCAAGGTTGCGCCAGCATAAGCAATTTGAGGAAGGAGATATGGTATTGCTATTCAACTCCAGGTTAAAACTTTTTCCGGGGAAACTCAATTCAAAATGGTCAGGTCCTTTTCAGGTAAAGAACGTTTTCCCTTATGGCACAGTGGAGTTAGAACACCCTGAAAAGGGTATTTTCAAGGTCAATGGACAGAGACTTAAACATTACTTAGGAGACAAGAGGGTCTTTGAAGAAAGAGCGGAGCTTACCCTTATTCGAATCCATAACTAATCGATATATTCGAAAAGTGCTCCTATGAGCTAACTAATCGATAGTGGGAAGCGCCTTCTCAGACTTGCAACCCTGAAAAATAGGTATCTCAAAAGATGCTCCTATGAGCTAACCTTGAAAAGGGGTGTTTAGGAAAGTGCCTCTCCATAGGTTGACTAACCTACAACAAGAATGAATGTCTCGAAAGGTGCCCCTATGGGCTGACCTTGAGAAGGGATGTTTAGGAAAGTGACCCAATGTGGGCTGATTAACCTACAATGAGAAGGAATGTCTCGAAACGTGTCCTTATGGGCTGACCTTAAGAAAGGATGTTTTGGAAAGTGCCCCATTGTAGGCTGACTAACCTATGGTGGGAAACGTCTTCTTAAACTTGCAACCCTGAGGAAGAAATGTCTCGAATGGTGCCTTTATGCGCTGACCCTAAGAGAGGATGTTTAGGAAAGTGCCCCATTATGGGCTGACTAACCTGTCGAGTCTAATTTTTTATTTTCCATTCCTAATCCGACTTATACTAAACCTTATGCTCATATAATATAGATCATTGACTTGAATTAGGAATTTCATTTTATTTTGGGGTCACCACCCAACTGTGGTTGGGAAAGATTGGATTAGGACTAATTGAGTGGATTAATCCTAATTTGGACCACTAGTCAACGAAGTTTCCTCTTTTTGTTTTTGTGAAAGAGGAAATGGAAAATTAGAGTTTCTAGGTTCGGAGGCTAACCTATTAAAACCTTAAAGTTACCACCTTATCTCCTAAAATTTAAACCTTATCCTAATGTCTTTTGTTGTTATTTATTTTGATTTTTTATATTTGTTATTATTTTTTTGTTGTGTTTTTGTTTATTGGTTAAAGGTAAATTATTCTAACTATGGAAAAATGATTTTTTTCATTCTTTTTAAGGTTGCCCCAAATGGGTGCCTACATACCTGTTATTTAGGATCAAATGGGTTGTAGTTCGCATTTCTTGAAAAAATTTAATGTGTTTGTGAATTTTAATTATGAAATTACTTTTGGTTTACGTTTTTATCATTTTAGTATTTTTTCTGAAAAAAGCTAAGCCTAAGCATTATTGTTTGATTTTTTTTTAAATAATAATTTTAAGGAAAAAACCAATTTTGGATTTATTATTAAAAAACATTTTTCTAAGTGATAAAATTTATTTCCCTATTTTTTAACTTACCTATAATATTATTGTTAATTTTTACTAATTTTTTATTTTATTTTATTATTATATATATTTTAATTTTATTTATTTATTTATTAATTTTTATTAATTAATTAAAAATTTTCTCTTATATTATTTATCTACTAAAAATCTAAATTTTATAATTTTCTTCTAATATATCTTTATCATTTATTATTATTTTATTATTTTATAATTTTTATTTTTTTATTTCACTATCATTTTCTATTATTTACTCTAAACTAAATCCTAAAAAAAAAACTAATCTAAATTCTAATTTTTTTATTATAAATAACAAGTAAATAAATAAATAAATTCGAAAAAATAAATAACTAAAAATAAAAAAAATCGCAAAATCCGACTTACTTAGATCCAGGTCGGTGCACAGGTTGGGTCGGTTGGGTTGAAGCGAGTCGGGTCGGGTTGAACAGTCACGGCGGTTGGAGGTGCTTATTGACGACCTTTCGAGGAGGTTGAGGAGTCGTTTCCTAGATTTTCGGGGGTGGGGAACTCAACCATGGTGGTGGATTTCTCCAAAAACTCCTCCTGGTGGCAGTTTGAGGCTTGATTGGCGGTCGCAGCTTGGGGAACTCCGGCGAAGCTTCAATTTCTCTCTTTTTCTCACTTCCGATTCGTGCTTTTGCTTCCTCCCTTCATCCTCTATTTATAGCCACAAGGAATCAAGCTAGATAAGCTCGAATTTCCTCCGATTGAGGCAAATTGGATTTCGATTAAAAAACTATCTCCGATTTGTGTAAATCCATCAATTTGTTGCAATTTGATTCCAATTGGATTATGTTTATCCTATTTTAGTTAAAGACCTATTGGATTTGTGCAAAAAATCGAATCAAAACGGCCAAAATGTGATTTTTCCCCCATCGGCAACGATCTCGGACGAAGGAGGAAGAAGATCATGCACTTGGCACATGCGTTCATTCCAGCCAATCAACTACTGACACGTGTCCTAGACGAGGAAAAAAATTTGCAAAACGCGGAATATACTTCCCCCGCGTTTTGAACCCACGACCTGACCCCCTCTCGCGCACATAGGGTTGTGGCTCGGACCAGCTGGGCTAGCCTACTTACTCGTTTTTTTTTTTTTTCCGTAATTTGCATATATGCAATGCGATTTTTTTATTATTTTTGTATTTTTTGAAATTCCAAAAATTTGTAAAAATTATTTAATCCCTATTATTACTATTTCTACTATTATTTTCCAAAATTGATTTATTTTTCCTATTTATTTTATTTTTTTGAATGTTTTTCCTATTTTTGCTAAATTAGAAAAAAATGTAAAAAATGAGAAAAATTGATTATTAGGGGCAAAATGGGGTGTTTACATAACCGATGGTGGGAAACGTCTTCTTAAACTCGCGACCTTGGGGATGAAATGTCTTGAAAGGTGTTCCTGCGGGCTGAGTCTGAGAGAGGATGTTTAGGAAAGTGCCCCATTGTGGGCCGACTAACCTATACTTTTGAAAATGCTTCTAACGAATGGGTCAAATGACTTGATAAGAGATGTCTTATAATATGTGACTGATGGTTATTTATTCTAAGATGCTTACTAATTTATCGTGGATAGCAACCAATCAATCGAACCTTTGTACTGGTTTGCTTCTCCTTTGCTTACTCTTGCTTCAAAACAGGGCTGAGGGTCTTGATGTGCTTCCTTTCTTATGTGCATGGCTCTTGTGATTGTAGTATTATCCTATTAATGTACCAAGTTTAATGCTCAAAAGTAGGTAGAATTATATCACAAAATTTATTGAGATTCATTATCATTTCAATGTTCATTATTCATTGGTGAAGTGATGGGTAATGTGTTTAAGAATGTTTGTTTTAATGAGAATCGGTTAGAGTTCTTGATCATTCCGTGATATTAACTTTTCCTGTAAAAGAAATGAAAACTAGACTTGATGAAATTTTTATTGAATATTGGCATTCATAAACATTTGCAAAACTTCAATTTTCTTGCCTAAGGATACTACATCTTAACAACACCTGCACTAATGAGGTCTCTTAATTTTGGACCATCTATTTGAGTTAATATCAAAGTACCTCCTAATAATACCTTCTTTACAACATATAGGCCCTCATAGTTTGGAGTAAACTTCCCCCTGGAATCTTGAGCATTCAGGAGAACTTTCTTCAGCACCAAATCTCCTTCTTTGAAACATCGAGGCCTCATTTTCTTATTGAATGCTCGAGTCATTCTTTGTTGGTAACACTGTCCGTGACATAACGCAGTGAGTCTTTTTTCGTCGATCAAATTCAACTGATCAAGCCTCTTCTTTACTCAGTCTGATTCATCTAATTGCGCTTCTGATAGAATTCTGAATGATGGTATTTCGACCTCAACTGGTAAGACTGCCTCAGTGCCATATACCAGTGAATATGGGGTAACTCCAATAGATGTTCGAATTGAAGTTCTATAAGCCATGAAGGCGAATGGCAACATCTCGTGCCAATCTTTATAAGTGATTATCATCTTTTCAATGATTCTTTTGATATTCTTGTTGGTTGCTTCCATTGCCCCATTTATCTAAGGTCGGTAGGAGTTGAATTTCTATGGTTTTGGAACTGTTGACATAAATCTGTCATCGACTTGTTGTTGAGATTGATGCCGTTGTCGGTGATGATTGATTCAGGAACTCCATGTCAAGCTATTATGTCCCTCTTCAAGAATCGAACTATTGCCCCTTTTGTGACACTGGCATACGATGAAGCTTCCACCCACTTAGTGATGTAATCAATGGCTACCAATATAAATCTATGGCCATTGGATGCTGTTGGAGTGATTGGGGCGATGACGTTAATTCCCCACATGGAGAAAGGCCATGGTGCAGACAACGAATACAACTTTTTAGGTGGAGCATTTATTCGATTTGCATAAACTTGACATAGGTGACAGTGCTTGACATATTTGATGCAATCCGATTCCATGGTTAGCCAATAGTAGCCCAATCTCATGATTTTTCAGGCCAACATGTAGCCGTTCATGTGAGGTCCACATACTCCTTCATGCACTTCTTTCATCAGTTCACATGCCTCATTTCTATCTACACATCTTAGCAAGGTGGTATCAGATGATCTTTTGTAAAGCATAGGCCCATTTAATAAGAAATGACTTGCTAACCTTCTGAGTGTTCTTTGGTCATTTTTGCTAACCATTTCAGGGTATTTGCTTTCTTAGAGAAAATTTTTGATGTCGTGATACCAGGGCTTATCATCTTATGCTTTTTTAATTACCAAACAGTAAGTGGGCTGACTTTCGATTTCTATTTTCAATGGTTAGACTTTGACTCCCCCTGTTATCTGAATTATAGATGCTAGTGTGGCGAGTGCATCTGTAAATTGATTCTGAGTTCTCAGGATGTATGTGAAGGTGATTACCTTGAATTCATCGATTAGCTCTGTTAAATGCTGATAGTATGGTACCAATTTGGGGTCTTTAGTCTTATATTCCCCTCTTGTTTGTAATATGATGAGTGAAGAATCTCCGTACACTTTTAAATCACGGATTTCCATGTGGCAAGCCATTTTGAGGCCGAGGATCCATGCCTCATATTCTGCGATATTATTAGTATATGGAAATGTGAGCCTTGTTAATACGAACCACGCCAACTCGTGACGAAACCCAATACCAATACGTTCGGAAATTCATTGCCTAAGATGCCCAAACACCTAAAGTGGAAACCGCGACCCGTTGTCTATAAGCGAGACAAGAACCTTGGTATAAAATGAAGACGCCACAATCGGGATGAAAGACCGATTGATAAGTCGGGATGAACGCCACGGAAATCAATCCGATAAGTTCGATTTAGTTCTTGAAGAACCAAGAGAGGTGCCTCCCAAAAGTGTTTAATGTTCAAAGATGTATCTTCCTTCGTTGTTCTAAACCCTAGGAGCTTTTATACTAGGGTTACAATTCGTGTAAAACAAGTCCAAAACGACGTAGTTTAGATAAGTGGCGTAAAAACGCGAAAACAGAACAAGCTGGCCGGCAGGGGATACACGGTCGTGTACCTTTCTGTACAACTTCTGGCAACATACATGGCCGTGTACACGACCGTGTACTTTGACCGTGTACTTTTCTGTGCACATTCTAGTCACATACACAACTGTGTACTTCTGGTCGTGTATCTTTCTATAGATTTGCTTGTCTCCATACACGCCCGTGTACTTTGGCCGTGTATCTTTCTGTGGATTTGCTTGACTCCATATACGGCCGTGCCTTGAAAGTACATGCCCTCTTCAACCCGTGTCCGGTGTGACTTGTATAAGAGAAAGGGTCTTCCCATGCTTGTTCCAATCCGTTCCAACTTCATGATTGCCCCAATCCTTTCCGGCTTCTTGGACATCCTTTATCAACTCGTTAAGTGCTTCCTTGAGTCGTTTCACTCGACTTCTTGTGATCGATCCAGGCGGCACTTCAAGAGGATCCACATTCCTTCTTCCTGCTTGACTCTCATCATGGATCTCATCATTCCCCTCCTCTTGAAAAGGATTTGTCCTCAAATCGTCACCTACATCAAAAGGACTCAGATCAGTAACATTAAATCTGGCACTTACTTCATACTCACCAGGCAAATCTATCTTATATGCATTGTCATTGATGCGCTCAAGAACTTGAAATGGTCCATCGCCTCTAGGAAGTAGTTTAGATCGACGCTGCACGGGAAACCGCTCTTTGCGCATGTGAACCCAAACCCAATCTCCAAGTTCAAAAACAGCTTGTTGACGACCCTTATTAGTTTGTTTCACATACTGCTCTGTTCGTCGCTCAATGTTCAGCCTTGCCTTCTCATGGATCTATTGAGCAAATTCGACCTTCTTCTTGCCATCTAAATTAACATACTCAGAAATAGGCAAAGGTGATAAATCCAAAGGAGTTAGTGGATTAAAACCATACACAATTTCAAAAGGAGAAAATTTAGTAGCAGAATGCACTGTACGGTTATAAGCAAATTCAACATGCGGCAAACAATCCTCCCAACTCTTAATATTCTTTTTAATTACAACCCTCAACAAAGTACATAAAGTTCGATTCACTACCTCAGTTTGACCGTCAGTCTGTGGATGACAAGTAGTAGAAAACAATAACTTAGTTCCTAACTTAGTGATAGGAATAAAAATCCGATAAGACCTATCATTAGGGCAAGAACTGAAGGATTTCAAATCTTGGTGATGAGGACCCATTTTGAGCAAATCGACCCTGGAATTATTCGTTTACTAACCTCTTTTATCTTATTCATGTATTTTATATTCCAACAGGAATACTTATGATGCTTTACAGGGCAATGGACAAACTTACTCAAACTCAGCTTGTGGGTTATCCATGGACCGATCTGAACCGGCAATGAGCTAGGCCGATGAATCTTATAGAAGACTGGCATCTTGAAGACCAATTTCTTTTATGTATTTTTCATTTTATGAACTATTTTAGTTGTATTTTGGTTTTGGGACACTTTTATTTCTTTGTAACTTTCATTTAGGGTTAGCCACCTTAAAAGTGGCAAACTTGTAATTTTGAGCACTTTTTAACCCTAGGAGTAGCAAGTATAAATATTTGCTTAAGAGAGGGTTTGGATAGGGTTATTTTGCAGAACAAACACTTCACATTTCGTGAGAGGGCTTAGGGTTTTCCTAATTCCAAATTCTCTTATCAATTTCAATCCTAAGAAGTTGAAATTGTGGCGAGTGCAACATCTTGAAATTGTGAGTTATATCAATTTCATTTTGTTATGATTTCTTTTCTTCTCTAGTGTGTCATATCTAGGTTTGAATTGAGATATTTCTTGGTCAGAAATACATCTTATTGTACACAAATTCTTGTGCTAATTTGAAGTATTTATCAATCATATTTGGTTCATCATTGAAAATTTCCCTAGGAAGTGTGTTCTTCACTATTTGAAAGGGATTATTTTTGTCACGGTTTTCTTTTGTCATATTGTGGATTATTTTCGTGGATTATTTAACATTAGGGTGTTATTAGAAGTTATTATCAGTGTGGTATTCTAATTATATCATTGGACATTTGGATTTCATCATATCTTCACTTGGTTCACATCATTTTGCCCTTTTTTTGGATCCGATTTTGCCTTGACTTGAGATAGTTTTTCTTAAGTCTTTTGAATGTGCTTTCAAGAGTTTTTAGGCACATCATCTTTTTGGTATCAGAGCTCTTGTTGAGAGAAGGGAATTGGTTGTATTCAATTTCGTGGAAGTGATCATCAAATAGGGTTGATCAAGTGAAAATCGAAATTGTGTTGTTGTTGTTGTTTGATATTGCGAAATTGTTTTGGATTGGGAATTGATTTGCTGGTTGTTGGAGTTGATTTGGGAAGGTTATTATATCACTTTGTGGACACTAATTCACGTGGAAGAGCAGAAGTACAAAGTGAAGTTACTTTAGCAATTTTTTTTTTTGAAATTGTGAAACTTACCAATTGTTGCCGTGAAGTAGCTTGTGGCGTGTGGAGTTATGAAGTTTGTTGTTTGAATTCCATTGTGTAATTCTAAATTTGTGAAGTTAAATTTGGAGATTACATTAAGTTTGGTTAGTAAGGAATTATTTGAATTCAAATCATATGCAATTAAGTTGTGGGAGTTAATGATTGCTATTTGAATTTGAATTCATTGTTACCAATTGAGGAAAGCTTGCAATAAGTGAAGTTATTTGAAATTCAAATTGAAAGTTGCTGCCTATAGTGGGATTCGGAATTCATTTTGGGAAAGCTACTTATTAATCTCTTGTCTTCATTATTTGCCGTGGAAGTTGAAGATTACTTGTATTCATTATTCCCTTGGTTGTTGCCGTGGAAGTGTTACATATTAATTGTAGTTGTTACTTGTGTGTTGCCATGGAGTGAACTTGTGGAAATTGAAAATTGTTGCACCGTGATCTTAAAAGGAGTGGGGAATATTGTACACGTGTTGATTGAGTTGAATTTCACAATGTCTAGTGAAATGCTTCAATATGCTAATGTATTGCGACGTTCATTAAGTACACTTGCTAGTAAGGAGGAAGAACAAACGGAAAATTTGTTCCACACTTCTTGTAGGATACAAGGAAATTTGTGTGTCCTAATAACAGACGATGGTAGTTGTACTAATGTAGTAGCTACATCGTTGGTATCGAAGGTAAAGCTTTCAAATATTCCACATCCTAAACCTTACAAACTACATTGGCTTAATGAACAAGGGAGTTTGTATGTTACCCAAAGAGCTAGGGTACCCTTCAGTATAGGGGACAAGTATTGTGATGAAATTGAGTGTGATATCTTGCCCATGTGTGCATCTCATATTTTTCTTGGCAGACCTTGGTTATATGATAGGAGGGTCTTACATGATGGCTTCAGAAATACATATATGTTTCAAAAGGAGGGCAAGCGAATTATTCTGAATCCTATGCCACCTTCAGAGGTCCATAATGTCCAGCAACAGATTAATCGACCATCTGAGGCTAAGAAGGCTTTGATTCAAAATAACATCTCTGAGGGGAAAAAGGTATTGTTGATGGAACAGAGTCAGATGAGTCAATCATTAGAGGGCCAAACTATTCAGAGACAGTTATGTTCACCTTCAGAGGTTTCAGAGGGTAATGAGCAGTTGGGCTAACCATTAAAAGACCTTAAGGATCAACATCATATAGATGAGTTAGAAAAAGAGGAAACAAAATCAATGGATTGGTTTGAGACAGGGGAGACATCAGTAGATAATGGGTCATTATTTGTGTTGCAAATGAGATACATCCTAGAAATGGAGGAGAGAAGACAATCACCACCTATAGTATTTCAGATATTGGGATTTTGCAGAGATATTTCTTCAGGTGACTTGCTAGGAGGAAACAAAGTCTCTACTGCATTTGATCTACTAAATTTGAGGACAAATCTTTTTGAGGCCCGAGGAGATGATAGGAATAAAAATCCGACAAGACCTATCATTAGGGTAAGAACTGAAGGATTTCCAATCTTGGTGATGAGGACCCATTTTGAGCAAATCGACCCTGGAATTATTCGTTTACTAACCTCTTTTATCTTATTCATGTATTTTATATTCCAACAGGAATACTTATCATGCTTTACAGGGCAATGGACAAACTCACTCAAACTCAACTTGTGGGTTATCCATGGACCAATCTGAACCGGCAATGAGCTGGGCCGATGAATCTTATAGAAGACCGGCATCTTGAAGACCAATTTCTTTTATGTATTTTTCATTTTATGAACTATTTTAGTTGTATTTTGGTTTTGGGACACTTTTATTTCTTTGTAACTTTCATTTAGGGTTAGCCACCTTAAAAGTGGCAAACTTGTAATTTTGAGCACTTTTTAACCCTAGGAGTAGCAAGTATAAATACTTGCTTAAGAGAGGGTTTGGAGAGGTTATTTTGCAGAACAAACACTTCACATTTCGTGAGAGGGCTTAGGGTTTTCCTAATTCCAAATTCTCTTATCAATTTCAATCCCAAGAAGTTGAAATTGTGGCGAGTGCAACATCTTGAAATTGTGAGTTATATCAATTTCATTTTGTTGTGATTTCTTTTCTTCTCTAGTGTGTCATATCTAGGGTTGAATTGAGATATTTCTTGGTCAGAAATACATCTTATTGTACACAAATTCTTGTGCTAATTTGAAGTATTTATCAATCATATTTGGTTCATCATTGAAAATTTCCCTAGGAAGTGTGTTCTTCACTATTTGAAAGGGATTATTTTTGTCATATTGTGGATTATTTGCGTGGATTATATAAGATTAGGGTGTTATTATAAGTTATTATCAGTGTGGTATTCTAATTATATCATTGGACATTTGGATTTCATCATATCTTCACTTGGTTCACATCATTTTGCCCTTTTTTTGGATCCGATTTTGCCTTGACTTGAGATAGTTTTTCTTAAGTCTTTTGAATGTGCTTTCAAGAGTTTTTAGGCACATCACTTAGCCCATAAAGTCTTCCAAAAGTAGCTTAAGAACTTAGCATCCCTATCTGATATAATTGTTCTAGGCATACCATGCAATTGCACAACTTCCCTAAAGAATAACTTAGGAATATTACAAGCATCATCTGTTTTGTGACAAGGAATGAAATGTGCCATTTTAGAAAACCTATTAACAACTACAAAAACAAAATCCCAACCATGTCTCGACCTGGGTAATCCTAACACAAAATCCATAGAAATATCTACCCAAGGCTCATGAGGAATGGGAAGTGGGGTGTAAAGCCCTTGAGGTTGGACTCTAGATTTCGCTTGCTTACATGTGACACATCGCTCACAAATCCTCTCAACATCTCGTTTCATGTGAGGCCAATAGAAGTGTTCCTGCAATACCCCTAATGTTTTAGCTACTCCAAAGTGTCCCATTAAACCTCTTCCATGAGACTCCCTCACAAGTAATTCTCTTAGAGAACAAATTGGAATGCATAGTTTACTCTCCCTAAACAAGAATCCGTCATGTTTATAAAATTTTCCATGCCCACTCTTCTCACATTGCACATACTCCTCACAAAAATCTCGATCAGCAGCATATAACTCCTTAATGTGCTCAAAACTAAGAAGTCTAGAACTAAGAGTAGAGATAAGAGTATACCTTCTAGAAAGTGCATCAGCAACGACATTCTCTTTACCTTGCTTGTAGTGGATGACATATGGAAATGTTTCGATGAACTCCACCCAACGAGCATGTCTCTTGTTCAGCTTGTGTTGCCCCTTCAAATACTTCAAAGATTCATGATCAGTGTGGATCACGAACTCTTTTGGCTAAAGGTAGTGTTGCCACGTCTCCAAGGCTCGAACCAATGCATATAGCTCCTTGTCGTAAGTAGGGTAATTCAAGGTTGCCCCACTTAGCTTCTCACTAAAGAATGCAATCGGTCTTCTCTCCTGCATAAGCACTGCCCCAATACCTAATCCTGAAGCATCACACTCAATTTCAAACGTTTTAGCAAAGTTAGGTAAAGCAAGTAACGGTGCCTGAGTCAACTTATTTTTAAGCGTCTGAAAGGCCTTCTCTTGTTGCTCTCCCCAGCTGAACCCCACGTTCTTCTTAAATACCTCAGTAAATGGTGCTGCAATGGTGCTGAAATCCTTCACGAATCTCCTGTAAAAGCTCGCTAATCCATGGAAACTCCGCACATTACTTACATTGGTTGGACTAGGCCATTATTGGATCGCACGAACCTTTTCTTCATCAACCTGTATTCCCTGCGCACCAACAACAAAACCAAGAAACACAAGTTTTTCTGTGCAAAAAGTGCACTTCTTGAGGTTAGCATATAATTGTTCCTTTCGAAGCACTTCTAAAACATCCTTCAAGTGTGACATATGATCTTCCAAACTTTTGCTGTAAATAAGAATATCATCAAAATAAACAACCACAAATTTTCCAATAAAAGTCCTCAAAACATGGTTCATAAGTCTCATAAAAGTACTAGGTGCATTAGTTAAACCGAAAGGCATTACTAACCACTCATACAATCCATATTTTGTCTTAAATGCAGTTTTCCATTCATCACCTTCTTTCATTCTAATTTGGTGATATCCACTTTTCAGATCAATTTTAGAAAAGACACTAGACCCATGCAACTCATCTAACATGTCATCTAAGCGAGGAATGGGATGACGATACTTTACCGTGATGTTGTTGATGGCGCGGCAGTCAACACACATTCTCTATGTCCCATCCTTCTTAGGCACCAAGATCACAGGCGCTGCACATACCCCTTCTCCATTAGTTCATTGACCTGCCTTTGGAGTTCCTTTGTCTCCTCCGGATTGCTCCTATAAGCTGGCTTGTTTGGAATCGATGCTCCGGGTACAAGGTCAATCTGGTGCTCAATACCACGAACAGGTGGTAATCCCTTTGGAATCTCCTCAGGAAAGACATCTTCAAAGTCCTGCACAAGAGACACAACCACACTAGGCAAAGAGTTAGAGAATTCGTTAGTAGTCAAACATGTTTCTTTAAAAACCAGCAACAACATAGGTTGCCTCATCACTAACGCTCTCCTTACTACACTCGCTCTTGCCACACAACTCTCCTTTTGCAAGGCTGCCCTCTCCTTTTCACTCACCACCAAAGTTGATCCCCCTTCAACTTGGCCTCTCACACTCTTTCCAGCCTTCCTCTCCTTTTCCTTTTGATCTTGACTTTTATATTCCTTTTTCTTCTCATTGTCTTTTGCTCTCTCACTCTCACTCTGCTTTTCACTCACCTTATGTTTTGCAAAAGACTGTTATAGCTGCAACTGGTCCTCATATACTTGTTTAGGTGTTAACAGTTTAAGATTAAAGCTCTTCCCTTGGTGAACAAGCGTATACTTGTTAGAAAAGCCATCATGCACAACCTTCCTATCAAATTGCCATGGCCTCCCCAACAACACATGACATGCTTGCATTGGCACTACATCACATAACACCTCATCCTCATACCTACCAATGCGAAACCCAATCAAGGCTTGCTTACTCACCTTAGTCTCACCACTATCATTCAACCACTGCAATTTATATGGACTAGGGTGTCTAACAGTTTTGAGCCCCAGCCTCTCAACAATAAAATTACTCACTACATTGGTGCAACTTCCCCCTGATAAAGGCATATTTTACTCATAATTCATTAAGCGATTTGCGAGTATTCATTATTGATTTTAGAGAAATCACAAGGAAATGGTACTTAATCATGTTTATTTTTACATTTCAGATGTTGGAGGACTTTGAGTTCAAAGCTTAATCAATTTGGAGAGATTGCATACAAATTGAAGCATGAAAAGATTGAAGGATGGCAAAGGAAAAAAAAAAAGAAAAGCCGCCGGCCTTTATGGCCGGCCTTCCAAGAAACGCCACTGGCCTTTATGGCCGGCTTAAATGAAGGCCGCCGGCCTTTATGGCCGACTTAAATAAAGGCTGCCGGCCTTGGGCTGGTCTTGTTTTAATTGCATCTTCTCGCCTCGCCTTGCATATATATAGGTCCTAGGTCGATTTGTGGAGGAACTTTTGTCAAATTTTAGTGTTCTTAGAGTAGTTTTAACCTAGTTTTAAGGGAGAATTGTGGAGATCAAATCTTGGAGAAAACTTTGTGATCTTTGTGGAGATTATCATCCTTTGTGAAGGATTTGTGGAGTTCCTTTCAATTAAGGTATTATTTGTATTGTTGAATTGGTGATTTCTGAACTTTATTTCTGATATGCAATTCAAGCATTTGATCCAACCATTCAATATGATTTCTTTTACACGAATCTCCTTGAATCGTAATCATGTCTTTATCTCCATGAATTGCTAAGTCTTTTCCTTGGGAAATTGGATGAAACCCTAGAATGTTAAAAGGATAATTGTAGCCATGTTATATGATTAGGAATTATTAGGATTATTCATGATTGCAATTCCTTTGATTTCAATTATAATTGGTCTTTGATTATAATTGTTAGAAATCCTTTTGATACGGGAGTTGATTAGGATTTGTTAGGAATTCTTAATTAGATTGATTATCAATACGGGAGTTGAGATAATTGGTTTAATTAGAGTTTATGGTAGGCGCAATGCAATGTTTCTTGTTAATTAATCACTAAGAGATTAGGGTTAATTGATTTAGGGCATTAGTTGTTTGTAACATCGGGAGGTGTATGAACATAATTTTGATTCCTTAGTTAATTGGAGATGCGGAAGCCGACTAATTGATTTAAGGTTAACATCCTTAAAAAGGATTTTCTAAACTCACTTGAATAACCTTATAACCACTAGTTGATATAACATGGTAGCAGTTTGATTAATGGAACTAGGGTGAATTCTAATTTCCCGCATTCATAATTGATAGATTCTTCATAAAATTCTCCTTGTTTGCTTTAAGTTAAATTTTTAGCTTAGACATTTCAAAACCCCTTTTTAATGTCCTAGATATTGATAAGAATTGCCATAGATCTAGTACTCTATTGGTTCCTCGAGGAATCGACAACCTTACTTTTCACCACTCTATTACTTGATACGACCAGTGCACTTGCTGCAATTTACGCTCCCATTTTATATATATGTTCTGAACGTATCACCCCCATCAATAATCAAACTACAAATGTGATCTCCTAGATAACATCTAGTATGAAATATATTCTCCCTTTGCACCTCCTCTTCTTCCTTCACCTGCACATTCAAAGTTCTCTTCACTACTGCCACTAGCCTTCCCATTGCAGGCTCCTCATCATCACTAGCATCCTCTAATGGAGGCATATCCTCTTCTTCACTGTCCCCCTCAGTCTCATACTCTCCATCATCACGCAAAATCATCACATGCCTATTTGGACATTGACTAGCAATATGGCCTCTACCTTGACATTTAAAACATCTAATGTCACGATTTCTAGAAGTAGAAGATTCAGGGTTACCTTGATTACCAGGACTAGACCCCGCTTGCCTCAGCTCCCCTTTTGGTTTGGTGGGTAAAGGCTTTTCTTCTTTCTTCCATTGATTATTCTTCCAAGTGGATGAACCATTACCCCCTCTTGTGCTGGTTCTCAACTTTTATAGCCATGTGGACCATATTCTCCAATTCTACATAATGCTGCAATTCAACAACATTTTGGATTTCTCTATTCAACCCCGCAAGAAATCTAGCCATTGTAGCCTCTCTATCCTCCTCTACATTCGCCCTAATCATAGTGACTTCCATCTCCTTGAAATACTCATCTACACTCCGACTTCCCTGCCTCAGAGTTTGCAACTTGTTGTGCAATTCACGATAGTAATACGCAGGTACAAACCGCTTCTTCATCACTCTCTTCATCTCTTCCCAAGACTCAATAGGTGGCTCGCCACTCCTCCTTCTATTCAACATTAATTGATCCCACCACACTATAGCATAATCCGAAAATTCAATGGCAGCAAGTTTTACTTTCTTTCTCCCACTATAGTTGTGACAATCAAACACCATCTCCACCTTTTTCTCCCACTCTAAGTACACCTCGGGATCATTCTTCCCTTGGAAAGGAGGAATCTTCATCTTTATGCTACTCAATTGATCATCCTCTCTATTCCTATCTCCTCTATCTTCCCAATCCTTAGTTCCTCTATTCCGACCACTATATCCTCTATAACTCCCGATAGAAGGCTCATCAAAATCATCATCCGACATTTCATCTCCACCCCTCGGTACTCTCCTAGAACGACTCTCCCTCTTACGCCCTTGGAATACGTTTGTGGATTGCTCTAGTCTTTGCTCTACCGTCTCATGAATTTGTTCCATTCCCTCTTGGAACATCCTCTTCATTTTTCCCCTCAACGCCTCAATTACTAACCTAGCATCAAACCTTCCCCTCTCACCTTCAGGAGAATGTTGTCTCGACATAGTTCCTGCAAAAAAGATTAGTACCAACACAAATATATATATAATCAAACCTCACGATACACTCCCTTATGTGTTTCGCTCAAATGATGATATCACACAGTCACTCGTGTATGCTCACAAATAATGATGATATCAACTCGCCAACTTCCTCTTCTCAATTCTCTTGGAACTAACCCGAACTAAACCAATTTCCTTCCGTAGAATTCAAAACAACTCTAGGGTTCGTAAATTTTCCTCTATTTTTTTTATCCGAATTTTTTTTTTGTCTCTGTTTTTCTTTTGATCACGTTTTTCTTTTCTTTTCTTTTCTCTTCTTTTTTTTTTTGTCGTGATTTTTACTTCTTTTTTTTTTTTAACAATCTCCTAGGCGATATTACACTATCAAAAGACAATCAATACTACGAAATTGAATATGATAATTGATATGAACGATTGGAGTTAGGG
The DNA here is from genome assembly GCA_037954665.1 of Laguncularia racemosa. Classification (NCBI taxonomy): domain Eukaryota; kingdom Viridiplantae; phylum Streptophyta; class Magnoliopsida; order Myrtales; family Combretaceae; genus Laguncularia; species Laguncularia racemosa. Next base: position 1,331,663 of record JBBMOL010000104.1, on the reverse strand, counting down.
TTTTTGATAGTACCTTCCTCAACCGAACTTGATGTTTTGACAAACCTAAGCTTTGATACCAAACTGATACGAACCACGCCAACCCGTGACGAAACCCAATACCAATACATTTGGAAATTCATTGCCTAAGACGCCCAAACACCTAAAGTGGAAACCGCGACCCGTTGTCTATAAGCGAGACAAGAACCTTGGTATAAAATGAAGACGCCACAATCGGGATGAAAGACCGATTGATAAGTCGGGATGAACGCCACGGAAATCAATCCGATAAGTTCGATTTAGTTCTTGAAGAACCAAGAGAGGTGCCTCTCAAAAGTGTTTAATGTTCAAAGATGTATCTTCCTTCATTGTTCTAAACCCTAGGAGCTTTTATACTAGGGTTACAATTCGTGTAAAACAAGTCCAAAATGACGTAGTTTAGATAAGTGGCGTAAAAACGCGAAAACAGAACAAGCTGGCCGGCAGGGGATACACGGCTGTGTACTTTGGCCGTGTACCTTTCTGTACAACTTCTGGCAACATATACGGCCGTGTACACGACCATGTACTTTGACCGTGTACTTTTCTGTGCACATTCCGGTCACATACACGACTGTGTACTTCTGGTCGTGTATCTTTCTGTAGATTTGCTTGTCTCCATACACACCTGTGTACTTTGGCCATGTATCTTTCTGTGGATTTGCTTGACTCCATACACGGCCGTGCCTTGAAAGTACACGCCCTCTTCAACCCGTGTCCGGTGTGACTTGTATAAGAGCAAGGGTCTTCCCATGCTTGTGCCAATCCGTTCCAACTTCATGATTGCCCCAATCCTTTCCGGCTTCATGGACATCCTTTATCAACCCGTTAAGTGCTTCCTTGAGTCGTTTCGCTCGACTTCTTGTGATCGGTCCAGGTGGCACTTCAAGAGGATCCACATTCCTTCTTCCAGCTTGACTCTCATCATGGATCTCATCACTTGTTACTAAAGGGAATTGTGTTCCTTCTAGGGATATCAACACTGCCCCGATCCCACAACCAAATACATTGGCAGCTCCGTCAAAAAACATCTTCCACTTAGGGTTTTGGTCTGTCCCATAGTCTTCTACTAGTGCACTTTCCACTGTTAATATATTTTCATCAGGGAATTGAACTTGTGATTCTTAGGAATTTCCCTCAACTGGATGTTCTACCAATTGGACGGCTAAAGATTGCCCTTTTATCGAATTTTGATTTATGTATGTGATATCAAATTCTGATAAAAGCATTTGCCATTTCGAGATTCTCCCTAACAAAACAGGCTTCTTTATCAAGTACTTCAGATGATCGTGTTTTGTTAGCAACTCAATGTGATAGTAAAGGGTGTATTGCTTTAATCGATGCATCACCCAAATCAGAGCACAGCAAGTCCTCTCCACTTTTGAATACCTCTGTTTCCCGTATGTGAATTTCTTGCTTAATATATGGAACGCTCTCTTCCCTCTTCATCTTTCTGTCCCAGTACGCACCCCATGAATTTAGGGAGTATCGTGAGGTATAAGAATAAAGGTTTCCCTTGTTTTGGAACTATTAAGAATGGAGGGTTTATGAGATAGTCTTTGATTTTCCTGAATGCTTCTTCACATTCATCGTCCCATTCTACTGCAACATTCTTTTTTAGCAGATGGAACAGTGGACAACATTTGTCTGTAAGCAGTGAGATGAAACGAGCTATGTAATTCAACCTTCCCAGCAAACCTCTTACCTCTTTGACAATATGTGGGGAGGATAGCTCCAGTATAGCCTTCACTTTGTCAGGGTCAATTTTAATGCCTTCCCGGCTTATGACAAACCCTAACAACTTGCCTCTTATGACCCAAAAAGTGCACTTTTCTGAATTTAACTTGAGCTGAAACTTTCTCAATCGCTTGAACAACTTTCTCAGAGAAACCACCTGGCTTTCTTCTCCCTTAGACTTGGCTATCATATCATTGATGTATACTTCGACTTCTCGATGTATCATGTCATGAAGTATTGCGACCATAGCTCTCTAATACGTTGCCCCAACGTTTTTCAAACCAAAGGGCATGACTTTGTAACAGAAAGTTCCCCATGTTGTGATGAAAGTCGTCTTAGTTTTATCTTCCTCAGCTATTTTTATTTGATTATATCTTGAGAAACCATCTATAAACGAGAAAAGATGGTTTCTTACAGTGTTGTCTACCAAGACGTTGATGTGAGGTAAGGGGAAGTTATCTTTTGGCGTGGCTTAAGTCTTGGAAGTCTATGCATACACATACTTTTCCATTCTTTCTTAGAATGGGGACTATATTCGCTACCCACTCCGGATAGTCAGACACCTCAATGAACCCCACTTCTAGTAGTTTTTTTACTTCCTCTTTAATCTTTAGTAAGATGTCAAGCCTAAATCTTCTCAATTTCTGTCTTTTAGGTTTGAAATCTTCCTTTGTAGGAAGCTTGTGAACTACTATTTATTGGTCTAATCCCGGCATGTTGCCATATGACCAAGTGAATACATCTACATATTCAGTTAACAGTTTGACTATCTCACGTTTTTGCTCGGCACTTAAACTAGTCCCAATCTTGAGGTTTTTAGGTTGCTCAGTGCTTCCTAGATTTACTGTCTCCACCGGCTCCTTTATTGAAATCCCACCTTATTCATGCTTTTGCCAATTTTCTTGTATTATTTCGTGGTCAAGGACATCACTTCCAACGGTTGACCCAATAGTGTTGGAAACGATATCAGTGTTTTCATTTCCTACTTGTGCGAAATGTCCTTGACATTCGATGGTAGGGAATCTGGGTGAAGTGAAATGAGAGTACGTATATAAGCAAAAATGAACGAATGAATTGCAATTTATTGAATCTGAAAAGAAACCACAATAAAAATTTGTTTAATAATTGTTCCCTATCCTTAAGCTGACCTAGCGCTATCAATAGGATAACAGAACCAATTGTTGAGAGCTGGATGCTGCTTGGACGTGCAAGAGGTCGGGCCTTCATTGCTAATGTCGGTTTCGCTTATCCTTGGCTCTTGAACGATAATTGCTTGAAAATGCATTGAGGTGTCACTGTTCTTGCCGCTGTCTGCCATTTTGGTCTTTGAGCAGGTATAGATTGGGCTCCTTGGAGGGTTCAGTTGTTTGGGAGCTATCTTTGATACCTGGCACACATTTTTCTTAGTTTAATGCATGTATGAAAATATGATGCATGTATCACACAGATGCTAAAATAAAGGGGGCCAACATTTGATTAATGATTTAATACTGAAACTTTCTTTTATTAATATTGGAAACTTAGAGTTCAATAATTGAAAAAAAAATGAAAAAGTACAATAGTAATCTATTTCCTAGTTTTCTTGGTCTTCTGTTGCACAGGCGCCGGTTTCCCACTGATGATAACTTCTAACTCTTTGACTCTAACTTAGGTCTTTTCCAGCTGAGCTTCTAAAGCCTTGTTCCTTTGATCAGACTGCTTGAATCGGCCCTTCCAGATATCCTTCTTGTAGTCTGTAGCTTTGAAGTATACTTCCATCCGAGCCCTGACTTGTTCTAAATAGGTTCTTAGCTCTAGATCTACCTTATTTAGCTCAGGTTAGGTGATATATAGGACTCGGTACGCCCTTTCCCCTGTTTGATATAGCTGGTGGATTACGAAGTCCCTGGTGGCTCGGTGCTTACCTACTTCGCCATCTAGTTCTTTGAGGTCTACATTAGGGCTCTTGATTCGAGCCTTCCATAGGGCTTTAACCTTTGCCAACTTGGCAAACTTCTCGGCTACCAGCAGATTTGGGTCTTAATATTCAAACGTGATTGCTTCTAGTGATGACCGATAAACTATATCTTGAATGGTACCAAACTGGCAAACCACTGAGTTTAGGTGATAACCTATACATCTGTTAATAATGATTAAAGGTATAGCCTGAAGGTTTCTGCAAGTTAGGATGACTTTGTTGTAGCAACTCCACCTTGCCGTCCATAGGATGTTATCGGCATTGAAACTCTTGAGCACTTCTACCCAACTGTGGCTAGTAAGGTCATCGGGCAGCCTTATCTTTTCTATGCATGAGTCCACAAGGTCCACTTGTTGGGCTAATGTTTTTCGGACCGAGTTCAATCTAAAACATTTGAGGTGGCTCACAAACCAGATCAAGATGAGGTTGATGTTTGAGCGGAGGATCCTGTAGCCCTTCTTCTTGATAAAGTTCAAGTTCTGGATTTGTTTAGCCAGTAGAGCCGGGTTGTAAGATTTCCCTTCCAAGAATTGGGCCACCAGTTCTACAACTCTATAATGGACATAAAAAGTTCCAGTATGGAAGAGTATGGTGGCGAAGGCCATTAAGATGAAAGCACTCACCCTCTTTTGTTTGTAGCTCTTAGGGTCTCCACATAATATGTCTTTTCTATCCCTATCATCCTCCTGAGCCATGAACCAGGCTTCTACCTCGTCCATCCGTATGCAATATCCATTACAGTTTGCTAAGGCTTTGTTGATCGCTGTCTTGCGAATACCTAGAAGTCTACTGAAGATACCGGCTGGCCCAACCTTAAGATCTGGCACATACACTTCACCGGTTAATGGATCCTGCAGAAGTTAGGTGTACTCTTCCAGAGTGGGAGTGATCTCATGTGGCCCAATGAAGAAAGCTGCGGGCTCTACTTCCCATAGATGGAGGATGGCCCATATCAAAGGTAAGTTCATTTCTATCTTCATCAGTGAGAGGATGGGCCCTATTTTCAGTTGAATGAAGGCTTGCTCTTCAGGGTTGTACAGAGTAAACCAATGGTCCGGTACCAACTTCAGGTCCAAAGGTTTGCAAACTCAGATCTCTTTGCGGAGGAGGAGGTTAACTGTAGAACAAGCCATCTATTACAATAGAAATTTCTAATTACAAAAACTTTTTACAAAGTATAAATGATGCTATTATAGGGAAATTTATCTGAACTATAGGAAAGAACAAAAGTATTACATCATTAATAAATTGCCAACCCATGACTTCAAGTATGCAAATAGGTGGGTTTTAACAAGTCCCCAAGCTCTATCGCCCCCCATATTCTCGAAGAAATGGATCTCAAGCCATATCGAAGCATTGGGTGGGGTAGCCTAATCAGTCCTGAACAGTGATCATATCACTTTGCCCGAAACCTATACAATGCCCCCCCCCGTCTTAGGGTCCTAAGATGGCCCGGGTTTGACCATATCTATTCACACAATTGCATGCAGACTCAACAGTAAAAGTAAATAACTGAACCCTAAATCTAGTTAAACCCTTGAAAGGTTAGCAACAGTAGAACAATCAAAAGATATTTCTGGAAAAAAAGTGATTTCAGGAGATTCAGGTGGCTAGCCTACTAGAGAGTAGGTCCCTAGCGGACTCGCCATCCTATCAAGTCTAGTTTTTGATTTTTCACTCCTAATATGATTTATACTAAACCTTATGCTCATCTAATATAGATCATCGACTTGAACTAAGAATTTTATTTTATTTTGGAGTCGCCACCCAATTGTGGTTGGGAAAGATTGAATTAGGACTAATTGAGCAGATTAATCCTAATTTGGACAACTAGTCAGCAAGATTTCCTCTTTTCATTTTTGTGAAAGAGGAAATGGAAAACCAGAGTTTCTAGACTCGGAGGCTAATTATTAAAACCTTAAAGTTACCACTCTATTCTCTTGAAATCTAAACCTTACCCTAATATCTTTTGTTGTTATTTTTTTTTTGTTATTATTATTTTTTTGTTGTGTTTTTGTTTATTGGTTAAACACAACTTATTCTAGCTATGGAAAATGATTTTTTTTTTCTTTTTAGTGTTACCCCAAATGGGTGCCTATGTACTTGCTATTTAGGATCAAACAAGCCGTAGTTCACTTTTCATGAAAAACTTTAGTGTGTTTGTTAATTTTAATTATGAAACTACTTTTGGTTTAATTTTTTATTATTTTAGTATTTTTGGGAAAAATTAAGCCTAAGCTTGATTATTTTATGTTTTTTTTTTTGAAAAATAATGATTTTAAGGAAAAACCAATTTTGGATTTATTTAAGAAAAGGATTTTTCTAAGTGATAAAAAAATTTTATTTCCCTATTTTTAACCTACCTCTAATATTATTATTATTTTTTAATTTTTTTATTAATTTTTATTTTTATTTTTTTATTAATTAATTAAATTTTTTTTCTTTTATTTTTATTATTTTATCTACCCTAAACTAAAAATCTAAGTTCTATCATTTTTCCTAATATATTTTTATTTTTTTTATGATTTTATTATTTTATAATTTAATTATATATTATTTTTTGTGATTTTTATAATTTTCTATTATTTATCCTAAATTAAACCTAAAAAAAAATACTAATCTAAATTCTAACATTTTCCTAATATTATTATTTTTTTAATTATAAATAAAAAATAAATAAATAAATAAATAACAAAATTTGATAAATAAATAAATAATAATAAAAAATAAAAAAATCTGACTTACTTGGATCTAGGTCGTGTGTAGGTCGAGTCGAAGCGAGTTGGGTCGGGTCGGTCGATCACAACGATTGGGAGTGCTTGTTGATGGCGTTCCGGTGGCTGTTCAAGGGTGAGGAATCCAATAGTGGTGGTGGATTTCTCAAAAAATGCCTCCTAGTGGCGGTTCAAAGCTTGGTCGGTAGTCGTGGCATGAGGAACTTCGGCAAGGCTTTGATTTCTCTGATTTTCTCTCTTTTTCTCACTTTTGATCCTTGCTTTGGCTTCCCCCCCTCAATTCTTATTTATAGGCGTAAGAAATCGAGCTGGATAAGCTCGGATTTCCTCTGATTGAGGCAAATCGAATTTCAAGTGAAAAATCTATCTTCGATTTATTGCAATTTGATTCCAATTAGATGATTTTTTATCCTATTTCAGTTAAAGATCTATTGAATTTGTGCAAAAAATCAAATCAAAACGGTCGAAATTTGATTTTTCCCTACCAGCAACAATCTCGGATGAAGGAAGAAGAAGATCACAAGCCCGACGCGAGCATTCATGTCATCCAATCATCTACTAACACGTGTCCTGGGCGAGGCAAAAAATTGCAAAACTCGGAATCTGCTTCCCCCGCATTTCGAACCCGTAACCTGACCCCTTCCCTACACACATTAGACCAGTTGGGCTGGCCTACTTACTCGTTTTTTTTTTATTTACGCAATTTGTATATATGCAATGCAATTTTTATTATTTTTGTATTATTTTGAAATTCCAAAAATTTGTAAAAATTATTTAACTCCTTTTCTTATTATTCCTACAATTATTTTCCAAAATTGATGTATTTTTCCTATTTATTTTATTTTTTGAATATTTTCCCTATTTTTGCTAAATTAGAAGAAAAATTGTAAAAAATAAAAAAAAATTGAAAATTGATTATTAGGGGCAAAAATGGGGTGTTTACATAGTGTTACTAAGCTCATAGCTAGGATAGTCAAGAAGATCGAAAAAGCACCTTCCCTCATCATTAAACCAAGGAAAGCTCCTCCACTAAGTCCTTTAGAGGTCCCTCTGACCATTGGAGACAATGAGAGGTAGACTCCTACACCTTATCCTGCTAACGACCCCTTAGCAAGACAAAAACTAAAAGGTAAGATTGGGGAAGAGGTTAGTCAGCCTTCAAAGAAGAGGCCCCATATAAAAGATTGGGGAACAAGGTAGTGCAACTAGATGCTAAATCCAAGTCTATTTAACAGCTCATCTATCGATGGGGTACCAAGCTTACCATGCTAATAAAAGAAAAGGCTAAAGAGGAAGTGTCTTCAGCTCTTAGGCTTCCATCTTCTAAGGGTAAAGGGCATGTATTCCACCTTCGGTGGAAAGTCTTTTACTTAAACACTAAGCTTGGAGATAAGAGGTAAAGTAGGGAGATTTTGAGGGGGTCTATACTCCCTAAGGAAACGATGAAACTTGAGGATAATTTCTATAGGATGTCCAAAGACAGTGACGAAATGTTGATTTGTGCAAAGCTTCATACATAAGTCTCATATTGCCATGTACTTTACTTTGTCTTTTTACTTTTCATGTTTTAGCTGAACTCTATTACTCCCTATTGCAATTTACCTCCCAGTTGATGTAGTCTTTAGACATTTAAGAGGGCCGAGGTCAAGTAAGTAAGGGAACTCAAATCCAAGCATGATGTTCTTATCGCAAAACACTAAAGGTTATACAATAGGTATCTCAAACTTGCTAACAATGTTTGTTTACTATCATAAAAAGTGAAGGAAGTTGAGGTAAAGGCCAGGAGATCTCAAGAGGAGGTTCAACATTAAATAGTCGAGGTCAACAAACTTCAGATGAAGACCGAGGCTAAGTTAGAAACTTTGAGAGCTTGGGTAGAGGTTGAGGCTAGGACTAATGTTGAGCTCACCACTCAAGTTGGTGAGTTGGGGAGGTGCGACCAAGACCTTGTTAGGCAAATCAAGAGACTTTAACCAACTCGATGAGGTGTTGAAGCAACTCCAAGTTTAGGAGGCTAGTTATGTAGAGATAGAAAGTGACCTTTGAGAGGAAGTCCAACAACTTTTTCTCAGGTCTAAACATAATAGGCCTCACCTATTGGAGTTAGAGGCCCAAGCTGCTACTAAGGTTGATAGGTCTACCATTGAAAAGGAGGTCTTAGACAAGATCATGGCTAGCAATTAATAGGCTAAACTCTAAAAGCAGGAATGGGCTGAAGGGATTTAAGATAGCTAAGTTAGAAATCTTAAAGGTTCATGTAGAATATGACCCTAACTGTTTATCCTTTTATGATGACCTAGAGGTGTTCGAGGAGGTTAATGGAGGGGAATGCACTAAGGATGACTTAGGTGAGAGGAGGTACCTCTAAAGCGAAGTTAGGGCAATGAACAAGACCACACTAAAAAGCAAGGTCAAGATAAATGCTAATGTCAAGTCGAAGACATTCCTCCTCCTCATCCACCTCCTCCTAGCTCGGAACCTCTAGAGGATCTTTTACCTCCTTCTGAACCACATCTAACTAAGCAAATAACTATTGTCTAGGTGGATGAAGCACTTGAAGCTATCCTTGTCTACTCTCTTGAAAATTAACAAATTATATTCTATTCTTGTACTTTTTCTTCCTAGTTTTCCTTCTTTCTTTTTATCTTTTGTTGTTGTTTTGTAAGGTCACTATGCTAACCTCTCTCCTGCATAAAGACATTTAGAATGAACAAAATTTTTTTCTAAGTGTTGGTTATGCCTTTTTCTTTCTTCCTTCTCTTTCTTAGTAGTTTTAGTATTAAATGATTCGTTAAGGCATTAAGTGCTAAGGAGTTAACTTGAAAGGTCAAACTAATTGGATCTTCTAACTTGACATGAAAATGTCTAGTGCTCTGACCATTCCAAAGGGGTTAAGAAACTCAGGAGTCCATTCACTTCAGTAGAAGTTGGGACTTAGTGTAATTAGGAGTCCATTTACTTTAAGTGTTAGCCAAGACTTGATGTCATCAAAAGTCCGTTCACCTCAATGAGGTTGGGACTTAATGTTTGTAAAAGTCCATTCACCTCAAATATGGCTAGAACTAAGGACTTTTAGTTGAAATAATTTAATGTACAAATATGTAAAATGGTCAAAACTTAGCTTATAAAAGAAAATATAACTTTCATGATATTACAAATATTAAATGAGCTCATCATAATTCAATCAAAATAAAGCCTTAAGTTGTTAACATTCCAAGTTCATGGATAAGCTGACCATCTAGCCTTTCTAATTTATAAGCTCCGTTGCCTAAGTCTTCTCATATTCTAATAGGATCTTCCTACTTCGATGCAAGCTTCCCTTGTCCTTCTTGACATCCAGTGGCTTCTAGCTTCATGTATACTAGGTTTCTTAGTCAAAAGACATTATGCTTGACCTTCTTATCATAGTAGTGAACTACATTATGTTGGTATGCTACTACCCAAGCTCTAACCATGTCTCTGATCTCTTTAAGGGTGTCAAGGTTAGCTTGAAGGTCGATCTAGTTAGCCATCGGGTTAATCCCCTAAGTTCTAATGTTTGGAAGTTCTAGCTTCATAAGTAAAACTACTTCTAAATCAAACATGAGTCTAAATGGGGTCTCTCCCATAGAGGTTTTATACATAGTTCAATACCCCTATAAGATGGTTAGGAGCTCATCAGCCTATTTGCCTTTAGCTTGGTTTACCCTTTTCTTGAGAGTGTTAAGCACTATCTTGTTTACCACCTCGACCTACCCAGTAAATTAGGGGTTTATGACTAAGGTGTAACAAATCTTAATATTGTGCTTCATGTAAAAGTCTCTAAACTTCTAGTTATTAGACTAAGTTCCATTATCTATGATGAGGATGTAAGGGACTCCATATTTACATAGGATTGAGTTGAAGACTAAGGCTTCAATATTCTTCTATGTGATCTTAGCTATGGCCTTGGCTTCTACTTATTTTGTAAAGCAGTCAACAACAACAATGATGTATTGTCATTCATCAAAAGCTCAGGGAAAGGGACCTAGAATATCATTTCCCCATTGTACAAAGGACCAAGGGATGTTGAGGGATTGGAGGTAATTGTTAGGTGCATGCTTAACATGCTTAATAGGTGCATGTTTTTTTACACAAAGCTCATTTCTACATGAGCTACTCTGAATCCTCCCTCATCATAAGCCAATAGTAGTCAAATTGTAGAGCTTGGCTTTTGATGTGGTTACTACATACCTCCGCATGCAACTCCTTAAGTAAGTGTTAGCCTTTTTCAAGTCAAATGCATAGAAGAAGGGGAGTACTTAAACCTCATTTATACAAGAGGTTATTAGTGAGGGTATAGTTGGAAGCTTTATACATGTGTTTTCTTGCCTCCTTTCTATCTTTTGGGATAGGTCCATGTTTTAGGTAGAGTATTAGGTCTATCCAACATGGCTTAATGGGTGCAATTTGTATTTCCAAGACTTGTGCATGTTGCCTATTAATGTTCTAGTATGAAAGATACTCAATAAAGACCTCCATATCTCACTTATTAAGATCGGGAATAGTGTTGGAGGCTAAGTTGGATAATTTGTCCGCATCAAAGTTTTCAACTCAGGGAATCTTGGTGATACTCTAGTAGGGAAAGTCCAAGGTGAGATTGTGTGCGACCTAGAGATACTTGGTCATACCCTTATCCTTGACCACTTATTCTCCTTAAACTTGCTGGACAATAAGCTAGGAGTCTGAAAATATCTCAAGCTTCTCTACACCTATTTTCTTTGCTACTTTGAGGCAAGCGGTTAGTGCTTCATATTCTATCTCATTATTACTGGTTGGGAATCTAAACTTGAGAGCACAAGACACTTTTGTCTCATGCGGTCCATATAGCATAAGCCCTACTACACTCTTACCTCAAGTGGACATTCTGTCAACATAGAGATTCTACACCAATTTTTCAAATTGATCCGATGCTTCTTCTTTTGTAGTGTACTCAATAATGAAATCCACAAGAACTTATGCTTTAATTGCCTCATAAGGTCAGTATTAAACTCTACATGCATTAAGCTCTAATGCATACTTCACCATCCATCCTAATGTGTAGTATTGAACTCTATATGCATTAAGCTCTAATGCATACTTCACCATCCATTCCAATGTGTCAAACGTTTAGTCAATCAAGACTATGACTTGATGAGCTTTAAAATATGGTTTGAGTCTTATGGTCGATGTCACCACAACTAAGGCAAACTTCTTGATGAGAGCCATGATGGGAGCCAAGCTAGAAGATGGAATGTGGATCCTCTTGAAGTGCCACCTGGACCGATCATAAGAACTCGAGCGAAACGATTAAAGGAAGCACTTAACGGGTTGATAAAGGATGTCCATGAAGTCGGAAAGGATTGGAGCAATCATGAAGTTGGAAAGGATTGGAACAACTATGGGAATGCCCTTGCTCTTGTACAAGTCATAACGGATACAGGTTGAAGAGGGCGTGTCTTTACAAGGCACGGCCGTATAGGAGTTTGGAGGTTACATAGAATCATACACGGTCGTATACACGGTTCAAAGGCACGGCCGTGTATGGTGTCAAGAATTTCCATAGAAAGATACACGACTAGAAGTACACGATCGTGTATGTTGACAAGATTTCCACAGAAAGATATACGACTAGAAGTACACGGTCGTGCACATTATCAAGATTTCCACAGAAAGATACACGACTAGAAGTACATGATCGTGTACATCTCCAACGCCGATCGTGTATATGCTTACGCCGGCTCCAAGGCCGCCGGCCTTCATTTCAACGCCATCGGCCTTTACGTCCCTGTTTTTTTATTTTTACGCAACTTAATGATGTTATGTCGTTTTGGGCCTTTATTGTTACGAATTGTAAACCCTACTATAAAGCTCCTAGGGTTTAGAATAGATAGAATATATAATATACAACATACAAGTTTGAAAACACTTTTGAGAGAATTCCTCTCTTTGTTCTTTAAAGAACTAATCTAGAACTTATCGGATTTTTATTCCGTGGTGTTCATCCCGACTTATCAATCGGTCTTTCATCCCGATTGTGGCGTCTACATATTATACCAAGGTTCTTGTCTCACTTATAGGCAACGGGTCGCGGTTTCCACTTGAGTGTGTTTAGCATCTTGGGTAGCAAATTCCGAACGTATTGGTGTTGGGTTTCGTCACACGTTGGCATGGTTCGTATCAGTTTGGTATCAGAGCAAACCGATTTTGTACTAGTTTGGTATCAGAGCCTAGGTTTGTTAAACATCAGTTCGGTTTAAGGAAGGTAACATCAAAACCCTAACTCCAATTGTTCATATCAATTGTTCATATTCAATTTCATAGTGTTAATTATCTATTGAAAGTGTAGTACCTACTATTCAATTTTGTTACGACAAAAAAAATAAGGAAGAATCACGACAAAAAAAAAAGGAACGTGATCAAGAGCAACAAACAAAGGCGACAAAAAAAAATCTGAAAGAAAAAGTGGAAAATTTTGAGCCCTAGAGTTGAATTCTACGGAAGGGAATTGGTATAGTTTGGGTTAGTTCCAAGAGAATTGAGAAGAGGAATTGGCGAATTGATATCATTATTGCTTGTGAGAATACACGAGTGACTGTGTGATATCATCATTTGAGCAAAACACGTAAGGGAGTGTATCGTGAGGCTTAATTATATATATTTGTGTTCATGCTAACCTTTTTTTCTGTAGGAACTATGTCGAGGCAACATTCTCCTGAAAGTGAGAGGGGAAGGTTTGATGCTAGGTTAGTGATTAAGGCGTTGAGGGGTGAGATGAAGAGGTTGTTTCAGGAGGGCATGGAACAAATTCATGAGACAGTGGAACAAAAACTAGAGCAATCTAAAAATGTCTTCCAAGGGCGTAAGAGGGAGAGTTGTTCTAGGAGAGTACAAAGGGGTGGAGATGAAATGTCTGATGATGAATTTGATGAACCTTCTATCGGAAGTTATAGAGGTTATAGTGGTAGGAATAGAGGAACTAGGGATTGGGAAGATAGAGTAGATAGGAATAGAGAGGATAATCAACTGAGTAGTATAAAGATGAAGATTCCTCCTTTCTAAGGGAAGAATGATCCCGAGGCGTACTTAGAGTAGGAGAAGAAGGTAGAGATAGTGTTTGATTGTCACAACTATAGTGGGAGAAAGAAAGTGAAACTTGCTGCCATTGAATTTTCGGATTATACCATAGTGTGGTGGGATCAACTAATGTTAAATCGAAGAAGGAATGGCGAACCACCTATTGAGTCACGGGAAGAGATGAAGAGGGTGATGAAGAAGCGGTTTGTGCCTGCGTATTACTATCATGAATTACACAATAAATTGCAAACTCTTAGGTAGGGAAGCCGAAGTGTGGATGAGTATTTTAAGGAGATGGAAGTTACTATGATTAGGGCGAATGTAGAGGAGGATAGAGAGGCTACCATGGCTAGGTTTCTTGCTGGATTGAATAGAGAAATTCAAAATGTCGTGGAATTGTAGCATTATGTAGAATTGGAAGATATGGTTCATATGGCTATAAAGGTTAAGAACCAACACAGGAGGAAAGGTAGTAGTGCTGCACGGTTTCAACAGGGTGTTGGTTCATCCGCCTAGAAGACTAACCAATGGAAGAAGGAAGAAAAGCCTTTACCCACCAAACCAAAAGGAGAGCAGAGGAAAGTGGGTTCTACTCCTAGTGATCAAGGTAAACCTGATTCTTCTACTCCTAGAAATCGTGACATTAGATGTTTTAAATGCCAAGGTAGAGGCCATATTGCTAGTCAATGTCCGAATAGGCGTGTTATGATTCTGCGTGATGATGGTGAGTATGAGACTGAGGGGGATAGTGAAGAGGATGATATGCCTCCATTAGAGGACGTTAGTGATGATGAGGAGCCTGTAGTAGGGAGTTTAGTGGCAGTAGTGAAGAGAGCTTTGAATGTGTAGGTAAAGGAAGAAGAGGAGTGCAATGAGAGAATATCTTTCATACTAGATGTTATCTAGGTGATCATATTTGCAGTTTGATCATTGATGGAGGAAGTTGCACTAATGTGGTGAGTAACTTTATTGTTGAAAGGCTGGGACTCAAGACTACTAAACACCCTAGTCCATATAAATTGCAGTGGTTGAATGATAGTGGCGAGACTAAGGTGAGTAAGCAAGCCTTGATTGTTTTTCGCATTGGTAGGTATGAGGATGAGGTGTTATGTGATGTAGTGCCAATACAAGCGTGTCATGTGTTGTTGGGGAGGCCATGGCAATTTGATAGGAAGGTTGTTCATGATGGCTTTTCTAACAAGTATACACTTGTTCACTAAGGGAAAAGCTTTAATCTTAAACCTTTAACACCTAAACAGGTGTATGAGGATTAGTTGCAGCTACAACAGTCTTTTGCAAAATATAAGGTGAGTGAAAAACAGAGGGAGAGTGAGAGAGCAAAAGACAGCGAGAAAGAAAAGGAACACAAAAGTCGATATCAAAAGGAAAAAGAGAGGAAGGCTGGAAAGAGTGTGAGAGACCAAGTTGAAGGCGGATCAACTTTGGTGGTGAGTGAAAAGGAGAGTGCAGCCTTACAAAAGGAGAGTTGTGTGGCAAGAGCGAGTGTAGTGAGGAAAGCGTTAGTGATGAAGCAACCTATGTTGTTGCTGGTTTTTAAGGAAACTTGTTTGAATACTAACGAACTATTTAACTCTTTACCTAGTGTGGTTGTGTCTATTATGCAGGACTTTGAAGATGTCTTCCCTGAGGAGATTCCAAAGGGATTACCACCTATTCGTGGTATTGAGCACCAGATTGACCTAGTACCCGGAGCATCGATTCCAAACAAGCCGACTTATAGGAGCAATCTAGAGGACACAAAGGAACTCCAAAGGCAGGTCGATGAATTAATAGAGAAGGGGTATGTGAGACAAAGCATGAGTCCATGTGCAGTGCCTATGATTTTGGTGCCTAAGAAGGATGGGTCATGGAGAATGTGTGTTGACTGCTGCGCCATCAACAACATCACGGTAAAGTATCGTCATCCCTTTCCTCACTTAGATGACATATTAGATGAGTTATATGGGTCTAGTGTCATTCCTCATGAGCCTTTGATAGATATTTCCATAGATTTTATGTTAGGCTTACCCAGGTCTAGACATGGTCAAGATTCTATTTTTGTAGTCGTGGATAGATTCTCTAAAATGGCACATTTCATTCCTTGTCACAAAACAGATGATGCTTGCAATATTGCTAATTTGTTCTTTAGGGAAGTTGTGAGATTACATGGTATGCCTAGAACAATTGTATCGGATAGAGATGCTAAGTTCTTGAGCTACTTCTGGAAGACATTGTGGGCTAAGTTAGGAACTAAGTTATTGTTTTCTACTACTTGTCATCCACAGACTGATGGTCAAACCAAGGTAGTAAATCGAACTTTATCTACTTTGTTGAGGGCTATCATTAAAAAGAACATTAAAAGTTGGGAGGCTTGTTTGCCACATGTTGAATTTGCCTATAATCGCACAATGCATTCTACTACTAAGTTTACTCCTTTTGAAATTGTGTATGCTTTTAATCCACTAACTCCTTTGGATTTATCACCTCTGCCTATTTTTGAGTATGTTAATCTAAATGGCAAGAAGAAAGCATAATTTGTTAAACAGATCCATGAGAAGGCAAGGCTAAACATTGAGCGAAGAACAGAGCAGTATGTGAAACAAGCCTACAAGGGTCGTCGACAAGCTATCTTTGAACCGGGAGACTGGGTTTGGGTTCACATGCGCAAAGAGCGGTTTCCTATGCAGCGTCGATCTAAACTACTTCCTAAAGGCGATGGACCATTTCAAATTCTTGAGCGCATCAATGATAATGCATACAAGATAGATTTACCAGGTGAGTATCAAGTAAGTGCTACATTTAATGTTACTGATTTGAGTCTTTTTTATGCAGGCGATGATTTGAGGACAAATCCTTTTCAAGAGGAGGGGAATGATGAGAGCCATGATGGGAGCCAAGCCAGAAGATGGAATGTAGATCCTCTTGAAGTGCCACCTGGACCAATCACAAGAACTCGAGCGAAATGATTAAACGGAAGCACTTAACAGGTTGATAAAGGATGTCCATGAAGTCGGAAAGGATTGGAGCAATCATGAAGTTAGAAAGGATTGGAACAACCATGGGAATGCCCTTGCTCTTGTACAAGTCATAACGGATACGGATTGAAGAGGGCGTGTCTTTACAAGGCACGGTCGTGTAGGAGTCTGGAGGTTACACAAAATCATACACGGTTCAAAGGCACGGCCGTGTATGGTGTCAAGAATTTCCACAGAAAGATCACAACTAGAAGTACACGGTCGTGTATGTTGTCAAGATTTCCACAGAAAGATACATGACTAGAAGTACACGGTCGTGTACATTGTCAAGATTTCCACAGAAAGATACACGACTAGAAGTAAACGATCGTGTACATCTCCAACGCCGATCGTGTATATGCTTACGCCGGCTCCAAGGCCACCGACCTTCATTTCAACTCCGCTGACCTTTACATCCCTGTTTTGTTATTTTTACGCAACTTAATGATGTTATGTCGTTTTGGGCCTTTATTGTTACGAATTGTAAACCCTATTATAAAGCTCCTAGGGTTTAGAATAGATAGAATATAGAATATACAACATACAATTTTGAAAACACTTTTGAGAGAGTTCCTCTCTTTGTTCTTTAAAGAACTAATCTAGAACTTATTAGATTTTTATTACGTAGTGTTCATCTCGACTTATCAATCGGTCTTTCATCTCGATTGTAGCGTCTACATATTATACCAAGGTTTTTGTCTCACTTATAGGCAACGAGTCGCGGTTTCCACTTGAGTGTGTTTGGCATCTTGGGTAGCAAATTCCGAACGTATTGGTATTGGGTTTTGTCACACATTGGCGTGGTTCATATCAGTTTGGTATCAGAGCAAACCGATTTCGTATCACTTCTCCACCTTTAAATATCTTATTTCTAGTCCCTAGAGAATGTAGCTAATGTAGCAAACTAGTCAGTGCTCCCTTCTATCTTTTTAGACCAAAACAAAAGAGAAGGCCTAATCATTTACTGATAAATATGAGTATAAATATTCTCGTAGGGTAGGCTTGGATAGTATTGGTGGGTTTATCAAGAACAACTTCAACTTATCGGATGTCATTTCACATTAGTCGATCCATTGGAAGTTTCAAGGGTTCTTGAAGATCTTAAAGAACTTCAAGCATTTATCAATGCTTTTGGACACAAACCTGTTTAGTGCAGCAATTTCCCTATGAACTATTGGACTTCCTTTATTGTCATTGAGGGTTGTGTAAACACCCTATTTTTGTGCCCTAATTATTATTATTAATGTTTTTATATTTTTTAGATATGAAAGAAAAATAAGTAATAAAAATAAAATAAATAAGAATAATACAACAATAATAGAAAATAAAGGTAAAAATAGCAATAAAAGACATTTAGGGATTTTTATTAAATTTTAGAATTTCAAAATAACATAAAATTAATAAAAATTGCCATGCTTATATACAATTTGCTTGCAAGAAAAAAATGAGAATTGGGCCAGCCCAACTGGCTTATGTGTGCACTTGGAACGCGTATGGGAAGGCACTAGTCACAAGTTCGAGTCCCACGATAGGCACTTTGTGCCATTTTCTTTTTTTTTTTTTCCCTTCCAGCTACCACGTGGCAGCATCAGATTGGCTAAAACGAGCACGCGCAAGGCGTGTGCTCATCTTCTTGCTTCCTTCGATCGATGAGAGAAAAACAAAGACGAGGGGGAAATTGGAGCAAAATCCAAACAACGTAAGGCGGTTTTTCATTGGATCTTTTTGGATAATTCATAAACAACTTGCAGATAAGAAGATTTACATCAAATCTTTAACAAAAACAAATAAAAAAAAAGAAAAAAGAAAATGACCCAAAACACAGTTTAAATCCGTGTTTATCCTCAATTGACCCTACACCCCTATAAATAAAGCACGGAATGGAGGCCGGCGGGGGGAGAGGAAGAATTAAGAGGAATCAGGAAAAGAGGAAGGAAAACACACTCGTTAGAACGCTCTCTCTCTCTCTCTCTGTTTAGATCTCGTCGTAGTTGCTCGAACCACCGCCTAAGGTGGTTTTCAACAAAAACCAACACCACCATTGGATTCCCCACCCTTGAATTCAAAACCCCTCTTCAGAACACCACTGACGAAGACCTCCAATCACTATGATCCAACTCGAGAATTGAACCCGACCCGAACCACGACCCGCATCCAGGTTAGTCAGATCTCTTCATTTTTTTAATTATTATTATTTATTTATTCGTTATTATTAGTTTTAATACGAAATGAAATAAAAAATAAATATAAATATAAATAATAAAGATGTATGTTTTTTAAGGATGTGTTAATAAAACTAGGTTTACTATTTTCTAAAAAAAATATTTATTATAATAAAAAAATTAATAAAAATTTTATCACTTAGTAAAATTCTTTTCATAAAAAAAATCATAATAATTGACTTTTTTAAAAATTATAGGTTTTAGTTTTTTTTTTCAAAATTAAGAAATAAAGCTTAGGCTTAAAAATTTCTTTAAATAAATTTAAATGGTAATAAATGTAAATCTGACCTATTTTCATAATTAAAATTAATTGATTCACTAAAGTTTTATGAAAAGTAAACTACAACTTGTTTGATCTCGAATAGTGGGTACATAGGCACTCTTATGGGACAACTCTAAAAAAATAATAAAAAATATTTTTTAAAATCATTATTAGTATCATAGTTGTATTACTTTTTTCTAATATTTTCTTATTATGCTAGAAAAGGGTATCATAACATAAATACATAATTTAGATTTTAGAATGATAAGGTGGTAACCTTAGGGTTTTAATAGGATTGCTCTCGAGTCAAGAATCTCTGGTTTTTTTTTTCTTTCTTTTTTTTTTCATTAAAAAAAGGAGATTTCATTTACTAGCTGTCTAAATTAGAATTAATTCGTTGAATTAATTCTAGCTCAATAATTTTTCCCAACTCCAGTTAGGTGGCAACTCCAAATAAATAATAAAATTCTTAGTTTAAGTCGATATTTTATATTGGATGAGTATAAGATCTAATATGAATCAAATTAGGAAGATAATATAAAAATTTTAAATTAAACTCAATAGGATGGTGACTCCATTAGGGATTTTTAGTGGGATAGCCACCTAAACCTTCTGAAATCATCATTTTTAGATATCCTTAATTAGCTCTCATTTTGTAAAATATCATTTGCACTAACGCTTGTATCTGCTCATGATCCAAGGATTTGATAAAGTTTAGTTATTTTATTTTATTAAGTTTTTGTGCATGCAATTATGTGATTAGATGTGGTTAGACCCAGGCCGTTTTAGGACCCTAAAACGGTAAGCCATTGTGTAAGTTCCGAGTGAAGTGAAATATTAACCGCTCGGGGCCGATTAGGCTACCCCACCTAATGCTTCGATATAGCCTGAGATCCATTTCTTCGAAAATGTGGGAGGCTATAAAGCTTGGGAACCTTTAGAACTCACCTTTTTACATACATGAAATCATGAATTAGCAAATTATTAATGATGTAATCTCTTTCTTTGGAGTTCAGATGCAATCACTTGTAAAAGAATTTTTATTATATTTTGTAAGATATTTATTTGTAATTCAAAATTTTTTATTTATTCTAATTCTACTAGATGACTAGCGCGGTAATCGACAATCTCCTTCACAAAGAAATATGAGTTTGTAAACCATTGGATCCTAAAATGGTACTAGACCATTTGTTCACCTTATGTAGCCTTGAAGAACAGACCTTCATCTAGAGTAAAATAGTACCCATCCTCTCGCTCATGAAAATGGATGTCAACCTACCTTTGATTAGGGCTATATCACACCTCTGGGAAATTGAACTCGTGGCTTTCTTTATTAGGCCACTCGATATCACGCCATCCCTAGAAGAATACACTCGGCTTCTTTAGGCCCCTCCACAAAAGGTCATGGAATTCTTCGCTTAAATATCAACCTCATCCTAATCTGGTTCATAAGCCATCTTAAGTGTTTTGGGCTAAACATGGTTAAGAGATCATTGGCCCAACAAGTAGACCTCATAGATTCATGTATAGAGAGGATGAAGTTGCTAAACGATCTTTCCAGCTACAGTTGGGTGGAAGTGCTCAAAGGTTTTAGTGCTAATGATATTCTATGGACTGCTAGGTGGAGCTACTGCAGTAAGGTTATTCTAATGTACAGAAACTTTTAGGCAATTCCGTTAATCGGGCTTAATTGGTATACAAGCTATCACTCGAACTTAGTAGTTCATCAGTTTAGCACTATCCAAGACATAGTTTATAAACCATCATTAGAAGGAATCACGTTTGAATATCAAAACCCAAACGTGTTAGTGGCTGATAAGGTTGCCAAGTTAATAGAGGTCAAGGTCCTATGGGAAGCCTGAATTGAGAGTTTTAATGTAGACATTGGGGAATTAGATGGTGAAGTAGGTAAACACTGAGCTACCAGAGATTTTGTTATTAACCAACTATACTGGACAAAAGAGAGGGTATATCGAGTTCCAGATGTCACTCAGCTTGCGCTAATTAACCCAAGCTTAGAAATAAAAACTTACATGGAACAAGTGAGGGCTCGGATGGAGGTCCATTTTGAGACCATGGACAGTAAGAAAGACATGTGGAAGAGTAGAGTCAAGGAATCTAATCAAAGAAAAAACGCATTGGAGGCTTAGTTGGAGAAGACTCGGGCAAGGGTTAGAGCACTAAAAGTCGTCGTCAATGGGGAGTCAACACCTATGCAGCCAAAGAAGAAGAAGCTTAGAAATTAGGAAGTTAGATTATAGCATTATTTTCTTATGTTTTCAATAAAAGCATTAAACTCCAAGTTTGCAATATTAATAAAATTTCAGCATTATTACATTGTTAATTAAATGCTAGTTCTTTTGCATCAGTGTGAGCATCTTGTTTGCATATTTACTAAAAAATAATAACAATAAAGAAAAGAACAAAGCCAAGAAAATTGAAGAGTTGCTAATAATAAGAGATCCTTTCAAGGTCTTAAAAGTTGCTTTTGAATGGTTAGCTAACCCAAAGCTCACAATCACTTACTCTAAACATAAAGACCTCTATAACCTGCTCTCAATTTGAAAGACCCCATTCACTTCAAAAGGCCTCCTCATATGTTAATTTAGCCTCAAAACACAAAACCTTCCAACTCTCTCCAATCCTAAAGGTTAAACTTGAACTTTCTCTCTATTAGGAGTTATATAAAATAGATACAAAGACAATTAATTTTTAGGCATATTTTTGAAGTGGCTATGGTCAATTACCAATGATGGCATAAAGAAGACTATCCTAATTAGCTAAGTCTTAGGTAACTAAATTCCCAAGAAAGCTAAGTTAAGACTAAATCACTTGACAGGGGCACATAACTCCCAAAGACATCATAAGACATGGTGAATATGGGCAAATTTGGTAAAATGGAAGGATATCTTATTTGTTCGAGTGGTTTAAGATGACAAGAGGTAAACCACATCCCAAACACTAACCACTAAACACTCGAGAGTTAAGTGTTATTAATGTAAGGTTTTTGACTCATTCCTTAAAGGAGGTCTATCTTGAATTTGATACGTTGACCAAAATAATGTTAGGCATTCATTTTTGCTATCCTAAACACAATAATCCTTTGCCAACCCCATTTGAGCTTATATAAAAAGAGTTTCAAAATTTAACCATGTCAAAAACTACCCTACAATGGAATGATTAAGAAGATAAGGACATCAATAAAAAAAAAAAAATTAACTAAATAGTGCTTGCCTAGTTGCAACAATTCAAGGATAATTTTTGCCCTGGATAATTTATTTCTTTTAATGAAGAAAAGTCTACATTTTGAAAAAACACACATGACCCATAAGAGATGATCACCATTGGGCCCAAAAGAAAAAAAAAATGAAGTTAAACCTATACATAATCAAAAGTAAGCCCAACAATACTTGAAAACACCAAGGGTAAATACAAGAACCCAAACATATACCCACCTTCTCTAAAAACTTCTCTAGATCATTAAAAATAATTTATCTATCCTAAGCAAAAATTGCTAGGCCTGGGGCAATTACTATTTTTTTCTCAAGGTTTCTTGACTTATAAACCTAAGTTGAAATGATGATTCTTTCAAATTAGACCTTAACATTAGTACTTTTCGGAAACCAATAACCAAGAGCCTATATTGCATTACAAATCCCAAAAAGGCATAACAGATTGATCAAACCATATTACCTACAAGAGAGATCAAAATTTTTGGAATAAAGACAAGAGTGACATCTAAACCAAGAGATTGTAAGGAAGTCCTCGTAGATTAAACCAACTGAGAATGAGATATCTATTTCTAAATAGAATGAGGGAATTTAAAGTCATTTCTCATTGGCGTTGTTTGGCTCGAATTTTAAATATTGATGCCCACCAAGAAGATATGAGTCTTAATTTCAAGAAACCCCTCAAGAGGTGATTGATTAAAGCAAGACACCACTTTTTCAAGATTAAACCAAACCCTTTAAGTAAAAAAGGCAAAAGAGTAAGTGATTATTGAGTAGTAGGGGAGGCCTACCCTTCATTTGTATTTTTGGGAACCCTGTCAAACTCTTTACTTGCTAACATTGTTTAAGAAATAAATAAATAAACAATTCTTTTATATTTTTTTCAAAGTTTGCTAGAAAATACTTTAATACCTTGTCTCCTTATCCTTAAATTTAGAAGAGCAATTGTCTTAAAGATTTTTAAAAAAGTTTTAGTTACCATTTGTTCAAAAGTTTTAAGCCATCGTAAACTCTTGACTATTATTAGAAAAATAAAATTCTCACTTAAGAATTCATTATTGGTTAGTTAGCCTATAATGGGGCACTTTCTTAAACTTTCTTCTTTAGGGTTGTAAGTCTAAAGAGATGCTTCCAAATATCAATTAGTTAGCCCATAATGGGGCACTTTCCTAAACTTTCTTCTTCAGGGTTGTAAGTCTAAAGAGATGCTTCCCACTATCGATTAGTTAGCTCATAATGGGGCACTTTCCTAGATATCCTCTCTTAAGGTTGCAAGTCTAAAGAGATGCTTCCTACTATCAATTAATTAGCCCACAATGGGGCACTTTCCTAAATATCTTCCTATTATGATTGCTAGTCTGGTGAGATGCTTCTTATCATCTTTTAGTCAGTTCGTAAGAGTACTTTTTCTAGATGATCTCTTCTTCATGGTTGCTAGTCTAGTGAGACGCTTCCTATCATCAATTAGTCAACTCATAAGAGCACTTTTTGAAATAATCTCTTTTTAAGGTTGTTAGTCTAGTGAGACGCTTCCCATCATCGATTAGTCAGCTAATCGATATGATTTCCTTAAGGTTGCTAGTCTTATAAGACACTTTCTGTTATCAGTTAGCTAGCTCATAAGAGTGCTTTCCTAAACAATCTCTTCTTTAAGGTTGCTGGTCATGTAAGACATTACCTATTATCAGTTAGTTAGCTCATAAGGATACATTCCTAAACAATCTCTGTTTAAGGTTGTTAATCTAATGAGACGCTTCCTATTATTGATTAGTCAGCTCATAAAAGCACTTTTCTAGATGATCTCTCCCTCTAGGTTGCTGGTTTGGTGAGATGTTTCTTGTTTAAGACCACTCCCTAAGGAATATTGATCATCATAAGGTAATTATCTTCTTTTGCAACAAGGGATTGTTAGCTTGTGATACATTTCCCTTACGAAAAAGTTTTGGTCAAATAACCCTCTATCGGATCCAGGTTTGGATAACCAGCTGGTTACAGCATTATCTATCATTTCTATTAGGCAAAAATGGTGTCTGTGTTGTCTTTGCAGTTAAGTTTTTTAAAACTTTACTACAAAGAGGAGCTGCTGTAAACACCCAATTTTTGTCCCCTAATTATTATTATTAATGTTTTTCTATTTTTTAGATATGAAAGAAAAATAAGTAATAAAAATAAAATAAATAAGAATAATACACTAATAATAGAAAATAAAGGTAAAAATAACAATAAATGACATTTAGGGATTTTTATTAAATTTTAGAATTTTAAAATAATATAAAATTAATAAAAATTGCCATGCCTATATACCATTTGCGTGCAAGAAAAAAATGAGAATCAGGCCAACCCAACTAACTCGTACGTACGCTTGGAATGCGTATGGGAAGGCATCGGTCGTAGGTTTGAGTCCTACGAGAGGCACTTTATGTCGTTTTCTTTTTTCTTTTTCCTTCTAGCTGCCACGTGGTAGCATTAGATTGGTTGGTACGAGCACGTGCAAGGCGCGTGCTCATCTTCTTCTTACCTTTGGCCGGTGAGAGAAAAATAGAGATGAGGGGAAATTGGAGCAAAATCCGAACAACACAAGGAAGTTTTTCATCAGATCTTTTTGGATAAATCATAAACAACTTCCAGATAAGAAGATTTACATCAAATCTTTAACAAAAACAAATTGAAAAGAAAGAAAAAGGAAAAAAATGAAAAAGACCCAAAACATGGTTTAGATTCGTGTTTATCCTCAATTAACCCCACACCCCTATAAATAAAGCATTGAATGGGAGCTAAAGGGGGGAGAGGAAGAATTAGGAGGAATCAGGAAAAAAAAAAAAGGAAAAGGGGAAGGAAAACACACTCGCTAGAACTCTCTCTCTCTCTCTCTCTCTCTAGATCTCACCATAGTTGCTTGAACCACTACCTAAGGTGGTTTTCGACAAAAACCAACACCACCATTGGATTCCTCACCCTTGAAAGCTTCAGAAACCCCTATTGATTGCCATTAACCGCTGTCGAAACACCACCAACCCGAAGAATTCCAATCATTGTGATCTGACCCAAGAACTGAACCTGACCCGAACTACAACCCGTGTCCAGGTTAGTCGGATCTCTTCATTTTTTTAACTTATTATTATTTACTTATTCGTTATTATTAGTTTTAATACTAAATGAAATAAAATAATAAAATAAAAAATACAAATAAATATAAATAATAAAGATGTATGTTTTTTAAGGATGTGTTAATGAAACTAAGTTTAGTATTTTCTAAAAAAATATATATTTATTATAATAAAAAATAATAAATATTTTATCACTTAGGAAACTTCTTTTCATAAAAAAAATCATAATAATTGACTTTTTTTTTAAATTATAGGTTTTAATTTTTTTTTAAATTAAGAAATAAAACTTAGGCTTAGAAATTTCTTTAAATAAATTTAAATGGTAATAAACATAAATTTGACTTGTTTTCATAATTAAAATTAATTAATTCACTAAATTTTTATGAAAAAGCGAACTATAGCCTGTTTAATCCCGGATAACGGGCACATAGGTACCTTTATGGAGTAACTCTAAAAAAATAAAATAAAAAATTATTTTTAAATCATTATTAGTATCATAGTTGTATCATTTTTTCTAATATTTTCTTCTTATGCTAAAAAAGGGTATCCTAACATAAATACATAATTTAGATTTTAGAAGGATAAGGTGGTAACTTTAGGGTTTTAATAAGACTGCCTTTGAGTCGAGAATCTCTAATTTCTCTTTCTTATTCTTCTTTTTTTTTTAAAAAAAAAAAAAAGAAATTTCATCGACTAGTTGTCTAGATTAGAATTAATTCGCTCAATTAATTCTAATTCAATAATTTTTCCTAACTCCAGTTGAGTAGTGACTCCAAATAAATAATAAAATTCCTAATTCAAGTCAAGGATTTATATTGGATGAGCATAAGATCTAATATGAATCAAATTAGGAAGATAATGTAAAATTTTCAAATTAGACTCGACAGGTTGCATATCAGCTTGAATCTTCTTAAGTTTCTTCTTGATGTCGCGTTGTGTGACTATGTAACTTAGAAACTTACTTGAGGCCATCCCAACGATGCACTTTTAGGGGTTGAGCTTTATGTTATACTGCTTCAAAGTGTCAAATGTTTGTCACAAGTCTTAGAAATGGTCTTTAACCTATCTACTTTTCACGATCATGTTGTCAACTCACATTTCAACATTATGCTCAATCTAAGCTTTGAACATCTTTATCCCTAGCCTTTGAGAAGTTAACTTGGAGTTTTTAACCCCAAAAGGAATTACCTTGCAACAATATATCCTGATGCTTGTGACAAAAGATATATGCACCTTATCCTCCAACTCCATAATGATTTGGTCATAGCTCAAGAAAGTATCCATAAAGCTTAATAAAGCATGGCTAAAGGTCAAATCAATGAGTTGGTCGATTCTCATGAGGGGAAAGCAATCCTTTAAGTAGGTTTTGTTAAGGTCAAAGTAATCTATACACATTTGTCACTTCCTATTGGTCTTTCTGACTAGTTAACAATTAGCTAACTAAGTCAGATAACGTTTACCCCTAATAAAACCTACTTTCAACAACTTTTGCACCTTTTCTTCTATAGTTGCCTATAGTTCTAGTGTAAAATATCTCTACTTCTATTTAACGACCTTAGCATTACTATTGATGTTAAGGCAATGTGTCATAAATTATGAGGAGGTGCTTGGCATGTTAGAAGGCAACCAAGCAAAAACATCATTATTGAACTTGAGGAAGTAGATGAGCTATTATTTAAGCTCGACAAGCATTGACATTCCTACCTGCGTAGTTTACTCAACACTACTATCAAGCTAGATCTCCTTAGTCTCCTTGACCAATCCTATCCTAGATCCCAACTTCTCTTTAGGTCCAATTTCAACATTGAAGACCTCTTCCCATTTTAAGGCCCTTAAGTATAAAGTCTTTGCGAGCTTTTGATCTCCCCAGCATACGCCAACTCCATTAGAGATAGGAAACTTAGCTTTTAGGTGAGGCGCTAAAGAGATCATTCTAAAGGCACCTCGACTTGGTCTCCCTAAGATGACATTGTAGGGCGACCAACAATCTACCACTATGAAATCAATGTGTTGTCAGGCAACAGCCTCATCATCGCCTAACTCCATGGGAAGGGTGATGATGCCCACCACCCAAACAAGTTAGTTGTTAAACCTATACAATTCATGGTTTTAAGGTTCAACTTGTTCTTAAGTTTGGGCTACATTTAGTTATAATCATGCTTAAAGATTATGCTTACCAAGTTACCTATGTTGACTAGGATCTTCTTTACCTCAAATTTAGCAATCCTCACACTCATCACAAAGGCATCATCATGGGGGGATTGTATTCCCTCTAGGTCTCCATCCAAGAATGAGGTAAAGGTGTTTGTTCTCAATCTTTTGCTATGCAAGCACATGATTTTCCAGTCCACCAAGGTGTTAGCCAAGCCTAAAGAGCTTGACTAACCTTGATTTTGAAGGCCCCCAATGATTGTGTTGACAACACTATTGGGGGCTCGGTTGTGGCAGTTATTATTATTATTAAGATCTTCTTCATGACCTTTCTTAGCCCACTGTCTCTGCATAGGTCGTTCAATGAAGTTATTAAGGTTAGCTATGTACTCTTGAAGGTATCATTGTTGGATAAGGTCTTCAAGGGAATTCTTCAGCTAATAGAACTCGTTGGCATTGTGACCTTGATCTTTATAGAAGTTGTAGTATTTATTGGAGTTTCTCTATTTCAAATTACCCCATAGTCATGTTAGTTTGGGTAGAATGCTTATGCGTACATACCAATCGTATAAAATTCTAAATTTATAAACCCAATTAAATCTACAATCTAAGCTAAGCAAGTGTACTTATCTAATGTAGCATAGATTTTAGGGTGTCTTCCACAAGGATCTTGAAAACAAATACTAGTATTGTCGTTTTTCTGCTATCTAGCCTAAAAATTGAAATGAGATTTATGAATTAATTTCTAAATAACTCATTTAACAACCCTAAGATAAATTATGTATGCTTCAAAAAATGAATTGAATCACAAGACATACCACTCACTTTGATCCACCTTAACCCTTAAAATTTTTATACTAATGGATTGATTAATGATTTATTCATGCTTTGCACTGCAAGATCTCATCAATTAAACTAATTACTCTCTCAGTCAATTAATTCCTAACCATACATGAGATAGTGGAGAACTTTCTCTCACTAACGCCACATAAGATTGCATGAAGTTTAGGATCCCTACAACAAGAATTAAATTCTTTATAGCAAAAAATCAAATTTTCCCTATCTTTAGGTGAAATACTTAATTTCTCTATTAATGAAGATCTATCCTATTAGATGAAACTTCTTTCTATCTAATAAAAATCAAACATACAGTTAATTCATGCACTAATCAACCATAAGATGATGAAATCACAAGAATAGATGCAAAAAACATGAACTTATCATTAATCAAATAGTAATTAAAATCACATAGGTTAGGATTTCACAAGGTGCAGGGCATGAAAGATTTACTCCTCCATGGATTTTACAAAAATACAAAAAATCTAGAAAAGATAAAAGAATTCATGTTGTAGAGATAAAACCCTTGTAATTGATGTCTTCGGATCTTTGATGATATGGATGCAATTCCTCCCTTAAAGACCTGCATTTTCTCTCCCCTAGGGTTTATAATTCTGGCCCTAAAGTCACTCCATTCCCCTCATAAGAAAATAATGGTACTATTTATATCGTTTGTGTATTCGTAAGTCAGCATAACCCATCAACACGGTCGTGCTTGAGGGTCAGGCTAAAAACCCAATCTGATTGCTTTTGCTTCTGATGCTTACAATGGTCAACCCTACTATTTTAGCATGGCCTTATTGAATGTTAGGGCTGAAAAAGAAAATTTTGTTCCTTTTCAAATTTTCTCCAAACTTGTTTAATTTGCATTGATTTCCCTTTTATCATCATGAAATCTTCCTTTAAAACCTTAAAATAATTTTTCATAAAATAAGTATCTTTTTCTTCAATAATTCAATAAAAATATATAACAAATGCTTCCAAATAAGCATAAATAACAAAGGTCTTTTGACACTTGTTAAATGCCCATATAGCAAATTTCCATAAATATATACCCTAATGACTAGTTCAATTAGGTATAGGTGGTGAAACTTAGCATGGCACATTTTCAGTCTCTTGTGCCATTATCTTGAGATGACCTTTGATCACTTTTGGGGCCAAGTCAATCCTTGATGGATCCTTTGTCCTTCTCTTTCATTTTATCCAACCTAATTTGGTCAGATTCCCTCTATGCTTACATGAAATCCTCTTACTAGATGTATTTCCTAACCTTCTCCTAAATTCTTCAAAATTTGTTAGCTTGTTCTTCATTAGGGACTTGAAGAAGTCACCAACAAGCTTGATACTTGAATTACCACATTCAAGGTAATCCCCTCATCCTCATTGGGAATTTCTAATATCGTAGCATTAAATTTGGTCAAGTAATCTCTAATTGGCTCGTCATGACCCTATTTAATTAAGTTCAGGGTTGATAAGTCCTTGACTAGCAATTTGCTAGTTAGGAAGTGCTGCTAAAATTAATGGGCCAACTCATCAAATGAGGAGATGGAATTGGTGGAGAGGTTGTTGTACTAAACCCAAACAACTTTTCATAGAGTGCTCAAGAACACCTTATAAGCAACCACATCAGTAAGGCCATGCAGGCTCATCATTTCTTAAAAATCACAGAAGTGGTCATTCATATTAGTTATTCCATCATAAGTGTTAAGCTGTAGTAGGCGGATGCTTTATGGTAAGACTTCCTCTTGTATAGCTTGCATGAAGGGAGTCTTGTCAAAAGAAAAAATGATGTTTTAAAAAAGGAAAATGATGTTATTCCTAGAAAATTGGAAGTTTCACTGAATGAAAACAAAGTTCTAAAAGAAGTGAAACAATTAAAGGTAGGACATGCTGAATTATTTGACTCTATCTAGAATAGATTTAATAAGTTTTGTGAGAGCAAAAAAAGCTTAGCAACTTGATTGCTATTCAAAAATCAAATAGCTACAAATTTGACCAAGTTTCTCAAGGAAAAAGGGTTTTCATGAAGGATAAAGAACCTAAAATGAAAATAGAAAAAAATGAAAACAAGATTATTGCAGAAAGAAGGTAAAGGTATGGTTATCAAATCTTTATACACTTTCTTTTATAATAAAATTGAAATATTGAAAGATATAACTATTATAAAATGAACAACCTCAATAAAAAGCAAGTGAGCAAAACTTATGCTATCGACTTGCTAAGACCTGTGGAATTGGTGAGTCCCTGTAGGTTCTAGGTCAAAACCCACCAATATCAATGTTTACCACGAGCTTAGTTGATTGGATTTGGACCAGTTAATTTGATTCACGAATAGTTCACTATATAGATAAGTTAATTCACATTTACTTCCAAATTTGGTGAAATTGTAGTTGAAATCTCAAAACTTTCAAAGCCTCCTAAATGTTCTTGATAAATTTCCAATTCTTTTTTCCCTTGTATGGATCGGATCTTGAATGTTTACCTCACGCGCAAAATTACTTGTAACGTAATTGGGGCTTTTAATTTCATGATTTTGAAATCTAAATTTCAAAAATAATTAATTTTGACTTTTGACTTTTCATTTATTTAATTCATGTTGATAGGTACATTTTTACATGGTGGGTTTTACTCGCTTGCATTGGATATTTAGCAATCTCCATTCTTTTCAAACCCCATTTTGGAGATCTATTGATCAGAGGGCAAACGGGCAATCTATGGAAGTTATGAAGCAAAATAAAAAAAAATCTGGAAAAATCAGTAACTTGATGAGCATCTTACTTTAGATTTGCATTCCTCGTAATTTTTAAATAGTTGGTGGTGGTTGAGATGTTGAATTTCAATATAGACACAAATCAACAATAATAGATGTAATAATATGTAATTTTTCCGACACATGCACTTTCTATTATCCGAAAATTTTCATAATATGATAGTGAAGGAATGAAAACGATTGTTACATCTCATCAAGCTTTCAAAAAATAAAACGATATTAGATTTAATGGAATCGATCTAAAGAGACCCAGCTAGGTGTCTTGCTTCCCCTGGCCCATTCTTGGCCTAAATGCTTACCAACATATTGCACAAGTATGATAAAACAGAAGCAACTTCACTGTATCATCGTTACAAAATCAAGTCTCCAACTTAGCAATTCAACGATGAAAAATGGATTTTATCTGCTGCAATGGATTGGCGAACGGTGATCCGGACATGTAGAGATCCCTGCTTAGTACTATTACAATACAGTAGTAGTTTTTACACAAAACTTTAGTTGCTACATCATGGACTTATTAAGGAAACATATATGATCCTAACTTCCATAATCGAAAGCACCATTCATGTATTCAAAAATATTGTAAGTAAACTCTCCTCTACAGACAAGGCAATTGAAGTCTCTCCTAAGCTGCAATGAGAACAGAGTACAAAGTGCTTTACTTTTGAATACTTCGAGTTATGTGTTGGTTGGGGGGGCTTATCTTCAGCTCAAGATTCAGCGCTGCACGTTCTTCTTTATCTGGGTCATTAGATTTTATGCGAGAAATATTGTAGATGTTTCTCTCTTCGATTTTAACAATCCAGTGTGAAAGAACTATCAGTGTTTTGGTTTCTGGCTCATTGATGGGCCTATGAGTTGTAGGATCGATGCCTTGATTCATAAGCTTCTTTTTAATGCGGGTGTTCCAATAGTTTTTTATCTCATTATCAGTTCTTCCAGGTAATCTAGCCGCTATAGAAGACCACCTTCATAGCAAGACAACTATTTGTTAGTCTATGCCCTGTTTGAAACTTCAAGATTTAGTCTTATTAAAAGTGGCTAGAGCATGATATGTACATGAAAAATATTGAGTTGATTTCAGTCAATTCAAATCCTTGAAACTGTAACAGGCAGGTGATATTATTCGTCATATGCAAATAGTTTCGGATGAAGTAGGATAACATTTATGTACTATTTGTTTTGAAGAGATATAAGCCAATTCCGAGGATAGACCTAGGTTTAGAGACTGACTTGTTACCCAGGCGACTATGCAATTTGATGATGAGTTCGTCTTCTTCATGAGTGAAATTGCCACGCTTAATATCAGGTCGTAGGTAATTGATCCAACGGAGACGGCAACTCTTGCCGCAGCGGAGAAGGCCTGCTGCTTCAGGAAGTGATCTCCAGCATCCCTCACCATGAGCTTGTATATAAGCAATTAGCCCTTGATCTTCTTCTCTAGTCCAAGCTCCTTTGTTGGTGCGGGCTTTCCCAAAACACGGAGACCTCCCCATGTTCCTGTGAATTAACGAAGACGGGGTGATGTTGCGACTTAGAAGTGGTGGATTATTCATTTGCCACTAGTGGAGAGCATTTAGGTTGAATGAATATGGATAAATCTATATAGAAAGTACTCGTAAGAGTTAAGATAAAGACAACTTGTGGGGGTTGCTGTTAATGGCAATGTTAATGCTTTTAGATTAGAGTTGGCTGAATGGTACGTGTAATAGGTCCACTTGACAATCTTTTTCCTAAAAGCTGCGTGTTGGAACGGAAACTATTAGACTACAGTGACATTTTAATCACTTGCAGCACGGCTCATCATCCATTGGTGGGGGTCTACAATTTTGGACAGATTCTGAAGTCATACAAAAAAAAAAAACACGTTTTATATATATATATATCAAACCTATATACTAGTTATTATTCAAATTCGATTTCAAAATATGGTTAAATTACACTTGAATTTCAAGCAGCTTATTAAATCAAACTTGAAATTAATAACATTTCAGTCAACTAACTCATTTGTAAAATCAATCTGAAATCATACTTAAACGTTTATTAAAATTCAATCAAGTTTGCATATTTATATTACCATTAGAGGAGAAAAATAAAATTAAGCAATTCAAAGCCTAATCTGGTCCTTGGTTGAACAGCTAGAAATTGCAATGATGTGATTGCATGTCTGAGATCACCTCCACTGCTTTTGCTATTGAATCAATCTGCTCAGCAGTCACCTTACATCGCTCTTGGCTACATATCTAGTGAGTGTCCTCTTGATGGAATTGTTTGTGATAGGATTAAATGTAATATCTAAAATTTTTAAGAAATCAATTCTGGTAAAATGACATCTGTGAAGACAAAAAAATGTCAAATAAACCGCAGTAGTTTAAGAAAAGCAACCTTACAAGCTCCAGCATGCTCAAGGAACAGTCTAAGTTCTCCAAAAACCGTGCAGTGCTGTCATCTGAGTGAGCTTGATCATAATCAGTGAGCACTACAGCTGTTGGTACCCGAATGGATTGAACAAGCAAGTGGAGGCACTTTTTAAGTCTTTTACAACCAACCTTTCCATATGCCACAGGGAGGTCATCGATGAGAAGCATCATCAATGATTTTGAATCTCCAATAAACGATGGAGAAATCATTCCGTACTTTCTTATTCGTTCAACAAAGTGCTCAAACTCATCCAACTTGGACATATATTGTATACCTGGTCAAAACTAATGAACTAGTGACATTCTTGGATAAGGAAAAGTTGTACATCATTAAAAATGACAGAACTTTTCCATTTACTTACCACTTACCTGGAGCACCAGCATAATTATCAAGGACGGTGTAAAAAAGTTTGAGGTCCATTATCACCTTATGCAGAACATATTTCTTATGACATTAACACTGGTCTGTATTGAGCAGATCCTTACCATCTACAATTTTAAGAGAATTATGAATTCAAATGCTATTGTCGCCTTCTAGAAAGAATATTTTTTTTTTTTGTTTATTTTTTCGACAATTACCTATTAATAAGACTAATGCATGGAGAATAATGTACACAAATACCATCTGAAAGTCCGCGAAAGTATCCATCATTTCTAAATAATGAACAGAATACAGTTACCCAGAATTAGCCACTCTGAGAAGGGCAACTCAAAGGTACAACCATTTTACAAAGTTAAGCTACAGGATACTTCACCCCAAAAAAATGAACCTTAAGCTACAAGACATGTAGAGAAGAAGGAAAAAATACATCAGCTTACCTGCATTACTGCTATATATATGTTCCTGCCAAATTGTAGAAGTAGGAGTATCCCATTCACAAACTACAGCACCTAGGCAAGACGCAATCACATGGATTGTTGCCTGCGAGCAGAAAATTGAGTAAGCTTTTGATGGGCGGGGGGAGGAATTCTTAGAGATTCAAAAGAATTTGCATTAAGCATGATAATATTTGGTGCTTTCTAATTTTAGATAATTTTTTTGCCAATAAAGAGGCTTCCAGAAGAATAAACATCATGATTTGGGGAAAGTTTAGGTCTAATGATGGCAGTAGTTATAGCCTTAGGGAAAAAAGAATCTATGTAATGGTCAGACTCATAACTCGATATTTGCATGTGTGCTCACAGTTGCCACAACATTTTTCACACGTGGAGATAATCTTTGGCTCCTCTTATTTCACATCCATTATAAAATTGTAAAGGGAAAAATACAATTTTAGTCTTGACGTTTACTTACTTTTTTATGAATCCATAAACTTTTTTGTCTTTTATTTGAGTCTTCAACCTTTTTGAAATTTTACAGAAATAAGATTGTTATAAAATACGATAAATTTTTATTCATACTAAGTACATATTGGCTTTTAATTAACCTTATGCTAGTTGCCCAAAGTAGTAAGAATACATACAAATTTTTCCAGCTTTTTTTTCTTAATTTTAATTATTATTTTAGTATTTTTTATTATATTATACCATTAAATAAATTTAATATTATTTTTTATTATATTATATAAATAAATATATTTAATGTCATCATTTTGTTAATTTAATTATTATAGACGATTTTGAAGTTCATACACATCATGGATTAATGGAAAACTTTATAGATTTGATGAAAATCCTATTTTTGTAAGGTGCTGAATACATTGATGACTCAAATGGAAGGGAAAAAAAGGTAAAGGATTTAAATAAAAAAGTAAATAAACGTTAAAAACTAAAAATATACTTTTCTCATTTTAGAAAAGGGTTTATATAAGGATATAACCTAAGATAAGAGAGTACTAAGATAATGATCCATTAGACGGATTGAGATGTTTCTAAATCTACAATAGCAGCCTAGACATCAGAAACATAGACAGGCTAAGACCATTGTCAATCAAGTCCATGCAAGTAGTGATTGGCTAATATGATGGCCCAAATCAAAGGCTAACATTGGATGGAGGGAAGGAATTGATTCTGGAAGGACATGGAAGGATATTGCATTTGTTTTTTGGTTTGGAAACGATGGAGAATTAACTCTGCATGGAAAGCTGCAAAAAAATGCTCAGAACCTCCAAATTGTGGATGTTGTGAAGAGGAAATGTGTGAAGTTGCATATTTTCCCTTACTTTCCCCATTGGTGATACCTCAATTTCTATCCCATCCATAATATCCAAATAATGACAACATCGATAACATTCAAGCCTTATTCTGACTACATGTGATAGGCTTATGAATTTTGTTTTATCATCACCCTCTGATAAACCCATACTTTAATAAATAGCAAAACATGTTATATCATTTTTTTATTGCATCCCAGCACTTCTTTTTCAGTTCACCTCCACCTCATTTTATGTAATTAACATCTAATGTCACAAGGTTTAACAAATACCCCAAATGCACACCTATGCACCATAACCATCTTCTCATCTATAGGTGTTAGTCCAACTTCCTCTCAAACATCCGTTTCTTATCCAAGCCATTCTTGTGTGATCCCACATGCATCTTTAGCAATCTCATCTCTGCTACTCTTGTCTTTAGCTAATTGATGTGTCTAGAATTGAGATCCCATACTAAACAAAATCAATTGATAATGCCTGATCGATGGTCTTGCAATGAACTTAAACAATAAAAATTACATTTTTATGGTTTTTGCATTTTTACAAGGCATAAATAATAAAGGATATAAATGAATATGTTTACAAGACATATAATCTCTAGTTCAATCCTACATTGAACTAGAGATTATATTTAAAATTGACATGACACACAATCTCAAGAATAATAGAAAAGTTAATGGGAAACCGATATGATGCATAGATTCTAATTAATTGGTGTTTGCAGTAATCTAAAATGATTGATGAGAGCAAAGGCAATTAGAATGAAAATAAGTCTCCACAAATTCTTAGATTGAATAACAAGTGTAACATATACAACTGGAAACACCCTTAAAACTTCCCTAATTTGTACTAATAAAGAGAGAGAAACAATGATGTAGAGAGAGAAAATGCTCTCCCTTCTCTTTAGGAAACTCTCCAAACCACCTTAAGAAACCACTCTTCTTAGGCAATCACACATCACCTAATTCTCTGGATTCCTAAACCAAACCTCCATTTTTTTCTATGTTCCTTGTTCGATTTTTTTTGTCCTCCTTTGCCGCGTTTTGGATTATCAAAGCTGAGGAGAGGCGGTATGGACTCAGCCAAGAAAACAAAGGGAGTGTGTCAGGCTATGCTTAGGGATCACTTCCCTTCAATTTTCTTTGAATCACCAAGCATCAATAGGGAGGGAACGGATCCAAAGGTGGTTTCCAAGGTTTATTGGAAAAATGAAAAGGCAAAAGACATTTTTGCCAACCAGGACAGCTACCACAAAACTTTTCCTAAAAGCAACAATTTGGAGCCTTGTGCTTCTGATGATAGGACAATTCTAAAAAGCTAACTTCAAGGAGAAATATGTCTGAACAATATACAGATCAACCCTCCAATGCACGTCCCCCCAAATACATCCTCTTTAGGAAATACCACCTTGGCGGAGTTAGATGGTTTATTGGAGAAAATACAACACCAAAACTACCCAGCTAAACTACTTTCCCCAACAAGAACCACAGAGGGAAACATGCATGAGGCTAAATCGTATGCAAATGCATGTATCTCCAAAGATCCAGTCCAAGTCTCAAACTTTAACCTATAATATATCCCTCTGGCTTGAAAGGGCACTGTCCTTCACATAAAGATTCCATAGCAAGTGGAAGATGCTGGGGTGGAACACTGGCAGTCCACTTTGGTTGGCTTCTTCCTTGGACGTAGGTTGCCATTTACCTTAGTTCAGTCCATCACTTTTCGCTTATGGAAAGAAATGGGTCCCATTGAGGTGCTAGGAAGCAAAGGAAGTTTTTTTTTTTTTCTAATTTGTCAAGGGAAGTGACTCGAACTCGATACTCGAAAGAACCCGATACTTTGCACAAAGGTTCTTAATACTTCAAAAATGGAGGAAGGGTATGCACTTGGACAAGCCCTAACCAACCAATGTTCCTGTGTAAGCTCTCTTCTCATGGATTCCATGCGAATATTTGAATGAAGAAGGCATCAACTATATTGTTAGTGGCATAGGGATCCCTCTTAAAGCTGATACCTTAACAACTTCTAAGCAAAGGGTCAACCATACAAGGGTTTTGGTTGAGATTGATGTTAGGGAGGAGTTAATCTCCCAAGTTGAAGCAGAGGGTCATGATGGATTGATTGTGAGGATTCCCATTGAGTATTAGTGGCTCCCTCCCAAGTGTGGAAATTGTAAGGTGTTTGGTCACACATGTAAGGCAAACCTAAAGGAGAGTGCTTCAGCCAAGACAGGTAACTCTAAGGTGAAGGTCTCAAAGGAAAATTGGATTCCTGTTAAATAAGCAAACAAGGGTAAAAAAAAGTTGCATGAGGAAGGAATGGGAGGGAATATAGATCACACATCCTCATGCCATCATTTAAGAGTGAAGGAAAGTGAGGAGGTTCAATCCCCCTTTAAGAAGGATGCTGTTGTACCTCTAGTTGCCAAGGAAATGAGGCCTATTCCTAAGCTGCATAGTGAGCAATCCATAGAAAATGGGATGGAAACTGAGGAGGTTATGACTGAGAATGGGGATGCAACTGTTCCAAGATAGAGGGATACTGAAGCTGAATTGAATGTGAGGGATAACAACAAGAATGAAGCGCTTGATGTGAAGGAGAACCCTACCTAGAATCTGATCCAGAAACTGATATGCCCACATGTGTGCCCGATACCATGGCCCACCAAGAGGTATCGGCTTCCCATACTCGAGTCACTACCCCATCTAGTGATCCGAAAAGTGAAAATGAGGTGGAGACCGAGGAGTATGAGAAACCTCCCCTCAATAAATTGCTAACCCGAATGCATCAAGGCTTTGGAAATAACTCTAAAGGCATGAAGGGGTCCAGCTCATCCAGCCATAGGAGGAAGAAGTAGCGGAAGAGACGGAGGACCTTTACCTAGTTGTGAGACCTCCAAATTATTAGTAATCATGCATTTGGAAGCCTGGAATTTTAGGGGTCTTAATAACCCCATTAAAGTGTTGGAAGTTAAGAAAGTTTTTCAAGACTATAAGTTTGATAGGTCTTCTAGAAACTAAAGTGAATCTTGCTAATGAAGAGACAATCGGCAACATCTTGGGTCTACAATGACGGGTTGACAAAAGCTTAGTAGCAAGGAGGAGGTTGTGGCTTATATGGAATGCTTGTGAATGGAATGTGAGAGTGGAGATTAAGTATGCATAGTTTATGCACTGTGTAGTGACAAGTTTAAGATTCAATCTATCACTCTTTGCTACCTTTATTTATGGCTTTAATAATGATAGAGAAAGGCAATCCTTATGGAGCAACCTCATGGCCTTAGGTCCCTCACTTAGCCGGCATCCTTAGCTGGTTCTTGAGGACTTCAATACCATGAAATCCCCATCTAAAAAAATTGGTAGAAGGTTGCGAATGACGGACGCTATGGTGGATTTTCATAACTACATTACACACACTGAGCTAGAAGACCTGAGATATGGGAGTGGCTTTTTCGATTTGTCTAATAAGCAAAATCATAATCCCATTTTGAGGAAGTCGGATAGGGTTATAGTTAACCATAAGTGGCTAAATGTACTCCCTAGTATACAAGCATAATTCATGTCCCCCATCCTCTCGAACCAAGTGATTGCTTGCATAGACTACCGCTTAGGGTGTAGGAAAATTCCATTTAAATTCTTCAACTTTTGGATTGAACATAAGAAATTCAGAGATTTAGTTACTAATACATGGAAGGAAGAAGTGAGGGGATCTAGAATGTTCCAAGTTGTTAGGAAGCTAAAGCTGCTCAAACAAGGTCTCAAATGCCTTAACTAGATTGAATATTCTCATCTCTCAAGACGAGTGCAAGCAGCTGCTCAAACAGGGTCTCAAATGCCTTAACCAGATTGAATATTCTCATCTCTTAGGACAGGTGCAAACAGCGAAAAACATATTACTTCAACTATAAGCCTCGATTTATGCGGGAGGAGACACATCTTGCATGGAGGAGGAAAACGAGGCTTTTAAAGAATACTATTTACTTAAGAGGGTGGAGGAGAGCTTCTACAAACAAAAATCAAGAGCTAAGTGGCTAAAGTTAGGCAATAAGAACACCTCTTATTTCTAGAAAGCCATGAATCCATGTTGAGGAAGTATACCTAACCCAGATCAGATAGTGGCTTTGGAACCATTGAATGTACAACCAAATCTGACATCTTTAGAAAGGCTAATCAGATTCTAAACACTAAGGAACAAGTGCTAAGACAAAAAACAATCCTTTTATGTAAAAGTGCAATGGACAAACCAAACAAAAAGGGAAGTGACATGGGAGTTAGAGGAAGAAATGAAGAGAAAGCATCCAGAACTCTTCCAAAATCAAGTACTTTTGAGAACGAAAGCTTTTATAATTGGAAGGGGGGGGGGGGGGGGGGGGAGGAGAGAGAGAGAGAATGTAATTCATGAAAATTTTAATTATTTATCTATTAAGATAAATCTTGTCATAAGGAATAAAGGACAAAAACGAGAATTTTAAAAAATTTTGAGGGGGAATTTAGACATTTAACACCTAGAGTATGAATACTCCAAATTAACCTAGAGAGCCTTCTTTGTCATTCGAGTAGTGAAACAAAATCCGCAGAGGATAGAAGCTCTTTGCGAGGAACCTTAAGGCGACTAAAGGGAATTCACTGCCATTCAATCCGGTGGTACCAAGTAAGGATTCCTATGATTTACTAAATAGTCACGAACAAAGAATTGAGATTTAATTAAGTTATTGCTACATCATGACATCAGAATTAGAGTGAAGAGTGAATGTGAAAAATAAGGAATTCACATATAAAAACTCAATTCATAGAAAGTGCAATGTATGTGTTCTAAATTATGTTAATTGAGAAGATAATACATGTGTTAGGCATTCGGTTAAGCTTAAGAATAAAGAGAATCAAGTTTAGGAGAATTTAGAGTAAAGAAATTAGGGTTTGTGGAGATTGTCGAGAG
This sequence comes from Laguncularia racemosa, assembly GCA_037954665.1. Lineage (NCBI taxonomy): Eukaryota > Viridiplantae > Streptophyta > Magnoliopsida > Myrtales > Combretaceae > Laguncularia > Laguncularia racemosa. The sequence continues at coordinate 1,291,041 of JBBMOL010000104.1, read as the reverse complement.
ATACACCAAGTTCAAATCGAAAGGTACACCAAAAGATACACGGCCTCCTAACACGATCGTGTTTCGACCGTGTTAAGTTAAGGGTAACACGGCCTCCCAATACAATTATATTTAGACTATGTTGAAAGTTGCATCGAGAGATACATGGCCTCTTAACACAATTATGTTTCGACTGTGTTGAGTCAAGGATAACATAACCTCCTAACATGGTCATGTTTAAACCGTGTTGAATAAAGAAGAACACAACCTCCTAATACGGTTGTGTTCCAACTGTCGAGTCTAATTTTGAATTTTCTTATTCCTAATCCGATCTAGACTAGACCCTATGCTCATCTAATGTAGATCATCGACTTGAGTTAGGAATTTCGTTTGATTTTTGGAGTCGCCACCCAACTGTTGTTGGGAAATATTGAATTAAGACTAAAGGAGCGGATTAGTCTTAATTTGGACTACTAGTCGTCGTTATTTCCTCTTCTCGTTTTTGAAAAGAGGAAAAAAGAAAACCAGAGTTTCTAAGTCCGGAGGCTAACCTATTAAAACCTTTACGGTTACCACCTAATCTCCTAAAATTGTTCCTCTTTAGAAATGTGTTTTTATTTTGTTTCTGTTACTTTTTATTATTTAAAAAAAATGATTTTTTTATTTCATTTTATGGGTTGGCCCGAATGGGTGCCTACGTACCTGCTATTCAGGATCAACAAGCCGTAGTTCGCTTTTTTGAAAAACTTTAAGTTTGTTTGTGAATTTTAATTTTGAAATCTCTTTTGCTTTATGTTCTTATCATTTTTTGGATTTTTTCTGAAAAAATCTAAGCCTAAGTTTTAATTTGATTTTTGAAAATGATTTTTAGGGAAAAACATCAATTTTGGATTTATTTTAAGAAAAATGATTTTTCCAAGTGTTAAAACTCATTTTTATGATTTTTATTATTCTTCTTGATTTTTTTTATGATTTTTGTAGTTTTTTTATTATTTTTATGATTTTTATTAAATTTTCTATATTTTTGTGAAATTTTTTAAAAAAATTTATCCTAAGTTAATATCTATCCTATTTTGAAATCTAAAGTTTTATTATTATTTTCCTAATATTTTTTATTATTTTTCTACATTTTATTATTTTATTTTTTTATTTTTTAATTATTTTTTCTCATTTTTTTCTTATTTATTATTTTTCTACATTATTAAATTCTAGAAAAATCTAATTTCTACATTTTCCTATTTATTAAAAATAAAAAATAAACCAATAAATAAATAACTAACAAAATAACAAATAATAAATTAATTCGGAATAAATAAATAAACAAAATAAATTAATTAAATTAAATAAAAAAAATCCGAAAAATCCGACTTACCTGGATCCGGGTCGGTGCGTGGGTCGGGTCGGTCGGGTCGAATCGGGTCCGGTCGGATCGGTTAGACACGGCGGCAGGGGTTTCTCGATCACGGCGTTCCGGCGGCCTTTTGTAGCGGGTGAGGTGTCGAATCCTAGCTTCTCGAGAGTGCTGAATCCAATGGTGGTGGTGGTTCACTCCCAGATCGCCTCCTGGTGGTAGTTCAACGCCGGTCGATGGTCGTGGTTTTGGGTTCTTCTCCGATACTCTCCGATTTGCACTCTTTCCTCACTTTCTCTCAATTGTGATTCGTGTTTTGGCTTCCTCTACTGCTCCTCTATTTATAGGCGTCCAGAAACCCTCTTGGATAAGCTCAAATCGGCCGATTTGGATAAATCCGAATTTCTTCTGTTTTTAGATTTGATTTTATCCCGGCGATTTGATGTTGATAAGATTTTGAAAAAAATGATCGATTCCACCTTCGTCGGACTTGCTCCGGCTTCTTCTCGCGTCTGTCTGAGTGAAGAAGACGATCACGCGTGACTTCCTTCGGCCAATCGGACGTTGCCACGTGGCAACTCCAGGCGAAAGGCAAAAAATTGCATCGAATGCTCGGGGGAAGATTCGAACTCACGACCTCCAGACTCCCACACGTTCCCAGCGCACGCACAAACTAGCTGAGCTGGCCCAATTTCTCGATTTTCTTTATATCACAAATTGCATATATGCAATGCGATTTTTTTCATTTTTTGTATTTTTTGAAATTTCAAAAATTTATAAAAATTATTCATCCCTTATTATTACTATTTCTGAAATCATTTTTCAAAATTGATGTGTTTTCCTATTTATTTTTATTTTTTGAATATTTTCCATTATTTTTGCTAAATTAGAGAAAAATTGGAAAAAATTGGAAAAAATTGAAAATTGATTATTATTGATTCCTAGGGCAAAAATGGGGTGTTTACACCAACCATGTTCAAACTAAGTTTTACACTAAAAGATACATGACCCCTAACACGGTTGTGCTCCCGCCGAGTTGAGCAACACGATCCCTAACATGGCCATATTAAATAAAGTATAAAGTAATTACATATTTATTTAACTTCAACTTAAATTAATTTCCACGTAACCTAGATAACTTGTAATGGCTTAGAGAAATTAAATGAATAGGATTAAGAAAATTAAGAATGATATTGACCTTAGATTAAATACTAAGAAGAGCTTGTTGATGTGTACAGATTTCCAATTAGATTAAGTTTTAGACCAGAAAGTGCTTACGGTTAGGATTCAAGGTATTTATAACTTATGTGCTGTTTTATGTTTGCTTAAGTTAGTATATGTGTTGAAATTAATTAAGTTGAACAATTTGGCTTAAGTGCTTAAGTTGTATATTGTATGTGCTTAGCTTTGGCTTAGGAGCTTGTAGTGGCAAATCCTTAGAGAGCACCCTAATGATCCTTATGTGACTTTATCCCTAGTGAAGTTATGTTAGGAAATGATTTGGGCTAAATGTTGATTAAGTAGTTAAGTGTACAAGAGTGTGGGGCCCGTAGTGGTAGTTCCCATCACCAAATCATACTCCAGTGTGTTCAGCGTGTTAAAAGGGTCATGAGTATCCTATTGCTGCTTGTGGACGTAAATTGTTATATGAAATGGTTGTTTGTGTTTAAGTATTGCATAATGTATGTGACACTTGTTCATTTTGTTCATGCATGTGTGTTTATGTTATAGGTACTGAGTATTAGCTCACCCTTCAGGAAACTTATTTTTAGATACAGGTGTTGAAGGAGATGAGAACCAAGAAGATGACTTAAGTTTGGTGAGCCACCGAGAGAGAAAGACAATTATTATTATTATTATTATTATTTAGATGATTATGTTATTTAGCTATGATAGACAGTAAATTTTTTTAGAAATGTTATGTTTGCATCCAAAGACTTCTGTTGCATTAAATGTTCAATAAGATTTAAGTTATTATTTGAATTTTGAAGATGTATGAAATTTTGTTTATAGGAACTACAAGTTATATATTAGAGTTTATTAAGAGCCTTAATATGTTCTTGTAAGATAAGGACATGTGACGGGTAATAGTGTGGCTTGAGTTGCAAGGTGTTATAAGATGTTAACTTTAAGGTGGCTTTTTTGAGAAGTTTGTTTGAAAAGCTTCTTGGACAAGCTAATTATTTATAAAGAAGAAAAATCGTATATAGATATTTAAGGAATCTTAAATTGACCAAAAGAAATTCTTGTTATATAAAGTTTGAAAACTAACTTTATGTAGCTAATAATATTTGAGGCTTAATTGTAAAATATAGACAGGAATCATAATTATTTGAAGGTTTAAAAAAAAAAATTGACGTACTACTTTTTACTTTTATTGAGATCTAAAACAACTATCCTAATTAATTTTATTATTAGAAATGACCTACTTTTTTAGGGTTTCATAATTATAATAGCAAAAGATATAAAAAAATGCATCTACTTATCCAGGGGCAAAATATATCTATTTGAGTATTATGTCTCCTTTGGAATTTAATTTAGTTTCTTCGTGTAAAACTACCCCAGATATATGGAAAAATCTTATGCAAGGAAAGAGGGTTTTCATAAAGGATAAAGAACCTAAAATTAATATAGAAAAACATGAAAACAACGTTGTTGCAAAAAAGAAGGTAAAGGTATAGTAATGTAAATATTTATGTACGTTTCTTTTATAATAAAATTGGGAATATTGAAAGATATTGCTATTATAAAAGGAATCAGCTCAATAAAAAAATGCAAGTGAACAAAACTTAAGCCATGGACTTGCTAGGACTTGTGGAATCAGTGAGTTCCCGCAGGTTCCATGTCGAAACCGACCCAAGCCGATGTTTACCCAAGAGCTTAGTTGATTGGATTTGGACCAGTTGGGCTGATTCATGAATAGCTCAGTATATAAATAAGTTAACTCACATTTACTTCCAAAATTATGCTTCCAAATTTTATGAAATAGTAGTTGAAATTTCAAAATTTTCAAAGCCCCTAAATGCTCCTGATAATTTTCCAATTTTGTTTTCCCTTGCATAGATCGGATCTTGAAAGTTTTTCTCACGTGCAAAATTACTTGTAACATATTGAAACCTTCAATGTCATGAGATTGAAATCTAAATTTAAAAAATAATTAATTTTGATTTTTCGTTTATTTAATTCGTGTTGATAGGTATATTTTTACATGGGATTGTTCTAGTGGATTTTTCTCGCGTGCATTGGATATTTCGCAATCTTCATCCTTTTTCAAGCCCCATTTTTGAGATTTATTGATCAGGGGCCAATCGGGAAATTTATGGAAGTTATGGAGCAAAATGAAAGATCCGGAAAAATGGGTAACTTACGAAAAACGAAATAGGTACTTCCATCGTTTCAAAATGAGCGACCTTTATAGGTTTGGTGCTAAATTCCGTATATAAAATCGATTTACGAACCTACTTCATTGCTTAAAATTTCTTTAAAACTCAATAGTCGGAGAAAAGGAATGAAACTCCAAGAAATCAGAAGTAATATTATCATCTTTCTTTTTTTTGTTCCTATCATAATTGTTACTTTGGCATGGTGTGTTTGGGATAAGGTCAATTGAATTAACCAGTCCAATCCAACCTTTCTCAATAAAACTCACATATTAGAAGCTTTTAATGGGTTCAGACTCATGAAAAGCCCATATGAGAACTCATTCACGTAAAGTCGTTGATCATCATCACCATTTAACAAATGAAATTCATAGCCAGTCTCTATAAATACCCAAGGCAACCTCATTCAAAAGAGACTCTACATTGGGAAACACATCATTACTTTGTTGGATTTTCCTCAAAAGATCAAAGCCACAATATACCCAAAAACACTCACTTATCACCATAGCATTGAACCTTATTCGAGATTGCCTACTCCTCTTCCCCATCTCATTCACCTTCGATTATCCTCATACATGTAGCTTCTCTCATTAGGCCATGTGTAGTGCATTCTCACACAGCATATCCTCTGTTCCAAAAGGTTCATTTGTTACTAAGAAATATTTGGATACATATCTAAGAGAGATACAAGTGAAATCCACTATAGGAATCCCGAAACTCAAGCTTCCTTATCATCAACATATCATTGCAAAACCTTACCCAAATGACTATGTAAGTCCTAAGTTCATACTCTTTAATGACAAGAAAGGAAGTGCCAATGAGCATTTATTGAAGTTTATTAAGATGCTAGAAGTCTATGGATGGAATGATGACCTAAAAATTAAGAAATTCTCAAAGTCTCTCATAGAGAAGGAATATACGTGGTATGTTAATCTTCCTCCAAGATCAATGAACTCATGGGATAACATATGCAAGATGTTCTTAGAAAAAAATTTCTCAACTAAGGAAAAGTTTACCTTCACTAACATGAGAAAAATTCGTCAAAAGTTAAAGGAAGACCTCATAGACTACATTAAGATATGTAGGGAGCAATCCCTTGATATTCATAATATATAAGATGAAAGAGAGTTGATAAAGATTTGTATACAAGGAATTTTTGTTAAGTATTCTGTTCATTTAGAAAATTTATCCTTGGTTTCATTTGAAGCATTGGTTGAAAATGCACAATGAACCAATAACTTTGTTGCAAGACAAAGGGGCGAAGATATAAGGTTCAATAAATGAGGGCCATCCATGAATTCTATTTAGGGTGAGGACTCCAAGGTAAGAAAGAAACTTAGAATGAAGAAATCTAAGTTTGAAAAGTTAACGTACCCATGTCCAATGGGTAAGGTGCATGTGATGCTCGATATATAGCTATGGGATGGAAATATTAAGTTCCTGAGAGTTGAGCACCTACCTACTATAGAAGAGAAGAATGATCCTAACTATTGCAGGTTTCATAGAGTGATTGGTCATTCTACTAAGGATTACTAGACATTAAAGAAGATATTTAATAAAAAAAGTGCAGACTAGGGAGCCTATTATTGAAGATAACAATATTAGTAACAATCCCCTTCCGGCTCATAATAGTCAACATGGGGTAGTGAGTGCCATCACTCATAACCCTAGTACTATGGAAACAAATAATGAGCCACTTGTTGAGGCAAGCAAGGAAAAAGGAAAGCAGGTTGAGGTCAAGGAGGATGAGTGCCCTCCTATTGTTGCTACACTTCTAAAAACGTTAAATTTTAGAAATTTTTTCAACCTTCTTAGGTTTAATAAGAAGGCCAGACTTGTAGTAGCTATTGCACTTACACAAATCTCAGAAGATCATTATGCAAAGTGTAATGTGGTGCAACCTTTGAAAAGGATGGCTCATGCGCATGAAAATGCAATTTTATTCACCAATGCTGACATATATGTCAAGGGTTCAAATCATAATCATTTTATGTATGTCGAAGGTACACTTACTAAGTATTCAGTGAACAAAACATTTATTGACACTAGTCTTCCTTAAATATCATGCCAATGTCTACTTTCAACACTGTGAAGATAGACACTCAACACTTCGTAAAGCAACCCATTATGATAAACAACTTTTATGAGCCTTCTATAAAGACAATACGATGTGTCAAAGTAGATTTAAGGTTGGGCCTATTCTCAACTCTACATCGTTTCATATGATTGATGCACTTGTATCCTATCATCTTCTTGTAGGAAGAACATGGCTACACACCTAGAATGTGATACCTTCGACATGGTATCAATTTATGAAAGGTTATTAGAATAAGAAAAATATCTCCATTCCTACTACAAAGAATCCATTCATGCCTAATGAATTCCATTTCGCTGAAGCATTTTTCTTTGATGAACACATAAACAAAAATAATATGCTTATAGTGGAACCCCTTGAAGCATTACTACCCAAATGGGAAGAAATTCACATTCAAGAACCTAAGAAAAGAAAGATTCATGGTTGTCATAGAGGTGTAAAGAAATGCTAGACAACCAATAGCATAGTCAAACTGCAAAACTCCATATAAGCTTGATGACATAAGGGCTATTCACAATGAAATACATCTTTGTCACTTTTCTCCCATTTCTTTCTCTTATCATGTGCAAATAAAGCAATAAGTGCTTTATGCTAGTGAAAAAATTTTCTTACCTTCATAGGGGTTTATTTTAAGAAAAATATAATAGCGTACTTATTTATTTGCCTTTCATTGCTATTGCCACTGCAAAGTAGGAGATAGTTTCCTTAATGTGCATAGCTATTTTTGTAAAATAGTTGACATTTGATTAGGGTTAATTAAACCCCCTTGATCAATTACAAGAAAACAAAAATTGAACATAAGATACATTTTAGACATTGTTACTAAATAGTGAGAGCCTTGACTCCTAGGCACACAATGATGAATATGGCTTATATGCTACAAATTGGTAAGAGTATAATCTCCCAAGCGTATGACAAGTCATGGTAGCCATGTAAGAACGTTGTCTTCTTGAGCCCCAAAGAAAGAAATACACAACCTCTCAAAATGAGGTTGGATTTTAGGCAACCTAATAGTGGGAAATACCCCTTGACTAACATAAAAGAATTCTTGATCCTAAACAATAAATGATATATCACTACTTAAGCGCAATTGAACACATTCTCAAAAGGGATGATTGGCAACCAATAACTTTGCCTCAATAGATGAAGTAAAATAAGAGACCCCCTTTGATCTTAGAGTCTAAGTAAGTCTCATGTTTGTGATAGCTTTGCAAGAAGCTCCTTAAGTCACAAGGATCTCAACAGTCTTATATTCATGCTTCTTTGCACTAGTGTGATTAGGTTGAGCTTTAGCTCCTAGCCACATAGTATCATTAGAAAAAGGTGAGGTAGCAAAAGTAATCTCATTGCTCCATAATAGACAACATTGTTAAGCATGCAAAGTCTTCAATCAGAAAACACACACTCCATACTCAAGTGATACTTCCCTTACTAGTTCCCATTATTGGTGCTTCTAAGCGTTCCTAATACATTATCCCCGATCATATTACTACCAACTTTACATATGCTTTCAAGACCTCATAAACCACAAAGGGGATAGGAGCAATCTTATTATATCACCTTCTAGCATGTTGCTAAGTGAGGCCTATTGCTTATAAGTGCGTGATGATAAAAATACAATGACAAAAGCCAAACAAGTATCAAGAGAGTAAATAAGAATGAATATCAAGAAATCAATTTCTTCATCATCATTGATTTCATTACAACTTGTATGATACACACATTGACACACACACACACACACATACATACACAATTACAATGGTCTGATCAGAAAGATTACAATGAAGTGATTGGTATAAAGTTAACTGGATGTACTCCTTCAAGGTATTGTGATTTGCAAAGATGAACGGACTTCAATAAGAAACTTGACATCAAGATTGCCTCCCTTATGGTATGCAAACAATTAGGGGAGGAAAGTCATTAATAAGTGCAGTATACAAGTGTTCTAGTGGATGCAATTCTTGTATTTCACAACCATGAGGAGGAGGTAGTGTTTCATCAATTCATGAACATTTAGATACAATTATACACCAATAAGATCACTCTCCTTTGGACTTGAATTTTCAATGTCAGTCTCTTTCCTTAAATGCTTTATTGAAGTTCTCTGTGTTATCATTGTGTCACTATTGGAGTGTAAATAAAAGACTTCATGACTTATCAAGATGTTAATCCTATAGATATGTGATACCTATACATGATAATTATAGTGTGCATGTGCTTGATGCTTGATGTGTACGTGTGCTTGACACTTGAGCAACCCATGCACATAACGCTTATGTGTAGTACCCCTCCTGTGCAATGTGAAGGAACACCAATGTTATGGCTCTTCACTACATGACTCTACCTTTGCTTGACGTCGTGGAACCTTCTCATATGGTGCTTGACACATGTGATACCTTGGCACACCTCATTGCAAAACAATTGCTTCACATAGTGCCTCCAAGTGATCTCTCACCATGATATTTTCTTCTTAGTACTCGGTCTGTATATGAAGCTCACATATGATAAAATAGGATCATAGCTAATTTATGATATCTAAAATGATTTCTGGCCTTCAAATGTGGTAGCATTCACTAAATGCGATTACTACCACTTGGGGGAGGAAGGAGTGACAAAGATTGACTCAATAGTCTTACAACCTACAAACAATGAAAGAAACGAAGACAAGTTAGTATTGCCAAAAAAAAAAAAGAAAAAGAAAAAAGAGGAAGGGAAGTGCCAAAGTTAATATATTTCATTAGAAGTTTTATTTGCCAAGAAAGAGCATGAAATGAGGGAATACACATGATAGCTAAATTAAGCACAAAAAAATTAAATGAATATTAGGTAAAAAAATAACAATAATAAACGAGAAGTCACACTAGACAATTCAATGCAGTAAAGTCTGCATCGACCAACACACGCAAATTAAATTTCCAACTACGCGAATGTCCAGTAGGTGCTGATTTCTTACGTGGCCTCAATCGACTGATGGGTGTCAAGCAGTATCACGAAGAGAAAAGAGTTGTTATGGTTTGATTAAAACTAGAGTCTGGGAGTCAATGAGGGTATTGAGCAAAGACTCTTTAGCATGTTTTAAGTAGTGTCCAATAGAGATTGGTGAATTGTGGGCTATTTTTGTTAGGTGAATTAAGGATGCATTACAGATGTTTGATGAAATGGCTGGAAGAAACATAGGTTCTTTTATGATGATGATTAATGGCTATGGCAAGAGTGATAATGTGCTACATAGTGGCATTTTGTTTACTGAAATGCTTGAGATAAATTAGCTTATTGGAATAGCACAATTGATTCGCATGGTTGTCTTTTTATTTAGAAGTGGCTATGATTTAAATAAAAAATAAAAAACAGAGAGAGAGGAATAGGGCATGATTGTTAAACGAAAATTATCAGCCCTACAATTCCTATGGTCTGTAATATTGCTGAAGAAACATTGGAAGAGTGTGATAAGATGCCATTTGCTTTGGTTGAACACGAACAGATTATTCAAGGATATGTCCAGAATTCGAGCTGAGTGAATATTATAATTTTTGCCAATGATAGAAAGAGATGCTCAGTAATGAGATTGGACAATCAAATTCTCGTTTATGGTATTATAGATGCGGTTTCTTGACGCAGCGAGGAAAGTGTAACGAAACAAATCCGAATATGGATTGGTTTCACAACAACAAAAAAAAATTCTTTGATGCAAACTCTGGTTGCGCACAACCGATAAAGGAGATAATTCTCTCTCGAGTGTATTCAAAATATGATTCAAAACGTAACCCTAACATGTCTGACAAAAGAGTATATATACTTACCCGTAAAATATCTAAAAGGGAAAATCTAAGCGTACACGTGGAAATAAATAATAATATACACGTCTATAACCTATCGCATACACGGCTGTGCCTCTAAGCCGTGTATGTTTCTGAGCATGTGGCGAGCGCAGTACACGGTCGCATACATGGCCGTGCCTATAGGCCGTGTATGTTTCTGGGCATGTGACGAGCACAATACACGGTTGCATACACGGCCGTGCCTTTAGGCCGTGTAAGCTTCTATGAGAATTCTATAGGAACACACGGTCGTGTCTCTGGCCGTGCCTGTACCCGTGTAGGATTATACACGGCCCGTATAAGATTATACACGGCCCGTATAAGATTATACACGGCCGTGCCCTTAGGCCGTGTAAGCTTCTGTGTTCTCCACGATGTCCGCATCATTCTCTCCCACCAAGGAAGAACTCGACCCCGAGTTCGCTTCTGGATAAAGGGGTTCGTCATCCTCGTAAAATGGAGATAAATCCGCCACGTTGAAGGTCTTGGAGATTCTCATGCTTTCCGGGAGGCCAACCACATAAGCGTTGTCATTGATCTTGGCCACTATTTTGTAGGGCCCATACTTTTTTGGTTGCCACTTGCTATATGTGCCTATGGGGAAGCGTTCTTTCCTTAAGAACACCATCACGGGGTCTCCCACCTCGAACAACTTCTTCTTCTTATGCCTGTCAGCTGCTTTCTTATATCGCTCATTCACTTTCTCAATTTGTTCTTTGATTTCCGATGCCGGGTGCTTTGCTGCTATGTTGGTCTCCACACCTTTGGGTAGGGAAACTAGGTCCAGAGCGTGAGAAGGTGCCTTGGTATAGACCACTGAGAAAGGTGATTTACCGGTAGTTCTGTAGATCGAGTTGTTGTAGGCAAACTCTACCTGAGACAATGCCAGGTCCCATTGCTTTGGCTTCTCTCCACAAATACTTCTTATCAGATTGCCAAGGGTCTTGTTCGTCACTTCGATTTGCCCATCGGTTTGTGGGTAGGTTGTGCTGCTGAAGTTGAGGGATGAGTTGAACATGTACCAAAGCGTCCTCCAGAAGTGGCTAAGGAATCGGGTGTCCCAATCAGAAGTGATGGACTTGGGAACCCCATGTAATCTGACCACCTCCTTAAAGAATAATCTGGCCACGTTCTGAGCATCCGCCGTCTTCTTACACGGGATGAAGTGAGCCATCTTGGAAAATACCACTGCTCCAATCAACCGATCCAACATGTCCTCAATGCGAGGTATCGGGAATTTATACCCAACTGTGATTTTGTTGATCGCTCGGCTATCCACGCACATCCTCCAACTCCCATCCTTCTTAGGCTTTAGTAGTGCTGGTACGGTACAGGGGCTCAAGCTATCTCGAATGAATCCTTTGTCAAGTAAGTCCTAGACCTTCTCCTATAAGATCTCCATTTCCTTGGGACTCATCCGATAGTGAGGGAGGTTAGGAAGGCTAGCTCCAGGCACCAAGTCAATGTGATGCTGGATGTCTCGCAATGGAGGTAACCCCTCCGGTAAGTCTTCCGGAACTACTTCTCTGAATTCCTCTAATAATTCCTTCACTTCTTTCGGAATCTGTGCGTTGATCATGTCCTCTCCCGCATCCTTCACTATTAATGCATGCATCAAGCGGGACTCCTTGATGTCTTCAGTCATCTCTCTTTCCGATTGAGTGATCGTAAGAAAAGATTTACCTTCCACCTTCTGGATTTTGGGTCGCTTATCCGATAGTGGCAATAGTGTATACTTCACCCCCTCCTTCTCCAACCTATACTTGTTCTCCTTCTCGGCATGTTGGGCATCTACATCAAATTGCTAAGGCCGTCCAAACAACAAGTGACAAGCGTCCATATCAACGATGTCACAGTACACTTCATCTCGATATTTGCCAATCGAGAAAGGAACTTTACACCTCTCTTTCACCTCTATTCGCTCTGCCGCTTTGATCCATCCGATGGTGTACGGACTCGGATGTTTCTCTGTAGGTAATTGGAGCTTCTTCACAACCTTCTTCCCAATGATGTTCTCACAGCTCCCACTGTCGATAATCAAGTCAAACACTCTCCCACCAATAGTGCACCTAGTGCGAAACAATTGGTGTCGTTGTGAACTATCCTCTTGCTTCGGTGCTAACATCATCCTCTTAATTACGTAATTAGGCTCCACCACTTCCTCAACCTCCTCATAGTACTCTTCATCACCATCTGGTTCACAACACACTTCTTCCTCCTCTTATCTCTCGACAATGTTTACAGTGCGGCGATTTGGACACTCATTTGATCGATGTCCCAGCTGATTACATCTATAACATTTCCCCAATATTGGCTTGGCATATGGATTGTTTTGCCTTGGGGTTTCTCTATTCTCCACCGGTCTCTTCCCTTCCACCTTGTCTTCTTTCCTGTCCATACTCCCCGTTGGTTTCTCAACCACTCCTCTAGGTCTCTCACCAGTCACCCTACTACTATTACTAGGACTTTCGTGAGTGTAAGTCCTTTTACTTCCTCCAAACCTTACGCTCTACTCTTGTATCAACATTTCCGCCCGGAGAGCCAAGTTCTTGGCTTCATTCACAGTTCTGAACATTGTCACTCCTATCTTATCTCTGATCTGAGGCTTTAACCCGTCTACAAACCGTGCCACCTGTTGACCCTCAGTCTCCCTTAAATCATTCCTCTCCGCTAACCTCATAAACTCCACGGTGTATTCATGCACCGTCCTCTGCCCCTGTCGGCACCGTTGATATTGTTGGAAAAGAATTTACTCGTAATCGGGTGACAAGAAATCCCGCTGCAGCAGATTCCTCATGTGGTACCATGACCTAATAGGTTGCCACCCTTCCCTTTGCCTACGGTGCTGCAATCGATCCCACCATTCAGACGCCCCGCCTTTCAATCTACAAGCAACCATTATCACCCTTCTATCTTCAGGAACTTCCATATAGTCAAAGAACCTATCAACCTCCGCCAGCCAATCTAAAAACTCTTCTATGTTCAAATTGCCATTAAAAGAAGGAATGTCTATCTTAAGACAGAAGTCTCCGCCTTTAGCATGGTCGAACCCTTGGTGATTGCGTCAATACCCACCACCATATGTTGGTTTATTCCGGTCATCCATTCCATGATATCTTCCGCCACCAACAACACCACCCCTTCTCGGTGGTTGTTCCCTTCTCTGCAAAATTCCGTCCTCTTCCTCAAAAGAGCTTCCTTCAATTCTCCGGTTCCATTGGTTTCCGGCAACAAAGTCATTGATAAGGCCGCCGCGAGCAACTGCTACCCCCGGTCGATTCCCAACAACGCCCCTGTGACCGTTGTGGTCCATCACCATGGCGTCGAACCGCACCACCAGATCCTCTAGGCGTTGTTCTACACGCCCAAGCCTCTGCTCCATGGTTTCAACCATTGCCCTCGGAGCCCATTGATTGACTCCTTGGACTTCCGCATCTCGATCAAGGTCGAGAACGCGACCGCCATCAACACCACCGTTAGCCGACATCTCCGCAGGAAATTGCCTTGCTCTGATACCAACTGACGCAGCGAGGAAAGCGTAACGAAACGAATCCGAATATGGATTGGTTTCACAACAACAAAAAAAGATTCTTTGATGCAAAGTCTAGTTGTGCACAACCGATAAAAGAGATAATTCTCTCTCGAGTGTATTCAAAATATGATTCAAAACGTAACCCTAATATGTCTGACAAAAGAGTATATATACTTACCCGTAAAATATCTAAAATGAGAAAATCTAAGCGTACACGTGGAAATAAATAATAATATACACATCTATAACCTATCGCATATACGGCCGTGCCTCTAGGTCGTGTATGTTTCTGGGCATGTGGCGAGCGCAGTATACGGTCGCATACACTGCCGTGCCTATAGGCCGTGTATGTTTCTGGGCATGTGACGAGCACAATACACAGTTGCATACACGGCCGTGCCTTTAGGCCGTGTAAGCTTTTGTGAGAATTCTATAGGAACACACGGTCGTGTCTCTGGCCGTGCCTGTACCCGTGTAGGATTATACACGGCCGTGCCCTTAGGCCGTGTAAGCTTTTGTGTTCTCCACAATGTCCGCATCATTTCTACTCAACAAGAAAAGACTTGCTGGATAGAGTACGGCTGCCTATTATTGATGGGTTATTTTCTCTCCAAATAGCAATTTGAAAGAGTGAGCTGAGAACAAAAAAATAAACTGGGCATGAGTACCATTTTACATTGAGACAGCCTATCTCTTCATTTATTAACAAATTTGATATAAGAGGGCTAAATACTCAAAGTTAATAGCCCCAGGAAGGAAATGGATATTAAAAAATAAATATGAGAACAAAGTGGTGCTTTTATGATCACTTAAAGGTAAGGAAGACTATAGAGTTTGTGAATGATGTTGGTAAAGGCAAGTTTGGGTACATGAGAACACTGATAAGAGGTGGTCTACAGCAGCAAGTACTAGGGTGGGATAGAGTCAATTGTAGCCAAAAAAGAGAAGTAAATTCTATAGAGCTACTTTAACCTTGTTAACATATGTATGCATGAAAAAGGACAGTAATTGAAGTATGTGGTATAAATGTTGAAAGAAATAGTAGCTGTCGTTTTTAAAAAAAAAAAATCTAAGGCAAATATTTGTCTTGCGCTCGGACCTGTACCATTAAGCAACACACAACAGCTGCAGAGTTTTATGACGAAGAGTTAGTATTAAGTATATGTAATATTTGCCCTTGATAAAATGGATGGCAAGAAAACTACAAGACAAGAGAAGATCAAGATTCCTTCGAAAGCAACTTTCTCTAATAGTTTGAGGGCCTTCAACTCTAGTCTATTCCCACACCAACATTCTTCATTACAATAGGTGGAGTCTGGCATCTTCTTTGTTGGTGCTTTACTACAAGGCATTTACCGTCATCTCCTTTCCTTCTCATTGGTTCTTTATTTGTGCTTCGTTATTCACTTGCCTTCTCTTCAAGCTTCACGTTTTGGTCTTTGCTCTTCAATGCTTGTCTTCAATGGTGGGTTTTCTCCTCTTGTTTGCTGGCTTCGATATTCTGCTCCAATGTATGTCATTAAGTATGAATGAAAAGAAGGAAAAATTAAAGGATCCATCTCGCAAGGGATTTAATAACACTGGAGGACAATGTTCCTAAGAAAAAAAAAATTGAAAAAAAAAAAACTTCTATGGCCAAAGATAACACTGCTTGAACAACAATCTCCCAACACATGATGCTGAAGAGTCTATTTTTGGAGTTATATGGATAAAATGCAAAATCGCATCAAAATGACAAAAGTCAATGCCCTTTTATTATAAGTAGGGTCTACACTAACAGTGAAGCAGAACCAATCACCACATGACGTCAATCAAGATGGAAAATTGAAGGCTAAAAAGGGGCTACTTTACATGAATTGAAGACATTCATGTAGAACTTGAGCATGGAATATACTACTTAACAACATATCAGATAGCAATGGAGGCATGATTTCTTGGTATTTGGTTTGATAGTCAACTTCGATTATTCTATATCACACTCGTCAAATAGCAACGGAGCGATGGATACAAAAGAAAATGAAACCTGAAGGACCAGCATCGTAAAAAAATGGAATAAGGAACAGAAATGAGTATGATAACAAGAGAAAGATGGCTGGAAATTTTAAGAAAAAGCAAAGGTACTTCAGGGTATATTTGGAGCTCTGGTTCTCAGTCTTCTATCTTTGGAATTTTTCACAAGTTCTTTAAGTTCTAGTCCATAATTCCTCTGTTTTTCAACAACGAATAATAAAGCGGAGATTAGAGATGCATGAGAATGATGAACTCTAGTTAGCTAGGACCTGTCGCAGCAATCGGAATGTCCCACGAAAATGGGTGAACACATGGTTCGATCCAAGTAACGTGGTCATTCTTACTGCTGGTCAAAGGCCAAGCTAACCAAATGATTGGTTTTGTAAAAAAAAAAAAAAAAGCAGAGGTGGCGAGGAAGAAAATGACGTGATGAGGATGGAACGATGAACAATGCAGAGGAAAGATGAGAGGGATTTGTCTGATATATGTATTACCATATGCGTTTTAAAAAAGATGCTGCGAAGAGAGGGGATATCAGCTGTCCCAATTCAAAAAAAAAAAATATTAATAACAGTAGTAACAAATTCATGTGCTGTTAAAAAAAAAAAAAAAAAAGAGATGTACTGTTCCTACCAAGTTTTGACACATCATCTTTGATCATGTGCTGTTGAATAACGTTGAGCTGTTAGCGCGCGGACGAATAACACCACCTTTCGAATGTGTCAAGGGAATACCTCATGCCTAAGTGCAGCGAAGAATAGCGGAGTAGAATCTATGATTGAGCAATTAATAAAAACTGTTTGTAATGTGCACGTCACGTAGAGTCTATTGATCTGGCCGCAGAGCACTCGAACTATCGTTGCTAGAAAAGAAGGAATGTACAAGCTGTATTTAATACCGGATACTTAAGGCAAAAAAAAAGAGAGAGAGAGTGAGAAGATGTATTGTCATGGTTGATTTTCGCATTCATGTGGGGAATACATCTCCGAATCACATCCCTTCTAGCCTTACCTTTTTTTTTTTTCAAAGGATGGTTAAACAGGGCCTTCGTTCTTAGTATGATGTGTCGTTTACAGTTGCTAAATCACTCCTTGCTGGTAAGGAATTTATAATCACTATGAACCCAGCCTTTGTTGGTTCAATACCACCTAGAATGGACAATCTCGAGGTTTACGGACGTTCAAAGGGATGAATTTGGATTAAAAAAAAAAAAATTGATGATCCTAGAGCTCGTTCTTGACGCAGCGCGGATAACGTAATGAAACGAATACGATTATGGATTGCTTTCACAACAACAAAGAATTACTCTTTGATGAAATCTGGTTGTGCACAACCGATAAACGGAGAAAAAATCCTCTCTCAAAAGTGTATTTCAAATGGATAATAAAACGTAACCCTAAAATAACCTAACATCGGTATTTATACTATCCTGTAAAAATACATAAAAAGGGAAATATACACGTACACGTGGAAATAAATATTACTAGACATGTCTACTCTCTGTCGTGTACATGGCCGTGCCTCCCAGCCGTGTATGATTCTATGAGCAATCCTGACCGAATACAGGGCCGTGTTCCTGACCGTGTATGGAGACCGTGTATACTTCTGTGGGATTTCCTTATCGAATACACGGTCGTGTTCTTGACCGTGTATGGAGACCGTGTATGCTTCTGTGGGATTTCCTGATTGAATACACGACCGTGCTTCTGGCTGTGTGTAGAGGCCATGTGTCTTTCTGGAAGTTCCCCTGACTCGTTACACGGCCGTGTAGCAAACCGTGTATTAGCCCATGTCTCCATCATTCTCTCCCACCAATGGAGAACTCAACCCCGAGTTCTCGTCAGGATATAATGGTGTGTCATCGGGGTGGAAAAGTGATAAATCTGCGACATTAAAAGTACAAGAAATGTTCATATCTTCAGGAAGTTGTATGACGTATGCATTGTCGTTTATCTTGTGCACAATTTCATAAGGTCCATACTTTTTGGGTTGGAGCTTCCCATATCTACCTACAGGGAAACGCTCTTTCCGAAGGTAAACCATTACCCGATCGCCCATGGCAAAAAGTTTCTTCTATCTATGCTTATCCGCAGCCCCTTTGTATTAGGTATTGGCTTCCTCTATCTTTCATCTGACTTCCGCTGCAATGGTTTGGTATTGTCCTGCCATATGTTTAGCAGCCACATCACCCACCATGTCCTTGGGTAATTTGATCAAGTCCAGCACATGTTGTGGTGTTTTGGTATATACCACTAAGAACGATGACCTCCCAATAGTTCGATGGACGGAACTATTGTAAGCGAATTTAGCTTGAGCCAACGCTTGATCCCACTGCCCTAGCTTCTCACGGCAAATACTTTTGATGAGGTTTCCGAGGGTCCTGTTAGTTACCTCTGTTTGACCATCGGTTTGAGGATGAGCGGTGCTACTGTAATTCAAAGATGAGTCAAACATATACCAGAGAGTCTTCCAAAAGTGACTAAGGAATTTGTTATCTCTATCGGAAGTAATGGATTTTGGGACCCCATGTAAACGCGCCACTTCCTTGAAGAATAACCGTGCAATTGCTCGTGCATCAGCGGTCTTTCTACAGGGGATAAAGTGGGCCATCTTGGAAAACCTGTCAACTACAACAAACACAGAGTCAGCACCTCGTTGGGTACGAGGCAAACCAAGTATAAAGTCCATCAACAAGTTCTCCCAAATGTTTGCCGATATAGGAAGAGGGGTATATAGGCCAGTGTTTTGGGAATGCCCTTTCGACACTTGGCAAATATAACACCTTTCCACGATCCTATACACATCCCTCCTTAACCGAGGCCAAAAATATCTTTCGGTAACTGCAGCTAGGGTCTTATCTCTGCCTAGATGCCCCGCCAATCCACCACCATGCAGGTCTCGGATAAGCTTTTCCCGTAAGGAAGATTCAGGGATGCACAGCTGATTCCCCTTCATTAAGTATCCCTCATGGATATGGTAGTCGTCACACGGTTCTCTGTTGGCACACTTAGTCCACTTTTCCTTGAAGTCGCTATCCCCTTCGTATAGCTCCTTTAGTTTCTCAAAACCAACAATGTCCGCACTTAAAGTAAGTAGGACATCTGCTCTTCTACTCAGGGCGTCTGCGACCTTGTTTTGCACACTCGACTTGTGCATTAGTCTGAAAGGAAATCTTTGTAAGAACTCAATCCACCTGGCGTGCATGTCCTTACTAATTCGGGTTTGGCCACTTAAGTGTTTAAGAGCCCCGCAGTTATAGTACAAAATGAACTCCTTCCCAATCAAGTAGTGCTCCCATACTTTAAGAGCTCTCACCACGGCGTAGAACTCCTTGTCATATGTAGACCAAGTCCTCCTTGCTTCACGCAATTTTTCACTATAAAAGGTGATTGGACTTTTTTTCCTGTGATAGTACCGCTCCAACTCCAACTCCACTGGCGTCACAATCCACCTCAAATAACTTCTCAAAATCTAGTAGCGCTAATACAGGAGCGCTACACAATCGTTGCTTCAAGTTCATGAAACTTGCTTCTGCTTCTTCGCCCCAATGGAACTTACCCTTCTTCAAACACTCAGTCAAGGGGGCAGTGACCGTACTAAAGTGCTTAATGAATCTCCTGTAGAAACTAGCTAAGCCGAGAAAGCTTCTCAACTCAATAATGGTTTTCGGAACAGGCCATTCTCTAATCGCTTTCACCTTTTCATCATCCACCACCACCCCTTCACTGCTGACTATGAACCCAAGGAACAATAGTTGCTTTGACATGAATGTGCACTTCTTAAGATTAGCGAACAGTTTGTTCTCTTTCAGTACAGATAAGACACATTTCAAATGCTCAAGATGTTCTTCTTCAGACTTACTGAATACCAAGATATCATCGAAGTACACAACAATAAAACGACCATTAAAGGGCTTTAATACCTGGTTCATTACTCTCATGAAGGTGCTTGGCACGTTACTAAGACCAAATGGCATCACTAGCCACTCATACAGCCCCTCCTTGGTCTTGAATGCCGTCTTCCATTCGTCTCCAGGATGGATCCGAATCTGGTGGTATCCACTCCGCAGATCTATCTTGGAGAAAATGGTAGCCCCACTTAATCGATCCAACATATCCTCGATGCGCGGGATGGGCAATTTGTACCCTATGGTAATCTTATTGATAGCCCTGCTATCAACACACATCCTCCAGCTCCCATCTTTCTTGGGAGTTAACAAGGCCGGAACCACACATGGACTCAAACTATCCCGGATAAACCCCTTGTCCAAAAGCTCTTGGACCTTCTCCTGTAGAACTTCGGTCTCCTTGGGACTCATCCTATAATGTGGGAGGTTTGGGAGACTTGCTTCGAGCACCAGGTCTATCTGGTGTTGAATGTCTCTCAAAGGTGGTAGACCCTCAGGTAGATCGTCCGGAATCACCTCCTTAAACTCCTCCAGTAGACTCTTTACTGCCTTCGGTACTTCCCCATCAACCTCCTTCTCTCCAACTGCCACATCTTTTACTATGAGGGCATGTACCACTCGTGACTCCCTCAGGTCATCCATCACTTCCTTCTCTGATTGAGTGACGGTTAGGAACGAACAACTCTCAACTCTCTTCTCCTTCGCGCATCCTTCCTTTTTCAATGGTAACAATGTGTACCTCACACCCTCCTTCTCCAATCTGTATACATTCTCTTTACCCGCATATTGTGCGTCCACATCAAATTGCCATGGTCTCCCGAATAAAATGTGACAAGCATCCATGTTTACAATATCACAGAATGCTTCATCGCGATACTTCCCTATTGAGAAAGGTACCCTGCATCTCTCTCTGACTTCAATCTGCTCGGTCGCTTTAATCTAACCAATGGTGTATGGGTTCGGGTGCTTCTCGATAGGTAGCTGCAGCTATTTCACAACTTCTCTTCCTATGATGTTTTCGCAACTCCCGCTGTCTACTATTAGTTCAAATAACTTCCCCTTGATAGTACACCTTATGCGAAACAACCGGTGTCGCTGTGTGATCTCTTCTTGTTTCGGGGTAAGCATCATTTGCCGAATCACATAAGTCGATTCGGATGCTTCTTTTTCCTCCTCATAATACTCTCCCTCTCCGTCAGGTTCACAGCAAACCTCCTCATCATCCTCCCTATCAAGGATGTTTATGCTTCTCCTAACAGGACATTCGTTTGACTGATGACCCGGTTGATTGCATTGGAAACACTTGCCCAAGATAGGTTTGGCATAGGGGTTACTCTGCCTTTGGGTTCCCTTATGTTCCATCAGCTTCTTTCCCTCACTTTTCTCTTCTCTCTTGGTGCTGTCCTCAGTAGGCTTGTATGCAGCAGTTTTACCCTTCTCAAATCCCGACTTACTTCCACTACCCACAGCTTCACCGACATATCCCTTCCTTCCTCCTCCATATCTACTTCCCTGCTCTTGCAACATTGGCTCTGCCCGGAGAGCCAAATTCTTTGCTTCTACTAGGGTCCTCACCATTGTAACTCCAATTTTATCTTTAATTTGGAGCTTCAGTCCTTCCACATACCGTGCTACTTGCTGGCCTTCGCTCTCCCTCAAGTCATTCTGTTCGGCCAACCTCATAAACTCCGCTGTATACTCATGCACTGAGCGTTGCCCCTAGCGGCACTGCTGATATTGTTGAAACAATACCTGCTCATAGTCCGACTGGAGGAAATCATGTTGCAATAACTGCTTCATACGATACCATGTTCTCACCAGGTGTTTTCCTTCCCGTTGCCTCCTGCTCTGCAGCCTCTCCCACTATGCCGAGGCACCACTCTTCAATCTGCACGCCACTAACCTCACTCGGCGGTCTTCGGGAATTTCCATGTAGTCAAAGAATCGATCCACTTCCGCAATCCAATCGAGGAAGCCTTCGATATTGAGGCTACCATTAAACCATGGAATGTCAACCTTCAGGCGGTAGTCTCCTCCGTCCCCTTGATCATAACCTCCACGGTTCCTCCGGTAGTCACCCTCTCTATGATGGTTCCCATAATGAGCCATTCGATAGCCACCACCTCTACCACCACGCCCTCGCAGTGGTCTACTCCCATACGAATCATCACTCTCCTCACTGGAATCCTCATCCCCTACACGTTCGCACCTGTTCTCAACAACAGGTCGGATTATACGTCCCCCGAATTCCTCCTTTGCACGTGGCGGATTCCTAACAACACCCCCAACCCTATTGGGGTCTACCGCTAAGGCGTCGAAACGCTCAATCAGTTCATCAAGGCGCCGTTCCATACGCCCGACCTTTTGATGCATCGCGTCAAACTCTACCCTTGGAACCCATTGATGGTTTCCTTGTAACCTCGCGTCTTAAGTACCGTCAAGAACACGCCTGCTATCATCGCCTTGATGAGTTGATATCTCCACAGGAAATAGCCTTACTCTGATACCAACTGACGTAGCACGGATAGTGTAATGAAACGAATCCGATTATGGATTGGTTTCACAACAACAAAGAATTACTCTTTGATGAAATCTGGTTGCGTACAACCAATAAATGGAGAAAAAATCCTCTCTCAAAAGTGTATTTCAAATGGATAATAAAACGTAACTCTAAAATAACCTAACATCGGTATTTATACTACCCTATAAAAATACATAAAAAGGAAAATATACACGTACATGTGGAAATAAATATTACTATATACGTCTACTCTCTGTCGTGTACACGGCCATGCCTCCTAGCCGTGTATGATTCTGTGAGCAATCCTGACCGAATACACGGCCGTGTTCCTGACCGTATATGGAGGCCGTGTATACTTCTGTGGGATTTCCTTATCGAATACACAGCCGTGTTCCTGACCGTGTATGCTTCTGTGGGATTTCCTTATTGAATACACGGCCGTGCTTCTGGCCATGTGTAGAGGCCGTGTGTCTTTCTGGAATTTCCCTTGACTCGTTACACGGCCGTGTAGCAAACTGTATCTCCATCAGTTCCGTTGCACCTGCTGTATGCTCATTGAAGCAACTTTTATTGTCTACCAATGAGTTCGTACAAACCACCAGCAGCTTGGCTATATCTTCGGGATTACTTCACGTACCATGTCCAACATGAACTATGTAGGCCATCGATGAAGCTAATGAGACTGCCATATCTGGTAGTGTCCCTATAGAGAATGCCGATACAAATGCGCAAGTCATGATTCAAGAAGATTCTACTACATCATACATGCAATGTTGTTGTGATGGCTGCTCCACAATTTCAATATTGAGGCATAAACGGCACTGCATAGTTTGTCCTGATTTTGATCTATGTGAAGCTTGCCATGAAATATTAGCTGCTGACTAGTTCCCTTCGCCACATTCCAAAGATCATCCAATGATAGCGATTCCAATTGAGGTGGAACCTCCTAAGGGCCATAGTCATGAAATTCATTACTCTATTGATGATATTGATGAATCTAGCTTGTTGCCAGCTACAAGATGTGGCCAGGTGAACTTCAATTTCGTCCATTCATGTATTGGAACCTAGTGAATTTGGAGGATTTTCCTTAGTTGCCAGTGTTGTTCAATTTTCGCACCAAAGCGAGAGGGTTTGCCTCTTTCAAGATACTCTATTTATATGTGGTGGGGATTTGGTTGTTTAGTGGCTATATTTTTTACTTAATTCACAGTGAAGTCTGGATTGTGTGAATAATTGTATGAAGAAGAACAAGTATCGAGCTTGACGATGGAGGGATAGGGCGTTTCCGTTGGGTCCAATGACGGCTTATTTCAAATTGTTTTGTTTAGCAAGTTTAGTTTAATGGCTTCCAAATTAGGACCAAGAGGCCCCTGGGATGCTAAGGAAACAATCTTTAGGGCCTTCGCCTTTACAAATAACAAAAATAGTAATATTGGAGCTAGCAACTTCAAAAAAAAAAACAAAAAAGGAAAAAAAATTGAGAGGGAGCACACGAAACTAATGAATGCAGGGTTTGAACTCTTGAAGCTAGGGTTAGATGCATGTGTCTTTCCATCAGGCCATTAGCCCATGCCTCACATTTAGGAGCAACCCCTCTACTGTATTGTACACAAAAAAGAAGAAAAATAGCACATACACGCTTGCGGAGACTTAAACCTTAGTCTTATGCATGTTGTGTGGGTGTATTTTCCAATAAACTCATTGGCTTATGCCTTTCAATCAAGAGTCCCCCTTTTACTTTAATGTTTATACTTTGATGAGAAAAAGAAAAAATGAGTGAGGCCCTTCAAGTGTTTCAAGCTAATGAGATATCGAAAGAGGAATAATGATTTTCATAAGCTCATTTCTCAGTTGATATTGGAGATATCCTCTTCTAATTCCTTCCCTATATGAAAACCTTGATGAAATATGAAAAGGATTTGAGGACATAGTAGCAAAGTTTACTACCCACGAAGAACATGGACATGGAATTAATGTAAGATAATCAACTCGGTAAGAAAGGAAATTCATACAAATAGATAAAGGACTTGATCCAATTAGAGCTGAAATCATCAGCTAATGGATATTTACTCACAAAGAAATGAAAATTTTGATCAAATAAATGCACTTGGCAGTAGTGCAATAGTTATAAAGCACATATGCACCAAGCAATATCTTAACTATTTTGTAAGGCTTATTCAATGCCCAAACCCCATTCAACTTCATTTAAAAGACTTTGGACAGGGGACAAAATGTAAAGGGCCAACTTTGGTTCATGGGTTCTCAACCTAACATTTTAATAGATTTAACTCCTTAAGCTAAGATGATAGGACTCAAAAAGTTAAGTCGATGGTTTAGGATAATTAGGAGAGATTTGGCATGTTGGGCTTAGGGTAGGGTCTGTTGAATTGGCCAATTCAATCAAGCCTTTTTCAATAAGGCTCATACATTAGAAGTTTTTAATGAGCCTAAACTTATGAAAAGCCCATATGAGAGCTCATTCACTGAAAGCCATTGACCATCATTACCATCTAATAGACGAAATTCATCACTAAACCCTATAAATACTAAGTCATCCTCATTCAAAAAAGAGTCGTCTTTGAAAAAAAAAAAAACATTGTTACTTTAGTGAATTTTCCTTAAAAGATCAAAGCTACAATATAACCAAGAACACTCACTTGTCACATTAACATTGAGCTTTATTCAATATCACCTATTCCTCCTCCCCATCTCATTCTCCTCTTATTATCCTCATAAGTATCACTTCTCTCATTACGTTACGTGTAATGCGTTCAAACATAGTACACATGTAACCCCTACACCCCGACCTATACCCCTATAGAGACCTAGCAAGGTGTATTGCTTCTCTTAGCCATCCTTGGCTTAAATGCTTACCGACATATTGCACAAGCATGAGAAAATAGAAGTAACTTCATTGTATCATTGTTACAAATTCAAGTCTCTAACTTAGCAATTCAACAATGAAAAATGGATTTTATCTACTATAATGGATTGGTGAACAGTGATCTGAACATGTGGAGATCCCTGCTTAGTACAATTATGTTCAATGATGAAAAAGCTTTTGAAAATTTACATCTCCTCTTGATTCTAAACAAAACTCACCAATCCTTAATTTCACCCTTAGATTTCTCCAATCCTTGTACATCCACACTCATTTGATCCATCTCATCATCTCTCATCTCCTTTCCCTAATTTGACATTTGATTAAGATCACCACACAATCTATGTTAAATCCATTTATATTCAGGCATATACTTTATAGCCATCACAGGGAATTTGCATGTGCTAACATCACTAGAAACCATTTCCTTATGCTAACTAAGCTGGCCTATGGTAAGATGATACTATCCTTTACTAGCACTCACTGAGGGTATATTCCTGATTAATTTTAATTGTTCAAATACTCATCTTGGACCAGTCCAACCAAGAGTGCAGTTGAATCTTAAAACTTTTCTACACCACCTCTCCCCCATCTACATCCAAACCATTGTGACTTCATTCAATTACCACTTTTTTGTCTACTTGGTAGGCTTTTCATAGTTTACGCCCCTAGGTTGTGATAGGTAGGCAATCGAAATCCCTGCTGTGCAAGTTCATGCTACACACCAAACCCCAAGAAAAGTCATGAATTTTGATAAACATAATATAGTTTCAAAAAGCCTAAGGTAGGAACTAAATGATCCTTAAAAAGTTGAAGTTGCAATCCGAGTAACAAAAATGAAAACAAAGCGTCAACCAAATCACTGTTTGATGTAAGTGTACAACCCTTTGAAATTATTACCAATTGCCACGAAGGTGTATCACATCTTATTTCAACTATCAGTTCTAGTAGTTTTTAGCAAATCAACATTCTTACCAGTGACTGCATGATTGGCTCCGTGAAGTGGCCCACTACAAACGTTTTTCTCTATCTTCTAGTTTTTGGATATTTGCTATAATTGCACCAGCACTCCAAACTTATTAACTAACCCTTACTGGGTTTGTATAGCTTGCTATATAGGTAATCTTAAAAAATGTCTTTAGATAGTTGCACATATGTCATACCCATTAAAAGCTACACATACGTCACAAACTAGATGCGGAGGAGTAAAGCACTTTTACTTTACTTTAACCAAGCTTAAATCAAAAAGTTGAAATGTGATAAACAAACAAGTTCTACATTTATAAAGCTCTTCTATGGAATAATAATTTACCCAAATATATTTAATAAGTGGAGCTAGATATTCAATAAGATTAATGAGGTGGTGATTGAAAAGAAGTGTTAGCTTGAATCGTAGGTTAAGTTTTTATTTTGTTCTATCCCAAAATTTTTGTGTCACCAAAAATGCAAGAGGAAAAAATCTTGACATTTCTGCAATACCATAAGGGATCTTTTATCTAAAATTCAACATGATATAAGTATATTAGTTTCTTATTGGAGTTACCTTCAAATATGGTTAATGCATGCTGGTGTACATCAAGGGTTTTTCTTTTTTTTTAAACATTTCTTTTTGTTTGTAGTCTATGTTTATACAAGCATTTTAAATCTTTTTAAAAGATCTGTACAATTAATATTGTCTCACCTAAAAAATGTAAATCAAGTATAATTAATACTTGATTTCCTACAATAAAAATAAGATTCGAAATTTCTCAAGAGCAACAAAATTGGAAGTTTTATCTTCTTATATTTATTATTCGAAAGACCTCTTGCACTATAAATAGTGGCAAGAATACCAGCTTTTGCTTGCATCAATTATCAACTACTAAACAAGCCTACAGGAATTTCACAAATCTCATAATCCAAAGTTCCATGGAAAAAATTTCTTCTAAATCAGTTTTCATCATCTTCTTGTTTGTCTTAGCATGTAAGCTCCCATACATTATAATACATGCCATGGTAGGATATGGCTGTATGGCTACAACCAATTTATCCATTGTTGTTTGTTACAATATATTACCTAACAGACGTTTACAATTGTGGTATATTTATGAGATTATTAGACATGTATTAGTCTTGAAAACAGTACGGTAACTTAAAACTGCTAAATAGTAATATGATCAATATAGTTCACAAATAAAAGAAAATGATCGGACTAACATTTTTATTAACAGAGAACATTTGAAGGTTTCAATTTTTTTCCTCAAATTAGAACATATATATATACATATATACATACACACACATATATATATAATGTATTTATGAATGTATATTTTTAAGTGCCTCTCATCCTCGTTATCCACCCCTTATGTTGCCTCGTCCATTATATCAACTAAATGATAATGAATATCTATATATTTGTTAAATTATTATTATATAATAATTATATCTTATTTGTTTTTTTTACTTATTTAAATTTATTTTCTTTTTTGTTTCTGTTTTAGGTGTAGAAATGTTTTCAACAATAGAAGCTGCATGTAACAGGGATATAGATTGCTTTGCAGCGTGTCCCCGAGGAAAGCTCCCCCTGTGTGACACGAGAACGGGCCGTTGTCTTTGTGTAGGATCAGAAGGAATTTATGATGTTGAGCCCGAGTCTCTTCATGGGTTACGTGGAAAGCAAACTCAAATTGCATGAAATCTATAAATGTATTTCTTGAAATAAATGTGAAAAGAAATGATCCAAATGTTTGCATTTTTATCATGGAAATGGTGATTATCAATCAATCTTCATGTTGAATTTCTGAAATCATTCGATCCATGTTTGTTTGTTTAGCATATCTACCATGTCTTTTTGTTTATCTTGTTTTAGTTTTATATATTAGGTGTTTGCTAAACTTATTCAAAAAGATAACAGAACAATTAGGGTTTTTAGAAAAGGCATCAAATCAAATTTATGCTTTGTACGACTAGCCTTGAATTTAATCAACCAAGTTTTTAACATTCCAAAAGTAACTTTTGGATTGAGCACCAACGTAACCTGATATATACTCGACACTTCTAAGTTTCTGGCAAAACTAAGTTTCGTTGTAAATATTTATTTGTAGCTAAGATCAAACGTGAGAAGTGGAGATGTGGTGATGTGCAAAATAGGGTTGTGCAAAAAAAAAAAAAAAAAAGCTAGTTTTGAAAAAATTATAAA
Organism: Laguncularia racemosa; assembly: GCA_037954665.1. NCBI lineage: Eukaryota > Viridiplantae > Streptophyta > Magnoliopsida > Myrtales > Combretaceae > Laguncularia > Laguncularia racemosa. The sequence goes on along the minus strand of JBBMOL010000104.1, from coordinate 1,262,383 downwards.
TCAAATTGATTTGTTTGAATTGAACCGAATTATAAGAAATAAAATGTATATATATATATATATATATATATATATAGTAATCACTATGTTGATTGTGAAATTGACAATTAAGCCTTTCTCTAAATAATATGAACTTCTTTTGTTCATTCATTTATATTTTTACATTTAAATAAGAATTTAATATTCCTAATATTTTGCTTACATTTTTCATATTGTAGAAAAAAGTGAAAAATGACTTCTATCTTTTTTGTGTTGATTTGAATGCTACCTAACTTTCAAAGTACCAACTAAATCATAATAGGACCTAATAGCTATTTCCAGCGTATAGTATCATGATGGATTATGTAGAATGTAAAAAATATTGCATTTGGGGAAAGCTTTAAAATCTCGGTCTTGGACCGACATTGAAAACATCTTCTTCTTCTTCTTCTTTTCCAATTGATGATAAGGAAAACTTGCATCAAAATGTGAATTTTATCTAAAACATCTTGAGATTATTGGTTCGAATTGAGAACTAAACTGAAACAAACCATCTTTTCTACATTTGAAGAAATTACAAACCAAGTTTTGAATTGGGAAAAATACATTTTTAATCTTTAACGTTTATTTATTTTTCTCTATGAGTTCTTAACCCTTTTTTTTTCCTCTTATTTTAGTAATCAATATTTTCAAAACCTTACAAAAAAAGTACATCCATCAAATCTATTTTTTCCTTTCATTTATGATACGTATTAACTTTAAATTAGTCCACAATAATTATATCAACAAAATAATAATATTAAATATATTTGTTTACATAATATAATAAAAATACTAAATATATAATAACATTATGTAATTAAAAATACAAAAAAAAATAATTAAAAGTAAGAACGAGTGTTAGAAACATTTTTTTATACTTTAACCATCTTAGCAAACTAGTTTAAGGTTAATTGGAAGCTACTATATACCCAACAAGATGGATAGAAAATTTAAAGTATTTAATAAAAGTTTTATTTTAGTAAGGTTTTGAAAATATTAAGGATTTAAATAAAAGGAAAAAAAAAAAGGTTAAGAACTCAAATAAAAAAATAGACAAATATTGAAGACAAAAAGTGTACTTTCTCATCTTGAATTAAAAAAATAACCAAATCATAATATTATGTTTGATTCAATTTGTATGGATGAATCGTATCAAATTGAATTATGTTCACCTTTTGTACAAAATATGAGTGTGAGTTGTTCTACTAGTATGCATGTAAAAATTTTATTAGTACTTATACGCTGCTAGTAAATACATATGCCTTGTAATGTTCAATAGATTTTTTTTTTCATTTTTTCATCTTTTTTTTTTTTTGGAGTTGAGATATGATCATTGATCTTGATCATATTACCAATGGAAACTATGTTGTATAGAGGACATGAAGGAGATTCTCTTACTGAAGTTGGAATGCATGTGCCTACAAAACCATCCTCTTAGCTTGAGTTGAAATTTTCTGTTAGCATCCCCATACATAGAAATACCAAATCCTCCATGAGGTAAAAGATTGATTTCAAAGCCGTTGACCATCTAAATATGTAATAGCAAAACATTGTCATTTTGTTATTCTCTATTTAAAAATAGCAGCTACATTCGAGCGCTAGGTAATTTTCCAAAGGAAAAAAGGGATGAGGCTTCAAATCCGGCGTCAAAGCCTTTTCGGCAATCAATGTATAGACCAGTAATTGCGTAGTATAGTAAGTCAAGATCAGAGCAGGCACAACATCACTGTCAAGGGCATTCTTCTGAGGCAAAAAGAAAAGAGTTGGACCTTCGGAGGTTAATTTTTTTCTTAGATGCTGTGTGCAGCTGCCTTCCAACTATCGGAAATCCGCTCCAGTACGGACGCTGGTACACTTCCTCGTGACTAGCGAAGTCATACTTCGTTATGTTATTCCAATTCGTCAGTATGGTTGAGTAACCTATCTTACTGAGCTAGATAAAATAATTATTTCACCATATTATTTATCTCATCAAGGCATTCTCCATTTCTACTATTGTGTAACCACAAGTAGTGGGTAGCACAACCCAAAGGAGCCAAGCCCATGACCACCACTTTTCTAATATCAGCATTGTACAAGCATGATTACAGATCTCACTGTGTTGTCAAATCAGAGGCCGCAGAACGTTCTAATGGTGACAATTTGAAGAACCTGCCTGATTTTTAGACAAAAAGTCAACAGTCCAAAAACATGGGAGTGTCAAGCCCTTTTTCCCTTGTCCTAATCTGCTTAAAGTTAGAAGACTCCCTACATAGCTAACCGCTCTGAATGAGCTAATGTATATCAACTGTATGCATTTTACATAATGAATCAGAAAACATGAAATCTATACAGCACAAGAAAATGAAATAAAGTATGTGGGTACCTGTGACTCTCTTGCAGCTGCAGGAGCTGGTTCAAATGTACTTAAACCCTGCGATTCTTATTTGCCTCGATATCAAGAGAATAACTTTACTAACTCCCAACAAACAATCCCAAAACCCTAATGGTGACTATATCTGTCATTATAATTGACGGTAAGTTGAGGGGCATGGTCAACAACAGCATTGCATCTGTCTGCTTAGTAAAGTCCCGCATTAATCGATTTAAAAGGATGTGATTTGGTAATGGTTAGATGAGAAGGGCAGCATTTTTTACAACAAAGAACCACCCAGGACCACCAATCTCCAAACCCCATCCCCATGCTAGAATTCCTTCCATATTCTGTACCAAGCAATCAAGATTAAGTACCCAAAGATAGCTACTTTCCCAGTGGTATGTTAATTTGATTTTCCGGAATGCTTCACCCAGGCCTTCAAATGTAGATTCTTCCAAAGATAGACTGACTAAGAGGTCTGTTCGGATTCGGATTGGAGGTCTTGGGCTTTGGCCTTCCCATTTCCTTCTAACTTCGGCTTGCTGGTGGTGGGCGTGCGTGAGCGTCCCTCTACTTCTACTGCTGCGAGTGCTTACTATCTTCCGAATGTTGCTGCCCTTCTGCAGCCGCGTATGGTGCTGGTAGGCCATCATATGTGTGTGGTGCAGCTCTAGTCTGGGAACTTATGCCGGCTTAGTCAGTCTGAAGCTGCCCTCAGCTCTTGTTTAGGTGTGATGAGCGGATAGGCACCTCTTATATATTTTTGCAATTTTTTTCGAGGTACTTTGGATTGGGCTTGTTACCGCATCACTCGCGCCGCCAAGCTTGCCTTTCGGGTAGGGGCGCACGGGTTCAACAAGGGACAGTCTTAGATTTCGATAAAGAGATTGCGCACTTTGAACAGAACATCCCCCGGATAGGGGCATCTTCTACCATAGACCGAAAGAGACAAAGCAGAAGTGAAAGAAGATAAGAGCTAGCCAAAGATGCAAGGGATGAGCGTTAGAAGTATGTTTTTAAGATAGATAATTTTTAGATCTTATAAGTGGTGTTCTTGTGGGGTGGAGCGAGCTGGATTTTGTAGCTGAAATCAATCCTGGTCAGCGCTAGAAGAATTCCATACGGACATTTTAGTCTAGTAAGAATCCCCTAAGTAATCCCATACATAGGTAAAAAAGGGAAACAAACCGCCCCTCAAAGCAGATTCATTCGATTTCAGCGAGTGAGCTATCTCTTACATTGATTCTCCGGCTAGACATTCGAGAGAGATGTTCACAAGAGCTAGAGACACTCAATCTAGTATCTAAGAATTTGGTATATTAAGACTTCCATTCCAGTACTGAAGATTGATGCAGGGGGAGCTATCTCTTTTCCCTTTCCGCAATTCCGGTTCTCGATCGAAGCCCGACCACATCCTTTGATTGAAATGGAATGCTTGTTTAGAATAGCCAGATATTGGGAGATGTGCCAAGAACAGTTATCTAGTGTAGATGGCTCTAAGCTCAAGACTCTACACTTAGTTCGAGGCGTACATGTCTGCAAAGAGAAAACTATGCCTTTTACGACTTGGTGCTTATGGAAGGTCCAGAGTATGTAGCCCTACTTGGGCCCCCCTTTCTTTCCACCATCAGGCCTTTTGAAGTCGGAAGAAAGGAAGGTTGTGAAACAAGGCCGGAGAGTCTTCTTCGAATTCATTACCCCGCCAAGAAGCTCGAGGATCAGGCAACTCAGACAAGAAAAGGAGGTCATCGATGCTATGATATCCCGCGGATGACTGAACTGCCTTTCGAACTGAACTACCACGACTCTCGCTAACTGCATCGGATTCTTTGGATAAAAGAAGACTAGCTGAAAGAGCGGATTCGATTCCGAACCTTATAGTTCTTCCTTCCCTTTCTCTTGCTTCTTTCCCAGAGCTAATGGCTCACTTCACTCTCTTTAAAGAAGACCGGGAGTCACTCGCTTCCTCAAGCACGGGAAAGAGACAAGACCTCTTATGCCCACTCTTCCAAATGAAATTTCCCTTCTTCCAAGATATAAATCGAGGGCACTAGGGATCCTTCCCTAAACTAAAGAATTTACTGACCTTCCGCCGGTATCATTTAGCTTGAGCCGGGAACTCCTGTTTACCTTGCGACAGGTATTCCTTATTATAGATATCACCGTTCAAGCGGAAGACTAAGAAGACTTTGTCTCGTCCACACCCAGGAAAGAAAAGATCAGATCGGCAACATCAGATAAGACCGCTTTTTCCTTGTTCCCATGAAAGAAAGCATGAGTGAACGGTCGATTCTCTAAGAGAGGATTTGTTCAGAGCCGAATCTGTCAAAGAGCTTGGGTAAGCATTCAAAGCAAAAGCAGTCTCCTTTCACGACCACTTTTTAGTAGAGGGTTGAATTCTTCTCATTATTCCCTTCCCGAGAGAAGTACGAGCAATTGCCTTTCTTCTTTATCGCAATGATAAGGTAAAAGTACTAAAAAGGTTAATCTGGAAATTCCGTCACTACTGTCTAGCCTTGATCCCAAGCTTCCACTTCCATTAGGATCACTTTCATTCGACTTTCCTTCACCCTTTGTGGCTGCTAGTGAAGTGGCAAAGAACAAAGGTGCTTCCTCTTTTTAGTGTTACAAAGCTACGTGTATAAGAATCATACAACATGGCCCCATATGATAATTGCCATGAATTATAAAAAAAAATTTGTGGATTGGCAATCAATATAATGGAACAAAGGAAATAAATTAATAAATGACAATTTTTGGGGGAATTCTCTAGATTAGGACTTCTTTTATTATACTCACTTCATGTATGTTTACATCTATATAAAGGGTAGGTACCAAAGTAGTGAAACATACTACATATTTGTCCACTTTCAGTATAAAAAGTCCTGCTTTTTTTTTATTTCTTTCTTTATCATCCCCATCTTTTTAGTGTTGTCTTTCTTAAAAGTCTTGCTGATCCTCAAGAAGAGTAGGAAACAACTACAACATGTGAAAACGAAAATAGGCTTTAATCCCCAACTTAACTCAACATGGTAGGCTGTTCCACATGAAAAATCCTCTTGGAGGTTTCAATAAGTTCTTGGTAATAGCTTCTATCGAAACGTCTTAGGTGATATCATTATGGAGAACGGACAATCGCAGAAGAAGCCGAATGACCTAATAGATGATAAAATCTTTTAACATAATGTGTCCTGATACTGCTACATATCCTGTTCCATCTAATCTAAGGGCTTCCGGTACATATGATCCTTGTTATCCCCATCGGAACACATTTACATCCCTCGAACAGGAAGATTTATAAAAGGGACTTGACAAATGGGAAGAGCTAATATAGGAAAAATTAGGAGTGCACTAGTTATGGAGCATGTTGCCGTTGCCAGTGCCATTGTCTGTAACAAGATTTGGATTATTCTAATATGATGTCATGTCAATGTTGGTAAATCTTGCATCTGGATACAAGTATAATAGCAGCAGCAGCAAAATTCAAGTCCTAATCTAACCATATGAGGTTGGCTATATCTAGATGCTACTTAGACAATCTCTCCATCCTCCAAATGAATTGTATATTTATTTGCTCACATCCTCTTAATATTCCTTCAAGATGAGTATTCTAAACATTGCACTTAGCATTAGATTCTAGGATGACCTTAGTATACAAGGAACCACGGCAGATTCAAATTTCAAGAATTCTTACGCACATGAAAACTACGGTAACACAGTGCTACCAAATCATAGTTCATGGCACAGAAATGATGTCAATCATGAAATTTAATGCCTATATATGAAAACTAGTAGACTACATGATGTAAAGAGCCAATCCAAAGTGCCAATCATAAACCATTATCATCCTGCTTTATCGCATCCATATTTCATTAAGTAAGAAACACATAAGTAGATCAACCACTTAACTCTTGAATTTAATGCAAGTACAAACTCCACAATTATCTCAACATTCAAGAACTTCAAAACTTGGTTTCATGCAAGTCAGCAAAATTAGTCTCTAAGGTAACTTTTTAAGGGGATAATTTTGAACAATGTTGCTTCTCGTCAACTTAGCACTAAGCAAGCACAAGTAAGTAAAAAACCCTTGATTGACTCATTGCCTGTTAAAAAGCACTTCTTATCAATCAAAGTACCTTCAAGCATCGTTCCAAGAGGAATAACCAATCTGTTGCATGCATCACTCTTGTTGAGAAATAGAGAAGCTTTAGCTGCAAGCAAAACAAAGCTGCAATAACTTAGATCCCAAACCCAAGCCTGTGAACCTATTTAGCATATGCAATGCATTCAAGCTAAGGTTTTCATAATCACAAAAGCACCATTTTAGAATTTATAGTTACAAAAATACAAATTGTACGCCAAGAGTTCATCAATATAGTTTAAATCACTTCTCAATTTAGTCCCTTTTTCCTAAATGTAGCTCTCAAGTGATTATATTCCACAAATGATATCCCATTGCTATGTAGAAGTATCCTCATTCCACATAATAGTGAAACACATGAGGGAAACATCTCAGCTCTTTAGTTAAGGGATAATGTTGAACATACCTGAACTTTGGATCTTCTTTCAAATTTACACTTAAATTTAAGCTTTGAATTTTTCTCAATTAGTAATCCTAAATTAAACAGTACCGGGATAGTAGGATTTCTCACCTTTAATGCCTCTTGAATGATAACCACCACTAAATTCCGTAGTATGTGAGTCCCTCCACTACTGTTGTTAGTTCTTCCTTTCTTGAGACATTTCCAACTCATAATCAAGCCTAGCAGCTTGAACTATAGCATTTTATCAAAATTTAGTATTGCAAATGCTTGTGGAGTAAAAACCAGTCAAACTAATTGCAATGCTCTTTATCCTACCAATGCCATATTCCAATATCCTACTCTCACTTGATGTTGATCCCTAGGAACACTAAAGAATCAATACATGAAAAACACATAATCAAGTCTAAAAAGACAAGAAAGGTCCCTATATTCCATTAAATACTTTCCAACATCAGCTAAGTTCATAGGTCAATGTGAGTTAAAAAACTAACAGTTTATTCAACTTTCTTTTGATGGTATAGATTGAATGTGTAGGAACTCCGATTATTGAAGATTGGTATTGTTTCCTCTAAATTACCAGGTTTGATTTAAACGATTGATTTATAGTTCTCACAACATAACTATCTTTATTTGCATTATTATGCAGAAACATCATTTTGGAAACAGTTAAAATAGAGGGCAAGTTACTTTTTTTTCCTGTTTTTGTGTTAAGAAAGCTTAACTACTTCCATGGTTGATGACAAGGTTACCTCATACATGAGGAAACGAAGTCCATGCAATAGATGCTTCTTGATAGAAAATCACATGTTACATCCTTATTCGCATTAGGAAGAAAAGGATATACAATTCAGTTGACATTTAAAAACTCAAAAACTAAATATTGTACGATAGTATACAACACCAATCTTCGAGGTAAAGTTTTGAGACGATAATTTCAAACAATGTTGATACTCATCATCTTACAACTCTACAAGCACAATCTATGATAAGGCTGCCGATTGACATATTGCATCTTAAAAAGCACTTCTTATTATAATCCAAATACCTGCAAGAGCAATAACCAATATGTCGCCATGCATCCCTTTCATCAAGAAATGGAGAAGCTTTAGCTGCATTCAATTCTAACCTCAGGCCTGCAAACTTACTTAACATTAGCAAAACATTTTGAGTTAAGGTTTTTATTATCACATAAGCACAATTTCAAAATTTGTAAAATATAAACTGCACACTTTGCAAGTTCACCCATATACCATTCAAATCACTTTTTAATTTAGTTTCTTTTTCCCAAATATAGTTCTTAAGCAATTATATTCCATAAATTATGTCCTCACTGCAACATAGAAGCATCCACATCCAACAGAATAATGAAACACATAGAACAAAATATCTGAGCTCTTTAGTTTAGTTAAGGGATAATGTCAAAACCTACTGAACTTTATATGTTCTTTTAGATTAAGACTTGATGTTTGAAATTTGAATGCTTTTTCAAAAGGTAATGCTCAATTGAACAGTTCCAAGATAGCAGGATAAAATACCTTCAATGCCGCTTGTATAATATCCACCACCAAATTCCATAATATGCAAGTTCCTTTGCTGCTTTTGTTACTTCTTCCCTTTCTTGAGACACTTCCAACTCATGTTGAAGCCTAGTAATTTGATCCATGACATTTCATCGAATTTTGCTGCAAATGCTTGTGGAGTGAAAACTAGCCAAATCACTTCCAATGCTCTTCACCCTGCCAATGCCATGTTCCAATCTACAAGTCTCACTTGATGTGAATCCTAAGGAAGAGTAAAGATGCAGTACATGAAAAACATGTAATCAAATCTGAAAAGAAAAGAAAGATCCCTATATTACTTTAATTAGGCTAAGTACATTGATCTATGAGAGCTAAAACGCTAAAAGCTTCAAGTATATTCAACAACTTTTGATTGTATGAAGTAATTAAGCAAGCTCAATTATTTCAATTGCCGCTGAAAAGGTTGCCTGTTACATGATAAAATGAAGTCCATCTAATAGATATTTCTTGAGAGAATATCCCATGTTACATCCTGCCGAGTCTAATTTTTATTTTTCCATTCCTAATCCGATCTATACTAGACCCTATACTCATCTAATGTAGACCTTCGACTTGAGTTAGGAATTTCGTTTTGTTTTGGAGTCACCACCCAACTGTGGTTGGGAAAAATTGAATTAGGATTAATTGAGCAGATCAATCCTAATTTGGATCACTGGTCAGCGTAATTTCTTCTTTTCATTTTTTTGTGAAAAGAGGAAAGGGGAGAAACAAAGTTTCTAGATTCGGAGGCTAACCTACTAAAACCCTAAGGTTACCACCCTAATCTCCCAAAATCTAAACCTTATCCAAAAATGTCTTTTATTTTATTTTTATTTCTGTTTTTGAACAACCTATTCTGAAAAAATGATTTTTTTTGTTTTTTTTAGGGTTACCCCAAATGGGTGCCTACGTACCTGCTATTTAAGATCCAACGAGCCGTAGTTCACTTTTCCTGAAAAAAATATAGTGTGTTTGTGAATTTTAATTATAAAATTTCTTTTGATTTATGTTTTTACCATCTTAGTATCTTTCTAAAAAATCTAAGCCTAAGCTTGATTATTTGATTTTCTTTTGAAAAAATAATAATCTTTAGGAAAAAACCAATTTTGGATTTATTTAAGCAAATGATTTTTCTAAGTGATAAAAATTTCATTTCTCTATTTTTCAACCCATTTATAATATTATAAATTTTATTGATTTTTATTAATTTTTATTAATTTTTGTTAAATTTTATTCATTTTTATTAATTTTCGTTAATTTTTATTCATTTTTATTGAAAAATTTTATCCTATATTATTTATCTATCCTAAACTAAAATTTAAAGTTACTATTTTTTCTAATATATATTTTTATCATTTTCTTTATATATTTTTATCGTTTATTATTATAATTATTATTTATTTTTACTCATCCTAAATTAAACCCCTAAAAAAAAAAAAAAAACTAGTCTAAATTCTAGTATTTTTTCATTTTGGAATTATAAATGACAAATAACTAAATAAAGAAATTTGAAAAAAAATAATTAAAATGACTAAATAAATAAATAAAATCAAAATCAAAATAAAAAAATCTGACTTACCTGAATCCGGATCGGTGCGCGGGTTAGTTTAGTCTGGTCGAATTGGGTCGAAGCGGGTCGGGTCGGGTCAATCACGGCGACTGGAGCTTCCTCACCAGTGGCGTTTTAGCGGCTTTCAACGGTGTTTAAAGGCGGCTTCCGAGCTTTTAATGGATGGGGATCCTGACCGTTGCAATGGTTTTCTTCAAGATCGCCTCCTAGTGGTGGTTTTGAGCTCGATCGGTGGTCGCAATTTGAAGAATTTCAGCGAGGCTTCGATTTCTCTCCTTTTCTCTCTTTTTCTCACCTTCGATCCGTAGTCTTGCTTGCTGCCTTCAATTCCTATTTATAGATGCTCGAAAGCCCCTCTAGATAAGCTCAAATCCTTAATTTGAATAAATCTGAATTTTTCCATTTTTTAGATTTGATTTTATCCAACAAATTTGATGCCGATTTGTTATAATCTTGTGATTTATCTGGATAATTCGGTTTTAGATTGATTAAAATTCAAAAAGATTTGAAGAAATCCAACATTTTTGGCCTTGTCGAACCTCTGCCGGATTTTTCTTTGGCTGGACTCGAGGAAGAAGACGATCACGTGCGAGGCACGTGTCTTCTCTCGGCCAATCGCATGCTGCTACGTGGCAGCTCCAAGGAAATGAAAGAAAAAAATTTTCAAGCGCACGCAGGGGGATTCGAACTCGGGACCTCAAGCTCTCTCACACATTCCAAGCGCACACACGAGCCAGCTGAGCTGGCCCAGATCTCGGTTTTTTTATATTATGCAAATTGTATATATGCAATGCGATTTTTTTATTATTTTTGTATTTTTTTTAAATTTCAAAAATTTGTAAAAATTACTCAATCCCTTTCATTACTATTTCTGCAATTATTTTTCAAAATTGATGTATTTTTCCTATTTATTTTATTTTTTTAACATTTTTCCTATTTTTATAAAAAAAAGTGTAAAAAATGGAAAAAATTGAAAATTGATTATTGTTTATTATTATTGATTATTAGGGGAAAAAATGAGGTGTTTACAGCTGCCCCTCTCTGTAGTAAAGTTTAAAAAACTTAACTACAAAGACAAGAAAGACACCATTTTTTGCCTCTTGATTAAATGGATAACGCTTTGGTTTGGCTAGTTATCTAGAATTTGGTCTTTAGTAGGAAAATGCTCCATGAGCTAATAAACCCATGAGTATTTTGTGATGGTTGGTATTGCTTAGGAAATGATCTTAAACAACTTAACAATCTAGAGTAATGTATCATCCCAAAAAGTGCTCTGTGGGCTAACTAATTGGCGATAGGAAACATCTCAAGGATTGTTCAGAAGTGTGTAGTAGCTGATGATAGGAAACGTCTTATAGGACTAGCAACCCTAAAGAGAAGATTGTCTTAGGAAGCGCTTTTATGAGCTGGCTACCTGTCAACAGAAGCATCTAGCTAGACTAGCGACTGTTTGGGAAAATACCTTCGAAGAGTGCTCTTATGAGCTGACTAATCGGTTATCGACAAATTTGAAAAAGTGCTCCCATGAGCTGACTAATCGATAGATTCGAAAAGTGCTCCTATGAGCTAACTAATCGATAGATTTGAAAGTGCTCTTCTAAGCTAATTGATATATTCAAAAAGTGCTCCTACAAGCTAACTAATCGATAGCTTCAAAAAGTGTTCCTGTGAGCTAACTTCAAGAAAGGGTGTCTAGGAAAGTGCCCCTTTTCGGGCTAACTAACCTGTAGTGAGAGGACATGCCTCAAAAGGTGCCCCTATGGGCTGACGTTTTTTAAGGGATGTTTGGGAAAGTACCCCATTATGGGCTAACTAACCTATGGTGGGAAGCGTCTTCTTATGCTCGCACCCCTGGGGAATAAATGTTTCGAAAGGTACCCCTACAGGCTGACCTTGAGAAGAGCTATTTAGGGAAGTGCCCCGTTGTGGGCTGACTAACCAATGGTAGGAAGGAATGTCTCAAAAAGGTGCCCTTATGGGCTGACCCTAGGAGAGGTATTTAGGAAAGTGCCCCATTATGGGCTGATTATCCTACAGTAGGAAGAAACATATCAAAAAAGGTGCCCTTATGGGTTGACCCTAAGAGAAGATGTTTAAGGAAGTGCCCCAATGTGGGCTGACTAACCTATGCTTTTGAAAATGCTTCTACCGAATGACTCGATAAAGGATGCAGATGATAGTTATTTATTCTAATATGCTTACCAATTTATCGTGGATAGCAACCAAACAACCGAACCTTCGTGCTGGTTTGCTTCTCTTTTGCTTACTCTTGCTTTAAAACAGGGCTGAAGATCTTGATGTGCTTCCTTTCTTGTGCGCATAACTCTTTTAACGGTAGTGTTATCCTACTAATGCACCAGGTTTTAACACTCAAAAGTAAGTAGAATTATATTACAAAATTTATTGAGATTCATTATCATTTCAATGTTTATCATTCATTAGTGAAGTGGTGGGTAATGTGTTTAGGAATGTTTGTTTTAATGAGAATCAGTTGGAATTATCGATCATTTAGAGACATTAACTTTGCTTGTAAAAAAAATGAAAACTGGACTCAACGAAACTTGTATTGAATATTGGCTTTCATAGACATCGGCAAAATTTCAATTCCCTTGCCTAAGGATAGTACATCTTAACAGCATCTGCATTAATGGGGTCTCTCAATTCTGTACCATCCATTTGAGTTAATATTAGAGCACCTCTAGACAATACCTTCTTTACCACATACGGACCCTCATAGTTTGGGGTAAATTTTCCTCTGGAATCTTAAGCATTCAGGAGAACTTTCTTTAGCACCAGATCTCCTTCTCTAAAGCATCGAGGCCTCATTTTCTTGTTAAATGATCGGGCCATCCTTTGTTGGTAACACTGGCCGTGACATAATGCAATGAGTCTTTTTTCATCAATCAAATTCAGTTGATCAAGTCTCTTCTTCACCCAGTCTGCTTCAATTAACTGAGTTTCTGACAGAATTCTAAATGATGGTATTTCGACCTCGACTGGCAAGACTGCCTCAGTGCCATATACCAATGAACATGGGGTAGCTCCAGTAGATGTTCTAATTGAGGTCCTATAAGCCATGAGAGCAAACGACAGCGTCTCATGCCAATCTTTGTAAGTAGTTGTCATTTTGTCGATGATCTTTTTGATATTCTTGTTGGCTACTTCTACTGCCCCATTCATCTGAGGTCGGTGGGGAGTTGAATTTCTATGGTTTATGTGGAATTGTTGACATAAACCTGTCGTCGATTTGTTATTAAGATTGGTACCGTTGTCGATGATGATTAACTCAGGAACTCCATATCGAGCTATTATATCCCTCTTCAAGAAACGGACTATTACCCCTTTGGTGACATTGGCATATGATGAAGCTTCTACTCACTTGGTGAAGTAATCAATTGCTACCAATATGAACCTGTGGCCATTAAATGCTGTCGGAGTGATTGGGTCAATTATGTCGATTCCCCACATGGAGAAAGGCCATGATGCCGACAACGAGTGCAGCTCGTTAGGTAGAGCATTTATCCGATTTTTGTACACTTGACACAAATGACAGTGCTTGACATATTTGATACAATCTGATTCCATGTTTAACCAATAATAACCCAACCTCATGATTTTTCGGGCCAACATGTAGCCATTCATATGAGGTCCACATACTCCTTCATGTACTTCCTTCATCAGTTCACATGATTCGTTTTTATCCACACATCTTAACAAGGTAGTATCAGACGATCTTTTGTAAAGCACAGACCCACTTAATAAGAAATGACTTGCTAACCTTCTGAGTGTTCTTTGGTCATTCTTGCTAGCCATTTTAGGGTATTTGCTTTCTTGGAGAAAAGTTTCGATGTCGTGATACCAGGGCTAATTATCTTATGCTTTTTCAATTACCAAACAGTAGGTAGGTCGATTTTCAATGTCTATTTTCAATGGTTGGACTTTGACTCCCCCCGTTATCTGAATTATAGATGCTAGTGTAGCGAGTGCATCTGCAAACTGATTATGAGTTCTTGGGACGTATGTGAAAGTGATTGTCTCGAATTCTTCTATTAGCTCTATCAAATGTTGATGGTATGGTAGCAGTTTAGGGTCTTTAGTCTTGTATTCCCCTCTCGTTTGTAATATGATAAGTGATGAATCTCTGTACACCTCTAATTCACGGATTTCCATGTGGTAAGCCATTTTAAGGCTGAGGATGCATGCCTCATATTCTGCGATATTATTGGTATATGGAAATGTGAGCCTTGTTGCAGAAGGGAATTGTGTTCCATCTGGGGATATCAACACTGCCCCGATCCTACAACCGAATACGTTGGCAGCTCTGTCAAAGAACATCTTCCACTTAAGGTTCTCGTCTATCCCACAATCCTCTATTGGTGTTCCTTCCACTGTTAATATATTTTCATGAGGGAATTGAACTTGTGGCTCTTGGGAATTTCCCTCGACAGGGTGTTCTGCCAATTGGTCCGCTAAAGATTGCCCTTTCATCGAGTTTTGATTTATGTATGTGATATCAAACTCCAATAAGAGCATTTTCCATTTGGAGATTCTCCCTATCAAAACAGGTTTCTCTACCAAGTATTTTAGAGGATCATGTCTTGTCAGCAACTTAATGTGATAGTAAAGGGTATACTGCCTCAATCGGTACATAACCCAAATTAGAGCACAGCAAGTCCTCTCTACTTCGGAATACCTATGTTCCCCATCTGTGAATTTCTTGCTTAAATAATATATGGAACGCTCTCTTCCCTCTTCATCTTTTTGCCCTAACACGTATCCCATGGATTGAGGGAGTATCGTAATGTATAAGAATAAGGGCTTCCCTTGCTTTGGGACTATCAAGACTGGGGGATTTACGAGGTAGACTTTGATTGTCCTGAATGCTTCTTCACATTCATGGTCCCATTCTACTGTGGCATTCTTTTTCAACACACGGAATAGTGGACGGCACTTATCTGTGAACTGTGAGATAAAACGAGCTATGTAATTTAACCTTCCCAGCAGACCTCTTACATCTTTGACAGTGCATGGGGAAGGTAGCTCTAATATAGACTTTACTTTGTCAGGGTCAATTTTATTGCCTTCTTGGCTTATGACAAACCCTAACAACTTGCCCATTGTGACCCCGAAAGTGCACTTCTCTAGGTTTAGCTTAAGCTAGAATTTTCTCAGTCGCTTAAACAACTTTCTCAGGATATCTATATGGCTCTCTTCTTTTTTAGACTTGGCTATCATGTTGTCGACGTATACTTCAACTTCTCGATGCATCATGTCATGAAGGATTGCGACCATGGCTTTCTGATATGTTGCCCCGGCGTTTTTCAAACCGAAAGACATGACTTTATAACAGAAAGTCCCCCATGTTATGATGAAAGTCGTTTTGGTTTTATCTTTTTCAGCCATTTTTATTTGATTATATCTTGAGAAACCGTCCATAAATGAGAAAAGATGGTTTCCTGTAGTGTTGTCTACCAGAACATCAATGTGAGGTAGGGGGAAGTTATCCTTTAGCGTAGCTTGGTTTAAGTCCCGGAAGTCTACGCATATGCGTACTTTTCCATTCTTTTTTAGAACGGGAACTACATTCGCTACCCATTTTGGGTAGTCGAATACGTCGATGAACCCTATTTCTAGTAGTTTCTTGACTTCCTCTTTAATCTTTAATAAGATGTCAGGCCTAAATCTTCTCAATTTCTGTTTTTTAGGTTTGATATCTTCCCTTATGAGAAGCCTGTGAACTACTATTGATTGGTCTAATCGTAGCATGTCGCCATATGACCAGGTGAACACATCTGCATACTCAGTTAACAACTTGATCATCTCACGTTTTTGCTCGGCACTTAAACTGGTCCCGATCTTGAGGTTTTTAGGTTTCTCAATGCTTCCTAGATTTACTGTCTCCACCGGCTCGTCAATTGAAATTCCACTTTGTTCATGTTTTTGCCAATTTTCTTGTATCATTTCGTGGTCAAGGATATCGCCTCCAACGGCTGACCCAACAGTGTTGGAAACGATATCAGCATTTTCATTTTTTACCTGCGCGAAATGCCCCTGACGTTCGATGGTAGCAGATCTGGGTGAAGTGAAACGAAAGAAAATATATATATAAGCAAGACAAATTGTAATTTATCGAATTATGTAAAGAAGTCTCAATAAAAATTATTTAACAATTGTTCCCTATCCTTGAGTTGACCTAGCACTATCAATAGGATAACAAAACCAATTATTGAAAGCTGGATGCTATTTAAACATGTAAGGGGTTGGGCTCCCATTGCTGACATCATCTTCACTTATCCTTGGCTCTTGAATGGTAGTTGCTTGTTTGAATGATTGTTGGAGGGGTGGAATGCACATCTGAGTGTCGCTGTTGTTGCCACTGTCTACCATTTTAAATGAGTACAAATTGGGCTTCTTGAAGGGTTCAGTTGTTTGGGAGCTATCTTTGATACCTGGAGCGCATTTTTTCTTGGTATGATGCAGGTATGTAGATGTGATGCACATGTCACACAGATGCTAAAATAAAGGGGCCAACAATTGATTAATGATATAATACTAAAACTTTATTTTTATTAATATTGGAAACTTGGAGTTCGATACTTAAAAAAAATAAAGAGTACAATAATAATCTATTTCCTAACTTTCTTGGTCTTCTGCTGCGTAGGTTCCAGTTTCCTGCTAACGATAGCCTCTAATTCATCCATCCGTATGTAATATCCGTTACAGTTTGCTAAGGCTTTGTTGATTACTGTTTTGCGGATACCTAAAAGTCTACTGAAGATACCGGCCGGCCCGGCCTCAAGATCTGATATATACACCTCGTTGGTCAATGCTGGAGCCTGTAAGAGTTGGGTGTACTCTTCTAAAGTGGAAGTAATCTCATGTGGCCCAATGAAGAAAGTCGTGGGCTCTATCTCCTATAGATGGAGCATGGCCCGAACCAAGGGTAAGTTCATCTCCATCTTCATCAATGAGAGGATAGGCCTTATTTTCTACTGAATGAAGGTCTGCTCCTCTGGGTTGTACAGAGTGAACCAGTGGTCCAGTACCAATTTCGGGTCCAGAGGTTTGCATACTCGGATTTCTTTGCGAAGGAGGCAGTCAACTGTGGTACTAGCCATCTATTATAATAGAAATTTCTAATTACAACAAGAACTATGTTACAATGATAGCATTATAGGGAAATATATCTGAACTCCACAAAAATATTACATCATCAATCAATTGTCAGCCCATGACGTCGTGTATGCAAATAGGTAGGTTCTAACAGGTCCCCAAGCTCTATAGCCTCCCGCATTCTCAGAGAAATGGATCTCAAGCCATATCAAAGCATTGGGTAGGGTAGCCTAATCAGTCTCGAACGGTGATCACACCACTCCGCTTGAAACCTACACAATGGCCCCCCGTCTTAAGGTTCTAAGACGGCCCGGGTTTGACCAAATCTACTCACACAGTTGCATGCAGACTCAATAGTAAATAACTGCTTAAATGTAAATAACTGAATCCTAACCCTAAGCAAATCCCCAAAAAGATAGCAGTAATATAACAAACCAAAAAGACATTTCTAGAAAAAGTGATTCAAGGAGATTCAAGTGGCTAGCCTATTAGAGACATTTCCGTCTCCAGTGGAGTCGCCATCCTGTCGAGTCTAATTTTTTTTTTTTCCATTCCTAATCCGATCTATACTAGACCTTATGCTCATCTAATGTAGACCCTCAACTTGAGTTAGGAATTTCGTTTTGTTTTGGAGTCGCCACCCAACTATGGTTGGGAAAAATTGAATTAGGATTAATTGAGCAGATCAATCCTAATTTGGACCACTAGTCAGCGTAATTTCCTCTTTTCGTTTTTTTTTTTAAAAGAGGAAAGGGGAAAAACAAAGTTTCTAGATTCGAAGGCAAACCTATTAAAACCCTAAGGTTACCACCCTAATCTCCTAAAATCTAAAACTTATCTAAAAATGTCTTTTATTTTATTTTTATTTGTGTTTTTTGAATAACCTATTCTGAGAAAATGATTTTTTTTTTGTTCTTTTTAGGGTTGCCCCAAATGGGTGCCTCTGTACCTGCTATTCAAGATCAAACGAGCCGTAGTTCACTTTTCCTGAAAAAACTTTAGTGTGTTTGTGAATTTTAATTATGAAATTTTTTTTTATTTATGTTTTCACCATCTTAGTATCTTTCTAAAAAATCTAAGCCTAAGCTTGATCATTTGATTTTCTTTTGAAAAAATAATAATCTTTACAAAAAAAACCAAATTTTGATTTATTTAAGAAAATGATTTTTCTAACTGATAAAAATTTCATTTCTCTATTTTTCAACCCATTTCTAATATTATAAATTTTATTGATTTTTATTAATTTTTATAATTTTTTTTTAATTTTTATTCATTTTTATTAATTTTTGTTAATTTTTATTGAAAAAATTTATCCTATATTATTTATCTATCCTAAACTAAAATTTAAAGTTACTATTTTTTCTAATATATATTTTTATCATTTTCTTTATATATTTTTATATTTTTATCGTTTATTATTATAATTATTATTTATTTTTACTCATCCTAAATTAAACCCCTAAAAAAAATAATCTAAATTCTAGTAATTTTTCATTTTGGAATTATAAATGACAAATAACTAAATAAAGAAATTCAAAAAAAATAATTAAAATGACTAAATAAATAAATAAGAAATAAATAAATAAAATCAAAATCAAAATCAAAAAATCCGACTTACCTGGATCTGGGTCGGTGCACGGGTCGATTCGATTAGGTCGGATCGGGTCGAAGCGGGTCGGGTCGGGTCAATCACGGCGACTGGAGCTTCCTCACCAGTGGCGTTTTAGCGGCTTTCAACGGCGTTTAAAGGAGGCTTCCGAGCTTTTAAGGGATGGGGATCCTGACCGTGCTGATGGTTTTCTTCAAGATCGCCTCCTAGTGGTGGTTTCAAGCTCGATCGGTGGTCGCGGTTTGAAGAATTCCGGCGAGGCTTCGATTTCTCTCCTTTTCTCTCTTTTTCTCACCTTCGATCTGTGGTCTTGCTTGCTGCCTTCGATTCCTATTTATAAACGCTCGAAAGCCCCTCCGGATAAGCTCAAATCCTTGATTTGAATAAATATGAATATTTTCATTTTTTAGATTTGATTTTATCCAACAAATTTGATGCCAATTTGTTGTAATCTTGTGATTTATTTGGATAATTCGGTTTTAGATTGATCGAAATCCAAAAAGATTTGAAGAAATCCAGCATTTTCGGCCTCGTCGGACCTTAACCGGATTTTTCTCCGGCTGAACTCGAGGAAGAAGACGATCACGCGCGAGGCACGTGTCTTCTCTAGGCCAATCGCATGCTGCCATGTGGCAGCTCCAGGGAAATGAAAGAAAAAAATTTTCGAGCGCATGCGGGGGATTTGAACTCGGGACCTTAGGCTCTCTCACACGTTCCAAGTGCACACACGAGCCAGCTGAGCTGGCCCAGATCTCGGTTTTTTTATATTACGCAAATTGTATATATGCAATGCGATTTTTTATTATTTTTGTATTTTTTGAAATTTCAAAAATTTATAAAAATTACTCAGTCCCTTTCATTACTATTTCTGCAATTATTTTTCAAAATTGATGTATTTTTCCTATTTATTTTATTTTTTGAACATTTTTCCTATTTTTATGAAAAAAGTGTAAAAAATGGAAAAAAAATTGAAAATTGATTATTGTTGATTATTATTGATTACTAGGGACAAAAATGGGATGTTTACACATCCTTATTTGCATTGGAAAGAAAAGGATATACTATGGTCATGGTCTATCTTGAAAATTAATCCAATAAAGGCAGAGATCTATTTATCTAGACATCTTTCTACAAAGATAAGTAGGATAATTAGAATCAATAAAATCATATTTAGAAGAAGAGAAGATTGAATAGGAGAATGAAAAGATAACTAAGACAAAAGAGAAGTAAGAGTCATAAGAACTTTTGCTATACAATTACAAGTAGAAGGAAGTGACGAAAGAATTTGTGAGCATAAAATATTTAGAAGATTATTAGAATATATAAGTTTTAGGTTTATTACAAGAAGTACAATTAAAGAACATTTAGTAGAAATGATATTTATTCAGGAACACCACAAATGCATAAAACAAGATCAAAATAATATTAGAATATGAATATAAATTCAATGAAATTATTATTAAAATAAGAGAAAATTTTGAAAAGCTTATAGCAGATGGTGATAAGTTAATTAGAGCTAAATACCTATAAAAGGATTTAACTATGCACCCATTTAATTTTGCTTTGATAGCGGAATTCCATCAAGCATATGCAAAGAAACCTACAAATTCAATAAAAGGATTAAACCATTCAAAGGCAACTCAATGGATACTATATTTGACCGTACTAAACAATAGAATCAGGAAAAGGAACAAGATAAATAAATCAAGCATATCAAAAAAAAAAATACCTATTTCAAAGCATGATAGACGGCAGGATGAATTGTATACATTTACGTACTTGATTGACTCTTCTCATGGTGATTGATGACAAGTCCACAATCGTGTAAGAGAGTTTAGATTTCACTTTAGCATATGAATTATATCTGCTGTGATTCAATGGATGGACACCTTCGCATATAAAATTGGACAAGGGATGTTAGTTGGCTTATGCCTTGAACATCACTTAGCTTCTCATAGTTATACAAAATGAGTCTTCTCAACTCCTTCAAGTAGGATAGGTCACCAATTATTTTGAGGCATGGAAGCTTATAAAAAGTTATACTCCATAAAGATGTTAGTTGGTTTATGCCTTGAACATCACTTAGCTTCTCACACTTAATCAAACTGAGTTTTCTCAACTCCTTCAATTGGGATAAGTCACCAATTATTTTGAGGCATGGAAGCTCACCAAAATATATAGCCTCTAAGGTTATTAGTTGGCTTATGCCTTGAACATCACTTAGCTTCTCACAGTTAAACAAAATGAAAGTTCTCAACTCCTTCAATTAGGATAAGTCACCAATTATTTTTAGGCATGGAAGCATACCAAAATGTATAGTCTCTAAGGATGTTAGTTAGCTTATGCCTCAAACATCTCTTAACTTCTTACACTAACACAAACTGAGTTCTCTCAACTCCTTCAATTGGGATCAGTCACCAATTATTTTCAGGCATGGAAGCTCACTAAAATATATAACCCGTAAGCACGTTAGTTGGCTTATGCCTTAAACATCACTTAGCTTCTTACACTTACACAAACCGAGTTCTCTCAACTCCTTCAATTGGGATAAGTCACCAATTATTTTCAGACATGGAAGCTCACTAAAATATATAACTCGTAAGGATGTTAGTTGGCTTATGCCTTGAACATCACTTAGTTCCTCAAACTTAACCAAACTGAGTTCTCTCAACTCCTTCAATTGCGATAAATCCGAAGTCGTGGTTAACTTTTTGCATGAACAGTGTTTGAGCACTTTGAGCTTATTGACCACCTATACATAGATGAATAGACCAAACAAAAAAAACAAAAAAAAAAAAGAATAAGAAGATGCCAAGTAGACATGAATAAAGTGTTAGAAACGCAGTTACTATAGCATAAGAAAGATGGGTTCATTTAGATAGTAGCAGTAGTAGTATATGACATTACCCCAATTTGACTCCACCCGCTCCAGTCTTCTGAGATTTGAATATTATCCAATTCTAGAACCATCATCTTCCTTAGATGAAAATTGATAGGCATAGGCATGGGCATGGTTTCTAATGGTAGGCTTAACCATCGAAGCCATCTTAGATTTGGAAGTAGATTATTAAAATCTCCATCTAAACCTATTGCACCTCTCAAATTGAGAAATCTCAACTTTCGGAAACCCTTAAAATGCTCACTTGTTAAGTGCCTTCGAGACTTTTCAACGGTGCAAAGGTTGAATGCTTCAACCTCTTTGGGTTCCTACCATTTAAAATATTTTAAAATAAATACCTTAAGAAGTCGAACATAAAAAATGCATTTATTTTGATTTATGGTAATTTAATTTAGAAATGATCAAACTATTCATGATTTTAGTTTGGTTAGGAATAACCTCTACAAAACCCCGTTAATATGAATAGAAACTATTTATTGTCTAAATTAATTCAAATATAAATTCTGCAAACCATAGTACTACATTGAGACTTTTGAATCCTTGAGGACTTACAAGTTATTGAAAAACTTTGAAAATCAAGAACTAGTATTGAGTATTTTTAAAACTTTAAAAAAATATTGAAATTAAAATTAAGAATTTGAAGGAGAATTTTATGCTGGATTGAATTATGCACTTGAGAAATTTTTTTGTTTTTATTTGTTTATTTTGCTTATAAAGGTGTCACTTTACCATTTAGTTATAATATATTAACAAAACTTAGTCGTCAAATTTCGATTAAAAAAAATAATGATTCAAGGAGTGAAAAAAATAATGCGTGGGAAAAGAGAAATTCTACCTGATTTTCATCTAGGACCTCCCAAACATCCTCCTCACTCCACAGTCTACTACGCTTTCCGGGATCATTGAAGCTTTCTTGACATACAATTGCCTTTCCAAGATCTTTTAGTTGATCATGCATAATTAGATCGCCATTATCTCTAGTTTTTATCAAGGACAAAGAGATAAGATTTTTTACATGCTGGTGTGGATGAAAGTTACAAGCATCCCAGTAGTAGTATGCATCAGCTATAGATAATTTTGCTCTCTCAGAGAAGTAGCATGCAATATCCAGAAATATTTGTCGCTCCTCATAGTTGAGAGAGTCATAACTTATTTTCAATTTCCACATCACTTCATCGTTAGGTTTCGTTTTTAATATCCGCAATGTATCTTCCCAACTATCCTTAGGCTTGGCTAATAGTGAAGAGCCAATGACCTCAATAGCTAGAGGAAGCCCTCCGGTTGTGGATACAATTTCTCTAGCAATATGTTCAAGTTCACTATGACGAGCACTGTCTCTTTCAAAAGCATGCAAGCAGAACAATTGGAAAGATTGTTCCGGATCCAATTCGTTGAGTTCATAAGTCAACTTATTATCCCACTTCTCCATTATGTCTTTATTCCTTGAAGTAATAATAAGTAGGCTTCCTGGTTTAAACCAGTCACTTTTTGGTGCTAAAGCATTTAGTTGATCTCTATGGTCGACATCATAGAGCAAAATAAGGACTTTCTTATGCGTGAATCTTGCTTTTATAATATTTAGTCCTGCATCAATATATGTAATGCCTTCCGCCAATACATGTCCTAAAGTATCTGCAATGAGTTGCTTTAGCAAACCCACTTTACCCCTATCATCGTATGACCTTTCACGGACATTTGGAAGGAAGCTACGATGATCATACTGAGTGGAAAAGTAGTTGTAAATAAGCTTTGCCAAAGTTGTCTTGCCGATTCCACCCATTCCATGAATTAATATAACTTGAACCACATTGGGATCAACCATTTTTACAATCTTCTCTCTATGACCTTGTACTCCAATTAACTGATCCGTCACCATTAGATTGACTATCTTCAATTTTTTAAAAACCTTTCTCAGTATTATCTTTACCAATTCTCCCTCATGCCTACATGTCAAATTTTCATGTTATGAATTCAATTAATAAGCAATATAAATATGGTTATATCCTTACTAAAGGTAATAACACAATTTAGTACTCACAACATAATTTTTTTAGGAGATGAGATAAAACAATTACCCGTCTGCAATTTTCCATGATTCAAGTCCTTTCAAGGTTGCAACTTCCTTGAATGCATTCCTCCCTTGGAAATCATCATTAGAGCCATACTCCATTTGGTGAGAGCGAAAAGCCTCTTCGAATTTGCCAGTTTGGTTTCGGACATTTGATGGTGTAACTTTGTAGAAGATGGGTATGACTTTTTGACCAGTTTCCTTGCATCTGAGAATTTGGACAAGCTCTCTGAGGCACCATTCACTTGAAGCATAATTTGGAGAGATAATTGGGATTGAAATCTTGGAAGCATTGATTGCTTTCATAAGTTCAGGACCAATCTTTTCACCGACAGGGAGGCTTTCGTTGTCTCTAAATACCCGAACTCCGGCATCAACAAGCCTGTTATAGAGGTGATCAGTGAACTCTTTGCGAGTATCTTCACCCCTAAAGCTCAAAAACACCTCGTAATCCTGTCCTGGAGGAAGAGTACATGAGGATCGTCGCTTTGAACTCACTCCATCTTCGCTAGCAGTATGTTTGCTAGGAGACTTTCTCTTCTTCAACATTCTATCCATCCTAGATGTGAATGACAAGGTGCTTTAGGATTTGAGCGAGTGAAAGTGATGAAATGGTGGTTGATTATACAACTATAGCTCTATCATATGGAATTTATATGTGCCTTTTCCATTACCTCATTAGTCAAGCAGTCAGGTCTTAGTAATAGCAAACACTCGACGTGGTTTGTCCATGGTGTCTGGCATTGGTCCATGAGGAAATAAGCACGAAGCAACGTGCTTGGCTAGACGTTGATTGGGTGGTAATTCTTGGGGATGTCCTCTCCCGTAAAATTACGACACGTAGATAGGCTCAAATTATGCTACTGTTGCCATTTGTAATATTACAAAATTAACAACACGTCATTAACCTGTTTAAAATTTTAATTATTAGTTTATAAATAAATAAAAATTGAAGAAATGGAAATATACCCTTTCAATTTTTGACTGAGATGATCCAAATCCAATAAAAATGATTATTTCCATTCTCATTTTCTACTACAGTACGATTTCTTTTTCTTTATACTTTATTATCTTTATTTTTTTTATATCTTATATGTATTTTACATATATGTTGGGATAATTAATAAAACAAAAGTCTAGTCCTTTTTTTTTTTGCCAATTAAAAAATTTTTGATAGCTTTGACTTTAGTCACCACCTCATGACATAAAGTGTTGCTCTCTATTTTTAAGTGTTTGAATTTGACACCATATCCTTTCGAAGTGAGATATAATAATCTACTAATAAATCCTAACATTGAT
This sequence comes from Laguncularia racemosa, assembly GCA_037954665.1. Classification (NCBI taxonomy): domain Eukaryota; kingdom Viridiplantae; phylum Streptophyta; class Magnoliopsida; order Myrtales; family Combretaceae; genus Laguncularia; species Laguncularia racemosa. The sequence goes on along the minus strand of JBBMOL010000104.1, from coordinate 1,237,345 downwards.
AGTAGGAATTTAACCTTACTATTTTATTAGACCAAGATCCATCCTTACTATGTGAGTCAACAACCGTTAGCAATGTAGTCAAAGAAACCAAATGCACCCTACATAGAAAATGGAGGTTTTGATTGGTGGATTTATATATAATATAACATAGTTACCATTATAGAAGTGATTTTGTACTACATGAATATAATAATCTAGTAGGCAACATATAGTATAATAATCTCTCAAAACCAAGGGTAGATTGAGAGGTGGCTTAGCCCAATTTCTAAATTTAGAAAAATATTAATTGTTAAAATTTATTAAAAATAAAAAGTTATATATATTATATATATTATTTAAAAAGCAAAACAAAACAAATTGTTATAAATAATTAAATGTTTAGATGAGTGGTTTTGATAATAGAAGGTTTTGGATTTAAATCTCATGACAATCATTTTTTTTTCAAAATTATATTTATTTGATGTTACTTAAATGACATTTTTTTTATTTTACTTTTTTTTTTCATAATAACTAACAGCATTAAATATCATTTATTAAAAACTATGATAGTATTCTTGACTATTTTCTCAAAAATTAAAAAAATATATATGTATTAAATAATTTTGGGATATACCTAAATAAAATAAAATAAAATAATTCAACCCCACTATGTGGTTCTAACCATTGTTGTCAAAATCGCGTTTCAACTCGTACGATTCAACGATTTTATGAGTTTGTATATATATTCCCAGTTAACTCGCATACAAAATTGGAGAGGAGCAAAATCGTAATAAAATCGCAATTTTGAACAGTAAAATCGTTCAAAATCGTGATTCTATCCGTTTCAACCGATTCCACAAATATTTACAACTACAGGCTTCCACGCAAATAACACACGACCGTGTCTCAAACTGTGTACTCAACCATATGTGTTTCTGTGGATTTTCCAAGCTCAAAACACGCCCGTGCCTTCAACCGTGTGTGCTTCTGTGGGCATGTTTTCTTGACATACGGCCTTGCAATTTAATTACCCAGCCGTGCTCTTCCCCTGTTCCTTCCAAAAAGCATTTTTCTTCGTGTTTTCTTATCCAAGCCCAAACTTTTAATAAACAACTGTGGGCTTAATTGTTAAAAGCCCCCTAGCGTCCATGAGGCGCTGCCCCCTTGAAACCCCCGCCAGGGCGGCTTCCCCTGACCCCCGCCCTCTCAGCGTGGAGCGGGACCCACGTGCTTTCCTGTCGTAGGGAAGTATGAGTCATACCCCAACATGTTCGTCAGTCATCACTCCTCTCTTGTCAGTGTGTTACGTTGCATTGAAGTCTTTGTGTTTGTGTTCGTCGATTGTTAGTCTTCTAGTTCCTATTTGTGATCATGTTTGTATTAAAGCACTCGTGTTTGATTGCTGCAACTTTCCTTATTTTAACTAATATTTTTGTAATAGTAAATAAAATAAATGGTAGATAACTTTAATTTTATAAGAATTTTTTAGATTTTTAATTTTATAGGAAAGGTATAAATGTATTTGTATTTCTATCTTTTCAATATATCATTCTCATAGTTAAGTAAATGTGAGATATTGTTAAGTAAATATATTTTGAATTAATAATCACGAATAGTACAAAAATTTACCTAGTACTATATAATTTTGAAGGTTTTCTTATTATAGTATCTTCTTTATTATATAATTTTGGTCATTTTTTAATATTACTCCTTTCTAATGGTATATCTTCATTATTAATTTTTATTTATTAGTAATTTCTTAAAGTCACAATTGATTTTTAAATTTTATCTATTATCTTTTAGCTTTTGTATATAAAACTAGGTGAAACTTGTTTTATACATGATTTATCATTTTAGAAATAAAATATCTATATTATACAACTTATGCTTGATTATCTATATTATGACTTTTATTACAAATTTGCAATTTATGGCTAAAATAAATACTTAATTTCCTTATTTCTATTATTAATTATATTTTTAATGACTATTGTAAGTAAATTTATAATATTTGAAAGTTATTTTACATAGGTTGTAGAAACTTACGTTTCTACGTTCCGTTTCTACGTTCCGATTCTACGGACCCCTTAGCGATTCTACGTAAAATCGCGATTTTGACAACCATGGTTCTAGGTTAACGCCCTTACTTAAAATCGCTTGCTTTTCACTCACTTCTGTTTACCCTTTTTACTTGCTATTTTCTTTCTTCTTTTTTTAAAAAGAAATAAAGAAAAAGGAATTAGACTTGGTCCTACATAGATGGGAAAAGGAAAAAAAAAATTCTCTTTCTAAAAATAATCCCTAAGATATGCCGATTAGGAATATAATCCTAAAAATATATCACTTAAAATCAATATTTGAAGCATCGATTTTAAATTAGCTTGAAATGAGCACTTGGAATGTAGATTTTACTATTCATAAAATGACACTTTAAGAGCAACTTTTAGCTTTTTTTTTTTTTTTTGCTAACTTGTTTTTATTGTTTGTAAAATCGGCACTTAAAGTACCAATTCCAAGCCAACTTGAAATTGGCACTAGAAGTGACATATTTTTTAGATTAATATCTTAATTAATATACTTTAAGGATTATTTTTAAATATATATATATATATATATATATATTTTCCTTTTCCTCGACACATATGCTATTGAACCTATCACTCTCAAACAAGGTGTGGAACTACTACTTCCATAAACTCTTTGAGATGAGGAGGGCAATTAGTGGTAGTGGGAATTCGTATCACTATTTTGTATCTATTCGTAGTAGTATTAGAATTATATAGAATTGAATAAAGATTACAAATAATTAAACTATAATTTAGTCTTGCTTATTTATATTATAATTGCATTTTCGTATCGTATGTTATATTATGTATCACGTTTTCTTTGTATATGGTATAATCACAATAGATTATCTTAAATTACAATATAAAAGCCTATTAAAAACTTTTATGGAAGCTGTCTACAGTATCAAGGAGGTTGCCAATAGTTTTATTTATACTGTTAATATGCCTTATATATCAGTTTAGGGTAATATACAATAATTATATCATATAGTTACTTTTAAGTGACTACACTTTAAAATTTTTCATTCTAGTGTCATGTTTATCTTTATATTTGTTCTATAATACCATGTTAGTAATTACAAACCATATTTCAAATTCTTAGTTTTTAACATTTTTAATACATGGAAAAATATTGTAAAATGTGACCTCTTACTTAATTACTTTCCTATTTTTTCCACTTTTTAAATACTTTATTTAAAACCTTCACCTTTCACTATTATTGTAACAAAGTGGTCAACATTTTTAAAATCACTAAAATTGAATAATTTCGTTAAAAGTTTTCATATGATTTTTCTTTAATTACAAATATATAATTTTACAACTGATATCAATTCTTATTGTCATCAAGTGGGATCATTGATCAACATGATGAATGGAACTTTCCAAGTCGATTTAAAAAAGTTGTCGAGCTTAAATAAAAAAAAAATCAAAAAGACTTTTTCAATCTCCAACTAGCATACTCTCACTTCTTGGCCATTGAGATGCAAATTAGAGGTCTTGTAGGGTTGATCATGTTAGAAAATTTTTATAAAAATGGAGAGAAATTAAGGAAACTATTAGGGGGCATGTAAATAAATGCTTTCCTTAAAGAGTTTTACAGGTTGTATGAGTTTTACACAAAATTATTAGGGACATCATAACTCTTCAAGGATACAATTAAGTGTGTATTAAACAAAAGTAGCAATCTTTCTTGAAAATTTCACTAATTCATAGAACTTTGGAATGATTATTTAGGTTATAGGTGATGTTGTGGGAGAGAAAATTAAGAATAAGTCTTCAATTTTGTGTACAAAATATCCATAAAATATCAACATATATTTTGACATCCAATCTACAATTTCGATAAATTACAACTCTTTTAGAAGATATAATCATTGAAAACAACTTAGTTTCAATCACTAGATTGAGTTTAGAATAGTTACAAACTCATCTATAGTGTCTATTATAAAGAATCACAACTCAAGAAGTTGAAATATTACACTTATTCACTTAAACATCAAAAGAAGCAAATAATGAAATGATGTAGTCTAGAATCTAGCGTTCAAATGCCAACGTGTCAAAAATTGTACATAATGTTGAAGTCAAAAAACAAGACATGCTATCTAGACACCTAACTACCTAGCATCCAGACACTTACTAGGAAAACTTGTCCAATTGCATTTACAACTTAGCATCTAAATGCCACTTGTGTTAGCATTCAAATGCCATACCCTACATAATTGTAGGTTGTTTGAGCACCATTTCCATTTGATACAACATATCCATCTTGTCATTAATCACTTGTTTTGTGTCTTTTAACTCCATAATTGGACATCTATATAACATATAAATCACTCTTAGGATATTGTGTCTTTCTTGGTTCCTCTTTGGTTTCTTGGGAGAAAAAAAAAAAAGCAACATACAATCTATACATCATCAGACAAAGCAAAATATAGAAGTATCATATCTGCAACTAATGATTTATTATGGGTTTATTTTCTCTTGTAGGATTTACATGTGAGTTTATCTCTTTCAACCACCTTGTTTTCTAATATGTATGCCAAATTGATAGTAGCAATCCATGTTATATGAACAAATAAAGCTTATAAAAGTTGATGTTTATTCCACAAGAGATCATATTTCCTTCGATTTTCTCCGCATTTTACGTATACTCTTTGCTTATTAGCTTGTAGATTTTATGACAAAAGCTATTAATGATAGTTAATCAACAGATTTTTTGTCTTAAGTTTAGACTTTGACAAGCTTTAACTTGAGGGGTATTGAAATATCGGTTTATTAATTCTCACGTGCCAATCATATGTTGTTGTTATTTAATATTCATAAACTTATGTAACTACAAACACTTCAATCAATCGAGATAAAAAGTAACATATTTTATTTCTTGCTCTACAACACCATTTCTTCCTGTTTTCATCTCTCAACTTCATCAATAAATATAATTTCATTAGAATTCTTGATTGAAATTACTTAAATTCATATTTTGATATCTTTGCATATGTGCCTTTGTCATTAATTACCTCAAAAATCAATATTATCCAGCCATAGATATAATATAGTATAATAATAGATAATATTTTACAATACTTATACATCATCTTTGTCCATGAGGAAATAAGCATGAAATAAGGTGCTTGACTAGAAGAAGTGGACAATTTATAAAAATAGACTAGACTTTGATACAATATAAATTATAAAGTTCCCTTGTCCGAAAATTATTCTATGACCAAAGCAAAAACATTTCATTAAACAAATACATTTCCTTATTTATATAATATATTATTAAACAAAAATATTTTATTTGATTCCATTTTCAAATAATTTTTATAATATCAATTAGAAAGCATGACACCTATAATACATGTATTTGCAGTAAAAAAGATTAAACTATTAAATATTAAATATAGAATACTTTGATTAGTAATCGTAATATGATTATGATAGTAATAATTATATATATATATATATTTAATATTTTTAGTTTAGCATGTATTGCAAATAAAACATGAATATAAATAGGTATGGATAAAAGAAATTATTTTCATACTCATTTATGTTCTTTTGTTGGAGTTCTATTAAAAATTTTATATCATATTTGATATTTTGGAATGGATTCAAAATAAAATCACTCTTTTGGATTTTTTTTTAATTTAGAAATACTTTTAAAAATCAAAATGTGATTCCATAATTGATGGTTGCCTACACATTATAATATCCCTGTGGCCAAAAATAATAGCCAAGACTCGAGCCGGTCTATACACGGCATAACGTGCTTGTCTACCAGCTGGATGTGGACGTAATCTAAAATGTATTTTTCCTGAAATCAAGGTCATGACTCATTATTACTGGCGGTGGTACCCAGGAGGAAACATGCAGAAACAACATACTTGACTAGATGTTGACTGGGGGTGATATAGTTGCAGAGGACCCTCATACATTGAATTTTTAAGTTACTTTTATTTGGTATAAGAGGAGTAGAAGTATGTAGATTTTTTTAAAACAAAAACGAATATAATCCACTATCATGGTTTTTAACTTAATATTTTTATAAATTTAATTTTCAAACCAAAATGATAGGACTCAAAAAGTTAAATTATGATTTAAAATTATCATGAAAGATTTGACATGAACTATAAGCACTTCAGTCAATCTAGAGAGAAAAAAAATAATATATTTCATTTCCTACTCTATAACACTATTTTTTTCCTATTTTTAGCTTTGGACTTCATAATAAATACAAAATTACTTAAATTAATGTTTTGATATCTTTCCATATGTACCTTTATCATTAATTGCCTCAATAGTCAATAATCAATATCATCTGGTCATATATATAATATAATGTAATAATAGCTAATATTTTACGTTATTTGTACATTGTCTTGGTCCATGAGAAAACAAGCACGAAATAAGGTACTTGACTAGAAGAAGTGGACCATGAGGTTAAAAAAATATTAAAATAGACTAGACTTGTTATAATATAAATTATAAAGTTTTCTTATCCAAAAATTATTCCATGATGAAAACAAAAGCATTTTATTAAACAAATACATCCTTATTTATATAATATATTGTTTTTATTTGATTTCATTTTTACATAATTTTTATAATATAAGTTAGAAGGTATGGTACCTATAATACATGTATTTAAAATAAAGAAGATAAAACTATTAAATATTAAATAAAAAGTATCTTGATTAGTAATCATAATATGAATATGACAATAATAATTATATATATATATTTAATATTTTTAGTTTAGTATCTATTGCAAATAAAACATGAATATAACTAGGTATGGATAAAAAGAAATTATTTTCATACTCACTATCATTATAACTCATTTATGTTCTTTTGTTAGAGTTCTACTAGAAATTTTATATCATATTTGATATTTTAGAATGGATTCAAAATAAAATCGCTCTTTTGGATTTTTTTTTAATTTAGAAATATTTTTAAAAATCAAAATCTGATTCCAAAATTGATGGTTGCCTACACATTATAATATCCTTGTGGCCAAAAATAATAGCTAAGACTCGAGCCAGTCTATAGACGGCATAACAGTCTTGATCCATAAGGAAATAGGAACGAAATAGCGTGCTTGTCTACTAGCTAGATGTTGACGTAATATAAAATTTATTTTTCCTGAAATCATCGATGAAATTTACTTATTGATTTTCTTATTTATTTATGTAATATATTATTAGATAAAAGCATTTTGTTCGATCCCATTTTCATATAATTTCTATAATTAATATACACATATTGGAAAAATATGCTTGATAATTGGAGCATCTAAAATATAGAAGATACAACTATTAGATATTAAATCACATGATATCTTGATTAGCCACCGTATGATTAGAATAAACATATAATTTTTTTTTATTTTTGCTTAGCATCTAGCAAATATAATATGGACATGAATTCATTATTTTTTTAATCTCATTAGATTTTTTTAAAAAAACATTAAATGCTTTGAAGAGGTTAAAATAGTTTTTTAAATCAACTATTATTATAATTATTAGGATAAGAAGGATTCACGTGAAGACCCATATTCATTCTATTGTATTAGACTATCCCATCCCTAATCATTTAGTGTAAAAATCTAGATTAAACTACTTTAAAAAAGGTTTAAGAAATCAGGGATATCAAACCAAGGAGTATAATCAAAGCGGTTTGTACACGATGTCACTCATGGTCTCGGTCCACGAGGAAATAGGCAGGAAATGAATAACATGCTCGACCACTGACTAGACAGTATGTCTACTCTTTTCAATTGCTTTCCTTTTATTTTTTAATAAATGTCAATATAAATCACCAAGGATTTTGGGGACATGCTTCATGTAAAGAGCCCTTTGACGTAGCATCTTTCATAGATTTATTTAGCTTAAAAGAAGCATCCACATTACAAGAAAAACACATAACTAAATAAATTCAGCTTAAAGTAAATAAAATCTCACCAAAGGATAGCCCAAAAGTTTAATATGAGATTCAAAATCTTGATACTAAAGTCTTATTAACACAACACTAGTCTCTAAGGTCGTGTCTTGAGGGGAACTACTCGACCCTAGACTCGCATTCCAATAAAAGCCTTCTTCCCAGCCCTAATAGAAGAATTGATCGGAATCACCTTCAAAATGTTGAACCTACTCTTTGGCAATGGCCTGCAACAGGAATTAACATAGAATTTGGGCAAAGACATACGAGTGAAGCAGTCTCACCAAAACAAAAAAGGACAAGGGACATTGGAACTAACTTGCACTGGCCAATAATAACATGGTCACCTTCCTTTATATGGAAGAAAGGAGAAATATGTGCAGGGACATTGGAATGCCTCTTCTCACATTTGAATAAAAGAAAAAAAATCCCCATAACATTTTTACACAATTTGCAAACAAAACAGTGTTCACACCTCTAGTACTTCTTGACAAAATGGAGGTAGTTTGTGCAAATGATGATGGTTTTCATCATCTTAGCATTGTGGCAAGTACCTGCAAAAACATGACCTGTGATTGAGACATTGCCTGTGAATGGGCACTTCTTAGTACCTACAAGCATCATTCAGAAACAAGAGTCAATTTACTAGGAATAGAACATACTTGAAAGAAAACAGTTGCATGCAAAATGAAACTGCAACCATCAAGCTCTTATTCTTTAAACAAGCAGAATTCATTCTTTATATGATTACTACAAACTAAGGCTATCATTACTACAATTGCAAATTTAATTTAATAACTAAAAAGGAGAGAAAGCCCAAAGAGTTGACCAAACATGTATTTGATCTCCCATATTATTCAATAAAAGAGAAGCAAATACAAGACATCCTAAAGCAGTTGTAAATTCCCAAAAGTAGTATACCGTAAAGAAAGCTTTCCACAAGTACTACATCTAGTATAAGCAAGACACATAGCAGCATATATCTATAGCCCAGAAACTACAATAGACTTATTTTTTTTTTAATTTACAATAGTTTGTGTGCCTAAAGATGAAAGAATAACACACCTTCAATTGCCTCTCTAGGTGTATCAAAGCCCAATCCTATACTCTTCCAATACCGGTTTCCACCCTTTCCAGGTCTCTTGCTTTTCCTCTAGTACTAGTTTCCACCCTTCCTAGGTCTCTTGCTTTTCCTTGACTTCTTCGAGCCACAAAATTTCACCACAAATCCATAAATTAAAAATATACTGCCAATAAGAAAAACACAAAACTCCTAATTCACTCAATCACATGACTAAATCACAACTTTCTATAATCTTAAATCCACATATGTCAAACTCTACAACTCAATGACATATACAAAAATCCCAAGTTTATACTCCAAAAAACCCTCATCTTCATAATATTTCTCTAAAATGTCCAAAATGAAGTAGTAACTAAACATTCTTTTTTGTTCCTTATTCAGTTAAAGAATGGAACTTCTTACTCAAATGTATACATTTGTCAAATATTTTTCTATTATATCGTAAGAGGAGGTGGTAGCAAGCAGGTGGTGACAATAGGAAAGAAGAGAAATCACCAGCCACCTAAAGAAGAGAGCAGCAAATTTGTCAATGGGATAAAAGTTATGAAGGTGTTTGAACTCTTGCGTTGTGGCAATTTGGTGCCTATAATTCAATTTTTTGCAATTTAACATCTATGTTTTCCTTTAAGTCACAAATAAGTATCTCCACTAATAGACACAAACAAGCACCAATTTTTTGTCACATATGGCACGTATATGCAAAAAATTGTACACTCGGACAACAACCCAAGCTAAATAAAGTAAGAACTATCTCTCTCCCCTAACTTTAGTTTGATCTCTCTCTCTCTCTCTCTCTCTCTCTCTCTCTCTCTCCCCTTTCTCAATATCAAGCTTTCCTCTACCCTCCTATCTCTTCAAATAAGCTGTTAACTAGGTGGACTTTTACCATACAATCACTTAGATGCAACTATTAAAAAACTAATGTCAAAGACAGCAAAATGATATAAATTTTATCATTAAAGTGTATTCTAATTGCTCTACCGAAAAGTTAGAGAGAATTTTATATAGTTCTTAAGGCTTCTAGTAGTGGTGTAAGACCCAATTTACTAAAGTAGTATCAATTGCCATTCTATTAGGCAAAAATGGTATATTTATTGTCTTTATAGTTAAGTTTTTTCAAACTTTATTACAAAGAGGGGCAGCTGTAAATACCTGGTTTTTGTCCCCTAATTATTATTTTTTTTTTTCATATAAAAAGGAAAAATAAGTAATAAAAATAAAATAAATAAGAATAATACACTAATAATAGAAAATAAAGGTAAAAATAACAATAAAAGACATTTAGGGATTTTTATTAAATTTTAGAATTTTAAAATAATATAAAATTAATAAAAATTGCCATGCTTATATACAATTTGCGTGCAAGAAAAAAATGAGAATTGGGTCAACCTAGCTGACTTGTGTGTGCACTTGGAATGCGTGTGGGAAGGCATTGGTCATAGGTTTGAGTCCCATGGGAGGCACGGTTTAGATTCGTGTTTATCCTCAATCGGAAACAAAAAAAAAGGGAAAAAATGAAAAAGACCCAAAACACGGTTTAGATCCGTGTTTATCCTCAGTCGACCTCGCACCCCTATAAATAAAGCACGAAATGGAAGTTGGAGGGGGGAGAGGAAGAATTAAGAGGAATCAGGAAATAAAAAAGGAAAAGGGGAAGGAAAACAGACTCACCAGAACTCTCTCTCTCTAGATCTCATCGTAGTTGCTTGAACCACTGCCTAAGGTGGTTTTTGACAAAAACCAACACCACCATTGGATTCCTCACCCTTGAAAGCTTCAGAAACCCCTATTGATCGCCATTAACCATCGTCGGAACGCTACCAACCTGAGGAATTCCAATTGCCGATATCCAACCCGAGAACCAGACCTAACTCGAACTGTGACCCGCGTCCAGGTTATTCGGATCTCTTCATTTTTTAAAATTATTATTATTTATTTATTCGTTATTATTAGTTTTAATACTAAATGAAATAAAAAATAAAAAAATAAAATAAAAAATACAAATAAATATAAATAATAAAGATGTATGTTTTTTAAGGATGTGTTAATGAAACTAGGTTTAGTATTTTCTAAAAAATATATATTTATTATAATAAAAATAATGAAAATAATAAATATTTTATCACTTAGGAAACTTCTTTTCATAAAAAAAATCATAATAATTGACTTTTTTTTAATTATAAGTTTTAGTTTTTTTTTTTTCAAAATTAAGAAATAAAGCTTAGGCTTAAAAATTTCTTTAAGTAAATTTAAATGGTAATAAACGTAAATCTGGTTTGTTTTCATAATTAAAATTAATTAATTCACTAAAATTTTATGAAAAGTGAACTACGGCCTATTTAATCCCGAATAACGGGTACGTAGGCACCCTTATGAGGTAACTCTAAAAAAATAAAAAATATATTTTTAAATCATTATTAGTATCATAGTTGTATCATTTTTTCTAATATTTTCTTCTTATGCTAAAAAAGGGTATCCTAACATAAATACATAATTCAAATTTTAGAAGAATAAGCCGGTAACTTTAAGGTTTTAATAGAACTACCCTCGAGTTGAGAATATCTGGTTTTTCTTTCTTCTTCTTCTTTTTTTTTTTAAAAAAAAAAAAAAAGGAGATTTCATCGACTAGTTGTCTAGATTAGAATTAATCCGCTCAATTAATTCTAATTCAATAATTTTTCCTAACTCCAGTTGAGTAACGACTAATTCAATTAAAATTCCTAATTCAAGTCAACGATTTATATTGGACAAGCATAGGATCTAATATGGATTGAATTAGGAAGATAATATAAAATTTTCAAATTAGACTCGACAGGTTGCATATCAGCTTGAATCTTCTTAAGGTTCTTCTTGATTTCGCATTGTGTGACCATGTAACCTAGAAACTTACTTGAGGCCATCCCAAAGATGCACTTTTAGGAGTTGAGCTTTATGTTATACTGCTTCAGAGTGTCAAATGTTTCTCACAAGTCTTAGAAATGGTCTTCAACCTATCTACTTTTCACGATCATGTTGTCAACTCGCATTTCAACATTACGCTTAATCTAAGCTTCGAACATCTCTATCCCTAGCCTTTAAGAAGTTAACCTGGAGTTTTTAACCCCAAAAGACATTACCTTGTAACAATACATCCTAATGCTTGTGACAAAAGATATATGCACCTCATCCTCCAACTCCATGATGATTTGGTCATAGCCTAAGAAAGTATCCATAAAGCTTAATAAAGCAGGGCCAAAGGTCAAATCAATGAGCTGGTCAATTCTCATGAGGGGAAAGCAATCCTTTAGGTAGGCTTTGTTAAGGTCAGAGTAATCTATACACATCTATCACTTCCCATTGGACTTCTGACTAGTTAACAATTAGCTAACTAGGTCAGATAACGTTTCTCCCTAATAAAACCTACTTTCAACAACTTTTGCACCTTTTCTTCTATAGTTGCCTATAGTTCTAGCGCAAAATGTCTCTACTTCTATTTAACGACCTTGGCATTGCTATTGATGTTAAGGTAATGTGTCATAAATTATGAGGAGGTGCTTGGCATGTTAGAAGGCAACTAAGCAAAAACATCATTGTTGAACTTGAGGAAGTAGATGAGCTATTGTTTCAGCTCGACAAGCATTGACATTCCTACCTGCGTAGTCTACTCAACACTACTATCAAGCTAGATCTCCTTAGTCTCCTCGACTAATCCTATCCTAGATCCCAACTTCTCCTTAGGTCCAATTTCAACATTGAAGACCTCTTCCCATTTTAAAGCCCTTAAGTATAAAGTCTTTGCGAGCTTTTAATCTCCCCAGCATACGCCAACTCCATTAGAGATAGGAAACTTAGCTTTTAGGTGAGGCATTAAAGAGATCATTCTAAAGGCACCTTAACTTGGTCTCCCCAAGATGACGTTGTAGGGGACTAACAATCTACCACTATGAAATCAATGTGTTGTTAGGCAACAACCTCATCATCGCCTAACTCCAGGGGAAGTTATTATTATTATTATTAAGATTTTCTTCATGACCTTTCTTAGCCCATTGTCTTTACATAGGTTGTTCAATGAAGTTATTAAGGTTAGCTATGTACTCTTAAGGTATCGTTGTTGGATAAGGTCTTCAAGGGAATTTTTCAACTAATAGAACTCGTTGGCATTGTGACCATGATCTCTATAGAAGTTGTAGTATTTATTGGAGTTTCTCCTTTTCAAATTACCCCATAGTCATGTTGGTTTGGGTAGAATGCTTATGCATACATACCAATCATATAAAATTCTAAATTTATAAACCTAATTAAATCTACAATCTAAGCTAGGCAAGTGTACCTATCTAATGTAGCGTAGATTTTAAAGTGTCTTCCACGAGGATCTTGAAAACAAATATTGGTATTGCCGTTTTCTGCTATCTAGCCTAAATATTGAAATGAGATTTTTGAATTAATTTCTAAATAACTCATTTAGTAACCCTAAGATAAATTATGTATGCTTCAAAAAATGAATTGAATCACAAGACATACCACTCACTTTGATCCACCTTAACCCTTAAAATTCTTATACTAATGGATTGATTAATGATTTATTCATGCTTTGCACTACAAGATCTCATCAATTAAACTAATTACTCTCTTAAGTCAATTAATTCCTAATCATACATGAGATAGTGGAGACCTTTCTCTCACTAATGCCACATAAGATTGCATGAAGTTTAGGATCCCTATAATAAGAATTAAATTCTTTATAGCAAAAAATCAAAATTTCCCTACCTTTAGGTGAAATACTTAATTTCTCTATTAATGAAGATCTATCTTATTAGATGAAACTTCTTTCTATCTAATGAAAATCAAACATGCAGTTGATTCATGCACTAATCAACCTTAAGACGATGAAATCACATGATAGATGCAAAAAACATAAACTTTTCATTAATCAAATAGCAATTGAAATCACATAGGTTAGGATTTCGCAAGGTGCAGGGCATGAAAGATTTACTCATCCATGGAGTTTACAATAAATAGAAAGAATCTAGAAAATATAAAAGAATTCATGTTGTAGAGATAAAACCCTTGTAATTGATGTCTTCGAATCTTTGATGATATGGATGCAATTCCTCCCTTGAAGACCTGCATTTTCTCTCCCCTATGGTTTATAATTCTAGCCCTAAAGTCACTCCATTCCCCTCATAATAAAATAATGGTACTATTTATATCGTCTGTGTATTCATAGGTTAGCACAACCTATCAACACAGTCGTGCTTAAGGGTCAGGCTAAAAACCCAATCTAATTTCTTTTGCTTCTAATGCTTACTATAGTCAGCCCTACTATTTTAGCATGGCCTTATTGAATGCTAGGGCTGAAAAAGAAAATTTTGTTCATTTTCAAAATTACTCCAAACTTGTTTAATTTGCATTGATTTCCCTTTGATCATCATGACATCTTCCTTTAAAACCTTGAAATAATTTTTCATAAAATAAGTATCTTTTTCTTCAATAATTTAATAAAAATATATAACAAATGTTTCCAAATAAGTATAAATAACAAAGGTCTTTTAACACTTGTTAAATGCCCATATAGCAAATTTCCATAAATATATACCTTAATGACTAGTTCAATTAGGTATAGGTGGTGAAACTTAGCATGGCGCATTTTCAGTCTCTTGTGCCATTATCTTGAGATGACCTTTGATCACTTTTGGGGCCAAGTCAATCCTTGATGGATCCATTGTCCTTCTCTTTCATTTTATCCAACCTAATTTGGTCAGATTCCCTCTATGCTAGCATGAAATCCTCTTACTAGATGTACTTCCCAGCCTTCTCCTAAATTCTTCAAAATTTGTTGGCTTGTTCTTCGTTAAGGACTTGAAGAAGTCACCAACAAGCTTGATACCTTAAATTACCACATTCAAGGTAATCCCCTCATCCTCATTGCGAATTTCTAATATCGTAGCATTAAATTTGGTCAAGTAATCTCTAATTGGCTCGTCATGACCCTATTTAATTAAGTCCAGGGTTGACAAGTCCTTGACTAGCAATTTGCTAGTTAGGAAGTGCTGCTAAAATTAATGGGCCAACTCATCAAATGAGGAGATGGAATTGGTGGAGAGGTTGTTGTACTAAACCCAAACAGCTTTTCATAGAGTGCTCAAGAACACCTTATAAGCAACCGCATCACTGAGGCCATGCAGGTTCATCATTTCTTAAAAATCACACAAGTGGTCATTCAAATTAGTTATTCCATCATAAGTGTTAAGCTACAGTAGGCGGATGTTTTATGGTAAGTCTTCCTCTTGTATAGCTTGCATGAAGGGAGTCCTGTTAATGGAGAACCTAGCGAAGGAATCAACTTTTTTGCTTTCCTTTAAGTTAGAAATCCTCTTAATATAATCGTCATTTAGTCGATGTCCATGTCACTGACCTAAAGATTAGCTTAGGTACAAGCATCTAATATCTTGGGTCTATAGTTTCAAGCTGCAATGCATTATGGCCGCATGATGCAGCTGGCAAGATTGACCTAATAACGCTATTAGCATAGGGAGCTCAATTGCGAAGTTCTACAGACCAAGCTTTCTAATTTTTCCTTGGGGCATTCACTACTAGTGGTAAAGGTCAAGAGTTGTTGCATCTATGTTCTAGAGAGTGTGTGGACACATTCTCCAACTTTGGTTTGTCATTGAGTTGCTTAAGTTCAACTACTCGAGACTACAACCTAGTGTTGTCAACCTTTATCACTTCAATTTGTGTGGACAAAGTTTTGCACAAGTTTTCCACATCTAGGAATTTTTTTGCATCAATAGATTGTGTGTTTAGGTTAGATTAGTTAGATGTAGTCACATAGATAGTTTGATCCATGGCCCAAAGGTCCATAGTTTCCCTTGATTTGGTTGTTTTGGACTTTAGTTTCATTTTAGTCATGGGTAAGTCATGAAGACAACACCAAATGTTGTGCTATAGTTTCCCAATAGTGGTTGAGTCACTTACAAAAGAAAGGAAATAGATTTTGGGGGTGCCGAAGGTTACTTCAGCATAACCACTCCAATACCTAAGTCAATACAATTACGTTGTGTGTAAATGAGTGCAAGAATGTAAAGAGTTGGAAATAGATTAAAAAGCATGAATCATCATTTTTTTTTTTCTTTTTCTCATGAAGCATGGCCCATTACTAAAAATAGAAATATCATAGGTACAATTACAATGGTGGAAGATGTGAAAAATGCATCTACCAATCTAAGGGCAAAATATATCCTTTTGAGTATTATATCTCCTTCGAAATTAATTTAGTTTCTTCATATAAAACTACCAAAGATATATGGAAAAATTATGTGTGATATATGAAAAAAGTAGTAAGGTTGATGAATTATCATAATCAAAATCCAAAATTTTGGAAGAGGTAGAAGCATCAAATATTTGCTTGATGGCCAAAAATAAGGTAAGTTCGAATTCCGAATTTGATAGTGATATTTATGAAGAATTTGAAAAATTATTAATTACTTTATTAAAATACAAAATCAAGAATTCTACATTTAAAAAGGAAGTAAAAGCATTGAAAGGTGAAAAAGATATTATGAAAGAAGAAATTTATTTTCATGTCAAAGAAAAAATGATGTGTTAAAAAAGGAAAATGATGTTATTCTTGGAAAATTGGAAGTTTCACTGAATGAAAAACAAAGTTCTAAAAGAAGTGAAACAATTAAAGGTTGGACATGCTGAATTATTTGACTCTATCTAGAATAGATTTAATAAGTTTTGTGAGAGCAATAAAAAGCTTAGCAACTTGATTGCTATTCAAAAATCAAATAGCTACAAATTTGACCAAGTTTCTCAAGGAAAAAGGGTTTTCGTGAAGGATAAAGAACCTAAAATGAAAATAGAAAAAAAAAATGAAAACAAGATTATTGCAAAAAGAAGGTAAAGGTATGGTTATCAAATCTTTATACATGTTTCTTTTATAATAAAATTGAAATAGTGAAAGATATAATGTAACAGGGAAGATTGGATAACAACTCGAATGCAAATTAGTTAACCAAAATTCGGAGGAAAACGTTTACGGATTCATTTTCATAATAATCCCTCCTTTCTTACATGAAACTATATATGTAATATTGGTTTTTACAGATAAGGGTTGTTGAAAAATCTCTAACAACCCATGTGATCTGTTATGGTAAATTCTGGAACCAGATCTTTCTTCTATGGGCAGGCTTCAATTGATTGTGGACAGGCTAATGGGATGGGCTATTTCTTCCTCACAGGCCAGCAGAATAGGCTCACGAGCCTTGGCCCCCATTACCCAATACACCCGGTCCACCAGCAGATCCTCTTCCCGTGCCTCGGTCCACCTACCCGTGTATCGACCCAACAGTAGACTCTTTTTTCCTTAACCAGTCACACGCATGTCTCTTAACCCAACACTTCACTTCCTTTCCTTAACTCTAACAAATTATTCTTCTCATTTACTTTACCCTTTTCTTTCTAGTCCCTCAACATCACAACCAGAAACCCTAATTCGACTTCCCTGTCACATATAACTATTATAAAATGAACAACCTCAATAAAAAGCAAGTGAGCAAAACTTATGCTATCGACTTGCTAAGACCTGTGGAATCAGTGAGTCCCTATAGGTTCTAGGTCAAAACCTACCAAAATCAATGTTTACCACGAGCTTAGTTGATTGGATTTGGACCGGTTAATTTAATTCACAAATAGTTCACTATATAGATAAGTTAATTCACATTTACTTCCAAATTTCGTAAAATTGTAGTTGAAATCTCAAAACTTCCAAAGCCCCCTAAATGTTCTTGATAAATTTCCAATTTTGTTTTCCCTTGCATGGATCGGATCTTGAATGTTTACCTCACGCACAAAATTACTTGTAACGTAATTGGGGCTTTTAATTTCATGATTTTGAAATCTAAATTTCAAAAATAATTAATTTTAACTTTTGACTTTTCATTTATTTAATTCATGTTGATAGGTACATTTTTTACATGGTGGGTTTTACTCGCTTGCATTGGATATTTAGCAATCTCCATTCTTTTCAAGCCCCATTTTGCAGATCTATTGATTAGAGGGCAAACGGGCAATCTATGGAAGTTATGAAGCAAAAAAAAAAAAAAAAAATCTGGAAAAATGAGTAACTTGATGAGCATCGTACTTTAGATTTGGATTCCTCGTAATTTTTTAATAGTTGGTGGTGGTTGAGAACTTGAACTTCAAGATAGACACAAATCAACAATAATAGATGTAATAATATGTAATTTTTCCGACACATGCACTTTCTTTTATCCGAAAATTTTCATAATATGATAGTGAAGGAATGAAAACAATAGGTCATCAATTTTACCTAAGAATTAGAATATATATATATATATTATGTTTAAAAAAAAAGGAAAAAAAGTGGAGGTACTTTCATGGTTTCAAAATGAGTAACCTTTATAAGGGAAGGTTTTAAATTCCATATATACCATCAATTTACTGACCCACTTCATTGCTCTAAATTTCTTTGAAACCCAATAGTTAGAGAAAAGGAGAAATTATAAGTAATATAATCATCTTTTGTTTTTTCTTTTCCTATCAAAATTGTTACATCTCATCAAGCTTTCAAAAAATAATAAGATATTGGATTTTATGGAATCGATCTAAAGAGACCTAGCTAGGTGTATTGCTTCCCCTGGCCCATTCTTGGCCCAAAGAGACCAACATATTGCACAAGTATGATAAAACAGAAGCAACTTCACTGTATCATCGTTACAAAATCAAGTCTCCAACTTAGCAATTCAACGATGAAAAATGGATTTTATCTGCTGCAATGGATTGGAAAACGGTGATCCGGACATGTAGAGATCCCTGCTTAGTACTATTATAATACAGTAGTAGTTTTTACACAACTTTAGTTGCTACATCATGGACTTACTAAGGAAACATATATGATCCTAACTTCCATAATCGAAAGCACCATTCATGTATTCAAAAATATTTTAAGTAAACTCTCCTCTGCAGACAAGGCAATTGCAGTCTCTCCTAAGCTGCAATGAGAACAGAGTACAAAGTGCTCTACTTTTGAATACTTCGAGTTATGTGTTGGTTGGGGGGGCTTATCCTCAGCTCAAGATTCAGCGCTGCACGTTCTTCTTTATCTGGGTCATTAGATTTTATGCGAGAAATATTGTTGATATTTCTCTCTTCGATTTTAACAATCCAGTGTGAAAGAACTATCAGTGTTTTGGTTTCTGGCTCATTGATGGACCTATGAGTTGCAGGATCGATGCCTTGATTCATAAGCTTCTTTTTAATGCGGGTGTTCCAATAGTTTTTTATCTCATTATCAGTTCTTCCAGGTAATCTAGCCGCTATAGAAGACCACCTTCATAGCAAGACAACTATTTGTTAGTCTATGCCCTGTTTGAAACTTCAAGATTTAGTCTTATTAAAAGTGGCTAGAGCATGATATGTACATGAAAAATATTGAGTTGATTTCAGTCAATTCAAATCCTTGAAACTGTAACAGGCAGGTGATATTATTCGTCATGTGCAAATAGTTTCGGATGAAGTAGGATAACATTTATGTACTAATTGTTTTGAAGAGATATAAGCCAATTCCGAGGATAGACCTAGGTTTAGAGACTGACTTGTTACCCAGGCGACTATGCAATTTGATGATGAGTTCGTCTTCTTCATGAGTGAAATTGCCACGCTTAATATCAGGTCGTAGGTAATTGGTCCAACGGAGACGGCAACTCTTGCCACAGCGGAGAAGGCCTGCTGCTTCAGGAAGTGATCTCCAGCATCCCTCACCATGAGCTTGTATATAAGCAATTAGCCTTTGATCTTCTTCTCTAGTCCAAGCTCCTTTGTTGGTGCGGGCTTTCTCAAAACACGGAGACCTCCCCATGTTCCTGTGAATTAACGAAGACGGGGTGATGTTGCGACTTAGAAGTGGTGGATTGTTCATTTGCCACTAGTGGAGAGCATTTAGGTTGAATGAATATGGATAAATCTATATAGAAAGCACTCGTAAGAGTTAAGATAAAGACAACTTGTGGGGGTTGCTGTTAATGGCAATGTTAATGCTTTTAGATTAGAGTTGGCTGAATGGTACGTGTAATAGGTCCACTTGACAATCTTTTTCCTAAAGGCTGCATGTTGGAACGGAAACTATTAGACTACAGTGACATTTTAATCACTTGCAGCATGGCTCATCATCCATTGGTGGGGTTCTACAATTTTGGAGAGATTCTGAAGTCAAACAAAAAAAAAAACATGGTTTATATATATATATATATCAAACCTATATACTAGTTATTATTCAAATTCGATTTCAAAATATGGTTAAATTACACTTCAATTTCAAGCAGCTTATTAAATCAAACTTGAAATTAATAACATTTCAGTCAACTAACTCATTTGTGAAATCAATCTGAAATCATACTTAAACGTTTATTAAAATTCAATCAAGTTTGCATATTTATATTACCATTACAGGCGAAGAATAAAATTAAGCAATTCAAAGCCTAATCTGGTCCTTGGTTGATACCTAGATAATCCATGTGGATGTAACTGGTAAGGAGTTATGATCCATGGTCCTGACATTTAATTTGATAATTGACCAAGGGCTTACAACAGCCACTTAACTCTCCCATCAGAGAGATTCATCTATCCCTATCTCTACTTTCAAGTGGGTAGAAGTCAGAAGAGAAATAAATCCATGCCAACCCCAATAACAGGCTGGACGCATGCATGGATTATCTTTTTGACTTGAGGCACCAGCTTCCTCTTGCTCTTTGCCCGGGTGTCAACGGTAGAAAGTTTAAGAAACATGAATAAAGTTCAAGAAACGTTGCTTTGAAAGAAATGCCAAGAAATTTCTCCTCTTTTATATGAAGAACAGTAAACTTGATCAATCTGTCTGAGGTAATACACCTAACATTGCTAAGATTATAGAATAAAAATATATATCTTCTTTGACAGGCCTAAGCATGATGTGTTCAAGACAACATATGGCAACAAGACTCCCAAAACTCGAAAGGATAATTATATACATCCATTTTACAAAAATGGCAAAGGCACCTCAGCTTTCATCATTAGCAAAGACATCCCTTTGATATCTTTCCTCGACTAGAAACTCTATGCAAAGGATGTTGAGAGAGAGAGAGAGAGAGAGAGGAAAAAGATGAAAATGCTTCTGAAAATTTACATCTCCTCTGGAATCTTAACAAAACTCACCAATCCTCAATTTCATCCTCAGAACTCTCCAATCCTTGATCATCCAAACTCATCTGATCCATCTCATCATCTCTGATCTCCTTTCCCTGGTTTGACATCTGATTAAGATCTCCACACGATCTATGTTGAATCCATCTATGTGCAGGCATATACTCTGTAGCTATCACAGAGAATTTGCATGTGCTTACACCACCATAAACCATGAATCCCTGCTGAGCAAGTTCATGCTGCACACCAAACCCCAGGAAAAGTCATGAATTTTGATGAGCAGAATGACATGACTTAAACAATAACAAGTATTCAGTACTTTTTCAAAATATAGTTTCAAAAAGCCTAAGGTAGGATCTAAATGGTCCTTAAAAGTTTGGAGCCGCAATCCGAGTAACAAAAATGAAAACAAAAGGACAACCAAATCGCTGGCTGATGCAAGTGTACAGCCCTCTGAAATTATTACCCATTGCCACAAGGGAGCATCACATCTTATTTCAAATCAGTTCTAGAACTTTTTAGTAAATCAGCAATCTTGCCAGCAACTGCATGATTGGCTCCATGAAGTGGCACACTGCCAACCTTCTTCCCAGTCTTCTAGTTTTTGCTGCTGGAAGGACATTTGCTGTAATTGAACTGGCACTCCAAACTTATTAGCTACCCCTTACTGGGTTTGTATAGCTTGCTATATAGGTAATCTTAAAAAATGCCTTCAGATAGTTGCACATATGTTATACCCATTAAAAGTTACACATGCCATAAACTAGCTGATACAAAAGTATCTGAGGCTGGATCATGGATACAAAGGAGCAAAGCGCTGGAGGGTATAATTTACAATAACCAAAGCTTAAATCAGAAAGCTGAAAAGTGATAAACACACAGGTTCTACACTTACAAAGCTCTTCCATGCAACAATTAAAAAAAAAAAAGAGGAAAAGATTCATCTCCAATATGGCCAGAAAAGGAGAATCAGATCTCAATAATAGCAGGTGACAATGCCAAGATTTACCTTTTGTTGTAAAGACGATTTTTCAACCTGCCAAAGCTTTGGCTTCCGAATTGCATGCCACCTGCACAGTTCCCAAAAAGTTTTTAAAAAAAAGGACAGAGAGTTCAACTTAACCCATGTTTTTATGACCATGCAAGCAACAGAACAAAATTTGTAAAAGTAGAAACCTTGGAGGCAATGGATGAAAATTTCCAAAAAGTGTACCACGAACAGCAACTGATGCAGCAGCCACTTGCTGTACACCCTCTGCCACATTATAGTTGGCCCAAGCTCCATGAGAAACGCCCAACAGTAAATCAGCCTCACTTAAATATGAAAGCACAGTCCACGCATCATCCATTGCCTCCTCACTGAGGAAATCCAAAACTGCAGAAAGTTGTGTACAAATTTATTACTATTAACAACTACCACCAAAAGAAAAAACTATCACCAATAACAGTTTCATTCATCCTGGTCCTTGTATTAGTCAACAAGGTTACACATCTAGCAGCAAAAGTACCGTTTTCATGTAAGAACTCAGCAACCGGTCTTGCTTGCCCATGTGTTTGCGAAAGCACCTTCTCTGGAGCATCCATTTTTAAAGGTAATCTCGTATATTTCTCCTGTAAAGGAAGTCTGTCATTTTCTGCAAAAAGCATGCACATAAATTTAATATCAGAGAACAGGTTTTGTCGTGTGGGTTGAGAGGGGGGGGGGAGGTGTTGTTGTTGGGGGAACCATGTCTAAGGCATCTACACAGCATGCTAGTCATGTCAGATTCATAGATTATAAAACAAAAATCAAAGATCGCTTTCTGCCCCAATAAGATGTGTATGGATCAGGAAAAGGATGCATCCAGGTTGGAGGGGAAAACATCTTATATGAGAATTCATAAAAATATACCCAGCAGGCAGGTGCTTCCCTTCTCTCTTTTATTGTGCAGGAACTTTCCTAGGGCATGAAATAGAGAGAGTGTTCCATCTCGGCCAAAGTTCACGATAAGATCATTCATAGGCCCATCAAGTTTGCATGAGTCAATAGAACCTGATGAAGATACTTTTGAATCTTGAACAGCTAGAAATTGCAATGATGTGATTGCATGTCTGAGATCACCTCCACTGGCTTTTGCTATTGAATCAATCTGCTCAGCAGTCACCTTACATCTCTCTTGGCTACATATTCTAGAGAGTGTCCTCTTGATGGAATTGTTTGTGATAGGATTAAATGTAATCTAAAATTTTTAAGAAATCAATTCAGGTCAAATGAGCATCTGGTGAAGACAAAAAAATGTCAAATAAACCGCAGTAGTTTAAGAAAAGCAACCTTACAAGCTCCAGCATGCTCAAGGAACAGTCTAAGTTCTTCCAAAAACCGTGCAGTGCCGTCATCTGAGTGAGCTTGATCATAATCAGTGAGCACTACAGCTGTTGGTACCCGAATGGATTGAACAAGCAAGTGGAGGCACTTTTTAAGTCTTTTACAACCAACCTTTCCATATGCCACAGGGAGGTCATCGATGAGAAGCATCATCAATGATTTTGAATCTCCAATAAACGATGGAGAAATCATTCCGTACTTTCTTATCCGTTCAACAAAGAGCTCAAACTCATCCAACTTGGACATATATTGTATACCTGGTCAAAACTAATGAACTAGTGACATTCTTGGATAAGGAAAAGTTGTACATCATTAAAAATGACAGAACTTTTCCATTTACTTACCAGTTATCTGGAGCACCAGCATAATTATCAAGGACAGTGTAAAAAAGTTTTGAGGTCCATTATCACCTTATGCAGAACATATTTCTTATGACATTAACACTGGTCTGTATTGAGCAGATCCTTACCATATACAATTTTAAGAGAATTATGAACTCAAATGCTATTTTCACCTTCTAGAAAGAATAATTTTTTTGTTTATTTTTTTGACAATTACCTATTAATAAGACTAATGCACGGAGAATAATGTACACAAATACCATCTGAAAGTCCGAAAGTATCCATCATTTCTAAATAATGAACAGAATACAGTTGCCCAGAATTAGCCACTCTGAGAAGGGCAACTCAAAGGTACAACCATTTTACAAAGTTAAGCTTCAGGATACTTCACCCCAAAAGAAAAAACAAAAGAATATTTCATCCCAAAAAATTGAACCTTAAGCTACAAGACATGTAGAGAAGAAGGAAAAAGTACATCAGCTTACCTGCATTACTGCTATAAATATGTTCCTTCCAAATTGTAGGAGTAGGAGTATCCCATTCACAAACTACAGCACCTAGGCAAGACGCAATCACATGGATTGTTGCCTGCAAACAGAAAATTGAGTAAGCTTTTGATGGGGGGAAAAAAAATTCTTAGAGATTCAAAAGAATTTGCATTAAGCATGATAATATTTGGTGCTTTCTAATTTTAGATCATTTTTTTGCCAATAAAGAGGCTTCCAGAAGAATAAATATCATGATTTGGGGAAAGTTTAGGTCTAATGATGGCAGTAGTTATAGCCTTAGGGAAAAAAGAATGATCTATGTAATGGTCAGACTCATAACTGGATATTTGAATGTGTGCTCACAGTTGCCACAACATTTTTCACACATGGAGATAATCTTTGGCTCCTCTTATTTCACATCCATTATAAATTTTTAAAGGGAAAAATACAATTTTAGTCCTTGATGTTTACCTACTTTTCTATTTGAGTCCACAACCTTTTTTTTCTTTTATTTAAGTCTTCAACCTTTTTAAAATTTTACAAAAATAGGACTGTTATAAAATACGATAAATTTTTATTCATACTAAGTATATATAGGCTTTTAATTAACCTTATGCTAGTTACCCAAAGTAGTAAGAACACATACAAATTTTTCCAGCTTTTTTTCTTAATTTTAATTATTATTTTAGAATTTTTTATTATATTATACCATTAAATAAATTGAATACTATTTTTTATTATATTATATAAATAAATATATTTAATGTCATCATTTTATTAATTTAATTATTATAGACAATTTTGAAGTTCATACACATCACGGATTAATGGAAAACTTTATAAATTTGATGAAAATCCTATTTTTGTAAGGTGCTGAATACATTGATGACTCAAATGAAAGGGAAAAAAATGTCAAGAATTTAAATAAAAAAGTAAGTAAACGCTAAAAACTAAAAATATACTTTTCTCATTTTAAGAGGGTTTATATAAGGATATAACCCAAGACAAGAGAGTACTAAGACAATGATCCATTAGACAGATCGAGATGTTTCTAAATCTGCAACAGCAGCCCAGACGTCAGAAACATACAGGCTGAGACCACTGTCAATCAGGTCCATGCAGGTAGTGATTGGCCAATCTGATGGCCCTAATCAAAGGCTAACACTGGATGGAGGGAAGGAATTGATTCTGGAAGGACATGGAAGGATATTGCATTTGTTTTCTTGTTTGGAAACGACGGAGAATTAATTCTGCATGGAAAGCTGCAAAAAATGCTCAGAACCTCCAAATTGTGGATGTTGTGAAGAGGAAATGTGTGAAGTTGCATATTTTCCCTTACTTTCCCCATTGGTGATACCTCAATTTCCATCCCATCCATAATATCCAAATAATGACAACATCGATAACATTCAAGCCTTATTCTGACTACATGTTATAGGCTTATGAATTTTGTTTTATCATCACACTCTTACAAACCCATACTTTAATAAATAGCAAAACATGTTATATCATTTTTTTATTGCATCGCAGCACTTCTTTTTCAGTTCACGTCCACCTCATTTTATGTAATTAACATCTAATGTCGCAAGGTTTAACAAATACCCCAAATGCACACCTATGCACCATAACCATCTTCTCATCTATAGGTGTTAGTCCAACTTCCTCTCTAAAACATTCATTTCTTATCCAAGCCATTCCTGTGTGATCCCACATCCATCTTTAGCAATCTCATCACTGCTACTCTCGTCTTTTGCTAATTGATGTGTCTAGAATTGAGATCCCATACTAAACAAAATCAATTGATAATGCCTGATGGATGGTCTTGCAGTGAACTTGAACAATAAAAATTACATTTTTATGGTTTTTGCATGTTTACAAGACATAAATAATAAAGGATATAAATGAATATGTTTACAAGACATATAATCTCTAGTTCAATCCTACATTGAACTAGAGATTGTATTTAAAATTGACATGACACACAATCTCAAGAATAATAGAAAAGTTAATGGGAAACCGATATGATGCATAGATTCTAATTAATTGGTGTTTGCAGTAATCTAAAATGATTGATGAGAGCAAAGGCAATTAGAATGAAAATAAGTCTCCTTAAATTCTTAGATTGAATAACAAGTTTAACATATACAACTGGAAACACCCTTAAAACTTCCCTAATTTGTGCTAATAAAGAGAGAGAAACAATAATGTAGAGAGAGAAAATGCTGTCTTCTCTCTAGGAAACTCTCCAAACCACCTTAAGAAACCACTCTTCTTAGGCAATCACACATCACCCAATTCTCTAGATTCCTAAACCAAACCTCCATTTTTTTCTATGTTCCTTGTTCGATTTTTTTTGCCCTCCTTTGCCGCATTCAGGATTATCAAAGCTGAGGAGAGGCGGTATGGACTCAGCCAAGAAAACAAAGGGAGTGCATCAGGCTATGCTTGGGGATCACTTCCCTCTAGTTTTCTTTGAATCACCAAGCGTCAATAGGGAGGGAACGGACCCAAAGGTGGTTTCCAAGGTTTACCGGAAAAAAGAAAAGGCAAAAGACATTTTTGCCAACCAGGACAGCTGCCACAAAACTTTTCCTAAAAGCAACAATTTGGAGCCTCGTGCTTCTGATGATAGGACAATTCTAAAAAGCCAACTTCAGGGAGAAATATGTCTGAACAATACACAGGTCAACCCTCCAATGCACGTCCCCCCAAATACGTCCTCTTTAGGAAATACCACCTTAGAGGAGTTAGATGGTTTGTTGGAGAAACTACAACACCAAAACCACCCAGCTAAACTGCTTTCCCCAACAAAAACCACAGAGGGAAACGTGCATGAGGCCAAATCTTATGCAAATGCATGTGTCTCCAAAGATCCAGTCCAAGTCTCAGACTTTAACCTACAATATATCCCTCTGGCTAGAAAGGGCACTATCCTTCACATAACGATTCCATAGCAAGTGGAAGATGCTGGAGTGGAACACTGGCAGTCCACTTTGGTTGGCTTCTTCCTTGGACGTAGGCTGCCATTTACCTCGGTTCAGTCCATCACTTTCTGCTTATGGAAAAAAATGGGTCTCATTGAGGTGTTGGGAAGCAAAGGAAGTTTTTTTTTATTTCTAATTTGTCAAGGGAAGTGACTTGAACCCGATACTTGAAAGAACCTGATACTTTGCACAAAGGTTCTCAATACTTCAAAAATGGAGGAAGGGTATGCCCTTGGACAAGCCCTAACCAACCAAAGTCCTTGTGTAGGCTCTCTTCTCACGGATTCCATGCGAATATTTGAATAAGGAAGGCATCAGCTATATTGTTAGTGGCATGGGGATCCCTCTTTAAGCTGATACCTTAACAACTTCTAAGCAAAGGGCCAACTATGCAAGGGTTTTGGTTGAGATTGATGCTAGGGAGGAGTTAATCTCCCAAGTTGAAGTAGAGGGTCATGATGGATTGATTGTGAGGATTCCCATGGAGTATTAGTGGCTCCCTCCCAGGTGTGGAAGTTGTAAGGTGTTTGGTCACACATGTAGGGCAGACCTAAAGGAGAGTGCTCCAGCCAAGACAGGTAACTCTAAGGTGAAGGTCTCGGAGGAGAATTGGATTCCTGTTAAACAAGCAGACAAGGGTAAAAAAAAGTTGCATGAGGAAGGAATGGGAGGGAATATGGATCATGCATCCCTGTGCCATCAGTTAAGAGTGAAGGAAAGTGAGGAGGTTCAATCCCCCCTTAAGAAGGATGCTGTTGTACCTCTAGTTGCCAAGGAAATGAGGCCTATTCCCAAGCTGCATAGTGAGCAATCCATAGAAAATGGGATGGAAACTGAGGAGGTTGTGACTGAGAATGGGGATGCAACTGTTCCAGGTCAGAGGGATACTGAAGCTGAATTGAATGTGAGGGATAACAACAAGAATGAAGCGCTTGAAGTGAAGGAGAACCCTACCTGGAATCTGATCCAGACACTGATATGCCCACATGTGTGCCCGATTGGTCTAATAAGCAAAATCATAATCCCATTTTGAGGAAGCCGGATAGGGTTTATGGTTAACCATGAGTGGCTAAATGTACTCCCTAGTATACAAGCAAAATTCATGTCCCCCATCCTCTCGAACCAAGTGATTGCTTGCATGGACTACCGCTCGAGGCGTAGGAAAATTCCATTCAAATTCTTCAACTTTTGGATTGAACACAAGAAATTCAAAGATCTAGTTACTAATACATGGAAGGAAGAAGTGAGGGGATCTAGAATGTTCCAAGTTGTTAGGAAGCTAAAGCTGCTCAAACAGGGTCTCAAATGCCTCAACTAGATTGAATATTCTCATCTCTTAGGACAGGTGCAAACAGCAAAAAACAGATTACTTCAACCACAAGCCTCGATTTATGCGGGAGGAGACACATCTTGAATGGAGGAGGAGAACAAGGATTTTAAAGAATACTATTTACTTAGGGGGGGCGGAGGAGAGCATCTACAAACAAAAATCAAGAGCTAAGTGGCTAAAGTAAGGCAATAAGAACACCTCTTATTTCTAGAAAGCCATGAAAAACTTACATAACCGATGCTCCTTATATCGCTTGTCAAGGGAGGACAGAAGTGAGGCAATTGATGTGGAGATGATCAAAGATTCAGCAGTAGCTCACTTCCAACAACTATATCAACGGCCCCATGATTGCCTGGATCCGATTGAAGTCCACAGTCTGGTGACTTGGGGATTAAGTGAGCAACAACAACTTGAACTTGATACCCCTTTTACTGTTGAGGAGATCAAATGGGGATTCTTCTAACAAGCAAATGATAAAGCACCGAGTCCAGATGGGTTCTCTATTAAATTCTTTAAAGAGGCCTAAGATGCTATTGGTGATGACTTGATTTGAAGCAACCAAAGAATTCGTGATATTAGGGCACCTACTAATGGAGATCAATGCTACCATTATCTCCTTAATCCCTAAAGTGGCTAATCCGTCCAAGCTTGCAGATTTCTACCCAATCATATGCTGTAATGTCTTATACAAAGCCATATCCAAAATCTTAGCAACACGAATTAAGAAAGTGCTCCCCTCCTTGATAGGATAGGATCAGAGAGCTTTCATCCCCGGGAGAAGAATAACAAACAATATACTCATTGCCCAAAAATTGATGGCGAGTTATCATTCCCAATCGGGAGCACTTCATTACACATTAAAAGTGGACTTGCAAAATGCTTATGACATGATTAGGTGGGACTTTCTATTAGAGGTACTCAAAACAATGAATTTTCCTCAGCACATCCGATCCCTGATAGAGCAATGCTTGACCACTCCGAAGTTCTCCATCTGCATTAACAGTGAACTAACGGGATATTTGCGAGCCACAGGGGGGTTGAGATAGAGAGATCCACTATCGCCTTACCTATTTGTAGTGGGAATGAAAGTACTTTCCTCTCTACTTAGGAGACTACCGGAGAATCTCCAATTTTCCCTTCATTGGAGGTGTAGACCTAAGAAACTAACCCATCTTTGTTTCATAAATGATCTCCTTATTTTCACAAAAGGCAATACTGCATCCGTGTCCTTGATCAAGGAAACTTTACAACATTTCCACTCAATCTCAGGACTAGTAGCCAATAACCAAAAGAGCGACATCTTCTTTTCCAACGTCTCTAGAAGAGTGAAAGAGGACATTCTTGGTACCACCTAGTTTCTAGAATGTAAACTGCCAGTGCACTATCTAGGAGTACCATTAATCTCAACAAAGCTAAAAAAGGAGAATTGTGATGCTCTCTTAGAGAGGATGTTGGCGCGAATCAACTCATGGACATCAAAATACCTATCACATGCGGGTAGACAGCAACTAGTCAAATTAGTTCTCTTTCCTATACAGGTCTACTGGAGTTCTATTTTCTTATTGTCTAAATCTATCATAATGAAAATGGAACAACTACTCAAGAGCTTCCTATGGAGCGGGAGACCAACCATATATACCAAGGCAAAAGTGAGGTGGGATGAGGTGTGCAAGCCTCAGAAATGTGGTGGTTTAGGTATTCCCAATTTATGGCATTGGAACAAGGCCATCTAACTTAAACATATTTGGCACCTATGCAAGGAAGGCCCAAGGTGTTTGTGACCCGAATGAGTTCATTCAACACTCTTGAAAGGAAGGAATTTCTGGTCTTCTAGAGCTCCCGCCATTTGGTCCCGGTCCTAGAAGAAACTACTGAAGCTCAGAGGCTTAGTTTGGTCAAGTTTCCAGTGGGAACCTAATAATGAACTAACCATTTCACTTTGGTTTGACTTTTGACTCTCATTTGACCCTTTGGATACAATATTCAGTGCATGTGAGATAGGAAGTACCAAATTCCCACCCATAACAAAACTATGCTCCCTAATGAAAAATAATGAATGGAGCTTACCGAGAGGCCAATTTTGGACTAACATCCACCTCCTATCCACAATCTAGCCTAACCCCTCTTGCTTCAATTGACTCCGCTAGATACACACTAGCACAAGAGTGTATACTATAAAAAGTGGACACACATTTCTAAGTTCACCAAGTTCTACAACCCCTTGGCATAAGGTGATATGGAACAAAACATCATTGCCAAGATACTACTTTATCTTATGGCTAGCTTGGTCGGGTAAATTGTCTACTCTTGATAGGCTGACATCATAGGGTATTGCTACTTCTGCTATCTACCTCCTCTACCATCAAGCACTCGAAGATTATACTCACCTATTTTTTGAGTGCAGCTACTCATCCCTGATTTGGAATCTAATCTATGATCACCTCTAGTGCCCGCCTTCCTTCAGAAACTGGTTGGGTGCAACCACTTCATTAGTTGCTACAGCCAACTCATCATCTCTTATGTGCTTAGCTTGGAGAGCGGGACTAGCAGCAGCAATTTACTGCATCTGAAGAGTGCGTAACAAAGTACATCTAGGGGATATCCTCCTAAACCCGTGCTCCATAGCAAATCAAATTAGAGCATACACATTCAAAATGTAACCTTTGAAGATATTTGCCATGTGTTTGTTCTTGCCTATGCTATCATGTTGTAAACTTTCCCGTATCTCTATGGTTGAATAGCATTTTAGAGCAATAAAATTAATTATTTATCTAAAAAAATTTGTGCTAATAAAGGTAAAAATGTAATTAACTAAGATAAATAAATGAAATAGATAAAAAAGACAAAAATATGCATTCAAGGAGATTTTTGAATGTCATATCAAGGTGTTTAAATGAAATTCAACAATCTAAAATTTTGAGAGTTGAGGTACTTCATTTGAATGGCCTCTAGAAGCATCCAAATGGATACGATGTAAAATCCCATGCAATTAAACAATCCCATATGAATTAAGGGTAGAGATGCCATCAGGTAGGTTATTATAGAGTATCTAACTCACTTGCCTTGATAAAAACCCTATAGCGTTTTAGGATGAATTCTGGGATAGATTTCAACACCTTATAGGGTTTCGGATTGGGTTTTAGAATTAAAAGAAAACCTAACAGGAAACTAAACCCCATAAGAAATAAAATAATAAATATGATATATATATATATAATAGTACATGTTAGTATATAGTATGAAGCATGCTAATGCTATACATTAGTAAAAATAATAATAATAATATATTAATAATAATAATAGTTAATAAAAGTAATATTTTGATTTTTCAAATGATTCTTTTTCACTCTAATAAATTCTCAAAATAATTTTTTTTTAAATTTACATTCATAATTGGAATTTTGTACTTTCAATTGTTAATTATCAATTGAAATTTAAAAAACTTAAACACAACTAAAATTTATGGATTGAGTGACTTAATAACCAATGTTTTATTATTACAATCTTATCATCATTTGTTGAGACATAATTGGAAAAACTAATAGTGTCGAGTCAGGTTGGGTCGCAAACAAGAACAAGATAAAAAAATAACCCTACAAGAGTGGGTTCTAGGAACATGGCACTATAAGATAAGAGGTCGGATTCTAGTTTTGCAAAACCCATCCTAAAGCCGCTCTAGTGAAAAAAATCAATGTTGGTTTATAAGGCTAAGAAAGTGAATATCAACTTATACAAGCTAAGAACTACAAAACTAAGTAATTGAAAAAGCTAACTAATCAACTATTGGCATGGCAATTGACTATTTTTATGCTAGATATTACAAATGATATCAAAGTTAACCCCTTACCAATAAGTAAAAAATTCGTGGACAAACCGAGGCAAAAGTTAGTAAAACCATTTCAACCCAATTTAGAGGAGATATGAAGAGGTCAAGGAATGATGCCAGGGGTAAAACTCCCGACAAGCTTTTAGGATGACCTATAGGTGAGGGTGGTAGGTATAAAGTGAATCACGCAATAAAAAGAGGGGAAAGCTAAATCTAATTATAAGGTCTCACAATGAAATCATTTTTTCAAAGAGAAAAATTATGAGACCTTATGTGACTAAAAAGTCTTATGTGTATTCCAAAAAAGAATTAATATTGGTATGAAATCAAAATAGTAAATACTTAATGCTAGTTAAGAACTTTTGAGCCAAGTGGTTGTCAAGACCATCAATCACCTATTGGCCTAACCATTGACTATTTTTGAGTTGGATATTATTGCCAATTCATCAAAATGGCCCTTAGAGGCATTTGAATGAAGTTCTCATAAGGACTCCTTCAACCCCCTAATCTTCCTAGGGGCAGAATTAATTTGACTTTGCTTACTCCCTCGAGGCCCATCACCTCTTAAACAAAGTCATAGGCCTTGTATCTATCACTAATGTCCATAATAGTTTTTTCCCCAGCACCCAAAGCTACAAAGCATGGCTAGTCTTATAGATATAGAATAGAATTTTCTTTCCCCTTTTTTTAAGTTAAACCAATAATTTCATCAAACCAAAAAGAAGGAGATGCAACAACAATGTGTAGGATGGAGGGGAAATGGCCCACTATATACAAGACCTGAAACTAGGACAAAACCACTCTACAAACAAAAGGAAAACCAAGCAAAACTATCTTCGATCATTGATGATTTGGTACTTATGCATAATTTATATAAGCCTTCGCTAGACCACACAAATTGGGGATAGGCTTCACCAAAAGAATTGAGTTTCTCGCACACCAAAGTGCAATACACCATAGCTGCAAGAGCTGACTTCCAGATGTCCGGAACTTGATTGGAAAAGGTGTAACAACCCATCAGTCGCAACCCACCAAGATCTAGTTGTAGGTGACTCAGCATCGCAACACAGCCCCAACCTCAACCCAATCTGGAGCAGCAGACATTGGAAGAAAAGGTGCTCATGAGATTTTGCATTTAAGTTGCAAAGATAGCAGGTTGTATTATAAGTGATCCCCCAAAGGTAGAGTTTATCAAGTGTATAGAGTTTCTCACTAAAAACAAGCCAAAAGATGATGACACTCCAAACCACCTCTAACTAGAGGACACTCAAGCCAGCAGTTCTCAACATACTGTAAACTCTTTTAATGGAGAACATGGCAACATGCCATTAGAAGAGGGATGCCACACTCACTTATCTCCCAAAGAGGGGGTTGGGGCACAACAGTGGGGGAATTTGCAGATTTTCCCAAAAACTAAGAGGAAAAGCCCATGAATCATTCTCTATCAAGGAAAACACTTTAGAGTTTAAAGGCAAGCCCGAAGATGCAATTTCTGTTGCATTGATCAATTCATCAAGAGGCCCTTGTGGTAGCCAAAATTCAAACCATAGTTAAATGGAGATACTATCTCCAACTATCCAACTAAACTACCAACATACAGAAGCGCATAATTTGAGGAATTCATCCCATGTCCAAGAACATATTGAGGGAAATCTAACTGACGAGAAACTCCTGCCTTAAGGAAAATAACATGGATCCAAATTCCAATCTACTCAAGTACCACACAAACCACAATTACATAGGTTCCACAAATGTTTTGTCCATGCTGCTTTGTTCCATTATGATGTGCATAGGAGGAAAATCACTAGGACATCAATCGTAACAAATGAACAAAAATGGGTCTTCCAAATATAGAAGAGAATAGTGAGGGTTTATGTAGGGTTTTAGCTATTTGCATGAAAATTACCTCTCCGTATATGACTCACTATAAAAATAATTCCCTCAACCCTAAACCCAACTTGACATGACTCACAAACTGGAATTTAGGACACTACTCGCAACAACCTTGCCAAAGGATCGATAAGAGTAAGGGTTTAGATATTGAGGACAAAGAGTCAGTAACTAGGGTTTTGTGAAAAGTATATTCTCATTCATTGATTATGGCTACAAAAGATGTTACTATTTATAGTACATCATTAGGGTAAAGGGTAAAAGAAGAAAAGTGATTAAGGCACAAGCCAAAAGAAGTAAAATAATAAGGTAATTACAGGAACAAAGAATAATCTAGAACTCTGTAACAAAGGGCAGCACTGACATCAGGTAGTTGTCTGGCTATCAGTAGGATGAAAGAGACTCAGAGTTAACTAGTTGGTACGACAGAGAGCCCATCTGCTCAGCTAAAGAATGGGACTAGTCAGTAATCTGTTTAGCATCAGCTGACATGCTCGGATTGCCTGTTTAGTGGATGATGCTTTAGGGTAAGACTAATCAGATCACAGGGTGAGGATTGGCAATCTTGAACTGATCGGTCGGACTCTAGGCTTGGTCGGCCATTATTGCTCGAGCACTCCCAGAGATTGTTCTCACTCAATAAGCTACTCTTTGTCAGTCCATCTCCTCCACAACCTGAGCAGCTATTAGAATAGAGTTTCTACTCAGGATGTGATATAATTCATTGGAGTGCATGATAGCAGTTTCATCGCCAGTTGATTGGATAAAATCCTCCCTGTATGGTTTTAGAGTCCTTGTATCTGTGCTCTAGTGATAAGTCCCAAATTGGATTCCCATCACATTGGATAGGTTCTACACATGTTTTTCTTTCCCTTATTTTCCTAGCTCAATTTTCCTTCCTTTTCTTTCATTCCCTTTATTTTATATCTTGGGTCATAATTATCCATATGAAGTATAAAATTGTAAAAGCAGTAATCCAAAAGGTGATAAAACACACGTAAGAAAACTAAAGACTACACTAGAAACCCTATTTTTTATGGGGTGGCTTCCTAGATGTTATTAACACTTAAACATCAACATCAAATGCTAACCAAGGATGTGAGAAGTAAGAAATTACCAAAAATGCAAGGAGTAAAAGTAGCAATATAGATCAGTATCGGAAACTTACATTTTGTGAGGTGAAATGGAGTCATAATTGAACTCCAGCTTGAAAAGCAAATAAAACTAAATTGAGAACTCCAGCTTGAAAAGTGAATCAAACTAAATTGAGTGTATGTGCTCGACAACATAAAACTACTGAACATATAAACGGATGGCAGCTAATAAATGAATAACATTTTAAGCATGATGATTCTACTGGTTGAAATACAGTGAAAAATATGACCTATATAAAATAAAGCACCATGAGAAAAGGCACAACATACAGATTTCCCAACACCAGCTGGCCCAGTGATAACAAGGACATGATCTGCAAATTTATCCTGATAGAGAGAAAAAAAAAAGGGAGTTTACCAGCTTAGAAATCATAGGGGAAGTTTACTGCTTCAAACAATATAAATAAAGAATTCAAGCAATTAGTTAAACATAGTCCAGCCAGCTCTTCCTATCAAAAGTTACAATTACTAATAGCAATCAAATTTTCTAAGCCTCTAAAATTTTAATGAAACGAAGAGGGAAGCTCCTCATAGAAGGATAATGGAATTATCTATACTACCACAATTGTATCCAATATTAACCTACAAGAAGGAGATTTATTCTTGTCAGAAGTCCCAAAGAAATTTTTTTATTATTAATCAGTAGTATTATATTATCCAGCTTAAAGGACATAGGAACTGGAGATATCGTTACCAATAACACCATACAAAAGCTAATACAAAATAAGAAAGACATCCTTTCTCCACCTCTAATCAACATTGTGAGCTGCACTTGTGAAGATTCGAATTGCATGCAATCTTCATAAAACCTCCAAATATAAACCTACAATCATTTGATGTGAGATTTTTTTTTTTTTTTTGGTTGGTGGGTAAGTTGATGTATGAATTAAAAAAGCATAGAAGATGAAAAGGACAAATTATCTGTTCCCCCACCTCATGCACAAGTCTAGTCCAGCTCATGCTATGTAAATAGCCGCAAGCAATTATCTTAATGAGATTTTGACACAGGATCTCATGCAATTTGTCATGAAAACTCCTAGAAACTTATCATAATTGTCAAACTTGCGATTCTAATTACAACTAAAATATATAGAATAAATAAAAACAAATAGAACCATCTAAAACTGATAAAATCGAAAGCTTGTAAAATCATATAACTAAATACCTAATTTTATCAAGGGTCTATACCTAAACGATTTTGTATCAATTTTGACTAAAAAAAAAAACTTATAAAATTGTAATCTCATAAAATTGTACAATTAACTTGTGATTTTAACAACCATGATTCTATCCCTAAGGTCACATTACTCTAATTAGGATAGATGATGTCCAATCTTACTCTTCTGTAGCCAAACCACAACCAAGTTCTATCATTAAATTGTTGTCAATGGTCTACATAAAATAAAATATAAAGAGAGGGAGAGAGAGATGTACAATATCAAGGAAATTTTTTGAGGAAAAAAAAAATTAATAGCATGGCGAATATGTAAGACTTCTATCCCTAGAATGTCTTTCTCATCATTTTACAACCTTGCTTGAACAGGGTCTTTCTCATCATATTAGGAAATGGGTGCACTTTTCAACACATCTTTAGAAGTAAAATGTCTACATTTTAAAGCACAAATCTGAACCCTTCAAGTTATATGATGGGTGTAGATGGTCCCAAGGAAGTACGCTTGCATTTTATTTTTAAGACTAGCTCCAGAATCTCAATGATGGAAAAAGACAATACTTTGCAATTTATTTCTAGCATTTAATACATGCTACCTCTAAGTACAGGATGTTCTATGAAATCAGATTACAAAGAATCCAAATTCTTAGTATTTTCACATGAACTTAACGAAGATGCAGGGCCAAATATTTTTACTTGATAACTCCCAATCGCATGAAATCCAAATAAGTGGTGAGAGGAGTCCAATTTCATGGAATTGAGAGCCATGAGATGTACACTATTTTAATCAACATATCCTGTATTCTCATCAAAACATTCTCCAAAAACAATACAAAACTCGAGTCCTTGATAATTTTGTGGAATTAACCAAATGAAGTTTGCATATAGCCTTACAATATACACAGCCTTAGTCGGTACAGCAACATTTCAAATCCAAACTGCCATCTATCACAGTTACCTATTATCAAAAACAATAGAAAATCGGATTACTTAGTGATCCATTTTATGGGATTAACCAAAGGACATTTAACTGTTGCCATATAATATACATTATTCTTGTTCTATACAGCAACATTTCAAATCCAAACTGTCTTTCATCTCAGTAAATTACTGCAACCCAAAAACTTGCCTATCAACCTATCAAAACACCATTCTTAAATTTGCATCAACCCACACAGATACATTATCTTAGTTTCTTCACAGTTCATACTTCTTGATTTAAGCTTCAAAGCCTAAAAAATTTTTACATGGTGAAGACTGGCAACCATCCAAGTCGTCCATTCTAGAGGAAATGCAACTAAAATATATCTACTAAGTAATCAGAAACTGAAAATCCAGGGCTTGTACACGCCTCTTTTCATTCTGTATCATAAGAAGGGAAAGCCATAGCCCAACTCATGTCATCAATCATTATTACAAAGTTTTTCAGACAACTACGAAGTCATCAATGGGATTTGCAATAAAAAAGAGCAAAGAGAAACATACAATAGTATCAGTAGTTCAATTATCCAAAATAAATAAATAAATAATAATAATATCGGTAGTTCAAGCAAGATGTGGCAGCATGGTTATGCATGTACAAGAACAAAAAGGGTAATCAAACCTTTGAAGAATTGAACCTCTGCTCAAACCATGCTTTCACCTCTTCAACCTACAAGCACAGCCATGAAAATGATCATTAACATACTCACATGCACAAGGTCAAGCAAAATGATTTCACCTTTTTCTTGTGAACAGCAAGCTCTTCAAAGGTACATGGTCTGTACTTATCCACCCATAGCTCCCCTGATCCTCTCCTCATTAAAGCTGGATTACATTGTTTCAATTTTTCAAATCAACAAATATCACAAATTAAACAGTAAGACAAAACATTTACATCAGAATGAAAGTAAATTATGATCTTCTGCTTCGAAAAACAGCTACTATTTACATGTACAGGTGAAATCACACAAGTCTTCCAGAGGCCCTCCAGAAGTATCTCAGTGCATAGAGCCTTACAACATACAATAACACAACAATAAAATAAAAAAACAACTTGGTAATAAGGCTTCATTTGGTTTTCCCATGGAATAGGATTCCAACAATTTTTTTTTTTTTTTTCAATAATAACTAATGGGAAAAATGAATTTATTTCCAAGAATACCATGTCTGTTTATAATCTTATCCTACTTCCACTCAAACTCTTATAAAAGAGAATATATTTGGAACCCTGTTCTATTAGAAGTCCTGACATGGCTACAAAGTGTTGTTGCATATTCACAAGGCACAAACTACTGCCTTGAGGACTCCGTCAGCATATCAACTAGGGGAAAGATGTACATAGTTTCTCTCAAGAACAAAAGCTGCATCCAATTAAACCAATCACATAAGGATCCATTTCTATATATTCCAACAGCCTTACAAGATTTATTCCATTCCTTTTTCTTTCCACCTCTATGCCTACTACATAAATTGTTCTTTTTTTTTATTGAGTGAAATTCATAAATTGTTCTTCATTCGTATGCAAAACATTAAAATTGAATTAAGCCATGTTCAAGGGTTTTGCAGGACGGTCCCATGCCCAATTACCGCCATGCGCCGAAAGAAAACATCAGACTGTATTATAATACAAAAATCAATAAATGAATAATTAGCAAAATGTCTATGACTGGATAAAAGCAAATCCAGAAACGAACAGCAACAATTGCATACCGGCAGATTGAGATACCGTAAGCCCCGTGAACACTTCATTGAAATCCCCATCCAAAAACTCAAACTGCATAACCGAAATTAACACTTTTACAAATCTGTCAAATAAATACCATTAACGACGTCTATATTAGGCTGAAAAAAAAAAAAAAAAAAAGCACTAATGACATGGTCCTCTTCACAATCACGTAGATGGTTATATGATGGAGACCTTACATTTTCTAATTGGTCGGTTCACGGATGGGGACGCTTGAATCTTACCTCATCTACATTTCTAATCGGTTTAAATGCTCGTGGTCGAGAATCCGAAACACGAGGTTTTTTGGGAGCTCTGGGGTTTGCACGAGTAACAATGGACATAGCTTTGGGTTTCGAGTAGCTTCTAC
The DNA here is from genome assembly GCA_037954665.1 of Laguncularia racemosa. Classification (NCBI taxonomy): domain Eukaryota; kingdom Viridiplantae; phylum Streptophyta; class Magnoliopsida; order Myrtales; family Combretaceae; genus Laguncularia; species Laguncularia racemosa. Next base: position 1,197,473 of record JBBMOL010000104.1, on the reverse strand, counting down.
TTGAGCTCAGTGAACGTTCACCATCCTTATCGCCATCATCATCTGATGACGATAGTAAAACAATAATATTCGAATTCCTCTTCCCCATTTAATAGAACATAAAAAACGCCAAAAAACTAAGAATCGATTAAATCACATCGTTGAGAAGTGCGAATAAATAGCTTATTTAAGGGCTCGAGCAAGACTGGCAAGTGGGCGTGAGAAGAAATGGGAATAAGAATGTGGTTAGTTAACAAGAGCACTGAGAGACTGAAGAGGAGGTGCCGAGAGAGAGATGGCGGGAGCGACGTCGAGGGAGGAATTTTATATAGAGGAGAAGTGAGAAGAGAAGCGTGCTGAAGAAGTCGTACCGGGCATTCTGCACAGCACGAATAATCCACCTAAATAATTTTTTTTTTAATTTAATCGCAAAAACGGTACTAAACAACATATTTTTAAATAGGTAGTAAATGTAATGTGTTGAAATAAATTTGCTTCAATTGAAGGTATATATTTGTGTGTACTTTCAATTGTTATCCCTTTATAATATCATTAAAAAAATTACTCAAAATTAAGACAAATATAGATAAAATTAAAGATGTTAAGTATAATAAATAGTTTCTTGTATTCGAAATAATTTTATTTTAATTGAATTATTTATATATTATTGATAATTGATATATAATAAAAATTATAAATTTACCTCTAAATGGGACTATAATCTAATTAGATTGTAATATTAGATTTTGTAAATGAATTTGGCTTTGGAATTTTAGCAGTTAAATTAAGAAAAAATTATAAAAAAATAATATATGTTTTGGTTCTTTTATAAATAAGTGACCTATATATTTTGATTTTTAATAAATACACCACTCATATTTCTTCACTTTATTTTAATATTAAATAAGGAATGTAAGTTAAATATATAATGAGTTTATGGCATTGTTGAAGCTTACTAAATATCCTTGTTCAAAGTCAAGTAAAGAGTTCATGAAATTGTGGAATAAAGAATCCTTATATTAACAATTGAAACTAAAAGGAATTATTCGTGGTAAGACCAAAAACTCTAAACAAGAGTTGTATACTATAGTAATTGTTTAAACTTTGTAATCCCAAACTCCATATAAACTACAATTTCACTTATGAACTCAAAGCTTCATTGAAAAGTGTATAATTTAAAAAAAAAAAACATATAATTAAGGAGAAAATATATGTGAAATAGTAAAGAATAATAAGAAATAAGTACCTAACATTAAATGGAAGAAAAATTAAAAAAAAAAACTTGTAAAACTTATGTATACATAAGTCATAATTGTCGATGAAAATTTTACATGTTAAACGATATAAAATAGTATATTATCATTTGTTATTCCTTCTCCTACTAAACTGTTGTACAAGTTGTGAAAATACATTTGTATGCTCTTTAGCTGGCCTTGGATCTATAATAGTAAGAGCCTATAACTCTTATGTTGGATAGTGCTTAGAGCATCACTAAAATCATAAGGAGGTACTAGACTTCATTTTGTAGCAAGTTGTAGAGATTAACCCTCATACATTATTTGCTTACCAAGGTATCTTTTGTGCAGAGTAGGTGGTATAGGGAAGGGACCATTGATGAAATGATGATGTAATGTGACATAAATGTTAAATAGTGGAGCTGAGCTGTTGACCATCTCATTGAGTGGGAGCTAATAGGTTTATACTGCATATTCCTACAATTAAACCCAATTATAGGGTCATCTAAGTTTCCTAGTCCTACGACGTGTAAGAGATGGCTACTGTTGTTACTAAATCTCATCATGTTGAGCTTCTGCCTTAATCTCAAGGCCTTGATCCTTATGAGCCTATAGGTACAGCGTCATCCCTTATGATCATGTAGAAATTGAAAACCCTGACCAGTCAAAGTAAAAATTGTAGCATGATCAAGCAATAAGCGAATCCGTTTGAAGGTATCAGTCTGTATGAAGAAAATATTGTAAAATGAGTTATTATTAGCTACACAATGCATCACCCAATTAGTTATGACATTTTACTTATCAAATGTCCAAAAACAGCTCCTATACAACCTATATACTAAAGGTTGATACATTTATACCATCTCATGTACCCATGCTCAACTTAGGAGGGCCCTCTATATGAACCAACTAAGTTAGTTGCTCGTCTCATAAGGTAATATAAGGTGTACGTTGTGTTGACCAATTTGTGTCAACCCTCCCACACAAGTCGATCAAATGGAACTCCAACTATGTATTAACATCTTACGAGAATTACTAAAAACCCCCAAATTGCTTAGCAATATGGTTTGAAAAATATCACTCAACTATGTAAAAATATATATACGGCACTCGAGCAGTCTAAATGTGTCTCCCTTCTTTACAAATATCTAATCAATGGTTTGCCTACATAATGCATCTTAATAAGCAGCAACAACATGTGTCAAGTGATACTTAGTGTCTCGGCTTGTCTTCCATCATTTAGCCAAAGGCAATCAAACATCTACAACAAGACCATGGTGACTAAAGAGCGCTATATGTAGGAAATTGTCCTATATCCAAACTTGAAGGAGTATCGCTGTCCTTACCATCTCATGAGTTGATGAGGTAAATGCAACACATAACTAGTGATACAACCAAACTAAACAAGCAGACTCCTAACTATATGTGCCTATGACATCAAAGTACTTTAACAATGGCAAAAACATACTGTAGACAAAGGAGCTCAATTTATTAGCAAAGATGAATCCTCCCATCAACTGCAAGATATACGAGCATGTATGACATGCAACCTACTCAACATCTACATCTTTTAGTAGGACCAAAACCTATCCTTAAACCACATTAAACTAACACGTCTCTCCTACTGCTCGATCTTGATCTCACCTCGAGCAATCTCTTACACATGATAACCCAATCAAGGGAACTACTCCCTATCACTGCATGACCACCAACTAAGAAGCTTAGTTGTACCTCAACGTACTATGGAGTAATGGTAGCCCCCCTAGTAGCCATGTGAAACGTGTAAGTCTCTGACCTCTACCTTTCAACTAAGGTGGCAATCATATGCCAATCGAGTTGTATAAAAAGCAACTCACCTTTAAAAAGCCTATCAAGTGCAGATATGACTTTACGTAAATCTACTGAAATAATGTTTTTGTTGCCCTAAAGTGATAACTCGTCATACTAAATGACAAGTTATGATTGATCTTGAAAGTGAACAAGTGAAATGTAATAGCATAAAAATGGAACCTAAAGTCATCAATTTCAATTGTTGTATGCATTTTACCTCTCCATCTCAGACAACTTGTGAACGGTATCTATCTTACTAAGTCAAAACAGATGGATCGAAAGATCTAGGCTCTATCTAATATGCACAATGGAACACTAAAACTGTTAGCATTATACAATAAAATGGTTCAACAACATGCATGTGTAAGAATAAGCTAACATATCATTTTTTATGCATATGATAATCCACTAATTACCATTCTCATTTCTATACCGACACATTCTTTTATTGTTCTCTTCCCCTTGGTAAATTTTACATGAGAAGTCTACCTCTTTTCAATCAAGCTCTTCACCTATGGGAAGGAAGTGGGTCATATATATCTGCTCTTAATACGTCCACTTGTACCAATTTGGGATAGCCAACGACATGTCAAGCTTAATAGAAGTAGTTACTACATAAGCATGCGAGCATGAGATATGATATCTTTGCCATTTGTGACAAGTGTATGTGTAATAAATGAAGTCAATAGTGTGGGTATACCCCCATCCCCTCAACATGCTTGCTACACGACGATTGCTAGTTAGCACTTCAAAAATTCTTTCCTACCTACTATAATAGATAACCCTGTAGGCATTGGCTCGCAAACTCTATCTATCAATTATTTCAATTGCACATTTGGTGAAAAACTCTATTATTTGTTATTTTCTTAAGTGCCTTCAAATGCTTATTGATAAAGTAGCCTACATAATTGTAGAAAGTTTTCTTAACTAAAGCAACCACTAGTAACCCCTAAGCTCCTTTCAATACTGAATTGTAGTTTTTAACTATGTTCGATGTCATGTACCCAAACCAATAGCAATCATCATGGGCTAGCATCCACTTCTCTACTAAGATGTCATTAAACTACGACGAGGCATCAAGCTTAATTGTCTTCACCTACTCCATAAAATAGTTTAACTTTCAAGTTTGTGCCTACATTCTCACATAAGTGACCAATTTCTTATATTGCATATTTTTATAAACCTGGTTGAAGTTGCTCGTAATGTGCCATATACAAAACCTCCATACTACAAAGGGAGGTTGCCATCTATTCAAGGCCTCATCAAGTGCTAACTTGATGCCATGGTGTCTACTTGAAATGAGATAAAGGGCTTCACGAGTTCACGATCACCAATGACATGTTGCTTCAATTTTTTTAAAAACCAACCTTATGTTTCGGCTGACTCCTCATCTACGAAGGCAAATGCCAATGGGAGTATGTGGTTGTTTCCATCAACATTATAAGTAGTCAACAACTTATGACTGTACTTACCACACAAAAAAGTGCTATCAATAGTGACAATGGGTTTAACGAATCTGAATACCGCCAAGCAAGGCTTGAATGTCTAGAAAACCCACTTAAGGATCAACTCATGTAGTAGCTTAGGAAGCTCATTATAAGATTTTTTTTTTCCAATTCCCATACACATTCTCAATTGCCTTTTTCTACTCTCTCAAACCCTTCTCCTAAATATCCTATAACCAAGTTCCCATTTAACAACAGAAGCAAGTTTGGAAATGTTAAAATTCACAAACCGACTGGCAAGAAGATTGTAATCCAACTATGGGTGATCATGGATTATTATCATATTGATGCGTGTGTGTGGTCCTTCAAATTTGATAACTACAAACAACACCTCTAACTTCTTCTTCCAAGCCCGAAGCCTCCACTCACAACAATCTTCCCTTTTTATCAATAAATTGACTATAGCTTCTTATTGGATTCATTAACATTAAAGTTACAATGGTTCTTCACATGGTATGCCTTAACAGCTTGAATAATATTTGCCTTTGTTTTAAATTCATACCCTTATTGAATTCCTTGTTATTACTCAAGTTACTATACATCGTGTTGTGTTCTTACTTGAAATACATGTAACCGTCATCACTACTAGCATTTTAAAAGGGAATAGGATCTTTAACTACCATATAGGTTGGCTCACCTTGCACCAATTGATCTAATGCTTGTGTGAAGTGCATTGGTGCGATTGGACAATCTCTTACAACCATGTCATCTCCTACATTTTCATTTTCCTCCTAATCTTCCTTGAAACTTTTGTTCACTTTGGAACTTTCCTCCTCAATTCCCATTCGCATTTCCATTTCTATTACAATTTCTGCCCCTAGATGCACCATATAGAGATCAAGTATAGCTGGTCATTAAAGCATTGGAGTAACTACTCTATCTATTTCAGCTTCATCATTGCATAGGGTCTCTTCCATAGGGGTTGAATCATATGCTTCATACACCAATAGCTCGATTATCATCTTTTCCCTATTTAGTGATGAATACATATGCTTATTTTCTTAGAATGCTTATTGTTTAGAGGGACCCCTTAATTCTTTAGACATCTTAACATACAATTGTTATATACCAAGCTCTCCAAAAGATTAAGCCATTTTAATTATATTTTCCATATCATTATCGCCTCTAATTACCATCATACTTAAGATGTATTGCCCTCATGGAAAATAGGGTACCTATATATTATCTCAACCCCTACTACACTTGAATCAATTCTAATACTCTGGCATATTCTATGCAAGGATTCGGTGTAGTTCACATTCTTCTTTATTTTTAGCTTCTTAATCACATTTCTATCATATTCTAGCCCTCCCAATTGCCACTTGTAATATTTCTAAATGTGTAAATAACAATTTTCACATAGTCACCCATTTTTATCCTATTAGTAACATTGATAAATAACCAGTTAATTTATAATAACAATTAATAGCAATTGCTTAACGTTCATACCACATCACAATGTTTATCTTCTTCCCATTTAAACAAAAGCAAATTTTTTGAATTTAAAATTTTTTTAAATTTTGTTTTTTTTTAAATAAAAGTTTAGATAAGAAAAATAGAAAAAATAATTTATTGCTCCTATTGCATGGACATGATCTTGAGCTAAATCATACTTTTAGGTTTGGCAAAATTCAACTTACAAGACGCAGAAACGTGAACTATTAGAAAACTGGAGGTGTTTTTGGCACTTGGACTCCAACACTTAAGTCAGAGAAGCAATGTAAAAATAAGGCAATCAAAGTATATAAGGGATATCAAATGATCTTACATAAATGGAGGAACCTCCTTTTATAATGTTAGGAAAACTCTATTTTAGGCAAGTAAATCTTTCTTGAAGATAACTTAGTTATAATAGGAAATAATTACTTCAAATGTGTTCTTCAAAGGGTTTAAATTACTTTCCTATTTTATACCAACCAGCTTTAGGCACTTTCTCGTTCTATGGTTGAGCCTTAGTAAAACGAACCTTATGCCTCAAGCCAATATAGGCATATAACACTTGCCCCCCTACTCTTAGTGTATTACAAAACAAATGAAAGTAGAGGCTAAGCTTTGTTTACTTGCTGAGGTAGAGGCCTAGATGTGTTGACCAAGCTTGTGTTAGGTTGAGGAGGACCTATCCGACTTGAGGAAGGGATCGGTCAACCTCAGCATATTGAGACTAAGAGTCACAACGTCCACCAAGTCACGGAAATGTTTTGTACAAGCCACTAGAGATAGAAAGTAGGATATCCGAGTTGCAATGATAACATAAGGCTAGATATTATTAGCTAAGTCATGGTGGATTGTCTCCTCATTTTAAAGTCAACTCGAGCTTTGGTGAAAAGGCTTGATGTGAATGCCTTCGTCCTTTCATCTTTCATTTTCAAATTATGTCTGTACACGCAAACCTATGCATTTAATGCAGCAAGCCACGTAGCATGATAGGGTTTAAGGTATTCGTAGGGTTGAGATAATCTTAACCTTCGTTTTGTTAGGTGACATATAGAAAGATCTCAAATCTCATCTAAAAAAGAACATATCCTTTACAATTGCCTATATAAGGCATAAAAACATCCATTTTCATACTTTCACACTTCTCGCATAGCATTTTCTTACAACTTTAGGCATTCTTGTATTTACTTGATCTCATCCATTCCCCCTTCAATATCTCCATAATCATCCATGCATTAAGTATGTCAAGTTCATCTTCCCACACTCTTTCTAGTGTCATAGGTAGGATTATCTCAAGTGTAGCAGGCTCTGAGGCAAGGCCCTTAAGTCAACCCTATGCAATAGTAGCAATGGAGGAAGAGATGGATACTGCAATCCTTAGGTCATTTGAGGATGAATGTAGTAAAGAAGTTCGCAGTGAAGAGTTGGCCTTTGACATTTATCCTAATGATGGGAAAGACCGGAGGCCAATTTACTCAAACTGCGATCGACCATCATCATCAAGAGTAGGTCCAGTAGGAGTAAAAAGCCTTGCTAGTGAGACAATGCAGATGCGATTGCTATATACCGCACACTGCTTTTAGAAGGCTAGGTTATTTGAGCTACATGCAAGGAAGATCATGCATTTGCATCTCTTATATGTTTCATGAGTTCGGGTTGTGGTTGCCTTTCAGAGTGAGTTCTTTAACTACCACTACATCAACCTTTGTCAGATTGTATCCAATGCTTATAATCTGTTGGTAGCCTTTGAGAGCTTTTGTGAGTCATATGACATTTGACCTACTCCATAGCTATTCTAGTTTTTCTATAGAGTGAAGAGATCTAACCATCGTAGGAGGAGTGTCAAAGGAGTAGTAATCCCCTATGGTCCCTCAACTAGTCAAACTCTAGTGTCCTACTACCTATTGTGGTGTAGGCCTCAAATGGAGGAATAAGTCGACCAAACTTGTTCGAGGGGATCCTAAGCCCCTAAGAGAGTGGTGAAGTGGAAGTCTTAGTGACAAGGATATTTGCGTCAGATCTTTGCTCCTTCTTCTCAACATGCCTTATGAAGGTATAAGCCAAGGTGTTTTCTTTATTTAACTGTCATTCTATTATCTTTCGTTCTTGTCATTACCAATAATTTTTTCATGCATACCATGAAGGTGTATAGGGTTCTCTTCACTTGTGTTAAAGGCAAGCAATAGGTACATGAACAAATAGTTTAGTGCCATGATTATTTTACATTGCTTTTGTGGCACTATGATTGATATAACTCGCACTTATAGAAGCGAATGGCGGTGGAGGTTGAATTGAAGGAGGCTTGTGAGGAGCTTGAGGCGGTGAAGGAAGACTATCACTACAAAGTTGCTGAAGTCGAGGAAAAGGCACAAGGGAGTGTATCCAAGGTCTAGCGAGAGCTCAAAGATGCAATTAGTCATATCAATTCTCTAAAAGAGGAGGTTTCAGCTTTGTAGAGGCGAAAATCCTGCCTCATGTTAGAGCTACAGCATGGAGAAAGCCATTGCTGTGGATTTCAAATGAGACCTCAATATGGCTCAATAATGTATCGAGTAGAGTAATGAGGAGGAGGCCAAACTAAAAGCATAGGTCTAAGATCTCGAGAAGCTTGTGGCTGATTGAGATGCGAGGATCTATGTGCCAGAGGAGAAGGAAAGGATGGCTAGGGATAAGTACTATGAAGAGATTTAGCCTTCCGATGAGTATGCTAACAAGATGGTCTAAGTAATGGAGAGGGACTAAAGGATCGTGAAGGATGGCCTAGGATAGGTACTATGAGGAGATTTAGCCTTCCGATAAGTATGCTAACAAGATGGTTTAAGTAATGGAGAGGGACTAAAGGAACATGAAGCACTGGATCCGTGATAAGAATCCAGCATTTGATCTCTCTTAACTCGAGGAAAAGACGCAAGAGCCTAATACCCCCTTAGAAAAGAGGAAGGAGCTAGATAAGGTGGCAACTAAGAATGAAGAATAACTGCTGGATGAAGACATGCCTCAATTGCCAAAAGTGGTGCCCACCAAAGACACTCTTCTTGCTAATGAAGAGGGAGAAATTCCACCTCCTCCTCCAAGGGAAGAGTCGTCTCCACCTCTTCCCATTGAATAAGTTTCTCCTCCACTTCTTCTCGTTGAAAAAATTCCTCTTCCGCTCAAGCTTATACTGTCTTCAGCCCCTTTAAAGGACCTTATAGAATAGCAATTTTTTCTTTCTTCTTTTTTTTTATTGTATTTTTATGTAGTGGTCGAAATGTTGGCTAAAAGCCTTGTACATAAAAATGATAAATGTAATAGTTTTCGTAGATTTTTGTCTTGTATTGCCTTTTTTATTTTATACTTTCAACTTTATCGGTTTTAGTTCATTTTTAGTTATGCGTTTGAATGCAAATTTTATAGACCCAAGTATGACTGATCAAAATATTTACCATTAGTCATTTTAATGCGAAGTTCGTTGACTAAGTATAATTGGTTGAAATATTTAATGTAATTCGTAACCTTTTGGGCGATGTATCTTGGTTGTTTAGATGTTAGTTCTACTTAGTTAGGATACACCTTTAAACATGATGTGTCATGTAGATTAGTATTTAATCGATTATGAATGAGCACTAATATTTAGTTAGAATGTCGTTGTTAACTAGGATTAAGCATGGTCAATGAAAGGCATCTTTTCAAGGGCATTGAAATACAAGTCCTACCCTTTTACTAGGGGTGGGTACTTGTACGCTACATGTTTAGCAAAGCTTGCCAATACTCATTTCGAGATGTATTGCTTTACTCGTTAATCACTATTTGTTGTGGTTTAGTTTTAATATTGGTTTTGAATGAAAGCTTGTAAATGTAATTACAAAGATTAGTGTAAATTTTAATTCTATTGCATAATAAGAATGTTTACAACCACCAATAATACTTCAGCTATTTGGCTTAAACTATTAAAAGCTATTCAAAGTAAGGGCATAAATTATTCACATTCCACGTTCTCAAGATCAAATAACCATTCAATCTCTCAAGCTTGTAGGCACCATATCTAACCATGCGTCTAACTTGGATAGAATCTTCCTAATTCAGTGCCATCTTGCCTTGCCCTTCTCTTGATCCTGTAGCTTCAAGTTTCCAACATATTAAGTGTCCAGATTAGAAGACCCTGTGCTTGACCTTCTTATTGTAATATTTTGCTGCTCGTTGCTGGTGGGCTGCTACTCGATAATTAGCTTGGTCTCAAAGTTCCTCAAGGAGGTCAAGGTTAGCTTGGAGACTAATCTCATTTACTTGAGAATCAAACTCCATAGTGTGGAGGTTTTAAAGCTCTAGTTCAATGGGTAAGACGGCCTCAATGCCAAAGGCCAATTTGAAAAGGCTTTCCCCCGTTGCCATCTACAGTGTCGTTTAGTATCCCCAAAGAATGTAAGGGAGCTCATCTACCCACTTCCCTTTGGTCTAGTCGACTCTCTTCATTAGGCTCTATAAGATGACTTTGTTAGTCACCTCAACTTGCCCATTGAACTGTAGGTAGGCGATTAAGCTAAAATGAATCTTAATTTCATACCTTGCATAAAACTCTTGGATTTAGCGTTATCAAATTGAGTGTCGTTATCAATCACAATCTGAATCGATAGAGTATGGAATAGGAGACAAAGTCCCTAACACTGTACTTAGTAATCTTAGCAACTACCTCGGCTTCAACCTACTTCTTGAAGCAATCAATGGCTACAATAATATATTGACACTAATTAGTGGCTTTAAGGAAAGGCCCTAAGATATCAAGCCCCCATTAAACAAAAGGCCATGGGTTCATAATTAGCATTAGGGTGCTACTCAATTATTTGTCCACTAAGGTGTGTTTTTTACATTTATCACATCGTTACACAATCGCCTTGGCATTTTCCTTCATAGTAGGCCAGTAATATCCGACTTGGAGTGCTTTAATGGCCAATGCATGCTCCGTTATGTGATTACCGCATACCCTTACACGAGGCTCGGCTAGCAACTTTTCCTTTTCAAGCAGTCAAAGACATTTGAGCAGCTGCAAACTATACGCCCTTCTATATAACTAATCATCAAGAGACATGTACTGGGTTACCTTTTATCTCAAAGCCTTCACCTTTTTGTTGTTGTCGGGGACAGCCCCCATTACTAAGTAGTTGACAATCGAGTCTATCTAACATAAATTGCGTAAAGCTTAAGTCTCATTGACAAAAGCATTCCAATTGAGGCTTGTCGATGCTCTTTTATGGAAGATATTCAACAAACACCTTTCTGCTCAAGTCGGAGAGCTACATTGAGGCTAATTTGGACAAGCCATCCACTTTGGTGTTCTAGGCATGTGGGAACTTAGTAATGCTCAAAGCAATGAAATTAGAGCAAAAAGACTTCCCTACCTCTAAGTATTTGGTCATGCTCTCATCTTTCACTATGTATTCTCCATTGACCTACTAGACTATTAGCTGGGAGTTTGAAAAAATTTCAATCTTTTCCACTCCTACTTCCTTAACTAACTTCAACTTAACAATAATAGCTTCATATTCTGCTTCGTTATTGCTAGCCGGAAATATGAACTTCAAGGTGTACTAAATTTCTACACCTAGTGGGCCACACGAAATGTGCCTAACTCTACTTCCCCCTTTTATGGATGAACCATCAACATGAAGTGCCTAAGTAGGCTTCTTATGATCACTAATAGCGATTTTGTCCTCAGTTGTTGACTTAACTATGAAGTCAGCCAATACTTGTGCTTTAATGGCATCGCATGCCCGATACTAGACATTGTACACACTAAGTTCTAAAGCATATTAGACCATCCAGCTTTTGAAGTGTCTATCTTAAGGGTTGGTCGGTGAGGACCACGATAGGGTAGGCTTCAAAATATGCTCATAGCTTTCGTGTTGAGATGACCACAATTAAGGTAAATTTCTCTAGCTTCAAATACCTGCTCTCAGGCTTTATAGGACGTGGCAGCTCACATAATATGCTGGACGGTGCTCTCTTCAATCCACTTGTATTAATATGGAAGATAGAGCTCGACTAGACACAGCGAGGTAAAGATAAAGTTTTTCCTTAGTAATTGGTTTAAACAGGACCAATGGTGTCATAAAGAAGCTCTTTATTGCATCAAATGCCTTCTGACACTCATTGGTCAATTGAAAATCGGTAGGATTCTTAAAGATTTTAAAGAATGGGGCACATTTATCTATAGAGTTAGAGAAAACTTGCTTAGCATAGCTATGTACCCTATTAAACTTTAGACCTCCTTAATCGTCTTCGGAGGTTGTATGTTTAGGATAGCCTTGATCTTCTCAGGATTGGCTTTAATCCCTCGCGAGGTGACCATAAAGCTAAAGAATTTTCCAAATGCCACCTTAGAGATACACTTTTGAGGGTTCAACTTCATATTATACTATTACAACTGGTGAGGCTTCTTACTTTTCACTATCATGTCACCGACATAAACTTCGATGTTTCATCCAATTTGATACATGAACATTTTTGTTGCTAATCTCTGATATGTTGCTCCATCATTCTTGAGTCCAAAAGGAATTACCTTATAACAATTTGCTTTAAAGTTAGTAACAAAAGATGTGTGAACTTGGTCAGGTTTATGCATCTTAATTGATTGTAGCCTAAAAAGGCATCTATAAAGCTCAATAGGGCATGACCCAAGGTGGAATCAACTAATTGATTAATGCATGGTAGTAGGAAGCAGTCTTTTAGGCAGGCTTCATTAAAGTCAGTATAATCAATGCATATGCACTACTTCCCATTAGACTTCTTTTCCAGTACGCAATTTGCTAACCACGTGGGATATGTTCCTCTTAGATAAATCCAACCTTCATGAGTTTCTGTACCTCTTCTTCAATAGCTACCAGTTGGACATGGGGAAAGTGCCTCCTTTTAACTTAACCACCTTCATGTCGAGGTCAATGGTCAACCTATGAGAGATCATCTTAGCAAGGATCTCGGGCATGTTTGACGGTGACCATGCAAAGACATCTACATTGGCTTAGAGGTAATCAATTATCTATTGGCGTAGTTCAGTCGAGACTATTATACTAATTTTTGTAGTTTATTTGGCTGAGCTACCAATTTAGATATCTTCCGTTTCTTTAGTAGGTTCTCCTCTTGATCCTAGTTTTTCCTCTATGGTAGATTCCATTGTAAAGACCTCTTGTTAGGAGAGGGCTTAGAGATATAAATTCCTGGAGGTCAGTTGGTTACCATTGCAGATGCCAACGTTTGTTAGAGTTACGAATCTAGACTTTAGGTGTTTTGTTAAGGTTATCATTTCTACATATTTTTTTTTTTAGCGATGGATGCCTAAGGATAATGTTGTAAGGGGACTATGCATTAATGACAAGGAAATCAACTGGGATATGTGTCTTGTGTGGTCCATCTCCAAATTCTATAAGGAGAGTTACAATGCCCTCAAGTTTTAACAACTAGTTATTGAAACCATAGAGCTCATTATCATAAGGTTTGAGTTTTGCCTTGACTTGATCCTTCATTTGGTCAAAGGCTTTCTTATATGTGATCTTAATGAAGCTACTGTTGTTGATTAGGATTTTTTTTATGTCAAAATCTACAATTCAAGCCAAGACTACTAGGGCATCATCATAAGGGAACATTATGCCCTCAAGGTCATCATTAGAAAAGGTGATCATGGTCTCGACTTTAGGGTGCTTTGCCTAAGTGGTGAGGATACTCTAATAGTTTCTTGAGTGGGCATATGCCTTGTACTATGAGATAAAGTGTCCCTTTGCAGTTGGTCTACCAACGACGGTATTTATGCTGCCTTAAATGGGGTGATCCTGCTATTCTTACTCCATGTCTTCCCTTTCCTCCCTTCTTGGTCTCTTGAGGGGCTTATCGCCTTTTGTAATCAATTCCCATAAGTAGCTTCATCTAATGAGGTCTTTAAGGGCATTCTTGAGCTGTGTGCAATTCTCCATGGTGTGGCTTCTGTCCTTATGAAAGTCATGATATTTGTTAGAATTTCTTTTGGCCAAGTTGTTCCTCATTTTGTCGGGCCAAGTGATAATGCCTCGGTTTTATATTTCTACAAAAATGTAAGCATGGGGTTTATTGAGTTGAGTGTGCTACTTATAGAAAGGGATGGTGAGTTTCTAGCCATCGTTACCACTTCAAGCAAACTCATTACCTTCCAAGGTAGGATTGAGTCCGTCTTTTACGGAAGTTCGTTCTTTGCCATTTTTCTTCTTTTTAGAGGAGTCTTACTCAACTTATCTTCATACTAATATGGCATCTTTTTGTGCAATGTAATCTACTGCTTGTTCTTGAAACTCTCCAAAGTTCTTTAGCTTATGCAATGTAATGGAGTAAAATAACTAAGATTAGTCCTTTACTCCATTAATTGTTGCAGTGAGAGCTACACTTATGTCAACATTAGGGATTTCAAGCATTACTTTATTAAACCTAGAGATATAGTCTCTCAATGTCTCATCTTGCTTTTGCTAGATGAGGTTGAGAGTTGAGGAATCTTGTTTAGGCATCTTGCACGTCAAGAAGTATTGGTAGGACTGCATGGTGAGGTTATGGAAATTAGTAATAGAATTTGGCTTCAAGCATCAGAAACATATTCTTGCTACCTACTTTAAAGTTTTAGGGAAGGCTTTGCAAGCAATTGCGTCAAAGCCGCTGAAGAGGTTCATCTGAGTAGTGTAATAGCTGAGATGCTCAATTGAGTTAGTTATCTCATTGTAAAATTTGAGTTGTGGAATTCTCACATGTGTGGGAAGCTGTTCGTCTTGGATTTCTTGGATAAAAGGGGAGTCACCAATGGTAAACATGTCCGATGGGTTAGGTTTCTTTGCATCTTTTAACTCATTGAGGTGTTTGATCATATTATCTATATCATCTATGTATTGATCAGCCAAATATCTTATAGATTATGCTTTAGAATTATCATTGCGGTTATTGTTCTAGTCACCTCTTGGGTTAGGGGCTCGGTTTAAATTTAGTGGTGTGTTCTCATAGTATTGTGAAACATTGTCACCATTTTTCTCACTTCGAGACTAAGAGTGTCGTTATGAGCAGTTGCTGATTTCATTGACCTCTTCTTTCGAGCAATAGTTTTCAACCAACAAATCGACAAGTTGTCTCTTAAGTCTTGCAATCCTATCTTGATCACCCTATGGCTCAAGAGGTAAGATTAGAGGTGCAACAAGAATAGTTGGTAGATTACGATCATTGGAAACTTTCTTGCCTCAATTTTTTCCTAATCTTGTGCCAACGATGGTCATAGTTAGCTTTAACATGGTTAAAGTATGGGCCAAGGATGGGATGGGCTCATTGAAACCCGAACCTAACTCGGCAATGTAATAAACTTCCCAAAACCTGCTTCGACCTGATAGTTTTTTTTTTTTTCTTTTTTGCAGCCCCAAACCCGCCCCATTTAACATATGAAGAACTTGTATTAACCTAATCCCAACTTGACAGGCGATTAAATCTTTTTTTTTTCCATACTTCAACTTATTTTTATTTGTCATTTCTTTAGTTTATTATTAATCTACTTGTGATGGAAAGAAGAGAGAAATCAGAATCTTATAAAATTCTATCGTATGAAATCATAATATATGTTATATTAATTTGTGTGAAATCATAAGAGACGAAATAAACAAGAACATAAAACAAAATTAATTTGCATCATATATTGAATGTAAATATTAAGACAGGAACAAAACTATGGATGCAAACTACAAACAATAAATCCAATAGTCCATAGATGAAAACATACACAAGAAAATATAAAATTTTGCATAATTATAAAACAGGATTTTTTCAAGTCCTCCAATTCTTTAATTGCTGAGCACAATCACAAAATCCCTTAATTAAATTTAGCACAATTCTCTAGAAAGCTCCACATACAATGAAATATAACTTATATTAACAACTGAAATTTTTCTTTAAAAAAAAAACTCTATAATCACATATTTTTATTTACTAACTCTTAAATCCACATATTTCTGAAATTCACATCCAATCCTCTTCCTCAATTATCTCTATATTTGCAAAGAGAAAAAAATTTATGTATGGGCAATAGAAGCTTTATTAATAACTAAAGAAATGCAAATATTATGTAATCTAAACTCTTACCTCTTATTTCATACGATAACCAACTTTGAGTACACATCAATGTCTCTATTGTGTTTGGATTGAGTCGACTTCTATGTGAGCTAATTACTCGTCCACTTGTACTACATGTAGATTCAAAAATAATTATGGATACAAGAACAGCTAATATATCCCTAGCTATTTCTTGCAATGTAGGATACTTGATTCCATTTGATTTGTACTAGCTAAGGATATCAAAATTATCTATCTAAGGCAACACAAGCTCTTCTAAGTAATGCTCCAACTCCAACTTTACCTAGGTATCAGTATTGATAATGTGCAAGTATTGCACCAACTTTGATTTCCTTATAAAATTACTAGAAACACTATCATTGCTTGTTAGAGAACTTAAAGAACTACTGCCACTGCAAGTGCTCTTACTGTGACTAGATTTGGCACTACATTGATATTCTTGAACCAATTCAAAATAAGTATTTCTAACATTTTGTATCTCCATGGAAACACTCACTCCATAAACATTAGCAAACACGAAGTCCATAACCTTCATTTTAAAGCGTGGATCTAAAAAAATACAAATGGCTATAATAATATGCACATCACTCCAATATTTTTCAAACTTTTCAAGCATTTTATAGGCCATTGTACTAATATTAACATCAATAGAATCATTCTATTCAATCAAAGCTTCCCTAATTTCATAGACCTTTTCAAAATAATAATTTGTCGTTGGATATTAAGTAGCCAAAAAAAAGATTAGTTACCTCATAAAATATTGCCAACTTATTGTAAATTTCTTCTACTAGCTCCCAGTCATCATCTATTGAAAGACATTTGTAGTGTCTATCCATATGCTAAACTTTGTAGAAAACTTCTTTATATCCAATTGTTGTAACAAGTATATTATATGTTGAGTTCTATCTAGTTTTGCAATCTAAAGAAAGCTTTCTACAATACTAAATATACAATTGCTTACATCCCTCTCCAAACTTCTCCACTCATGATGATGTTACAAACCAAAATGTAACACTTTCATGAATCTTCTCTATTGCTTTTTCTATTACACTAACACCTTCCTTCATAATTAAGTTTAAGATATGTCTACAACAACTCATATGAATTACTTCCCACGAAGAATTAGATCATCTCTTCATAGCTTCAACAATAAAGTTGTGATTAAGGCATCATTTGTGGAACAATTATCTACAGTGATTGTAGATAATTCTCTATCCAAACTCTACGACATTAGTGACTTAAACAAATAATCAGCAAGTACCTCATTTGTATGTAGAGTTGGAATATACACAAAACTACATAAATATATAAATGAGGTTAACATAAATATATAAATGTGCTTTTCAATAGATAAAATAAAAAGATATGATAACAAAGAAGCTCACTTCAACAGTCGACTTTGAAGCCTCCAACTATTGTCAATAAAGTGCACTATCACAGTCATGCATCCACTTTTCTAATTAGATGTCCACATGTCTGTTGTTATTGTAATCCAAAAATTTAATCCTTTCAACATCACTTCCAATTTTTCCTTCTCCCCATTATAAATGCTCATAATTTCTTTCATCATAGTGGTGTGATTGATATGATTTACCAATGGTTGAATGCCATAGATATGCTCTCTAAACCACTTATGTTCAACCATGGAAATGGGATACTCATGAACAATGATTGCCTTTGCAAGTTTTTGTCTCAAGGTTTCTTGATTGAATAACCAATTTCCAATCCTTAAACCACTCTCAACATCACTTTCTCTTTTTTCAATAGATAGAAGACATTGCCTTATGTCAGCTTGTTTTTGTCTTTACAAGGACCTTTTCAAATGATTATGCAAATGCTTTGTTCCATTTGAACTATTTGCTTTTAGTTTTTTATTACAATGATTGCATATAGCAAAATCCTCCCCATCAATTGTTTTTTTCACGATCTTGTTCCACACATTAGAAGTCAACTTACGTTTGCCAAGATTATCACTTGCATCAACATTGCTTGCAACTTTAGAACTTAATGTAGCTGTTAGTTTTCTTGTTGCAACTTCCTTTTCAAATCCAAATGTTAGAAATGAGATTTTCTCAACTTCGTTTGCATCCATGTTTTTCTCAATTTCATGTATGTCCATTTTCCCTACATTGCATGATAAAATTTGTAAATATTTTAGTACCACAAATACCATTAATCATACTTACCAAAATAATAATAATAATAATAATACCATCAATCAAAGCTTGCATATTGGAGCTAGTGGTTACATGAAAGGCAAGCAAGTGAGACATAAGGAGAAGAAAAGAAAAGACATTTTATTTCACTTGAACAAATTATTGTCGTCCAATTAATTATATTGAATTATACACTTAAATATAACATATATTACATATGCTAGCTTAGTACTATGCCAATTAACTTCTGTGATAGAAAGAAAAGAAGTCAGAAGTGCATAAAGGGGATGAGATTTCCCTCATAAAGTGGTGGAAATTGAAAATGAACTAAATCAAAGGAGATATTTGTGAATTTTAAAATATAATAAGAGCACTTCTTAACAAATTTACAGTAGGCAATGTGGAAAATAGGAACATATGAATGAATGTATGAAAACCAAGGATTCATAATAGGATACGAAAAGATGAATAAACACTTGATTTATACAACTGCCCAATTACAATAAAAAAAGGAAGAACTGAAACATGAAATCTCATATAAAATATTAGAAATGGAATTGAATAATCTAACAAGCACAAGTTAGGCTTAGAATAAACATAACTCACAGTATTCAACAAAGTGCAAGAACTACAGGCCCACATATTGATTCCTCATAATCATGTGGGGGTATCAGGGCTGTGCCTAGATTCAGAAGGTTAAATAGACAATTTTTGCGAAGATACAGATTCAATGTAGATTCCTAAAAGTGGGTGCAGGGTGTTATCTAATTCCAATTTTCTTTTCTTATTTTAAGCACGTGTAGAAGTAGTCAAGTCTACATTTATACCCTTCCGTGTAAAACCACGATGATAATTATTTGTAAGTACCATTAAATGTGCTCTGATCACTAGAATCAAAGTGTACTGGACTTGCCTAAAGATAAAATGATTTGGAGATCCCATGGAGCATATAATTGATTTTGACATGAATTTCACATGATTCACAACTATTGTTTGAAAGCTTTTTGTGGCCTCATAATGTTGACGCTCTGTTCATTGTGAATGAACATGCTTTTCTGTAGGATATCTCAAAGTACATTAGAGAAACTATGTGATGCCGCTCAACTAACACACTGCTATAGGAATTTATATATCAAATATTAGGAGTATGATATGATTTTTCTGATAGCATTTATATGTAGGTGGTTAGCCCTTGCTTATAAAGTAGAGATCTAAGGATTTGATTATTTCCAATTGATATTGAAAACATGGTTTCTTTTCACAAAACATACAAGTTTAGATAATTGAACTGTGTAATCACATTGTATGTCATCATAATATGATAGGTTGCTATCCTTGGACATGAATATTATAGTGGGCACAAACTATATCTTCACTCAAGAAAAATGATTGTTGTGCTGACATTTGACGACTTGAATTATACCAACGCAACATCATTGATACAAGCCATTTACTCGTACAGTCGTACTCATCACTCAATCAACAATAATAAAAAAGTATAAAAATCAACTTTTACAACTAGAAATTGAGAGAGAGAGAGGCCTGAAATGCTACTACAGGACTAGGTATAGCCCAATAGCCATCGACAGGAGAGTTGATAGTTGAAGAACAAAGAGAACAATAGGGCTAAGCATGCATGCGAGAGAGAGAGAGAGAGAGAAAGAAGGTTTTTTTTTTTTTTATTAAGGCAAGTCTAGTCCAAACTAGCTATCGTCCATTGACAAGAGACTTGAAGAACAGTGACTAAGGGAGCACTAGTCACCCCGCGTGCATATGTGAGAGGGAGAGAGAGAAAAAGGGGGGTTTTCATTTTTCGGCAAGTACACAAGTTACAGGGTAGGGCAAGGGGAGTTTCTATTTTGGGTTGTAAATGAAATAGGTATGAATCAAATGTACAAGTAACATTGAGTAGTGGAGGAAAATAGGCAAACGCAAATGTAGTGTAACTCTAACCTATAAGCTCAAAGTTGTATAGACTAAGACTAATCAGAGTCCAGTCTAGACCGGACTAGATAAGCGTGCGTAGAGATTGGAGCATGGTGGACTAGTGGTGCGTAGAGCTGGTAATGCGGGCCGTCTGGGCCGGCCCGCCCTTACCCGCACTGGCCCGCGGGTCGTCGCAGGCTGGCCCGCAATGGCCCGCAAGGCTGGCGGGTCGGAAAAGTCGACCCGCCCCACCCCGCGGGCCAAGCGGGTTGGCTCGCGACGACCCGTAAAATTTTTTTTTTTTCCTTGTGTAAATAATTAAAAAAAATAACCTAAAACCAAATTGAATGCATGAATTGATCTCATTTAAGCTAGCCACTACATGTGAATTAACCCTAGTGAACATCTATGCCACACACACATATATATATTGTGCGCGTAATTTGTTAAATTTTTATTAGATTCATGCAAACATATAACTTAGAAATAAAAAAGATGCCCTTACATATATTTTTATAGTTTTTAATGCAATTCCCATTATGAGTATTAAAAGATTGAAGACAATACCAAAAAGTTTTTACTAGGTACAATTTCTCTATGGTGTTCACCCCCTCAATTATTTTTGGTACAAGTATGATTTCAATATGATCTTTTAAATATAATTATGAGTTTTGATTACAATTTTGTAAGTTACCGATTTTATATAATTTTATCGATTTTATACCATTTAGTTTCAAATAAAATTGCAATTTTAACAATTATGTTGATAAGAGTTTTGCTCACTCTTCATTCACGAGTCAGAATGAGATCAATTCTCATTAGTCGGAAAAGTCGACCCGCCCCATTCACTTTCCTTATACAACTTCAATTTATATGTACTTACTCTTAAATCCCATTCTTATACGATAAAAAAAAAAACCTAAAACGATAATCAAGCAATTATGATAAAGTACTTTTCAGTTTTTACTAATTACATAGGAAAACAAATATAATAATGAAGCAAATAAAATTACATATATAAATCAATCATCACTATCATAATCATCAATAACTAAATTGGAGTCTCCTTTCGATGAAGTAGTCGCAGTCCCACCCACACTCCCATTGTCTTCTTCTTGATCTACAATTTATGAGATTACACATATAATTAGGAATATATTATATTAGGGTGAATACATTAAAAGAAAATATTAGGAATAGAACAAAAAAAAATTACCTTCACATGCAAATCCTTGTAACCAATTTCGTGTACAAATGAGAGCTTCTACATTGGCTGGAAGCATAGAACTGCGATACTTATTAAGTACACGAGCGCCGATACTGAAAGCTGACTCCGACGCTACAGTAGTAATTGGAATGCTAAGCACATCGGAGGCCATGATAGATAAAATCAGGATATCTCTGGCTTTGACTCTTCCAATGTTGTAACACATCCAATTCTGAGTAGAAGTCCATATCCATTACTGGCTCATTTAGATAAATATCTAAAGAAGATCTACCAGAACTTTGTACTTCTACTTGATGGTATCGGAATTCCTACATTATTAAGAAAAAACTATTTACATACCAATATATATTACAAAAAAAATAATTGAGGAAATAAAAAATTATTAAACTTACCACTAATGTAGCAAAATCAATCTCCAAGCCCTTTCTAACTCTATGTGTTGCTGCTCCCTTACTGCTGCTACTTCCAGATGTGTCTTGTGTTTGAGGAGATGATCCAACCTGATTGCTTCTACTTCTAGATATGTGATCTGTTTTGCTCTTCTCATATTCTCCATAAAGTTTATATAACTTGCTTTTTATGTGAGCCATCTTCTCTTTACAAGTGAGGGGATCAAGTTTGTTAAAATAGAAGCTCAAAAAATCAAATTTCATTCGATGATCAAAGATTGCTCCAAGTGCAAGGATAACACTATAATCACTCCAATACTTATCGAACTTCTGTTTCATTCTAATGGACATCTCCCTTATGACATGATCTTCACTACTTAAATTTTCATTGAGCAAACATTCAATCCTCCATACTTGCAAAAAATAGTGGTTTGATGTTGGATATGATGATCCTGACATCAAATTGGTGATACTATGAAACGGGCTCAAAAACTTGCATATATTTTCTGCTCTTTCCCACTCATCAATGGTTGGATAGTATTTATAATGACGATCATTCAATTGAAAGCAAGAAAAAGCACGTCGATACCTGAGTGCGCTATCAAGCATAAGATAAGTAGAATTCCATCTAGTAGTTACATCTAAGCGCAAACTGATATTCGTATCAATGTTGCCAACCTGTTCAACACACTCCAAAAAGTGTTTCATTCTACTCTTAGAACCCTTCACATACTTCATACTTTCCCTTACTTTGTGCAATGCTTCACTACTTACATCCAATCCTTCTTTAACGATCAAGTGAAGAATATGAGCACAACATCTAATATGAAAAAACTCACCACCACATAACAAACTATGTTGTAAATTCAATTGCTCTTTCAGAAAATCTTGCATACAATCATTTACAGATGCATTATCCAATGTAAGGGGGATTATCCTCCTATCTATGCCCTAATCTTTCAAAAATTCAAATACTTTTTTCGATAACTCAAACCCTGAGTGAGGAGGGGGCATTTTAGAAAAAGCAAGAATTTTATTATTCAATTTCCAATTGGCATCCACATAATGTGCAGTCAAACAAATATATCCCTCACTAGTAGAAGCAGTCCATACATCAGAGGTCAAGCATACTTTCCCTAGAATTTTTTGCAAAATTTGTTTCAAATTCTCCTTCTGAGTCAAATATAAATTCCAAACATCTGATGTAACATTTTTTCTACTAATTGGCTTATAATCAGAATTATATAGCCTTATAAACAGTGTAATCCTCCTATATTCAACAAATGAAAATGGCAGATCATGCTCAATAATAGCCATAGCCATGACGTCACGAGCAAATTTAGGATCAGGTTTTCTTGATCTTAACTTCCTCGCATGATCAATTATCATATCACCAACATCATGATATCTAGGAATTTGACTCAAACGACACTTCTCTATATGTCGACGTAAAGATGAAGTTCCATGTGAATGTGTTCCAATCACATATTCCTTCCCACATGCTTTACACTTAGCCCTATTTTTACCATCATTCCCAATACCAATTTTTGTAAATAATTCCCAAACTTGAGAAGAAGAGCTACCTACTCGAGCCTTCTTACCTGCATGTTCTTTATATTGAGAAGATCCTGGTTGTAGATTGTCGTTATGCCCACCAACTTCAGATACATGATCCACATTAATAGGTTCCATTGGTTCCATTGCAACCTCGTTACTTAAAGGATCCATTCTGTAAATATAAAAAAATGTTATTAGTAGTAGTTAAATATATGTAAATAATTAAATATAGCCACCACACACCACACGGCCACCACCACCACCCTACTCTCCAATCGCCATTCTCCATTCTCCATTCACCATGCCTCCACCACCACCAGCGTCACTCACCCCCACCCCACACGGCCCACCACCCCCCACGGCCACACCACACACCACATGCCACCACGCCATACGGCCACCACACCACACGACTACACCACACACCATACGCCCACCACACCACACGACCAAACCACCAGCCACACACAATACAGTAGAGGACAATAGTAAAGAATTGTTTTACCTTAATTAACGACGTCTAAAAGGTGGCCGGCGGTGGTGGCGCAACGTCGGTCTAGCTGCGGAGTACAGGGGGTGCACGGACGGTGGGGTGGGCTGCCAGCTGCGGTGGAACTTGTATAACCTGGCCGTGTGGGCTGCTGCCAGCTGCGTGCGGGCTGCGGACGAGGTGCATAGAGCCACGGACGGACGATGGTGCCACTGCAACTTTGCGATTTGCGAAGGATGAGGTGCACGGACGGCCGTGTGGTGTTTTGACTTCTGCGATTGCGATTTACAAAGGAGAACTGTTGTGTGTGGAGTGTGGACTGTGCTGTTGCTGTGGTGTCTGGTGTGTGTGTTTGACTTTTGGCTTTTGCGCACCACGGCCCGTGGCCATTTCAATTTCAACCACAGCTGCTGCAGCACCCGTCGGCGGCGGTGGTGCAGGGCATGGCAGCTCGTCATGTCGTCCTCGTCAAATCCAGCAGGTCGTGTCATGTCCAGCAGGTCCCTCCAGCCGTTGCTGTGCAGAACTGCAGAAGTTCCGACGGGTTGGCCCGCCGCCCGCAGGGATTGCCTGCCCCACCCTGCGGGTCAAATTTTTTTTGCCCACCCCGCATATTTTTGCGGGCGAGGCAAGTCAGCCCGCAGACCCGCCCTGCAATTCCCACCCCTAGTGGTGTGTTACTATTTCTAAAATTAGAAATTTGGATTTTGGAATTGGCTTTTTTTGGTTTAGTAGGAAATTGCAAAATTTATAAATATAAAAATAATAAAATAAAATGTATTGATTATAAATTATAATATTAATTTATTATTTTTATCGAGTTAAGTTTTCCCACTGAGTATTTTCTAAATCCTGTAACCCGACTTTAAACCCTATCGGGTTTTATTCCGTGTCCTAAAATCTAATCTTGAACCTTATAGGGTCAAGCTCTATATGGTTTTTATCGGGTTGGTCGAGTTAGGTATCTTATTATAACCCACCCTAGTTGCATTCTAGACACAGTGGGTGCCAATTATTGATTGCTCCTATTGCCTAGATACGGTCTTGGGCTAAATCACACTTTTAGGCTTAGCAAAATTCAACCTGTAAAATAAACAAATGTTAGCTATCGAAACATTGGAGGTGTCTTTAACGCTTGGACTCTGATGTTCAAATCAAAGAAGCAGCAGATGGGTAAGGCAATCGAAGTGTGTAGGGGGTATCAGATGATCTTACCTAAATAGAGAAATCTCCTTTTATAATGTTAAGAAAGCTTTATTTTAGGCAAATAAATCTTTCCTAAAGATACCTTAGTTATAATAGGAAATACTTACTTCAAATGTGTTCTTCAAAGGGTTTAGATTACTTTCCTATTTTATTATAACCAGCTTTAGGTACTTTTCTATTCTATGGTTGAGCTTAAGTAAAATGGGTCTTGAACCTCAAGCTAATATAGGCATATAACTTTATCTATTACTTCTCCAAATCAACATATAACCATTCATAACTCACTACTTCATCAAATCTATTATCAATTGAATCCAATAATTAAATCAAGATCAAAACATGCCCTTAAACCTACACCTACCTCACAACCTAATCCCATACACACCCGAAATCACTTCAATTCGTCAAATTCTTAATCAAATGAGATTTTACTACTCAATTAAAATAGGTTAATCAAATTAAAACATGAATGAGCAAATCAAACATTAAATCATGCATACATAGTGGTGCAACACAACACATATATCATTTTAACTTTTTTTCTCGATTAAGTGCACTTCAATTAACAACTCCTAAATATAATTAACTATAGATCTATTCAATTAAGTTGTAGATGAAGAACTCCTGCCTTGATTATTAGCTTAAAACTCTTCTAAGCTTGAATTGAACTTCAAATTCATAGACAATCTACAAGTCTTCTAATAAAATCCTTGCAAATAGTATAAGAATTTGATTAGATCCATGATCCATATCAATAGATCTAAAGAATCACTTACTACACTTCAACATAGCTTGTTAGATCTAAAAAATCAACTAAACTTATCCAAACTTCAAATGATCTACATATGAACCTCCACTAAAGACTAGATTGCTTCAAATTTCTCAAAAATCCCTAAGAGTAAAGATTAGGAAATCATTATTTTTATTGATTTAAAACTTAATTTCTAGAGGAAAAAATCTTACTAAATAAAGTTGATTTTTTATCTAGAATTTTCTAAAGTACTTGAGTTCTCCAATAGATTGTGAATTGAATTGAATAGAGAAGATTGAAAGCCCTCTAGAGCATTTAGAAGTGACGCTAACAAAAGAGAAAGTGAGGGAAGGAAGTCTAGATCCTTCTTGTAATTCTAAAATCACTTAATAATTGTTATAAGTGAAATTTCATCTTATATATAGCTTAGGGATAAATTACTAATGGATCCTTACTTAACAAAGGTATTGGATAAGGTTGTTTTACTAATTTACTAATTAACCCCTTATGAAATGCTAGATAATTAAATTACTAAAATACCCATGCTAAATTATTATTTATCAAGATTATTTTAGTAATTTAATATTTTCCATCCTTACTCCTTTACTTAAATAATTGGATTTTTGAAATATCCAAAATATGCTTTGCAATTTAATTTGTCTAAAGTTCCTTTTTAATTATTCTATTTTCTTCGTTGATTTGAGATATTTTACTATATTTCTAACAATCTTTGGTTCAACATCTCTATGGGTCTTGTATATCCTGACTAGGGACTGAAGCATGTTCACAACTCTAATCATTCTATCAATGCTTCATCTTACCTTATTGTCCATAAGCCCTTTTCATTGCCTCTACATCGATCAAAAAATGTAGTATATCCTATGGTATAAGATCTGTGAAGTCTGGAAATTTTCAAAAAATTATATAAACAATTAAAGAAAAATAAATATAATAATAAATTATTTAAAACATAAATTTTAAATGATGAAATTAATTTAAATTATAAATCTAAAAATTTCATATTAAAAATTAGAATAAATATTTATCTTTGGAATAATTAAATTAACCTAGACTTAAAATTTTGTAATAAATTGTTAAAGATTAAATTTTTCAAAGTATTTCCGTTGGTATGCGAAATGGTAAAAAAATAGGGATATTTTTAAATAAAATATAATTATAATATAATATATAAATATATATAACAGAAAAAAAGTCCAATCTTTCCTTTCTTTTCTTTCTTTCCCTGCCTTTCTTTTTTTTTCCCGACTCGAGCCCCCCTGCCTCTGCCCCCTCTCCCTCTCTCTCCCGCCTGTCTGCTCTTCTTTCTTCTTTTTCTTCTTCTTTTCCTTCTTCCCTTATTCTTCCTCCTAGCGTAGTTCTTCTTTCTTTCTTCATTCCGGCCGTCTTCTTCTTCCCTTCTCGGCCTCCAGCAACAATGACTCCAACGGCGACCCCGACGACGACGAAGAGCAGCAGCAGCAGCAGCAACGGCCCAACACCCGCAGTAACGACGGCAGTGGATCGGCAACTGCGATAACGACAGCAACTCCACGGCAACAAAGATGGTGACAGCTACGACGGCGACAAACAGCAACGGTGACAGCAGCTTAGTTTCGGTGAATAGGGGAGAAGGAAAGGGCAGCAACCGTGACAATCACGACGACGAGGAGGACGACGGCAACAACTGCAGCAATCGCAGCAACGCCCGACGGCAACTCCAGCAACAGCAGCAACGGCGCGGCGGTAACCACGCCAGCGTCCGCGATGACCCTGACGATGGCAACGGTGAACGGCAGCGACTTCGACTATGAGACCAGCAGCGACCACGATCCCGACGGCGATCTAGCAGCTGTACGGACAGCCTTCAACAGTAGAGGTGGCTGCCCCCAACCGCAATGACGATCCCGACAACGGCAATAACCATGACGATGGTGACCCTCAACATCTATCTCCGCAACGACAGCAGCAGCACCACGGTGGCTCCCACAGCAGCGACAACGAGAAGCTTCGACCACGGCTGCCACCACGACCGGCAGCCATCCAGCGATGAAAGCCCAGCAACGACAGCAATGACGCAACGGCAAACAACGACACAGCGATGACCACGACCACAACAACAGCAACGGCAACCACAATGGACAGCAACAGCAACGAACAGCAAGAAGGCTCGCAACGTCCCAACGAGAAAAGTGTTCAATGTGATTTGGCACCAAGCGACAATGTCTAAGCGTTCAAAAGCAACGGAATGAGAGGAGTCCAGTTAGGAAAGAAAAAAATGAATTGCGAAAGTTTCCATCAGTTGGGAAGGATGCACATGTGTGTGAATTTGAATAAGACGGTTGCTAATTATAAATATAGGTGTATATATATGTTCCCCTCCCGTTGCGTCATGAATCAAGTGGAGCATATGTGCGTAAGGTAGCTTTGTGTGTGCAGAGGTGAAGTAAAGGTGTACGAGGTGCAACATCCAGCCGAAGGAAAAGAGTGGAGACACGTGTATATATGTATGGTGTTCGATGTGTGGACAAGCAAGAGGAAGATAAAGTCGTGTAAGGATTGGGAGAAAAAAGAAGAAGGAATGGAGAGGAAGAAGTGAAAGAAGAGAAGCTAAAGTAGAGAAGTAGGAGCTACTCGTGTTTACGAGAATGAAGGACAAGAGAGAGAGAGAGAGAGACGCATTTAGTGCTCGTGAAGTTTGGTGTATGCGGAGTATGTGTGTATGTACGTGCTAGTGATGTTTGATGTGTGAGGAAGGAAGAAAAGGAGTCGAGTGTGTATGAGACCAGTGTGTAGTGTGTGTATGCGCGTGTGTAAACGAGGAGGTGATGTAGTGTATATGGAATATGTGTGTGTGAATGAAGTGTATATATGTGTATGTGTTGGTGATGATGTATGAGGTGTGTAAGGGTGTGCAGTATGTGTATGTGTATGTGTGGTTGATGGTGTACGGTGTGTAAGGATGTGTGTATGTGTTGGAGATGAAGTGTGATGTCTATAAGGGTGTGGTGTATACGGATTGTGTGTGTAAGATGATATGTGGTGTGTGCGAGAAAGGTGTATGCATATGGATAGTGTGAGATGTGTGGAGTGTGTGTATATGTACGAAAGGTGAGAGTGCGTGGTACTAGTGTGTACATGGATGGTATGTGAAGTATGTAACATGTGTGTATATGTGTGGAAGACGTATAGTGTGTGGGTATGTATAAGGAAGGAGTGGTATGTGTAGGCATGTATGTATGTATGTGAATTAGTATATGGTGTATAGGCATGTGTGGAAGTTAAGGGTAAGGCCGATAATGCGGGCCAAATGGGCTGGCCTACCCCGACCCGCATCGGCCCGCGGGTCGTCGCGGGCTAACCCGCAGTGGCCCGCAAGTCTCGCGGGTCGGCAAAATCAGCCCGCCCCGCCCCGCGGGCCAATGCGAGTTGGCCTACGACAACCTGCAATGACCTATACTCTCCATTGGACATAATACATAACCTTCCTGCTCACATCCCGCGAGTAATACTCCTTCCTACTCTCGTCCCCATGGAATGCCTCGACTCCTTCGATCATCTCCTCCAAAACTCGCCCGGGAATCCCATGGTTGACCACTTGAAAGAACCCCCATTTCTCGCAAGTCTCCAACTTGCGGACTGCACTCTCCAATAAAACCTAAACAGCAAGAGCACACATGACACAAGCCATCTTCGTCCTCTTCTTGCTTCACACAGACGGAGTCAGAGACAAAGTCTACACAATTCTCAGTGAAGTCACTTCCTCCTCCATTTCAAATCCAACGAGATCCCAAGATCGTACTTTTTCACTACCTCCGGTTCCATTCCCGCGAGCTCCATTCCTAACCGTCTAATTCACCCCGCTATCTCCTCCAACTCCACCTCCACCGCCGATCGCCACCAACCCCACATGATGCGATCTATGTGGTACCATACGTTGCTCGCGTAGTTGTGCATATCGGAGAAGATGATGTCATCTTCTAGGGCAAACACGGTGGCGTTATGGAGCTTCGTTAGGTCTCGGAAGTGGATCTTCATCGTGATGGAAAGAACTCCGAAACCGCCATAGCGAAGCCGGAGAATGGCGTCTCGAAGAATAGCTTGATGCAATCAGCATTTTTTTTTTTTGGTCCGCGGGCCAACCTGCGCCCATGGGAACTTGCCTACCCCGCCCCGCGGGTTACGCGAGCACGGGTCAAAATGGCCCACAGCTTCAGTGGGCTAAAATTTTTAGCCCGCCCCGCAATTCCCACCCCTAGTTAAGGGTGAAGTATGCGAGATATGTATGTACAAATATGAGATGATGTACGGAGTGTGAACATGAATGTGTGGGTATGGAAGGTGAATATAGCGTATTTAAAGTATGTGGGTGTATGTATTGGTAGTGTAAGATGTATATGGAGTATGTGAGTAAGTGTATGAGATGATGTATGGTGTGAGTATGTATGTATGGATATGGGAAGTGTGTAATATGTGTAGAGCAAATGGATAAGAATATGTGTACGTTGGTGTGTATGTGGTGTGTGGAAAAGGTGGGTGTATGTATGATGGAAGCGTGAGTGAGGATGAAAACCAGTAAAAAGTATGAGGAACTCGTAGGTGGAAACATCAACAAAGAAGAGAAGAAAGAAGATGATATAGACTGTTAAGGACTGCTAAATCCTACGGGTTATCCTACAAGTAATTCGTTGGAAGATATTAAAGACAATTGGATAAACGAAAGGTTCAAAAATAGTTCATGGATGAGAGAAGCGTCTATGATGATGCAACTATTGAAGGGAATGAATCAAGTAATATCGAAGATGATGGCCTGGGAGATAGTTGGAATGAGATGGATTTCACAATGGAATGCTCTAAGGATATCGTGCATAGGTGGAAGAAGGAATTCCAAATTTGGCAAGTCGAAGTCATTCCATTACTCGACTTCTACACAAGGAAAGCAGACAGTCAATCACAGCAACTTGAGGTGTTGGAAGCACAGATTCGAAGGAAGTTCAACATTCGAATCTTGCTCGCCCAAAGTTCCATAAAGAGGAGACTTCATGCCTCGTCATCAATCACAAGATGAGTAGAGTACACATATCGGGTGCTAGAAGATTACCAAAGTCAGGTGGAGATGCGACCTTATGATTGGGTTGAGAAAGCATCGTAGAAGGATACTGACTTCAAGAGGAACGTAGAGGAGTTACCCGCTGAAATCGCTCGACTCCAGTTAGGGCTACGACAATCCTCAACAAGTGAGTGGGAAACTTAATGATATGCTACTATGTTGTATTGTATGTGGAATGCTATGTGTGAAATTGTGGTTTGTTGTATTTACTATTAAATGTGATTATTGTTGAGTTATGTGATGGGAATTAATGAGTTAAGAAATAAGTCAGGAGGACTATATGGGAATGAATGGTCCAAGAGTTTAGATGTCATCACCTTAATGATAGCACCTAGCGCCATATTGCAAGCCTAACCCATGTTTTACAAATTGTTTTCTTTCGAATCAACCAAAATATAGAAACTTAGCTTTTCCTTCTATAGCTACCGAATAGGTATGCTTAGTTGGAATAAGGTATATAGGTATCATTATGTATACATGTCTGAGTTGGCTCCTGAATGTGTATACATACACTTAACAAACTTATTTACCTATTTTAATTACGAAACACACTCATGAACATAACTATACCAAATCATGAGTGCAACCTTAATTTTTACAAATCAATGACCGTATTTTCTTACCCTATTAAGTACGCAAGGGGAAATGACTAGAAAATTGTCCTTAATTGAGTAAAGGCCCTAAACATATATATGTATAGATATGTATATATGTATATTATACATAGTGTCCTGAAAACATTAAAAAGGAAGACACGAGATGACCTTGTGGGCTCTCAAAAGTGTGAAAATGATAGAGCACTTGAGAAGTGCATTGACACAGAGGTGTCAGAGAGAATTGAAAGCCAACCCGAGTGGTTCGGCATTCGAGAAAAAGGGCACGGAGGTGCCAGATCGGATGATCACAAGTCAACCTGAGCGGTTTGACATTTAAAAGAAATGGCATAGAGAGGTGCCGAAATAATTTAATCCATCATAAAATTGGATAGGTCTATGACTACGGGGTTTGGGTTTAGTGTCGGTGTTGCGTAACAAGAAATGCATAACCTATGCTTGTGATGAGTGATAAGAAGAACATGATGTGTGTTTGTTGTGATGAGTGAAATGAAATGTTTGATGTTTACTTTAGTGGTATGATTGATTGCGATTGTAAATATTGTTTGATCACTAAATAAATCAATTAAAGTATGAATTGGACAATATCAAAAACCTGACATGCATTTTCACGAGACATTGCATGAAATTGAAGGCCATCACTGCTACAGGATGTGTCGAAAGTAATCAAGAGGATCACTATTTCGCCAAGTGTGAACTAAGTGATTAGAGGATTGTCGCGCCTTAACGATTCCGAGTCTGGCCTGTCCTTGAGGGTTTTGCTCCGTCTGGTGCAGAGAGGCACAAGAGCGTTCACTGTTGAGATAATAAGATATCATAATTAACCAAGTGATAAGATAAATAAACCGGGTAATGACCTGGGCACTAATGGTGGCTTCGGAATCCCCAACCTAAGGTCAAAGGGGGCGTAAACCCTAGACTTCACGTCGGTTACCAAAAGACTACATGAGATGTTGCATTCATATGGTTGTTCATGCATAGCATACGTTTAATATTTTAAATTGAAATTGCTTGCTTGTGTATATAACATAAGTTTAGTAACTTGATGTGAATTTGCTTATGTATGTATATAGCTTATGTATATTATTTGACTTGAATTTGTTGTGTATGTGTACGTAGCATTGAAAGTGTTACCATCCCATTCACTGAGCTAAGGTATGCTCACCCCCTCACAGACTTTATGCAAGTGTTGATAGCGAAAGCGCGGGATAGGCTAAGATGTGAAGTGTTGAGAGTTTTGGAAGGCCAAAACAACGAAGTAAGATTTGTGAAGGATAGATTTACTTAGATGAATGATAGGACCCCAATGTAAATAGAAATGTTTAAATCGAGAAACCTAGGATTTATCCTATTTTACTGATTGGTAGGGAATACCGATTCTCTACGATCATGGTTGACCGTAGGATTCGGGTTCCATAGTGATATTTTATTATCTAATCATATGTATTATAACTTGTTGTAAATGTAATTATTTACTTAGAGTTTTACGATCTCTGACTCGTAAGACAATTACCATATAACGGGTGCATACGTGCCATGATAATTTAGTAAAGGCTTCTAGGCCCCCTTTTGGGGCGTGACAAGATCTCCTTTCCTCCTTAAAGTATGTATAATTAGAGACCTTAGGTCGAAGCTCTCCTCAAATTCTTTAAAACTACCACCTTGATCATTCTCATAAAGATAAACCAGCAAATAGTCAGTTTCATATCCTCACGTAAGGTTACTAGAATGGGTAGCTCCTTTACATTGAAATTTGCAAAGTGACCACCTTTATGTATCAATACTTCATTCATTATAAAATACCACAATTTGGAAATTGTGGTCATCCAGGACACTCACTACCTTCCATCGCATCCCCATTCGTTTCATGCTTTTTGTATATCAATCTAAGATGGCCTTCTATGTCAATCCTTAGTAATTACTTAACTCATTTATTGTCAATTTGATGTACATTCTAAACACATATTAATACAAGTAGTTGGTATTACATCTTCATCAAGCTTGCCTATACTCCATTGACACATATCCTCTACATATTCACATGTCAAATTTAAATAAAAGATTCTCATCGCCTCTATACACATATTGTCAAGTAATCCAAACAATGCAACAATTCCATTTATCACAAAGCTAGGTTTTCCCAACAAATCAAAACTCTAAAAAAATATTCTAAATTAATTTTTCTACCTAAATATACTTCTTTGTTATAAAAGAAAATTGAAATCTCACTTAGTGCACTAGGTAGGGATAATGCGACTAATTAGTTGTCACACAATAGCAAGACTTATTTTGGATTCATAGTTAGAGGATTTCCATGTGACGATACAATAGCCATTGTTTGTCACTTCTTAGTAGGTCTTTTTTTTTTTTTATTATGTCAACTAATGCTTACTCCGTAATTATATAATGTAGGTAAAGTGAGAGAGGGGTTGTTAATGAGAGAAAGTTTGTTGCTTTAAGGGGGTAGAGAGAGGATGACGAGGAGAGGATGGAAAGGATATAAGATGAGATTGGTAATGATGAGAGGATAGAGATAGAGAGAATGAGTGAGTGAGTTGGGAATAGAAAGAGGAAGAGGCCAACAGAAGAGTGAAGAAGAAGATGGAAGGGGAAGAGAGTGAGATAAACGGGGAGGGAGCGATGGTTTGGTAGGTCATCAAGGATAACAACAACAGAGCGGTCAAGGTTGGATAAAGATAGAGGTAAGAGGGAAAATGAAAAGGTTAAAAGAAGATGAAGGATTTTGCCTTTTGATACCTTAGTCAACTAAGCAAGGGGGTTTGCTTGCTTACTTAGTCAATTGAACCCTTTATTTTGGACATCTCCCCCTAGTTATTTCCTTAGTTTAACCAAGATGCCTTACATAGGTGATCAAGGTATCTCTACAGTTGACTATATTTCTAAATTACGTGCAATTTTTTTTTTCTTCCAAAAACTTGTTTCTTTTAAGTTAAAACTTATTTCATATGCATATTTTATTTTAAAATTGTTAACAATTAATATTTAAACTTATTTTGATATTAACTTTGTTTTATTTTATTGAATTTCGTGATAGAATTTTGAGGTATTTGTTTGTAATGATATTTTTTTTTTTATTAAAACAGATACTAACAAAAGGAAATACTAAAACAATAGGATGCAATTGTAACATAAAAGAGGATAACAAAATAAAAAAGTGTAATGAAATGAAAAGAAGCCTAATGGAATAAGATAACTCAACGATTAACATAGAAATAGATCAATCAAAATCAAATTGAAAATCGGAAATAATATCATAAGAATATTGGTTGGCACTGGTAGGTGTGATTCTTGCTCATGAGAGAGAATCTCTCTTTAATAAACTAGAGAGAGAAGACACATGTTGAATTTCTATAAGTGTTGAATTATGTTTTTTATGCGGCAATTTAGTAGCCTATGGGAGAGAATCTTTCTCTAAAAAACTAGAGATAGAAGATACATGTTTAATTTCTATAAAGAGTTTAATTCTATTTTTTATATGGCAATTTAGTATTTAAATTTTTTTTTTCACAATTTGGTCTTTGCACTTTCAATTTTGTTGCAATTCATGTCACTACTTTTAATTTGTAATTTAGTATTAAAAAATCACTAAATTGTAACTAAATTGAAGTACAATTATGAAATGGAAAAAACACAAAAAAAAATTAGATATTAAATTGTTAAATATTGAAAGTGCATGCACTTGTGGCACATTTATCCCCTACAACTCATTAAGTGGAATATCATGGTTAATGATTCCTAACCCTATGCACCCCCCAAAACCCCATTTAATGAGAGAAATTGCAACATTGATCTCACAATAGGATAGATAGGTTTAATTCTCTCTCTCTACTCACAATAGGAAAAAGAGAGAGAGAGAGAGAGAGAAACCAATCATGCTTGATGAGGATAACAACCAAATATCTAGCCAATGGATTGCAATTCTTTTCTTTAAGAAGCACGAAAATTTTCATAAGATGGGTTTAATGCATATTCAAATTTCAAAAATATGCAAGCAATTTCATAAACAATCTTAAATTTTATTTGTTCTCTAGGAAAATTATAAGTGAGGGGATCAATG
Organism: Laguncularia racemosa; assembly: GCA_037954665.1. NCBI lineage: Eukaryota > Viridiplantae > Streptophyta > Magnoliopsida > Myrtales > Combretaceae > Laguncularia > Laguncularia racemosa. The sequence goes on along the minus strand of JBBMOL010000104.1, from coordinate 1,161,893 downwards.
TTTGGGATTAAGTTCAAATAAGGGATCTAATTTATAAATAATTAAAATAGATTATTAATGTTATACTAAGTGGTTAAAATAGAGGATCGAGCTTTTAAATGATTAAAATAAGATATCAATGTTTTGTTAAGTGGTTCAAGCAAATAATCTGTTATTATCCCGTAAATATGCTTTGTAATTTAAAAAGAGAATCTGTTACTATCTATAATGGCATCATAATGGGATCCCATGTTTGAATTATTTAGTATAATATTGGTTCTCTATTTGAATTACTTCAAAATTCAATCCTCTATTTGAACTTAACCCCAAATGTTGATTCTCTCGCTTGTAATTTTCCCTTTATTCTCTTAAAGACCCTTTCTTTTGGCCAAATTCTCTCAAAAACATTGAACACTATTCCTTATGAAGGAATAGAGCCAGCACTACTATTTCATAAAAAAAAAAAAAACAACTTTGGAACTATTCCATAGCCTAAATAACCATCACTCCATCACTCCTATTGCCATGGTTGATAGAGGTCATAAACTCCCATGTCATGATTAAACATATACGGACCACTCTTTGTAAGAGTCCATAAGTAAATACTACATGTACCATGGTCTCTCCTTTATGAATATATCTCAAAGAAACATGTATGGTTTACCCATTCGAAGTTGCAATGATAGTTTGTATATCCTAATATATTGGGTCAAAAACGAGACTCAAAATGTTGTCGTAGAGGGAGTGTAAGTACGAAGTATAGACTGGTGCCATAATGACAATGAGACGCTACATTGATAGTCATGATATTGATCATAATAACATGTGCTCTCTTTCTTGATTCTCCATGTTGTACCTCAACACAAATGATTAAATACATAAAGTATAAGATACTTCATGTTGGATGGAGACATTGTGGTATGTTTTGAGATAGCAGCTTTTGTGTTATGCTATGCTTCTAAGAGATTAGAGTTAAAGGTATAAATAAGAGCTTAACTGGCTTTTTTTAGAAAGTTAATTATAGATAAGACTACATCGAAATTAAGGTAAAATATTATATTATTGGCATATAAGATTTTTTTATTCGGAATATTTATGCTTTTAGTCAATTTAAGGAATAGAAAATAAGGTCTTAAATGTGGATGTTCTTAGGTTAAATATTCTTCCTCTTTTGCCATCTAGATAGGAGTAGTTTATTAGTAATTAAGTCATTTAGTGCAAGACTCATAGGATTGTGGTAATAATATTAATTTTTTTAAATTTGTAAGATAAAATTGCAAAATTTGAACTTTTAAGCCAATGAAGAAATGGAATATATATAGCCATGTAGTCAAATCATTAGCATTATTGATATATGAAATTATCAAAAGTTAGATACTCAACATTAACATCCTATATTCTTAGCTATTTATATTTAATGTTTCCTCTAATGAAGCCCAGTGATATGACTATACCTTTACATTAGGTTGAAAAAGTTCAACTACCCCTCTCCTTCACCCCTACTATATTTAGCAAAAAATTCTAATGATTCATTGATTTTTTTTCCTTGTTTCACTTTTACTTTCTTTTTTTTTTATATATATATCATGATTTCAAGAAAAGCTATAGTTTATTGATTTCAATGAGAAAAAATAATTTCTACAATTTTATGAAAAATGTATAAGTTTTGACTTGAACATAATACTTGTATAAATATATGCAAGAGTTTATTACAAAAAATTATGCTAGAGTTTTCATGAATTTTCATTTTACGTGGCTTGTGTGTGTGTGTTTTTAGTTACAAGATGAGTTTTTGGATTTTTTTTTTTAACTTTACATGCCCCTTTTTTTCCAATTACATAAATTGAATTCACGTCTTTTCACTTTGTATACCTGTGTTATTATTTTTTTTATTAGTTATATAAAGGCCAATTAAGCTAAAATGTTATTAAACTTATTTTATTTTTTGAATCTATTTTAGGCTACTCTTTTTGAAACAATAAAGTAATTATTTTATGGTAGAATTGAGTTGCATAACTAAAAAAAATAATAACATAGGCTAGTATAGAGAAAAAGTGTGAAAGCTTTGACGACATAATTGAAAAAGTCAATACTAGACATGAAGCCAGGTCAAGTCTTGAACTGAACTTGACTTGGAACTAGACTAATGTGTCATTGACCCAAAATCATCCTGTGAGGATGGCTCTAGACCTATGTAAGACTCGGTGATTTGCGAGTCATGGCAAGGTACTGGGTCCAAACTCGAAGACCCATTGGGTTGAAGACCCATTAAAAAAGAAAAGAAAAGAAAAGAAAAGAAAAAGCGCTACTAATGAATTGCAAAGATGTAACCACTCCTTATCAAGTTGAGGACAAGCCTATATGAAGAACCAGAAGGAAGAGAAGCATATGTGAAGACAAGGAGAAAAAATAATGATGGAGAGAGAGAGATTAAAATGAAAGAGACAAGAGAGGCAAAATTGGTGGAGAAAAGAAAATGTCAGTATTTAGATTTTAAAGGATATAACTTTAATTAATGTGAAGGAGTAGCTTCTTCAAAATTTTGAAATTGGAACATGAGTAGATGAAAGCATGTCAGTGAACATTTCATTCACAAAGTAGCATTCATATTGTGGAAGAATTCAGTATATAAGTGTAGGAAATTGTAATTAAACAACTCATATTTCTCTCAAATGCATTTTGCTCTAGTTTCATATTTGTTGCTTTCTAAATTTACTTCATTTGCACTCCAAAATTGCACCAAGTCTCATTATTTTGTTTGAAATCTTTTTTCTTCCTCTAAGTGTGTAACTATTGTAGTTTTTATCTTAAGTTTATTGCTCTCACTTGCTATCTATCATGTCAAAAGCCTTTTCCATTATTATTGCATTTTTTTTTTTGTGTTACATCTAAACTCAATTTTTTTTTAGCAATAAAAAAACTTTCATATGTAGAATGGCAAGCTTTTTCCATCGTGATTTAAGCTCAAGCAAGAAGGTAAGCTCTAGTGAAGAAAAGGGTAAAGGAATAGCAATACAAAACTCTGCATTAGTTCATCCACGATGTTGACGGGGAGTTCAAGTTTTATGATTTCAATGAGGAGGGTCAATTTTGTCAACCCACTTCGCCACTCCAATTCAAGCATGTAACACGCTTATCGCATGAAATGCAATACAATTTCTAGGATTCACAAGATGAAGAGCAATAAGAAGAAGAACTAAAGGAGAAAACCCAAGGGCAATAACTTAGTTAAAGTGAGCCCACAAGTAGGCTGCCTAGATTTTATAAATCTAAAATATTTACTAAACATTTTCAAAAAGTTATAAGTGATGATGGCAATATCTAAGCCTATTGCAACTATTGCTCCACAAATTATGGATGGAAAAAGGGAGATTGATATGGTACGTTTAATAAACACTTGAGGTCAAAACACCCTACAGAAGTCGGTTTAGAGAAATCATAGCAATAAATCTTTACTAAGCACTTCATATTCAACCCAACATCACTATTTTGCTACAATATGGAGAAGCAAAATCAAGGTTTGGTTAAGATAATGGCAGGTATATACCTTCCCTTTAGTGCTAATAGTAATTCATTCCATATGAGATATAAGAAAGGAACTTTAAATCATAGTTCACACTCGTTTTCAAATCCTATGATGCGTGAAGCAATTGTCCAACGTTATCATTTTGGAAAACATGAACTAATAGGTAAGTTTAGTGAATCAGATACGCAAGTTTTGATTTATGCCAATTTATGAATAGGCAACAAACATTTATATATGAGAATCATGTCACACTAGATAGATGAAACATAGGTTTTATATAAGAGATTGCTATCACTTCGAAAGTTCAACAAGAGACACATAGTAAAAAATATTTACAAGATAATTAGTATTATTTTAGATGAGTATGATTTAACTAAAAAAAATTCTCTCTATTGGTTCAATAATGCAACAATTAATACTAAATCAATTCATGAATTGTAAAGTCTCTACTAGTCACAACTTGGTGGACATTGTTTCATGTACGTTGCACATGCCACAATTTAAATTTCTGCATTAAAAATGGTATGAGTGCTTTAGATATAAAAATGTCTCCAATTAAAATGGTAATTGATTTCATGTTAGACAACCCTTCTATTAATGAGGCATGGAAAAAATTTTGTATAGAAAATTTGCTAAGACCTAAAAAATTTAAAAAGGGATATACGATTAGATTGACCCTAGATTGATACCGATTAGGTATTAACATTTCATTTTGTCATTTCATTCATCTCTTTTGCAATTTCATGTAATTATAATATGGACATTATTTCATGTAATTGCTTTAGGTTGTTTATTTTTCTTGCTTACAAGTGGCACTTATTTGTAATTAAAACAATTTATTTGCTTAGTGTTTTAGTGTAGCAATTATTTGTAAGGGGAGTAATATTCTGATGTGCCTAATTCCACTAAAAAGCACAATCAAAAGACTTAAGAAAAACAATCTCAAGTCAAGGCAAAATCGGATCCACAAAGGGTAATTTCACGTGAACCCTAATGAAGATATGATGAAATCCAAATATCCAATGATATAATTATAATACCACAATGATAATATCTTCTATCAACATCCTAATCTCATATAATCCACACAAATAATCCACAAATGACAAAGAAAAACCTTAATGATAAGAATCCCTTTCCAATAGAAAAGAACACGATTTCAAGTGTAGTCTTCAATGATGATCCAAATCAAATTGATAAATACTTCAAATAAACACAAGAATTCGTAGATAAAAATATGTATTTCTGATCAAGAACTATCTCAATTCAACCCTAGATATGACACACTAGAGAAGAAAAGAAATCACAACAAAATGAAATTGATATAACTCACAATTTCAGGATGTTGCACCCGCCACAATTTCAACTCTTGGGATTGAAATTGATAAGAGTTTGGAACCAAGGTATGAACCCTAATTCTCACGTGAAATGTAGTGTTTAATCTGCAAAATGATAAGCTCCTCAAACCCTCTCTTAAGCAAGTATTTATACTTGCTACTCCTAGGGTTGAAAAGTGCTCAAAATTACAAGTTTGTCACTTTTAAGGTGGCTAGCCCTAAATGAAAATTACAAGGAAATAAAAGTGTCCCTAAACCAAAATAGTTCATAAAAGAAGAAAGATATAAAAGAAATGGTCTTCAAGATGCCGGTCTTCTATAGGATCCATCGGCCCAACTCATCGCCGATTCAGGTCGATCCATGGATAACCCACAAGCTGAGTCTGAGTGAGTTTGTCAATTGCCCTATAAATTATGATAAGTGTTCCTGTTGGAAAACACAATACAAGAATAATAGGAAAGAGGTTAATATATAAATAATTCTGGGGTCGATCTGCTCAAAATGGGCCCTCATCGCCAAAATTCGAATTCCTTTAGTTCTTGCCCTAATGATAGGTCTTGTCAGATTTTGATTCCTATCATCTCCTCGAGCCTCAAAAAGATTTGTCCTCAAATATGGTAGATCAAATGCAGCAGAGACTTCATTTCCTCCTAGCAAGCCACCTGAAGAAATATCACTACAGAATCCCAAAATCTGAAATACCACGGGTGGTGATTGTTTTCTCTCCTCCATTTCCAGGATATATCTCTTTTGCAACACAAATACTGACCCATTATCCACTAAGGTGTCCCCTATCTCAATCCATTTCACTGAAACTGTTTCCTCCTTTTCTAACTCATCTGTATGTTGTTTATCCTCATGGTCTTCTAATGGTTGGCTTAACTGCTCATTACCCTCTGAAACCTTTGAAGGTGAACATAACTGTCTCTGAACAGTCTGGCTCTCTGGTGGTCTGCTCGTCTGACTATGATCATCAGGATCCTTTGAAGGTTGGCACATCGGTATCTGACAAATTTTATGCTCTAAGGGTTGGCTCGTGTCACTAGAGCCCTCAAGAACCTTTGAAGGTTGGCATACCTAAGTCTGCATAGTTTGGTTCTCTGAAGGTTTGATCATGTGGCTATGATCCTCATGAACCTGTGATGGTTGTTTTATTTGTCTTTGCATCTCCTGGACCTCTGATGGTGACATAGGGTTCAATACTATACGGTTACCATCCTTTTTAAACATATAAGTATTTCTATACCCATCATGTAATACCATCCTGTCATACAACCATGGTCTACCAAGTAATATATGGGATGCACAAAGAGGAAGAATATCACATTCAAGCTCATCATAGTACTTATCCCCTATACTAAAGGGTACCCTAGCCTTTTGGGTTACACAAAGACTATCCTGATCATTCAACCAATGTAATGTATACGGTTTGGGATGTGGGATAGTTTCAAGTTTCAACTTTGATACTAATGATGCAGCTACAACATTAGTACAATTACCACCATCAATAATAATTGCGCACAAGTTTCCTTGTACCCTACAAGAAGTATGGAACAAGTTTTCTCTTTGTCCCTCATCAATGGTTTGAAAGGAAGTCAAGTCCCGATGCAATATGTTAGTAGACAAATACAACTCACTTGACATTTTTGCTTACTAATTTCAACAACCTCAATACACTTCACCACACCACGACAACACACCCACAGTGCTCACACTCAACCAATACAAGAAATGTTTATTGGTACTTCAAATAAAGTTAAGTGAGATAATTGAAGCACAAATAAATACTTCCAAGTAGTTAAGAAATTAAATTCAACTAACAAGTATTGAAGTAATAAGTTCAATTACTTTCACACTTTAATGTTTGTTTTTGAATTCAAATTCTACTACTTCAATTTTCCTTTCTTGCCACGGTTTCACACCTACAATTGATCTTAATGTGCAGCACCTTAATCCACACAACTCCACAACATGGCAACAAATTCAAATAAACATCCTTAATGCACTTTCCACAAATGGTAATAATCAAATTTCAAATTCAAATGGAACACAATCAATACCACTTAATAACTTCCTCAACCTAATGGATGTGTTTGAATTTCAAATAAATTCCATATTATCCCACACAATGCAATTCTGAAAATTGTACACTTCCACTTCCAATTTGCACAACACAACACCACACAAACACCTTCACACACACGGTGCACTTCTCCACTTTTACACAATTTATCAACCGTAACTTACAACAACATACACGTCACATGCAACACAAAACTTTTTCAATTCATTAATCTTTCTCAAAGCAATTTCAAGGATAATCACGTTGCAAAATTCTTCACTTCAAATACAAATCCAATCCGCAACTTACATAAGAAGGCAACAAATTAAATTTGAAAATCAAACCACTTCACTAATTGCAACCCCTCCACATTTGGTAAGATACAATTTTTCAAATTCAAACAAACACACTTAACTCCTTCACTCTTAATGCTTGTTTTGAAATCAAATAACTTCCCTTCTTACACACTAATCAAATCTGGAAATTGCAAATGTTCTCCCCAATTCCGAATTCAAACAATGTAAGAACCACAATTCTCTTCCTACACAATTGCACTTCCGAAATTGCACTAAAAAAAATGCACTATCTTTCCTCTTCCTTCACAGTGAAGTCCACAACATAGAAGCTTCAACAAGTACTTCAAAATCACTCCAACATGCAGCAAATTCAACTCCTACTCAAGACAATTCACTCCACTTCAAACAACTACAACAACAATTTCAATTTACCCACAATTTTGGAATTGATGATGTAAGAACATAAACCCTAAATTTCCAAAATTCAAAATCACATAATCCCTTCTCACAACCACAAGATCTGATACCAAAAAGATGATGTGCCTAATTCCACTAAGAAGCACAATCAAAAGACTTAAGAAAAACAATCTCAAGTTAAGGCAAAATCGGATCCACAAAGGGCAATTTCACGTGAACCCTAATGAAGATATGATGAAATCCAAATATCCAATGATATAATTATAATACCACAATGATAATATCTTCTATCAACACCCTAATCTCATATAATCCACACAAATAATCCACAAATGACAAAGAAAAACCTTAATGATAAGAATCCCTTTCCAATAGAAAAGAACACGATTTCAAGTGTAGTCTTCAATGATGATCCAAATCAAATTGATAAATACTTCAAATAAACACAAGAATTCGTAGATAACAATATGTATTTCTGACCAAGAACTATCTCAATTCAACCCTAGATATGACACACTAGAGAAGAAAAGAAATCATAACAAAATGAAATTGATATAACTCGCAATTTCAGGATGTTGCACCCGCCACAATTTCAACTCTTGGGATTGAAATTGATAAGAGTTTGGAACCAAGGTATGAACCCTAATTCTCACGTGAAATGTAGTGTTTAATCTGCAAAATGATAAGCTCCTCAAACCCTCTCTTAAGCAAGTATTTATACTTGCTACTCCTAGGGTTAAAAAGTACTCAAAATTACAAGTTTGTCACTTTTAAGGTGGCTAGCCCTAAATGAAAATTACAAGGAAATAAAAGTGTCCCTAAACCAAAATAGTTCATAAAAGAAGAAAGATATAAAAGAAATGATCTTCAAGATGCCGGTCTTCTATAGGATCCATCGGCCCAACTTATCGCCGGTTTAGGTCGGTCCATGGATAACCCACAAGCTGAGTCTGAGTGAGTTTGTCCATCGCCCTATAAAATATGATAAGTGTTCCTGTTGGAAAACACAATACATGAATAATAGAAAAGAGGTTAATATATAAATAATTCCAGGGTCGATCTGCTCAAAATGGGCCCCCATCGCCAAAATTCGAATTCCTTTAGTTCTTGCCCTAATGATAGATCTTGTCAGATTTTGATTCCTATCATATTCCCTTATTTATTTCCATTCCTTATCGTTTGTAACAAAGGTAATATTTTATGTCTCTCTCTAATATTTGTACCATTTCATTTAATATTAATAAAATTTTAAAGTGGCTCCCCTTCTTTGTGTAGGGTTTTTGCTAACCAAGTATGTGAAAAACGAAACTATAAATATTTTTGGAAATGTCTAATATCTTATCGCTGTAAGTAATAGGGAAATTAATTTTTTGCAAAGAATATAAACATTATTTGGGTTTTTTTTTTTTTTTTTTGGTTTTTGATGAAAGAACAGTTTATGGATCTAAGAACCAACCTATGAACTGCTAGTTCACAAGTGTCGAGTCTAATTTTTGAATTTTCCCATTCCTAATCCGATCTAGACTAGACCCTATGCTCATCTAATATAGATCATCGACTTAAGTTAGGAACTTCGTTTAATTTTGGAGTCACCACCCAACTGTTGTTGGGAAATATTGAATTAAGACTAAAGGGGCGGATTAGTCTTAATTTGGACCGCTAGTCGTCGTGATTTCCTCTTCTCGTTTTTGGTGAAAAGAGGAAAAGGAAAACCAGAGTTTCTAAGTTCAGAGGCTAACCTATGAAAACCTTACGGTTACCACCTAATCTTCTAAAATTATCTCTATCTAGAAATGTCTTTTATTTTGTTTCTGTTGCCTTTTATTGTGTTTTTGAATGAGTTATTTGAAAAAAAATGATTTTTTTTTATTTCATTTTATGGGTTGACCCAAATGGGTGCCTACGTACCTACTATTCAGGATCAAACAAGCTGTAGTTCGCTTTTCCTGAAAAGATTTAGTGGGTTTGTGAATTTTAATTTGAAATCTCTTTTGATTTATGTTTTTACCATTTTTGGGATTTTTCTAAAAAAAATCTAAACCTAAGCTTAATAATTTGATTTTTGAAAATAATTTTTAGGGAAAACATCAATTTTGGATTTATTTGAGAAAATGATTTTTCTAAGTGATAAAACTCATTTTTGATTTTTTATTAATTTTTATTATTTTTGTAATTTTTATGATTTTTATGATTTTTTTATGAGTTTTCATGATTTTTATAATTTTTTATTATTTTTATAATTTTTTCATGATTTAAAAATTTTCCTCCTAGGTTCTCATCTATCCTATTTTAAAGTCTAAGGTTTTTTTTATTATTATTATTTTTTTAATATCTTTATTATTTTTCTATATTTTTATTATTTATTATTACGATTATATATATATTATTATTATTTTTTCTATTTTTATTATTAAATCCTAAAAAATCTAATTCCTAGCATTTTTCTATTTATTGAAATATAACTAATACATAAGTAAATAAATAAATAACTAACAAACAAATAAATAAATAAATAAAAATAATAATAATCAAAATAAATAAACAAAATAAAAATAAAAAAAAAATCGAAAAATCCGGAAAATCCGACTTACCTAGATCCGGTCGGTGCGCGGGTCGGATTGGTCGAACACGACGGCGGGGAGTGCTCGTTGACGGCGTTCCGGCAGCCTTTTGCAGCGGGTGAGGTGCCGAATCCTAGGTTATCGAGGGTGAGGAATCCAATGGTGGTGGTGGTTTACTCCAGAAACACCTTCTGGTGGTTGCTTAGCTCCTGATCGGCGGTCGCGGCTTCGATTTCCTCCGGTGGTCTCCGATTCACTCTTTTCTCTCACTTTCTCTCGCTTTTGATCTGTGCCTTGGCTTCCTCCCCTCCTCCTCTATTTATAGGCTCTCGAAATCGAGTTGGATAAGCTCCGATTTCCCCCGATCGAGGCAAATCGGATCGACGGTTAAATGAACCAACTCCGATTTGTGTAAATCCTTCGATTTTTTTAGATTTGATTCTAATTGGATGATGTTTATCTCAATTCTGTTGAAGATCTGTTCGATTTGTGCAAAAAATCGAATTAAAACGGTCGAAATTCGAATTTTTACCCTCGTCGGCGATCTCGGACCTAGGTTGAAGACAATCACGCGCCCGGCGCGTGCGTTCCCTCTAGCCAATCAGATGTTGCCACGTGTCCTGGGTAAATGAAAAAAATCGCAAAATGCGGAAATTGCTTCCCCCACATTTCGAACCCCCGACCTCGCACCCGCACGCACCCACTTAACCACGGCTTGGACCAGCTGAGCTAGCCCATTTTCCTGATTTTGTTTATTTCGCAAATTGCATATATGCAATGCGATTTTTTTATTTTTTTGTATTTTTTGAAATTTCAAAAATTTGTAAAAATTATTTATTCCTTATTATTGCCCTTTCTGAAATCATTTTTCAAATTTGATGTGTTTTCCTATTTATTTTTATTATTTTTTCTAAATTAGAGAAAAATTGGAAAAAAAATAAAAATTGATTATTATTAATTATTATTTATTCTTAGGGCAAAAATGAGGTGTTTACAACAAGACCTAGCCCTTGAATTGAACCCATGGCGCCGGTCTAAGTTACACCTTTTTGAGAATTGAAGCTGGCAATTTTGGACCTTATTTCGAGATGAGTCAAAACCGTCTCCATGTTTAAATAATACAAGTATATAAAGTGAAAAGGCATGAAAGGTATGATTTGTAACTACCCTAATATGTAATTACATGATTGTATCATTTTACTCAAAACCTATTATTCACGCATAAAAAAACAGCATAGGGTCTAGAATCCCAATAATAAATAAATAAAATATTAGTTAAGGATGATGTAGAAATATGTTGAAAAAGATTAAAAAATAGTTATTCCTTTACTCCTAAAAAGGAATTATAATTCCTTATTTAATAGTAATAAAATGAAAACGCGCTAGATGTATGATTTTTTTAATTAAACCAATATGTACTCTTCATATTATTTTATTCAAAACCTATTAATTTGCACATAAAAGAATATGCAAGTTAATTAATGCTTAAGAATATGAGATCAAAATCAATTTACAGCTTACAAGGTTGTTGGCTAATCTTTTTCCTCTTCACTAAAAGATCGCCATCACTTTATTAAATGAAAAAAATAATAATAATAATACAACAAAAGGATATTAGAAAAAACAAACATCCATAACCAGATCTAGAATCCTAATAAAAGATAAAATAAAATGTTACCCCGCAATATTCATGTACATAGAACTTCCTCTTTTTGTCAAGAAAAGCCTCATTAGATAATACATGTCACGTATATTTATATGTAGTGTATAAATACCAATTATGTTTGAGCCTATGATAGTAGTAGTGATAGTGGTAGTTCCAAAAAAAAGTACCACCGATAATATCATGTGTCAAAATATTATTGATACTTATACACCATGTGTGAATGTACATAGTGTGTATTATCTAATAATCTTTTTTTTTTTTACCTCTTTTGTTGAGAAAATTGGCACAAAAATTCACTGCTTTTTTATCTCTTTAGAAGGAATAAATAGAGCAAAATATTGACTTAAGTCTTTGATATCTTCCACAATCAATCAAACTCTTAAGGCTCTCTCTTCCATTAACATCAAGAATAAGTGATGTGTGATCGCTATGTAGAACCTAAATTGCTAAGAATCAAGACGTATAAACCTTGTTCCAAGGAGAAATCTAGCTTAAAACTAGAGTTATTAATTAACGTGACCCTATGGTTAAGAATTCTAGGAACCTTGCTATAAATTAATGGATTGACCTAAACCCATTGATTGAATAAATTTAAGAACCTTATAGAGATTGTGACCCTTTGAATTATATCAATGAAGAACATTGGCATGGCAATTAAGGCAACAAGAATGTAACTTCTTGATGAGTTCAAAAGTTCACAAAAGAACCAAAGAAAGGAGATAATTCTCTCTAGAAAATTCAATAATGTTAAAAGGTGTCTTTAATATAAAATTAAAAGAAAAAAACTATTTATATGCTTTCAATAAACCCTAGCTAATTAAGAAATAAAATAATAATTTAATAACAAAAAGATAATTACTATTAATGGAATGAATACTCAATAGATGTGTAGATTTCCAAGTCAGCAATTTTGGAAAGTCTGATTGTTTCTAATTAAAATTTTCCATAATTAATTTAATTATAATATGCAATTGTTTTTGCATCTAAAGTTGTCTACTCCACTTAAACCAATAATAAATTAATTGGACTCTTGAGTGGTTCAAATGTCGTCTCTAAATAATTTCCAATAATGTTTATTGCCTCATTCATATAACCATTAAATTCAGCTTAAAGTCTTTTGGCTCGATTTTTAATAATTGCTTCGTCTTAAATTTATAATTAGCTTGACGCTATCCTTTTTAGATTCCCATCATTCTCACTCTCTTTGAAAGAATTCTTTCTTGAATCTTCATCACCTACATCAAAAGGGGATGAGTTAATAACATTAAAAGTAACACTTACATTATACTCACCTGGAAGATCCAATTTATAAGCGCCATCATTAAATTTAGCAATCACTTGAGATGGACCATCTCCTTTTCGACCCAATTTACATTTCCTTTGAGCCAAAAACCTTCTTTTCTCTAGTGCAACTAGACATAATCACCTAGTTCAAAGGTCACTCACTTATGCCCTTTGTTTGCTTTGCTCATGAATCTTCTTCACAATTTCAACCTTTTTCTCGTTATCTAAACTTAAACGCTCGTTAATAGGCGAAGGAAGTAAATCTATGGGAGTTAATAGATTAAAACCATAAACAATCTCAATAACCAAAAACCCATCAAAAGAATGAATAGCACAATTATAAGCAAATTCAATGAAAGGCTAACACTATTCCCATTAGTTCAAGTTCTTTTAAGTCACAACATGCGAAAAATTTGTCATAGTCGTATTAACTACCTCAGTATGTCCATCAATCTATGGATAATAAGTTGTATAAAATGAAAGTTTGGTACTCAACTTACCCATAACACCTTGCAAAAGTAGTTAAAAAACTTGACATATCTATTACTAGCAATGCTTTTAAGAATGCCATGTAATATGGCAATCTCTTTAAAGAACAAGGCAACAATATGCATTGTATTATCAATTATACTAATGAAATGAAATGTGTCATTTTTGAAAACCTATCTACCATAACAAAAATTGAATCGCAACCTCATTTTTGTCTTAGACAAACCTAACACAAAATCCATTGATATGTTGACCTATGGTTCATTAGGTATATGTAGAGGTGTATAAAGTTCCAATGGTAGTTCCCTAGAGTTAGCCTTCCTAAGGTAGCATATCCACTATAGACTCCTTTCACATCTCTCCTCGTGTGAGGCCAATTAAAATGCTCAATCAAAATATCCATTGTTTTGTTTATTTCAAAGTTTCCCATTAATCTACCTTTACAAGATTCATGCACAAGCAACTCTCTCAAGGAACAAATAGGAACACAAAATTTTACTTTTCTAAACAAGTAACCATAATGCCTATAAAACTTATTGAATGCAACTTTCTCACATGCCTCATACATAGTTGAAAAGTCAGAATCACTAGAATATAAATACCTAATGAATTTAAAATCTAACAACCTAGTAATAAAAGCAAAAATAAGGGCATAGCTGTAGGAAAGTGCATTTGCCATAATATTCTCTTTACCTTGCTTGTATTGGATAACATGTGAAAAAGTTTCAATGAATTTCATCTAGTGCACACGCTGTCAATTTAACTTTGTCCCTTAACATGCTTCAATGAACCACTTCTTCTTTTCATGCTTAGTTGATTATATAGGCTTGTATACCGAATTCCATAGAGTTGTTCTCTTAGCCAATTCCTTACAAATTGGAGCCCAATTCAATTGGTTAGAACTTGGGATCCTTAGGTCGGTTTAAAGTTTCTCCCTTCCTCTTAGTTGACCTTTCTTGAAGTTACTTTTCGAGAGCTCCATGGACCTTATTCTAGAGATGGTTCATTCCTTGGCTCTTTAGTTAGCAAGTTAATTCCATGATTTCATCATTCACTAGGTATTGTTTTTGGTAGAGTTCCTTGGCCAAACTTGACAAGAAGGTTGGTGATAGAAATGGATGAAATTGGTTCATTGAAAGTCTCATTTAGGTTATTAGAGCCTGGGTAACTTTTTTTTTTAGATTGATTCCTAGTGTTTTATAATTTTTTTGGGTGTACTTTTCATATGACTCTTATATTTCAATTGCACTACTTTATTGCATTCTCTTTATTTGCACATTGATATATAACAAGAATATCTTTTTGATAATTATAAGGAATTCAAAAAAAAAAAACTATTTTCCAACTTTGGGCCAAAAAAAAAAAATCCAACTTAAATAAAAATTAATATTTCTGTGCAGTATTTAAAGGATTAATATTAACTTTGAAATTTTTACCTCCAAATATCATAATTTTTTGGTAAAGTTAACTTTTGTTAAAAAATTTGTGCGATATCTAGTCTTTTTTTTAAAAAAAAAAAAATCTATCTAATCCTAAAATAGCATGTTGCATTGTGGGGTATTACACATATTATTCGTTTTAGCATATACTTTAACTAAGCGATAATGCTCACAAATAAGCAAGATTTAAGTACTTTGAAATTTAAGGCTATTAAATCCCAAATCTTGCTAATTTGAGTCATGAGCCATACTATGGAATTTTAGAATTTTCTCTCTCTTAGCCTACCACCATACTTCTTGAAATCAACTATCAACTCATTAAAGTCTCTTATAGGCAACCAAGGTTCATGAATTTCTTCTGCCATGGATTTTATGTACTCCATAAGACTCGCTTTTCTCTTAGGTCCATTTAGATAATAGATTGGGGGTGGTGCGGGGTGGGGTCGCTATCTAAAATTTCTATTCTTACATCTAACATTTAGTATTCACCATAATGCTAAACCATTTTATAAGCCCATAGAGGCATATAAAACCCATCAACATGTCTAAAATTGTTTCTAATACTGTTCACTTTATCCATTTTATTCTTAGTCTATGTTAAGAAGACTATACATGGATTATGCTTATTTATAAGCTCTTTTAGATTCTTTGTTGTCAAGGAAGGCTCCATCCCTTAGGAGTTAAAACTTAAGAGTATCATAGCACTTATATGGTTGTTGGGGGCTAGCCACCGCAATCTTAAAGTAGCAGCTTGAATGCTCTATTACCACTTCAAATAGAGTTGTCTTAGAGACAATGATTCTTTTGAAATTTTTTCTAATTAGTTTTTTTTTTCCTTTCTTTTTTATTTTTTAAGCCACCAAGTTAGGGTTTAAACAAAATGAGACTTTTAATTTTTATTTTCTTGTTTCGTAAATATTTAAACATGTTCATCAATTTTTTAGTCCCTTCCCCCCACCTTGTTTAAGGGCCACGAGTTTAGAAGTAAAAGGAGAGTGTACATTGGTTTTATAAATTTAGTAGCAGGTGACATGGGTTCATAGGTAATGTGAGGATTGGGAAGTTATTTTAATGATATTAATGATTGAAATTGGGTTACCTCTAAGTTTTTCAAGATGGTTGTAGTCTTTTGAAAACTTTATCCGTAAGTTTCTAGGTTAAGGGTCAAGAAAGTGTTTAGGTTGGATTTCTGAGTTATGCAGCCAAGATACTAGTGTATGAGCGATATAAGGAGGGGATATAGGAGTAAGGTTTTTCAGGATGAGTCCTTCAGGTCAATCAGTGGTAAGATAACCAAATTAGGGTTTTAGTTCTCTTCATCCTACCATTGCTTGTTGCTCCCCTTTGTATATCATTTTCATTAGGGTTGACAATTTGTGCTATTGTACCACATGTTATATCTGTGTCTAAATGGTTTTGTATCTAGAAAATTTTAACATGTGACACAACTTGTTTATTAATTCTACATAAAGATTTAAATTCGTAACTTGACCCATTTAATTATCATCTCTTATGTCCAATTTAGACCTATTTATTGATTAAAAACTTGTAAATAAATCTATAAAATGTTTATAAAAACAAATGATAAAGGACAATCATAAATTTATATAACTTAGTGACCTGAATACTTTAACTAGGACACTTTTATAATAATTTTTTTTTTTTTGGATAAAAACTTCTATTATAAACTTACTACTCAAAATGACACATCACCACTGAGAAATTTTCTTTCATCTAAATCGCAACATAAAACTCAAATAAAAGATATATGTGTGTGTGTGTGTGTGTGTGTGTGTTATATGCATATATATATATATTGGTAGAATAAGGAAAATTTCTGACTATAACATTGAAATCTAATGAAATCATCAACATCTAGAAAGTCAACAAATTATTACTCTATAATATAAAGTACAAACTATGTACTTTTTATGGAGAAAATATTTCCTAAAAATTGGAAAGTGTTTCTAGTCTCCCAAATTCTAACACTGTCCTTAAAATTATAAATAGTAAGTGAAATCACAACTAACCCCCATCTCTAGTTAGTAAAGAAAAAAAAAACCTAGAGTGAAAAAATTAAAATAGCATAATATAATAGAAAAGATACAACAAGTGCTCAAAACCTAACCACAAATATACAAATACTCACTTTTGACCTAAGTTTTATTGCTCTGCTAAGAGTGAATAGCTCAAACGTTTCACCTACGGTGATGTTCGAGTTAGGTAAGTGACCATTTCAAAATGTAAGGCTAATTTTAAACTTGCTAGTAAATCATAAGAAGAACTAAGAATCTTAAACCACATTCAATTTAGAAGCTAAAAGAGTAGATAACTAGTAAAGTTCTTATCTTTAATTAAGATTTGTGACTTAGAAAGAATAAATCTAAGAAGGGTTAATGAATCTAAGGAGAAGAAGAAGAGGAGAAATTATGAGGAAAAAAATGCAAAGTATGATGTAAAGATGAGCTAAAAAAATTGAAACCCTAAGTCTAAATTAGCAACTAATAAGTTTATAAGTAACACCTAAAATAAGAAACCAAAAAAAAAAATTACACATATTCTTAATATTAAACATGTTCATCGGGTTGGACCTAGAACTTATTTACAATATCTATTTAATAAATAGGTTCGTAAACAAGTTTAGGAGTTGAACATGAACAGGACTCAAATTTAAATGTGCCATGTCTGAGTTAGTGACTAACACAAACTTTTTACCTATGGTGGTGTTCATGTTAGGCAAGTGACCAATCCAAAATGAGAGGCTAATTTCAAACTTGCTAGTAAATCATGGAACAAACAAAAAAATCTTAAACTACAATCAATTTGGAAACTAAAACAATAGATAACTAGTGAATCTCTTACCTTTAATTAAGATTTGTGACTTGGAAAGAATAAATTTAAGGAGAGCTAATGGATTTGAGAAGAGGAAGAAGAAGAAGAGAGATTATGAGGGGGGGGGGGGGTGGAATGCAACATGTAACGTAATGAGGAGTTTGAAAATTGAAACCCTAAGTCTAATTAAATGACACCTAGAATTAGAAACAAATAAAAAATGTACATATTATAAACATCAAATGGACTCATTGGGTTAGAAATAGAACCTATTTACATAATCTGTTTAATAAAATGGTTCATAATAGATCTAAAAGTTGCACTTGGACTTGAACATGAATTTAAATGTATTGTATTTGGATCTAATTTGTATGTTATTTGTGTTAATTTTTATTAACATAAATATGTTTATAATTACATCATATCATATCCGATTTTGCAAGTTGAATCCCAAATTAGCAACCCTAATTTTCACCATCTACTTTCTATGTCCGTACTCCTTTAATTTGTAATGCTCTCAACCTTGGGCCAAATGACAATCCGAATTCTCTATGATGCTCATGATTTCTACCAACATGCTCAAGCCATCCACAATCGAAGCAGAAGTCTAATAGCTTTTCGACTTATTTGGTATTTCTCTTCCTCTTCTCTAAATGTACACATGCTTAGCTAGAGAGGATCCTTAACATTTATCCTGTGATTAACTCCTAGGATACCTTTTTCTTCCTCCTCTATTAGATTTCGAAGGTTCAATGTCAACTATTTTTTTTTCTGGATATTTTCGGATTCTTTTAGCATTTGGAATGGTCATTTGGTCCACCATGCATATGGACGCAAAAACTAAAGTAGTCCAAACGTACAATTTCCATTTGTTATATAGGTTTCAACCCTTCAATTTACAGTGGATGACCCATGACCATCCGAGGACCAGCTCTCAGTGTCAGAACAGACATTAGCATTTCTAGCTTAGACATTAAGATGATATACTTTTTATTACCTGTTGGAGTGAAAGAAACAGCTCCATATTCTTTCCACGCACTTTTTGCAATATTCGTTATGGCTGCTTTATTTAATGATTTATCTACTAATATTCTAACCATTGCCATACACTCACTTATCATCAAAGATCTATGAATTTACCTCCAACCCCAGGCCCTCTGCGATTATTCTATCAAGTATTGACCAACAGTTGTGTGAGTCAATGCAAGACAACCGAGCAAGAAGCTACAGAGATGAGAGGAAAGTTATGAGAGAACACTGAAAGGGAAGTACATCTAATCCCTAACGTGAACATATTTTCTTATTAGAACTGATATTGATTTTTTTTTTTTTTCGTTGCTCCTATCTCTTTTTTAACATTTTTCATTTTTGGGTTTAAAGAATGAGAAAAGATAAACAGTGAAAAAAGAAGTTAGAAAAATCTATCAAGAATTTGAAATAAAACAATAATATTTTCAAGATTTTACCATTCAAATAGTGTAAAAATAAATAGTTTAATTATTATTAAATAAATAATTTTAAATGGATTTTCTTAATTTCTTTTATCATTTTCTATCTTTTTTTGCAAGGAATATATATGAAGTTAAGAAAGGAAAAGAGAGAAAAAAATAGAGCCACGGCATGAATTCAGTAGAACTGATCAATGGATTATTAATTCAAACTCAAATTGGTGAGATGAAGTAAATATTTTATGTATTATGTAAATGGATGAATAGAATTGATTGTATTAAAATTTTTATATTTTAATTTGATGAAGAAAATTTTGTTTTATATTGAAAATGTAAGAACATAAGAATCTAGAATAGCAACAATATCACCATGCTAATAAAGTTTTTCTTTTTCAAGGTGATTATAATGGATAAGGGATTCAAATCCGATCTATTTCAATAGAAGAATAGCGCTTATCTTATTAGGTTATAAAGATCTTGGCCATGTTAATAAACTTTTAATCACACGATAGTAGTGAGAAACTCTCCTATCGATTGAATAATTCTCTTACATTACATTTGGTTCATTGGAATTGAATTGCAATTCCCTTAGTATTATTTTATTTAATGATGAGGATATTTTTGAAATAAAAGTTATATTTGATAAAGAATAGCTATTCCTTCAATAAAAAGAAATAAATCAAAATTCTTTACTTATTCCATATTATACAAAATAAGTATTCTTTGTAGTCTATTTTTTTGTAAACTAAAAAAAAAAATATTCTACAATAATAAATTTAAAATGACAATTTCATTCCAATAAATCAAACATATGAAATAAAAAAGGATTCAAAATTCAAATGACAAAACCCATAAAAATTCATCACTTGTTATAACCTTGTTTATAAAAATAATATTATGGCTTTTGCAATAGGGTTCACTTATCAAACTATTAGGTTTAGATTTTTTTTAAATATTTCCATTTTGATTTTCGAACTAATCCTGTGCATGGTTTAACTTATTTATAAAGGAAACAAAACACGAAATTAAAAAATTATTTATCACTATAAAAGGCGCCGGGAGACAAGTCAACAGATAGAATCTTGGCCTTTTGTCCGTTTACTGTTGCTCTTACACGTAAGCAAACCGCTAATCTCTATATTTTATTAAATAAAGTAAAACAAAGATATATAAAAAAACCAAATAGATGAATAAGTCGTGTAAAAGGATTAATATAATAGTCAATCTATAAGATTAAAAAAACTCCATTCTTATGCTAGATTTAATTGGCTAAACATCTAAATATGTTTGTTTTATTTAATCAATTCATCTAGATTTATAAATAAGCCAAGTCAAGATAATATAGTGCTAAATTCAATTCGAAATTTCAAAAGTTTAGATTGAGTTTGAGTTTGAGCTTAGACTCCAACTTAACCAAACTAATAATTTTGAATACAAGCTTAACTCAAAATGGTACTTGACAAATTCAAATTTGACTCGATTAAGCTCTTTCCAACTTAATAATCTTAACAAACATATTATTGATTTAATTAAAATAATATCGACTTATTAACATTTAAACTCAACTCCAGTTTGATTAGATTTGTGAGTTAATCAACTTGAACATCATAAAATTTAAGTTTGACTTCATAATCTATTTGAGTAACTTTAGTTCGAGTTCAACTTAATTATAAATGAATCAAATTTTGAGTAAATACCAAATAAACTTAAATAACTCATTAGCAAACTTACTTAATTTACACCTCTAAATCGATGCCTTAATGACACAAATCAACTCAAATGAGCCATGGCCATGATATACTAATTTATTTGGCAAGAGGATAAATTTGATAGAGATGTACATTCTAAGTTATGAAATGTGGTGTATGCTGGTAACATTTGTTTGTGCTTGCTCTTGAGATGAAGTAGTGGATAAACCTCACTATAGACTGCGTATATAAAGGATGTTTGTTTACCATAAATGCCAATAGATGATGTAGTTAATGGAAGTCAACAACAATAAATCATTAATACATACCTATATTGTAAGTACTCCATTTGTACTTAGAAATAAAACTCCAAATTATAATCATTCGAAATATAAATTAGTGGTGGCAATTCCCCATACCTATAGTTTACGAACTGAATGTAAAGCAAAATCCAAACTTAATTTGGCAGCTTTAATGCAAATATACTCGAATGTAATAGGTGTTGATTGATGCTTATATAAAAATGAATTATTACTTATGAAATTTAATCAATCTTATGCATTTTCCAATGTTGCTACAAATGAAATTTGAACTGAAATACTACATGACGTGTAATAAAAGTTACAAACCTAGTTTAAATAACCCATTACATATATTTTAAACATAGCATTTGATTCGATTGAATATTAAGGATTTGATTGAGTTTCCCCTAAAGTAGACTTATGGCATATAAAATCCATTCATGCGATTTCAACATTACCGTCTGTTTGCGCTATCATAAATTGCGGTGTAACACAAAATAAACTTGCACATATCAAATATTTATTATAAAAATGATAAATAGTAAATAGTAAAAAAAAAGAAACTCTAGAAAATCCACCCAAAAAAATTGAAAATAAACAAATAATATATTTTAGATTTTATTATTTGAATAATGTAAGGACAAATAATTCAATTCTTACCAAATACATAATTTTTTTAATGAATTTTCCCAATTTCTTTTTCTATCGTTTATCATTTTATATATACATATATATAAAAGAAAATATTGCATGAGAGAAGATGAATACTTGAATCCAAGTTTACCTAAAAGATGAAAGGTAATGAACTTTATTAAAAGTGGTGCAAATGAATGGAACCATTATATATATTGATGTGATACATTAAGTACCAAAATACACATCACATCAATAATATGCAACATAATTATAATAGTGATATAATAATATCAACTATTTATATTACTTTTAATAACAAAAACTTTCATCTTTTACTTAGTGATTTCTACGTTGATTATCATTAGAGGTAACTTAGTAAGGATCTGCAACATGTGGCTCAATGAGATGGCCAAACCAAATTTGAGCCATATTTGCTTTTCAATTTGCAATCTTGTCCAAATCAAACCATTTAAAAGCAATTTGACTAAAAAATAGTTCAAAATATTTTCATTTCCCTATTTTCCCTTTTCAATCTCTTTTAAGATTTTATTCTAATATATTATAGCTATATTTGTATTTAAATTTAATTTTTACTTTTTAATTGTTCTCTTCATACAAATGCAAATATTGTCTTTCTAATTTGAAAGAAAAATGCAGATTACATAAAAGAAGTATAAATGCCAAAGTTTAAGGATTAACATAGTTTCCAATTGATGTAAATGAAGTAAAATAAATGGGCTTAAATAAAATCAAGGGTGAATGAAATGGAATGGTTGATAAGTTATACAATTGTTTTTTTCATTTTAATTAGATTGTGGTTCTAATTGGTTTAAAGAGAATGGTTGTCAAAATTATAATTTTACCAATAATTAAAATTTATAAAATCAATAAAATCGTATAAAATCTTATAAAAATAGTAAAGCTGGAAACTTATAAAATTATGTCTAAATTTAATATTCTATCAATTGTTTGCACTAAAAGATTTTGAATATATTTTAATTAAAAAAACTTTATAAAATTATAAATTCGTAGAATTATATAGTTAATTTGAGATTTTAAAGAAGTTTTTTCTTTTTTCTTTTTAATTTGGTTCGATGAATACATGTTATTAGAGTTGAATATGGATTACGATCAAATCGAACAAATTTATAAATAAAAACCAGTGGTTTCATTAGGTTTAGAATGTAAATCGAATCAATCCAAACTATGTGTGCTGGAATTTGCCTCAATTAGAAATTTTGGTTTCGGGATAAAAATGGAAAATTAGCTAAAAATGCAATTAGATTTTTTTTTATCTGGCAATTAGAATTATTTATTAGCAAATTAATTTCATAAATTAACGAATTAATATTCAAATTCATAATAGTATAGCGACAGACAAAACAGACGAGGGGGTTTGTTGGCATAGATTGGTTCGTTCAACGAACGCTTCAACAGCATTATTTCCCGGCTTTCTCTCTCTCTCTCTCTCTCTTTCTCTCTTTCCCTCTCTCTTCCTCACCCTCTCTCGCTCTCTCTCTCTTCATAATAATGTCATTTCCTTCACAACACTCACATTCTGAAAAATAACCAATTCGTTTTTCTCCCACATTTTACAGTTTAGGGTTTCTGAGCTTTTAATCCTCACCTTCAATTTTATTGGGTGTCCTCCCGAATTGTCAAATGTGTGCTTAGAAAAAGTTGGGTCTAATTGACCAATAAAGGAAGAGAGAGAGAAAAGAATTAAATTTTCGATCAGGTCTTCAAGTGTGCAAGAAGATCTGATTCTTTTTTCAAATAGAAATTTTAGGAAATTACGAAAAATGAGTGCTTCGAGGTTTATAAAATGTGTTACTGTTGGTGATGGGGCGGTTGGGAAAACTTGTTTGCTTATTTCGTATACCAGCAACACATTTCCTACTGTAAGTTCTCTATAAAGTTTGAATCTTTTGTTAATTAATTGAAAATTCTGTAATCTTTTTGTGTTTTTGTCTCATTTTGCGCTATTGGCTATTTATAATTTATCTGCATTTTTTTTATTTGCATTGTTGAATTATCAAGGATTTTATGATCTTTTGGGTGTTCTTGATGATATGGTTCTTTCCTTTGTTTTTGTATTTATGAATTATGTGCATTTTGATTGCATAGTTGAATTTATACAGAATGGTGATCTAGGAGCTTTTTCGGGTAGTTTGTCTTCAAGGTGTAGAATTTAGAGTTGTTAAATGAGAGATTTTGGGTACTTGTATGAGATTTTGATGTTAATTTTGGTATAGTTTGGGGCTTTTCGTTTTTCCTTCCTTGATTGGAAGGGAAACGAGATGTTGTTGCCTTTCTTTTTTTTTTCCTTTTCAGGATCTATGAAACAGAAGATAAATGGGTGTTTAATTAGATTTGAATTTTCATTGGGCAACTATAGGTTTCATGTTTATAGCTCCTCAGTGTTGCGAAGGTGGAAATTTTGTTTAATGTGCTAATTAACATAAAATTTAAATACATTCATATATGCATTTTTAATCCATCCACATTCTATTGATTATCATACCCAGATTTTCCAACCTCGCCATTGCTTTTAGTTTTTGTCTTTCAGTGGATATTTGCTTAGGAAACATAATTATGATCATGGCATGTTAGATGAGTAGAGAGAAAATTATTCCTATTCCAGATAGATATGTTTCTCGTGAGATCGTATTTTAATTGCATTGCTGAAAACAGGACTACGTGCCCACTGTTTTTGACAACTTCAGCGCAAATGTGGTTGTCAATGGGAGTACAGTGAATCTTGGATTGTGGGATACTGCTGGTAATTTCTTGTTTCTGTCTTCAAGCTCTTCTGGTTGTATTCTCACCTGTACCTAATCCTTTATGCCTCCAACACAGGACAAGAGGACTATAACAGATTAAGACCTCTGAGTTATCGTGGGGCAGATGTTTTCATACTAGCATTCTCTCTTATCAGCAAAGCCAGCTATGAAAATGTTTCCAAGAAGGTGAAATGAAGGCTGTTGATCTCTCTCTTACTTTCTCATTCCTTCCGAGCACATGTGCGTCGTATACTAACAAGTAAAGGTGTTGTTAATTAAATTTCAGTGGATTCCGGAGTTGAAGCACTATGCACCTGGTGTCCCGATAGTTCTTGTTGGAACAAAGCTTGGTAAGTTCTTCTTGCCATCGGGTGGTGTAATGCCATCCCTTTTGTGGTCATCTGCCTTCACTTGAATGGAGTCATTGTATTTCAATGTGGTTGCAATTAAGTGTTTCCATTGTGCTGATCTTTTATGGGAGGCCTGGTGCCTGTGGGTTTAATAATACATGTTATCAAGCCTTATTGACAATGCATCTGACCTTTATCAGCTTGTTCTTTATAAATAGCTCGTACAGCTTACCTAATATTTTAGTAACATTTTTTTTTACCCCCCAAAAAATAATTCTTTATTAACATTTTTCATTTTTCCATCATCTGAGTTCTTTTCAAGAATTCTGTGGATATTTAGAGAAGAAATGGTTGTCCACCTTTATTACTTTTGTTCAAAAAAAAAAAAATGAAGCAAGAAGTATTTTGTGATTGCTTCCTAATTTGATAGTTGAAAGGCTTTTGGACTATCAAGTTCTGATGTTCTTGTTATCTTATTTATTATAGTTAAAGAAAATGAATAAAGTAGAAAATAAAGTCTTTGCATATGATTTGCAATGACAAGGAAGAACTTCTTGGTGATTCCTATGTTTTCAATTATATAATTATAGCCCTGAGAGTGCCTGTAGTCATTTTCCTTGTCTATGGCATCATAATCCTGTAAGTCTTTTGAATTACTTCGAACTGCAAATCTCTGGTTATTGCAGAGTTTTCACCTCTCAAATTTCTGACTTTATCTATCCAATTTACACTTTCATGACTTCCAATTAGTGTTAATGGATTACTCTTAGTGAGCCTCATTGAATTGCTGCTTGTGGTGATCAAGAATACGAACCTATCATGCATGACGTCATTTTGTTTTCAGTAATGGGAGTTAATTTTCCATTGTTTTGTTCTTTCTACACATTCCCATATTAAAATATACTTTGAGTATTTGCTTAAGCAAAACAGATGCAAGTATATGCAGAACATTTGCCCTGCGCAAGTGTTTGACTTATTTATGATCCATATGGTCATCAAGGAATCATGTTTCTCCTTGGTTGTCTATTTATTAATATTTCGTGGTTTCACTTTTAAATTTAGGCTGGAACACTGTCCTTATGTCATATGCAGCAGAATTTTTGAAATAATAATAGTATGTAGCCTGTAGAGATGAATTTTTGCATTTTCAACCTCAAAAGGGAATTTATAAACCAGAATTATTCATGCTTTATTCTTTTGTGAGCCAGCTTTAAGGTTTTTGAAGCTTTATCGCACCTATCTTCTCAAATCATTTGGAAATTATTTATACACACATTAATCTGAAAATGGGATATGAGGTCAGATGTAATTTGACATTTTGTCTGTTTTACTGCAAATTTAATGATTGAGAATTCGATTTTTTGTCATTGCATTCCACTATCAGATCTCCGAGATGACAAGCAGTTTTCCATTGATCATCCTGGAGCTGTGCCTATTTCGACTGCACAGGTTGAGTCATTGCTTACGTGTTCCTTTAGATAATTGATTTTAATCCTAGCTTTTCATTTTTTTTTTTAATCTACCAAAGTCTAAAGCATCATTTTTTTTTTTGTGTGTCTTAGGGGGAGGAACTGAGGAAACTTATCGGGGCACCTGCATACATTGAGTGCAGCTCAAAAACACAACAGGTATATTTATTGCCTTGAGGACATACATGCATTTCCTTTATAATGCCTTTTATTTATTTTTTATTTTTTTGAAAATGTTGCTTTGTGATAAATCAGAATGTCAAGGCAGTTTTTGATGCGGCCATAAAGGTTGTGCTTCAACCACCCAAACAAAAGAAGAAGAAGAGCAAAGCACAAAAGGCCTGCTCTATTTTGTAAATTGCAGCCTGTATTACAGACACAACACTTTTGCTCTAGCTGTACCTGCCAATTTTTTCTTTCCTCTCAGGCTGACACCAATTCCCAGACTTCCCTCAATTACTGACAGGACATTTTTGTGCTCAGCACCAGCAGTTGGGTCTCGTGTCACACCATCTGTGATCTCTAATTGTTGATTCGGTTACCTGTTTGTTGACAACCTATCTTTAGTAGCCTTGGTTTTGAATTGTTCCATGTATTATGAGACTACCAAGTACTATAAGAGGTATAACAACGTTCCTTGCACGATGAGATGTCTGTCTTTCCTTTTTAATATCTTTTATTTGTTTGAAGGTGCTGCCATGTGTATGTTGTGCTTGTCTGTTGGTCATTTTAGCTACTGTATTCTGATTCCAGATTTATGCCTTCCTCTCACCGTCTTATCAAATGTCTCCTGCTGTTATGCGATTTACATTCAGCAGTGTGAACTGATGAAAAAAAAATAACATGAAACTCTTCTTAATTGTGCATTACATTGCGCGAAGGAGGGCCCAGAGTTGTGTACAGGTTAGATACCCTCGTGCCCGTCTTGCCTTAATGAAAAATTTTGGACCCCCATCGCATGCCAGTTGAAGATCATAGTTCATCTCCTAGAGCTGTTTGGATTGCGGGTTAGTAGTGGGGGTGGGGTTTCAACTGATTGTTAAAAACGTTTCAAAGCATTGATTTGGTTGCCAAAAACACATCAAATCAATCCGCTTCTTTGACAATCAAGAGTACCAAAGATCACTCACAAAAAAACTACTTATCTAGTGAGAGAAAACTAAGACCAGCTTTTCTAGTGGGAGAAAATGCTCTCTCCTTGCACTGGAAAACCATCCTAAGGAACCACTTTTCTTAAGGCCTAAAAATCTCACATTGACTCTTTCTCTTCTTCCCTTCTTCCCACAATTTAGGCTTATCCCCTCCGTTCTGTCTCCCCACCCGTTCTCTTTCTTTTGCTCTACATCCATGAGAAGAGCCTTGGCCAGCAGATACCCAAGTGGTTGTCATACCCTCAATGGCCACCTCCCACCAGAGTTTCAAATTTAGGAGTCGTCTAGGGCCAATGCACTCCCTAAGGTGGTTTCCATGTTTGAACTGGACAAAGCAAAAGAAAAAGTTGCTCTATCTCCTAATGACCTAGCGCCTACAATCCAAGCCAAAAAAGGTAGTTTGGAGCCACAAGCCTCAAAAAGTGAAGCCATCTTGGACTACCTTGAGTAATGAGAGTCACAGAAAAAAGTCGTCCTAGTTTGCCAAAGGAAAAAAAGGTGACAGGAAGTGAGACATCTTTTGGTGAAACTACATTGGAAGCCCTAAACGAAGTACTGGAGGACATTGAAGCGGAAAACCGCCAGAAAAAACACAACACGTCCTTTGTTCCCAGTCCATCTGCAAGCCACCATCTTCACCACAACCTCGAACAATTGCGGAAGCTCATGCACCACAAACAAGCATCCCTACACCTAAGTTCAACCTATGCTTCATTCCACCAGTCCGCCGTGAAGTAGTCTTGAGAGTGAAGATGCCATTAGCAATGGAGGAGGAGGGAGCGAAATATTGGGAAACGACACTGGTAAGCTATTTTCTAGGTTAAAAAATGCCCTATTCTCTAGTTCAAACAATTGCCATGTGTTTAAGGAAGAGTTATGGCTTCATCAGCACCATAACAAGCAATGAAGGCTTCTTTTACTTCAAATTCACAAACGATAAGGACCTAACTCCTATTCTGGAAAAGCCGTAATACTTCGCGCAAAGACTCCTCATCTTGCAAAAGTGGCAACGTGGATTATCCTTAGATAAACCCCAACCAATGGCCATACCGATGTGGACCCTATTCTCGAGGGTTCCATGCGAATTCCTTAACCTAGAAGGCTTAAGCCATATCACTAGTGGAGTTGGCATTCCTCTAAAGGCAAATACACAAACAACACATAGCGAACGAGGCAATCAAGCAAGAATCTAGAAAAAGCGGATGGATCTCTTGCAAGGATCAATGTGGAGTACCAATGGCTGCCAAAATGTTGTGGAATACAAGCCAAGGCAAGCAAGCAAACTAACAATAAGGGCTCAAGCGGAAAAAAGAAGAAGAAGAAGAATGGGTGGGAGTGGGTAAGAAAAGTAAGAATACAAGCCATCCAAAGGCTGCTGACATCCAAGACATGTCACCTTTTGAAGCTGCTAGATCACCAGTGCAAGATGGTAAACAAGAAGCTCTATCCACTACGAAAGAATACCAAGAAACGAGATATGAACCATTAGAAAATCAAGTTATAGCAGAAGCAGAAAAGCATGAGCTGGAGAATCAACGAATGAAGGAATCTAAATAGGAATACGCTGCTGAACAATCCTTGATGCAATCCAATTCGTATGTTTCCGAAACTCCAAGAATTGTGGAGAGAAGTGTGGAAGCTAAGCAGAAGTGGGAGGATGAAATGGAGGTGAAACGAATGGTTAGTACCCTAATGGAAATTTTGTTTGTTCCCAAAACTAAACCAGAATACTTTGGAAATTACTCAAAGGGAAGTAGGAGTTCATATTCCTCTAGTAAGTGAAAGAAGAAGCGCTTCAAACGGAGGCATTCTTTCACTTAGGATTTTATATTGGTATTATGTTGTTTTTTGATGAATTTAGCCTCATAAAATGTAAAAGGGATTAGTGATCCCATTAAGTCTAGTGATGTAGGAAGATTTGTTTAGAACATGGAATCTCTGTAATTGGATTACTAGAAACAAGAGTAAATGTAGCAAATTAGATTTCAATAAAGTTAAGAGTTGGCCCATAGTGGTCTTTTGTTGTGAATAATTTAGCATGCAAGAGAATGTGGGTTGGTTAGGATTTGAGACTATGGGATATGTAGGTGATTCGGGAGCATGAATAATATCGACATTGCAGGAGGGTGGATCTAGGAGTGAATGTAGCCTTCTTTGCAACTTTTGTGTATGGGTCGAACAATGACACAACTCATAGATTCCTTTAGGCAGATTTGTCATCACTGATTCTAGTTCTTTCAGCCACACCTTAGATGATGCTTGGCGATTTAAATGTAAACAAGAACGTACATGAGCAGAAAGGAGGTAGATCTAGACTAACATCAGCTATGGTGGATTTTCAAAATTTTTGGATGAAGTTGAGTTAGTAGATGTACAATTTATGGGTGACTTCTTTACATGGTCAAATAAAAAAGTGGACAACCCGGGGTTTTCAAAACTTGATAGAGTATTAGTCAATCATACTTAGCTAACCACTTAGCCAAGAACTCAAGCTTCATTCGTATCTCCTATCATTTTTTGTCACTCCATGGCCATAGCCCATTTGGATTTTGGCACAAGTCATAAACACTATCCTTTTAAATTCTTTAACTTTTGGACAAACCATAAAGATTTTAAAAGGATAGTCTCAAATGTATGGAATGAAGATGTCCAAATCTCAGCTATGTTCCGAACTGTGGCAAGGTTGAAGATGTTGAAGGTGAAGTTGAGAGAATTAAATAAATTGACCTTCTTAAATATCTCCTCTCGGGTGATTAAAGCTAAAGCCAAATTAAGTACCCTATAAACAACCTTAGCCACGAGTGATGCATCATGGTTGGAAGAGGAACATAAGGCATATAAAGACTATTACCTCCTTAGCAACATGGAAGAATCTTTCTTTAAGCACAAATCTCGAGTCAAATAGCTTAAGCTTGGAGACTAGAACATGATGTTCTTCCACAAAGCCATGATAAATTACCATAACAAAAGTGCAATCTATCACATCCAAAGGAAGGATGGAAGTGCAGCCAAGGGAGACAAACAAGTTAAGCAAGAAGTGATGGGGTTATTTAAAAAGCTCTATTGTGAAAACAATCACCAATCACATTTAGATGAAGTAAAGGATTATGTCACTTGGAAGTTGACTAGAGAATAGATAGCTAATCTTGAAGCCCTATAATTTGATGATGAAATCCACCTAGCGTTCTTATCCCAAGTGAATGATAAGGCACCTAGACTAAATAGCTATACAGCTAAGTTTTTTAAAGAATCATGGGATTTGATTGGCCAAGACCTAATAATTGCAGTACGTAAGTTCGTCACATTAGGAAAATTGTTGAAGGAGTTGAATTGTACAATCATATCACTAGTAATAAAGGTTGCAAACCTATCTAAGCTGAATGAGTTTCATCCAATTGCGTACTGCAACATACTTTACAAAGCCACATCTAATACACTAGTCATACACATGAAGAGAGTCTTACCTTCTCTTATTGAAAAGGAACAAGTGGCTTTTATACCTCGTCGAAGAATAGTGGATTATATTTTCCTTGCATAACTAATGTATTTCAACAGCAAAATTCTCCATTAACGTGAATGGTGAGCCAATAAGTTTTTTCTCAAATAGGAGGAGACTTCAACAAGGAGATTCTATATCACCTTACCTCTTTATCCTTGAGATGGAGGTGCTATCGGGAACTTTGTGTACATTAGCTGCAAATCCCTAGTTTTCTTTTTTCTAAAGGTGCAAAAGTGAGAAAATAACCCATCTTTGTTTTGTAAATAACCTATTGTTATTTTGCGAGACATTGCATCCGTTAAATGCATCCAAGAGGCACTATAATTGTTTAATGCTATGTTAGGACTAACCACAAATGAACAAAAAAGTAATATCTTCTTTTTTTAATGTAAACTAATGGGATAAACAGGGCATGTTGGATCTCACACACTTGAAGGAAGGAGAACTACCAGCTCGCTATTTGGGAGTGTTGCTAATATCCACTAAGCTTAAAAAGTAGGACTATATAGCTTTGTAAAAACGAATCATGGCAAGGTTATTAAGGTAAACAACAAAAGTTTTATCGTTTGGGATAGATTACAATTTATCAAGTCAATACTACTCTCCATCGAAGTGTTTTGGAGCACCGCTTTCCTTATACCTAAATATGTTATTCTATAAATAGAGTAGAAACTCAAGAACTTCTTGTAGAGTAGGAAGCTAAATATCTCTACTAAGGAAAAAGTGAGATGGGACGTTATTTGCAACCCAAAAAAGAGTGGGGAATTGGGAATTCCCAAATTAGCTTTGTGGAACAAAGTGGCCCAAATCAAGAACGTTTAGTACCTGTGTAGAGGAGGTTGGAGAGGTTTATGGGTAAATTAGATACATTCGACCTACCTTAAAGGGAGGAGTTTTTAGAATGTGAAGGCTCTAACTTAATGCTCATGGAATTAGAAGAAATTACTAAAGCTACAACTTCTTGTTCAAATGCAATTTATGTAGGAAGTGAAAGATGGCCTATCTATCTCACTTTGGTCAAATTATTTGCTATCAATAGGGCCACTTCACATTAATCTTAGTGTTCGAGAGATTGCGTCTTTAGGCTTGACAATATTGTGCAACTTTGTTGCTTATTGGATGGGTCTACATAGAGATTGCCAAAAGGAGACTTTCAGATAACTTTCAACATCCTAAGTAGTCTAACATCCGATCATACCCAATCAGATATTTTTAAATGAAGAATTTTCACTCTAGGGACTATTCTATTAAGTCAGGATATGAATTCCTTGCACCCACTGCTTCCTCAATGCCTAGGAGCAAAGTGATTGGGAACCCCACAACTATCCCACGACATGCTTGCTTTTTATGGCTAGCATGGATAGGAAAACTCCAAACATTAGATAGATTGTCTACTTGGGGATTAGTATCATCAACTACATGCTATCTATGTTCTCAAGGTCATGACGATCATCCCCACCTCTTCTTTATTTGCCCTTACTCTTCTCAAGTTTAGGCTCTCGTGTGTGAAGTAATAGAATACCCACCTACTTTTCTATCATGGCAAGGAGCCACATCCGGTCTTACCGCAATAGCCTTGTCTAGAGATCCCAAGATTATGAAGTGAGAGCTTCATTAGCTACAACTGTATATTGTATATGGAGAGCTCGTAATCATGTTAGAATTAGATAATTGTGTTCTAAACTAGGCTCTATTGTTAGCCAAATTATAGCTTACTCTAAGTTTTCTTAAAGTCTCTATTTAGTTTTCCTTTGTTTTCCATAATGTTTTTTTATACTCTAATTTATCATAGAGTAGTTATGTATACCTTACTGTTAATTGACAATTATAAATTCTTCCTCATATAAATAAAATTACCGATTTACCTAAAAAAAAGATCACTCAACTTGTTCCCAATTCTAATGTGTCAAAATAAAAATTTTCAAATTAGAGATTTGTGTGCAAAAGCCTAATAATTTGAGTTAATTTGATGTTTCGATTACTTATTCTTTAAGAGCGTTAACTATTTTATACAGTGAGCTTATTAGTGTCACTTTGCTTCTAATAAACTTACTAAAATGATTTTGCGATGCTAATTATGAAATGCACAAGCTTAAATAACAATATCAAAAAAATTAAGTGACGATATATAGTTGTTCGACCTTATACACCACCAATCCACTTTTCCAGCACCAAGTGCCAAGGAGTTTGTCAATCCTTCGAGCTTATCTACTAATTGAAGCAAATTAGCATGAGGTGTACAAACTATACCATAAGCTATCAATTCCAAACTTTACCTTGTCTCCCTACTCATTACCTTAGGAATAACACAAGCTTGCAAAGTCTCTCTTATTATTTCTTCAAACAATATTCTACCAATGTCACGTTTGGTAT
Source organism: Laguncularia racemosa (assembly GCA_037954665.1). NCBI lineage: Eukaryota > Viridiplantae > Streptophyta > Magnoliopsida > Myrtales > Combretaceae > Laguncularia > Laguncularia racemosa. The sequence continues at coordinate 1,128,305 of JBBMOL010000104.1, read as the reverse complement.
ATAAAAATAATTTATAATGGAGTGGATTGGAATAGAATCAAAATCGTAATGATAAATTCATTCATGTGTTTGTAAACACCAATGGAATGGAATGTTCATATAGTGGTATTTGTAAAAAATGCCCTTAATTATTGGATGCTATAATTAAATTAAAAGTTAAATAAATAATTTACATTAATGATAATTAATGAGAACAGAATGGGATCATGATCCTATCTCCTTAATGGTGAAATCACTATGTCAAAATCATCAATTCCTAAAAATTGCAATTTTGCTTTTAAAAAGTATATCTAAACATGGAAAAAGTAATGAAACTCGTAATCATGATTTCATTCTAGGTCCATTCTTGTATACCAATATAGCATAAGTTTAAAGAAATTAGTGGCTCTATTGAGAATAAAAGTAGATTTCTTCTCACTTTAGCACGGTTCTCACAATAAATAATAAATCAATACACTTTAACATGCAACTCTAAAATGTTATTATTATTTCTAATCTCTATGTCATTCATATTTTTCCATATATTCTTCATTTAAATCTTCCCATATCATGCTCTTGATCGTTGCTTTTGATCAGTTGTTACTTTTTACAATATTTCTTATTTCTACACACTTAATAACTTGATCAATAAAACACACATAAGTGGTTTATCAATGGGGGTTACATGGTTTGAGCCCATAAGAAGCTCATGGAACACTTGGGTTTTGAGAAATCTCTCCAACCAATCTATAAATCCTAGGCTTATATCAGTTATTTCTTTAAGTAAAATACCATTGAATCTTTTATTAGACTAAGTGACTGTTGACCCAAAAACCCCATTACTGCAACCTTGATCTTGAAATCATATTTTGAAATTTTAAAATTTGCCTCTTGTCATGTTACCTAAATCATTCACTATCTTAGTAAAGTCACGTATACATAACCAAGGCCCTATGGTAAGTTTAGTGAGTTCAATCAAATAGTCTCATAACTTTACACCGTGATTAGTAAATTTAAGAAAAGTGGAAAGGAGTGAAAATGAGTAGAAATGGGCATAAAGGAAATGGAAGGAAACATAGTATTCATTTCTTGTTTGGATTCTTAAGATGGAAACACTAGGAAATGTGTTAATGATAGACAAAAATGTCCTTAACTTTATTTATTTAATCTTACTTCTAAGAGTATTTTTATAATTTTTCTTAGTTTCCATTAATTTTCATCATTTTCTCTTCACTTTTGGAGAGAAACTTAATGCCTTCAAAAGTGGAAAAATGTCTACTAATTTCTCCCCATTTCCATCATTTTCCACTCTTATTTTTAATAGCCAAACATCATATTTCCAATGGTTTCATTCGATTTTCATAGTTTTCCATAGATTTTATCTTATGCCAAATACAATGTTAATTTCTCACTAAAGTCATTTGGAGCATAGTTTCAAGTAAAAGAGCACACAAAGAAGTCATCATCAAAACAAATTTCAATATGTATAAACTATCAATAACATTCCATAACTATAACTTTCAAATTTGCTTTCCACCACTGTTATGAGCCAGCCACCATTGCCTTTTTGCTGTGTCATGCCTACCAGTATCTCATATTCCAATTGCTCTCTCTTTGATTTCATTTCAACTGCGACTTTGCTTCTTCTTACCAACATTCTCTAAATTTTCTTCCATATGTCTGTTTCCAGAGTAAGCTAATCAAACACTTTCACAAGCACTATAATACGTAGGGGGCTAGCCAGAGATAGATAAGATTCAACGCATTATGACATGCTGGGTTTAGGTTAAAAGCTGCTAAGTCATCATCTTACGCTTCTTGCCTATCTTTAAGGGGCAGCTCAGTGGAGTACTCATGCTTCTCATTATCAACTCAACTACATTTATGATTAGCAATTTTCTCACCTTTAGTTGTGGTGTTATTGATACTGGATCTTGAATTTGGTTGACTATGGAAAAAAGGAGTTAAAATGAGTAACATTGGATGTTACGTTAGAAAAGGGTGCAGTGATTAGTGTTTAATCTTGTCAGAAAACATGTTTGACATAGAGTTTGATCTTCAATTTTTCTTATTCCCTGCTGATGACCCCAATCTCCTTTTCGTCTCTTTTTCTCTCATTTTTTAACATCATTAGATCCAAAATATTTCCGAGTTATAGAAAAAGCACATAAAAATTTAAACCATGGAGTCAAGTTGAAATGTTCTCTTCCACTTTTAAACCGATCTCCATTTCTGCCAAATAAATTAAGCAGTGACCCAATCATCAAGTACTTAACCCTCATTAATCAACTCCAACATTTTCCTCTATATCTAGGCGCTACCCCCTCATCCAAACAATGCGTGTTTATGTATAAAGCTTTTGCCTTTGCATTATGTATAATCACTAACTGATACAAACCTTTTCCTTTTTCATATTACACAATTTATAAATGAAAGTTATATAAGTTACCATTAGCATATTTTAAATTTATATGTTGTTAAATATTGTAATAAATTAATATGAAATTTTTAATTATGTTTTATAACACGTAAAATAGCATATATGGCCAGGAAATCAAATGGATGGAAAGCTATATTTCCTTTCAGATATGTTCCATGAGCTTTTCTTCTAGATATTTACAAGTGGCGTTTATCAGTTAATATTAAATATTTGTAAACCATGGTTTGCTGATTTGCTAATATTTCCATAGCTTAGTGGGAATATCTTTTTTTTTTTTTTTTTGGAAATGAACAGGTGATGGGGATGAAGCCCCAATGGAATCTGTGGCCTTATTTTATTGTGATTTTGACCTTCACTTTAAGGGTCCTTAAAACGATCTATATCTGAAGATGGAATATTGTGATAAAATCCAAATGGAATATTTAAAGCTTTTGCACTTACATTGTGCCATTGAAGATCCTTTTCAAGTCGCTTTTCAGATGTTACATTTATTTCCCTAGAAGTCTTGTAAGAAATAAGCTGTTTACCAATTAAAGACAGTGACAATATGATGTGAAAGTTTCCGTCTTGATAAGTGGTGGATGTTATTTTATTTATTTTGCCTTTTTATTGGATAAGAGGTGAATCTTTTTTCCCTTTCTTTATCTTTTTTTTTGTTGGGTAAGTGATGATTCCTGTATTAGTTGCCTAGTGTAATTCGTATCCAAATTAGTACTCAAATCCAATGCATGTGGTCAAAGGAGATTAACCAATGAAGCTTAATAGAAAATTTCATATTTTGGCAACTTGATTAATTAAATGAGCATATTGTAAAATTCAGTGCAATATGAAAAGACATGTGATACGGATATATTTATATATATGTAAAAAAATAACAATAATATGATATGTTTTTTACTTGTGTTAAGAATTAAAAATCATATTAATTTATCTTTTTTTTTCTATATCTAATTCATACTTTGCAAATATAAATCCATAAATACTCACAAGAAATTGAAGATTCACTTGAAATATACCAAAGTTAACTAGAAATATAAGAATCGGTACAAATAATAATGTCTACAAATTTATAAGCATAAAAAAAATAAAAAGTAATATAATGAGAATCTAGTTTAATACTTCAAAAACAAAAACACATCACAAAATCTATAATTCCAAAGAATTAAAATTAGTGACCTAGTCCTCCTTCAATAACCCCTTGTTACTAATGAGCAATTTTTTTCTCATCCTCAATTCCAAATTGAAGTGACTGGATTTGTACCAATGAAAACCATAAATTTCATAGAAGGACATAATAGATTATTTTTTTTTTCTCTTTTTCATGAGTACTGATTATTAATGCTGGAAAATGAGTTTTCTTTATTTATTTTATTTTGTTTCGGCGATAATCTGAACGAGTCACACATATACCCTAATACATGTTCTTGGATGCCGAGGACATCCGCAAAGAGCAGGGGATCTCATGACATTTTTTCTTGGCTATCTTGTGTTTCTAATAAGCTGTTTAATAGTCAACATGTCGAATGGTATACATATTGAGTAAGCTGGTTTAGATCAATGTTAACTGAATGATAATGAATATAATAAGAATAAAAAAAGCAAGACACATCTCTAATTCGCTGCCAACATGTTTTTTTCTCTCATCATTGATCGTCTTCTCCTTACTAAATTTAGAGTAATGTTCCATTACTTGGGAAAAAACGTCAGAAGCTTTTCTCCCGCTAAACAAAGTGTTTGCATCCTAATTATCCAGTGGCAGAATGATTTGGATTTGTCTATACCATATAATCGATGATACTTACTGAACTTGATACGAAGTGGGAAAGTACTTTAGCCTCTTTTGATTGATTTCATCGAGTTTTGTTTCGTATTGTTTTTAGCATTGTCCGATGAAAAACACAAGGATAATGACTAAATGACATGCAATTTTATTCACTTCTCCTTCTAGTTGTTAGTATTCCATCTCCTCGGAATAGTATAAAGTTAGATTTTATAAAATCTTATTCCACTTAACAAGGAATTTCCTAGCTATGCCAAATATGAAGTGTGTTTGTATTAGCTTTCATTCCTCACCGCTAAATAGAATAAAAAAAAAAAGAAAACAAAGGTCGATTCTTGACCAGTTGGCACATGGAAATTGACCAATTAGAGTCACTTAGATGAGGCATCTGTAGGATGTTCAAGAATGCATAAGCATCCTTCTTTCAACCATATGAAATGAGAGCAAAAAAAAAAAAGAAAATTATAATTTCATATTCTTGGTCTTTGGCTTTCTGCCTAATTTTGGAATATATACTCTGTAGTTTGTAGCATGCAAGCACTTTCAATGGTACCATTGGACCACCCTCATATTTATATACATCCACCACTCGTCTCCTTCCTGCAGTGTGGACTGACTCATTTTCTCTTCACATCTTTGGTAGTATCTTTGTTCTGAGAAGGATTGTTCCTTGTTCCTAATAGATCAGTTTAATGGCATCTAAGAGAATTATCAAAGAGCTTCGAGACTTGCAAAGAGATCCTCCTACTTCATGCAGTGCAGGTAATCTTGTATTCTTCTGACATCTTCATCGTTTTCGTTTTCGGTAGACCCAGAATTTAAACCGAGGAGTTGCAAGCTGTAGATAGGAGAGGCAAAACCATGGAAGCATAAATGTTCTCAAAAAAAAGTCTAAGAATTCAAGGTCAATTTTCCGAAAATTTGAATGTTTGAGGGGCAGCTGTGGGCAGGGTTCTAGCCCCCTCAGGCTGCCCCTGGAAATCACTCTAGCTTCCTCATGGGGAACTCGCTTCTGATCATATATACTCATGTAGGAATACTTACGAACAAGTACTTTTGGCATTGGCTATATTGTTTTTCTCTTTTTGTAATGGCAACTTGGGGTGGTGGATCAGGTCCTGTGGCCGAAGACATGTTCCACTGGCAGGCCACGATTATTGGTCCGAGCGACAGCCCTTATTCCGGCGGGGTTTTTCTGGTGACAATCCATTTTCCTCCCGATTATCCTTTCAAGCCACCAAAGGTGACAATAAGACAATCTTGTAGTTTTCTCATTGATTTGTCTGGTGACATTTCGTTTTGATTTCTTGAAAAGAAAAGGTCCAAGGATTAGTTTCCTTACAGGTTGCTTTCAGGACAAAGGTATTCCACCCAAACATAAATAGCAATGGCAACATATGCCTGGACATTCTCAAGGAGCAATGGAGCCCTGCCTTGACAATATCAAAGGTCATCTATATGCAGTATCATCTACTTTATTTCACGTTACGAAAGATAGGGCCTAAATGGCAAATTAATAGGGTTACCTGAGAGGTCCCATGCATAAACTGTTGCGGCAGGTCTAACTGAAATTTCTTTGCTCTATTTCAACTATCAATTAACAAAATTTCCGGGTTGAACTGAGATGCAGGTTTTGCTCTCAATATGTTCAATGCTGACTGATCCAAATCCAGATGACCCACTGGTTCCAGAAATCGCTCACATGTACAAGGTGGACAGAATAAAGTATGAAGCAATGGCTAGAAGTTGGACTCAGAAGTATGCTATGGGCTGACAACTTTACAACTACATGTCATAAACTTCAGTCATTTTTACTGCCTTTTTCTGAATGTTCTTTCTCTAATCTCTCCATGTAACACTACTACAAACAGATGAAGTTTACTGCAATTCGGATTTATGATAATTTCCCTTTTAAGTGTCAGATTGAAGTTTGTGTATGCTCTTCTTCGGAATGAACAATAAAGGAGCGTAAATTCTTTATCTGAGCTTTCTGGATATGTTGCTTACCATTTTACAGACTGCAGAAACTATCTGTTTTGTACTGAACTGTCCAACAATAATATCCAAGGCTGTTCTTTTCATCTAGTGCTGTCTTGCGAAACAAACAGGCCCTAAGTCTTCGGCGTATTTCCGTTCTATAAAATTTTCTGTGTACACGTCTCTCCATTTGATGGGAAATCGTGAATGTTAGAAGTGAACTAACAGAGTTAATCCGGCTTACAGATTGACAAAAGCAAAACTTGGCCCTCCTTCCAAATGAAGTAACGCCTGGCTTTTGTCCATAGCTAATAACTATGCTCAGTACTCACTTTTGTTGTTTCTGAAATCTAATGTCAACTGTTGTTAGCATAGACTTGGACAGGCAATACAACCTGCGATTACCAGAAAATAACATGAAATCAACGAGGCATCCTTGTAATGGCATCGATCTATTATAGTTCGCTATAGTTTAAGTTGAACTGTTCAATTCTCAAACACTTTCAAAATACCTGTTCTTTTCGATTTCATTACTACATTTTCCGTTTTACGCAACAGTTCATGAGTAGAGTTACAATTTTCAGTGAAACTACTATACTTAAAAAGAAGATTACAAAACCGCGGTTGATTTTGTAATGCTTACACCTCTAACACCACTTTGTTGAGGATTTATTCTCAACTATTGTTGTAGAGCACAGAATACACAAAGAAAGAAGAGATCATAAAGGATACTCGGAATGTTACACAAAGATTTAACGTGGAAGACACTGAGCAACAAAGGTAAAAAGCCATGAGCAAAACTGCAAATATATCAATTAGTTTAACAATATAGATATTCGGGTAGCATGGAAACATGAATTCATTCCTAGATCATATAATAGCATGAATGTATTCATCACGTGCTTAAGACGTGAATATCAGCATCATAAAAAATATATTAACTAGTTAATAAGGAAATGGATGTTAATTATCACTAACCATAATTACTGGGATTATGTATTTAGCAACACTAAAGCTTGAAGCCCGTGGCAACAGACTCTTTACTCCAACACCACCTCTAGAGCTAGGAAAGCAAGCCGAATGGGTCGGTCCACTCCGACCTATGGGTCGAAGCGGGTCAACCCACAATGGCCCGCGCATGCTGTGGGTCGACCTACTCTGCATATAGATTTTTTCTTTCTTTCTTTTTTTACAAAATTAAAAAATTAATGTGGTTGTTTAATACTTCAACTTGCATCTTTTGATATTCAATATGAAATGTTTATAATAACAAATTTAAATCAAATTTGAAGTTCAATAACACTTTAAAAATAAGGAATACATATTTTATAAAAAAAAATTCTAAAAGAGCCTATTTAATTTCAGTTTAAGTGAAAATTTGAAATATTGTCATTTTGACAAATTTATAATCCCAAATTAAATACAAAAATTTAATAGGTGAATGAATATATACTTAAAATATTGGTATTCATCTTAAATTACTTTAACTTTTTTTTGTTACAAAATATGCAAGTAAATTAATAATTAAGAATATATAACTTCCAAGCTAAAAGTAAAATATACAAAATCTTTATAAAGTATTATATTAATAGCTTTATGATATAGAACTGCGATACTTATTAAGTACACGAGCATTTATGCTAAAAGTTGACTCAAACGCTACAGTGGTAATTGGAATGCTGAGCACATCAAAGGTCATAATGGACAAATCAAGATATCTCTAGCTTTGACTCTTCCAATGTTGTAATACATCCGATTCTGAGTAGAAGTCTATATTTATTATTGGCTCATCTAGATAAATATCCAAAGAAGATTTTCCAAAACTTCATACTTCTACTTGACAGTACTCCTACATTATTAAGGAAAAAACTAATTAAATACTGATATGTAATATGACAAAAAATATCATTAAAAGAATAAATAAAGTTATTATTAAACTTACATCCAAAGTAGCAAGATCAATCGCTAAACTCTTTCTAGACCTAAAGTGTTGTGGTGCTGCTCCTTTACCACCACCTCCAAAAATGTCTTGTGCTTGAGAAGATAATTCAACCCGATGGCTTCTAGTTATAGACATGTGATCTGTTTTGCTCTTCTCATATTCTCTAAATAGCTTATATAACTTGCTCTTTATGTGAACCAACTTCTCTTCACAAGTGATGGGATCAAGTTTATTAAAGCAGAACTTCAAAAAATTAAATTTCATCTGAGGATCAAAAATTACTCCAAGTGCAAGGACAATACTATATTCTCCTCAATATTTATCAAACTTTTATTTCATCTTAATAAACATCTCACTTATGACATGATTTTCACTACTTAAATTTTCATTCAACAAACACTCAATTCTCCACACTTGCAAAAAATAGTGGTTTGAAGTTAGATATGAGGATCCCGACATCAAATTGGTGATACTATAAAAAGGGTTCAAAAACTTACATATCTTCTCTGCTCTTCCCCACTCATTCATGGTTGGACAACATTTATAATGAGAATCATTCAATTGAAAGCAAGAAAAAGCACGTTGATACTTGAGTGCGCTATCAAGCATAAGATAAGTAGAATTCCATCTAGTAGCTACATCCAAGCACAAACCAACATTGATATCAATGTCACCAACCTATTGAACACACTAAAAAAAAAAAATTCATTCTACTCTCGAAGCCCTTCATATACTTCACACTTTCCCTTATTTTATGTAAGGCTCCACTACTTACTGTCAACCCCTCTTTAACGATTAAATGAATAATATGAGCACAATATCTAATATGAAAAAACTCACCACTACATAACAAACTATGCTACAAGTTCAATTGCTCTTTCAAGAAATCTTGTATGCAATCATTTACAGATGCATTATCTAATATAAGGGAAAATATCTTTCTATCTATGCCCCAATCTTTCAATAATCCAAAAACCTTCTTGGATAACTCAAAACTTGAGTAAGGAGGGGACATTTTACAAAAAGCAAGAATTTTATTATTCAGTTTCCATTGGTTATCCACATAATGCCCAATCAAACAAATGTATCCTTCACTAGTAGAGGCAGTCTATACATCAGAAGTCAAACATTCTCTCCTCGGAATTTTCTAATATTTGTTTCAAATTATCATTCTAAGTCAAATATAGATTCCAAATGTCTTATGTAGCAGTTTTCCTAGAAATTAGCTTATAATTAGGATTATATAGCCTTATAAATTATGTGATCTTCCTATACTCAACAAATGAAAATGGTAGATCATGTTCAATAATAGCCATTGCCATTACCCCATGAGCAACTTTAGGATCCGGTTTTCTTGACGTTAACTTACCAGCATGATCAATTATCATATCACCAACATCATTATATTTAAGAATATGACTCAAATGGCACTTTCCTATATGTCAACTTAAAGATAAAGTTCCATGTGAATGTGCCCCAATAACATATTCTTTCCTACACGCTTTACATTTAGCTCTACTTTTACCATCTTTCCCAACACCAATTTTTGTAAATATTTCCCAAACCTGAAAAGAAGAGCTACTTACTCAAGCCTTCTTACCTACAGGTTCTTGAGATTGAGAAGATCCTGGTTGTATATTATCATTACGTCCACCGACTTCATATACATCATCTACATTAATAGGTTTCATCATATTTGTAGTCTCATTACTTGTAGGATCCACTCCAAAAATACATAAAAAAAAAGAGAAAATATTAGAATATATAATTGTTTAATTAGAATATATAAAAAGAAAAAAGAAAATACACCATCTAATAGGTTTCATTAGTATATTCCTTCAATCATCAACCATCACTAACATTTAAAAAACCACAATAACTTGGAAAAAGGTTTCTACTTAAAAAACATGCATTTAAACTAATACATAACCATAAGTTTTGTTTATGCAAACCCCAAATTGTAGCTCCAAACCCAAACCTCAAACCCCAAATCGCAACTTCCAAGTTCTAACCCAAACCCCAAATCACAGCATCCAAGTTTCAACCCAAATCCTAAATCAAAGCTTCCAAGTTCCAACCCAAACCTCAAACCCCTAAATCATAACTCCAACTCGAAACGAACCCATAGGTCATAGATCAAACATAGTAGTTGAATAAATAAAAAATGAAATAAACGCAATAGCTATAGTAATAGTACTAGGATGACACGAGGTCGAGGAGAAGACTCACCACCACACGTTGCTTGACAATGATGATGGTGATAATGAGGAGATGGTGGATCAGTAACTGAGGTTTGAGATGACAATGAAAAAGCGACGGCCATCGCCGACGACTGCAAGCTGCGACTGGTAGTACCTATGTGATGTGCATTGTGAGTCTCGTGATTGAGCCGAGACCAAGCCATGCCATGAGTCTGTGACCGTAGTCTATGAGCAAGCGGATGACGTCAACTCGACGACGTGAATAGAGAAGAAGAAGGACAACCAGAATGGAGAAGGAGAAGAAGATGACAGATGACGACTGATGACTCGATGAGACAGATCTAAGGGAGTGAGTTTTTCTCTTTTTTTTTTCCCGCTCTACGTACTGCCCTATCCCCTAATTTGAGTTACTCTAATTTTACTCAGTTTTTTTTTTTTAAGTGCAGGCCAACCTCTACCCACACCACTTGGCCCGCCTTGACTCGTGGGCCACGCGAGGCCAGCCAAAATAGCCCACACTAGTTGCAAGCCAAATTTCCTTGGCCCGCCTTGCATTCCTAGCCCTAACCACCTCCCCTTCTAATTGCTCCACCAATGAAACACTCCATAAATTAATTTAAAACAAAGGAAAAAAAGGTAATTTGCTCTTGGACCCTCCTTACTATAAATAGCCACGCAACCCTTAAACCCTCTTATTTGTAGAAGCCCAAAAAGAGTTGGCAAGTTCCTCACTACAAAACCCTAGTTACACCCCCCTCCCTCGCTCATAATCCATGGTACGCGTTCATTTATTCTAAGCTAAATTTCCTCAATTATTGATAAGGTAAATCAATAACTCCTCTAGTTTGATTCTATTACCCTTCTTTATTCGTTAATTGAACAATTAATGAATCTAATTTAATACCCTTTTCATTGCAAGAGTTGGAATCATTACAAAAGATGGATTATTATACAAAAGAATGAAAGAGGTAAGAACAATTTTCATTAATTATCCATATGCATAAGATCAAATTCCCAACCACAACTATATTTGTTTAAATGTACAAATCGAAAACAAAGTTATTGAGGAAACTACCAACCAAGAACACATTAAGGCCTACCAAGCTTTAAGGTGGACCCACAACATATATTTCTTTAGATAGCCAAAAACTCCTTTAATAGGTTATGAGTTGAATTGTGGAGTAGAGCCCTTAGTGAATTGATTTGGATAATAGATTAAGAACTCATACTATAATAAATTGGATAAACAATAATCAATGTTGAAATAAGTGGTATTCATCATTAGATGTTGGCAACATAAGTTAAGATTTGATTTTATGGAAAAAGTTTAGATTCTCTTAAAGGAACTCAAATTTTTACTTAAGTTTAAGAAAAGTTGACTTAAGGCTTAAGCCCAGTAGACCTAGGCTAATTTTAAGAGGCTTAAATCATTAGGTGCTAGGTTGGTCAATCACCTAGTTGACCACCCTTCACTTGATCACCCTCTTGGTCAACTAGCCCCTAGTTGACCACACTATCAATTGGCCTCCATGTCAACCATATAGCCTATATGAATACCCCTTCTTGTTGGTAAGTTGGTTTGTAATATTAAACATTTTGTGAGAAATCCAAAGTTAAATCCAAAATATGTAATCTCCAATCTATAAATATCTAACTGATGTTATATTGAGAAATAGAAACTTGTTTGGGATCTTATTAAGGATTTAAGTGAATTAAAAGTACATAGGTTACTACTTTTTCGCTATTTGTACATGTAGGATTAAAATTTTAATATAAATATATTATTAATTGTGTTTATTGATTAACATGGCCTAAGATTTTCAATATTAAATTATGAGATCTTAGGATACACGTGGTTCAATTGGTTATGTTAAAAAAGTCTTGGAATATTCATTATTAGTCAAGAGGTCAAGGAGTCTTTAGCCTCATCATTCTTAAAAAGGTCTTGGAGCATTCGGATTCATCATAAACATTAAGGTCTTTGATTCTTTGGATTCATAGTTATGTGTTCAAGAGATCAGTGTTTCAATTTAATGTTGACTTGGTTTTTGGATTAATATATTTTATGAGACAAGATTTATATGATAGCTAAAAGTTAGTTGATTGTTGATGGTTTGTATGTTGAATTAGTAAATCTATTCAAGCATTTGTGCAATGTGTATGTATAGTACCTCTATACTAACTTTCACAACTCATCCATTTGAATTTAAAAAATTTAGGTACAAAGAATACTTAGGAGCTCAACTTAGATTTTTGCTGGGAGTGGGGTTGTGATAGAATGAGCATTAAATGTGAGAAGTACCAAGTTAAATTTGCAATAGAAATCATAATATAATAGAATTTATATATATATATATATTTTGGAAATTTGAATATGTAAGGTTGCAATTATTCAATTATAATTAATGAAGTTATATAAATAAGTTGTATTTAGGAGATTTTAGAGGTTAATGAGATGTAAGTTTATTTATAGTTTTTAGTTAGTTTATGAGCCTTGCAAGCTCTTGTTGTGGTAAGAGTATGCATTGGACTATAGCACACTCAAGTTTAGGGTGTGATAACCAACACCACGCAACCACCTCCTTAATGCAACTAAAAGGAACCCATGGCAAAGAGCAAAAAAAAAAAAAAAAAACCTCACCCATTCATCATGAAACTACAAATTTTTATTTAGATTGACTTCAATTTAATATTAAGATTGAGAACTAGAGTAGAATTCCTCTACATTACCATACACCAATTAGCAAGATGGATTTAATGACCACGGACTACTAAGTTAAGATGGGCCGATCTAATGGACTATAATTGGAATATGCTAAAGCATGTTTGGTTAACTTCATAAGGCGTAAAATGCAATAGCTATTACTAGGACCCTTATAATCTAGTAGTATGAGCACTGATTTTTAGGTTAGATAGACTAGGTTCAACTTCCCCCTTCTCATTATAGTCACCTAAAAAAAAAACTAAAATAGTTGTTTCCTCCTTATAAAGCTAATAGTGTGTTTGGTTTATGGAATTACTATTACAAAAAAATATATTCCTAAAAAATAAAGGAGTTTAAATTTTTCATAAGATCAAAGAAATAACTATTCCTTAGTCATTTTTAGCATATTTTTTAATTTACTCATAAGATCCTAACCCAACAATCAAGTCATGGATTAAAATAAGGACCTATAGGAACTTAAATATATTATAATCTATTACAAATGTCATTTTAGGTGCAAACAAATATTTCTCTATTCTATTCAAATTTTTAAGAATTGCAAAAAAAAAAAAAATTACCTTATTCTATTATGCAAATACTACCATGAAAGAAGAGGATAGAGAAATCAATAAACAAGAAAGGATAAAAGCCTTAGCTTATGCTCCAAAATGGCACCACATGTCTGAGAGATGGAGGGCCAAGATTTGTTGTGTTATTAAGATCTAGAATCTTCTTAAGGCCGTATGTCACCCTAAGAATGCATTCACATGTGTTATTTTGCCTCACAAGATTAATTAACTATGAGCCATTAAATTGTATAAGTGGATGGCTCTCATTGTGATACATGGTACACACTTTTAATCATCTCCATAATTCATGATACCACATAATATATATATGTCACTCTCATCATGTGGCTAGGGTTTGGCTTAAAGCCAAAAAGGGTAGGGTATGGCTTGAAGCAAAAAGCTTCACTAATTAATTAAAAGAATTTGATATAAAAGAATGCAAGCCCCACACAATAAGGTTGGTGGCATTTTATAACAACTAGGCCTAATTGGGCTTTGTCAACTTTTCCTTTATTCAATTGTTATCTCATTCAACTAGTTTCCTAATTTTAGAAGCACCTCATTTTTAATTAATTTTAACTCTAAATGTTTAATCAATTAATTTTTCAAAGTACTTTGATCTTTCAATCAATTCTAACTATAAATCTAATTAATTGATTACAAATGGTTTAGCTTAGAGATCCCAATGTTATCCTTGCACAACTAACCAAAATGCCTCTCATATTGTGTGCAATAATGTAGATCCCCTTTACAATGGTCTTGTCATAAAATCACACAAACTCTCATAATACCTCACTACATTCCTCAAGCTACCCAATGCTTCGACAAAATCTCCATAAACTTGACCTACAATAAACTTATGTGTCTTATCATATTCTTTTGTTTTTATATCCTAGATTAATTCATGCATGAATGAGTCATCATGAGAATGATCCTTCTATTAGTTTATCAGAACAACTTAGATCAAATTGGATCTTGCTATGATCATAGACTTTCAAGTCAGTTATGCCTTACTAGTGGCCTAAGATATGCAATCCTTAATTAAGGGATGGCAGATACTATCTTGACTCATCACTACCACTCACAAGTGCTTTAGGTTATACCCAATAAATGACTTGATAACAACATAAAAATAAAACGTTTTGCTAACTTCTCTCAACTAGGCAACCTAATGCCAAACACTCACCCATGAGCCCCATTACCTATGCATAGGTGACACCATCTGTTTACCTTAAAATAGATGCCTAACAATAAATCTTAGCACTAGTAATATCTCTTCACTCATTACAGGCTACACATATATCGAGTCACCAAGTACTTGCTAAAATTCTAGGGTTCACCTTTGTTCAAATTCTTAAGCTCTAATTTCTTTCAAATTCATTTACCTACAAACTTTATGCAATGCTAAAGTGAACAAAAACAAACACTTTCATCGCATAACCCCAATAAATAAATAAATGACATTAATTTTTCCTCTTAGTCCACAACACTAATAGATCTTCCACCCAAAGATCAATGTCTATTGTAGAACCATCAATAGTCAACAACCCATTGGTAAAGGAACAAGTTGCAAACTCAATTCTTCTTAGTACCATCAAAATTCTATGGGATACCACAATTAGATCTCACTATACTATAGTAATTAGAACAATCCATTAAACCCAATAGATGAAGCAACAAAAGATAGTACCAAAACGTGTTTTACATCTAACAGATTGCCAATCCACCTAAACTCCACCTATACTAGCAATTTCCAACCTTGCTTATTACCTATCTACACAAGACCACTTTGCACAGGCTCATAGATCTAAAATAATCTCCCTACAAAATATATGGAACACTCTAAAACTCCTTCGTCTAATAAGAACGAGTAATGGTTCAATCATCCAGCCTCACTGTCACTTATATCATTCCACATCTAGCGTTGATTTTTGCCTCATGTGACCTTACTACTTATGTTGTTGAAGCATAGTACAAGCATCCAAGACTCTCATGTAGAATAACCACAACCACCGAATATGGGCCAATATTTAACAATTAAATTGTCTAAAAAAACATTGTAATAAACCGCATCTGAATTCTAATTTATTCTTGCTCAAAAAGTTATTTCCCACAACCTAAGGACCCAAAATACAAGAGAGAATAAAAAAATCTACTATTGTCTTCCTTACCAATATCTCCAACAAAACACTGCTAAAACTTAGCCAGATTCCTATCTACTGGCTGAACTAGTCTACTTGAACCATGATTAGACTTGCTAGCTCCATCAAATTACTCAACGACATACTTCACTCTTTAATGAGTTGATCACAAATCCTAAATTCCCAATTTCCTTATGCCATCACCAACTCTTAGCAAGCATTACACATAGGCTCTCAAGACGCCATAATCAAGATTGTGGAAATCCAACTTCAATCTCAATCTGGCCAACATGGTGCCAAACTTAGTTGTAGCCTCCCTTTAACCTCACTTTGGCCAACCCACTCCAATATTGTTTATTGGGACGCATGTAGCTTGGACACTACTTTGTTAAGGATCTAATCTGGATTATCATTACAGACTATAGAATACACGAGAGAGAGAGAGAGAGATAAAAAAAAAAAAAAGTAGGAAAGAGACTAAGAAATGTAGATCTAACATAGAAACATGTAAACAATTAGAATGAAAAGGATAAATGTAATATTTAGTATCTAAACTTTTTAAAGTCATTTATAGTACTTAAACTAACTCGTTTAAGTAGGTAATTGTAAAAATGGATAAAACTTGGTAACATTTAAGAAGTTAATTGCAAAAATGAATAAAATTTAAATATCAAATTAATGCATTTAAATATTAAGTAGTTAATTATAAAAATGGATATTATTTAGGCACTAAATGTGACATTTACTGGAAGGAAAAATTGTGTGTAATGTAACAACATAGATGTATAGCTCTCATCAATCTTGTGTAAAATTAAAATTGAGGTTTCAAACTACTTTAAAAAATAAAATAAAAAATTAAAAGAAAAATTGACTATAAGTATACCAACAGAGAATGAACTTGACTTCTCATACCAGTGGTTTTTATTTATTAAGCTCGCAATTTAATTACTCAAACTAAGATTTTATTATGTTTCAAATGGAACAATAGTACCTTTTTTAAAAATAAAAAATACTTAATGAGAGAATAATATCGCATTTACTATCTAAACTTCATCACTTTTTTCAATTTTATATCTAAACTTTAAACTTGTCAAATTATATACTTAATTGAAACTTTCTTATATAGCATTACTACATTAACTACTCCCATTATAGACCATCATCCCAGTCGCTTCTTGACCAGTAACTAACCACTGTGAACACCAAATAAAAAAGAAAGCACAAGTTAGCTTCACTTAATCCTGGTCACACCACCAAGTGTGAAACCGGTGCTTGATACAATGAGAATCAAACTTCTATCTTCTATCTTCAATCTCCAAATCCAATTTCATCCTTTATTTGAACTTCAATCCAAACATTCACGTGTTTTTAATACAATTTTTCTTTCATAAAATACAATTTTAATACAATAATTCTTGTATCACGTGTCTTTAAAAAAAAAAAATCCCACGTATTGTACGACATAGCATGATAGATGTATGAAAATGATCCGACACAGCTATAGTAAATTTCCATAATCATACATACTTCCCAATTATTATCTCAATTGCCCCTTTAAGTCATCTTTATTTGTAACTTACTTCCGAATCTCCTTACATAAGCATGTTAAGTAACTCTTCCTGTCATAAACTGTCTACTTCATCCTTAAATCCTTCAAATAAGTTCCTCAACAACTTTTTAAAACTTTTATGGATCCCATATCATTCTTACTTTCAATATTATAAAGTTTTTTAAGAACTTATAAAGTTTTGAAAGCTGCTTGTTAGAGCCACTTCCCAAACCTCAGCAGCTTGCTTTATTGGTGTGAGTTACTTCCAGGGGTCCCTTGGCACAAGTGAAAAGCACAATAGAATTCAGAAACTCTTTGGCGAAGCCAAAGCAACCATCTATTTACGAACAAAGGGCATCATAAATGTAAAAAGATTGAGAAATTGGCAACCATCGATTGAACAATGACAAACTCCTCTCCGAAGAATATGAAGAAAGAAGATACCGTGAACTTTACTGATGTAAAAGAATCCAAATGTGTAATGAACAACAAAGATACTGTGGCCAACATGAACAGATAAATATTCAGCATGCAATCGCAAGATCAAAATCTGTGAAATATCCCAAGAACGATGGGAATACATGTTTTCTTGAAACTGACAATTTTTCATGATTCACTGGAATATCAGAGATTATTGTGGATTTCAATTGGCTTCATATAACTAGGCTTTCCGTTGGAGAATAAACTTGAATAATAAACACTTCGATCAAAATAGGTTGAAGAAACTGTTCACAAAAAAATGAGTCATAGGAAATAAAATGTCAGCTGATTTTACAAATTGTATCTACCAATTATTTATCTTCTCACACTTTGATTAAAATAGGTTAAAGAAACTGTTCACAAGAAAATGAGTCATGGGAAATAAAATGTCAGCTGATTTTACAAATTGTATCTACCAATTATTTATCTTCTCATATGTAATATGCTGAACAGTATGAGTTTGACATACATACCGTATCAGTTCGAATTAAATTATTAAAAAAAAAAGAGGGTAAAAAACAGAAATTGCCTAAAACACAAACTAAATTGCAAAAAAATGAAACAGAATGAGTATGCGTAATGTAATTATAACCCATCCTTCTGCCAAGAAATAAGAGCCTATACCCATAAGGACAAGGGAAAAAAAGGTCCACTCGAAGCCCCGAGGAACCGCTGGCTAGAGAGGGATTCCACCATGAGAATACACAGATTTTTCTTTTTAACTTGTATTGATGCATGATAAACAAGCATTTTAATAGGACGCGGGAATATTCAACAAGAATTGACCATGACTAGGATCTCCGGATCAGAAACAGACCACATCCTCAGAAATCTGCATTTTCTCAAATAGTCAGCTGCAGAAAAACAATACTCCGTGGCTCTTTATCACACTTCTGCAGTAACTGCTCCATATTTTTCACCCATTGCACCCCCTTTCTGTTTCTGGAACTGAATGTACCGCAATGTGCTTGCAAAGAAAGCATCAGCAGTGGAGTCTGGTGTGGTAGACTCGCTTTGCATTTCTGTTGTAATCAACTCAATCAGGCTTTGAATAGAAGAAACTGTGACCTGTGGATTCCCCTTCTCATAGAAATAAAGATACCTGGCGAAGACATTGTTTAATTATCAGTAAATAATGCTAACAAAAGAGGATAAACGAGAGATTACATGAAGAATATAACCAGCATATGCATTACTTGTTCAATATTTCCACGAAGAGTGTCACAGAACCAGTATTTCCTCGTGTCACACTGGACATTTGTTGAGCAGCATTTGCAATCCTTAAAGCACGCTTTAGGCAAAGCAAAACCCTGAAGTTTGAAAAGTTAAGATGACAGTTTTTCATAGTATAAGAGCTAAATGACAAAACCACGAGTATCAAGAACAAAAATAATAAAACCATATCAAAACTTCACTAAAACTTATCCCAAAAAAAAAAAGAAAGAAAGAAAAGAAAAGAAAAGAAAAAAATCTTCATAAGAGGATAACAGACCTTTCTCCATCTTTCATACTGTCCTGATCATCAACCCAGAAGAGATGGGAACATGCATAGACTGCTCTGCACTGATCGGGCTTCTTCAAGAGCTTAGCAGAGTACTGAGCAACAATGAACAGCATTAAGGAACAGAATTAAAATAATAATCATACAAATTGACAAATCTTCAATGGAAAAGTTGTTGTCCATACCCCAGTAGCTTTGTGAGTCAAAGTATCTCTGTTCTCAACACCAAAAACATGCATTCTCTGTAGAGTTCCTATAATCAAATGTATTGCAGTCACTTGTGCCTTGGAATCCTACATGACATTATCCCACGAAAGGGGAAAAAAAAAAAAGGAATAAGCATGCTAACATATGCGCTACAGCATATCAACTTACTCTGATTAATTACTCTTATATTAAAATTGAAAAGCCAACTCACAGAAATTTCTTCCTCGTATAATATATAAGCCTGTGTAAAGAACTCATAAGCCACCGGCTCCAAGTCACAGTCATTTGCTGCCTGAAAATGTATATAAGTTAGCAAAATGATCATGTCAAAGTTCCCGGATCATGTTAATGCTAAGGATCAATTACCTCAGCACACTGCAAGTACAACCGTAGTGCCAGGTCAGGTGCTGGAATGATGGACAGTGCCTCAATAATCTGAACCATAAGTTATGAAGAAATTGTCAATTATGTAAACTAAGCAGACAGTAACAAACTGGGGTGCAGATGATCAGAAGTTTTGAAAGCCATTGACAATGTCATCTGTTACCAGAAAAACAAGCAACTGGATGGAGGAATGTTATCGACAAGATAAATGTGCACATTGATGGATTATCATATTATTGAAGCTTGACCATTGTTTCCTGAATAAACCAACATAATAGTACAGTTACCTGATTTAAAAGCTGAAATATTTTTTTAGGTGTAGTTGATGCTTCATCTGCAAATGGATTTTCTTCTTGGCCTTGCAATTGTCTAACCAACTGCATCAAACGTGTTTCAGAATCAATTAGTGACATGGAGAAATTTCCTCTTCTCCCAGGAGACATTTTCATACATCAGCCAATGGTAAACAACAATGAAAATTATCAAAACTACCTAGATATCACACCCAAATTTCTTGATTTCCAACAAACAGGTTCGTTCATGCAAAAAAAGGAAGCACCATAGACAGGAAGCATCAAACCTTAAGAGAAGAAAAAACAAGAGGAGGAACAGTGAAGGGTAAGCGAGTTGGTCCTCCAGTCAGGATATGATTCCTCACTGTACATATAATCTGCAGTTAAGCACACAAGTGAGATTGGGGGATACAGCATAACCAGGAAAAAAATTAACAATAAACATGGTATAACTGTAACGTGAAGTGAGTTTTAAAAAAATTTGTCAAGAAAACTCTCATGACTGGTTGAGTAGATTTGTCAAGAAATCTAGTTCACACTGAGATTTAACCTGGATATACAAAGAGAAGGTGCAGAGACACAGCAAAAGCACATATTGAATTTAGTTAAAAATGCAGATTAAAGTATCATTCCAGCAAATGCTTGATCCTTGCTTAGATGAGCGAGATAATAAACAATCTGATGATATTTTGAATTGAACACATCACAAGTGGCAACCACTACCTGATTATTTATTTTCCTTTTTTAACCACAATTTAGTCATAAAATTCTTAAATCAAATTTTTTCATGTCTCTGGTTAAGACAGCTTAGGCATGCTAACAAACAGAAAGCACAAGATACAAATTTGTAGTTTATACTATTTACCAAAAAAATTGCATTTGTTACTTGTTACAACATAGATTACTTTTTGGTGTTCAAGGAATTGGAGCTCAATGGTTGAAGATATGCTTATAGCATTGCAGGTCCAAATTGGGGGAATAATAACAAATAAATCTTTGAATAAATGAAAGGCTTCATTTAGCATTGGATGAAAAATTCTTTTTTGACAGGTGATGAACAAAATTGTCAAAAATAAAGTACCTTTTAATAGAACTTAAAGACAAAGTACCTTAAACATCTCCTCTGGATCATCATTCTGAAGCATTTGAATGAGGCATGCAACAGAATTTTGCTCCTCCTTGAAGTCCTCTTCATCAATCTAAGGATGAAAATTCACACAACTATATTATACAGCAGTACAAAATGAAAGATAAAAATAAAAGAATAAAAAACATATTGTCTCAATTATAGACCTCATCATGAGGAGTTCCATCCAAATCCTTAATAAGGCCTTTTATTAATTCAAACAATGCCTCAACCTGCAAAAGCAAAGATCATAAGATCAAAATCCAAAATGCAGAAATGATGAATTAGAACAATTTTCAGTAGATTACCTTATCAGAAGTAGAAATGTGTGTATTGTTCTTCATAATACTTTGGATTATAACAGTTGCCATGACTTTGTTAGTTTCACTGTCAAGGTACTCCATGACACGTGGATAATTTGAAAGCTTCAAAGCAGTAACCACATTGTTATACTTCTCCAAGGGGGCACTTAGAAGCGCAACAATCTGTTTAGTTGCTCTACTATCTTCAATCTTTCCTTTGCCAGAGAGTTGCTTAACACATGATCCCTGATGCACATGAGAGAATAGATCTCTTAGACATCAATATAGGTGTCCATCAGAGCTGCCCATTTTAACTCCTAAATTAAAAGTAAAGCAGGTCTAAGGGTGTGTTTGTTTCATAAAAAACATTCTGCAAACTTTTTCGACATTTATTATAATAAAAAATTTTATAATTGTCAAATATTATCATTCATCTAAATATATTGCAATTACCAGTGACCTTTAGCAGCAAGTAATGATAGAAGACTTAAGTGGCAACCCATGACCTACGATAATGGTGAACCATCACAAGATTGTCAATGAAAAATAAGAAAAATGATTTCCATTTTAAGGCAAAAGAAAGCCATTTTTTGGTTTAGGTTAATTCAAAAAATTTATTTAACACTTATCCAAAAAAAAAAAATTTATTTAACCAAAAGAAAGGATATATAACTGCAAAGTGCAGGCTGAGGGGGGGAAACCCACTAGCTTCTGATTTTGGAAACTTGTTGAACCATTCCTGGTTAACTAAAGACTCAATCAAGCTTCTTTAAAATGGGATTTTGCAATTGTTTGTTTGACCAAGAGTAAAAACTTTCAATGTAACAAAAATCATCCAACTCAGCAAGGTCAATGAAGTGTTTGAAAACTAGAATTGCTTGATTTAGCTTCTTACAACCCCCTAAGCTCTCTGATGTAGATCTGGCGACATTGAAGTCCCCTAAGACGACCCATGGATGGCCAACCATGGAAATCGAAAAAGCTCTCTAGCTGATTCCAAAGCTCTTTCCTTTCCATAGCCGAATTAGAGGCATAGACAAAAGTGACTAGGAAAGAGGCATTCACCCTTAGATTAGTACAAGAATAGTGGCAAAACTGAACATGCTTGTTCAAAACAAACACATCGCAAATTCCAACATCCCAACAAATCCAAATTTGCTTTCTAGCAGGACCATTTATTGCAAAATTCTAAGAACAGGTAATAATTTTTTTGGTAAAGCCTTTAAGAGAGTGGTTCACCCTAGTTTCAAGCAACCCCACCAAGGAAATTCCGTTTTCATCACAAACCTTCCTTGCACCGGCCACCTTAATTGGGTCACTAATGCCCCTTACATTCAAAGCTGCAAAATTCATAGCAAAATAAGGGGTAAGCAAAAGCTCTAAGTAAAAGAGCACTTTCAGCATTTGAAAAACCTTTTCTTTTTCTTACAGTGCTTTTGATACATGAGAGGGCAAAGTGTCACTAATGCCCCTCTTTTCTTGTCGTGGGGAGAAGAAGGTCCAACTTCTGCAGGATTTGAAGGTTTAGAAAAGCAAGTGTGCCCAAATACATTACATTTTAGGCAATGTGGAGATAGCCACAGATATTCTACCGAGACCATAATTCCCACTTCAAAGCTGATTCTCTTACCTAAGGCTACGGGTTGTCTAAAGACCGCCTTTTCTCCACTTTTGAAGGACCAAAAACCTCTAAGCAAAGTACTAAGGTTTAGCATGGATAATGTCAAGTTTTGAAGAGGAGGTAAACCTGAAATAAAAGAAGCCGTCCTTATTGCCCAAGACACTTAGGATGCCATAGTCCTTCCAAAGTCTAAGTGTAGTAGATTGCACTAAAGAGAAGGGATTTTCCAACCAAGAAAATAACCCACTGAGGTGGACTCCCAATGCTTCGCCCCCTTCTCAGCTAAGCCCAGAGGCATTTTGACTCTTGAAGTAGGTCCTTTGGCCACTGGAGGGAAAAAAAGAGAGCTTGAAATCCGGAGCCACTTGGTTCGAGTTGGAGCCTCCTACACAGACATCTGCAAAGGATTTTTGTTTTGGTTTTAAAGACGGTTGTTTTCTGGTTTCAAAATTTTCCAAATCCTTTGGTAACTCCTCCAAGGTAATATTTCCAAAAGAGAAGTCCTCTGCAAAAGTATTTTCAGGTTGACCAGGCACTTTTTCCTTTGGAAGGATTAAAGTCTAGTCTTGAAAAGACAGAAGGATTTGCTTCTGCGGTGGTACTCAAGGTTACCAAAGTTGGCTTGGTCAACTGTCTTGGGGTTAGCATCAGAAAAAAGTAGCCTTTTCTTTTTTTCCCGGAAGAAGAAACATCTAGGTCACTTTTACAGGCCTCTTTCTCTCTCCCATCAGGCTGGTTTTTGAAAAAACCAGAGGGAAAATGTTCCCCTGGAGTTGGAAGGCCAGATTTTGGTAGCCGATGAGAAGCTCCACTGGTCATCAAATGGGAGCAATAAGAAATAACGATCAGAAAATACTAACTAAAACTAACAAAAAACTCAAATGGAACAGAGAGGAAGGAGAGAAGAGTAAAGGTTGAGTGTTTAAATTTTACCCTAAAAGAAGTGGTCCTTTAGGAGAGGTGGAGGGCAGATCTAGAGGGAAGGAAGAAAATTTTCTCTCTCTAGAACTCTCGTCAATCACTTACAACCTCCAAGAAAGCCATTTTCATTAGCCTTTTTTGTTAATGTTAACCACCACCACTAGTATCCAACCACTACCACCACCTTCCATCACCATTTACTACTAAAAGCTATCAATATTTGCAAACTCTTTAAATTATGACGATAATATTTGACAATTTTAAATCATTGATTAAAACAAACATTGAAAAAAGTTCGAAGACATTTCCCAAGAAACAAACCCACCCTAATATGCAAACACAAAAAGCACCTCCAGATAAAGAAACTTCAAGACTAAAGGCACATTCTGCTAAAGGTGATATGAACAGACTACACTAGCAGACATCCGCACAAGCATAGTGCCACAGTAACTTCTGTTGGTAGCACCAGAGACATTGCATGAAATCTGTTTTTGGTGAGGGAACCAACTATTTTAGCAAGGGCAGCAACAAAGTTCACCACACTTGATAGAAACTATAGATGTTAGCTAAAAGGCCACAACCACCATAAAAAAAAATTGTAGCCTCATGTCTTATGTTGATGGTCATTGTGTGAGCTTTATGAAGACAAGATGGTGAAACTATATAATTACCACCAAGTAAAATTAACAAATGATCAGGACATTTATAGACCCTAACAAAAAGTTTAGAAGGGGGGATTCCACTGCCATTCACATTCCTTTCAAAAACTGATGAATACAATCCTAAAAACAGAATGAAATGAACTAGAAAATAATAATTTTACATATTAAACTATCGACAAATTTGTGCTCCAGAAAGAATGCACACAATTTGATAGTAAGCATACCAAAACTTGATCAGCATAATCAAGACGATCAGGATGGACATGGAGAGAGAACTTAAGGAGAGATGAATACAAAGTTACAGCTCCCACAACTGGCATGTCAGGCTGTGCTTCTATCACCTGCACCAATATACATAAACTTGCAGTCATAGTTTGTTTGCAAAGATTAAAATTAAAGCAGAAAATGATGATTTTCATTGAAGAAAAGGACAAAATAATTGACGGTTAGTTTACCACAATAAATAGGACATGACATGTGATATGAGGATCAACAAGCATACACTGAATAGCCTGATAACACTACAAGCTGATACATCCTCCTTAAATATGTGATTGCATGATCAAAGAAAGTATGCATCAAGCCAATCATAATGTCATAAGCTCCTTTTCTGTATTACCTTTCCTATTGCATTGTTTAATTTGGAGAAAGCTTCAACCTGCAAGAACTCTGGTAAAACTTCTGTACTCAAAGCAGCATAGTTTGAAAGCCTTTCCATTAGCTGGGATAACACAGTCTTGATATCAACAGATGGCTGAAAAAATAAAACCGTAGTAAGGAAAGAGAGAAATAAATAAGAGAGCATCACAGGTCTATTTAAACAAGGAGATAAAAACTACAATAAATACACAGAAATCATATTTTTCAGCACATAAAATTGCTTCATGATATGTCTTTGGTCATTCTAAATCACAGATACTTTTGTGTAATTGAAGAGACAAAATTGGGAATCAGGAGAAACAATAGGTCTTGCATATATTAGATCAAAGAATGGCATACAGATAGAGATGTCATATCCCCAATGGAAACATCCTGAAACCATTCTCCCTAATTAGATCATCTGAGGTATTATTCAAGAAAAAGCTTATGCATGGTCCAGACACAGATGGAAAAAGTGCCAAAATCAAACACATTCAACAATTAGGCGGTGCTAGGAAGAAATCTGTGAGACTCAAAGAAAACAAAGGCCCCTGAGAAGTTCAGCTACCTGAAGCTGGGGAAATGCACCCAGCAATATCTCAAGAGTTTGCAAATGATACTCATCAGGGAACACTTGAATAATGCAATCCATCAAATAGTACTGGGCAATCTCATCTCTACAGTTGACCACCTTAAAAAAAATAATAATAAATAAATTAGACTAATGTATATGAGTAACATTAGTTCTCCTGTGATAATGAGTATGATCACTATATGTCAAAGACTGAGGTAAACCTGCTCCAGTACTCTAGGAAGCACAGTGTCTTTGTACATGTCAAGATCAACACCTTCTATCTGACTAAGAACATGCAGGTTCTTCCCAACCTAACAAATAGCAGGCCCAAAAAGGAATCCAGATAAGCACAACTTAACTTTGTCCAAGCAGAATCAACTAATTATGGGTCACTGATGTTACAAGATCACGTAGCTCGCTCCTCTCTTTCTCTCGTTTCTCCTTCTCCCGGGCAGGTCCCTGCAGACCAGAAAGCCCCATAGCAAGCCTGAACTCAGGATCACCTAAGATTATGAATGAATGATAAGCAGTACAAGACCTGCATGACCAGAAATCATGCCTTCATGATATCACACTAACTTCCTTACTCGCAAGCATGATCATGCAATTGCCTGTGCAAACATGAGAGAAGCTAACAGCTGACAAATGAGTCAACCAACCTGGTACTGCATTCGCACCCAGAGTTTGTTCATTTCTGTGAAGTTCTGGAGAACAAATTCCACTGCATCCATAATTGTATCAGCATCTCTGTAGGAGTCAAGAGAAAATTTGTCCTATCAGTTAATCAAATTCTGTAGATATTCCTAATGTTTGGACGCTTGAATAAGCTATGACATAGCCTTGTCAATGATTGACAGGTGAATCATCACCTTACAAGAAGACAGACAACTAATTACTAAAATCTGGAATAGAATACACACAATGTGGCTAAAAAACTGTGTGAATGATGGAAACATTTCACTTGCAGGGACAAAAAAGGTCTCCTTGTAACACTATATAAAAGATCACGCTAGTCAGATATTTCCTGTGCCTCTGAATCTGCTTTTTTTCCCCTTTTCCTTTTTATAAGTAGCAACCAGAGATTGAGCAGTAGAGCTGTGACCGAGTGTACAGTAAGCCTGTCACCAGACCACATGGCTAGTGGAAGAACCTGCTTTGTTACTACAATGTAACAGCCAATTTTACATCAGTTGGTATACTTCAGCCTATGTAATACAGAAGATCATTCCTCTCCATTTATTTTGAAAAGACTTAACTTTTCCCAGACAATTTAGGATCCAAGGTTTATGCCAAGTAGAACAGTGTAGCTCCTTGTGAAAATAATAAAAATGCTCGCTAATATCCTTACCCTTCATACTCTGAACCAATATCAGGTAATTTATCTCTGCTGACTTGAGAGAGGTAGCTCCTCAGGAAGAGCCCACGTAAAGGATGTTGAATACCTCGGCACATTTCAACAAGATCTTTAAGTATATCTTTAGCAGGAGCTTCTTTAGATTTAATATACACAGATCCAACTGTGCATAGAAGGTACCTGCAGGAACATCAAAGGTTTCATAACTTGAGACCACCCACAACTACATATATATACCTATAGTATAAAGTACAAATCGTCAACTTCTGAAGAGTTCAACAGAGGACCTATAGAAGAGCATTAAGATGTGCATTATATTAAGAAAAAGAACAGAACCATCCAATTCACCAAGACAAATCATTGCAAATCCAGTCTAACACAAGTATATGCACCAAATTCTTGTAAGCCACACCAACAAATTCTTATGAGTTTTCACCACTTCCTATTTTTCAACAAGGAACTTTTTGTATTCAATTTTGTCAATTGCTTTTAAATTTCTCCAACCTGATATTTCATATAACATAATGAGGAATTACCTTTCAAACCCAACAAACCCATCTCATATTTTTTTCCTTGATTTCCTCCTCCTTTAGTTTCAATTGCCAACTCTGCAAAATACCAAATCCAAGCAAAAATATTTCCCACAATTTACACATATAATCATAATTATGATTTACCATCTAATTACCTCTCTTGTGCATATAAAACTAATTATCCACCTGACTTTTAGCCTAAAATTCCAAGCTGACCATGTATGTACGTTATTTTAAATTAAAGGTCTACTCTTTATCAGTTCTCAAATCAGCTTACTAAACACCCAGATTCCACACATTTATGTCAGAGTAGGAAAGATCAAAAACAGTGGGTAACAATTCAAGCTCCGCATTTGGATTTTTGGTATTGCTACTACTGTATACATCAATGTGATCAGAGAAAAAATCACTCAGTTAAAAACTGGACAAAAGGCACAGATGCATTGTGCCATGTTATGGATATCTTATAGAAGGAAAATAAAAGATATATCTTGTTATTTTCAGATTTATTACCACGCATCTTTTAGTAGATATTGTTAGATATTTGAGAAAGTCACTTTCTATTATTAGAAACTTAGAGTTGGAAGGCTATTATAAATACATTGTTCCCATGACAAGTAAACCTAGCCCGAATTATTAGATCTTAATTATGCTATTTATGTTTATGAGATCAGAGCTTTTCTCCAACAAGCATTAAGACCTAATCCATAATAGGTGCCAATAAGAAAGTAACATGAAAAATCATAAATATGCTCCGAGGGACAATTTGGTATTTCATTGACTGGTGACTTGATCCTGTACTCATTTCAAAACATACCACAAGTGAATTTTATTCCAACCACATACATCAGTCAAAGAACAAGTCAATAGTCTTTCCTGATGTATTTCCAATCATTTACCACTTAAGATCCTGCAACTTCTCTAAAATACTAGCCAATGGCCATATCCTAAGCCCAAGAAATGAATTTTATGCTTTTGGTCTCATAGAGTAAGATAAAAAGCACCAGTGAAGAATATTTTTTGCTCCCACAGAGTAACTAAAGAGCAATTATTCATCACTGCTCTATGGAGAAGCCAATTCAATCTACCTTAATCAACATTATGTGGACTGGAGATAAAGGCTGCCTTGACCAGGTAGTAAGGCCCAAGAGCAAGAGAATAAAGGACTTCCATTTACTTAAAGTAGCTAAACTAGCAATAATATTGCAGTGTCACCCCACTAAACCAAAAAATTACAGAGACCTGTCCTTGTCCCCTTGTCAAAATACAGTAAAAACCTCCAAATTCTCTGACAAAAGCTTTCTCACCATCCACTCCACACAATGAAAACTACATCCAAGTATAACCTCTAATTTCTTCAAGTTACTTAGAGATAAAGCTGAGAGAGTTCCTTAACTACAACCCAAAATTCAAGCATAAACCAAATTAACACGTCCAAACAATCCTATTCAGATCACAAAACAGTTCAATTCACTTCATCCAATACAAAAAAAAAAAAGACCACTCACAATCTAGGCAAAATGTTGCCTGCGTGTTGCACGAGCTCGTATAGATCCACAATGGAGCAACCACGCCTTGTCTCCGACTTGAAGAACATCTCCAATTTCCTCAACTCATCAAAAGCCCTCATATCTAAACACAAACGAATCAAAAAACGCACTCATCAATCGATCACTACATTTCAGTAAACTCTCACCCTAGCGCATCTAATTGAACACGAAGATTAAATCAAATCAATTAAACTTTCACTCACACAACTCGTAGTACTTGTGCGGCGATAGCTTCGATGTACGGAGCTCCGAGAGCATCTGAGCCGAATATTTCAGAGCGTCTCTCAAATTGTTCGAGTCCTGAAGACAAAACAACATAACAGGATCAAAGGTTAGGGTTAGTTGTTGCATTCTAGCTTCTCAATCAAACCAAAACCTCGTATATCTACTCTCTCTAGTTTTTACCATGGCGCGATGCATGTAGAAGGAGTTCTGTTGAAGTCCAGCGATGCCGGCGGCTAGCCATTTCTCTTCATCTTCTGCAACTCCGGTCATCATTTTCTCTCTCTTTCTATCTTTCTCTGCCGATCGATCGAGAGGGGTTGCGTTTGACTGGTTGCACGTACCTGATTTTTTCCCCCTCGGTTTCCTTCTTTTATTCGTGGATCCAGTGCGCTCAGGTTCACGGAAAGGAAGGAGGACTAGTGTCACCATAAATAATTACCTTGAAGTATTTATACATTTTTTTTTTCATTATAAATTTTTTTCCTTTAGTACCACAATTTTTCAAAATAAATAAATGATCCCATTACGGTGATTATAGGGTGTAACGTGTGAATATACTACACATGACCAAATAAGAAAAGCCACATATATATAAAGATAATCAAGAATGAATGAGATAAAAAGGAAAAGTAGAAGTAAGAATAATCATGAATGAATGGGATAGAAAGGAAGAATATGCGATCTCAAGTAAGGCACTTTGATGACAAGTAGGTATTCTTTGACGGTTTGATATTTTGAGAGAAAAATCCTATATAGTAACAAAATTTCTCCTCCTAAAGTTTCCTTAAATATTTATAAGGTTTGGCTATAAATTCCATTCATCAAATGATAATAGCAATCAACGGTTAAAAATGTATAGACTCTCATATGGGTTTCTAATGAACCTAGCTCACTAAAGGACTTTTATATGCGTGCCTTATTGAGAAAAGTTGGATCGGATCGGATCGATTCAATAGACTCCACTTCAAGTCCATCATACCAAATATCTAAAGTATTAGGTTAAAAGCTCATAAATTGAATTTACCAATCTACAATAACCATCATAAAACTATTATGAAAAATTAACCAATAATAAAAAAAATCAATAAAAGAATAGACCTTTTAGCAATCTATTTATTTTTAAATTGTTAATTGTAATTGAAATTGATAAATTATGATAAAGCCCAATTCACCCTCCTCTTGGATTTCTCATTTAAAACTTTAATTGGTATTACAACTAGTCACTAATGTTTAATTGCAATTTAAAATAAAAAAATTATAACGACTAATATATTAGGATTCTTAAAAGGTTAAACTTTTAATAAACCATCTCTTTTAACCAAAAATAACTTTTGAAATTATAAAATTAAGACTGTTTATGAAAGCCACAATAGAAAGTTATGGAACATTATTTCTGTAAGTAATAATGATCTCATTAAAAAGGAGTTAGATATTAGAAGCTTTTGACTGAAATACACTCCACCTTAAATGATAATGATTTCAATAGGACAAGTACATGTAAAAGTGCTAAACAAAAAGAAATATGGATAAGTTTAGATGTATATATGAAGGAACCACTAGTGTTAAAGATACTAAAATAGGTCTTCTTTTTTTTCTTTGCCAGGTTTTTAAAGAAAGTTTGAAATTTTCAAAATGGAACCTATCTAGTATGAAAACTTTGTATTTTTCTTATTTTCAATTCACATTAAACCTAACCATTTAATACAAATTGCTTAGTAGGAAAATTAAGAAAATTTTATTTCTCAAAAAATACTTTAAAAAATTAGAGTTGCCAACCAATTGAATTTTTTTTTTTTTAAAAAAAAAAAAGGTTAAACTCAATGGACGAAAAGATATTAATTGGTCTATAGTTAAAAAAACATTTTCTTTTTAGAACATAATTTTCAAAAACCAAAGTCAATGGGTGGAAAGATGTTGAACAGTCTACAATTAAAAACATTTTCTTTTTAGAAAATAATTTTCAAAAACCAATGATATGAAAGGTTAGATGCTAACCATTGAAACTCAAAACAATTACCATATATAGTTTTCTTAAAAGATTTTGCAATTTGGAATTAGATTTCTAGAGTTACTTTGATTTTGTAAAAACTTCTATGTGTGAATTTGTTTTTTATTTTATTTTAAAAAAAAGAAATGGATATAGCTTATTAGTCATTTTATTATTTTCTTCCAAAAAATCCTAAAATTCTTTTTTTTTTTAATTCTTAGAATTAAAAAAAATGAATAATAAACATTAATTTTTAAAGAACACCAATTAAGTTTTTTATTTTAAGAAATTTAAGTGAGAAAACATTTTTTTTTTCATAAAATCCCTAAAGGCTAAACTTTAAGAAAAATGCCAAACAAACTCTAAAAATGCACCCCCAAAAATGCAAAAAAATGAAATTTTGTAAAGAATACCCTAAAATGCATTTTTTTTAATCATGAAAAACTTAAAATGCCTAACTTAATATAATAAAAAAAAAACGATTTTATGGAAAAGATGCCAATTTTGATGAAAATGCAACTTTTGGTAACAATACAATTTTTATGTAAGGAAGATGCAAGATATGATTTTGTTTAGAAAGTGATGCAAATTTTTTAAAAGACAATGTAATGCAAAAACAATTCTTGTGATTTTTATGATTTTAGAAGATCAAATACATTGAAGATTGCAATCACAAAAAAAAAAAATGTTAATTATACTAACAAATCACATTGAACCTGCAAGCACAATTCCTTAGTGATAATAACAAGTCACAATCACAAAAATATTCAAATAATCATGAAGGTATGCTAACTAAAAAAAAAAAAAAACCATGGCTCGTAAATAGTAAACACTAGTTAGTAATGATAAAATAATATTTTTCCTTTTCTAACTTTACATTTTTTTTTAATTTTTGATACTTGGAATAAACAAATAAATAAAGTAAATAAATTAAAAAAAAAACAAATAAACTTAGTCAAACAAGTTAACGGATCACACATGAGTCGAATTGTGTAGTTTAGGTTGATTAGTCAAAGTAGCTCATCAAGGCATCTAAAGGGTGGTTAAAGCATGGGGGTGCATCAACCTAATCAAATTTATTATGAGAAACACAATAGTGGTTTTTTGCCCAAATTAAATGGCAATGGTGGTACCCATACATCCAATAGTGCTCAGATTGTAAACTCTTGATCTAGCTATTCCTTAAATAGTTGAAGGAAAAGTCGAGGCTTTTATGAAACTAGGAATATCTAGAATTCTATAGATACTAATGTGTTATTTCAATATTGAGTATTGATAAATGATTAATAGAATATATTTGTAAACAAGATTCTGGATGAATTCGGTAAAATTATAAGAATTTTAAGGAAATATGCTACCTAATTAAATAATATTTTAATTTCAAGTTTAATATATTCTTTAATTAACAAAGGAAGAAAATGAGTTAAGTTTCATGTCATTCAAAGTTAAAATGAAGAAATTTGATGCATTTAAAGGATCAACTCAATCAAGTAATATGGTCATGCTCAACTTGAAAGAAGACCAAAATGATACATGAATAAATAACATGACCATGTTAATAGTCGTGTAACTTTTAAAGCAATAGAAGCCAAACATAACCATATAACACGATCATGTTTGATTTAAGTTCAACACGACCATGTTGGAGGTCGTATTGGCCATATCTCTCCAGATCTTGATGTAGTTGAAAGATTTGAGTTGGACACAACCTTAACATGACCATGTTAAAGGGTCGTGTTGAGTTTGACAACAGAGTAATATAAATACCAGATCTAAACCCTAAGAAAAGAAGAGGAGTTTTAAAGAGAAGTAGAGAGTTTTTAAGTAACGAAGAGAAGAATTTCTTGAAGAAGCAGGGGTATCAAAGATCAAATTGCACAATTCGGAAGTACAAGATAGATTTCTATAAGGGTTTTTCTTTCCATTATGATTTATTTCGATTTTATTGTCAGATTTTATATCATAATGATAGCTTAAATTCTTCTAGTATCTAGATTTGTGGAATCCTAAAATTAATATGTAATTTTTTTTAGTAATTATTCAATAAAATCTTTATTATCTTAATTCAATTATGCATGTTCTTCATTGTAAGGATTTAATATTTCTATAATATTAATTCTTAATTATTGATATTATATAAATAGATTGAGAAATCATTTATATAATTAGATCTAGCGTAATTGAAAAGAGTTGCATGCAACCATAGAGATAGAATGACATAAATCTTCTAAATTAGGGTCAAAGCTAATAATGGAATTCATAAAGCAAATGTAATGCAATTTTAGGGGTTTTAATTAGAGAGAGATCTCAATTAATCAACCTAAGATTAGAAGTTAATAATCTTGAGAAATATATTGATCTGATTAAGGAATTTCTATGGTTAAGAAAATAAAGAATGAAATTGAAATTAACTTTAATAAATTATATATGATTATGGGGGGAAACTAAATATAGATACGTATCCTTATAACATTAATTCAAACTTTTTAGTATACTTACTTTCTTTTCACTATTTTAATAATCATAAAATTTCATAGTTAATTAATTCCTTATAATTTAATGATTAAATAATAAAGTCTTAATTAATATTAATAATTGTAGTCTTTGTGAGATGACATTCGTAATTAATTTATTATATTACATTAATCGATAGGTGCACTTACCTATGGTATCAAGTGTAGAGCTCATAATCTTAAGGAGAAGTAGAGGGAGTTCAGTTATAGCGACTAGAGAGAGGATGTGAGAGATTGATTCCATTTTTTTTTTTTTTGGATTCAAGTTGATTTGCCCTTTGCGTTCAACATCATCTATTACTTATTGATGTTTCAATTAACAAATTAGCTATAGACAAGCATGGGTTAGATAATATCCAATTTGGAAATAAAACTCGAATCTTCTTCCTTCGTTTTAATGTAAATCTTTGACATTATTGAAGCTACAAGTGTTTATCTATTGATTTACATATGAAGAACGAATCAAATTGATTAAATTTAAAAGAATTAAGCCTAATCCCTCCTAAGTATTTCTTCCTCTCTTGCCCATCTCTCTCTTCTGTGTAGTAAGGAGATGATCGTATGCAACACATGTAACTTTCTAACTGGCCTAAATAAATATGCACAATTCGCATAGATTAAACCTATGACCTAAGACTACCTAAACTAACTCCCTAGTTGTTTAGCTCTCTAAATTTTCTCAACCAACTATCCAATTAATTATAACTTAAGCTTTGATTGGGCTAAACTAGTATTATGCTTTTAAGTTGAAATTAAGTTTAATTCGATTTGGTTCCTAAAATTAACGATTACACCAAAGGTAATAAAATAACCATACACGAAAATAACTTGTCAATTTGATTTTAATTGATAATTTTCAAAGCTTTAGCTAGTTTAATGTCCAAGTTTATTCAAAACTTGATTTCCTCAAAAAATACTCAATTTAAGTCCAACAAAGAGTCATTTTAAGCTATGATTAATTTAAATCAATCTCATTTCTTGGTTTTAAAATAATTAAACTAGATTAAACTTAAAAATATTTATTTTCGATAAAACTAAGTATTTTTCATTTGAAACTTAGAAATTATCAAATTGCATATATTTTGACTATAAAGCTTTCATTTTAATTCAATTTTGGCACTTTTAATTTATATTTTATTATTTATTTTTAATTTTTATATTATTATTTGTTTTGGTTTTTTCCTACTTTTTTTTCCTCATTTTTCATTATTTTATATTTTTCGTAAACGCAAAGTAAAAATAGAAGAGGTCAAAGATAGTGTGTCTATAAAACCTAATGAAATTATTAATGATATACACAATAGATTCATTAATATTATGAATTCTCTAATGGCGCTTGGCATGAACTTTTCCTCCTAAAATTAACTATAAATTTCTTAGGTCATTACCAAAGGATTGGGAAGTTAAGGAGATTGCTATTAAAGAAGCTCACAATCTTTCAAAGATGTTGAAGGACCAATTTTTTTTTTTTTAAACTTTCAATATTTTTATGTTGTGAAATGATCGAAAAATAAGATGATGACTCCAAGAAGGAATGCATAGCTCTCAAGGCCTCCAACATAAGTTTAAGTGATGATAAAAATGATGTGATGAGGATTCAACTATGGTTGCAAGGAAATTAAAAAAAAATCATGAAATTCAACAAGAGTTTGAAGAAGAAAGAAACTAGGAAGACCTAAAAAAAAAAAGGAGAAAGAAAATAAAAATGAGAAGAAGGAGGTGATATGAGTATTAAAAACTAAAACACATTCAACAATATTGTCTTTTATTTAAGAAGGTTAGCAATACATTAAAGAGGAAAGCAATGGTCAGAACATGAAGTAATGATGATTTTAACAACTCCAATGAGAAGGTGTGTTTCATGGCTTCCAATGATGATTTATACTCTGCTTCTTTCAAATTTCTTATAATGAATTAGTGAATATGTATGACAAGTTATGTAATAAGTTGTGCAAAACGCATAAGAAAAGTAATTCACAAAGAACGTGATAAAAAAAAAGTTAGAAATGAGCTTGATGATTTTAAGAACAGACATGATAAGTTGAAGGAGGCAAAATGATGGGGTAAAGGAAGAAAATGAAAAGTTAAAGAGCAAAAACAAGAAATTGAAAAATAAAAATGAGGAATTGAGCAAGAAGAATGAAAAATTGGAAAATGAATGTAAAGAATTGATAGATGATAGTGTTCTAATAGAAAAGCTAGAATGACTTGAAAGGAGAATTTGGTTTTGAAATCTAGTTTAGATGACTAAAAAAAAAACCACAATTAAGTTTACCAAAGGCAAGCAAAAATTGAAAATACTCTTATGTCAATAAAGATTAGACTTGAATTAAAGCAAAGTTGGCTATAATGGAAACAATAAACACAAATTTTATAAGAATTACTTTGTAAAACGAACGATTAGGGTTTGTAATTATTGTGAGAAATATAGGCACATTGCACATACATGTACACTAAAAAGGAATAAGAACATAAACAATAAGAAACCCAAATTAGTTTTAGGTTGGAAGGGACAAGTGTTTGGTTATACTACTAATCCCAAAGGACCCAATCTTAAGTGAGTATAAAATAAATGATTTCCTTCTTTTTAAGAACCTTCAAGGAAGAATAACAAATGTTACTTGAATAATGGATGCTTAAAGCATATGATAGGAGGTGCATCTAAACTTCAATCCTAAAGGAAGAAGGTAGTGTTACTTTATTCTTGGTAATGATAACCTTCTCATTAACAATGATCATGCTATAAAGAGTGCAGTCATTGTTGATAGCTTGAAGCTTAATTTAATTAGCATTAGTCAATCATGGCGATTTGGATATGATGTCACATTCTTTGCATCTAAGTGTTTCATTTAAAGAATTGACAATAATCAAATATGTTTTGAGAGGTATGGTAAAGAAAAATTATCTTTCCCTCATTTGAAAATGTAAGGAAAATGGAATGAACAAATCTTTTAGAAAGCTATACTAAAACTAATTGTAACACATATTTAGCTTTAAAGGTTTTCATATGTATCTCCAAAACTAGAAGTGCTTAACAGCTTTGGAATTGAATCAATAGAACATTAAATGAATTACTATCTTCATTTCTTTAAATTCTTCACCTCTATATTTCACTTCATTCTAATCTCTTATTTCAACATTTCAAGATTTCAAGGATTAGGAAATGATATTTTAATTTGATATTTAGAAATAGTGCCATATAAAAAGACATTAATGGTGATTGCAATAAAAGTCATGTAAGTACTCAAAATATTTTATAATGTGCAAAAGATATTCTTATAATAAAATGACAATTTCTTGTAGATTTTAATGACTTTATGGTATTTCTTTTTTTATTTTCATGTAAAAATAATTATAATATCTTATTTATTTTCCATAAATTTGTATATGATTATAGAGTGAGTAATCCACTACCCCATTCATTTGTGCTTTTTCTAAATGATAATAAAATTAACTTGTTGCACTTCAACTAGTTACCATTCGTCAATAGTTAGAACTACTTAAACTAAATACTTATTAATGAGACAGCAACGAAGTAGGATTTTTTTTATTTTTTACTTTTTCAAGGTAAAAAAAATGAGCGAATTAAATAGATCTGGAATCGTGACCCGAACAGACAGGTGTGAAACCCAAACATGTCGAAACCATCTACGGTTTGGCCGGTGTTGATCCTCGACTCGGTAACAATCATTTTAAGAGTAAAAAAGTAATAAAGGAAAAATATAATAATGGTTACATCTCATTTGTTTATTATTTTATTTATTTTTTTAAAAATTAATTTTTAAAATTTTTCTATTCTTATTTTATTAGAAATAAATATTACCTTAAAAAAATTGAAAATTTTTATTTTTTCTATATGAAAATAAAAAATTTAAATATTATATTTATTATAACCTTATTAATTCTATAATTAATAATTAAATAGATAAATTAATAATTTTATCTATATTTTCAACTTAATATTATAATTAATAAGATTAAATAAATAATTAAATAAATATTTTTATAATAAAAAATTATATAAAATAAATATTCTCCATAATATAAAATTATATGAAATAAAAACTATAATAAATTTTTTAACTTTTTTTCTAATAATAGTTATTTTCAAAGTATAACTTTTTATTTTCAAAGGGACCATTAAGACATGGCAAATTCAGTTCTTCAATAACCACTTATGTATCTTGCGAATAGAAAATGCTCACTCCTCATGTCCACGTTGAATGCATTGAAAAATTCACTTATGTGAAAGACTCCATTGAAAAATTCAGACAACCAAGTTATTGCTAAAATGATACAAGAAAAATCGATTACCTGGTTCATCCGCAACAAATGCAAACAATGTATAAATGCCCGCGATGTTGTCGCAAGTTCTTTTTAATACCTTCTACCGGTGGCCAACTGGGGGTGGATATTGTGCTCAGTTTTTCTGCTCATTGACTTCATCATTTTACCCTTTCTCCCAGGCCCCAGGGCCCAGCACCATTTGACATCTAATCTCTTTTTTTTCTTGAAAATTATATATTTAAAGGGACATTCATTTCCTGTAAAATGTTTTTCAAATGTTGTTTAAGGTTTATTATACTCGCAATCCTTACTAGTATAAGATTTGCAATGCTGAAATAAAAAATTACGAGTACAATGCAAGAGGACAGGAACCTCGTACACAAGATAAGTAAACATGCAAGTATATTTCAATTGTGAAAATTTTGACATGTGCTCACACTTTCCAATAGGAAACTAACTTCCTTATAAAGCTCTACGTTATCTCCCTCAGGAATTATTCTATGTATTTCTTTTTTCACCAACATTTTGACATGTAAATAAAAACCCAATGGAAGTTGGAACCACCTTCAAGCAAATTGGGCATAGCAATAACAAAAACCAATAGCCAACCCTTAGGTAGAAGTTTTGTCTTGTATGACAACTTGTCTCCTCCTTTGTCAAAAGCTAATATGGCACCGTATATGGAAGAGCATATATATCAGCTTCCTGTAAATAACAACTCCGCGGCCATGGAATTGAGCAATCATTCTCAACTTTAACTTGCTCAATGGTGCAGACGTGATTTAGTTTTCTTTGAAAGAGCCAATCTAAATCATCACGATCCAAATGCTCACTCTGAAGCGGAGGTGGAACCCAACTCTCTAACAAACATTTATATTTCAACTCTGATCTAGAAAGACTTCTACTGGGAAAGCTTGTGAGAAGAGCTCCACCCTTCTCATGAGGTGCTTCCACCGCTAAAGAAGAGGGACCAAACTCTTCTTTAGTAGGCAAATTAGTGTCTTGGCCAGCACTAGCAGAAGTGGAACAAGGACAATCACTTGTATTCTTGCTCCATCTGCAAACATTTTCAAATCTTTCTGATGTCAAGTCATCACTCCTTACTGGAGGAGAGCAAGGCTGGTGCACTTGTGGATCTTTGTGCCTTTGCAGAGGCAAACGGATCCGGAAAATGTTTGCTTCACATTGACAATAACAATTTGGACAATAAATATTAGTTCCCTTGTGAAGTTCATAAACCCAACAAGTGAACAGCCAACCCCAGGTGGGGACAAAACATAGAAACACTCACCAGGATCCTGGCGGTCATCCGTGGGTGAACTCTGACTTTTAGCTTTGCAACTGATCAATGTGCTGTCAGAAGAGTTATGGAAGTTAATGGGTTGACCAAGTTCTTCAGTAAGGCTGCTTTTATCATTTTGTTCACTCTCATGTTTTCTTTTCTTCTCTCTGTCTCCTTTTTTCTTATCTTTTTCTCCTTTGTGTTTTCTCTTATGGCTATGCTTATTATTTACATCTCTATTTTGAAGATTCTTGTCTTTGTCTTTTTCCTTCTTCTCCCGCCTTTTCTCCTTCTTCATTTCTTTCTTGGCCTTCTTAATTTCTTTCTGATGCCACAAAAATAATTAAAAAAACCATTAATCTCAAAACCACCCAATTAAAATAACACCAAAAGGAGGGAAAAAATAAGGCATGATGGATATTTATTTATTTTTTGGTAAGTAAATAATTATATTAAAATAAAGAGGAGAATGTATAACCGTTAGAAGTGGGATGGGGTTACAGCAAAATTCAGTCTTAAAAGTAGAATTTTACAAAAACTATATAGAAACTTGTGTAAACCAAATCATGATACAAGAAGACATGATGGATATTTATTGGCTAGGACAACTAAGCTAGAACTAGCATATGTCAATAATTTTATAAAAGGTGACCAATATAAGAAACATTCAGAGTGTATGATCAACACAATAATGAACATTCCAAAAAATATCATTGTGGTTTATTCTGATCCAAAATGATAACATTACGTTTTCAAAATTCTAAAAATCCAGTAGTCCAAAGTAAAAGCATAAACCACACATACCATCCACATGCACCTGATGATCTTATAAGCATAACACTGCTTAAAGGAAAAGCAGCAAACAAGATTCCAACTACTATAGGGAGAAGTTAGATAAGTACTGTTTTATAAGAAAAAAAGATTTGACCATGTAATATGCCGGCTATCAACATAAATTATCGACCGATATCCATATATCAAACAATAGTAACAAGAAGAAACTACTAAAATTAAACTATTTTTTTGGATAAATAACAGTTTCATTTTGGATAAAACTATTTATTTTTTTTTTGAAACTATTTATTATCTATAATTTCAACTTCAAATTTGTTGCATAATACCAAATAGATCTCACTAGTGCAAGCATGGCGTCATAAGTTCCATGTTGATATAGTAAATTCTAAGAATCACACCACAAACTCCATAAAAATCACATCCAGCCACTAAATCCCACAACCCAAAAACTTTAAAAAGATGTGTGCATGGTCATCCAAACAAACATAACTCTTCATTTCTTTGCAAAACTTTATCTTTTCTAAATATCACAACTGTTTTTGAGATAAGGACTACCATATCTTCAATTTCCCCAATCCCCATATCCATACTCGTAAAAATAAATAAATAAAAAAACCCTCAAAACCTTGATTAAAAGGCATCAACAAGTAATGAATCAATGACACTTTTTGATTCCTAATGCCAATGCCATGTCCCCAGGATTTTGTGTTTTATCCTTCTTTGGAGAAATGAAAGCTACACAAGTCTGTCAAATATGGAGCAGAACCTTTTATTATTATACAACACAACCAAACAAGCACCCTTTTATTATTGTACAGTTTAAAAGCTATTTTGGTTCCACTTGCAAAATTACCGTGGCTGCCGGTTTTACATAATACTATCGTTAAACTAATAGTAGTAAATGCCTTCCCAGGTTAATGCAGAAAACAGTTCAAAGACTAGTAAATGAGGTAGCTTAATGATCTGACTTATACTTCGCCGCCTGTTTTGGCGTTGGTAAAAGACCACACTTAAAGAAATCACCAGCCGAGTTGCGCTATAATCAATAGCCAACACAAAACTGCAACTTACACTGAATATGTCCCTCAGAGCACAGACAGAATCAAACACAATACTCTTCACTTGCTTTCATGAAGAACCGGCTTTTACAATTCCGATTGAAACCATTACACAAACAAGCACTATAACTGAAAATGGGTTACATTTATAGGACCCATTTTCACATACTTAACATCCCACAAACCCTAGATTAGATCTTGTAAATTCTTGAACTTTTTCCCCTTCTGTTTCAATTTTACAATTAAAATCCCATTCAAATTCTTTAATATTATTTTAATCCTCAGTTTCCCAAGTCACACAGTAACAACAGTTCAATCAACAGATACATTTAATTCCATATGTGTACGATATATGTGCATCCAACAAGATCGATCAGTCACTAGTGAATGCGAATCGAGAGCAAGAGTAAGTCGAGCATAAATAGCAAGCAAAAACACTTTTCTTTTTGGACCTAAATATGCTCAACGAACCTTAATCGATTCCACCAGTGCTTCATTGCGAACGTACCCCGGCGGAGGGTACGGAAAACACCTCGACATGTCTCTACTTTCACCACTTACTACAAGTACAAAATTAAAGCAATAACAACAATATAGCAATCACGATTTTTCGATTCCAAATCAACGACACACCAAAACCCTAAGTCAAAGTCAAAGGGCCTGATGAGAACAAATTAAAAGGTTTCTATGCAGGAAGCGCTCAAAATTAGGGTTTAGTTTTGAAGTGATTAAACATTTCATTGGGCATAAAGAAAGAGAAGGAGAAAAAGGATTCACAACAGAGAGACAGAGAAAGAGAGAGGGAAGAAGATCGAAAGAGAACTCTCAGATCCAAAATGACGAGGACATACAAGAAGGGGTTATTTATAGTGGAAAGTTGATCGATGGGTGTTTGGACACGGACATAAGGATGTCTTGATTCGTTCGAGGGTTTCTATTGGTTGGGTTTGGTATGACGGGGGACAGGGCCCCAAGTCATTCGACCCAATAGACACGGCTTGAACTTAAAATTCCAGAATACATATAAGGGATGTTCACTGCTCATGTGAAGGCCTTGTTCATAACAATATTAATTTTCCAGCATAAAATATTATTATTATTCTTATTGTATCAAATTATCGTTACTTGTTCATAAAATGCAAACTGTTATTACTACAATTAACATTTATTAAAAAAAATGTAAATATTATTACTAAATTATATTAAAAAAATATTATTATTACAATTTTATATGATTACATAATGGTTTTCTACTAAATGAATATGATGGATCATTTTGAAAGGATTATCATCCTTTAAAATATATAACTAAAAAAAAAAGATTTATTCCATTATTTTCTAGTTTTCTCAAGAATTATTTTCTCAAAATACCGGGTCGACTAAGAGGAAAGCAATTTAAAAGAAAAAAAAAAATATTTTGGCTACCTAGAAAAGATATTCATAATTTTCTTCCTTTTATTACAATTTTCTAGTTTATTAATTTCCTAAGATAATTTATTCTATTATTTTCTAGTTTCCTTATTGATTTCCTAAAATATTTGGTTTTATTACATTTGTAAATAGGCAAAAGCTTGTAATGAATAGACATGAATGGTAGAATGACATTGATTAATAAAATTGCTTTATGCATGAAATTGGTGTACTCTTTAGTGGTATCATTAATTAAATCACTCTAGTGAGATTTCATTAAAAAAAAAAACCTTATTATGGAGCGAGACTATAACCAACTCGATGTGTGATGCTAAATATATATTATATTGATTTCCTTAGCATATTTATATAGTTGTTTTGACTAAGTTTTCCAATGATTTATATATTTTCCCATGCTTTTTTCCATATTGTAGCTAAGATGTAAAGTAAGATAAAGATGATTGAGGAAAAATG
The DNA here is from genome assembly GCA_037954665.1 of Laguncularia racemosa. Classification (NCBI taxonomy): domain Eukaryota; kingdom Viridiplantae; phylum Streptophyta; class Magnoliopsida; order Myrtales; family Combretaceae; genus Laguncularia; species Laguncularia racemosa. The sequence continues at coordinate 1,084,845 of JBBMOL010000104.1, read as the reverse complement.
AATTATAGTAGCTAGTTGAATGTCTAAGCAACAAAGATATGATAAGAGAAAAATGGGGTATATAAATTAAAAGCCAACCTAAATAGCACAATTTAGAAGCACACAACAAGGTTGGTATAAGGGGTTATTCCCTAGTACTTAAATTGACTATAATGAGACATTTGCCTCAATTGCTCAACTTGAGAGCATTTAGACACAAAAGAGCTAAAAACTTATTAGCTTGTGTAGAGTGAACATTCCTCAATGGCTATTTAGAATAAAACATCTATTTAGAGTAATCACTAAGGTTTGTAGTCATAGGAGAAGAGGACAAAGTTGTCGACCTAAAGAAGACATTATATGTTATCAAGGAAGCTTCGCAAGCCTGATACACTCAAGAAAAATATGGTGAATGAATTTGGCTTGGTAAAACAAGAAATTGAAGAACTTAGAGGCACAAATGAATTTGTTCTCCTTAAAAAACCTATGCCTTTTGTATTTAATTTGTTATAGGAGTTTCAATACAAAGTTCCCTCAAGATACAACTAAGTCTTGATACTTGAATAGTAAAAATTTAAGTGTTAAACCATACTTTGAATTTATAAGAGATGTGTTGTGTTTTATAGTAGTTTTGTGAAAGAGAGAGAGATTACAGAAAAATTGATGAAATTCGTGATAAAAATTGCAACAAAAATGAAAGAGTAAATGTTATCTATATTGGTCAATTTTTAATGAACATGACTTTTCATAAGAGTTATGATTCTTCAAGATTTTAATCTTATTTATTAGATTTAATTCATATCAGTTATAAATTGATCTAGATTCTTAATTTTGAATGGATATGATATAAATACTTTAAACTCTTCAAAAATTTAATTAAAAGTCTTAATTCCTTCATATATAAAGTTCTATAAAATTCTATAGACAAAAAGGTTCGAACCATTTCAAAAAGGTCTTAACCTTTTTGTTTTGCAAGGAAATGTTTAGGACTTTTTGCTTTGATAGACTCTTTTTTTTTTTTTCTTTTGGTAAAAGATAGTCCAAACCTTTTTACAAAAGTGTGATAGGTCATTTCAGCCATGAGTCCAAGCTTAGCTCAATCCCATATCCAACTCTACACTAGGTGGGCCCAGCCATGTTCGAGTGGCAGCTTGACCTTTCTCTCCTATAGCCCTTAAACTTGGTTAGCTACAGATAAAGCATGTTGCAAGCTATAAATTGCCATAGTTGTCCACTCCTCCACTACTTGAACACTTCGAATATGAAAAAAGAAGCTTGCTTCATGTTCTCCATAACCAATTGCATGTTGGCATCATCTATAAATACTCAAATACTCAAGACTGTCTACAAGTAAGGAAGGGGGGGTGGGGGGTTGGTTTTACTTTACACTAACTTCCTTACTCCAACTAGTATTCTAACTTGAGCGTTGGAGTAGAATGCCGAATAGCTTAACACCCCTAATAGCTTATCATTCTTGTGTTTTGCAAGTTCACACACCTCTCATGAATCACCAAACAACAAAAAGGTTTGAATCTTTCATATAAATACCATAAATCTCTCTCTTTTGCTTATGTTTAATATGGGTAACACTTTAATTAATCATGGAGCTTTTCAAGTATATGATTTTCACTTTAAAACACATAATTTGGAATCTATTTCAATGGATACAACATAATTGATAAATTTTACTAAACATGGATTTAGAGGAGCCATAGTGAGCCTACCCTCTACACTTGTTTCTAAGGTAATATAAAAAATATAATTCCTTCTTTGTATATGGATGGTTTTATTTGTAACTAATGAGAGGATGATTCTCAATTCCAAGAAAGATGTGATGTAAACATTTGAGATGATAAATGATTTGAGCTTGATGCATTAGAAATTAGCCAAGAAGATGAAAGAATATTTATTTATCAAAAGAAGTACCCAAGGAATTCATTGAAGAAATTTAGTATTAATAATTGCGAAACTATGACAACACCATTAGCAACTGATGAGAAATGAGAAGATGGTTTGTAAGCAGTGGATGCATTTAGATTCAGAAGTCTCGTTAGAAGCTAAGTATATCTGATAATAACACATCAAGTTATTATGTCCACCACAAGTTTGCTATCTAGAAATATGTAGAATCTAAGGTAAGACTACTTTGGAGTAACAGAGTGGATATTGCAATATTTGTAGGGTGTAAAAGGATTTTGACACATGATATCATCTTATAGGTGACTTCAAACTAATTGGACATGCGAATATTGACTAAGCTACATTTGGACATGACATGAAAAATGATTTGAATTTAATCTTGGCTAAGAATAATTTTTGTGGTCATTGAACAAATAAGAGGCAGTTACATAATCTTTAGCTAAAGTCAAGTATATTATAGTAGCAAGTATTTCTAGTTGAGCAATATGGCTTCAAAGACTACTACAAGACATGGGTCAGTCTTAAGGACATCCAACTACAATATTATGCAACAACAAATCAATTATAGCAATAGTAAAGGATCTAATACATCATAATAGAATGAAGCACATCATGATCAATTAAAATTTTTTGTGATAGGATACATTGAATAAGAAAACCATCATAAATTATTGCAAGATTGAAGATTAAGTTGTACATATTTTCTCCAAGACACTACTATGTCAAAAGTTCGAGATATTGCAAGGCATTCTTGAAGTCACTCTAAAGAGCATTAAGGATGAGTGTTGAGTTTTACACTTTCAAGAGAACTATAGCTAGTTCTTGTTTACTAGGAATTTAGTAGAAAATCTTAGAAGAACTATTAGGTGGTATAAATGAAACAAGTCTACTTGTAGGTTACTCAAGTTTGACTCATCAATTATTCGAATTCGACTTTGTCATAGGTAAGTCGGGTTGGAGCTTGAGCTCAAGCTACTCAAGTAGCTTATCATTAAGTTTGAGTTTTATGATATTCAACTTGATTAACTTACAAGCTTAATTAAATTGGAGTCGAGCTAGTCAAGTTCAAGTTGAATTTAGATAATGGTATTATTTTAACTAAGCTAATAATATTTTTTTTAAGATTGTTGAATAAAAACAAACTTAATTGAGTTGAACTCAAGTTTATCATGTACCACTTCAAGTCAAACTCGAGCTTAGAGTTATAAGCTTGATTTAGATTGAGCTTGAGCTTGAGCTTAAACATGAACTTGAGATCTAAAATTTTAAGTCAAGCTTGAATTAAGCTTGGCATTATATTATTTTTACTTAACTCATTTACAACCCTAGAGCATACCTCCACTAAATCTCTTTGCTATAGCTTCTTCAACAAGTTAGAAACCATTGACTTGAGGGCTACAAAAAGTCGCCTGGCACTTGCATTTCCAAGAAGAATTGTAAGACACCAATCATAAGCTACTTTAAGTTATAACTAGTTTAAACTAATTGATAATAATCTTATTGCTTCCAAGTGGTCTTGCTTGAACCGCTCATTTAATACCGAGTTGTTATGGGCCTAGGTTATGGATCTAGTCATAGGTAATATTTGTATAGAAAAAGGCTTGAGGCTCATTTAAGAAAAACCCTTTGATCTTAAAACTACTTTAAAACTAAAGAGAAACTAAAAAGAAAGATATAAAATATTGAGATAATTCTTTAATGGCCTTTCCCAAGTGAGGAATTGAGATCTAAATTTAAATCCTCTAATTACTTTTTCTAAAATTCTATAAATTTATCCCCTTCAGATGCTAATCAATGGTTAGTGTTATAAAAAAAGGAAATGACATTATGATAACGCTACAAAGGTATTTATAAAAAATCTACATAATCTCAACCATTCATATATAAATTTAAAAAATAAAAAAAAATAGCTTTAAAAAATTCATTTTTGCTGAGACCTATTTATATAGGAGTTGAGGATGACCCACACACCTAATGTACATCGAATATAATCATTTAAGAATCTAACATTGAACTAATCAATTCATAAATTTATCTACTCATGAAACTATTCGTTCTTTGAACTTCTTGTTATCTATTTGGATTCTTTAGGCAAACTCTGCTAAGAATGCGGCATCGATATTTAGTGAACATAACAGATGATTCCTACAATTATCTGGATGAGTTTAAACTTGCCTGTGTTTCATGACCTTATTTAGTGTTGACCTCTGATTTTTGCCCTGAAACTATCCTTCAAATATTATGATTTTGAAAGCGAATGCGATAACCCCTGGTTCGAAAATCAGAGTATGCCAATTGCCTGGCCTATTCATTTTTCATCTACCATGTTCTTGTGGTTTGTTACATATTGACTTGTCTGATCCTTTATGTCCGTGTCCGTCTTCATGTTTTTCACTTTTTCCTAATTATCTTTCATTAGTATGCGGCATTTTCAATAATGAAACCATGAGCTAAATCCATATCATGCCCCGTCTATTCTATGTAGAGAAGAGTGATACTTCCAGAGTTAGAGGAGTGACCAAGGAGGGCGCTTCTTTGGGCATTAGTTGATAACAAAGAGATTGATGAACAATAGGTAGTAGGCATAGTTAATAGTAGTATTAGGATAGTAGACATTAGTAATAGTGTAGTACTTAGGAAGTCGAATGTGGAATTACTACGTGGCATATAAATAAAGGAACGGTTATATAAATAGAAGTCATAGTGGGAGAGTTATTCAATTGTTTTACATATTTTTCTAATGTGAAGCAACGGTGAGTAAATACAAAATAGGTAGGATATAAGATCTTAGTTGTAACTTATATTTTAAAGATCGGGTTTTCAAATTATATAATTGAAACTTACCTTGTAGTATGCTAGAATCACTTTAAAACCTGTACTTTGTAAAATTTACAAGATGCATGATACTTTATAAAATTTGTAAATTTTTCCTATTTTCCCATTAATTTAAAGTTTATATGATATTAAAATACAATCTATATATGATATTTCAAGTTCTTTTATATGCAAAACATATGGAACTTGTAGTAAAATTTGTGATATTAAAAAAGTAATTTTCATTATTTCAAATTAATGTGACATTTAAACAAATTTTGTGGAACCTGTAGCAATTTGGAATGAAAATTATGATTTAGAAAAGTTAAAAATATCACATATAAATTGGAGAGCAATTCATCTATAAGTGTAATATTACTGTTGAGACAATTTTGTATTCATTAGCCATAGAAGATAACAAATGACTTCTATATAACTTAGAAGATAACATACATACAAAGATTATATGTTATATTGTGAAACACCACATAATAACATCTAGGAAATTAAAATAGTACAAGTTTTTGCAAAATAAAAATTTTCGTGCAATTAACTTAGGTAATCTATAAACGATAGTCCTGGACAAAAGTGATATTATTAAAAAAAGAAAAAAGTAATAAATAACACATCCAGTTTAGTCTTCACAATACAACTTGTCTTTTGCTTCAATTAGTATCCAAAATGCATTCAATGATGGAACTTGTCTCTACAAGATAAAAAAAAATGTTTCAATAAAAAGCTAGTAATATGGAATACAAAATAATGCAATAAAGTTAAATAGTTGATATAAGAAAAAAAAATTAATAAGGGACTTAAGTGTTTCATATCTTTTGGTATTCTCTAAGTATTATTCTATAGAAAGGCGGTAAGAGAGTGGCAACATAAAGTCACATTAATGAGAGACTAAAGAGAGGCATCAAACTTTAGATTTAGGATTTGTATTAGGTTTGGACCTTTTTTTTTAAAACATAAATATAATATTATTTCTATTATTTTTCTTGACATGGAAAAATCATAATGTTACTTTTCATTCATTAATAAATATTATATTATTTAATAAATTTTAGAAAGTGGGTATAAGGTACTTTAGAACTTAACTTGTATACTGTATATCTTAGAATATAAGTTTTAAAATAGGTATCGATTATGAGAATATTTTACTCGTACCTTATACTATAGGAGCAGATTCCAAGAAATTGTTACTCGAAACCTAATCTATTGCTGTAAATACCTATCTAAACTCTATCCGATTAAATAGGATATAAGTGCACAATTTATACATAGAGTTCTTAGTTCACCTTTACTATAGAGTGGATGATAAGCTATCTACGTAAGGAGCAATTTACAATTGCTAAGTGTTTGAGTGTCTTTAGTCCAAAATTCACTCAAATTACGTGAAAATTAGATATTTACTTACCAACCTCTAAATTGAACTAGCAGACATCCATTCGTTGTACGTGTATATAAAATATATAATATTGATCATGCATTAACCAAATAAAATATAAAATATTTCGTAAAAAAAATAAGAACTTGAGTTTATATTAGTAATTGATACTCATTATAATTACTATATTAAGGAAGAATGAGATATGGAAGTTTTCTTTTAATGGGTTTTGGAAAAATGTAATTAAATAAAATATAAAATAAAAGATACCATACAAAACTACCTATTAATAACCAATATTCTTTCAAAAAGTACTTCTTTTATTTGTTACGTTGAAGATCCACGCTTTCAAAAGACAACATGTCATGCATGTCATGAACCTGTTTGTTCCCTCTTTTGGTGGAGTTTGTGAATATGCTTCGGCAAGTGGTTACAGTGAACTAAAGTACATGATACCAAAAGTTCCAATACTATCGTAATCTAATTTGGTGGTTATTCTTCATGAACTTTTCAAGAATTTGTTCCACCAAAGAATGATGGTTCTCGATTTGAGATAGGGTAGACTGAATATATTTTCTCACAACCAATAGGAATTCCATTCAATTTAGCGTACTAAGCAACAAGTACACAACCTAATGGTTTAAAAAATAAGATTCGAGGATTGAGATCCTAATGGGGTAACTACCACATCTTCTGAAATGCAGGAAATGTATCATTTTCACATAATCTATGAATGGAAGGAAGGAAAATGTAGACATTTTCTGAAGTGCAATAGACAAGTGGCAAATTGGAAAAGAATTTTGGTTGATCATGATTGGACTTAGTCATTTATAAGGGCACTCATTGTAGACCAATTGATGGGACCTTTAGTCCATTATCCCTACAAGGTGTCATAGATAGAGTAGCTATGGAATATAATTGTATCAACTAAGATTTCTTTTTCTTCTTTTTTATTATTATTATTACTCTTTAGAGAGAGAAAATCCTCTCCGGTCTCTATTCTAAAGTAGTGTCTGGATTGCAATATTGAATAATACAAACAATATTAGATAGTATAAAACAAGAAAATGAGGACAACAAAACTCTCTTGTATCATATTTGGTGTACACTATACTAGATAAAGATTTTTGTGATGTCCACTGTTTAGACATACAAATTACTAAACTAAGGTAACACTTGGATTGCAGTACTAAATAGTAAAAAGAGTATTAGATAGCACAGAACAAGAAAAACATGATAGTACAACTCTTTTATACCATGTTTAATGTGTATTATACTAAATAAAGATTTTTGTGATGTCCACTATTTAGATATATAAATTACTACACTTAATATAATATACAAAGTACTAGATACAAATTTTTATATTTTTGTCCAGTAAATTTGATTTTTATACTATATTTTGGATGATACAAAGTATAAGCATTTTGTCTAGTATTTAAGGATTATTTTTATTTAGTAATTGAGAAAATATATAAACTAAATAAGGTACAAAATATTTTATCTAGTAATACTATAATTTAAATTTATGATAATTAAATGATACTTAAGAGATTTCCCCTACCCCCAATGATAGATAGTTATAACAAATTTAGTTTTTCCTACATAACAATGTCACTCATCCCATCAATACACGTTTTTTTCACATTCTTTCTTTATCATTTATATTATTTTTTCAGATCATTTACATTTTATCTGCAAACTTCATAAGCTACACAATTAAATCTAAATTAGTCTAATGAAACTAAAGCTATGAGACCAGGTATAAAGTTCATTGTCTATTATTGTTTGCTAGGCCGTTGTTGTCTTCTTCTGGTGTCTCATTTTTGTTGTTTCTTCTTCATTGTTTTGTCTTATGCTTTGCCACTTGACTTAGAGTATTTTCATAGTCTCTATGTTTATAATATGATCTTTGTGTATTGAAGTTTTTAGTGTTTCCTACATGGATAGTATCTATGCACCTAGTGTGTAGTTCTTTCATCATAATAGTCTTGAATTTTTAGTTTTCTTTTGAATGTCCTTTAACTAACCCTTTCCTTTCTTCTTAAAGTCTTTGCTTGGTGTTTAACCATAAGTTCATTTGTTTTCTTGTTCTCTCTCTGTTGTAGAAATGGCTACCTTAAGTGATTTTCTTGCAAAACACTACAATAAGCTGGATGAAAACGGTGGAGAAGAGTTAGATCTAGAGGTTAGTGATGACATCTTATAGAATTTAGATGTATTTATGATCAGAAGGGTTGTTGCAGATAAAAACCTCAACAAATCTGGGGTGATAAGCGTGGCTAGGAAAATCTAGATGGAGCTTAGAAGGTTTACAATTTCTCTTGTTGGAGATAATAAATATCTTTTTGCCTTTGATGATGTATGCAAAGTGCAAATGATCATAGCCAAGGCCTTTAGTCCATAATGGGACACGGTTTAGTGATACAAGAGTGGAAAACACATATGAACATTGCTGATGTTAAGTTGGACAAAGTGGTTTATTAGGTTTAAATTCATGGCCTTAAATTGGATGAGATGACCATTAAGACTGCAAAGAAACTAGGTAAGTTAATTAGTGAGGTAGTTAAAATTGAACCCCTAAAATCATTGCAAGGGTTGAGAAGAGGTTTTCTCCAAATGCAAATCTTAGTGAATGTTAATGAGCCTCGTAAATTGGGTTTATAGGTTAAGAGACCAAATGGAGAGAAATATAATTTTCTCTAAATGCAATTCTTTGTGAATGTTAATAAGGCTCTTAAATTGGGTTTATCGGTTAAGAGATCGAATGGAGAGAAATATTGAGTGATGGTGAAATACAAGAGATTATTTGATTTTTGTTTTATATGTGGGATTTCGGTCACTTGGGAAGGGGGTGCACTTTTCCTAAAGACTTGAGGGAGAAGTTCGGATTGAAAATGAGGGTAGTATATGTTTGGATAAATTGGGAGGAGGATAAAAGCTTAAAAAGGGGAAACAAGTAGTGGAGGGGAGTATTGTAGCATATAGAACAAAGGTTGATGAGAACGTACACCCAAACTTACAAAAACACTTTCTAAACTAACCTATTAATCTTAAACTTATTACCATTTCTACACCTCCAGCATCTTCAAGGCATAAACCCCTTACATTTATCCTCAAATTTAGCCTTACTACCTTAAGTACCTATCTAAATCGACCAAAATTTTCAATCCCTACTAGCCACATACCTGATTCCCTTAAATAAAATTACCATTTCTGTTACGGATTGGTATAACTAGAATGATTTGTTTCCTTGTATATATTAGCAAGTTGTTACGGATTGGTATAGCTAGAATGATTTGTTTCCTTAGTACATATTAGCAAGATTATAGGAGTAGGAGAAATTATAGTAGAATATACTTTCCATTGTTAGCTATTCATTCTTGTATAAATACCTCCTCTATTCTTCAATACAAAATAGGGAATAAAACCATTTCTATTTTCTTTGTTGTCTACATGGTATCAGAGTCTTTTGGTTTATCTTGGGTTTTGGATTTTTAAGTTTCGTTCTGGGTTTGGTGGCTCTTCGCTACTGCCTCTCTTGGGTCACATACTCTGGTGACTATTTGATCTCACCGCCAGCATAGGGAGGAGCGTGAGGGTCTGGTCGGAGATTCCCCAGAAATAGGCCTCTTTGACTCCTCATGCTTCAAGCCTTCGTCAACTGCAACTATTACGTCTGACTTTGGCGTGGAGCGCGTGAGTGCTTCGTTTTCTTTTCGGTTGGTCCGTTTGACGGTGACTCCTCTGCTCCAGTCATTTTTCCGGTGGTTTAGTGGTTGGACAACTTTGCTTTAAGAGGTTTTCTCTTTGTTTCGGTCTTGCTGGTGTTCCATCCGTTTTCTCCAAGTTCTGGTTTTCCCTCGTTTGGCTCTTCCTTCATATTTGTTGTCTTGTTGGCTTGTGAACGTGTGGTTATTTTCTTGAGTTACTATGGCTGATGATAGTAAGTCTGTTACTGAAATTATTGCAACACCCGCTAAAATCACTGAACATAAGTTAAAGGGGTCTAATTATTTAGAGTGGAGTAGAAAAATTAAAATTAATTTGAGGAGTGTGGAAAAAAAACGATCATTTGCTTCAAGATCCTCCTACTGATGAAACTAGACAAGTCTGGCTTAGAGATGATGCACGTTTATTTCTGGCAATACAAACTCAATTGAAAGTGAGATAGTTGGCTTGGTTGATCATTGTGAACTTGTTAAAGAGTTGATGGATTATTTGGAGTTTTTGTATTCTGGTAAAGGCAATGTATCTCGAATATATGATGTGTGCAAAGCTTTTTACCGTGCTGAAAAAGAGGCTAAATCCCTTACAGCTCATTTTATGGAATTTAAGAAAACATACGAGGAACTAAATGTTCTTATGCCCTTTAGTACATACATTAAAAAGCAGCAAACTCAAAAAGAACAAATGGCTATCATGAGTTTTTTGGCTAGTCTTCCACCAGAATATGAGACTGTAAAATCTCAAATTTTGTCTAGTTCTGAGCTAACCTCTCTTCAGGAAGTTTTCTGTAGGTTTCTCCGTACAGAAAGTAATCCATCTACTCAGCAGACTAATGCATTAATTGCTAGAGGAGGAAGGAATGATGAGAAGAAGAAAGGAGAGAATGCTAATAGAAATAGTGAGATTGTCTGCTATTATTGTAAGGAATTTAGCCACACAAAGTGAAATTGCAAGCAATTGCAGAAAAAGAATCAAAGAATTCAAGCTGCCACTGCCAATGCCAATGTTGCTGCTATTTCTGGAATAGTTTTTGAGAGAACTATTACTATCTCAGCTAATGAGTATGCTCAGTATCAGAATTTGTTGAAAGAATCAACTCCAGTCACTGTGGTTGCTGAATCAGGTAAAACATGTCTTGTTTCTTCCTCAAACAAATGGGTCATTGATTCTGGTGCAACAGACCATATGACAAGTAATCCCCAGACTTTCTCTAGTTTTCAATCTCACAAAACTCCACTCCTGTAACCATAGCTGATGGTACAACTTATAACATTGAGGGTTCTGGGGTTGTTAACCCTACTTCCTATATCACTTTGTCATCTGTATTGAGTTTGCCCAATCTTGATTTCAATTTGATTTTTGTAAGCAAACTTACGAAAGACCTAAATTGCTTTATCTCATTTTTCCCTAATCATTGTCTCTTTTAGGATCTTATGACGAAATAGATTATTGGTAAAGGACATGTATCTAATGGTCTCTACATACTTGACACATGGGTGCTTCAGTCAGTTGCTTGTTCTAGTGTTGTTTCTCCATTTGAAGCTCATTGTTGGTTGGGTCATCCTTCTTTGCCTACTTTGAAGAAGCTGTGTCCTTAGTTTCATGATGTACCTTCGATGGAGTGTGAGTCTTGTCGCTTTGCAAAACATCATCGAAGTCCATTAAGTCCTAGAGTTAATAAAAGAGCTGAATTTTCTTTTGAATTAGTTCATTCAGATATTTGGGGACCATGTTCTATTATGTCTAGACTTGGATTCTGATATTTTGTTACTTTTGTTGATGACTTTTCTAGAATGACCTGGATTTATTTTATAAAGAATTGTTCTGAGGTGTTTTTACATTTCTCTGCTTTTTGTACTGAAATTAAAACTCAGTTTAATGTTTCTGTGCGTATATTGCAGAGTGATTATGCTAAAGAATATATGTTAGAGACATTCCGGACATACATGCGTCAACATGGTATTCTACATCAATCATCTTATGTTGATACACCTTCTCAGAATGGGATAGCTAAAAGGAAGAACATGCATCTTCTTGAGACTACTTGTGCTTTGCTATTCCAGATGCAAGTCCTTAAACAATTATGGGTAGATGTTGTGTCCACAACATGTTTTTTGATTAATCGCATGCCATCAACGGTACTTAATGGAGATACTCCTTACAGTGTGCTTTTCCCTAACAAGCAATTGTTTCCCTTGGAGCCTCGAGTGTTTGGTAGTACTTTCTTTGTTCGTGATGTTAGGCCCCATATTACAAAACTGAACCTCAAAGCCTTGAAATGTGTCTTTTTGGGTTACTCTCGACTTCAGAAGGGTTATCGGTGTTATTTACCAGATCTGAAAAAATATTTGGTCTCAATTGATGTGGTCTTTCTAGAAAACAAGCCATTTTCCCCTTTGATTCCCATTCCTATTGTAAACACCCCATTTTTGCCATAGGAATCAATAATAATCAATTTTCAATTTTTTCCAATTTTTCCTAATTTAGCATAAATAATAAAAATATCTAAAAAAATAAAAATAAATAGGAAAACACATCAATTTTGAAAAATGATTTCAGAAATAGCAATAATAAATAATAAACAATTTTTACAAAATTTGGAATTTTCAAAAAATACAAAAAAATAGAATAATCGCATTGCATATATGCAATTTGCGAAATTAGAAAAATCAGGAAAGTGGGCTAGCTCAGCTGGTCCGGACCATGGGCTAAGGCGCGCGGTGCGGGTGCGAGGTCGCAGGTTCGAAACGCGGGGGAAGCAGTTTCCGCATTTTGCGAATTTTTCATTTACCCAGGACACGTGGCAGCATCTGATTGGCTGGAGGAAGCGCACGCGCCGGGCGCGTGATCGTCTCCTACCTCGAGCCCGAGATCGCCGGCGGAAGGAAAAATTCGTATTTCGGCCGTTTCGATTCGATTTTTTGCACAAATCCAACAGATCTTCAATAGAAATAAGATAAACATTATCTAATTGGAATCAAATCGCAACAAATCGAGGGATTGACACAAATCGGAGTTGGTTTTTCTAACCGAAAATCCGATCAGCTTCAATCGGAGGAAATCCGAGCTTATCTAACTCGGTTTCAAGCGCCTATAAATAGAGGAGGAGTAGAGGAAGCCAAAACATGAATCAGAATTAAGAGAAAGTGAGGAAAGAGTGCAAATCGGAGAGCATCGGAGGAGACCCAAAACCGCGAAGCACCGGCCGGAGTTGAACCACCACCAGGAGGCAATCTGGGAGCAAACCACCGCCACCATTGGATTCAGCAACCTCGAGAAGCTAGGATTCGACACCTCACCCGCTGCAAAAGGCCACCGGAACGCCGTGAACGAGCCTTCCCTGCCGCCGTGTCCGACCGACCCGATTCGACCCGACCGACTCGACCCGCGCACTGACCCGAATCCAGGTAAGTTGGGTTTTCCAGATTTTTTAATTAATTTATTTATTTTGTTTATTTATTTATTCCGAATTGATTATTATTTGTTATTTATTTAGCTATTTATTTATTTGTTTTGTTTTATTTTCAATAATAGGAAAATGTAGAAATCATATTTTTCTAGAATTTAATAATGTAGAAAATAAAAAATAAGAAAAAAATATAATAATAAAAATATATAAAAAAATAAAAATAAGAAAATAAAAATATAGAAAAGTAATAAAAATATTAGGAAAATAATAATAAAATTTTAGATTCCAAAATAGGATAGATAATAACTTAGGATAAAATCTTAAAAATCATGAAAAATCATAAAAAATTATAAAAATCATATAAACATCATAAAAAAATCAAGAAGATCATAAAAAATCAAGAAAATCATATAAAAATAAAAAAAATCAAGAAAATCATAAAAATCATAAAAAAAAAATTCAAAAATTATAAAAGAATCATAAAAAATGAGTTGTAGCACTTAGAAAAATCCTTTTCTTCAAATAAATCCAAAATTGATGTTTTTCCCTAAAAATCATTTTCAAAATCAAATTAAAGCTTAGGCTTAGAATGTTTTTTTAGAAAAATCCCAAAAATAATAAGAACATAAAGCAAAAGAGATTTCAAGATTAAAATTCACAAACAAACTTAAAGTTTTCAGAAAAGCGAACTACGACTTGTTTGATCCTGAATAGCAGGTACGTAGGCACCCATTCGGGTCAACCCATAAAAATGAATGAAAAATCATTTTCTTGAAATAATTCAAAAACATAATAAAAAGTAACGGAAACAAAATAAAAACACATTTCTAAATAGGAACAATTTTAGGAGATTAGGTGGTAACCGTAAAGGTTTTAATAGGTTAGCCTCCGGACTTAGAAACTTTGGTTTTCCCTTTTCCTCTTTTCACAAAAACGAAAAGAGGAAATAACGACGACTAGTGGTCCAAATTAAGACTAATCCGCTCCTTTAGTCTTAATTCAATATTTCCCAACAACAGTTGGGTGGCGACTCCAAAAATCAAACGAAATTCCTAACTCAAGTCGATGATCTACATTAGATGAGCATAGGGTCTAGTCTAGATTGGATTAGGAATGGGAATTCAAAAATTAGACTCGACACCTATAAGTCAAGGGGAGGATGATGATTGGCTCATCTATAAAATCACTTCCAACATTGACGAATCTGCAGTCAATAATCCAGTTTTAAGAGACTGTGCACACCCAGAGGACAATGCTCAACCGGTTCCTGCTTCAGATATGCCAGTAGTAGTTCAAGTGTATTCTAGAAGACAAACCAATGATACATGTCTTGCACCAGAAACTTCTTTGTTATCGGATCTACCACCAAATGATCTTGACCTTCCCATTAGTCTTCAAAAAGGTAAACATCAATGTAAATCCACTTACTCCATTGCCAATTTCATTTCCTATGACCACTTATCTCCTTTGTCCAGTTCTTTGATCGCCTCTCTAGACTCTGTTTCCATCCCCAAAACTGTTAAGGAGGCTTTGTCTCATCCTAGTTGGCATGCTGCAATGCTTGAGGAGATACAAGCTATGGATGATAACCATACTTGGGAGTTAGTGGATTTACCTCAAGGCAAGAAGGTTGTGGGATGCAAATGGGTTTTTGCAGTCAAAGTTAATGCCGATGGTTCTATGGCTAGACTTAAGGCCCGTCTTGTGGCTAAAGTATATGCACAAACTTAAGGAGTGGACTATTCAGACACTTTCTCTCCTGTGGCCAAATTGACATCTGTTCGCCTATTCATATCCCTTGCTGCATCTCAACATTGGCCTTTACATCAGCTAGATATCAATAATGCATTTCTTCATGGAGACCTTCAAGAAGAAGTATATATGGAGCAACCACCCGGATTTGTTACTTAAGGGGGGGGGGGGGGGGGGAGGGTATGGGAAATTTTTCCGTTTGAAGAAATCTTTATATGGATTAAAGCAGTCTCCACGTGCTTGGTTTGGTAAATTCAGTGAAGTAGTCCAAGAGTTTGGACTAAAGAAGAGCAAGTGTGATCACTCAGTCTTCTACATATAGTCAGAAACTGGCATTATTCTCTTAGTTGTATATGTTGATGACATAGTAATTACAAGAAGTGATTATACATGAATCTCCTCTCTCAAGTCCTTCTTGCATACCAGGTTTCACACTAAAGACTTAGGCCAGCTAAACTACTTCTTAGGAGTTGAAGTGTTAAGAAGCAAGAAAGGAATTGTTCCGTCTCAGAGAAAGTATGTTCTTGACTTGCTTACAGAAACTAGAAAGTTGGGAGCTAAGCCATGTAGCACACCAATGGTTCCTAATGAACACCTCACAAAAGATGAAGGTGACACCTTTGACGATCCAGAAAGGTATAGAAGGTTAGTTTGGAAATTAAATTATCTTGCAATGATGACCCGTCTAGATATTGCTTTTGCAGTAAGTGTTGTTAGCCAATTCATGTCTACACCTACAGTCAAACACTACAAAGCTTTGGAACAAATCTTATGTTATTTGAAGAGGACACTTGGAATTGGCATTCTATACGGTGATCATAGACATACTCGCATGGAATGTTTTTCAGATGCTAATTGGGTTGGATCCAAAAGTGATAGAAGGTCTACTACTGGTTATTGTGTCTTTGTTGGAGGGAACTTGGTGTCATGGAAGAGTAAGAAGCAGAGTGTTGTATCTAGATCTAGTGCAGAATTTGAATACAGGGCTATGGCAAACTCCACATGTGAAATTTTGTGGATAAATCATCTCTTAGCAGAAATTAGTTTGAATTCTTCATTCCCCGCAAAACTCTTGTGTGATAATCAAGCTGTTCTCCATATCGCCTCTAATCCAATGTATCATGAGCGAACCAAACATATTGAGGTTGACTGTCACTTTATCTATGAAAAGATTCAGGACAATATAATTTCCACCGGATATGTGAAGACAGGAGAGCAACTAGGTGATTTTTTCACAAAAGCATTGAATGGGCCTCAAGTGGAATATCTTTGTAACAAGCTGGGCATGATTAATATCTATGCTCCAGCTTGAGGGGGAGTGTTACGGATTGGTATAACTAGAATGATTTGTTTCCTTGTATATATTAGCAAGTTGTTACGGATTGGTATAGCTAGAATGATTTGTTTCCTTGTATATATTAGCAAGATTATAGGAGTAGGAGAAATTATAGTAGATTATAATTTCCATTGTTAGCTATTCATTCTTGTATAAATACCTCCTCTATTCTTCAATACAAAATAGGGAATAAAACCATTTCTATTTTCTTTGTTGTCTACAATTCCTAATATATGATGTGCCTAAAACCAAGATTAAGCATATGCAAAACCAATTTGAAAGACAATTTAACAATGTTAATCAAACTAGTTCAACAATTGCACAATTCCTCAATATTTATGAATAAATTCTTAAACAATGGCGTGATCAATCTTAATTCCAAGTGTGATGATGTTCTGACACCAAATTATGGTGTACCTAAAACCAAGATTAAGCACATGCAATTGGAACAAATTATAAACCTCAAGGCACTTGTTCAATCTCAGTTCAAAACTACTAGAATTTGCGTGAACCCTAATGGAGAGCAATGAAATCCAAATGCTCTAACTTTCAAATTAACAATTCCACAATGATAAAAATCCTTCAATCAACACTAAACATAAATAATGTCACGTGAATTTAGATAATAATCAACAAGAACCAATTCAAAGATCCACTTTCCCAACAAAGTGATCCACGATTTAAATGAGGCTAAATTAAAGGTTAAAAACTCAAAGGCTAAACCAATCAATTGAAGTAATAAGAATTTGATTACAAATGTAATCAAAATTCGGTCAATACACTTCTAAATCAACCCTAGATACTACTCACTAGAGAAGAAAGGAAATTACAACAAAGTAAATTTGATATTACTCACAACTTAACCTTGGAGCCACTCACTACAACCTCAAATTGGGATTGAAATTGATAAGGGCAATTTGAATTAGGAAAACCCTAACCCTCACACGTAAAGTGTTTGTTCTTTTCTGAAAAATTTGGCTACCTCCTCAAAACCCTACTTAAGCAAGTATTTATACTTACTCCCTTTAGGGTTAAAAAGTTCACAAAATTACAATTATGCCACTTTTAGGGTGTTTGGTCCTAAAAGACAATTACAAGTAAATAAAAGTATCCCAAAAAGATTACAACATAAATAGTTCAAGTAAATAACAAATATATATATAAATTACCGATCTTCAAGGTACTTTCGAAATGAGTCCTGATGAGGTTCCCGACTCACTCAAAAGTGTAGGTGATTTGACACCCTGTATGATTGACAAATGAACCTGTTGGAATGCATAACAAGTATATGATAAGAATGAAGAAATTAAGTTAACTTCCTTAAGATTAGGTTTCTCATGAAGGATTCTCAAAATCAAGTTGTGTAGACCCTTAGCTCGAGCCTTGGTGATAGGTCCTGTAGAAATCTGATTCCTATCAATATATTAAATCAGCTTTCTCAACCTCACCTACTGATTTCCCAAGGAACTATAATCTTTTATCCTTCAACTAAATGACATAATAAATCTTATATCAATGCCACCAATCCCTATATTGATCGACCTTTGACCAAAAAAAAAAAAAGGGAAAAGAGTTATCTTCAGATGATGACAAGAATTTATCTCCCCTAAATAAAGAGAAACTATCTATAGCTTTTGACAGTCAACATATTAAGAGAAAATGGGAGGAGACTTGTGAAGGTGTTTTAAAAAAAATCAAGGAAGAGGTTTCAAAGGATCAGAGTGTAGAGAGAAAAAGGGAAATGGGCAATGAAAAAAGAGCTTGAAAAGAGCATGGTATTAATAGAAACTACCTTGTTTGAAGTCACAATTGTAGGTTTTCAAACATGAGTAATGGTGATGATGTGCTTAAAACCAAGATTAAGCACATGCAAAACCAATTTGAAAAACAATTAGACAATGTCAATCAAACTAGCTTTTAATCACATGAACAATGACGTTAATTCTCAAAATCTATAACCAATTCCACAACACCATGTGATCAATATTGAAATGAAACAAGTATGTGCAGCTCTGATACCAAATTATGATGTGCCTAAAAATTGACTAAGCACAATCAAATAACAAATGATGAATTCCAATCAACAACCACTTCACATAAGAAGGATAAACCCCTAATTCCTTATGAAATCCAAATGTTAAAACCGAGCAAGATGTGATACCAAATGGACATATGCTTAAATGATTCAAGCATATAACATAATCCAATGAAATTAACTCTACAAGAGGCGTGAATGCACTAACAATCAACAACACTTGGCTTGATCAACTCCTTCACAAATTAGTCTTAATTTACGAAGATGGAAATCAAAAGGATATATGGGACAATCAATTGCAAGATTTCAATGATGAATAATAGGAAATGAACTAAGATTCCAATTCAAATTGAAAAAGTTTCAAATATGAAAATAGAACCGTAAATTCACATGAACTAAAGGAAACAACAAATAGCACCTAGATATGACTCATTAAGTACAATTTGTAGCAACAAGAAATGATTGATATTACTTACAATCGATTTAAAGTCGATTCTCACCACAATTTCAAGGATGAAATTGATAAGAGATAGATTGCATGTAAGGATGATCCTCATGGCAACAAAAGGGTGTTTTCTCAAATGTTCAAAAAGCTCCCTAAAACCCTACTTAAGCAAGTATTTATACTTGCTCCTTTTAAGGTTAAAAAGTTCACAAAATTAAAACTATACCACTTTTACGGTGGCCGGTCCTAAAAAACGTAATTACAAGCAAATGAAAAGTGTCCCAAAAACTTACAACATAAATAGTAAAAAATAAATAAATTACAAGTAAAAAAATAGTCTTCAACATGCTAATTCATCAATAGGATTCGTCGGCCCAGCTCATTGCCGGTTTAAGTTGGTCCATGGATAACTTACAAGCTGAGTCTGAGTGAGTTTGTCCATCGCCTTGTAAAGATTGATAAGTGTTCCTATTGGAATATACAATACATGAATAAGAGAAAAGAGGTTAGTAGACAAATAATTCCTGGGTCGATTTGCTCAAAATGGGCCCTCGTTGCCAATATTTGAAATCCTTTGGTTCTTGCCCTAATGATAGGTTTTGTCAGATTTTGATTCCTATCAAGTGACTAGCTTTGTACAAACTATAGAGGGGCTATAGCATTATCTTAAAATTGTTAAGGATTAGGCCTATCCTTAACAGTTAGCAATCCTTGACAGTTTGCCACTTAAGGGACCTAACAAATAAATATAATCTGTGGGTATTTTTTCAAATGGAGATTAAAAAAAAAAAGATTGAGACTCTAAGAAATGGAATGAGTTTTGCAAGGAGTCATTATATGAATTCGAGGGGAAAGGTTGATGGTCTTGTGCTTTATTGGGTAGAGGAAATTCAAGCATTGGTAATTTAGAAGATAATCATTATATAGATTCTATAGTCATTGTTGGTAATAATTTTGTAGGTAGGTTACATGGTTAGATGCAAAGTTTTAAAAAAAGGTCAAAAAATGGGGCACTTTTGAATAGATTAGGAATACTTATCTAGAGTCATGACTATGTATTAGGGACTTTAGTGAAATTTTATATGATGAGGAAAAGGAAGGAGGAAGGTCTAGATGTCGATATCATAATGGCTTATAAAACATGGTTTCAAATGTTGAAATTATAGATGTAGGTTTCCAAGGGCCAAAATTTACATGGGATAATAGATAGGAATGTAGGGGATAAAGGAATAGATTGATAGGGCATTAATGTCTTCAAGCTGGATGATGAAATTCCCTAACACTTGGGTTCTGTTTATAGGGTTACATCATGCACCCATTGTGTTAAACAGTTTAAAGCCAGAGATAAGGGGAAGGAAGAAGATTCAATTTGAGAATGTGTAGAGGTTAAGTGATGAATGTCAAAATGTACTACAAAATTGCTGGAAAAGTAAGGAACATGCTGATTTGGCATGGGTAATAGATCTTCTGAAGAATTTCCAAAGTGAGCTAACAAAGTGGAGAAAAACATGTTTCCCAAATAATAGGAGAAGGATTGGTGAAATCATGGAACAACTTGCTAGAGCCTAGGATATGATGGAAGAGGAGGAAATTCTAGGGAAGTTGAACGAAGTTTGGGAAAGAGAGGAATTGTATTGGTATCAGAGGTTACGTGTGAATTGGATAAGCTATGGTGATCGAAACATAACGTTTTTTCACCATACCATCTTGAATTTGAAACAAAATGTATTGTATTAAGAGGGGTGATGGGGGAATGGTTGGAGGAAGAGAGTGAAGTTGTGAGGGAATTTTTGGAACATTATAATAAACTTTTCAAGGCCAATGGGTAAAGCAATTGGTAAGAATGTCTAATTTGGGTACCAACCTTAATGATAGAGGATATTAACAGTAGTTTATGTCATGACGTTTCACTAGACGGGGTCAAAGTTATTGTGTTCCAGTTAGGTGCATTAAAGGAACTCAAGCTTGATGGATTTCTTAGGGTTTTCAACTAATCTTATTGGAGTGTTACTCGAGAGGAAATCACTTCAGCCATTCAAAAGTTCTTTATCATAGGTTAGATTCCTTCACATCTAAATTCAATCAATATCGTTCTTATTCCTAAAGTCCTTAAGTCCTAACTTTTTACTCATTTTCATCCTATTATCTAGTACAATTTCTTATATAAAATTATCTCAAAGGTCCCAGTTAATAGGTTGAAACCATTTTTAAATGAACTTATACGTGAGAACCAAAGTGCTTTCATTTTAGAAATCTTAATTCAAGATATTATTGTGTTAGCACATGAGGTTTTCTATTTCCTTAAAAACTAGAAAAAGGGGGAATAAGCATTTTGTGCAATTAAAGTGGATATAAATAAGACTTATAATTGTATAGAGTGGGACTTTCTTAGGGATGTTCTTTTAAAATTTGGCTTTAGTGAAAAAGGGTGGAGTGGATAATGGCCTGTGTAACTTTTGTTAGCTATAATATGATTATTAATGGGAAGGTTGCTGAACATGTTAATCCTATTAGGAGACTTAGACAAGGAGACCCACTATCCCTTTATCTTTTTATCCTTGTTGTTGATTTTTTTCTATAGAGATCTTAGATTTGGTTGAAAGGAATGAGAATATGGGCATAAAGTTAAAGAGCACTTGTCCTATTTTATCACATCTACTATTTGACGATGACTCTCTCTTTTTCATAGAAGCTAACTTAGATTGTGTAGGAAATCTCTTAAGGGTGATCTAGGTGTACTGTGAAACCTTGGGTTAGTTGATTAATCATGATAAGTCTTGTATTTTCTTTAGTGCTAACACTAATGATGAAGTAAAGGAGGTCGTTGGAGTTCTTTGGGACTGGATGTCACATAGAATCCTAGGAAATACTTACGTGTTCCAACCATATAGGGCAAATCTAAGAGTGAGGCATTAAACTATGTAAAGGAAAGAATTATGGGTAAACTCTAAGTATGGAAGCAAAAGTTCCTATCGCAGGCTGGGAGAGAAGTGCTCATAAAGGCAATAACTATAGCAATACTAACCTATTCTATGGGTTGCTTTAAATTCTAAAAAAAAAAAATGGTGTAATGAAGTTAATTTTGCACTTGCTAATTTCTAGTGAGGTTAACACCAACATGAAGGAAAGATTCAATGGGTCAGTTGGACTAAATTAACCCAATCAAAGAAATTTAGGGGGTTGGAACTTTAGAGATTTACGCAAGTTTAATTTGGCCTTGCCAACAAAACTAGCATGGTGAGCTTAGACTTACTTCAAGGCATTATAAGTGAGAGTTTTCCTTAGAGTCGGTTATGTGGAAAGGGAAGAGTGGTAAATGAGGAGATGTGTGTATGAAATCTAATTGACACAGAATGTATGGTGTGGAACTTAAATGCTATTAAGGAGAATTATAGTGATGGGGAGATGAGGGTAATAAGGAGCTTATGTGTTCATTATGTCACAGGTGAAGATACAACTATGTAGCCTTGGGAAAGAGATGGCTATTGTTCAGTGTGTTTAGTGTATCATTTTATCCATTCAAAAGAAGAGCAATTAAATAAACCCTTGACTTCTTGGATTATCTAACCTATAAAATGGAGATAAATTTAGCATGTAAGCACAATTCCAAAAGTAAAAAATTTCCTCTAGTTTGTTTTGAATAACACAATTCCTATTTCTATGAACCTATTCCTAAAGAAGTGATGCAAAATCCAAATTGTTTGTTGTGTGGCAAAACAAAATCCACATAGCACATGTTATTATTATGTGATTGGATTAGGTGTGCGTGGTTTAAATATCTAGGTTTTGTGTATGATAGATGGGAAATTGGAAGCTTCTTAAAGTGGTAGCAAGACATTAGATTTGGGAAGTTTGGTGTTAGTATGACAAAAGGAGAGATAGAATCCAAAGTTACATTAATTTGTTGGTTAAATAATTCTAGAATGGGAGAGTTACCACAAGAAGCTCCTTCCTCATAGTAGTTGGCAAATTAGCTATCTTAAAAGGCCTTGGATGCCTCTAAAAGTGGGTGCCATAAAGGTGAATGCTGATGCCTCTTGGGTTAATAGCATACAAATTGGAGGGGTTATTAGCACTATGGCTCGAGATGATAGGGGTATTATTTTATGGGGAAAAAAAACATGCAATGTGTGGCTATTAACTTTGAATTGATGGAGTGCAAGGCTACCTTACTAGGGTTGCAATTAATAGAAGAAAGAAATTTGAAGAAAGTCACCCTTGAGATAGATGTCATGATTGTGTTTCGGTCAATAAACAGTTGTTAAGGAGGAGCGGGTTCATGTTATCATGTGGGCCCACATTGTAGTTTCTTTTCGTAAATGTAATAGAAATGCCAATTTAGTGGTAGGTTGCATTACTTCATTCACTAATATGGGAATGTCACTTTTAGATTGGTGATTGAACCTCCCATTTGCCCTCTAGAAGCTTATCTACCTAGATATTTCATGTGTGGTTTTTTCTTGTAGTTTTAATGTTTCATCTTTTGATGTATTAGACAATGGTTGATTGCTGATCAATGGAATACTTTTTTCTTATAGCCAAAAAAAGAAGAAGAGAGATTTCTTTCATTTTTGCAAGAGCCACAGAAAGATTCTTAGTAACATATTACAACCTAAAAAGAAAGGGCATAAAAGTGGTTTCAAACATCAGTTATAATAAGATCGATGACAATAAACTAATTATTTTTTAAACTAAATTTCAAAACTTGGATAACTTAATTATGTAAACTATAATAAGACAAATTAAAGTGATAATTGGTTTCGGTGAACCAATCATTCCAAACTTTGTAGAAAAGGTGAAACTTTCTATTGCATATGGAGATGTGTAGATCCTAACTTGGTAGATATAGAAGCAGAGACTAATTTAAAGATGGTAAAAACTTGGATAACCACAATAACAACACCATGGAGACTATACGACCTCTTGAAGGCAACAACTATTTTGATAAGTCAAATGGGATCACAAGAGACATACCTATAGAAAAGAAATACAATTGTAGATGGATTGACATGATTTCAACAACACCTTTTATTTATTTTATTTATCTGTTTTCATTTTTAACTTCCATTTATTATTTTAGTTTTCAAAAAGAGAGATTAATTAGTTTTATGATTTGGATTAGATGGAGTAGCAAGAAGATGTGGTTGAGTTTGGCTCGATGTTTACTTGATTTCGACTAAAAACAATCAAATTAAGTTTGATCTCTAGCTACTTGAGCAATTAATTGAGTTGAACTCAAACTTTATAATGTTAGGCTTGATTAGCTTGAGTTTTATAATGTTGAGCTTAATGGTGATAGGAAGATGTAGAAACAAGAGAATATTCACCCACAGACTAACAATAACTAAGCTTCAACATACACTTTTTAGCCTAAAATTAGAAATGACTTTTAGCCAGCCTCATATAAAAACCCACAATTCTCAGTTGAACCAAGTCACCTCAATGAACAACTATTCTAACCCCTTAAACCTTTTTATTGTAAAAACATTGCTGAGTAAAGTCACTATAGTAAACAACCATCCCAACATCCATAGAATAAAAATTAATCGTAAGTAGAAGGTTTCAATGTAACCTGTGTGAACCGTTATATTCTTTGATCCAATTGTGGAATTTGTTTCCCCCAAGAGTTGCCCTTTAGTTGTTGTCCCTACACATTTGGAAACTACAACATCATTGCAAATTTTGAATATTAAAAGGAAAGGGAGGAGTGTAAAGAATTGCAAATAGAAGGAAAAATTACAAGGAAACATTAGTTAACAAGGAGATGGAAAATAAATCTTAGGATGGAATAAATATGAGTATAAGAAAGTATTTAGTAAAACAAAATGAGATAAAACGATAAAAGCGGTGGCAATATGTCCCAATTAGTTGCACAAATAATATAGGTAGTAGTGGTTGATCTAAAATAGCGAGATAGAGTCCATGAGTTTTTTTGAGATAGAATTGCCAAGTTTTAGAGTCACTTAAGACACTTTATACCATAAGTAGCTTGTTGAATAAATTTAAAATGTCTATAAGGTTTTCAATGGAAACAAAAAATGAGAAAAATGAAATAGAAGGGTTGTGAAATATATAGAGATACAAAGGGTATTACTATGTTCAAAGAAGAGAATTTGCTAGTAGGTTATCTTATAGGTGGAATAATAGCATTATTGTTTAAGTCGTTTAAAAGAATTTTCATTTTGTTAACTTTATTATCATGGAAGATTGATAGGAAGAGTATTATGAATCCATTCCCATGTTACTTTGAGTAAGAAAGTATGATTATGGAATATTTTAAAGAAAAAACTTCGAAAATGGACCTTTGTTGTGTATTAGAACTTTTAATGCTATAGCTTAGGAGCACAAAATGATTAGGGTAAGAAGAAAGGAAGCAAAAATGCTAGATTGGTTGCATTGTTATGATATTTGATGCTAATATACAATACCTATGATTTAAGGGCCTTATATGTGGTTAAATAAGAGTAGGAAATATTACAAGTGAGGGAATCAACTTTTGAAGTTAAGTTTGAATAGAGGATTAAACTTTGGAGTAGTTAAAATAGATGATTAATACTATATTAAGTGGCTAAAATAGATAATTAACGTTATATTAAGTAATTTAAATAAGATATTCATTATTGTCCTATAAACATGTTAAGTGGTTTTAAATAGAAGATCAATTACTTTTCATAATAGCATTATAATGAGATTCTCTATTTGAACTATTTAGTATAATATTGATTATATATTTTAATCACTTAAAAGTTTGATTTTCTATTTGAATTTGATCCTAAATGTTGATTCCTTCGCTTGTACTTTTTCCATAAGAGATATAAAGAGTTGTTTGTGATACAAAGAATCAATAAAGGACGTGGCTTTATACAATGGATTGAAAAGTTTCCCCATTACAAAAATTTTCATCACCAACCTTAAGGTTAGATCATTAGGGTGGAATTATTGTATCTCTTAAGCGTAGGGGAAAGGGAGTTTTTTATAAAATTAATAGCAATACCTATCCCTACATATTCTCAATCTTGTTTTTGTTTCCTTGTGATTGGTGTAATGATGTAAATTTGTTTATTACAAAGTTCAACTAGGGTGAGAAGGGCAAAGGAAGGAAAATTCATTAAGCAGCATGGACCATGCAAAAAATTCCTAATGTTGAGGAACATAGTGAGATGGAGTTCAAAAACCTTAAAAACTACAAACTATCCTAACTAAATTAACTTAGATAACTAAGATGAGCCTTAATTGGCTTTTGGGTTAGATTTCATATTATTTAAGGGAGCTTTATGGAAAGTCGGATTAGGTGAAAGGAGATGAGGATCAACTAGCTTCTAAAAGGAAGGAACCACAATCCCATGATCCATTACATGGTATTGGAGGCTTGATGACTCGAGCTAGAGTTAAGAGGATGAATAAAGCTCTACAAGGATTAGTCATGGACCTACAAGCTAAGGAATCAAGTTACACTAAAGGAGAACCAACACTTATCAACTTGATTCACATTTCCATGGAGGGATGCAATGATTTAGAGGCCTTAGAATAAATTAATTTTATTGAACTGAAAAGGGAGAAGCACATTTGGTTTTGTTATTTGTTATGTTTTTGTTTTATTTGTTTGGTTTGTAATTTATATTATTTGGTTGCCTATTCGATTACATGAGGATAAGGAAACAAATAGATTAGGTAACTTAGGTTTTCCATATTGTTGTATGTACCCTATATAAGCTGTGTAAGGGGCTGACCATCTTATTATTGAATTGAGAAAACATAATTTTCGTGAGACTACGAAAACTCCTTTTTTGTTCTTTTGCAAAATAACTCTTCCATAGGAATTCTTAACCGAATTGCTTGGAAAACCCTTTGATAACTTAGGTTTCAGTCAACAGGTGTGATTAGGATCTAGTTACGCAATACTTATTCAAGACGATCTTCGGGGTAATTGAATCTAATAGCGATGTCGGGGTTCTAGGGAATTTATGGTTAAATAGGTAGACACCTACAATGGAAAACTTTAGACTTAAGCTATGAAACCTTATTGCCCATCTTAAATTGAGAGTGGAGGAATGAGTTGACAACTAGACACATTCTTGGAATATTACACAAATATGTGATACTATGATTTAGCCTATGGAAAGATAAGGCTCTTACTTTGTATAATTAATATACCACTTTATTTTTTCTAGTGTAATGTGATATATATTTGTCAAAATAAAAAAATCCTCTCAATCCTTTAGAGTTTGAAAGATTATTAGGAAAATATTTAGAATTTACCTACTTTACCTATAGTTAAACACTTTTGTTTGGTTTCAAACCCTTTAACAACAAACTTATATATGCTTAGAAACTGATGCCTTTAGCATTAGATAACATCATTAATGGGGATGGGGTGGAAAAAATTGGTTCTTTAGATTGTTTATCGATAGCTATATCAAGCCCCATTAGTAATGCCTAGTAGTTTACATTGAACTTTGTTTTTTTTTTTTTCTCAAAGGCCCAATGTAATGCCCTGAAGCTTTGGCCGCGCTACTATTCGCCACATGTCCTTATCTCACAAAAATACATTAAGGATCTTAATCAACTTTGATACACTTTAACTTGTAATTCATATATAAAGGCATTTCAAATATCTTCAAAATTCAAATAATAACTTAAACCATATCAAAAATCTAATGCAGCGGAAGTCTTTAAACACCAAAATAACATTATCAAAAGATACTGTCTATTAAAATTAAATAACATAAATCTCTCAAATCTTAATTATCATAATAATAATGGTAATCTTCATTTTTCTCTTTTTGTGGTTTACCCAAACCCAAGTCATCTTCTAGGCTCTCATCTCCCTCAACACTTGCATCTAAAAATGGTTCTCTGAAGAGTGAGCTAGTGCTTAGTATGTATAACACAAACACACACACATGAAAAAATGAACAAGTATTACACACATCATGCAGTACTTAAACACAAACAACCATTTCCTTAATACATTTTAGGTCCACAAGCATCAACAGGGTACTCATAACCCTCTTAATACACTTAACACATTGGAATATGGTTTGGTGATGGGAACTGCCACTACGTACCCTACACCCATGTTTACTTAAACTAATTAATCCTAGTAATGAGAACTGTTGCTACGACCCCCACACCCATGTCCACTTTAACCTCTTAACCAACATTCAACCCATATCATTTCCAAGCACGACTCTACTAGGGACAACGTCACACAAGGATCATTGGGGTGCTCCTTAAGGATCTACTACTAGGAGCCCTTAGGTTAAGCTAAGCACATATAATATACAACTTAAACACTTAAGCCAAATCATTTGACTTAATAAATTTCAACACATATACTAACTTAAGCAAACACAGAACAACGTACAAGTTACACGTATCGTGGATCCTAGCCTTAAGCACTTCTTGGTCTTGGACTTAATCTAAATGGAAATCTATATAAACAACACGTTCTTCTTAGTACTTAATCTAAGATCAATATTAATTCTTAACTTTCTTAATCCTATCCCTTTAATCTCTCTAAGGCCTTAATAGCTATCTAGAGTTCGTGGAAATTAGTTTAATTTGAAGTTAAATGAATATATAATTATGTTAAACTTTATTTAACATAGCCATGTTGGGGACCATGTTACTGAACACGGGCTGGAATACGACCGTGTTAAGGGTCGTGTATCTTTTGGTGTAAAATTTGGTTTCAACACGGTTAAAACACGACTATATTGGGAGGTCATGTTCTTCTTAATTCAACATAGTCTAAACAATACCGTGTTGAAAGGCCATGTTACCCTTGACTCAACATGGTCGTAACACAATCGTGTTAAGAGGCCGTGTATCTCTCGGTGCATCTTTTACACTCAACTCGATCGAAACGTGACCGTGTTGGAAGGTTGTGTATCTCTTGGTACAACTTTCAAATTCAATACAGTTGAAACACGACCATGTTGGTAGACTATGTTACCCTCGGCAATCTCCACGAACCTTATTTCTTTTACTTCAAAATTTCCAAAACTCAATCCTCTCTATTCATAAGCTCAATTATATCTCTAAAAATACATAATTGCATCTAGATTATAAGAATTTTCGTACTTACATCAACAATTCCACAAATTTTAACCTTGAGTCGTTGATTCTTCGTTCTTCTATTGTCTCTTCTCAAATCTTGAGTCCTGATACGCACACGATACCCATGGGGTCTAATTCCAATAGCATAATTTAGAATTTGTATAAAGATCCTTACCTCGCGTACTTGAAATTGATTCGCTTCTTTTTCCATTCATCGTCCTAGGGTTTCTCATAGGGAGCGTCCATCCTTTGCTATTTTACTATGACAATGGCAAATTAGGTTTTCTAGGTTTATTTCAGTATTTATATCCTCTATGTGAAATGTCTGAATTGCCCCTCGAATTTTATTAAATTCCTGTCCTTATCCTTAACTCTTTGTGATAATATATATATTAAATAAATCAATAAATAAAAATTTTTAGATATTACACCCAACATATTTTAAATGCTTTGTTTGATGTTTCCTTTACTTTTGATTTTGTTAAAAGACAGATTAGGGCAACTTTAAATTTAAGGAGGAGGATGTATACTTTAGATTAGTGGCTAAACCCTTAATGATGTCTGTAGTTTATTTTCAATGTAATAGTTTAGCTAACTCTTCACTTTATATTCGATTGGACAATGGATAGGAAAAAATAAAGTCAGTTGTGTTTGCTGGCTAAAAAAAAAAAGGGTACAATTCTACACCAAAATTTGGTAGATGGCATCTTCTTTTATTTGATTCTATTTCCTCATTACAAAAAAAAAAAAAAAAAATTGTGGTCATTGTACATTCTAAATAAAATAGTCCTTAAATTTAGTTTAAGTACTTTTGAGTTTTTGAATTTTGTAAATCACTAAAAAAAATGTAGGTTTTAGAGATAGAAATTTTTGTTTTTGAAAGTGGTAATTTTGTTGCGAAAAACCTTTAGAGACAAAATTTTTGTTGCAAAGTTTGTCGTCGTTAATTCTAATTAGTGATGGATTGTACATCAATTACAAATTTGTGACAAAAAAGTCTCAAAAACAAATTAACTTCATAGCATAAAGTTAACAAAATTTTGCAATGAAATGGGATTAGAGATACAAAATTCTGTTGCAAAATAAAGAAATTTTTATCTCTGAATTTCATTAAATTATAATTAAATTAATTAAATTAAAAACTTAAGGCCTTGATTTATATGGTAATTTCACTTACACATTAAATGCCTTATTGATTATTACTTATTAACAAGATTATATGCCTTATAATATTCACTTCATAGTAGTACCCCATCTGAGCACACTTAACTTTAGGGTTTTGTATAATTTGTAGTTGTAACATAAACCTATGTTTTTGTGATTAAAGTTATGTTTTCTTATATATACCTAATAATGTATAACAACATATCTAATTTATAATAGATTATATATAGTAAAGACATAACATTTTATCTTGTTATTTACAAAATGTTATTTATTATATTATTTATATTGTATATGATTATACACACACAATATATATATATATATATTAATAAATCAATAATATATATACTCGATTATTTAGTATTGACTAATTATATTATATAATATAAATATATCAAATAATATATAATATTTATATATAAGATAGAAAATTATTATACATAATATGCAATATATTATATTACTTATTATGTATAGATATAATTGCTTTTAGAGATAGAATTAATTTATCTTTGCAAGTGAAGATTATTTTGAAAATAAAATTAGAGACATATCTACAACATTTTTTTTATATAATTTATGTATAGTGTTAAAATTTTAAAATTTATCGCTGTAGTATTAGAGATAGAAATTTTCCGTCTTGAAGGGTAAGTTTATATTTTTGAGGTTTCGACATTAATTTATAATAGAATTTGAAAATAAATATTAGGCCAAAATTTTTTCATTTCTTGTGATAGAATCAAAGATGAAAATGCGATAAAATTATATTCCTTATAAATCTATTGGTAATCCATCTCTAATTCTATTGTAAAAATAAATAAAATTGTAAAAACGTGTCTTTTCATGTTACTCCAAATTCATCGTAAATCGGTTGCTAATTAATATTTTTAGAAATAGGTATTTTCTATTGTAAAATTTATTTATCTGAAACCTAATTTTCTTGTAGTAAATAGATTAAGTATGCTGTCTATCTTTATAAAATAATGTATGAACCTGCATAAATTTGCACGGCCAATAAAAACAAATGAGTAATTGCAAGGTTTGTGAGTGTGAATTCTTTATAAGGTCATTGCAATGGGTTTATTATTCAGAAATCTGTTCGATATTCTTGAAAAATATAGAATTTTTTCCTTGAGAGGTGATTAGAATCTCAATTCAACCACTTGGCCATAAACAACTCAACTACATCATAAGATTAAAATCACAGTTATCATGTATTTGATTCACAAGATATATAGCCATGTAAAACTTGACTGCTTACTTAGAAAATAATCTCATACCATTTCCATTATAAAAAAAATTACCCACTTGGTCACTGTCATACCATTTCTGTACTACCTCGACGCAATGTTTGAAAAGGGGAGGAAAATTAGGTGGATGGAAAGTGAAAAATTAAAGAAAGGGGAGACTTAATATAATTATATATTTTGTTGAAATATCATAAATTCCCTATAAAATAGTACTCATTCTGAATTCTTTTCTAATGTAGAGAAAACGCTTTTTCTCAGCTTCAGTGAAAACTTTTCTCTCTAAACCTATTCTGTGATCTTTTCCTTCATCTTCTTCCAAATGAAGGTAAATTTAAACTTTTTCTATTTCCTTCTCTCGTCAATCCAAACACAGTGTAAATCTTATGCCTAAAGAAAAACCTAAATCCTAAGCACTCTCACCTTTCTACCGCCATATACATTAATAGAGAGATTTATTTTGAAATTAATTTCCTTATTTCAGTCTAATATTTTGTATGACAAAATTGGAAATTCCTTGAAATTCGAATTGGCCTTTATATCATTCTGCAATCAAAATAAAGAAAAAAAATCGCCAAAGCAATATAAGATGCTGCTTTCCTAACTACATTCATTTCAAATATGGAATGTCTCTCCCTATAAAAACAGCAGCTCAGGGACGTTACATTGCACATGTGATCACAACTTTTTCATATATATATACATACAAGCATAATGGAGCGAGTGTCCTTCAAATTGGTTTTTATGGCGTTCTTGGTTTTCTTCTTATGTAAGTTCATCTTTAATATTAAGTTAAAAATGGATATTTGAATCCTAAAGTATCATATGATTTTATAGGAATTAATGGAGGACAGTGTTGCAGTTCTTTTATATATATATATACAGTTATTGCGCTTTAGCATGAAGCAAATATATTGAGATCATCTTCATTAATTTGAAGTAAACGTATTAAGTGTGCGTGTTCTTGAGATATTCTTCTTCCATATCAATGAAACATCTCATACTAATGCGATGGATGATCTATTAGCACTTTTAAGAGTTGTCCTTGTCAAATTTCTTTCTTTGCTTCTTTATATGTTTCTTTCAATGTATTTAGATTTATCATTTATCTACATAAGATAAACGTGTTAATAAAACGTAGGCAAGAGAAACTGTCACATGAAGCTCATGTAAAGTGTCACTATAAAAAGAAAAGAATGCCATACCAAGCAAAATGCTTATTAGATTCAGGTGTCATTTTTTTTTTTCATTTAAAGTTGATGATATTAATATTAGTTTGATTTCCATAATTATCAAATGCGCATGGAATTGCAATGTCGATAAATTGTGATGGTGGGAATGGTAGGGGCAAAAATGATTTGAGATTAGTAGTGGTAGATCTATGGATATTAAGATCAATAGTGGATTTATAGATATATGGTGACGATTAAAGAAAAAAGATATAGTTACCCTCCTACCTTAGGTTCATTAAGGAGTTTAGAAGAAGAGGGAACAGATAGAAAGATATTAAAAAAAAGGTATTTGTATATTTTAAATATATTTTAATAAATCTTTTTTACATTAAATACCATTAATATGGTGAACTTTTAAATTTTTGTGCGTGAAGGTGAAGAAATCTTTTCTAGAGTTGAAGCATGTTAATGGGATATTGATCATACCTAGTCTTGTCCACCAAAAACAATTGGAATCTGCAATAACAAGACTGGCAAATGTGATTGTTGGCCACAAGCCAAGATACCTTCAAAGACTGCATCACAACATAGGGTATCAGGGGTAAATTAATGTATTTGTAATAGTGAGCATATTTCATTTACATTACAGCTTGACTACTAGGGTTTTCTTCTATGTAATATGCTTATATAAATGAGTCAAAGTGGATGAGAATGATAAACACTCCTGGATCACAATGTGATGATCAACTCTCACCTTTAAAGTTATTAGTGGACTATTTTTCAGTGCACATCATATTAGCAAATATTTAGGATGGTGTGATCAATAAACAATTGCTTTGCAATTGCTTTCCTCATTCTCTCTAAATTTCTTAATAAAGGTTGGCCCTTGGTTTTAGATCTCTTCCCACCTTAAATTCATGGACGCATAACTAGTGACCTTAATATCCATAAATTCATCACAACTGATCTTAAGTTTGATTATATAGTTCTTAACATTATCGATCTATTGATATTACATTTTCACTGCACATATATATATTTATAGATTTGCTTAGTGTAAAGATTGTGATAGTTGGTCTAATATTAGTTTATTTGTAGTATTTAGGATATGCATTTTTTTTAAGCATTTGTTATTTTTTATTTTCATTTCTATTTGTTAACTATATTTATATCTTCTAAATCTATTCTATATTTTTAAGCAAATAGTGCTATATTTGACTCACAACACCTTAAATTAATAATAATTAAATTACATTAAATCATTCCCATTTCATTGAAAACTATCTTTTTAAACTTTCTACATTCACCCACATAAGTTCCACAATCCCACGTGCTACCTTTTTAAATACTCCACATTTACCCTAATAATTTCCACAATCTCACATTTTGTAGAGATAATCAAAACTGCTAGATTTATCTTTTGAATTGAAATTTGACTCTACATACCCAAGGTTTTCTTACTCTTTGAATATCATAAACTAAATAGTATTTATTTTTGCATATGCATTATGAATGGCCGCTTTTTAGTGTGGTATTATGCTATTCCTTTCATGGGATATATTACACTCGTTGATTGGATGGGTTTTGTTTTTTTGGGAAAAATAGTGGTACTTCCGTGTAGGACATTTTACCTCTTGAAATGATGTCCCCATGTATTTAGTTAGGTTTTCCTACCCAACACTTGTTTGTTATTCCTCGGTTTGACTAATGAATTTTTTTTTCTATTGAATTAAATTCATCTTTGCTAGTAAAATAAATAAATAAATAAAATAAGTTTATGTTACTTGAAATCTTTTGCTCAATACACTAAAAAATAATTAATGCAAATGTAGAAAATTTATGGAAATATATTAATGATACCATAAAATGGTGAAATATGAAAAATACAAGAGCTTCTAAAATGATATGATATGATTAGTGTTAATGCTAACCCAAACTTGAAAATAAATAACATTCTTTCAAAATTTTAAATTATGAAAGCATTACCCTATAAAACTATTTTATTTTAAGAAAGAGAGTTAATTTATATATATATATAAATTTTCCCATCAGTTTTACGTTTAATATTTTCTTGATTTCTCACAACAAATATTATTGAGTAGTTGAGATGTTTCTCTTTTTGCACAAGTATTGTGGTTGCGTCATCTACTATTTCAAATTCTAATAAAACCTAATTAGTCTTAACATTGATTAATTGATATCTATAATATTAAAGTGAGAGAGTATCTATTCTCATGAATTTTTAATTTTACCACACAATCTCTAAATGCTTAATAATTCTTAACAAATCATTAGTAGCTCTATGTTATTAATGTAAAGAGCTATAATTATAAATATTCCCTTTTGGTTTTATACCTCTAAGTAACTTCTATCTAAAAAGTTATCCTTACTAAAATGTCCCTTATCTATGCAATATATTTTGTAATTGTAAACAATTATGAATAAGGATAAAGTTGTGTATTTTTCTCTCTCTTATCACTAACACTTCCTCTCCCTTTGTCTACCATCTATCACTGTGCATTATTAATGTATAGTAACAATTATATCCCTATAAGTCAAACAATAGTAAATAAGCATTAAGATACAGTAATTATTTATTATTATTTTTTTAGTGATTACAAGATTAAAAAGAAGAATTGAACTTGATCTAGGAAACTAGCTCTTATACTATTAGGTTATAAGAACCTTGACAATAATAACTATTATTATTACTATACATTGTTAACTCAGTATATTTAAATTATAGTAAATGCAAATTAATTTAATTTGTATAGTTAAACTATATTAAATACAAATTAATGTATAATAATACACATGTTACTCCTCATATCCTTAATTTATAATGGCTATTAATTAGAAATGCAAATTTAGGCAATAAATGTTAATGATTGACTTTTAATTATAATGGCTATTAGTTACATTCATTTCATATATGGAATGTCGTTCCTAAATACAATACAATAGCTCGGAGACATAATATTGCATCCGTTGTATGAGAACTTCTTGATTAAAAAAAAAAAAAAAACAATGAAACGAGATTCTCTCTAATTGGGTTTTCTAACGGTCTTTTTTATTTTCTTTTCATGTGATTTGTCAATTCACTATTCAACTCCATAATATATGTATGATATGATTTTTAAAGTAATTAAAAGAGGATAGTAGTAGATTATTATTATTTAATTTTAAAATTTTTCTATAACTATGCTTTAGCTTGAAACAAACACATAGAAAACATCTTCATTATTCTATGGTACGCATTTGTGTTTCTCAATTATTCTTTTTCCATACATGCAATATCTCATACTAACGCCGTCCACTTTTCTTTGGATGGATGAGCACTATTAAGAGTTCTTCACCCATTTATTCACATATGATAGCCCATATTATATAAGATAGGTATGAAAAGCTGTCACATGAAACACATGTTATAGTATTGATATAAGAAGAATAGAATAGCATAATTCTAAAGAAAAATGCATATTAAAATTAGCATATGGTGTTGATATGTTGTTTGAGCTTCCTAAACTTAATTTAGGCAAAATTTTTCATTTAAGTACCATTAATTCCGTGACCTTTTTAAATTTTTTTTGGGTGTGTAGGTGAAGAAATCTTATCTGGAGTTGAAGCATGTCAACGCGATATTGATTGTTACTGGTCTTGTCCACCGAAAACACTTGGAATCTGCAATAACAAGACTGGCAAATGTCAGTGTTGGCCACGAGCCAAGATACCTTCAAAGACTGCATCACAACATAGGGTATCGGGAGTAAACTAATGTGTTTGTAATAGTGAGCAGAGTATATGTATTACAGCTTGAGTATTAGGG
This sequence comes from Laguncularia racemosa, assembly GCA_037954665.1. NCBI lineage: Eukaryota > Viridiplantae > Streptophyta > Magnoliopsida > Myrtales > Combretaceae > Laguncularia > Laguncularia racemosa. Next base: position 1,048,565 of record JBBMOL010000104.1, on the reverse strand, counting down.
TTTTGCAACATGCTTATTAAATAAATGAGTCTAATGGATGAGAATAATAACACATTATATTAGCAAATATTTAGAATGGTGTGACCAATAAACGATTGCTTTGTAATTACTTCCTTCATTCTCTCTAAATTTTTAAATGAAGGTCGTCCTTACATTTTAAATCTTTCCTAACCCTAAATTTATACATATATAAATAATGATTTCAATATAGATAAATTCACCACAATTGATCTTAAGATTTTATTATTCTACCATTTTTTACCATTATCAATCCATCAATATTGAGTTTCTACCCACAAAGGTATCCATTCATAAATTTAATTAGTTTAAAGACTGTGATAATTAGTCTCATATTAGTTTAATAATTGAATTATACTTAATCCTTTCCATTTTATTGAATAATACCTTTCTAAATGCTTTGCATTCACCCACAAGTTTCATAATCCCACATGTTATCTTTTTAAATGTTTTGAATTTACCTACATAAATTCCACAATTCCATATTTTGTAGAGGCAATCAAAACCACCATTTAAATTAAAAACCCACTCAGCTAAGGTTTCCTTATACTTTAAATATAAGTTTAATGGTATTCATTTTTTCATCCGCTATAACACTCCTAATTCATTATGGTGATGACAATTTGTCATATACCCTATTTAATTAGAATATGTAAGATTACAATTATTAAGTGGATTTTTAAATCAATATTAGGATTTTGAAATCACTGATTTAATTTTGAAAATGTTTGATGATTTTTTGACTTTGAGGCTAGTTAAATTTAGAAAAGACAGTGGATAAAAGCATGATAGATATCTAAGTTTTAAGGCCTAATGGGCCCGCAACATACAAAATAGGAAAATAGGCTATAGAGCCATATAATCTCCTATTATAAGTTTAATACAGTATCGGAAACGATAATAGTTCTCAAAATCTAAATCCCCGTACTCCTCTTTAGAGATAGAACCCATTGAATAGGAGATTCACCAAACAATCCTCACTTGAAAAAGAAAAGGAGTGAGCTACAAAGGTTTAGTACATAGTAACACAATCACATATATAGATGTTAAGCAGGCCTACATACTGATATAATAGAAAATTAGTCAATTCATTTAAGTATCTTATTTAAGTAAACATTTAAGGTAGGAGTACTCATGATTTTGAATATCATGATAGGGGACTTAAGGTTTGATTCCATCATAGCAAATGTCAAGGGTTGATGGGAGTAGTCAAACCCCACATCTTCGAAAATTGATACTTAAAGTAACCTCATTTAAGTGATCTCATTGTTATGTTAAATCATTAATTATTGTCTAGCGATATTGTATTATTTGTCGAATCTCATAACTTCAGATGACTCCTGATATATCTTCTCTCTACTTATAGTGGTTGTTATTTGATGCAATTTCACTTATCAGTTACCTATTGAGCCATCCTCGGTAGCCTAAGCACTTAACTACTATGTCATTTTGAGATATATGATTGTAGTTATAATCCCAATCTAAGGGTATCACTTGCTAGCTTAAGTAACCAAGTATAAGTAACAAGTAGATACTTGATCGAATTTCGTTATTAGTCCGATTTAAGTTTTTTTAACCTAGTAAGCAGTACGCATGTTATTACGTACTTGAAAAGGGTTGAAGATTCCCAATCATAGTTTGAAATTCCATTTGAGTAGATTGAATTGGTTTTGTGCAATAAAAGAGAAAACTTAAGCCTATTGATTATTATAAGAAATTAAATACTATTTTAGAGTTAGGTTTAAACTATTTAAAGCTTATACCAATTATAGGCCCATTAAGGGTTATATAGACCTAATTAGCTTTTAGCTAATTTTGGCTTGAAACAATTAAGTTTATTCATTTAAGATTAATAAGTTATTTAGATTTGGGTATAGACGTGTCTAAGCCTCAATTATATTTGAAATTAGGTCCAATAGCTTTATTTAATTTAACTAATTCTATTATTTGAGGTAACTTATCTAATTAGGTCTTAATCCATTTAATTTTCTCATTTAAATTTATTATGCCCAAATTTAGGTGTCTCGTTTATTTTATTTCATCCTAGTTAAACTACTTAGGTTCAATTATTATTGTTGAGCCCATTTAGATCTAATTAAGTTACTTTAATTTATTCTATTTAACCTAAGCTCATTATGTCAATTTATTCTTGTTTATTACGTCTTAGGCCCAATTTATTCCTGTTTATTCTATTTAGTTGGACTTGTTAAGGCCCATTTAGGGTATAAGCCTTAAAGATAAATGGGACTAAGTAAGTTTTGAGTCTTAAGCCCATATATATATATATATATATATATATAATCATGTAAGTCGAATTTATTTTACTAGGTCTAAGTTTAGTTCATTTTAGTTATTTAATTTGATTTAGGCCTTAATATGTTTTAAGGCCTAGTTTGAATTATTTATCATGATAAAACCTATTTAAAGTATGAGCTTATAAGGAGAATGGGTTCAGTTAGATTTTAGATTTTGGGTTTTGGGCCCTTTAGTTATTCGAGTCTATATTATTAAATCAATTCTCATATTAGTTTATTTAGTATTGTCAAAATTTATTAAGTCTAATTATTATTTTTAATCATATGGGCTACCTATTGGGAGGGTGAGAGGGTAGACCTTGGGCTTATGTGGATGGCTTGACTTCGAGTTAGGCTGGTCTTGGCACAAGTTAACTAAGCCAACAGATGTCATGTTTTAAATTCATCATATTTGAAGGTCTTAGTTTTAAAGAGTCATAACATATTTAATTTAAGCCCAAATTAAGTGAAAGCATAGCCATTTGATTTCTTATCACTCTTATTGTCCATTTTAACATAAAAAAGCCTTTATTTTATTCATTTTAAAGCCTTTGGATTTCCATATTACTTAAAGTTTTGAATTACCAATTTTAAAAGCTCATATCTTATCTAATTTAGGTTTAAATCATTTCAAACCAAAGTCCACTTGTTCTTATTCCTTTCTAGGGTCTAAAACATCATTTTGTTCCCATTTTCAAATCTAAAACACTTCTAGAATAGACCACTATTCACAAAGTGTGCCTAAATGCACTCTTACTAGTCCAATTCAACATATTTTTCCCTTCTAGGTCTTATTTTACATTTAGTCCAACCTCTATTCATTAATTAATCATAATTTCACTAAATTAACTCAATTTAAACATAATATATCATACAATTTCTAGATTTAAACATATTATTAAAACATGTAAGAAAATCATGCTTTCAAAATCAAATAAACCATTAGTTCAACATAAACCATTCATAAACTTTGCTAAACTCAATATTCATCATATAACTTTAATTTTCATTAGATTTATCACTTTGAAAATATGTTTACATGCTAGAAAATGCATAATTTAACACTCAAATTAGTTCATCTTGAGGCTCACTATGCTCAAGTCCTTCTACATGAAATATATGCCATGATTGAGGTTAACTATGCTCAGGACCTACTAGGGTTCGCTACGTGAAAGGCTCACTTTGCTAAAGGCCTACTATACTTGACCTTGTGGTATTCTTACTTCAATAGAATTGACAAACCAACTTCTCTCACCTAAAATGATAAGAGGAAATACATGAGTTGGCAATATAAGATTTATTCATATAAATATGTTAGTATACAAAATGAGAATACTTACTCCCATCTATAGCTTAGACCTAGAACTTAGGGATATCTCCCCTTAAATCCTTAAAGAAACATAGGAATCACACTTCCATCATGCTCACATGTGGGAACCATAGTTAAGTAGATGTAGTAATGGCATAAAGGATCTTATTGGTAGCCATGGTTAAGCACATGTAATAATGCATAAAGGATTGTAAGTCATAGCCACACTTCCATTTCGCTCTTGTGCGGGAACTGTAGTCGAGTGGAAATAGTATCGACATGAAGGATCTTGGTCTTTTACAAAAAAATAAATGTGTTTTGACCTTATGATGAATAAGAATGCTCCTATTGAGAACTTTCTACCAAGGAAAGGAACGAAGTTCCTCTTACACTCATGATCAAAGGAAGAAGGGACAAAGTCCCTATCGCTTGTCAAAATGGTAAAGTTGCTTATTACAATTGGAGAAAACTTAGAGAAACAAAGTTCTTATTTGCTTTCTAAGAAAACTTGTGATCAAGGTTGCAATAAGAATGACCACTATCATTAAACTTGGACATGCTTAGTTCCTATGTTGAGTTGTCCACAAATTAAGCCCTTATATCACCTGGAATTGCAAGGAAAAAAATAACAATATGATCAAGCATGATCATTGATAGATTGAATTAAGTTCTTAAGTTGTAGATTGATAACTTAGCAAGTAAGCTGGGAATCACCTCTTGGCAGGTGAAAAAGTGGTGCAAAAATGCTCGTTGGAACTTTAACCATCTAAATGCTAAAAGAGCAAGCGCTACTTGCAAGCAAGATGTAGAAGCAACTTCTAGTGACTTCAGATATTTTTGTCCACTAGTACCTTAATAGCACAGACATCCTTGTGATAGTGTAAATCAACATATTAGACTTATCTTATAATGTTCCAAAATTTTTGAAAAACTATATGAAAATTTAAGAAAATAAGCAAAATGATAAATACTTTTAGGTCAAGATAGCGAGAAGGACAATTTCGCAATATTAAAAACTTTAAAAAATTTATGACAAAAAAATTAAAACATCGCGACGCATTAATATTATTTTAATAATTTACGATAATAATAGACTTTAAAAAATAGAAAAAAAATGAGGAAGACATGAGATCCATTTGATTAGTATCACAAACAACAAGAAATAGATATTTAGAACAATTGGAAAGAATAACCATTGCAAAGAAAAAGGATAACGAACTTAACATTTCAAATTTTATGAAATATATTACTAAATAGATTTATGAAGCGAAGTAATTGAAAAATATCTGTATATAGGTATATAAAAAAACAAATAAAAATAATTGTACGTCCTAATTTCAGTTTGTGTAATTTAAATTAAAAGAATAAATTCTCGAAATATAAATTTCAAGCAATATTGAGTTAAATAATGAAAGTAATTGAAACTATAGATTTAGGAATTTCAAATGAAAATTTTGAGTAAATATTTATGTCCAGAATAATCAAATTAGCTTAGACGTAAACTTTTGTAATAAAATGCTAAAAATGTAAAATTTAAAGATATCATTGTACGTGTGTGGAATATAATATAATATAACATAATATATACATAACATGAATAGAATTTTTTTTCAAATATTAGATTTTCTCGAAAAACTTTGATGAAGACCTTTTTTCATCTTTTATCTTTTATTATTATTTTATTTTTTATTATTGAAATCATTTACTATTGAGCGATAGTATATACCATAATAACCCAATGAGTACTTAATACTTTATTTAGCTATTTTATTATTATTATTTTTTAAATTTTTACTAATGATGAACTAAAACCTAAATGTAAATCACTTGTGTTATTTTTTTTTTATTATTACTATGACCATTATTATCATTTTATTTCATCCGTGCGAATAAGGCTGAAGACACACTTAGACCTCATAGTATTTTTATTTTATCCTAACTTATTAATCTACTTTCTTTTTTCTTTTCTTTTCTTTTTTTTTGTTTCATTTTCCATCTATCATCATCATTATTACTTTTATTTAAAAAAATTAACATTTCAAATAGAGATAGAGCATGAAAAAAAATAAAAAAATCCTTAAACTAGCTCATACATGACATACTCATTTATTACCGGGGCTTTTGGACTAGGGGGTTCCGTCAGATCCTACGCGTGTGGCACGTGCGAAAGCGAGTGAAATAGCAGTGGCGGTTGTGGCTAATTCTGGCATCAATTTGGTGGTTGGTGAACGGCAGGTGCGGATTGTCGTGTCTCAGTTGGCGGCAATGTGGTGGTTCACCAAGCTCCAACATGACCGGATCTACGAAGCTCGGTTCGAGCTTTCCTTGATGTTTTGAAAAGAAAGTTTAATACTTTCTCGAACTTTAGGACTCCAAAAGCTCGAATACGGATTCGTTGTAGTGGCAGGTTGCTTGAATCGTGTGTAATCTTGGAGAGGGAAAGCGAACTGTGGGTTTCGTTGAGAGAGAAGGTATGATTTGGGTTTTATTCACGCAATTTTTTATGTTCATTGATGATCTCATCTCGTTCTAAGGCCTCGATTATTTATAGAAATGCGTTTCGTGATTCGGATTAACATTCTGGGATTTTATTCAGATAAGATCCAATCGATAAAGTCATTTATGTAGATAAAGCTGCAATTTTTAATCTCCAATTCGATCTTATACAGTCACTTTTAATGTTAATCTTTTAGTTACTATGAATCTAAACTGCTTTATTGATCGATTTGTATAAAAGAAGCTGCAAAGATTTGTAAATACACGAGTATTTACATACAAATATATATATAAAATTCAGCAAAGGCTAATGTAGTTAATAACCTAAGAAAACATGAGCAATTTAGTAATTTAATCATGAGATATAAATAGTCTAATATACTATAATTAATTCTTTTTCCTCAGTTACACTATAGAACCCTAAACACCATACCATAAAGATTCTTTTCAAGACCACATAGCAACCTAAAAAGAAAATAGTAGGAATTGAATCCATTCTGCCAGGTAAGAGTCTTAATCATTCAAATATATAGTGGCGATTGTAGATTCATTAATCTAAGACCATTTGTTAATGTGTGATTCGAATTTGGAATGAGGAGTGAAATGAAATGTGCATAGGAACGGACGATTCGAGAATCTAAATTGCAATATGGAATAAGTAAGTACAAATTCCCCTTATAACTTTTTAAGAATAACCTAATTTTTGGATCAATTAGACATATTTCTTTAGAAATTAGGTCATAGTAGAATTTGTGAATTGGAAAAAAGAGATTTCGTGATTAACAGTCCAGGTACATACCCGTATACCTATTCGAGCTGAAATACGAGTGTACATGAAGGTATATAGTCACCAACATGCCCGTGTACTTGGGAGTGTCCAATTGCAAAAAAATTATAAAAAAGTAACAACCTCTAGCATGGCCATATACTACCTTGTGTTCTACACAACTCCCTACATGGCCGTGTTGATTAAGAACACTTCCCATTTCACTTTACTTCATTCAAATGCAATCTTAAGGATATGTAATTGGGAATGTGTATAGGTTTGGAGGATCAATGAGACTGTAAGTGTGAAGAGAACAACTACTGGATATTAGGTACGTGTATACCATATGTATTGCTTGTGATTGCTAAGTTAGAAATATGTGTGGATTAATTGTTATTGTAAATTAATATGATTGATTGCGTGTATGATTGTGTTTGGTTAGGTCCGAAAAATCGAGTGAGGGCTAGTGTTCTCGGAGTGGAACCTCGATAATTAGTATGTGATGATATCCTTAGTGAAGTCGTGTATTGAAACGATCTAGGTAGAATGTGAAAAGATATTTATGTATGAATGTGGAAGGATGTTTTGAAAGACTCATGGATAGTGAGGAGTATCTACTATCGTATATGTATCATCTATGCAATGAATTAAACTCATGGACAAACGAGGAGTACCCTTTATTGTATATATATTTATATATATGAATTTATGGAAGGATTGTATGATGCTTATAATTATGTGTTTGTGTATTGGTTTAAGTGTTGTGAAAAGATAATAATTGTGTAAGAATAACAAGATGCATTATATATGTGTTGATGTTCTATCATGGCATGCATATGTGTATGTAGGTATACATCGTGCTAGGCATTAACTCATCCCTCGTGAGATCATTTTTTAATTGTAGGTACCATAAGAGAAGTGTTAGGATATGATGAAACCTTGGTGAAGATAATAAAAGAATATGAGGAGAATGTAGAATATGTTTACTATGATAAGTGGTAAATGGATGAAGAGAAAAGATAGATATTAGATGCTTTAGTTGTTTTGATTTGAGATTTCTATAGTATTTAAGTTGTAAAATGCTTCCACCGTAATAACTTGAAGAGACTAATTATGATGTATTTGTGAGGATAGATATTCTCTCTAGCCTCTTGTATATGGAGAATGATTTTTATTATTCATTATGAATACTTAAATGTAAATGTTGAAGATTTATAGTTTCTGAGCATTTGTGCGTCTTCACTTAGTAACAACATGTGATGGGTTATACTCGTCTTGGGTTCTGAGATATTACAAGATTCATATCAAATTGACTTGGAAGATGTCGGATTTTATACTCTCTCTCTCTTCCTTCTCTCTCGTTCATGTCCTGTTTGAAGGTTGGGCATGAAGTCACATGCAACTCACGTGACCGCTAAGCAAGTGAAAAAATGAGATGTGCGTGATTAGAGTAGACCAAACCTAAGACCTCCGGATTGTCATGTATGAACATAGGTAGTGTCTTAGATTCCTAGCCAATGGAGCTGAGCTTTTTCTCATCTAATTAATGCAATAAAATTTTACTTAAACTATTATCAGGCCCAAATTTTATCACCTAATTTTCCAACTTTATTTATTAGCTCGGAAATGATGTTTTTTTTATACCTTTTCACTTTTTTTTTTTGTATTTTCATTTTCTATTTTTACATACTTTTTTTTTTAAAAAAAAATTATCATATTTGTAAACCTAACTTTATTTTGATGAAAAGTTAAAAAGGGGAAGAATGGGGGTGTTTACACTACCTCATATTAGATGGCTTATATTAGTTTGGAGCTTTGTGTATTTTAATAGAGAAGAAAAAAAAAACAAAGACTTTTATGGAGTGGATCAAGGATATAGTATTATTTGTAGGAAAGACAAAGAAAGAGAGGTGTGTGTTAGGAGGAAAAATGTGTTTATTTTGTAGAAAATATAGAAAGAGAAATTTAAGTGTCTTTTTCCAAAGAAAGCACCTAACTATATGATAATTGTAAGAAGGTATATGGGAGGGTTTACCCATGTGATAGCTTAAAATGTGGTTTACATGGAAAATTTGAGTTTCTGGGTATAGTTTTTTCCATCCCACATTCCCTTAGCCTCAATCAATACGAGTGTGTATTAATCAAGAAGTGGATTGCTGATTAGACCATGTGAACCTAGGCCCCACAAATCCCAATCCATTAATCCACAATCATCCATGCAAGACCTATATAGCCATGCCTTATCCTAATTAAGGTCAACTCCTCCCATATTTTAGAAGCCTCAATAATCTCATTGAAATCTCTAATATGGCAGCATGAATTACCATTTACTATACTAGACATATTCCTCATATTCTCCCATAATAGTATATGCTCATGTAAATATGATGAGGCATAAATGGTAGAAAAATAAAAGGTAGCCAAAGATTGTCTAACCTTAATAGTTGTGTGGAATTCTCGTTGAGATTGGTTGAGCACATCCATATCCAAAACATTCGAATTGAGCATTATGAGGATTCTTGCACTTTGTCTATGAGTTTCATTACAGATAAACCCATCAAACGACATATTGTAATAGAATTCATATGTTGCTTTGAGATTCATATGAGTCTCAACTAACACCAAAACATTAGGATTGTGCTCTCGAAAACATCCTTGATTTCTTGCTGCCTAATCTTCGAATTTGCTCCACGTACATTCCATGAAAATATCACTTGTTGAAAAAACCCAAAATTCTAAATAATTTTAATGAAATTAAGAAGGAAGATTTGAAGTTAATTAAAAAAAATGTTTATAAAATTTAAGGACAAATTTTTTCAAAATGACCTTTTACTTTTGAACTTGGTTTTATTGAAAATAGTTTTAAAATAGTATAGTGACCCTAATTAAAAGAGTAAAATCATTAAGGAATTATTTAGAGTCAATTAAAAAAAGAGAAAATTAAGTTTGGAGATTAATTTTGTAAAATAACTGATTTTCCTCTAGACTTGACTTTGGGTCTTTGAAGTTGGCTGAAATCACTAAAAAGGTCATCTTAAATTATTGGGAGTGATCTTTTGAAAATTGGAGGCAATTTACCAAAAATGATCAATTTTGCTCTTAAAGATGGTTTTATTGAAATTAGACTTGAAATTTCCTAAACCTTAAAGATGACCCCGAGACCTTAATTAGGTGTGTAAAATTAATTACAAAATATTTGGAAAAGAAAATTTTTAATTTGAAGGTTAATTAGGTATAATGACCAAAATGTCCCTATGTTTATCTTAAACCTACCTTAAGCCCTACTATATAAACTCATTTTTTTGATAGAAAATAGTAGCCCCTTCCTCTAGTTTTGGCATGTACATCAAGGGTAAGAAGACCAAAAATTTCTAAGCTTAAACCCTAAACTATTAACTTAGCTTAAAACCCATGCTTCTAGCTTCTAATTCTAGTCCTTTTCTTGTAAGTTTTAGGTCAAGAGTTAAGTAAGATTTCAAGCTAAGAGGGGGCATCTTACATGTGATTTTGGGTGTGGAGGTAAAAGTGAAAAAAAAAAAAAGAATTGATTCAAGTGAATTTTAATTTGTAGATTGTAGATCTAAGTAATGTATGATATTATGGTGAAGGAAAATCAACTAGGAGTTTGGGAAAAACATCATCTTTGAGTTAGGTAAGAATACTTGGGAGAAGATTTGGGTATTTCTTGGATCTCTACAAGATAAGTTCAAAATCATATTTAAGTTGATGATTTAGGATAGCTATAAATGATTGAATTTGATGATTTCTTGAATGTTGAGGATACATTGAAATGAGTTCTTGAATATCATTTCATGATTTAGGAGTTGATATAGGATTTAATGTGTTATATGTGTTTTTGGGTATTGGATTTAATAGTAGAAAACAAGATTAATACATGGTAATTGAAGATATCATTAAGTAGTGTTGTTGTCGTCACTAATAAAGGTGAAATTAGGATATGATTTTCCTGTTAATTTTGTTTTGGATGATGATGAAAATTTATGATTGGAATATGAACATGTGATTTATAGAGTGGTTTTAGTGATTAATTAGTAGTAATGACATATAGAAGGTTGGAATTCGGTAGTATGATTGAATGAGTTAATTTAATTTTTAAGTTATGAATTCCCAATATGTTAATATGTTCTTAGAGTGATAAATTTGATAAAATTTTATGTTACTTGATAAATATTAAGTTTATTGATGAATTAGGTTGAACTGGAAATTTGTGAGAACTTGAAATGTAGATTTCTTGCATGATTTTTTCCAAACGTTTAATTATGGAAAAATATGATGTATTATGTTTATTTTAAGTAAATTTGATGAAATTATCATTTAGTTATAAATAGAAATTCGGTTGAATGTAAAATAAGGCCTAGAAGTGAAAATGTGTAAAAATTGGATTGTTTAAATGGATGGAAAAAAATTAGGGTATGCTCTATTTTGATTGCCCTATATTGGTAATATTTTCAACTTGAAAATATAAAATAAATGATGTTTTAGACTCTAAGGAGTAGAAACAAGTAAACTTTGGTTTGGAGTGATTTAAGCCTAAATTGAAAAAATTATAACCTCTTAAAGTTGAAAATTTGTAATTATGTTCAGTATGGTAGTTGAAGAGCTCTAAATTAAATAAAATAAGATTTTTTTTATGTTAAAATGGATACTAGAAGTGATAAGGAAACCAATGACTATGGTTTCACTTGATTTGAACTTAAATTGAGTAAGTTATGATATTTTAAAACTAAAGCCTTTTGTGACAAATTAAAATTTAGTTAATGATTGATTTAATTAAATAGAGTTAAAGTCGACCCAACCAAATAGACCCAAGGACTATTCTCTTACTCTCCCCTTAAGTAGCCTATATAATTAAAAATAATTTACTTAAATGGGTTTAATTGAGTAAATTGTCCCAATTGGGTCAAAATAAGATTTGACATATTAATGTGAACCTAATGATACATGGGCTTAAGATCTAAAATTCAAAATATCATTGGGCTTATTTTTCCCTATAGCTCATAACTTAAATGGGCTTTGACATGATTAATTACTTAATAGGTTTTCAAACCAATTCAAGACACAAATTGAATTAACAAATTTAAAATGAACTAAACATAGATATAATAAAATAGAATTGACTTATATAACTATAATAAAACCTAAATGAGATCAAGATCCAAAACATATTTTAACCCATTAATCTTTAGGGCCTATACCCTAAATGGGCTCTAGCAAATAAATTAAATTTAAATAAGCCTTAAACCCATGAAGGCCTTAAATCAATTAAAGACTTAAAATAAAGTTGAAATTGGACCTAGTAATCAAATGGGCTTAAGCCATAACAAATAGGACCAACTAAACATAATGGACCTAAGTTAATTAAATTAGATGGAAGTAATTTAAATAGACTTAAAATGGAATTGATAAACATAATTGGACTTAATTAGGACTAGTGGTCCTAGTTTCAAACATAATTAGGCTTACTGTTCTTAAAGGGCCTAAATACCTTAATTGGGCCTTAAGCAAAACTAGACCTAAAATTTAAATAACTTATTAGATTTAAGTGAATAAGCCTTAAATAGTTCAGGCCATAATTAGTTACAAGGTAATCAGGTCTAGATAACCTTAATTGGGCTCATAACTAATATAGGCCTTAAGTAGTTCAAACCAAGCTTAGAATAGAATTCAATCATTTAAAATAAACAAGTAACTCATATTTTTATCGTTGATGCATAAAACCAACTCAATTGACTTAATCAACACTTGGATTGCAATTTAAGAAATGTTAACCTTTTAAATATGCAGTAACTTGCCACTTGTGTGTTACTAGGGGTGGGAATTGCAGGGCGGGTCCGCGGGCTGACCCGCCCCACCCGCAAAAATATGCGGGGCGGGGCGAGCAATCCCCGCGGGCGGCGGGCCAACCCGCCGAAACTTCTGCAGTTCTGCACAGGTGCAACGGCTGCCGGCTGGAGCGGACGCTGGACCTACTGGACCTGGACATGACGAGGACGACATGACGAGCTGCCATGCCCTGCACCGCCGCCGCCGACTGCAACCCGCGAGGACCGCGACTGAGGACTGAGGACCTGCTGCGACGTGACCATGACCCCGACCGACGACTGGCGACTGCTGTGCAACACGACCGCGACCGACGACTGACGACTGGTGAATACTGTGCAGCATGACCGCGACCCGCGAGGACCGCGGCCGATGAAGACATCTGCGGATCGCTACAGCAGCCTTGCCAAGGCTGAGGTTGAGGGTTCGACCACGACCGACGACTGACGACTGGTGACTACTGTGCAGCACGACCGCGACTCGCGAGGACCGCGACCGATGAAGACATCTGCGGATCGCTACAGCAGCCTTGCCAAGGCTGAGGTTGAGGGTTCAAGTCCCTCCTTCCGTTCCTGGCTTCGGCGTTTAGTGGTAACGAGTGAAAAGCGCATATCTCGGCTTCCTTTGGACTAATACCCTGTCTTCTTACCTATCTGTTTGCTTCTCACTGATTTTTGTTTCCTCTGTGTGCTCCATAAGCTCCGTTGCCCCTAATTGCCACCCTCCATTTTGGAAACAGTGGGTCCTTTTTCTTTAGACTCGCTATTGACTATCTATCTTTGTGGACAAGTTTGCATAAAATGTCCAATGCAACCACATCTATAATATAAAATCTTCAAGCCTTCATATTGTATTCTATAATCTTGGTTGTCAATCCTAATCGTATGAACTAATGGTTGATTGAAATTTGCTTGAAGCAATCAAATCACGAATTTTCCTAAGTGCATGAGGATTATAGTATTCTAATGGCAGTTCGTAAATCCTCAACCATACAGCCACCAAATTAAAGGAAGCTTGAGATGTTTTGAAATTTGGCTCCCATTTCCTTATAGTTAGGAAGTAATCCTTTATAGACCATGGGCCTTCTTTAATAACTCTTCTAAAATCTTCTTCTGTTTGAAAGGAGATTGAGTAAAAACCAAATCCCAAACTAATCATAGAGAAATTGGAGAAAAAAAAAAAAACAGATTTGCTTTTTGGGATAGCATTTTATATCCAAGAGATAGTCCAGTGATTTTAATAATAATGGACCATTTCCAAGAACTATGTAAAATCTGTATTTCTCTTTTTGAAAAAGAGATTGTTTGTGTACTTTGTGTTTGATCCACAATCTGTGTTTCATCTATTTCACTATTGCCTAGATTGCTGTCTTCTTTGGAGGAATTAATGGAGGATAGTAGAGGAAATTGATTTTAAAAGGAAAAAAAAAAAAACTTTTCTATAACGCTATGCTTTAGCATGAAACAAACATGTGGAAAACATCTTCATTATTTTGTGGTACATGCACGGATACGTGTTTTCCTCAAGTAATCTTATTCCATACATGCAATGTCTCATAGTAACACCATCCACTTTTATTTAGATGGATGATATTAGCACTATTAAGAGTTCTGCACCTGAACTTACTCTTTTTACTAGTAATTTCTTTACTGTACTAAATTTATCATTTATTCACATATGATAGCACGAAATGTATAAGGTCAGCATGAAAAAATGTCACATGAAGCTCATGTTGAAGTGTCGCTATAAAAAGAAAAGAATAGCATAACCCCAAAACAAAATGCTTACTAGAATTAGTGTATGGTAGTTTTATTGAAATATGGTATGTTGTTTGTGCTTAGTAAAACTTAATTTAGGCAAATCTCTTCATATCAAGTACCATTAAATCCATGACTTACTTGTTTATTTATTTTTGGTTGTGTAGGTGAAGAAATCTTATCTGGAGTTAAAGCATGTCAACGCGATATTGATTGTAGCTGGTACTGTCCAGCAAATACAGTTCCAATCTGCAATGACAACACGGGCAAATGTGACTGTTTGCCACATGCCAAGATACCTTCGAAGCATGGGGTACCGGCGGTACATTGACGTACTTGTAATAATGAGCAAGGAGTATACTACAACTTGAGTATTAGGGTTTTGTTCTACGTAATATACTTAAACAAATTAGTATAATGGGATGAAAACGATATGATGCATATTCTTGATCAGAGTGTTATGATTAAACATACCTGATAAAGTTATTACTGGGCTATTTTGCATTGTGAATAAACCATTGCTATACAAGTGCTTTCGCTCTCTCTCTCCTTAAACTTCTTAACAAAGCATGTCTCTTCTTTATAAATCTGTTTCCAACCTAAATTTGCAAATCTACAACTAGTGATCTTAATATTTTCCTTAGATCTACCACAGTCAATGTTAGATGTATTTTTTTTTTCCAACATCCTCACCATTATCAATCTATTGTATTTTGTTTCCACCACACAAGTGTACCTTGACAAATTTGATTAGCATGAAGATTATGTTAGATATTAGTTTATCAATAGCATTTAAGATTAATAGTTTTCTTTTAATTTTTTTGGTCATTATCTATTATGTGGGATTATGGTATTCCTTTTGTATTGAGATTTATTATACTTGCCAATTGGATGGCTTTTATAGTTTAGGGAAAAAATGTTTGTATTTCCTGAATAAGATATTTTGACTCTTGAAAAAATGTCTATTTAGTTTGATATTTTTACTCTACTCTTTGTCCACCAATCATATGATGTTAATAATTGATGTAATTCTTTTTTAAAAATAAAAGTCATGTTTACTATATGCATATATATATATATATATATATATATATATATATATAACTTAGTGGTTTGATTATAATATTAGCTAGCCCCAAATTATTGGGTTTCTAGGCATAAGCAAATATAGGTTACATTAAAATTTCTTATGATAAAAGTGATATTGAAAAACTCCAATCATTTGGATTCAATTAATAACATAAATGACATATTAAATAAAAAGGTGATTATTTAAGCTATTCAGGCAAAACTACCAAGATTACTCACATGAGCAATTGATAGCCTAATCAGAAAGAATAAACAACACATCACAATTGAAGCAACGATAAATCCAAGGGCAAACATGAATTGGTTAACACATTATTTGACCTAATCGAAGCAACCAACAACTACCCATGCTGAAGCCAAACGAACCTACCAACACTTTAAAGGAAAGGCATAATATTTAAGCTAAACTTGTGTGTGTAGCCTCTAGAGAACGTCATATACACTCAAGATTAGAAAGGACCAACAACACATTGATACTCAAGCAGCAACAAACTTAAGCCAAAAGCCAAACTTGGTTAACACTTTATATGACCAAACCAAAGCAACAAAAAACAACCCAAATTAGAGTTAACTGAACCCACCAACACTAGCATAAATGTACTACTTTCAAAGCCACACTTGATTATATGGTCACTAGAACTTCATAGATTACTCAAAATTAGAAAGAATCAATGACACATCGAAGTTAAAGCCACAAAGAACCTAAAGTGAACATAAGTTCGTTAACACTTCATATGATTAATTAAGCACAGCTATGAACAACCCAAGTTAGAGCTAACTAAATCTACTAACACTACATAAGCCAAACATGAGTGTGTGATTCAAAGGAGGGGTATTAAAATCAATATTAAAAGTACTTGTAGAAAATATTCACTTATTATTATAATTATAATGCATCTTATATACATAAAAATAAATATATCATCAATCCAATCTAATACTAAATAAAAAGTTAAAGTAAACTTCTTTTATATATTGATTATGGATACTTGATATATTTTATAAAAAGTTAAAAGAATAAACTTTTTAATATTTTATTATTCATGTATGTCAAAGTGTTAATGTCAATTTAAAAAAACAAATGTAACCAAAACATAAAACTCATATAAGTTTTATTATTAACAAAAATAAATCATAAATGTTTAAACAAAAATTATAAGTAAAATGAAAATGACAATCTAATATAAATAATGTAGTATTTAATAATTTTTATGTTGATTTTGTAAGTTATTTTAATAGTAATGTCATAAAAAATATATACACATATATGATTTTTAAAGAAAAATGATTATTCAATACTATTGATTTCTTTTCGTAATATTAATAGTGAAAGATGATGTTAGTACTTTAAGTAATATGAATTTCTCTTATTAACTAATATTTTATACAATATAATTGAAACACTTATAATATTGAATATAATTATTATTTATTATAAAGTTACTAATAAATAAATTGTGTTTATTAAGAATTTATTTACTTAACTATCTTTTTTACTAATAAAATTAATTTTACTAGTTATAGCGAAAAAAAAGAGAATGATAATTATTTATTGAGAGATAAATAATAAATACAACTTTAAAAGGTAAAAATAACTCCAATGAGAATCAAACTTATGACCTTGAGTATGTAAAACAACCATCTAACCACTATGTTATATTAATTCTATAATAAAATTTACACTTAAAAATATAAATATAATATATATTGTTAATTTTAAAATAAATTTAATTAAATATTTTTTCCCTAGAATCGAGGGGGGTTGGGGTCACTTTCAGCCCCCCCACCCTCTTCGGTCTGCCCCTATATGACCTTAGCTTATAGGCTCAAGTCATGCTATCATAGGTGTTAATAGTCTATAATTGTATGAATTCAAGAAAGTAATCAATCAAATCATGAAAAGGCTAAACAATTATACTAATCATATAGGCGTGCTGTAACAGTGAGTAAAAGATCAATGTCCATAGGGGCTCTAACTAAGGACTAGACTAAACAAAGGAGAGGGCCAATTTTGGCTTGTGAACCAACCTAAACCGGCTTGACTGATTTGGGGCCTTGAACCAACTTGAAATTGAAATTAGTCCAATAGGTAAGAACCACTGGGCTGACGATTCGAAGGTCAGGTTGCATTACATAACTTGGCTAACTGATTGGCCTTGAATCGACTGTCAACCATTAGTTTATGTATGGATTGAATCGGTAGGTTGGGTCGGCTGTAATACATCCACATATATATATATATATAAACATGGATGAAAAAAAAATAATCTAAAAAAAAAAAAACTTGTAGGGCCAGTTCAAGGCTCAAACCAGCCCATGAATCGCTGGGTCAAGGAAACTAGCTTGGCCCTTCCCCCTTAGGCCGGTTCCAATTCCACCTCTCACTCACCCTTAACCCGACAGTTCTTAGCCGGTTTTGAACTGGCCTATGTTGAGACTAGGCTATAGTAGTTTTACTTAAGCTAAGTGACCAAAAATTGGTTTAGAGGAAAGAAAATGAAAACTATAAAACTAAATTAACAAGATTCATTGGGAGTACTCTACGTGATTAAGTTATGTGATCATGATTTCATTATCCTCTAGATTGTATCATTTATGTTTTGTAAAAATAATTGAATTTGGTTATTTAGGTTTTGACTAAATTCACTAAAACTCACTCCCCTTCTACCATTGCTAAAATTGTAATTATAACATAGACAATTTTTCATGGTAGTTAATCTATGATTATTTAGTTTAATGAATTATGTAAAAATAACTGAAGCTAATGATGACCTCTTATTTTGTTTGTGTAATTCATTTAGTTTAATGAATTTAATTCTTTTTTCCCCCCACGACCTGGGCTTAGTTGCACATATATTTCATCCGAGGTTCGTTCTCACGTGTACTTTTTTTCCACACGTAAAATATTGTGTGTTCTTTCTGACTTTGTGCATTTTTGCTATTACAAATACAAAAAATTCACATAAAAATGGTATAAAAATGAGGCGAAATATTGTAAATAGTATTTAAACCATTTAGCCTCAGTTTTTTCTTCTTCTAATTTTTATGCGACTGATTCATTTTATGCGTATTTAATAACTTTTTCATTGATTTTGACCAAAAAATACTTAATAAAATGCTTGTGAGGGCAGCTTTTAAATGGAAAATATTGCATAATTTTACTCATTACCAATCGGGTAATCCGATTAAATAATATTGCTGTTTTTTAAATTCACGAAATAGACTATCCGAAAAAATTATTCCAAAAATAAATTGCAAAGACAGCAACTCGATCCACACCTTCAATAATTTTCTAATTATTATTATTTTTTATCATTGATTTTTTTTATGAAAAATCATGTAAAGAAAATTAAAATTTTTCAAATTAATTTTTTTGTTTTTTAAAAATTAAAAGTTTACATAAAGAATAATAAAAAATAGTTTTCATAAATTTAAAAATTAAAAATTGATTTAAAATTTATAAAAAAAAAATCCACACCTCTTTATGCTTTATCTTATAATAAACAAAAAAAAAGAAAAAACATGAGTATCATATCATAATTTTGTTTCTTTTTTTTTTTAAATCAATCTAGTAGTCAATAAATCATAAAAACATATCAATTTGGTCCTTATAAAAATACCAAATAGCAACATTGTTTGACCTCAACTATAGTGGACTTAAATCAATCTTTTTTATATATATTATGGGCTTCATAACTTTATATGAACAAAAAGTTATGATTCTTTAAAGTTGGAAAAACAAATTGCATCAATATCATTTTTTTTTCTTTTTTATTTTGTTTATTATAACATAAAGTATAAAGGGGTGTGATTTTTTTTAATAAATTTTAAATCAATTTTTATAATTTTTAAATTTAGGAAAATTATTTTTGTTATTTTTTATGTAAACTTTTAATTTTCTTTACATAATTTTTCATAAATTTTTTTAATGATAAAAAAAAATCAAATTGTACTAAAGGCATGGACATGGTACACACCTTCAATACAAGTTCCTGAAGGTGTGAATTTGGTTTGTGTTTTCGCAACTTATTTTTGAAATAATTTTTTTGGGTACTCTATGTAATGCCCCGAAACCCGTGCTACGCTACTATCTGCCACATGTCCTTATCTCACGAGAACACATTAAGGCTTTGAAACAAATCCAATAAATTTTAACCTATAACTCCTATAATAAAAGCATTTAATATATCTCCAAAGTTTAAATAATAACTTAAACCCTACCAAACATCTAATGCAGTTGAAGTCTTTAAACACTAAAAACAACAATTTTCAACAAATACTATATATTACAATTAAACATCATAATTCTTCATAAAACTTAATCACTATAATAATAATGTACTCTTCGTCTTCATCTCTCTATGATTCAACTAAACCCAAGTCATCTTCTGGGTTCTCATCTCTCTCAACACTTGTATCTAAAAATAATTACCCAAAAGGTAAGCTAATGCATAGTACGTATAACACAAACACATATGCATGACAAACATAAATGAGTATCACACACATCATGCAGAACTTAAACATAAACAATCATTTCATAATATAATTTTAGCCCACAAGCAAACAATATGGTACTCATGACCCCCTTAACACACTTGACACATTGGAGCATGTCTTGGTGATGAGAATTGCCACTACGAGCCCTACACCCAAGATTCCTTAATCCTTAAACTTAGTGATGGGAACGGCCACTACAGGCCCCACACCCATGTACACTTAAATACTCGAACAACATCTAACCTAGATCATTTCCAAGCATGGTCCATTAGGGACAATGTCACACAAGGATCATTGGGGTGCTCCCTAGGGATCTACCATTACGGGCCCCTAAGCCGAGCCAAGCACATACAACATATCACTTAAATACTTAAATCGAATTGTTCACTTAATCAATTTCAAGAACATGTACTAACGTAATCAAACATAGAACAGCACACAAGTTACACGTACCTTGGATCCTAGTTTTAAGCACTTCCCGGTCTTGTACTTAACCTAATTGGAAATCTATACACATTAACATACTCTTCTTAGTATTCAATCTAAGATAAATATCATTCATAATCTCCTTAATCCTATTCATTTAATTTCTCTAAAGCTTTATTAGTTATCTAGGTTATGTAGAAATTAGTTTAAATTGAAGTTAAACAAACATATAATCATGTTATACTTTATTCAACACGGTTATGTTAGGGACCATGTTGCTCAACATGAGTTAAAGCACAATCGTGTTAATGGTCGTGTATCTTTCAATGTACAACTAGGCTTCAACACGGTTGAAACATGGTCGTGTTACTCTTGACTCAACACGATCGAAACACGACGGTGTTGAAAGGCCATGTATCTCTCGGTACATCTTTCACACTCAACACAGTCTAAACACAATTGTGTTGGAAGGTCATGTTGCCCTTAACTCAACATGGTCAAAACACGACCGTATTGGAAGGCCGTATATCTCTTGGTATACCCTTTCATTTCGATACAGTCAAAACATGATCGTATTAAGAGATTGTGTTACCCTCGGCGATCTCCACAAACCCTCATTCTCTTACTTCAATTCCTCTTAAACCTAATCCTTTCTATTATTAAGCTTAATTATGTCTCTAAAATTCGTAATTATAAATAAATTATACATATTAGATTATTCACTTCAATTCCACAAATTGAAAATCTTGGGTTTGTTGATTCTCGTTCTCCTATCGTCTTTATTTAAACTTTGTGTTTTGCACGAGTAAGCTATCCACATAAATTCTGAATTCCATAATCCTAATTTAAATTTCTTACAACATCCTTACCTAAAGTTTTTTAGAATTAGACCTCTTTGTGTCCTTTCGCCTTAGGTTCCTTTATAGGGTTCCTTCTCTTTCTCTCTTGTTATACGGGTGTAAAGTGTCCAAGTGCAAAAAAAAAGAAGAAACACCCTAGGTTATTTTGTTTTTATAGTTCAACCAGGAAAAGATGAATATGCCCTTGTCCCATTTTCTTATTTACAATATTGCCATTTATTATGTTTATATATATATAAGATAAAAGATTAAAAAAAATGTATATTACACTCTATTTAGTGATTAAAAAAAATATTACTTTAGTGGATTCCCCTCACCAATCATTTGTAACTTAAAATTACAGTCGACTGGTTTAGAAAAAAAACAAAGGTTGTTCAATTTGATTTCTTCTATTCACAAGCCTCCCTCCTAGATAATGAGTTTAGAAGGACTTTTTAGCAGGACATAAATGGTCTTGGAAATTTTTTCCTCATATCTTCTTGACAGGTTTATTTTTCCTTATTATTACATATAGTAATTGGGTTATTATGATCATTTATTTAATTATTTATTTTTTTATGTTTAGAGTGGATTGGATACCTATAACAAAGGTATTTGCCTTTTTTGCATTTTTTGGAATAAAGCAAGAGAAGTGTTTGTATTTTTAAGTTTGGGAAATTTAATGCCTTAAGTTTTAATTTTTATATTTTAGTGTTTGTATTTTCAAATGACTTCAATTTAGTGTCTCCATTATGTGAACAGTTAATAAATGTTAACTTATTTTGAGGTGGCATCCACATAGCTTTTCTTTTACACATGGATTAAGTAAAAGCGGAACTGGACAAGCACCAAATTGTAAAACTTAAAACTTGAAGCACTAAATTGCTTCAACTCAAAAGTAATGATTCTTGTTTTTCCTCTATCGTGTATTAATTTTACCAAGCATTTTTAGATCAAATTGTTAATAATTTAAAAATGATAGTTTTTCTTACTTATTATGGATTTATTTCTTTTATAAAATATATAATCAAACTTTATAATTATGATAATTCTTAATAACCTTTAATAAAAACCCAGTTTGTTCAATGAAGAAATATTTATTTTATGCAACTATATGTTCAAAATTCTTTGTGTTTTAAGATTTTATTATTTAAATTTTGGTAGCATCTTAGACATCAATATATCTAATATTATTTATATCCTTTGATTGTATATTCTAAATAATGACTTTTCGAAACCAAGGATATTGATATCTTCAAGAATTTAATTTTGGGATTTCCAAATATTGAGCATTGAATTACAAAATTCAAAATATATAAATACTAAATTTTAAATTGTATATCATTTCAATAATTATATTGATTCTTTTACAGTGTTATTAAGCTTTCAATATTTTTAAGTAGTAATACTTTTTTCAAAGTTGTGTTTCGAAATAAAATAGAACTATATTGTTATAAAGTCGCATAAATCATGTATATGCCTTTAAGTAACTACTGTAAGTAATTTTTTCTTGCCATCATCTCCCATTGTCCAATAATTTCATCCAATTTTCTTCTATCGTCCAATAATTTCAACTATTCCTCACCTTGCTCTTACAAACCTATATTTACAAACTCACAAAAATTATTATGAAATAATATTGCAAACTTATACAATATCACAACATGTGATCTTCAATGGCCATACCCATATGTAAAAGAAAATTATTATATTGACACATTTGTATTATAAATTGACACAAAGCTACACTTCTTCTTTCATCTCTCTTTCTCCTTCCTCTAACATTCTTTCTCCTTTGTTGCTTTAATTTTTATGTAGCTTTCACGGATAGAAGAAGAAATGCTTGTACATTTACGAGGAGTGTAGGAATATCAACAGGAGATCTTTCTAATTTTTTTTAGCAAAAAAGTTTGATTAGGCTATATTTTGATTTTTTTTCATAAATTTTTTTTTTCCTATTATGTTACTTTTAATCCTTCCACAAAACATTAGCTATAATTCTTTACAGTCTTTTATTTTTATTAAAATACTAATAATTGTTATTAGTTTGTAGTGTGATAGACATGATTTATGTAAATGTTGTTGTATGTAACATGTGAAGAAGATTGACATTATGCGCACTAAAATTTTGTATTAGTTTTAAGTGTAAAATTTGGTTTATTATTTAAGTCATTTCAAAAATTTGTTATAATTAAATAATTGTTAAAAAATTAATTTAAAAAATACGTGTTAATGAAAATGTTAATATTAAATTTTATTATTTGAAAACATTAATTGTAATTCCTTATACTCTTTTATTTTTATTAAAATACAAGTAATTGTTATTAGTTTGTAGTGTGATAGACATGATGTATGTAAATGTTGTTGTGTGTAACATATAAAAATGTCAACATTATGCACACTAAAAATTTCATATTATTATGAAGTGTAAAATTTTGGTTTTTTTTTTTTAAATCATTACAAAAATTTGTTATGATTAAATAATTTTTGAAAAAATTAATTTTAAAAAATATGTGCTAATGAAAATGTTAATATTAAATTTTATTATTTGAAAACATGCAATTCTTTGTAGGCTTTTGTTTTTATTAAAATACCAATAATTGTTATTAGTTTGTAGTGTGATAGATGTAATTTGCGTAAGTGTTGTTGTATGTAACATGTGAAAAATATCATCATTACGCACACTAAAAATTTTGTATTATTATTAAGTGTAAAATTTTGGTATATTAATTAAAGCATTGTTATAATCGTTGAAAAAATTAATTTTAAAAAATACATGTTATTGAAAATGTTAATATTAAATTTTATTATTTGAAAACAATTTTAGGTATGAATTGATTAATTTAAAAAATTTTCAATTTTTCAATTTTGATATTTTTCAACAAACTTACGATTTTTTTATTTCAAAAAAATTAAAAACTTTTCTTATAGACTATTCTTTTTCTATTCATATGTAAATTTGCAAAAAAAAAAAAATAATCAATTTTATTGAAAATATTTAAAATTAAAAAAGTATTTTTTTTTTCATGTAGAGAAGGACTTTATGAAAAAGTAATTTTTTTTTTCATTGTGCAAATTAAATGGAGCATGAACCTTTTGATCGATCAATTTTGATGCGACGGGAAGGATATCATTCACAGGTCATTTAGGATAGAGAGGTAAAGCACATGTAACTCGTGAAATAATCACTTTATATTACATTGACAATAATACAACATTTTACTTATTTACTTTTAGGATCAATCATGGCTTGTCGTTCAACATCACGAGTTATCATTTTAGCATGCAGAGAATATTATCCTAGTTAATCTATGGATGGAGCCACATCTATAGTTGGCAAAATTCTAAAGTGTAAATCTACTACCATTTATATAGTTAGATGGGGACATGATAACTGCTACAGTTAAGTAAAGGCTAGAAATGCACACATTTCACATGCTTACTGGGGACTTCATTATCACTCTACAGGATGTTGAAGTTTAGCTAGGTCTCCTAATCAAGGTGCAAAGGATGAGGTAGAGGCATAATCTGCTAACATTTAGCAACAGTAGCAACTAATTCCTACACACCGTAGGACCACGGGACGTAGATAAACCCAAAGTTGGACTCAAGAATAGGAATATCTGATATAGGACTAATAGCTCCCATCAAATGCCGATGAGATGAATGATAACTCGACCCCAATGCCTAATACATACGTCACACCACATCATCATTCTATTAGTGGTCCTTTCCCTACACTAGCTACTTCGCAAAAGAGATGCTTTAATAAGCAACCAATATATCAAGGTGAATCTTCGTAATATGCTACAAATTAGATTCCAGTGCCTCTTTTTGACATCGACAATGCCCCTTAGTACCATTCAACACAGGAGTCATAAGCTCCTCCTACTCTAGATGCAAAGCTGGCAAGAAAGCCTACAAATGCATTTTCACGGCCGACATGATAGTTCAATAGGAGAAGGAACAATAGGGTATATGATACTATTTTATCTTATTTATTTGATATGTAAATCTTTCATTGACATTTATGATTAATATAAATTACTATTTGAAATTTATAAATTTATTAACTTTGTTTAATAAATTATTTTTTTCTATTTTTATATCTACGTGTTTACATTTTTTTAACAATTATTTCTAAGATTTTTTTATAATTATTTTTAAAAAATTTATTTATGATTTTCTTTGCATAATTTTTCATAAGTTTTTTTCAAATTAAATTTTTTTATTTAAAAAAATTGAAAGTTCACATAAGAGTAGAAAAAAATAATTTTCATGAATTTAACAATTATAAAAATTGATTTAAAATTTATACAAAAAAATTAAACATTTGCTTAAAGGCACGAACTTTAGTTTTGCCAAATTTAGCTCAACTGAAGGTGTGTTTTGAGTTCGCGTCTTCACAACCTATTTTAGGAATAAATTTTTTGAATACCCTATTTCTTGATAATTTTTTTAAATTAGTATATTTCAGTGGTTTTTCCCAAATTATTCTACTATATTTTTCTTATTTTATATTATTTTACTAATACTTAATTAGCTTTTTGTAATATATGTATTTGTAAGCATATAGACTAAACATTTCGAGGGTTTAGGCTTGTTGATAAGTCCTTAGATTGTTATTTGTTATAATATTGTGGGAAAATTATAATTCTAGTCTTTAATTGCCACATTTTCTGTTTAAATACTAAACTTTTTATTTTTTTTTAATTTCATTCTTCATATTTGTAAAAGTTTATAAATAAGTCCGTCATTAGTTTATCATTAATTTTTACTTTAAGATTGACACATGATATGATCTAATTGGTCAAAATAAATTATTTCAACCAATCAAATGGTGCCACGTGACATTTTTTAGTAGAAAAATTAATGTCATTATTAAAAGGACTCGTTTACAAATATTTACAAATGTTAAAGACTTGAATGCAAAAAATTAAATGTTTAGGACTGAAAGAAAAAAGATAACAAATGTTGAGGATTAAATTTGTACTTTTCCCAAATATTATTAGCTATTAATGTTTGTAAGTAACCAATATTAGCGATGTGTTATAAATCAAAGCTTGGAATAGGATTTTTGAATAGTAACAAGTAATTTGGAAAAATACTTTAATCTAAGTGTAGATATACTTAATAAACTTTAAAATACAACAAAGAACCCTCCTTAAATTTTGATAAATTAACAAAATAAAGAATATTCACTTTTTAAGCAAAAAAAAAAAAACACATTAAGCTCAAAATTTATAGGCTATTAAAATACATTTTTATAAGTTCAAAAGGGTAATTCAGCACAAAGATAAAAATTTAAGGGGTTAATTATAATATTTTTAGGATTATTTTCTAATTTATCAAAATTTAAAAGGGTCACTTGTTATATTTAAAAGTTTAGGAGATATATTCATACCTATTTCAAAGCTTGGGGGGGTTATTTACATTTTCTCGAAATAATTTTTTTAACTTAAATTTATATATGATGTGATGCAAATGAGCTTATTTAGAATTGAATTGGAGTTTATGAAGTCACTCTTTCTAATTTCTAGTGTCTTATATTATGTAGTTTGAGTTAATTTACAAAGAGAATCTTAATTAGTGCTAATATTGGTAGTAGGCAATTGGAGTACTAAATTCCTCCAGGTTCATAAACAATTTACTACAAATAGACTTTAATAAATCTACGCTTCAAATGTTCCTATTTCTTTTTATCATTCATTTTTGTTACTCTCATCTTGCATGTATTCTTTCTACGGATGAGTAGCTTGAAATTCTATAGAAATCTTGCTATTTTGGAATCATTTTGTTTGATTTAAGCACACATCTAATAAACTAAATTAAAAGTATGATAAAGAAATGTATAAACTACTAAATTACTATTTTTTTTTTCAAAAAAAAAAGGATAGTTTAACAAGTTCAGCAATAAGATAAATAACCTTTATTTTTTGGATAATTGATAATTTTATGGAATGATAGAAAAGTACAATGAGCAAGTGAAATAAAATTACAAATGCGTACAATCAACAATATGCGTAGCATTTAAGCTAAGACTACAACGGCTTAACATAGGATTGAATTTGGTGGGCTAACAGGCTAACCTTGAAAGGAGTTCCCCTAATCTCACTTTGTTCTAGGTTCGCCATATGTAGTAGACTATTGCTGCTATGGTAGCTCGCCAAGTCTGATGGATTGGTGAGTCCCCTAGTGCCTCCATAAATCTAGTAATTCCATGCCAATTGTTGGATGAGGCTAGGTAGTGTAGGAAGTCACACACTACATTCTAAACTTGAGCTGTGTAGTCGCATTGAAAGAATAGATGGGCATGGTCCTTTGGATGCCGATTACAGAGGAAGCAGGTAGTGGAATGCACTAGTCCCTAATTATGTACCCTGCCAAGGGTGGATAGTTTCCTTAGCCAAGCTAACCATAAGACAAAGGAGTGTCTAGGTAAAGAAGATTTGTTCCAAATTACTTTTTGCCATGATACGGTAGGCCTTGGAAGGTTAAGGAAACCATAGCCACTTTTGATGGTATACTCTCTTGTCATTGAGTGTATCCAGTGAAAACGATCTGAAGTTGCAATGTTCGATTTGAGGGAAGGTGAGATGCAGATGTTAGTCCAAAGGCGGGCCCTTTGGGATATACCATTCATTCCCATCCATAATGGAACATAGTCTCATAGTGTATGGAAAGCCCGCACTACTCATAGCTTGTGCACTAAACAATGTGTCCAGAGGTCTTATTGGGAGCCAAAAATCTGCCTACAGCGAGATTTCAAGGCCATTTTTGGGCTCCTAAATGAAGTAAGATCTTACCAAGCCTCTCAACTTTAGCAGTTTTTTCCAAGTCCATGAACAAATGGCTGGTGCTTTAGAGGACCAGAAGTTCTTGCCCTTAAGTAGAGTGGAATGAACCCATTCTGGCCATAAACTCTTCGTGCCCTCCTTGCATAGTCTCCATATGTGCCTAATTTGGATGGCTTGATTCCAAAGATGGATGTTTAGGATCCCTAAGCCTCCATTTCGTTTAGGCTTACACACTTCCACCCATCTGACCTTAGCTTTTGTGAAAATGTGCGGACTGCCACTCTAGAGAAAGTTCCTTAGTAGTTGTTCTATCCTTAAGATAATCGACTTAGGTAGAAGGAAAACGGAGCACCAGTAGACGTGCATGGAAAACAAGACAGATCTGATTAATTGAAGCCTACCGGCATAAGACAAATATTTAGCCATCCATGAGTTGATCCGTGATAGAGTGCGTTCCACTAACACCTCATAGTCCTGCTTTTTAAGCTTTGAGGAAATGAGAGGAACCCCCAAGTATCATACTGGTAGTTAACCCTCATTGAATTGAGTGGATTGTAGGATGGCCTCCTTAGTACTTGATGGGACAAGAGAAAAGAAAATGTTTCTTTTGTTATTGTCAACTTCTAATCCTGAGTTGGCTTGGAAATTCTTTAAGGTTTCTTTTACTAGGGATATAGATTCCATGTTGCCTTTAGCAAATATGAGGAGGTCGTCTGCAAAGCAAAGGTGGGTCAAGCATTCATTTTGACATCTCTAATGTAGTGAGAAACTAGGTTTATGGATTAACTTCCTCAATTGTGTGGAGAGGATTTCCATACACAAGACGAATAAGTACGGGGATATGGGATCCCCTTACCTTAACCCCCGTTTACTTGCGAAGAAACCTACCAATTCCCCATTAATGTTAATGGAGTATTTGGGTGTAGATATACATTGGCTAATGAGACTGCAAAAAATGAGGAGGAAACTGCATAGCCTTAAGTACCATTAAGATGAAGTCCCATTTGACTATATCATAGGCCTTTTGAAGGTCCACCTTGAGCGTACAACGAGGAGCTCCCATACGGGCATAACAGTTTGCCATGAGCTTTTGGGCCAAGAATATATTGTCAGTTATCTTTCTTTCTAGAATGAATGTTGCTTGCCCCCTCCCAACTAGAGTAGGCAACACCGATTTCATCTTTGCAGTAAGGACCTTGGAGATCGCCTTGTAGATCACATTACAGCAAGCTATTGGCCTGAAATCACCCAGTTTAGTAGGATTGGGCAACTTTAGGCACTAGGGTAATAGCAGTACTGTTGATCTCTTTGAGCAAGTGCCTTGAAATCAGGAACTCTTTAGTCGCAGTGATTATGTCCGCACCTATAATGTCCCAAGCCTCCTTAAAGAAACGAGCCAAAAATCCATCTAGGCCAAGAGCCTTCCCATTCGCTTGCGATATAAAACCCCATTTGATCTCCTCATCCAAGAATGTAGCATCAAGGGTGAGTTGTTGCTGTTCATTCAAAGTCTGGGGTATGAAGCTCTCCTTGTTAACAGGGATGCTAGGGGATGTAGGGGAATCATATAAATGCTGGAAATATTTAAGGACTTCTTGTTAGACCTCTCGATCCCCAGCCACCTCACTGCCATCATCCCTAGTCAATCTATGTATGGAGCTGCAGTTGTGGAAACTCTTCATAGCCTTGTGAAAATAGGCCGTATTCTTGTTGCCTAACTTCAGCCACTTTGTTCTAGATTTTTGTTTAAAGAAACTTTCCTTCGCCCCTCATAATGTGTAATACTCCTTATAGGCTATTCGCTTCCCCTCTAATATAGAAGTATCTCCAAACGCATATATGGTGGTTTGCAATTGAGCCAACCAATGCTTCGCACGTTGAACACGTTGTGAGATGTTGGAGAATTTAGAGTTGTTCAGACATTTGAGGCCCTCTTTAATAAGCTTGAGTTTCTTCACAACCCGAAACATGTGAGATCTCTTAATGTCCCTTTTCCATATGTTATTAACTAGGTCTTTGAAACACTTACGGTCTGCCCAATAATTGAAAATTTTAAATGTGCTCCTTCTAGCTATCAATTCGTACTCTATACGATCCGCTATTAGTGAGTGATCAGATAGGATAGGTGAGAGGAATTTTGCATGAGTATTCGGGTGCAAGCTCAGCCAAGGGAGGTTCACCATGGCTCAATCAAGTTTCCTAAGTATAGGCACTTGATTTTGTCTGTTTGACCATGTGAAGAAGTCCCCCGTATATCTTAAATCTTCCACCTCCAACGTAGCTATACACCTCTAGAAGTCTAACATTACATCTGTCACCATAGCTCTTTCTCCATTTTTCTCCGTGACTAGTCGGGTTGTATTAAAGTCACCCATGACCAACCACAGTCTTTCTCCCATATTATGGACCAATGACTCGAGGTTCGACCACAACTCTTTTTGTTCCTAGTCATTATTGGATCCATAAACAAATGTGACCGCATTGTCACTGTGTGCTCTTAGGTTAGCCAAAGTACAATGTAGGAATTGCGCATGTTCTATTTCCACACGGACATCCCACTCCCTTGGCTACCAAGCAATCCAAATACGTTTCCTCGCCACAATATTGATCCATACTTGCCAACGTTGACCCAACATGTTCTTGATTGTGTCCTCATTGGCAACATTCATCCTTGTTTCCAACAAGCCTATAAGGTTAATACTATGCATAGTGCATAACTTCCTAACCTCGGAGACCTTGATGGGTCATTAAAACCCCTTATATTTCATGCTGCTAGCGACATGGAAGTACGGATAACCTTTATTTCCTCAAGAATAATGCTAATTTTCAGTTATTATTTCTTTTCACATGCCATCAATCATTCAAAAGACATAAACCATTCCATCAAATACATGAATAGATTCATGAATGCTGGTTTTGCTTCTTGCAATAATTTTTCCTTCTGCAAAACCTTTGAAGAAGCTTGGGTTCAAGATTAGAAATTTTTTCTGCCCCCACACAAGAACACTTGTGAGTTCTTGTATCACATAAAGCTAGCTTTTTTTCTTGGACATTTTCCAATGCACTCAATATCCCTTTCACAGGCTTCTACTATTGGAAACATTTCCAAACCCAAATACCAGAAAATAAAGTGAAATATCAACCATGACAAACAGTGAGTATAACACTAAGTAACAATTTGTTATTTTATTATAGGAATTGCAATTCGCTATACTGCTGGGACCTAAAGAACATGACTGGCCCAATGTTTGTAATTTATTTCAGCAGTTGGGCCCATTACTTGTTGATGGAGACAGGGGACACACGGCCTGAACACACGGCCGTGCTATAAATGATGGAGCCAGGGACACACGGCTGGACACACGGCCGTGCATATAGACCGTGTATAGAATGATGGAGACAGGGGACACACGGCCTAAACACACGACCGTGCTATAAATGATGGAGCCAGGGGACACACGACTGTGCATATAGACCGTGTATCCAATTCAAAGCCACAGACGTATACACGGCTTCCTCACACGGCTAGGAGACAACCGTGCTTCGCGACCGTGCCCTCAGACAGATTTCCACAGAAGTATACACGGCCTCACACACGGCCGTGTATCATGACCGTGTATAACGATCGAGTATCCCACAGAGGCTGACACGGTTCCGGGCACGGCTTGGGACACGGCTTGCGGAACTTTCACAGAATCATAAACGGCTTCGAGGCACGGCCGTGTATGAGACCGTGTACTAGGCTTGTCACTTGCCCAGAAGCGTACACGGCCTGAAGGCACGGCCGTGTATGCGACAATTCATAGATGTGTATTTTATTATTTATTTTCACGTGTACGCTTAGATTTTCCCCCTTTAGATATTTTACGGGGCCATATAAATACTCTTTTGTCAGATAGATTAGGGTTACGTTTTAATATACATTTGAATACACTTTGAGAGAGAGTTTTCTCCAATTCCCGGGTTGTGCGCAACCTAATTTGCATCAAAGCGTGTGTCTTTGTTGTGTGAAACCAATCCAATTTCGGATTCGTTTCGTTTTAGCTTCCGTGCTGCGTCAGTTGGTATCAGAGCAAGGTAATTTCCTGCGGAGATGTCGGCTAACGACGGTGTTGACGGCGGTCGTATTCTTGACGGTGTTCGAGGTACGGAAGTCCTACGTTACGGGCAACTAATACGAAGGGCGGTAGAGGAGACCATGGGTCAGAAAATCCGACGAGAGGAACAGCGTCGTGAGGCCTTGATCTATCGATCCAATACCAACAGTAGAAGGCAGATCTATTGGAGACGACTGGAAGGCGATCCAAGGAGTAGTTCTGTTACTTATGATACGGATGATGAAGGTGAGATTTTTAATAATCTGCCTAGGAGAAGAGGCCATGGTAACATAAGACGATACAACAGATATAATTACAGGTATAAAGATGAAATCTTTTCTCAATTTAATTATGTTGTATCCGAGTTTGATGGTACTGGGAGTTTGAAGGAGTTTTGGGTTTAGGTTGAGGATATTGAAAGATTCTTTGATCGTATGAGGATTCTTAAGGGAATGAAGATAGAGTTAGTGGAGAGTCGTTTGTGGGGTGATGTGTTGTATTGGTGGGAACGACTTCAGGGATTAAGACACCTTGAGGGTAAAGATCCAGTGAGGACTTGGTTTAAGATGCAATACTTGCTAGAACAAAAGTTCTTTCCCCTTGATTACGAGCGAATTCTCCCTCAAGAAATTCCACAAACACCTAAGCTTGTAAATTTAATTCCGGAAGTGCTTAAAGAGGGGATGGTCGAACAAGAGAAAAACTCAACCTGTGAAGATCATAGTACGTTGGTTGATGATGGTGGAGGCAGTGGAAAAGCAGTGGAAGCCTATGAAAATTGTGTTGGTGAGGAAGCTACTGTGGACTTGCCTTTGTTGAATGACGAGCCGGAGATGACGGTGACTGAAGAGTCGAAGGCTGGAGATACTCTGAGCATAATCATTGCACCAATGAAGGAGATTAAGGGTATAGAGTTTAATGTTTTACCCAAAAACTTGTACTTCGAACCAGAGGAAACGCTAGAGATGACTTATGGAGGACAAAATACAGAGAAAGAAGCTCATGACATTCTCAGTTATGCATTTGAGAGTGGCACAAATACTTTGGACACTAATGAGGCTTATCCAATTCCAACGAAAAAAGAAACTCAAGGAAAAACAGATCGTTATATGGGTAGCTGGTTAAAGTCTCAGCTACATGACAAGGCCATTGTGGTAACAAAAGTTTGTGGTTATTCAGAAAGGTCAAGCTATATTCGTGAAAATGCAAAGGCTTTACGGGTTGATGCTGCTAACATCAAAGAGAGTGTAGAAAAAAGCCTTAAGAGACTTGGCACTAACGACATTGATTTGCTGCAAATTCATTGGCCAGATCGCTATGTTCCACTGTTTGATGAGTACTCATATGATTTTTCAAAGTGGTAGACAAGTGTGCTTTTTGTTGAGCAGTTACAGGCCCTACAAGATGTTATCAATGAAGGAAAGGATCGCTACATTGGTGTTTCAAATGAGGCTACATGTGGGATAACGGAGTTTGTTCAAGCTTCTAAAGCTGAAGGGGTTCCAAAGATTGTTAGCATGCAGAATAGCTATGGTTTGCCTGTTAGAGCCCGATTTGAAATGGATCTAGTTGAAGGACGCCATCTGAAAATTCGCAACATAGGCCTCCTTTGTTATTCTCCATTGGGTGGTAGATCATTGACTGGAAAGTATTTGGATATCAATTCTAAAGCCGCCAATGAGAAGAGGTTGAACCTATTTTTTAGATACATAAAGAGGTACAACCGTTCCATCCATAGAACTATTGGAGGATCACTTTTTCCAATGGCCTATACCAAGGCACCTTCTCATGCGTTGGACCTAGTTTCCATTCCCAAAGGTGAGGAGACCTACGTAGCAGCAAAACACCTGGAGGAACAGTGCCACACAGTGGCGTCAGAAATCAAAGAACAAGTTGAGAAAGTAAATGAGCGATATAAGAAAATCGCCGACAGACATAGGAAGAAGAAGTTATTTGATGTGGAAGACCTAGTGATGGTGTTCTTAAGGAAAGAACGCTCCCCCGGAGATACATATGGCAAGTGGCAACTGAAGAAGTACGGTCCCTATGAAGTTGTACGCAAGATCAATGACAACGCATATGTTGTACAACTCCCGAAAGATATGAATATATCTTGCACTATCAATGTAGCGGACTTGTCACCTTTTCATGCCGATGATACTCCTCTATATCCGGATGAGAACTCGGGGTCAAGTTCTCCATTGGTGGGGGAGAATGATGGAGACAGGGGACACACGGCCTGAACACACGGCCGTGCTATAAATGATGGAGCCAGGGGACACACGGCCTGGACACACGGCCGTGCATATAGACCGTGTATAGAATGATGGAGACAGGAGACACACGGCCTGAACATACGGCCGTGCTATAAATGATGGAGCCAGGGGACACACGGTCGTGCATATAGACCGTGTATCCAATTCAGAGCCACAGACGTATACACGGCTTCCTCACACGGCTAGGAGACAACCGTGCTTCGCGACCGTGCCCTCAGACAGATTTCCACAAAAGTATACACGGCCTCACACACGGTCGTGTATCGTGACCGTGTATAACGATCGAGTATCCCACAGAGGCTGACACGGTTCCGGGCACGGCTTGGGACACGGCTTGCGGAACTTTCACATAATCATACACGGCTTCGAGGCACGGCCGTGTATGAGACCGAGTACTAGGCTTGTCACTTGCCCAGAAGCGTACACGGCCTGAAGGCACGGCCGTGTATGCGACAATTCATAGACGTGTATTTTATTATTTATTTCCACGTGTACGCTTAGATTTTCCCCTTTTAGATATTTTACGGGGCCATATAAATACTCTTTTGTCAGATAGATTAGGGTTACGTTTTAATATACATTTGAATACACTTTGAGAGAGAGTTTTCTCCAATTCCCGGGTTGTGCGCAACCTAATTTGCATCAAAGCGTGTGTCTTTGTTGTGTGAAACCAATCCAATTTCGGATTCGTTTCGTTTTAGCTTCCGCGCTGCGTCACTTGTAGCCCAGTACATCAAACACAACCCAACCTTTCCGTCCTCCGTTTCTTTTC
The DNA here is from genome assembly GCA_037954665.1 of Laguncularia racemosa. Taxonomy (NCBI): domain Eukaryota; kingdom Viridiplantae; phylum Streptophyta; class Magnoliopsida; order Myrtales; family Combretaceae; genus Laguncularia; species Laguncularia racemosa. Next base: position 1,013,288 of record JBBMOL010000104.1, on the reverse strand, counting down.
TTAATTTCAAATGAAGTCTCCGGAGATGAAATCAATGGAAGGACCGGCTTGATTTGCTCCACGATCCAATGGACGGTTGCTTTTGACATAGGTTTCTAGGGCATCTATGAACTTTGCCAAGTTCGGATCAATCAAAGTCCTGAAATTAAGGATTTCAATCCTAATTCATTCCACACTGAGACCAATATCAGATTATAAGGATTTTAATGAAGATTGATGTAATTTTACACTTTGAGTGCAATGGCTAAAATTGGGTAAAACATCTCTTATTTTATTTTATTTTTAATTTTTAACTTCTCATTGATTTTTTTTTTTCTCATTTCTGAATCACTATAAAGGATACAAACTAACATGTAGATTCCCCATAAGACATTCTAACTAACTATCCGTGAGGGTATTTGTGCACATCAGCAAAAGAATAACGGTATGCACAAGCATTTCTAAGTAACAATTTGCTATTTTATTATAGGAATTGCAATTCACTATACTATTGGGACCTAAAGAACTATGACTAGCCCAATTTTTGTAATTTATTTCAGCAGCTCGACCCATTACTTGTAGCCCAGTCCATCATACACAACCTAACCTTTCCGTCCACCTTTTCTTTTCTTAATTTCAAATGAAGACTCCGGAGATCAAATCAATGGAAGTTCCGGCTTGATTTGCCCCATGATCCAGTGGTTGGTTGCTTTTGACATAGGTTTCTAGGGTATCTGAGAAATCCTACTTTGCCATGTTCGCATCAATCAAAAGTCCTAAATCTTTTTTCTGACTTCCAACGGTTTTGAGGGGAATGGTCTGCATGGCCATGTAGTAATCATATCAAGCAAATCGTAATATGGTACTTAATTCAATCGATATAATAAAATTTTTATAAGATTTGACTTTATAGGGTTTAAGGTTGAGTTTTAAGATATAAAATAAAATTTGATAAAATTTAAAATTGGATTACATAATTTATAAAATATCTGATGAGAAAACTCAACCCAATAAAAATAATAACTTTTTTAAAATAATAAATTAATATTATAATTTATAATCAATATATTTTATTTTATTATTTTTATATTTATAAATTTTTACAATTTCTCGTTGAGCTAAAGAAAATTTCGAAATCGAAATTTCTAATTTTAGAAACAATAGTGCACCACTGATCCACCACGCTCTAGTCTCCACACGTGCTCATTTGGTCTGGTCTGGACTGAACTTTGTCCAGTCCTGGTCTAGTTACAACTTTGAGCTTGTAAGTTAAAGTTACATTACATTTACTTTTGCCTATTTTCCTCTATGGCTCTATGCTACTTGTACATTTGATTCCTACCCATTTCATTTACAACCCAGAACAAAAACTCTCCCCCTATCTTACCCTTGCTCTGCAACTTGCGTGCTTGTCGGAAAACGAAAACCCATCTCTCTCTCTCTCATAGTCTCTCTCTTGCGCGTGGCAACCGGCACTCTCTCAATCACTATTCTTCAACTCTCCTATCAACGGACGATAGTTGGTCTAGACCGAATGGATTAGACTTGCCCTAATAAAAAAGCCCCTCTTTCTCTCTCTCTCTTGCATGCGCGCTTGGCACTACTGCTCTCTTTGTTCTTTAACAATCAACTCTCTTGTTGATGGTTGTTGGGTTGTACCCGGTTCTAAAGCAACATTTCAGGTCTCTCTCTCTCTCTCTCAATTTCGAGTTGTAAAAGTTGATTTTTGTAATTTTTTGTTATTGTTGTTGTTGATCGAGTGAGGAGTACAACTATATGAGTAAATGGCTTGTATCGATGACGTTGTTTTGGTATAATTTGTGTCTTCAAACGTCAACACAACAATCATTTTTCTTGAGTGAAGATATAGTTTGTGTCCACTATAATATTCATGTCCAAGGATGATAGCCTATCCTATTATGATGAAATACAATGTGATGACATAAGTCAATTATCTAAATTGGCATGTTTTGTGAAAAGAAACCATGTTTTCAATATCAATTAGAAACAATCAAATCCTCATGTCTCTACTTTAAAAGTAAGGGCTAACCACCTATATATAAATGCTATTAGAAAAATCATATCATATTCCTAGTATCTTATATATAAATTCCTATAGGAGTGTATTGGTTGAGTGGCATCACATAGTTCCCCAACGTACTTTGAGATATCCTATAGAAAATCATGTTCATTCACAATGAATAGAGCTTCAACATTATGAGGCCACAAAAAACTTTCAAACAATAGGTGTAAGTCATGTAAAATTCATGTCAAATCAGTTACGTGCTCCATGGGATCTCCAAATCATTTTATCTTCAGTCAGGTCTAGCACATTTTGATTCCAGTGATTAGAGCACATTAAATGGTACTTACAAATAATTGTCATTGTGGTTTTACATGGGAGGGTATAAATGTGGACTTGACTACTTCTACACTTGCTTTAAATAAGAAAAGAAAATTGGAATTAGATAACACCTTACACCCACTTTCAGGAATCTGCACTAAATTTGCATCTTCGCTAAAATTGTTTGTTTCGCCTTCTGAATCTAAGCACAACCTTGATACCCCCACATGATTCCTACGAGTAATGTTTATTCCAAGCCTAGCTTGTGCTTGTTTGATTATTCCATTCCATATCTAATATTTTATATGAGTTTTCATGTTTTAGTTATTCCTTTATTTTTACTGTAATTAGGCAATTGTATAAATTAGGTGTTTATTCATCTTGTTTGATCCTATTATGAATCCTTGGTTTTCATACATTCATTCATATGTTCTCATTTGCCACATTGCCTACTTTAAATTTATTAAGAAGTGCTCTTGTTATATTTTAAAATCCATGAATATCTCCTTTGAGTTAGTTCATTTTCAATTTCCACCACTTTATGGGAGAAATCGCATCCCCTTTCTACACTTTTGACTTCTTTTCTTTTTGTCACAAAAGTTAATTGGCATAGTACTAGGCTAGCATATGTAATAAATGTTATATTTAAGTGTATAACCAAATATAATTGATTGGACAACAATAATTTGTTAATGTGAAATAGACGTCAGTTCTTTTCTTCCCCTTATGTCTCACTTACTCGTCTTTCATGCAGCCGTTGGCTCTAATATGCAATCTTTGATTGATGGTTTTTTTTTTTTTGGTAAGTATGTTTAATGGTATTTGTGGTACTAAAATATTTATAAATTTTATCATGCAATGTAGGAAAAATGGACATACATGAAATTGAGAAGAACATGGATGTAAATGAAGTTGAGGAAATTTCATGTCCAACATCTGAATTTAAAAAAGAAGTTACAATAAGAAAACCGACAGCTAAATCAACTTCTAAAGTTACAAGCAATGTTGATGTAAGTGATAATCTTAGCAAATGTAAGTCGACTTCTAGTGTGTAGAACGAGATAGTAAAAAAAAAAATGATGGGGAGTATTTTGCTATATGCAATCATTGTAATAAAAAACTAAAAGCACATAGATCAAATGGAACAAAGCATTTGTATAATCATTTGAAAAGGTGTTTGCAGAGATAAAAACAAGCAAACATAAGGCAATGTCTTCTATCTATTGAAAAAAGAGAAAGTGATGTTGAGAGTGGTTTAATGATTAGAAATTGGTCATTCAATCAAGAAACCTTTGGACAAAAACTTGCAAAGGCAATCATTGTTCATGAGTATCCCATTTACTTGGTTGACATGAGTGGTTTAGAGAGTATATTAGTAGCATTCAATCATTAGTAAATCATATCAGTCACACCACCATAAGGAAAGAAATTATGAGCATTTACAATAGAAATAAGGAAAAATTAGGAGTGATGTTAAAAGGATTAAATTCTCGAGTTGCAATAGCAATAGACGTGTGGACATCTAGTAAAAAAAGGGGATACATGATAGTGATGGCACACTTTATTGACAATAGTAAGAGGCTTTAAAGTCGACTGTTGAAGTAGGCTTCTTTATTACCACATCTTTTTATTTTATCTACTGAAAAAGTACATTTATATATTTCTGTTAATCTTACTTATATATCCAAGCAGTTTTGTGTATGCTCTAACTCTACATACAATAATCAGCACACTAATGTCATGGAGTTTGGATAGAAAATTATCTATAGTCACTTTAGATAATTGTTCCACAAACGATGTCGTGATCACAACTTTATTGTTGAAGCTATGAAGAGATGATCTAATTCTTCATGGGAAGGTAATTCATATGTGCTGTTGTACTCATAACTTAAACTTAATTGTAAGGAAGGTGTGAGTGTAATAGAAAAAGTAATAGAGAAGATTCGTGAAAGTGTTGCATTTTGATATGTAACACCATCACGAGTGGAGAAGTTTGGATAGGGATGTAAGCAATTGGATATTTTGTATTGTAGAAAGCTTTCTTTAGATTGCAAAACTAGGTAAAACTCAACATATGATAGGTTTGTCACAACAATTGGATATAAAGAAGTTTTCTAGAGACTTCACCATATGGATAGACACTACAAATGTCTTTCAAAAGATGATGACTAGCAGTTAGTAGAAGAAATTTACAACAAGTTGACAATATTTTATGAGATACCTAATCTTTTTTCTAGTACTCAATATCCAACAACATATTATTATTTTGAAAAGGTACATGAAATTAGGGAAGCTTTGATTGAATGGAAAGATTCTGCTAATGTTGGTATTAGTACAATGGCCTATAAATTGCTTGAGAAGTTTAAAAATATTGGAATGATATGTATATTATTATGGCCGTTTGTACTATTTTAGATCTATGCTTTAAAATGAAAGCTAAAGAGTTTGTGTTTGCTAATGTTTATGGAGTGAGTACTTCTATGGAGAAACATAATATTAGAAATACTTGTTTTGAATTGGTTCAAGAATATCAGTGTAGCACTAAATCTCATCACAATAAGAGCACTTGCATTAGCAGTAGTTTTTTAAGTTCTCCAACAAGCAATGATAGTGTTTCTAGTGGTTTTACAAGAAAATTAAGGTTGGTGCAACACTTATGCACTATTAATATTGATGGCCAGGTAAAGTCAAAGTTATGGCATTACTTAGAAAAACTTGTGTTGCCTTGGCTAGATAATTTTGATATCCTTAGCTAGTGGAAATCAAATGGAATCAAGAATCCTATATCGTAAGAAACAGCTAGGGATCTATTAGTCATTCTTGTATCCACAGTTACTTCTAAATCTACATTTAGTACTGGTAGATGAGTAATTATCTCACACGAAAGTCAACTCAATTCATATACAATAGAAGCATTGATGTGTATTCAAAGTTGATTATTATATGAAATAAGAGGTAAGAGTTTAGATTATATAATATTTTCATTTATGTAGTTATTCATAAAGCTTATATTGCCCATTATTTGATTTTTTAACATAATTTTTTTTCTTTGTAAATATAGAGATAATTGAGGAAGAGGATTGGATGTAAATTATACAAAATGTGTGGATTTAAGAGTGAATAAGTAAAAATATATAAATACAGAGTTTTTTTTAGTAAAATTTTAGTTGTTAATATAAGTTATATTTCATTACAGGTGGAGCTTTTTAGAGAATTGTGCTAAATTTAATTAAGGGATTTTGTGATTATGCTCAGTAATTAAAGAATTGTAGGACTTGAAAAAAATTCATTTTATAATTATGTGAAATTTTACATTTTCTTGTATACGTTTTCATCTATGGACTATTGGATTTGTTATTTGTAGTTTGCATCTATTGTTTTGTTTCTCTCTTAATCCTTACATTCTATATATAATGCAAATTATTTTTTTTTTATGTTTTTTTTATTTGATCTTTTATGATTTTATACAAATTAATATAATATATAATATATTTTTATATGATAAAATTTTATAAAATTTTGATTTATCTCTTTTTTTAATATAAATAGATCAATAATAAATAAATAATGATAAATAAAAATAAATTGAATTATGAAAAAAAAAATTAATCACATATTGAGTTGAGATCAAGCTAAGTACAGAATTTTTATTTGTTAAACAAAACAGATTCGTAGCTAAAAAACAAAACCATATTAAGTTAGGTGAGTTTTGAATAATTTATTATATTTCCAAATTGAGTTTGAATTCCAATAAACCCAATCTTATATTCACCTGTTTACATTCCTAAGTAGTCGCAATGGACATTAGGGTCATATCCTCTTGACTTAAAATCGATAGGACTACTTTAATATTAGCAAGTTAACCAAACCTATCTTCTTCCAACCATCATTAACTTCCAGCAGGTTCATCATTTTGGGAAGTTTTCTAGAGCAACTTTTCCTCCATCTCCTTTTGTTTCTTTTCTAGCTTTTTCAAGAAGTTTTCATTATTAAGTCATCCAGGTGCTAATAATTACATCCATGTGCCCGTAGCAGAATCATCTTTGAAGAAAAACATATTTTATCCGAATCTTCTTCAATAATAGTATTAATAGCGATTCAGGTAAAAGAAAAGTAAGCATAATTTAATCTTGTCTGTCAAGCTTAATTATAAAAGTAAAATACATGACCGTTTTATAGACAGGCTCCTTGGGCCAAAAAATTAAAAAAAAAAAAAAAAGCCATTTTCCAACCATGTATATTCAAAAGCCTAGAAACCCAATAACAGGAAACTATATAATTTCTAATATTAAGTCAAAAATAAATTTTATATTAAATTCACTAATCACATCTTTAATTGTTATCACTTAAATTTACTTATCTGCATTTCTAATCAAATAGCTATGTCATATTCTTAACTTTAGAAAATTAACTTTGTGGGGTTACTATTGCTTATGTGCATAAAATTTATTTTGAATTGGTCGATAATAATATGAAACCTTCCTAGTAACTAAAATCACAAATGTCATATTAATCCTTTTGGTGTATTTTTTGATATTTATTCAAATCATGTATTTATTAAGAATAAAATATAAATATATATATTTCCTTATTACAAAATTAACTACCTAATAAATTCCTATAAAGTTAAACTCATATACCTTTTGTTTTATTTATTTTTTCAAAAATACCAATTAAAATTTTATTTTCTAATGCATAAATATATATTTTTAAACAACTTTTCTTAAAAATACGTGAATTTTTATTTCCAATTCTCATTCCCCAATAAACAAACATATTATGAAATAAAAATAGATATAATACAAATAAAATGGTTTTCCAAGCATTAGACTTTAAATAGATATAACATTAAAAAAGAGAAAAAAAAGGCAATTAGAAAACAATCAAAGATGAGCTTGATATAAAATACTTTGATAACCACTAAAGCCATCTCCTCTTTTCTTTCTCTTACCCTCTCTTTCATCATGTCGGTTATTTGAAATCACTTTCCATGAACCTCATTTGTATTACATAAATTCATGTTCCAAAAATTAATTACGATTTTTTTTTTCAATTTTATTTTGATTATTTAGGGTTTTGGTTGAAGAAGGATCCATCTCAACTTTTCAAGGAACACAAGCAATAGAATCAAGAAAGGTTTAATCTTTTTTTCATGACAACATCCTCCAACATTATATGAAATTGATGAAAAAGAAAAGCAATAACAAGACATTAAGGATTATGTTGATAGGCCATTTCGACTATGAGCTTAGGCCTAATTCAAACCTATCTTCAATCTCATAGCTCGATTATAAGCCCAAGTGAGTCATTGATCTTTTACCCATAGCCTCTTAGCTCGATTAACTACAAGCAGGACTTTTCACAAGCTATGTTGCCCACTCTCTCACTACTCACATATCTCGAATGTGCAACCATGGGCATGCTCTATGTTATCAAGGATAATTGCACCTAGATACCACTTATAAACACCTGAAGTCGCCTTTTGGTAAAGGGATTGAAAATCTAAAGCCTTATTGCTATCTTTCTAATAACCTCCCAACTCTCACTAAAATTTCTAACTTGAGCATTAGAATGATAATGTCGAACAATCTCGACACCTCCCACAACTCTTAATTTCCTTCTGTTTTGCAAGTTTACTTACCCTTCTATTGAATCACCAAACAACATATTAGAATTTCAAAAAGAAAAAAAAATGAAAAATGAATTACTCAAAGAAAAAAGTGTGCCAATTAAGAACTATAATGTCACATTTAGTATGCTAGAATAGATTCAAAATGAAATCGCAATTCTAGATTCCATTCTATTTTCTATGTTTGGAAGCACTTTTAGAAGCTAAAATCATGATTCCTTAAAATCAACAATTTCAACTTTGTGAGGGAATTCAATTAAGCCTTTAAGGGGGTGGAATCACGATTTTAATTTATATTCATTATTAGTAATTGTTTAAATGACCTTTTTATCTTATCAATATAATATATTACATTCACTAATTAAGGGTATTTTTAATAAATAACATTCCATTCCATTTTATTCTATAAATATTTCCAAACATAAGAATGGATTTGACAATCTATTACCAATTCCATTCCATTTCAAATCATTTTTGCATACCAAATGTTGCACAAAAGTATATTTCATTTCCCATCTCACAAAAATACTTTTGGTAAGTTTAATAGAATGTTAGAATTGATGAAAGCAAAATTTCATTATAATATTTTCTCCTTTTCTTATATTTAATTTCATAATTTGATAACATGCTTTTGAAATAAATTTAAAGATTTCTTTGTATTTTTACTAAATAAAATTTTAGTATCTATTGTGCTAGGTTGCTAGGAGGTGGTTGAATCACTTGCAAAAGGAAAACATTTTAGGATGAGGGGAGGTGTCGAAGTTTGTTTTCGCATGACTACTTCGATGCCTAAGTCGGTACAAATATAAAATGGATAGAATATTAGAATGTCAAGAGTACGAGAGTAAAAAAAAGTCCCCTACCCAATAGTCTTCAACCTCTATTTATAGGCATTGTAAACGATCCCAATATAGGAAGTGCATTAATTCCTAAGATCCTCTCCTACTATTGTAAGGGCATATCTTTAATCAATCTCTTTCTTTATTTGTATCATTTTTCTTATGCTTATCTATTGTGGGGATAAATACGAAGATCCGAGTTGGAGGAGGTCAAGAACTTCAAACTTAAATCTGGGTAGTTCTATGTTGAAATGAAATGGGACAAGTTAGAGTCAGTGAGTGGAACTTGGATAGGAGTTTGAGTGGGTTGAAATGGGCCTTGAGAGTCTAAGCTTAAAATACTCTATCAATAGTATCTAACATTATATATATTCCCCGATTGATGTACTTCTTTTTCTTTTTTATAATTCAATACTTTTGATCTATAATCAATTTATATAATAAAGGATTTTTAGTTTGTTGGGAAGAAATAAAATAATGGCATTTTGCTTTTAAAAAGGTACAACCTTTCCTTTTATTATTAAAAATTTCTTATACATTTTTTAACTGTACATATAAATATATTAACTTTAATTTTTGAATACTGTTCTATATTTGATGAAACTTAAAGGAATAATTACCTAGAGCTAGACTTTTAATATGGAAAATGAGGAAACATATGTAATCATTATTCACATACTTTATTGTTACACGGTTTGATCAATTAAAAATACTAAGTTCCATTTACTTCATTTATGTTTTTCTTATTATTATTGAAGATTTATAGGAATAAAGTAATCGCTTGTCTTCATAGCAGAAGACTTTCTTAAGGAGGCATGATTTGATTTGCATCATGTGTATATTATTGTTGAGGAATTATCAATTCCCTATGTTTTTTTCTTTTTAAAAAAAAAATGTAATGAATCTACATATAGATATATCTTTATTATTTATACCCATATTATTAAAGTAGATAGCACCACCTTTGTGTTTTTAGTATTCTATTACTTTTATATATTTTTTTCTAATAGAGGACCTTTATATACACATATTTTACCTATATTAGTTCATGTAAGTTATCAAAATCGCTAATATTCATCCATTTAGTTATAAATTAGCATACATAGGAAATGGAAAATTTTATGGTCCAATCAGTTAAAAGTGATTGGATAGTATAATTACTTTTTTATATTACAATAAAATCATCTCTATTAATAGTAAAAAATAACTGTCGATGGCCTTTTGAGATCGTTGTTAGTTCTTTATAAATTGTCAATAATTTTGTATTAACAATTTTTTTAATAGTAAAACACCCTTCCAATTACAGTAAATAAGGATTGTTTATAGTAAAAAGTAATTATATTATCCACTCTTTTTTTAGTAACTAGATTGTAAAATTTCATCATAGGAGGTATATATGCTAAAATCAGAAATTGTATGAATTGTGTAAAAACTAGAAGTTACATGGGGTTATACTGAAATTGGAAGTTGTATATATTCTTTTAGGTTATTAATGAGAATGATACATTTGATAATAATATAAATTTCAATGTAATTATTTTCAATAAAAATAATACAAAAGAAGTAAGATGCTACAAAAGTATCTTCTAGTTTGATATTTAGACTTTGCATATACTTATTTTTAAACCCGCAATACAAGTGCATTTTATTATTACTTATTTTACTTTAATTTGATATATTTAGTTTTTGCAAAGACATAGAAAGTGCACTGTCCTCCACTAAATTTATATAATCAGAAAGTAGTAGTTACCTCATCTTTAAAACAATTATAAGTAAGTATTTAAGTAAATCTATATACAATATTGACTAGTTTCAATGCTGAGAAAAAAGAATCAATTTGCCTTTTTACCTTCTTTTTATCGAGGAGAAATTAAAAAAAGCATCAAATGGATAAAATTTTTACCTCCTTCCTATCTTTTTCACCTGCCTGACATACTAATAGGTGTGTAGATGTGAACTGAACTGCCCTAATCATTGTTGATTGTACCGACTGAGATCAAAACAGAAACCGCAGTGAAATTGAGATCAAAATTTCAAAGTAGAGAGAGAATCAAATGTAATAGTAATTCTGATATATTTAACTACTTAATTGCTAATGAATATAAAGGTTATTTATACCACTACATATTAGCTATTTAACAGAAATAACATATAACCAAATTAGCTATTTATACATGGCCCAATCACATAAATACAAGTGTTATAATATAAACACATACATCTCTTTACAATATAAACATATAATCTTTAAAAAAGACGAAAGAGAGGATCTTTTAATAGAATACTCACTATAATAAGATATACTTTTAGTGACTTTTTATACTTATAAATAGCAGCAATTAAAATCGCTATAAAAATTTATACCGACAATTTTAAACTACTAGGAATTGATCCAAGTCCAACAGTACCAAACTATATATAATAACAATTTTCTATAGGTGTAAATAAACCTATTGTAGCTAGTTAAAATTTAAACACAACCTTGATTTTTTTTTTTTTTTCATCTTTCTGCATAGAAATCATTTTCTGATCCCCTCAAAACCGAAGCAATCGACCAGGCTCAGTCGAAGAAACTGTTGGACATGCCCATGGACGGCTCAAATGAATTGACAGGATTGTGATGTAACTGCATCCTTATCTGATCTTCCCTATAGACCAATCAAATGTTTCATGGGTAGTTTCTAAAGTCAAATCTCCCATTATTATTCCATAAGATTAAACATCCACCATATGTGTACAGTGTCCCTGTTACGCGCACATACTACATGTCGACACACTGGCTAGTTAATGATGAACCCATTGATCAAACTCGAGAATAATAACATGATAAATTGTTAGTTGTTTCGACTTTCGGTCATGATGTTCCTATCCAACCTTCGTTCCATCGTTTTCGTGTTGAAGTTGTCTAGCTTTACGTGTGCTTACCTATAAAAATAATGAGAGAGTCGAGAATGTAGGTTTTAATGCTACAAAGAATAGTTTGGTACAATTTAGTTTACTGTTGGAACCATAATTTATTATCTAGAAAATTCTATATATGTCATGTGAAAGCGTACCGGGTTGTCAAGTAAGGAAGAAATATCGGTAGTATTTTCACTTACTCCCAGCAAGTGTACTAGGTTGTCAAATAACATAAAAAGTGAGTCTCAGCTAGTTTTATCGTCGTCCTCCAGGATGGCGAACCATGTACAAGCATTCGTTTACTTTCCAATTTAGGTAAGCTATGAAAAGATTAAGTTTCAGATATACGTAAAATTAGTTGAGTTGAAGCTGCTCAATGATGTAAATTAAATTCAACAAATAAAACAGAAAAAGAGGGTTCGATATTCACCAAGGACTGTCACTAACATATACCATGTTCAATAGCTATGGGTCAAGTTTTCAGATTGAAAGTGGTATAGAATCGCTTAAATATTCATTAATCTCTTTCAAGCATAACAAAGCTACTCTCAAAATTTAACGTCTTAGCATTTCCATGACAAATCGGCAACCGCATTAAAATCCTAGGATTCATTTTAGACCATATAGGACCAGCTTGATAATTTCCATCCTCATTCAATCCATAAACATTTTACTTGTGCTAAATCGTAACTATCGTCTGACTCATTGAAATTCATAAAGCTAATCGCTATTGCATCAAATCTAAAACGCATGCATTTAATGCATAAAGACAAATCCATACTAAAAAAAAAAAAAACCTAATATGTTAGCATGGAAATTCAGCGTTCAGCTATGTAGCGGCCCTCAAACAAGTTTAGTCACTTATATCAACAATAAAATGAACAAATAACATCTGGAGAAAACCCAATAATATATCAATCACAAGTCAACAGAAAAGTATATATAGTTTATAGAGGAAGGTACGGATTGTTTCATTTCGGTTCTCTTCAAACCAAACCCAACCATAAATCATAGTTCATTATTTAATCATTTTAACCAAAACCATAAAATTTTAGCTTGATTTTATTGAATTGATCAAACCATAATTTATAATTTTGACGTGCATAAAATATTATCTCATATCTAATTAAGTGCTAAATTATTTTAATAATGGCATATTTTAATATTATATAAAAGATTAATAAAGATAATATTATATAATTAAAAAAGAATTCAAAGGTGTCTTGGCAACTAAATTTTTTCCTAAAATAAGCATATGATAAAAACTTCGAGTCATATTCTATTAACATATAGACATAAAAGTCACATGCACATATATTTTATTAAGTATAAATTTAAATTTATTGTAAATATTATGTTATAATAAAGTAATCTTTTAATCACAAAGAAAATATTATTTTGTTTCTCGAAATGGTTTGGTGTTTAGATTTTTCACTTCCATTTTATTTACTACTTCAAATCAAACATACATAAATTTTTGTTTTGAAAATTTTCTACACAGAGTAGGAAGAAAAACTATATTTTTATTTAGATTAATTGGATTTGCAGTTTGGTTGGCTTTTTGCCTATTCTATGTCAAGTTGCAAAGGGGGGAGTCAGGATTTTTCTAAGGAAAGATGGATGTATACGACAAGGCCACAATGTGCAATCATAAGTGGCTCTATTTATATCTTGAATGAGACTTAAATGAAGGATACAGATGATTATATCAAGTTGTCACCTTTCGTTAATGAGCTTCAAATGCCTTATTGCAACATCCCACTTGGTTCGAACGTTGATAGTCGCGCTCAATGAAGTGAGTGACCATAGGCAAATCTGAGGAGGGTCTGGGGACTTCGATCCTCCGGTTCGAAAGAAATTAATAATGAAAAAATTTTTAAAAGTAAGAAACTATATATATATATATATATATATATATATATATATATATATTAAGAGTAATACTTAACAAAATACAATATTTAGTTTAACGATAAGGTATTAAGATTTATAAGCTAGAGTTCATGGGTTTAATTTCCAATGATAGTCACTTGATTTTTTTTTTAGTTGTATTTATTATTTTAATAGTATTCTCTATTTACTTTATTTTATTATTAGTATAATAACTATTAACATTTTCTATTCATTAAGAAATTATAGTTGAATAACTAAATTCTCTTGAGTTGCTATTATTTTTTAGTAGTATATCATAAATAATAATTATATAAATATTATAAATATTTTGATTTTATCTTATAAAATATTAGTAAATAGTAATAACAATCATATTGTTTGGTGTATTTTTTTTACAATTAATAATGTGAAAATGAATATGTATTCTTGAATAAATGATTACCTAATTAATTATATTGAAAATGATAATATTTGTAGCATTGTTAATGGTACTGTTTTGTAGATTAATCATTAAAAAAAAAGAAGAATATTTATATTTATAACATATTGCTCTTTTTACTTTATTTGTTATTTTTATTTATATTTATTTATATTATATTTCTATTAATAATTTTTTTTTATTAAGTATTAAAAGGTATTTTAGGTGTGCTTGATTATGAAATCTTGTTAGATATATAAGATGCATATGTCTAATTTTAGTATTGATTTAGATCGGTAAGTTCAACCCCTATGGTTTTATGTTTTTGCATCTGCCCTTCTGAGTAACATTAAATCGGGCGGAAATTATAACTTTATTAATGTAATTATCTTATAGGCTAAAACTTTTAGTTAAGCAATAAATAATTAATAATCATAAAAATCAATCGCGTGAGTAATTTAATAAGCATAAACCGTGATGTCTTTCCATTAATATTACAATAAAAGAACGTTTTAAATTACAAGCGAAGGAAAATCTCTTTATTAATCGGTTTGAAAACTTTTCCAACCAAAACGCAAAAAAACTGCTTTGCATTTTGGTTCGATCTGATTCCATCTGATTCATGTGTCCATCCGCAACTGAAATTTATGTCTTTTTAGATACCCCTAGTGTAGCAGAAAATAATAATAATAATAGATTATGCAGTAATGTACAGTACTCCAAAACTCATATTAAACGGATGAGTATGCAAAATGGACCCATATTTCCTTTCTTTCTTTTCTTTTCTTTTTCTTTTTTTTTCCCCTATTTTAAAGCACTACCACTCTAGCTATTGAATTTATTTCGAGATAGTCTGATTAACACTGTGTTTAGCAACCATGAAATTAGTAAAAAATTATGAAAATGGAAAAAAAATCAATGGAATGTTTTGTCTGAATACCTAAAAATGAAAGAGTAAAATGGTGGAAATTAATATAAATTAGTATAAATATTTCTATTTTTAATCCCATTTTTGTCTTGGCAAAAAAAAAAAAAAAAAAAGATGTTCATATTTTTTTTCTCTCCACTTTTGGAGAGAAAAGGGGAAAGATGAGTCAAAATGATGTAAAATTATCCAAATAACCAAAAAGCAAAGTTAAAAAGATATAATCAAATATTTCAATTCTTTCTATTTCATCTCATTTCCTGCCATCTCCATCTTTTAAATCCAAACAAGAGACCGGCAATGCATTTACTTCCCTTTCTTTTCCTTCCTTCCATTTTCACCCATTTTCACTCTTAGGTTTGTGAAACGGGAGTATAAATGGTGGATGGTGGATTTTCAATTACTTCAATTTCACAGATATGGAAAGTTTTTCAAGTAATTGATTTTAATATTTACAGATATTAAAATTCAAGTAATTATGGTAATTAATTATTTAAATAAAAACAAATGGTCATGGTCAATTGTCCCTCTTAATACTATCAAAAAATGATTTTTAACCTCACCCTTCCTCCCTCCCCAAATTATTTGGGTGCAGTTATTAAAGAAATTAACATGTTCTATTAGTTTTAGTACATACAATCATAATTAATGTATGTGCCCATAATTATATGATTTAATGATTACATAACTAGAAATTTGCATAGTATCTTTACAGTATTTTCCATATGTAAAGGTTGATTGTAAATAATAATCTATCCAATACTTTTGAAACTTGCTACATTCTTTGTATTGACTCCCCCACCCAAATTATATTTGCACTCTATTCTCATTGCTTTGTTTTTCTGGGAAAGGCTTTGAAAGGTGTATGTAGTAAAATGGAATATAAGGTTGTATAGTAGAATAAACATGTTTTCCATTAATATTATAGAAGATATTTTTCCCTTTCTTACGACCATTAAATCACATTATTAACCTTCTTTTATTAATAAAAACAAAAACAAAGAGATACTTTCAAGTTGAAAAAACGTTCTATGAAATTTCCAAGGCATTCCTTATTGGTCTTTGAAAATTAAATGCAATAAGATTATCATCTTTAAATAATACTACAAGATAACTTAACGATGATTCATTTATATTTCATATCGATTTAAAATTATTTATCTAAAGATCGATGGGTGCCCCGATAGAGGATAAGCAACTGTTCATATTTTCCGTTTTGATTTGTTTTGCACTTGAGCGCATCCAGTTGGTTATTACAAGTAATTTTGTAATCAGATTTAACCAAATGGATTGTATGATAATAGATAGCCACGCCAAAGGGGAATTAAATTGTGAAATAAAACAATCTGTTCGTTCTAAGCTATGCTTTTTTAAGATCGCTCATTCTCAACTGTTATTGATCATGTCTACTTCTTTCTCATATCCCATCCTCATCAAAAAATGAACTTGGTAAATATTGGAAGAGAAGAACTTTGGCTGATCGAGTTTAAAGTATTTCTTTGGATTTAATTTGTTTTATTAATAAAGAAGTTGCAATTCTAATCACATGTAGTAGAATTGAGTAGAGTATTACTCATAAGGGATGTCGATATTTATTTGATTTTGATTTAATCAAATCGAACTCAAGCTGAAATTTAAGCTATTTGAATGGTTGATGTTGTTGAATTCAAGTTTTACAATATTAGCTTAACTATCTCAATTTAAGTCACATTTCAATATTTGTCGAATTCGAGTTCCATTTAAATATTAATATTATTTCAATTAAAAAAATTATTTCAAATTGAGTTTAATCAAATCTAACTCGAGCTTTTTAAGTGATACTTTAATTAATCCATTAGTAGCATTAATAAAATATAGAAATAGAAAAGTGCTAAAACTAAAGAAGTACATAAGCATAATAGTTAAGGGGGCAAGTAAGAGTAAATTTAGTTAGAGAAATAACTATACTAAGATTTGAGGGGAGACGGGGTCCCCCAGATGCTTTGTTCACACATGTCCCAAAAGGGTTCAGTGTATCGATCAATTATCATTTATTATACATGCCTGCCTTGCTCAGTGAGGAATGGCGTGGGTCATAAGGCCATCCCCTGCCCTTGCTTTTCCAACAAAGGGCGGTGGTCACTTACATTTACTTTGATATTATCTGAAACTAATTAAGTATTTCTAAAACCCACACATATAAAGGAAAAATCAAATAAACAAAAGCATACTATACGTTATATATATAATATGATACAAGATACAAAAAAATATAATTATGATATAAATAAATATATTTATTTATAAAATGATTAGTTTTGTTTCTATTTAATTTAATTTTTCGCACTGATACAATTACCGACTTAACTAACACAAACTTCAACCATATCCAACAAAATCATCCTTGTCGCTTTAAAACACAATAAAGTTCCAGGCTTGGGGAAGAAGTAACGAAAAGCTCAATCCTCGCCTGGAAATTTCCTCGTTCTCGTGCCCAGACGACAGAAGTAACCTCGTATATAGGAAAGAAAAGGAGTGAGACAAGAAACATCAGACTGTGGTCGGTTTGACTTTAACTCATATCACCGTCGTGTCTCTAGACCTAGTGGAAAAGTAAACAAAGGAATCTCCGTTAAAATTGTAAAATATAAAAACATGGTCGAACGTATGAGCCCGTTTTCCGGCCCTTTTTCATACGCGACATCTCAATAAATGTATGACATCATAGTTAGTATATAAAAATAATTTAAAATAAAATTAAATGAATTGATAAAATTACAATTAAAATGATAAATTTATTCATGAAATAAATTTAATGGAGTCAAACTAGTATTTGTTAAAAATATTATTAATTATTAAGTAATATAATTATATTAAAAGCTAAAAATATAATTTTAATTAATAAATAACAATTGAGGTGGAATTAAATTGCTATTCCATTCTATTTAAATAAGAATCACGATTTCCTTTTAAAAACATTTCCAAACACACAAAAAATAGGATCTAAAATCATAAATTTTATTACAAGTTTACCCTCATGTACCAAACCTAAATACGTGACCTAAGATCCTATCCAACTTTTATTCTAACCATAATATTATAATAAATTACCTTGAAACTTATCTTCTCACTTTTGATTTTAGTGCTTTATGGAATCAAACAAAATAACTTCGATTTATTTTTAAACTTATTTTTTTATGTGATATGTATAGACATAGGAGAGGGTCGGTCCCAACCGATTCAAACCCTTGAACTGGCTTTTTAACGAAATTGGCCCAACGGATAAGAACCGTCAGCCCATCAATTCAAAGGCCGGGTTGCACGGTGGATCCTAAATTGGCAGTCAACCCTCTAGTTCCCGCCGTTTCACAATCCAATTGAATCAGCGAGTTAGGCCCACCATATAAGTCCCAAAAAAAAATTATTTAAGTTGATAGCAAAGATGAAACACAAGAGGAGGAAGAAAAGGTAGGAAAATATTCAACTTAAAGGTTAACACATATTGTTAGCAAATGAAGAAAAAAAATGTCAAAGGAAGCAAAAACAGAGTGAAGAAAATATTCAATTTAAAGGCTACAACTCTACAACCTTAAGGAAGAAAAACAAAGAAAAAGAAAAGACAATCGGAAAGAAACACAAAAGAATTATGGAAGATAAAAACAGTCAAATTTATACTCAAATGTTTTGAAAGCATAAAACGCATTTTGAAAAAAAATATTCGCGTAGATTTATAGAATTACAAGCAGTAGAGAATAGGTTTAAGCTATTGGTGTAGGTGTAACATCCAAGTGTTGAAAGTTTCAAATTTGAATGTTGCAAAAGAGCAAAAGAAATTAAACGTATTGTTAGATATTGCATAAATCGATAGTGTAGTTTGAAGAGCAGAATTATTCATGCAAAAAATTTGCACTCACTGTTATCTTCTGCTCTCATCCTCAATTTTTTATATTCTTATATTCTATTCTATGTGCTCTCATCTTCTATTCTGCATGCTCTTATCTTCTATTTGCTGTGCTTGTATTTTCTACATTGTCGATACCTTGTGAATAATTTTTATTATATTTCTTACCAACTGTTAAATATATTATGTCCCCTTATTTGCCCATCTCGATATTTTATAATTATCCTGATATTAAAAAATGGCAAGTTATTATAGCGATTCAAGTTTTTCTAAGAGGAATCATTCTAGCAAAGGTGATAAGGGAAAATCTGTGCAAGAGACACCCCAACAATATTTTGAAGTGAATGGTTATAATATCTACAACTTTAGCAACAAACACTTAGAGAACTTGATGATACCACCCCTAGGCTTTCATGAAAAGTCTTTTGGTAGACAAAGCGAACCGCTACCACGACAGGGTAGTGAGGAGGAGGCGGAAGCGGAAGCGAAAGGAAAAGGGTAAGACGATGTGTAAGAAGTGTCGGAGGAAAAAATTCTAGGATACTTACTTAGCTCATCTAGCTCCATAGGTAAGCCACCAGTACCAATTAAATAAAAAATATATTAAATATTTTCGTAATATTATAGAAGAAGATGGCAACAATTGTGTTTATTGCAACTACTACTAATCAAGTGATGCATAGAAAAAAGGAGAGAGGTATGGCACCCTTAACAGGCACATGCGAGCAAAACATTCCACAAAATTTGATATAGATAAATCGCAGCAATAAACTTTGCAATCAATAGAATCGCAAGGAAAGGACTTATTTCGTTATTCTATTGATAAACAACAACTTCTACTTACATAATACTTAGTAAAGTGTAACTTGTCATAAAGTCATACAACTTCCCCACACTAGTTGGAGTATGAGTGTGAAGCACTAAATCCAAGCTCATGGACTTACGACCTAAAAACCATACAAAAAACTATCATTAAGTTATATCATATCAGTAAACGTGAATTAGTTGTTTTTTTCAATTCTCTTAAGACGCATGCTTCTATTTATATAGATATACAGACCGATCTGTTATAAGAAGATTCATACATAAGAGTTACATGCCACTAGGTAGATGACGCGTGGTAGGTACAAGAAAAACTAATATGACGTCATATGACGCAAAATATTTTTCATATTATAAGTAGTATTTTAGGTGAATATAGTTTGACAAAAAATATTTTTTCAATTGGTTTTGACATCACAGTCGTTAACACGGCATTTGTTGATGAACTTCAAACTTTATATCAACCTACATTAGGTGAGACATTTTTCCACATTCGATGTGCCTATCACATTTTAAATCATTGTGTTAAAAATGGTATGAACTATTTAGATTTAAAAATATCTCAAATAAAATAATTAGTATGTTTTTTAATCAACCATCCTTTTGTAAATAAAGCATAACAGGCATTTTGTATTGAAAATTTAATGCGACCTAAAAAATTTAGAAATGATGTTAAGCATAGGTGAAATTCCACTTATCGACTTTTACAAAGTACAGTTGCCTATAAAGATACATTATATTCTTTCACTACCATGAATGTTCAAGACATTCTACTACACCCTAATAATTGTGATGTATGCAGTAAAATGTTAAATGTTTTAAAAGCTTTTTTATAACTATACTCTAACATTTTTGCAAGTGTACCAAGCTAGTATTCATCTTTTCCTCATGAATGTGGTGAATATATTGTCGATGCTACTCAATTCCCGATTCAACACTTTTTTACGGGTTGCTGTAAATGATATGCCTGCAAAATGTTTGCAATATTATAGACAAATTCTAACAGCTTGTCTAGTTACTTCTATTTTAGAGATATAATGTAAAAAAAGAGATGTTATTAAAATATCTTAATTTGTATTATTTCATTGTTGACGCATTCTCTAGCATGGAAGACACTTATACTGTTATTGCCATGCAAAAACCACGCCCAACAATCCTGGTAATGAAAGAATTATATTATAATTTTTACACTATATTCGATAGTCAAGTGTCTTAAACTTCCTCACTGTCCCTTGGCTCACATGGTATCACCCATGATCCTACCGTCATTGCACAACGAATGATGTTGCAAAAGTTAAAGTGGCACCATTTTGAGTCAACTAAATACACTAAACTTAACGATTACTTTAATACACACTTCAAATTTGGTAATAACAGTATTACATATTTCAACATCCTCAATTGGTGGAAGATGTATCCCATACTCTTTCACATGGTTCGCCAAGTTTTGCCTACTCCCTCATCAGAGGTAGCTGTTGAACAAGCATTTAACACGGCGAGCCTTATCCTATCTCAGCGTTGATCACGACTGCCACTCATCAATGTTGAGGCACTAGCTTACATGGAGGATTAGTCAAAGGTAAAGAGTCATACAAAAAGATCGTACGGGATGTTTAGTGAAAAAGATAAATACTTCAGCGACTTCGTCTTATTAAGTGGAAGCTCCGCTAGTTTAGATTTTATTATCAAGTAAGCTAAATAATTTTGTAAGGGTAGTAGTACTGCCTTATTTATTTTTTATACTAAGTTAGAATTAGACATATTTTGTAAGGAGAGTAATACTTACTTATTTATTTCTATTATTTACTTATATAGTATTATTATTGTGTACAAGAGATAAGACCAAATGTCCACCTATTTTCTGTAATAATTTGATTTAATCAATAAAATTTAGGGCTAACATCCCTCCCCTCCCCCCCTCATGTATGGGATATTGTCACCAATTAATTCCAAAATATTGTATATTACTCTCAAGAAACTGTAGATTAAATTTTAATATTTATAAATTCAAGAAAAAAACCAAATCAACTTAAGAAATACACATGAATAAATATCAAATAATATTAAAGAATATGAAAAATACATAGTAAAAAATGGAGAAAAAAATTAATAAAAAAAATTTGAAGAGTCAATTCACGACGCGAACTAGCCTGTGTACCACCGGGTCAAAGGAACTGCCCCTGCCCTTTCCCCATCCCCGTCGAGGGCCTGTTTCAATTCCCTCTCCTCACAGCTCTTGATCCTGTGATTCCGAACTGGTTCTGAACCAACTTCGTGTTAGGTACGTAATTAATATTATAAAGCATAAAAGATTTGTTTTTCTTTAAGTTCTTAAAACTGCTCCCTAACATCCGTGAATTGGGGCCTGATAAAAAGTCAAGGACAATGACCCATATCCAATTTCATTGAACCGACCGTTAGAACCGACTATTGCCGGCTCTTTTACTGTGAAAATGTTTTAGATATGCTTCATTTTATTGAAAAAAAAAAAAGAAAAAAGAAAAGAGAGAGAGAGGGATAGATAAGCTCCACTTTAAGAAGATGACATGGGTCCCCATAACTCGACCACGTGGACAAGAATCATAAGTGACACGGCCTTAGGTCACTGTGTTTGTTAAATATGTATATGTAGGGCTTTGCTCCATACAAGCTTAACAACTGGATACTTCCATTCCATATCCACTTCTTTTGGAAACAGACGCTGTGAAAACCACTTCTCTAAAGAATATAACTGTCTTCACCTCTGTGGTCTGTTGTATAAAAGCTGAAATGGGCTTTCTAGATTATGTTGCAGAGACGTGTTATTTTCCTCGCTTAAGTGATAGCAAGAAGCTCAGGAAACGTAAACCGTTTCAGGTATTTGCTGCCTCTTGCTCTGGAACCTGTTTAACTATCTTTGGTGCTTTTTCTTCGTATCATGTGGATGATCCATGAAAGTGGGAAATCGAATTGGTTGATACCACTAGCACACACGCCTCGTGTATGGATAGTCGTTCATGTTTTGCAACCACGGCCGAAAACTAGTCTGTATAAACTTTAGTCCTTGCTAGACAATAGAGATATATTATCTTTTGCATTTATTATGAGTGTTTTTATATCTTAATAAGTATGTATTTGTTGTCCAAATATATTTTCAGAAAGTGGAGATCAAGATCAAGATGGATTGTGAAGGGTGTGAGAGAAGAGTGAGAAAATCGGTAGAAGGAATGAAAGGAGTGACCCAAGTAGAGGTGGAACCGAAGCAGCACAAGCTCACAGTGATGGGCTATGTGGAACCCAAGAAGGTGCTGCAGCGCGTGCGCCACCGCACCGGAAAGGCGGCGGATTTCTGGCCCTACGTGCCTTATGAGCTCGTTGACCACCCTTATGCTCCAGGAGTATATGACAGGAAGGCTCCAAGTGGGTACGTTCGAAATGTGTATCTGGACCCACAGGCTTCTGCACTCGCACGTGCGAGTTCTGCTGAAGTGAAGTACACTACGGCTTTTAGTGATGATAACCCTAATTCTTGTATAGTCATGTAAGAGGGTCCCAACGTGTGTGTGTATGTATGTAAGGTTACTGCAGGAGGAGTAATCTTTTATTTTATTTTATTTTTTTATTATGATTTTTTGTGGTTTTGTAGGTGTGAGATAATTTTAGGGTGTGATTGCATAGGTAGGTTTTCTTTCCAACAATTGGTCAAATTGTGTTACTAATTTTCATGTTTCAAGATTAATGTTAAATATTTCATATGTGTGTAAGTAGGAGATATATATCAAAACTTATCTATTAATTGCACGAACAATTATTCTGGCTTAATTTTGGGGTGTAGTTTGATGTGGTAATTTTGCTTGGTTGAAGTTGTGAGTGGAAATAAACTTATCCAATGGAGTTACGAATAAGCAAAAGGTGTTGCTCCGCACCGATTAATGTGGTATGGGCACCCAGTATATTATATTGACATTGTAAAACAGAAATTTTAGACGAGAAGTATGTATAGTAATTATTATGATTTTTTTTTTCCCAATGGAATTTACTCATTTTCCAGCAAGTGTAGTTCTAATTACAATAATTCAATTGTGAATAAATAATTTGGGACAAGACTTTCTGGAGAATCTGCGGCTGTGATGGAATATGGAGTGATTCATACTGGCAGTAGGACATAATTAAGGTGATGAGGCTAATGGACAAATTCTGAAAGGCAATTTAAGAATTAAAGGTAACCAAGAATTACCAAGCAAGCTTAGATTTATGTAGTAAAACCAACAGAGGTACTTATTTTGTTCGGACCATGGCCATTGCTGTGATATAATGGGGGTTCGTTTCATAGACAATTTAGCCAAAATCTGTGATATAATGGGGGTTCGTTTCATAGACTATTTAGCCAAAATCTGGTTATATACTATGTAAAAGGGGGAAATCTTGTTTCATTTGAAACAACTATGCTAAAGTTAAGTAAGGAAGTAGCATATGCTAATAATTTGGATTTAAAATATATGGATTTGTAAAGAATAAGTACCACTAAGTTTTATGACATGTTTAATATCCATAGATTCCTAGTCTAGTGAATTGTATTCAGGTGATTCCACACACCAATCGAGTAGAGATTCCCTCTCTTGGTAGGCATTATAGGTGTATTTGCCAAGTAAGTACCTTTGCTTACTATTTGTATTGCTAGTGGTTAATAATATAGGCCACTTGTCTTATTATTTAGGAATCTTGTGTAATCACTTATGTGATCATTCCAAAAGAATTAGAATGAAGTTTCGATCTTGTCATTCACTTGAATGATTGCTTGTGGTGAATATGTGTTGTTTATTGATGGAAATGAAGTATGAAATTGACATAACACACTAGTATAACTAGAGTGTCGAGTGGGAAGGGGGAAAAGTTAAATTTATATTTTGCTTAGATAAGAGTGTACTACCCTTTGATAATGATTTTGAGATTTGTAATTATATCACTATTCAATAAAAAAGTGGGTTGGAATCTTTTTTTTTTTTTTATGCATGGCATGGCACAAGTGGACCTAAGGGTCTCATTTTATTAAGTAAAGAAAGAAATCCAGGTTCTTGGCATATAATTGCGCGAGTCTTCTATGACTCTTCAGGTTTTGAGTTAATCAGGGATCTTTAGGTTATTATATTTTAGTCTTCTGCTATTCAGGTTATATTTATGAGTATATCATGACTCTTCATATTATACTCATTAAGTTTATTGTGACTCTTTAGGTTATATTATGAGTTTATTGTGACTCTCTAGAGTGTAAGAAAACTAGCCAGTGCATTTTAGTCCCATGTACATTAACATGACATTTATGCATAGTAATAAAGTCTAGGATTGTGTATGTATGTATGTATTTATATAACCAAAGCACAATCCTATACATCATTACCATGCATAAATGTCATGTTAATGACATTATAGGTATTTCGGTGTTTATATATACATGCTTGTTGTGCTTGAGTTGCTTGATCTTTGTTATTTTGTGTTTCATGCTCACTTAACTTTATAAGAAGCTGAAGGGTTAATATTTCCTAACCTAAGGTGCAAGTCTAGATAGCTAAAGTAGCATTTTGAACTTTAGGGGCTCAAAAGTTCTAGTTTAGGGTCCTTAGAAGCTCAGTCTTTTGTTTAGCTTTTTTTTTTTTTTTTTGGCAATAAATCATTGTGTTACATTGTAAATAGATTTTCAAATCATGTGTATATGCTAAGCCTACTGTATCTTCCTAGCTATGGTGCTGTAAATCCTAATATAGGAGAGTCCAAGTTAGTGTGGTGAATGGTTAAAATTAGGTAAGTAAAATGAAAAGTAACAAGTACTATATTCAAGATCTAAATATCACAAGTGATGTCTTGTCAAGAGAGGTAGTACATGTGGAGTTGGAATGCAAATTTAGCGCTTAAAATGAACAGTACCCTTGAATCATAACAAGTATTATATTCAAGATCTAAATATCACAAGTAATGTCTTGTCGAGAGAGTTAGTACATGTGGAGTTGGAATGCAAATTTTGCGCTTAAAATGCATAGTTTATGTTGATACATGTGCATTTGACCGAGGCGATATAGTGATAGCTATGATTAGTAAGGCATGGTTATGGAAGATTGAGGATTTAATTGAATAATACAGTATTCCATGTTATTGGCTTAAATAGGTTATATATTAATGCTCAAAACAAGATCAAGTTTAAGTGAAATTCACCTATCCTTAAATCAAGTTTAAGTTAAATTCACCTTATCCTTACTTAAAGGATGGAGTAACAACTCATTTTCTTGGCACCAAGTTTAGGATAATAAAACTAATTAATAAATAGACCAAGCATACACTTGGTAAGAGGGGCATTACAATTAAAAAAAAAAGAACCAAGTGGGCCCTTAAACATATAAGGTTATTTTTTTGGGGGTAAAAATACAAATCAATAAATCATTAAAGAGCTA
Source organism: Laguncularia racemosa (assembly GCA_037954665.1). Taxonomy (NCBI): domain Eukaryota; kingdom Viridiplantae; phylum Streptophyta; class Magnoliopsida; order Myrtales; family Combretaceae; genus Laguncularia; species Laguncularia racemosa. Next base: position 987,236 of record JBBMOL010000104.1, on the reverse strand, counting down.
AGACACCAAAAGAAGGTGCTTACCCTTTAAATAATATAGATCTTTTCAATTACACAAAACAATATTAAAAATTTTAGAACACGTCTAAACTTTACATTTGCAATTAAAACTAAAATCATAAAAGACTTAAAAATTGAAATAATTGGAATTCGAGAAAATTCTTCTTGACCCCAATTTCAAAATGATTCAAACTCAAAATGCAAAAGCAATCCAAATGCAAAAAAGTTCAAAACATTAAATTTAGAAACAGAAGAAGAAGAAAAAAAAGAGAAATTATAGTGGAAAAGACATACATGAAAATTCACCTAAAATAAATTGAATAGAAGGGGGTATTTCTTTCCTGGTCAATAGAAAAAAAAAAAGATTCAAATAACAAAATAATAAAGCATTTAATATGGGATCCTAGTGTTTATTACGTTAATCTAAGGTATATATATAAAAAGTTAGATTTTAATAATCTAACAAAAAGGTTTACTGAAAGGCAGTAAAAAATTTGAAAAGAAACTTAGATTTTGAAATGAGAATATAAGTATTCTCTGTGTAGTCAAACACTTTTTAATTTCCCTTTACAAATATGCTCGGCAGTCTTTCAAAATTGAAACTTACTAGGCAAAACTGCAGAAAATGAAAAGGATTGGTAATACACTTCGGCCGAAGAACACCAAGCCCCTTATACTAAATGCGGCCTGTAGAGGCCTTACCATCAAATACCCCGCAATCCCTTGATACAGTTTTGAAATGATATCTTGAAAACACCTTGTAATTATTTTTCTTCAAACAAATTCAAGGACAAGTCGATTAGCAGGTGAAAGTCATGAAAATATTTTGAAGAGGAACATGTTATTTTGTGAATAAATTATCAATGAGAACTGTAAATATAATACACATATTCATTCTAATTTTGAAAAAACGCTTCAATTTTAGGAAGCATAAAAAGCACGTTAATGGGAAACGGGCAATTTACATGGAAAAATGTGAATGAGAGTGGAAGGCATGTTTGAGATGAAAGTGAAAGCTACAAAGTACAAATGATAGTACAGCGTTTGTAACTTAAAGATATAGGTATTGGTTTTACAGTGAAATAGATCAAATTCAAATCTTTTTTTTTTTTGGTTATAATTACTAGAAGAAAAGTATAAATTGTAAAAGCAATAGCTAATTCACCAATAAGACATTTAAAAATGTTGAATTTTACATAGTAAGTCTTTAGAGATAAGAGCAATGCATTTAGTTGAGAGTGTAATCCACAAAATATATTTGAAATTTTTTTAATTTTCTAAGGGTGACACCAAAATGGTTAACTACTTTAATATTATAGATATAAATTAATCGGTAAGATAAAATCTATATTAATAAAGTCAAAGATTTCCTATTAGGTCTTTACACCCTTCTTAGTAATTAATTATCCCAAATAAATGATTATAATATCTCATATTGCACATGAATAAAAGAAGTTAGTGGCCCTCAATGGAATGGATCAATTCAAATTCTTTCTCTTTTATTCTATAAATTAACCATCCTTCTCATGCACTAACTCGGATAATTGGCCCATTTTTCTCCATTGTAACATATCACACTGTCCAATCACAACTTCCAACATTTAGGCCAATAACCTTGCTTGTGTGAATAAGAATTTTTGCAAATTTTATAATTACTAATTAGTAGTGTCTCTTATCTATCTACAAGTTAACAACTAAAAAAGAAAATGATAGAAGTCTTCTTTCTTAGTAAACACCATTGCAATATTAAATTATGTTAACTATTTTATCTTTTATCATTTAGACTTTTATATTTATTTCAGTAGATGGATCGCAAATGAGTTAATCCTGCATTTGAAGCACATTTCCGATTAAAAATGCTGAGATGTGAAGTGGGCCAGATTCATACTGCCTTGGATTTCTTACTTATTTGCATGTACCTGTTCGTACAACAGGGCAGTGCACCATGCAGCAGTGATATAGGCCACCATATCCTCAGGTTTCGCCGGAACACGTGAACAGATCCCGTAAGTCGAAGTCGACATGGTGATTGTCCGAAATTAGAGGGACAAAGGAGTGGGTAAAATGATATTTCACAACTCTTTTCAAAGAGAATCATCCCCCCATACCTCTTTTAATTTGGCATCATTTCCCTCTTTCTGAGAGGACATTTTTTCACTTTAATTTATCACGCCATTGGTAACTCTTGTTAAAATTACCTCCCATCACCTCCATCAAGATAGACCAATATAATATATGATCATTTGGAAAGTTGAATCACAAAAATACTAATTACACTCGAAAATAGCTTCCATGATATATGATACAGTCATGATCGCTTTGAAAGTCCCCCTTTGTGCCCTTTTATAACAAGGGAGAATAGTACAAGATGAGACTGCACTGGATTGTGCCCACCCCTATTGGTAGTAGCTAGCATAAAAAATGGTTAATGGTAAGTGAGAAAATTGATTTTTCCCACTTTAAAAGCAAAAATCATTTTATAACTTTTGATTTTGTACTGTTAATCACCACCACCGATAATCAATCCCTACATTTGCCCTTGCCATGACCACCACTGCAAGCAATTGGCTATCACAATCTCTTCGGATCACTTGTTAAAAGTCAAATAATAATACAAGTGAATGAATATTTAGAGACTGGCGGAATTATCGTTTTATAGGCTTTCAATTTCAAAGAGTGCTTATTGACGTAAAATGAATTCTAGTTGCTGAAAATCGTTGCACCTCCTCCTACCCTTCATAGTTAGCACATTATGAATAAGCCATTCTGTTCCCATATCAGAACTTACAAGTAAAATCAAGAATAATGAGCAGATAAGAGTTCGCCGTGCAGCTTAATGGAACATCCTAACTGGCTTTACCATACAATAATGCAGTGATAAAATAGGTATAACTGGTATGGCAAGATAAGGAAAGAGAAGAAGGATGGACCCAAGTTGCATTCGATCATAGATACCATAAATGCATGAGGTTCCAGAGAGCCCTAGGAGCACATGTCACAACCAATAAATCTTTATATTCACTTCAGAGGTCAAGCAGGAACCATCCTTAAGGTTTATACTAGGAATTCTAATACAAACTCGCCCTATATTTGCTGTAGAAGCTGTAATAAACATCAAAGACCAAAGGGATTGGGCTACCTTGCCACCTTTACCTTGCCATCTTTGAAGGTCTTGATATATGAAAAAACTTTAGAAATGCTCACAAGACATCATCAGTAATAATAACAAATAAATGCTGCATAAGAAAAGTATTTCTGCAACATTTCATGCACTGTAAAAATACAGTGAAACCGTATTATTGGGATGAAGCTTTCAGAACAATAATCAAATCAAGTTGATTTATTAGTAGATCATGATTTGAATTCAAAAACTTGATCATTCTTCCCCTTTATCTCTTCCCTTTCTTGTTGGTGGCTGAGAGATAACGGGGGAGGTAAGTGCAGGGTATATTTTACAAACACAGCTGGGAAATTAGAATCAAACATAAGAAGACCGGGAATTATTAGTCCATTCAAAATTTGCGAAAATAATCAAAAGAAAATCATGAATGAAGGCAATCTACAAATTAAACAGAAAAGAAATATGTCTGAGTATTTCGGCAACACAAAATCTGAGTAGTTTAGAACTAGAAAGGAAATCCTTTCCGAATGTTTTTCCTGGATGCTTCAGCCAATCTTTTGACTCCTTTAACACTGCAGTAGAAATCCATAAGTTCACTAGCAACATCTTCAGGGTGACACTTAACAAAAGTTTCAAGGAATTTCTTCTCCTTCATCCTGAGAGGCTTGATTAGGTTGGATCCTTGTGCATTGATTCGAGATAGGAGACCTATGTCTTGCAACTTCCCTAACAGAAGTACCCGAGGCCTCAATACGCTCTCCAAATTAGAGTACAAGAGAAAGGGGTATTGGGACACCATGTGAGCTGGAAGCTTCATGGTCCCTAGGATGAAAGTCATGTTCCTCTGGACCTTATCTACCGAGAGCGTCATCAGGAGAGGAGACTGCCCAAACAAGCGCAAAACCTCATCCTCAGAGAAGCCAAACTTATCAAAATTGGCAACCTTCTCACGGATGGTCTCAAGGCGAGAAATGCCAATAATCGTGACAACGTGCTTGTACATCTTAGAGGAAGGAGAGACATGGGTCCTGCGGATGTATTCGAGCTTCTCCTCCTCAAAGGAGGACCGAGGGATCATGGTAGGGCGGGAAATGAGCATAGGAACCAACTCCTCCCGGGATAAGCCCAAATGGCGCTCGTAAAGAGCAATGGCAGGTTTGATCTTGGAGTGGAAACTATAGGTGAGAAAGGAGGGATTCCTAACGATAGCTTTGCGGAGCAATTCTCGGGAGCCGCCAAAGAGGGTAAGCAAATAATTGAGACGTTCATCAAGGTGGATGTTAATTCGACAACTGAGGAATCTGGGGCGGCAATTAATGACCTTGACGAGGTCAGGACCAGTGAGGCCGAAGTCACTGAGAATGTTGAGCTTGGACTGAAGGTGAGACGCGTCTGCGTTTCGAAGCGAAGGACGTCGGAACAGCATCGTCGAAATATCGTCTTCGCTGCAACCCCATCTACGAAGCACCTCCAAGCTGCTTGTTGGGGGTGGTGGTTTGGTTTGAAATTCACTATCCGATTCTGCTGGGCAATTCGTCGAACAGGTGGTCGACACAATACGAGACGACAAGAATAAGGACTTGTGCTTACTAGGAGGATTTAAGAGTCGATTGCACAGCCAGAGACCTATTGCTCTCATTAAACCTTAAACCTTGTACTTTGTTTTTACGCAAAACAGGGTTAGCTACCGGAAAACAAGCAAGCCTAATTACAGAGAACATAGAATACAGTACACCAGAAATAGCTTTATTGGTTTCCCGGTTTTCGCTCTATTTATGATATTTGAATTTCCAAACGTATAAGACACTGGACCTTCTGACTCTAGTATTTGTATTTTTTTTTTGGCCTGTATTCATTTTGTATTTTATCCGTGGCATTAACGAGAACTTTATATATGTATAAATATTTGTTATTTCCAATATCAATTTTAAACCTACGTATGAATAAAAATTAATATATATATATATATATATATTAGTTCATAGTTTTAGTTTTTACACAACCCACTTTCCCACTATCTTGATCATATGCACCGCACATCCTAATACTTCTCGTGTTAACTGTTTCTTTTTCTTTTTTCTTTTTAATCACTCTTACATCCTCTCTCACTTTCTTTTTCATGATTTAAAATTTTTAGATTTTCCTATAGTTTCGCCCATATTTTTTATAATGATTGATTTAATCTTTAATATTACTGTTGATTTTTATTAATAATTGAGATTTACAGTGACCACGATAAGATTTAATATACATAACTTAATGGTGAGATTAAAGGCTAAATTAGTTTTATTAAAATAGTAGACGTGACTATAGAAGGTTTTAGAATTTTTGCTCATACATAAGTAGTAGTTACCAAGATGGGTACAATCATACAAGAAATGCAAGTGTACAATGCCTCCACTACCTTCATAAGACTCATAAACCATATCCTTGGTATTTAAGTAAGTTTGTGATTATGTACTTTAATGGCATTCTTGTTTATAGTAAGAATCTTAAAGAGTACTTAATCCATTTGAGGCGAGTATTTGAAACCTTATTATAGGAAAATCTATATATAACTTCAAGAAATGTTTGCTTGTTACACCAAATTCATTTTCTCAATGTATGTGGTTTTTAGTAATGGCATTAAGGGGATGAAGAGAAGGTCAAAGTCATTATTAATAGCCTAAACCTAGGAACATGTTCCTAGTTATGAGTTTTCTAGCCTTAGCCACCTTTTACCATAGATTTGTTTAGAATTTTAGTATCCTTGTAATTTCATTGACCAACTCAATTGGGAAATTTGAGAGATTTAAGTGAAATCTTAAAGCCCAACTATTTGAGATTATTAAGGATAAGTTGTGTATCACACCCGTTTTGGACTTATCTGTCTTTAATTATATCATTGAAATTGAGTAAGATACTTCATGTGTAGGAATAGGAGTTACTTTTGTGTAGGATAAGAGACCAATGGCCTCTTTAATTAAAAATTAAGTGATCATCAATTTAGTTATTCTACCTATAACAAAGAGTTTTATTACTTAATTTAAGCCTTAGAGATGTGGTAACATTGTTTACTCCTAGAGAGTATTATAGTGTAGATTATCCATGAGTCTTTAAAACATAAACATTGGCAAGGTAAGTTAAGTTGTATAGATGCCATGCAAAATGGATAGAATTCTAAAAATCTTTCCCTACATCATAAAGCATAAGAGTGGGAGCATGAATGTGGTGGTTGATGCACCATATGTAAGTTATCCCATCATTAATATGATACAAACTACGATGTTGGGCTTTGAGTTAGGAGAAGGCACGGTTCGGCTCATGTATGGTTTATCCCGAATCTAAACCAGATCGTATATTACAATTCATTTTTCTTTTTCTTTCTTTTTTTTTTTCTAAATCAAACCATAATATTTTCGTACGAAAAGAAAAAAAAGTTTGGTTTAGCTCTGTATACAACTTGAACTATTATTATACGTGTTATTAATTTTTTTCTATATACAAGTTAATAAGTTACATAAAATCATACTTGATATAACAAATATATAATTCATTATAATTTTTCAATTACCACTCATCATCTTTAATACTCATTTGATTTATTTAAAGAGTTTTTATTATCTTTTTTTAGGTAATTTTAGTTTTTATATTAGTTAATAAGAAAAAATACGAAGTAAAAAAATGGTGAATTGCTTGATAAAATCTAAATAAGAGACATGATTAAATAAGTGATATAAAATCTCTCTTTTTTGGTCGTAAATTCTCTAAATTTTTATTGTCTTTTTTTTTTTTTTTACTTCTCATGGTTTTGTTCAGTTTGAACTTTTTTCAAACCTAAAAAAAAAAAAATTAGTTTGGTTCATAACTTTTTTGAACTTAATTTAACATTTGGTTTAATTCAGTCTACTTTGATTCAAGGTTCAATTGCCTTTTTTTTTTTTTTTTTTTTTGCCTAACCTTACTTTGAGTGGATTAAGGACTATTATCATAATGGTCTTGACTTTTGTCACATGTATGGTTCTTGTGAGTAAAAGAGTCCAAGATAAATTCTTTAAGGAGGATGGCTACTTGTTTAGGTATGTAGGCTTTGCATCCCCAATAGCATAATTAAAGGCATTCTATTTAGAGAATCACATGGTAGACAACTTCTGTGTCATTTTAGAGAAATCAAGATTCGTGACACCCTTAAGAAACACTTTTATAGGCCTTGTATGAGGAGATATGTGAAGAGTGTATCAAAAGATATGGGACTTACGAGATTTTTTTAAGGTGTTAAATTCAATTGTATGGTTCATTTCATAACATTTTTTCAACCAAAAAGTACTGGTTTGATATGTGTTTCAAACCAATTTGAAAAATCTATCTAGATGAGCCAACAATGAACGAATATACTTAGTTTGAACCAAACTGTGAGCTAAAGCTCAATGAATAAAAAAAGAAAAAAGAATTTTTTTATTTGGTTTGATTCAGTTCGATCTACTTTGGTCTCCAATTCTGACCCCCCTTTTGGCTTACCCTTATTTATGGCTAGAGTATTACTTATTTACAAAAAAAAACCTTGTTATAATACTCAAACAAACTCTTTAAAAACTTTAGCTACTAAATCCACTTTAGTCGCTAAATCCACAAGACATTAGACCTATTAGCTATTTCATCTCATAGATTCAAATTTTTTTCATTTCAATCAAACTCCTTCCTTAGGCATTCCTATGTACACCGGTATAAGCACATTTAAAACATGTAGGAATTGCTCCTCATATTTTTTGTTAAGGAAGGTATTAATTGGCTTATGATTTTTTAGTGAATAAAAAAAGATATTTTGAAAACCTTCTAGATAAACGAAGGGTTTCTCAAGCATGTTCTTTTTGGTAAAAAGAAGGATTTTCTTTAGGAAGCAATATAACTTCAACCACCAAGAAGTATACTGGTGCTTTCATGATAATAAAGATTTACAAACACTTTCATAAAGCTATGAGGAAATCAAGGCAGCAATAAAGAAGTAAAAGGCAAGCTTAACCAATATGAAAGAATAGAAAGAAACTTTTCCAAAATAGGTTTTGGAGTTAATAAGAAAAGAGACAAGAAAATCTGTAAAGATATCTTTAACTCTAAGAAAAAAATGGTTAGTAAGCAGTTGGCTTAAACAAAACTGTTAGAATATGAGAATTTTCTAGATGTGTTAGTTAAAAGTGCTCTGGATATTAGTTGAGATTTTTCTAAGATGTATGGTAGCTATAGTAGTTGGTCTATTATGATGAAAGCTCACTTGAGAAGTCCTGGTTTGTGGTAATGTGTTGAAAAATGAAAGGTAAGTACATTGGGAAACAATCTAGCCATCAACTAAATCAAGCCCATGAAAAAGAAGAAGCTAAAGCTCTAAGAGCTCTATCCTTCATGTATTTTGCTTTTTCTAAGTCAATTTTCACAAAAATCATGACTTCTAAAGCACTAATAGAAACTTGGAACAAGCTCAAGGAGATGTATGCAAGGAGTGACAAAACTAGGAAAATGCAAATTCTAAATTTGAAAAGGGAATTTGAAGTTTTCAAGATGAAGGATGATGAATCCATCAAGACAGGCTTATTGAAGCCATTAATAATATTTGACTTCTTGGTGGAGATTTAAAAGACCAATGCGATGTAGAAAAAGTCCTAGTAAGCTTGCCTAAAAATTTTGAGTTCAAGTTTTTTCTATTGAAGGTTCAAAGGATTCAACCACGATTTCCTTAGTTGAGCTTGTTCATGCTTTTTAAGCTTAGGAATAAAGAAGAGCAATGGGATTGGAAGATAGTAATGAGCGGGTTTTTTTGCAATGCAAAAAAGAAAGTTCTCTAGGTAGAGAAAAGAAGCAATGCGGTTGGAACAAAGATAAGGCAAAGAATGAGAGTCAAGGAATCAAAAAAGACAACAAAAGGAGGTATTCTCCATATCCTCACTATAAGAAGAAGAGTCATCTATTAAATTATTGTTGGTTTAGGCTAGGTGTGCAATGTAGGTCATGTAAGCAATTTGGTTATGTTGAGAAGGTATGTGAGAACAAAAATGATCAATAAAGGTAGTAGAGATAACATTTAGAAATGTTTAAAAATCAACAACAAGAAGAGCAACTGTTTGTTGTTACAAGTCTTGCATTAAGCAATCATGAAAAAATGTGGTTCATTGATAGTTGTTGTACAAACCACATGACTCTTGATCTAAGCAATTTTAAGGAATTGGATCAATCATACAAATCAAAAGTGAAGATCAAGAGGCTTGGTTGACATGAAAGGCAAGGGAGTTGTTGTTGTTGAGACTCTAGGTATCTAATATATTATAGATGTGTTGTTTGTGCTTGAAATTAGTTAAATTTTATTAAGTATGGGTCAAATGCTAAAGAAGAATTATTCCTTGCATTTTCAAAATAAATCATGCATCGTTCTTGATAATACTAGTTGTGAGTTAATGACTGTAAAAATGAAAAACAAAAGTTTTTCGATTAAGTGGAAAGAGGCTCATATACATGCCTACCTCGTTGTTATTAATGTATTCATGTTGTGACATAAGAGGTTTAGCCATTTTCATTATGCTATAGTTAAACACTTGCATTATAAAGATTTAACTCAAGGCTTTCCTATAATTTTTTATGAAAAGAATATGTACCAAGTTTGCAATTGATTCATACTAATGTATATAGACCATTGAAGACACTTTCACCGAATGGTAGCTGGTATTTCATCTTGTTTATATTTGATCATACGAGGATGTGTTGGGTTTATTTTACGAAGTAGAAGTCAAAAGTAATTAGTGTGTTTTAAAATTTCTAGACCTTGGTAGAAAATCAAGTAAATTGCAAGATCAAGGTAATAAGATTAGATAATGGGATTGAAGATACATCAAACGTGTTTCATAGGTTTTGTGTTGAAGTTGGAACCAAGCATTAACTAATGGTCACTTACTCCCCTTAACAAAATGGTGTGAGTGAAAGGAAGAATAGAACCATTATGGAGATGGCATGGTGTCTACTATTTGAAAAGAAAATGCCTAAACATTTATGGGTAGAAGCTGTTAAAGTTAGAGTTGGTAATTGCGGGGTAGGTCCGTGGGCTGATCTGCCCCGCCCGCAAAAAATGCGGGGTGGGGTGGGCAAGTTCCCGTGGGCACAGGTTGGCCAGCTAACCTGCAAAAAAAAAAAAAAAAAAAAAATTCTTGTGTGAGTGGAAACACTAATTTGAACAATTTTCAACACTTTTTTTTCTAACATATGTAATATAAATTATACTTGCAAAGAAAAATAAGGTTTATCTAAAAAAAAAAAAATCATTTAGCATGTCCTACATAATACACTTTAATAAAAAAAATACTATATTAAAAAAAAGAATTCGCGGGTCGAGTAGGTCAGCTCGCATTGGCCCACGGGGCGGGGTGAGTTGATTTTTGTAACTCATAACTCTTGCGGGCCACTGCAGGCTGGCCCGTGACGACCTGCGGGTAGGGGCGGGCCGACCCATTTGGTCCACATTCCTAGCTCTAGTTAAAATAGTTGTGTGCTTGTTGAGCAAATTGTGACTAAGGTTATGAACGATAAAACTCCATTTGAAGCTTAATATGGAGTTAAGCCAGCTGTGGAGCACCTTAAAGTGTTTCTAAGTTTGTGCTATACTCATGTGCTAAATGTGAAAAGAGATAAGTTAAACTACAAAGATGAAATGGGAATATTTTTAGGATATAGCTCTACCTCCAAGGATTATCAATTTTTCAATTTAAAGACCAAAAATTGATGATTAGCAAGGACATCTAATTTGATGAAGTAATGGTGTGGAATTGGGAGAAAAATAAGATAGAAGATGCAAATGTTGATCAAATTGAGGTAATCAAAATCTAAAAGAAATAAAAGTTGATGTTGATGCTAATTGCTTCGATGATATTCAAGTAAGAGGAACAAGATCACTCAATGAAAAAAATGAGAGATGTGATGTAGCATTATAGGAGCTCACTTACTATAATGTAGTTGCTAATGAAATGGGTAGAGAGTTGTGATAGAGGAGAAGCTAAAAATCATAAATAAGAATAAAACTTGAGAGCTAGTTGATAGGCCAAAAAGACAAAAAGGTAATTGGTGTTAAGTGCGTTTTCAAAATCAAATATAATCCAGATGATTCTAAAAACAAACTTATGGTAAGATCGGTTGTAAGGGGCTATTCTTAAGAGTACAATGTTGATTTTTTTGACAAATTTGCTCTAGTGGCTAGGCATGATTCCATAATGCTTCTAATGGCTTGAGTAGTAAAGATGGATTGAAAATTCATCATCATGATGTAAAATCAACTTTTCTTGATGGCATACTTGAAGAAGATATTTATGTTGAGGAACCACAATGATATGGGTTTTAGGTTGTGAAGACAAGGTTTACAAGCTTCGTATTGCTCTCTATGGCTTTAAATAAGCACCAAGAGCTTTGTATAGAAAAATAGATGTTTATATGCTTTGGCAACAATTTAAAAGAAGTGAAAGTGAAGCTACTCTATATGTGTTAAAGGTTTAGGATGAAGTTTAGCTTATTGTCTTTATATATGTTGATGACTTGCTGGTTATAGGCTATAGCAAAAAAAATCTTGAAGCAATTTATGCTAGAGATGGAAAGTACTTTTGAAATGTTTAATTTGGATAAGAATAAATACTTCTTAGGCTTGGAAATTCACTAATAAGAGGATGGAATCATCATCTCACAAAAAAATTATGCTTTAGATGTTCCAAAGAAGTTTCACATCAAAAGATGTAAACTAGTGGCTACTCTATTGGTTGTGAATGAAAAATTATAAAAGAATGAAGAACGCAGTAAAGCAATTCTTCTACTTATAGAAGCCTAATTAGTAGCTTGCTCTACTGATCTACTACAAGGTCGGACTTAATGTTCGTTGCAAGCCCCCTCTCAAGGTTTATGTAGTCACCAAGTAAACTCATCTTGGTGTAGCTAAGAGTTTTGAGGTTAATCAAAGGCACTTTTAACTATGGTTTTTGGTTTGTTGAGAAAGAAAGCAAAAAACTCCAAGGATATGCGGATAGTAACTAGGTTAGATGTATAGATGATTCTAAAAGTACTTCCGGTTATGCTTTCTCATTTAGAAGTGTAGTTTTTCATGGAATTCAAAGAAGCAAGAGGTGGTGGTCTAATCTTCAATAGAAGCTGAGTATATCTCTATAGTAGTAGTAGTAATAGACCAAGTTGTATAGTTAAGGAAATTTTTTATAGACGCTAATATAATATAGGTTGATGACAAGTTAGCTATGGAAGAACCAAATCCATAAATATGAAGTTTCATGCAATGTATCGATTGAGATTTTTCTAGATGTATGGTCAATGTAATAGTTGGAAAATGTATTAACTAGAGGTTGTTAACAGTTACCACTACTAACCATGTTAGAGGTACGTATAAGTAGAGCTATATAAGCAAGTTAAACAAGTTAACTCGCCATAGCCCGCATTAACTTGTAGGTTAAATGAGCTAGCCTGCTTTGGCTCACTTAATATGTAGGCTGAAATTTTTGGCCTAACTCACCCCAACGCTAATTGGTGAGTTAAGCAAGCTAACCCACCATCTTGCGACATTTTACTTATTTACACAATTTAGTTGGTTAAGTGGGCTAACCTACTAATCTACTATAAATTTTTTTATAGCAAATTTAATATTTTAAAATAAACCTACTAAAAGTAAATATTAATTTTTATATATTTAAAAAAAAGAAGTATTTTTCACTCTCTTTAGCCTACATGGAAAGAGCTTATAACTACTAAAGCCACCGGAATACAACAAATACTCCATGATCCACGTATTGCAACATAGAAGTACATTCTTCTAAGGTTTTTTAATAGATAATACTCAATGCCTTATCACTTGACTTTATATACTATTTGACATTAGAAAACATGAAAGTTAGAAGTAGATAATATAAGTAGAGAACTATACATCAAATAAACCTTGAAAGATATCACAATCTTCCTTTAATGAGTCACTAACTAATTTAGGTTAACTCATAATAATGCAAACAAAATAACAAGGTGTATCGTACTTAGGAAATTGACATCTTAGGATAAATACTATCAAAGTATCAACCTTATTAGGTTTTCGAGAAGGAATTGGCTTGTAAGAGGATATGACTAGAAAAGAAAAGAAAGGAGAAATGAAGACATTAAATTGTTCTCATGTTTATATTTTACGAGAATCATTAAGAAAACAAGGACAAAACTATAGTAGCAAGTGGGCCTAAAGTTATAGTTAAATCCCTTCTACTAGTTCTCTAAATCAACAATTTTTAAACCTCTAGTGAGAGAGAGATCTAAGAGAAGAGGCTAGTTAGAGAGTACAAATAGACTTGAGACTAAAGAGTAAAGGGAAATTTAAGGTTTCAAACTTTTTTCTTATTTTTTCTTTTATTCTTTTTTTTTTAATTTCTATAGGTTAGTCGGTCTACCCAACTCGTAGTGGGTTAGCCAGTTATAACTTGTAGGTTAAGTGTGGTAAGGCAAAAAGCTTGCATTTTACTAAATCTTTATAAATAGGTAATTTTTTTGTTTCTAAAAGGAAAGAATAATAAATATCTTGATTAATAATATTTTACTTTACCAAATTAAGTTGTTTAGGATAGTCAAAACTACCCTAATAGGACATTTAATGGGGGTAGTCATGTTATTAGCATGGTTAAAACATGTACCTTATAAGTGGGTTGCTATAGTAGGTCTCAAGAATGGTAATAACAACTTCAAAAGGTGTGCACCCTAATATATAGTTTTTACGAAAATCGAAATCATCCTATAAAGTCTCAAATTTTCTTCTGTACAACTCTACTGGGGTGCATTTGAACACCCTAATAGCTTTTAATGATGGACATGACCACCTTAACAAGCTATTTTATCAGATTTATTTAGATAGATAGAACCACCTTGATAGCTTGTAACAGTGGTGATGGCCACCTTAACAAGCCCATAATTTTTTTTTTTTTTGCCTTGAGTATTTTATGGCACTATTGACTACTTGAAACCTCGTACATTATTTTATGATGCTTGTAGCCATGCTACTATGTCATTAGTTGGGGCACTTTAGGCTACCCTAAAATTTTAATACTTTTCATTACCCTAATTTGTCGTTAGAATATATTTTCTTTAAATCTATTAGGACAGTTAAGCCCACCTTGAAAGAGTCCACTTTTTTTTTTTTTTTTTGATATTTACTGTAGTATATCAATACAATAGGGGCCTATTTTTCAATGTCCTTATATATATATATGGTTTAAATCTATTTCATATCTTATTTATATCTATTTAAAATTTAAAGTTTTAAAAACTATCTTATTTATATTTGCAAAAATACCAATTGTAATATGACGTTTGAGATATGCAAATTAGGAAGCTAAAATTTAAGTACTTTTAAGAAAAAGAAAGATTGAAAAAATAATATTTATACCTTTAGAGAAAATTTTAATTGGTATTTTACATACATAAGTGGTGATTAGTTGGAGCTTTTTTTTTTTTCTAAAAATGAATAAAATAAAAGGTAAAAAAATTCAATTTTATAAGATTTATTAGATATTTAATTTTATAAAAGGGTATATATATTTATATTTCCATCTTTTTGGTATATTATTTTGGCAAATACACAGTCTGAATGGATATAAGAAAGATATAAAAAAGATAGAAAAAAAGATGAAATATATGGACTATATATTTAGTTGTAAACACACACAAACCAAATTTACATAGAAATAATTCAAAAACCTATATAAAAAAAATCATCACAATAGATATATCATAAATCACCTAATTAATGGGTTGAGTGGGTAACCTTTATTGTATAAGGTATCCACCGTATCTTACTTTACCAAGTAGATTTCTGGTAGGTGTTAAGTGTCATAGAGTAGATTCTAAGTATGGATTTTTTGGAATCTATTCCTATAGGGTGGGGTATGAGTATGATGTCTTCCTACCTTGTACCTACCTTGGAACTTATACTCTATGATATACAAGCTATAGGCTCTAGGTTCTTGGGTATTATGTATCTATCCTATAAAGATTATTAAATACCATTAATAAAAGAATGATAAATGATAATTTTTTTTCAACCAATAAATGCTTTAGCTAAGAAAAAAAAGAGCCCAAACCTATAGGTTAATAAGCCTAAATGACTAAACTTTTGTTGCCCCTTTCACTTTACGTTTTCCATTTTCCCGTTATTTTATCCTATTTGCTAAGTGGTAAAATCACATAAATTTGAAATAATGAAGGTAGAAAAAATTACTTTTCATTTTCTTTTTAGTTTTATAGATTTTGTTGCAGGTTTTTTAGGTTTTGTATATGAGGAACTTGTAATATTACATTTATATTACTTTTTTAATATTATATAAGCTTGAAATTCATAGGAAGGAAAGGCAAAATTTATAAGTTTTATAAGGTACTCTATACCCTATAGGTTTAGCACAATAAAGTTTCAAAATGATATAAGATAGATTTTGGTTCCAAAAATTATCAATATTAATTAATCAATAACATGAAAAAAAAGCATCTTCAATAAGTCAAAAGCTAGATATAATTAAAATATACTAAGAGCAAACAAATTCATAAAAATGTGCCAATTAACATAAAATTCAATTCACATACTAGCATTGGTTAATTTACGGAAATTGGTGTTAGGGTTATATTCTAGCATTTAATTCTAGTGGCCTATGTTATTAACCTGAAATCAATGGTATATGATCAAAACTTGGTATTGATGGTATATCATTTGAACTTAACATTAATAAGTGGTTTGAAGGATTTTGTGAAGGCTTAAATGAGTTACTACCTTTGTGTATAAATTGTATTAAAAGCAATTTCATGTAATGCATCTCTTATCACATTCCAATAACTTCTAATATATAGCAAATTAGTTGTAGAGCATTCTTGTACTAAAGAGACTAAATAAGTTAGGTGGAAATGTGTTTAGCAGATTGTTGATCATAATGACATCATAAATTGGGTTAGGACAATAGGAAGAAGCTACTAATGAGTCATTGTTGCTACTATAAGGTGGCAGTATGGATGCTAAGTAGTGGATTGATAAACTAATGACTAATTTAGTATTGTTATGAGACGACTTGACTTTTAGTTGTGATTATGGCTTTAGGGGTTAGGGGATTCATGAGTTACTCCATGCCTATGGTCAATCCAATACAACTAAAGGTCACACGCTTCTTGACCTAAATAAGGTAACTAAATGTGTTTGTTACATTGGTGCAAACTTATGTGAGGGATTGCATTTTTACATGGCATATGTGTGGATGTCGGCTACACACTAAGCATTCACTCACCCCTTTGGGGATTTTATATTTTATTATACATACATACATATATATATATATATATTATATATATATATATATATATATATATATATATTAAGAATAGGTGGCATTAGAAATGTAGACTTATATGATTATCTTGGATATGACATGTATTAAGGAATGGGATTAATTATAATTCAATTTAATGAACTTAATTTCTATGAAGATGATGAGAGAGTTTTAGTTTGAGACTTTGACTAAATTGAAGTGGGTTTATTTTAAATAATGAAGATTTCTATTTCTAGTTGTTTTGTTGGATTGACTCATGTTTAAATACTTAGTGGACTCTGATGATGAAAGACTGAATTGCAAATCTACTTGACTTTTGTTAGTAGGGGGTGGGTACAGCTCGGTTTAGTACATTTTATCTCTTGAACTAAACAGAACCGTTTATTATGATTTGATTTTTTTTCTTAAATCTAACTTAACCGTATGGTTTAGTTTATAATTTTTTTTCAAACTTAAAAAAACAGTTTGATCTTATTCGATTCATGGTTTGAACCATTTTTATGCATGTTATTAATTTTTTTTTCTATATACAAGTTAATAAGTTATGGAAAATTATAGCTAACATAAACACAATTAATTTATTATCATTTCCTTAATATCATTCACTGTATTTAATACTAATTTAATATTTTTAAAGAGGTTTTATTGTTTCTCTCATGATAATTATAATTTATATATCAATCAATAAGTAAAAATACAAAATAAAAAAGTAGTAAATTACTTGATAAAAACCAAATAAAAGAAGGAATTAAATAGACAACATAGAATCTTTTTTTTTTAGTCATATATGCTTTAGATTTTCACCACATTTTTTTTTTTTACTTTTTACAGTTTAGTTTTGTTTGAAATAATATAGTTTAGTTCATAATTTTTTTTAGTATAAAAAAAATGGCTTGGTTTGATTCGTAATTTTTTTGAACTAATTTACAGTTTGGTTTGATTTGCAGTTTAGTTGGTTTTTTTTGTCCACTCATATTTGTTAGAATTATTAAATAGGAGTTAAGGGGACATTCACTATGTTTGGAGCGAAAGAAATAATTGCGAGGGGAAGGAAAATTACAAGTAAAGTTCCCTTATTTAGAAAAGGAAGTAAAAAGAGAGGAGATGGATTTAAGAAGGAAAGATTTCCTTAGGGCCTACACTTTTTTCCCTCTCTAAATTGAAGTGATTTAGAAGAAAAATCATTGAATTCCAGTTATAGCCTTTTTTAAATTTCTGTATAATATAATAATTAAATAGTTTAAATTATTTTTAAATATTGTTTTAAAAAAACATTTCTTTCCATATTCATTCCTTCATCTTTCCCTTAATTAGAACAAGAAATTGCACCAATTCTTCTCTTATCTCTCTAATTATTTCCCATATTTTCCTTCGCTCTTCTTAAACATAGTGTTAATTAGTGTTATTGCATATATCATACATATATACATACATATATTATAGCAATATTTAATTCTTAGCAAATCCATACTTTACTAGAGATATGAGGTGAAATTGTTGCATTTATTTCGAGTTCTTAGGTATTACATCAACATTTTAAGGAACTCTCTTTATTAAAAAACTCTCCACTTTACCATTAAGTTTTTTAAACAAAGTTCCCTAGTGTCACGTTTGGTATGTAGAAATGATTTGGAATGGAATTGATTGGATTGAATTGGAATGGAATGAAATAGGATCAAGACCTTAATGATAAATCCATTTTGATAATTGGAAATACGCATAAAATGGAATGCTTATATATTAGTATTTGTCAAAAATTCCCTTAATTATTTAGATGTGATAATTATATTAAAGGTTAAATAAGTAATTTTCCATTCTTAGCAATTAATTAAGGTGAAATGGGTGGAAAGGAATTGCGATTATGCACAATTCCCCCTTAAGGAGAAACCATCAATTCTAAGTAGGGGTAGGTGTAGTTTCGGTTTGGTTCGATATAATTTGTTTCTTGAATTGAAACCAAATCAAATTGTTATTACAGTTTGTTTTTTTTTTCTTTATAAAATTGATCCAAATTGTATGTTCTATTCATAATTCTTTTCAACATAAAAAGAAAAAAAAATGGTTCAGTCTGATTCGATTCACGATTTGAATAATTTTTACATATGTTATTATATTTTTTATATATTAGTCAATAAGTTATGAAAAATTATAATGGATATAAAAATATTTAATTATTTTCATTTCTTTGATATTATTCACTATGTTCAATACTTATTTGATATATTTAAGGGGTTTTATTTTCTTTCTTAAGATAATTATGGTTAATATATTAGTCATTAAATAAAAATACGAAATAAAAAAATAATAAGTTACTTGATAAAAACCAAATAAGAGAATAAATTGAATAGATAGTATAAAATTTTCTTTTTTAGTCATATATTTTTTAAAAACTCTTCCAAACATAAGAAAGAGAATGGAATATGAAATTATAACTCTATTCTAAATTTATTTTTACATACCAGCTATAAGATTTATTTATATTATTTATTAGTTCCGCCATGTAAAGTTTAAATTGAAACGATGCTCTATGATCACGGAAAAAAAAAATTATTAGCTTTTTGGGTACCTTTCCTTTTCTATGCAATTTTATATAATGCATAAGGACCACAAAAGAGTTCCTTAACATTGAGAGGAATGCCAACTGTCAAAAACCTCCCGTTACACATGTTCTTCGAGGATGATAAGAAATCAAGAGATATAGAAGAGAGGGATGCGTGTCGTACTGCCATGATTAGAGTGAGAGAAAGTGGTCCTCTGCTGCAATCGGATAAGAATCCTTTTCACCTTGAGTAGTTTAGTTGTACAAAATCACATGGAAGAGTTAAGAAGTGGGTTCCGTCAGTTTAATGCTTCGCAGATTGAATTGTGGAGTGGACTTGTCAATCATTTTCTCAAGCCAGACGCCTCGTGCATTGGGCAGGATTGTTATACTATTCTTGCTGTGGTTGTTAGTGGTGGGCAAGGCAAGTTAATTAAGGTTGGATTAGCACTATTAATCATGTTTCCAAATTCCAATCCCAGCTGCTGCAAAAGCCATTCCTTCCGTCTGGGAGTAAATTTAGTGAAGAGATGGGCTAGAAAAATGCGATATTTGAGACTGATTGTATGCAGAGCGATATCAAGCGCAGGTGGGGAAGTCGAGCTCTCTTCATTGGACGTCATTGAGATAATAATTTACAGAGGCCTGTCATCTTTTGTGCTCCTAATCTGATATTAGTTTCGATTTTAATGTTATTAGGAGAAACTCAAATCATATAGCAGATTCGCAGTTTGTACTGTTAGGAGTAGGATACGTCCCATGCATTAAACGATTGATGGATGAATCCCCCATCCTCTCTCTAGAGGCTACCTGATTTTGATTTTTCATGTGTTCATCGTACTATTGGTTGCTCTTCTTTCTAGTCGTACGCAGTTGATAAATAATTGAAATGAAGTATAACTACTTTGTTTGCTTACCTAAATGAAGAAGGAAGATGAACTACTTGCATTGATGATATAAGCAAGGTTTTATTGGCCTCTATTGCCTATGTTGTCCATCAATAATGTCGGTTCAACCTCAGTGGTTTCCATTTTGTGAAAACTGTTTTCAATTTCATTGGCTTGTTTCCATCGAAAAATTTCGATTGGTTCAAACTCAATTTTTTCAATTGTGTGAAAGCTGTTATTAATTTCATCATCTTATTTCCATCCAAAAATTATGATTGGTCCCTTCGATTCCCATCCATTGGAAGCCTCCTTTTGACTTTGTCCGGAAAATTTATGCTAAAGCTGAAGATCAATACTTCAGAAAAGGCTTCTTCTTCTTCTTCTTAAAAAAAAAGAAAAGAAAAGAAAAAAAGCTTTATAAGATCTTATTTCGAAACCTTGGTTTTTGAATTGTATATAATTAATATACTACTTATCTTAACAATCCCTTTATTGGAATTGTGCCACCTAAGAAATTTTTCTATATAATCAATCTTTACTCTCTAAGCGAAGAATTCATTCTTAGTGGAATTAATTTTAGCTTTCTTCTACGGATGATTAACGAAATATATGATCTAATAGGACTTTGTCAGTTTGGTTTTTGAGTTGTATAAAATTAATCTACCATCAAAGGTTTAAATTCAATCCTAGTAGAAGACATGAGTTTTGTATGCGGTGGTTTTTAGAAAACTATAGGGTTAAGAAAAAGGCTATTAATATTAGAAAGCTGTCAGTTAAAGAGGCGGTTGAACTTTGATTGTGATATTAATTTGAAGATATCAATAGGTGATTCGGAATATAAACGAAGACGTTTAAAAAGAAAATTTTCTCCATTTTATGGAAAAAAAATATATATAGAGAGAGAAATTCTTTCTATAGCCTATATCAAGTTATCAATATCCCATTAATTCCACTTTCTTGGGGATGCAACAAATAAAAATGTTGTTAGGGCATACTCTCAATATACTGCTTGATTCACACACACATATACATATTCCACTTTCTTAGGAATGCAACAAACAAAAAACAAAAATATTGTTAGGGCATACTCTCAATATACTGTTTGATTCATATATATATATATATATATATATAGCCTATATTAAGTGGCATCCATTACGAATATCCCATTAATTCCACTTTCTTAGGAATTCAGCAAATAATAATATTGTTAGAGGGATCCAAAATCAACTTAAGTCCATATTTAACTTAACCCAACCTTTCCCTCTCCCTCCATGGACTTTAAATTTGGTTAACCGTAGATAAAACTTGTTGCAAATCATTAGTTCCTATAGTTACCCACTCTCCCACTATTTGAACACTCTGGAAGTGTAGTCATGGATATACCCCATGTTCTCCACAATTAACTATATCTCAACGCTATCTATAGATACCTAGAATTGTCTGTAGGTAAGAGGAGGAAAAACAAAAGTTAGTTTTCTTGCTCTCTTTACATTAATTTCCTTACTCCCCTTAGCCTTCTAGCTTGAGCGTTAGAGTGGTAATGCCGAACAACCTTGACACCCCTCATAACTTACACTTTCTTCACGTTTTGTAGGTTCATACACCTCTCAATTGAATTTGCAAACAACATTAAGTGCTACCTTTTTGTTAACCACAACCATGACTAGCAATACTAGATCTAAATCAAAAACATTGACAACTCACTTACCCAAATACATAACCAAACTAATCCATAAAACCTACCATAACAAAACCTTTAGGGTTAGGAGGATAGGTTGGCTTATTTAGAGAAGATGCTCATCAACCTTCATGCTGTAAACACTCAGCTTCATGTGCAAGTGGACCAGTAGTAGCAACAATAGTAGCACCATCCTTAATGCACCCACTTGAGAGAGCATGATAATGATTAGGCATACATCCAATCTCCTCCACTTGCCCCACTAGTAGTTACCTAAAATGTAGCATTGCTTTCACTACCAACACTACCAAATCCTCCTAGCTTACGTAGCCAAATAACACCTACACCTTAAGAAACCACAACCATTTGAGGTGCACTTGTATCATTCTCTACATGATGCCGATGTAGGAGAATTGGAAGACATGATTCGAAGACTTTCTGACCTTCGTGACAATAAAAAGTCTGATATGTGAGATCAGTATTCTTTCACCCAATCATCATTCACTTAGGAGATCTAAGATGAAGTTCTTCCCCCTTACATTCGCATCCCATTGCTTGAATTTTATGATAGTACCATCGACTTAGGAGATCACCTCAGCTACTTCATGTCTCAAATGTGCCTTTCGTTTCCAATTTTAAAGAGCTTAGCAAGCAGTTCTATTAGTACTTTCTAGCTAGTAAAATGTTAGTAAAGGATTCTTTAAGCCTTAACCTCATTTGTTAAAGGTAGGATGAGTCAATTAGGGACTATTTGTCTAGATTCACAGTAGCCATGCTCGAGATTCCCAATCTTAACATGCTAGTCACCCTCAATGCTACCATAATGGGCATATATCCTTTAAGCCACTTATTCCTATCCATTTCTAAAATCAAGCCCAAGAACTTTGATGAATTTTGCAAGCAAGTTGTGAAGTTCATCACCATGGAGGATAATATCAGAGCTTGCAAAGTGGTTAACCAAACTAAGTTAGATAAAACGAAGGATGACAAGGACCGGCCTACCATCAAATATTAGCTTAGTCTTAGGAGCAATGAAGAGTCATCTCACGACGGAATAATGGTAAACGGGTAGAAAGTGCACTATTCCATTCTATGTAGACCACTTCCACCTTAACTAACCCAGAGGCTAGATACTTCTTGAGGCTCATAATAGGGATACTCTCCCTTGGCTTGGAAAACTTAGAGGACCTCCCTTTAAAAGGAACTCAAATAGGTATTGTGAGTTCCATAAAGACATAAGACACAACATGGAGGATTGTTCTCAACTAAAGAACGCTTTGGAGGATGCCATAAGAAGGGGTTACCTCCATGAATATATCAACTCAAAGGAGGAGAGTCAAGTCAAACAATAGATCGATTAGCTTAATGGTTAATCAAAACAATTAGGCCCCTAACAATATAGTTAGTACAATTGTTGGGGGACCCACTAAGGGGGCATGCTCGAGCTCTAGTAGTAAGTCCTACACCTAGTCTTAGTAGGTGATGAACTTGCATAACAAAAAGCCTAGAGTGGATTGCTCCACTTCCTTTTGGAGGAGGGCTTGGAGGGCATTTAAAGTCCACAAAATGATGCACTTGTCATATTAACCCAGAATGGTGGTTTTGAGGTTTGAAAGATACTAATTGACACCGACAGTTTAGTAAACATCATTTTCAAGGCTGCATATGACTAGATGAAACCAAAGCTCAAGGCTACATTGAAGTCATATAATTAGGACCTCTATGATTTCAATAATCAACTTGTTTGAGCCGCATAAAGCTTAGTGACAATGAGAATGTTGCTGAATAGCTTATTGACTTCTCGGTGGTTGATTGTTGGTCTCCTTATAATATCATAATAGGAATGTTGAGCTCGAACGCCTTTGAGATGGTCCCTTCTATGGCGTACTTAAAAGCCAAGTTCCTAACCCTGACAAGAGTTAACATATACCGAAGAGACCAACAGTTAGTAAGGTCAAGCTACCTATAGGAACTAACTAGGGAAGCGATTCTTACCATTGAGGCCAGATTAGAGGAAAAATTGGGTAATAGAGGAGAACTAGCCAAGGAGATAGAGACAACATAGCTCAACAACAATCTTAAATTGATTGCACAAGTGAGGAAATCAATGTCTCGAGTGAGGTCCCCGCTTAAAGGCTCATAACTTTTTACTTGTTTAGAGTTACAGAGTTCATAATATATAAAAAAAGACTGATTTGAGTGTATTATAGCTAGGTTGCTATTTGCTATTTTTATAAGTGTCAAATTGCTATGTTTTGATTTGCCAAAGTGTTGAAAAACAAAAAAAATCAAGGCATAGACAACATATGCACCTTTAAGCAATATGCTTGAGGGTACAAATGGCATCCATGCCTTCGTGAACACCGAAATGTAAAAAAAAAAAAAATTACACTAAAGGCCCATATGTAGCTCGCACCTTTAGTACAATTGTACCATAGGCGCGGGCTTCACTCGTGCCTTTAAGCAATTTTCTTGAAGGTTTGGATCTCGTTCGCGCCTTTAAGCAATTTTCTAAAAGGCGTGAATAAAACCTTGTCTATGTCTTTGAAACCTATTTTATGAATAATTATTCTGTATACAATATTTATGTAATTTATTTTTTTTAAATTGCAATATTAAAGAGCGTAACCCCATCATTATATCCCTAAAAGGCAAGTGGTGATTGAAATAGAAGCTACTGCAATTGGGTTTTGTGAGGGAAGAGCCTTACCCCACTTGGTTGACTAATTGTGTATTAGTTAAGAAATCTAACAGAAAATGACACATGTATATTGATTTCATGAATTTAAATAAAGCCTACCCAAAAGAGTATTTTCCTCTCCCAAGGATCAACTAGCTTGTGAACTAAATGTCTAGTTATGCTCTCTTAAGTTTCATAGATGCTTTCTTAGGCTATAACCATGTTAGGATGCATGAACTTGACTAAGTTCATACTTCATTTGTTACCAATTTCAGCACATACTGCTATAACATCATACCTTTCAAATTAAAGAATCTAGGGGCAACTTATCAATGTTTAGAGACAACGGTGTGCAGATCTCAAATTGGGTAGATGACATGATCATCAAAAGCAAGTAACCTAATGACCATATTGAAGACCTTTAGGAAACTTTTGACCCCTTGAGGGAGTATAACATGAAGTTGAATTCGTAGAAATGCGTATTTGTGGTTACCTTAGGGAAGTTTCTTGAATACATGGTTACCATCTAAGGCATAGAGGCAAACTTGGAAAAAATCTAGGCGATCTTGAAAATGCAACGCTTGAGAACTATTAAGGGTGTATAGTGCCTCACAAGACAGATTGTTGCCTTAAGCAGGTTCATGTCTAAGTTAGCTGATAGGTGTGTGATGTTCTTCAAAATTTTGAAGAATCCATCAAATTTCCAATGGACCAAGGAATGCTAGGAAACATTTGAAGATTTAAAAGCTTTTTTTGACTACTCCATCAATATTATCTAAAGTAGCCCCTAAGGAATAACTATACTTATACTTGTTTGTAAGTAAGTAAGCCCTTTCCTCAATATTAGTTTGGGATAATGGAAGGCAACACAAGCCTTTGCTTTATGATGGTGTGAGGGGAACTTAATCCAATTTTCAACATATTTAGAGAATGAAATGTAGTCTAAGGAAAGATTAAAAATTGGTAAAAAGAAGGAGAATGAGAAGTTTGGATGTGAATCAAAGAAGATAGTGCACTTTAGCTAATAATTCGAAAATGAAGCAAAGGCATTCATCTCTCTCCAGTTTGAGTATTTATAGTTGAGTATGAACATCAAAGTGACAACTTGCTAAAATGACCTTAGACGAAGAAATCTTGACATGTGGTGCCATAATGAAATGAATGACCTCAATGTGTTTGTCTATAACCGTCATTTTAAAGCCAATTGCCTAGCACTGGACATGTGTTTGTTGGCATTTAATACACTTAAGTTTATGTATGTTAAGATAAATTAAATTAAAACTTCTTCGATAAGCCAATCAACAATTGCCTGGATGGCTTCCCCATTATTTCACCTACATGAAACAAGTCATGCCTCCTCAATCTAGCTTAGGGGGCATCAGTCCGCTATAAGGAGTTTGGACTCATTCACAATGGCACAAGTTCTCTGACCATAGAGGTCATATCTATTTAGTTTTACTCAGTGCTTAATCGTTCCTATTGTTGTGCTTGTCACATAGATGCACTTATAGTTTGAAACTATAAATGCCTAAAAAATAGCTCGGATACCATGCCTACGACAGTTTGTTGCTCAAGATATTGAATTAGATGTCCTAGGTTAGCTGGTGTACCTTCACTTATATGTCTTAATTTCTTATTTGGAGTGTACTCTCTTTATTGATCAGTTATCGAAGAATGTTGGACGCAAATACCAACTCAAGCCCATATCTAACTTTACATAGGGGGCTTGATCATGAGTTTGAGTGGGAGCCCAACCTTTTCCTCCATGGCCTTAAACTTGGTCAATTGTAGATAAGACTTACTACAGACCATTATCTCTTGTAGTTGCCCACTTTCCCCACTACTTGAATACTCTGAATGTGCAGTCATGGACATACCCCACGTTCTTTATAGCCAATTGCACCTTGGTGCTAACTACAAATACTTAGAGTTGTCTTCTTATTTGAGTGTTCTTGCTCTCTTTACACTAATTTCCTTACTTCCTTTAGCTTTCTTATTTAAGTGTTGGAGTGGTAAAGTTGGACTCACAATTTTTTTGTGTTTTATATTTTTACACACTTCTCCATCAAATTCGCAAACAATAGAGCATACTCTTAATATATTGCTTGCTTCGATAAAGATTTTATATTAGTTCTTCATAACTTTGCCAGCTGTTAATGGTAGCTAGTTAGGCTAGGCTAGTCCACATAAATGACATGTTCTTATCTGTTTCATTTAAATACCTTAGAAGTTAGATCTATCTATGATTCACAAATAGAGTACAACAACCAATGTATACTTTGTAGAAGCCTATAAAAGGCCAATATTGCATACACTTCATCACTACAAAAGGTCAAGAAAAATAATCCCGGTGCTTTCCTTTTCTCTCCTCGTCCATCTACAATGTTACCACCACCATACACACTCTAATGATGTTTTCCTCTTGCTCTTCAACAAAATCTATCCATATCCAACCTTATTCTAGCATTATAGTCTTAATTATTCTCCTAGGAACCATCCATTATTTCCATAAGGTTAAATAACCTAGACCACTTCGTTGCCTAAAAATGCCATGGTAGTAGCATTGCTTATGTTCGACGACTCGTTAGTTGATACTGAAAATAATAATTACCTAAAGAAGATAGGTAAATGCAATTTTCCATCGTATAGGAGGGACTTTGAAGGAGGAGTAGCCACAGGTAGATTCATCAATGGAAGTATTCTCATAGACATGCTATATATATATCTATATATATATATATTGCTTAATTTAAACTACCCTTGCTTTTTTTTTTATTTTTCTTTTTTAAAAAAAAAATTGAAAAGAGTTTTCAAGTACAATCTTTGGACATATATGTTTATGTATGTATATGTGTAGGTATACATCACATGTGTGCAAATAGTAGTAATGAGACTGTTGAGTCTAATTTTTGAATTCCCATTCCTAATCTTATCTAGACTAGACCCAATGCTCATCTAATGTAAATCATCGACTTGAGTTAGGAATTTCGTTTAATTTTTGGAGTTGCCACCCAACTGTTGTTGGGAAATATTGAATTAAGACTAAAGGAGCGGATTAATCTTAATTTGGACCACTAGTCGTTGTTATTTCCTCTTTTCGTTTTTGTGAAAAGAGGAAAAGGGAAAACCAGAGTTTCTAAGTTCGGAGGCTAACCTATTAAAACCTTTACGGTTACCACATAATCTCTTGAAATTGTTCCTATTTAGAAATGTCTTTTGTTTCTATTACTTTTTATTATGTTTTTGAGTTATTTCAAGAAAAATGATTTTTCATTCATTTTTATGGGTTGCCCCGAAAGGGTGTCTACGTACCTGCTATTTAGGATCAAACAAGCCGTAGTTTGCTTTTCTGAAAACCTTAAGCGTGTTTGTGAATTTTAATTTTGAAATCTCTTTTGATTTATGCTCTTACCATTTTTGGGATTTTTCTAAAAAATCTAAGCCTAAGCTTCAATTTGATTTTGAAAATGATTTTTAGGAAAAAACATCAATTTTGGATTGATTTGAAGAAAAGGATTTTTTTCTAAGTGCTAAAACTTATTTTTTATATTTTTGTAATTTTTTATTAATTTTTATGATTTTTATTGATTTTTTGTTTTTTAAGAATTTTATGCTAAGCTATTATCGATCCTATTTTTAAATCTAAAGTTTTATTATTATTTCTTCTAATATTTTTGATTATTTTCTACATTTTTATTATTATTTTCTTATTTTTCTTTTTTCTTTTTTTTAAATTTATTTTCTACATTATTAAATCCTAAAAATCTAATTTCTACATTTTCCTACTTATGGAAATAAAACATAAAACATAAATAAATAACTAAATAAATAAACAAACAATAAATAAAATAAATTATGAATCAAATAATAAATAAATTCGTAATAAAAAATAATAAATAAAATAAATTGAAAAAAATCCGGAAAATCCGACTTACCTGAATCTAGATCGGTGCGCGGGTTGGGTCAGAGCGGGTTGGGTCGGATCGGTCAGATACGGCGGTGGAGAGGGCTCGTTCACAGCGTTCCAACGGTCTTTTGCAATGGGTGAAGTGTCGAATCCTAGCTTCTTAAGGGTGCTGAATCCAATGGTAATGGTGGTTCACTCCCAGATCGTCTCCTGGTGGTGGTTCAACTCCGGTCGGTACCCAGGCTTTGGGTTCTTCTCCGATTTGCTCCTTCCTCTCACTTTCTCTCAATTGTGATATGTGATTTGGCTTCCTCCCTTCGATTCCTATTTATAGGTGTTTGAAATCGAGTTGGATAAGCTCGGATTTTCGATTAAAAAAACCAACTCTGATTTGTGTAAATCCATCAATTTGTTGCGATTTGATTCCAATTAGATAATGTTTATCTTATTTCTATTGAAGATCTATTGGATTTGTGCAAAAAATCGAATCGAAATGGTCAAAATTCGAATTTTTTCTTCTGCTGGTGATCTCGGACCTAAGGTAGAAGATGATCACGCGCCCAGCGCGTGCGTTTGCTCCAGCCAATCGGATGCTGCCACGTGTCCTGGATAAGTGAAAAAAATCGTAAAACGCGGAAACTGCTTCCCCCGCATTTCGTACCTGCGACCGAGCCCCCCTGCACGTGCCTTAGCCCGTGGTTCGGACCAGCTGGGTTAGCCCATTTTCCTGATTTTCTTTTATTCGCAAATTGCATATATGCAATGCAATTTTTCTATTTTTTTGTATTTTTTGAAATTTCAAAAATTTGTAAAAATTATTTATTATTTATTATTGCCATTTCTGAAATCATTTTTCAAAATTGATGTGTTTTCCTATTTATTTTTATTTTTTTGAATATTTTTATTATTTATGCTAAATTAGAGAAAAATTGAAAAAAATTGAAAATTGATCATTATTGATTATTGTTGATTCCTAGGGCAAAAATTGGGTGTTTACAGAGACGTTTTGACAAGAAACACAAGTCGTATGTATTAAAATAGAGTGAGGAATATTGAGAAACAATGGCTCAACTTTTCTATTGATTAGGATGAATATATATACACAAAATTGGGCACTATCATGATTTACAAAAGTAGGAAACTATCTTAGAATAAAGATATTATAGCTAATTACAGTAGGAAACTATCATAGAATAAATATATTATAGTTAATCACAAAAATTTAAAATATAAATAAAATATATTGTAATTAATTCTCTAATATGCCCCTGCAAGATGGAGCTCCAAAGGAGACACCAATCTTGATCCTTAGTTCTTGAAAGTGGCTTTAGGTAAGTGGTTTGGTAAGAGCGTCAGTAAGTTAAGATATTGAGGAAACAAGAGTAACATAAAGAGAACCTGATTGAACTTGATCCCAAATAAAGTGATAGTGAATTGCCACATGTTTCATGCATGAATGAAAGACTAGATTAGAATAGAGATGGGTGGCACCAACATTGTCACAATAGATATTAGGCGGTGTAGGAAGAATGACACCAAGCTCTATGAGAAGGGAACAAATCTAATTGATTTCTAAAGTAGTAGTGGCAAATGATTGATACTCAACTTTTGTGGATGATCGAGCAGCTGTCCTCTATTTATTGGATGATTAAGAAATAAGATGACAACTAAGATAGACAATATGAGCACTTGTAGAATTATAGTTGTCTTTGTTGCCAACCTAATCTACATTGGAGAAGGCATGAAGAGAAAGTGGATTTTCTTTATGAAAAAAATATCCATGAGTTAATGTGCTACATCGATATTGAAGCAATTATTTGGTAGCATTCCAATGTTCAGACTCGTTTGGCGATGCATGAATTGGGAAAGCTTGTTAACAACATATGCTACGTTTAGGCGAGTGAGACAAAGATATTGTAGATTGCCAAGAATTGTTCTATAGTAGTCATTTAGAGTTTTTCTTGAATAAAGTGTGAGATTTCCATTTGTAACAAGTGGTGTTGCAATAGGTTTTGCACCAAACGTTTTTGTCTAGGTAAGAAGATTAGTGTTATAGCACCTTTGAGTAAGCAACAAACTAGATGGAGTGGTGAGAGCCTCAATGCCTAGAAAATAAGACAAGGTGCCAAGATCTTTGATTGAAAATCATTATGGCAAGAGATTAATGTAATGCTAAATAATATTAGTGTGGGCACCTAGGATAATAATGTCATTTACATAAAAAAGGAGATATGTAGAAATGTCTCATAAGTAAAGAGTGACTAGAGAAGTATCTACATGAGAATTTGTGAATCTAGACTTAATGAGGAACTGGCAAAGTTCAAGGTACCAAGCCTACAGGTCCTACTTGAGTCTATATATAGCCTTCTTTAATTTACATACATGAGTTGGTAGATTTTTATCAATAAAGCTTGAAGTTTAGGCCATATAGACATCTTCAAAAAAATGACTTTGAAGAAAGGCATTATTAACATTCAATTGTCGTAACTACTAACCTCTACTAATTGCTAAGCTGATAATAAGGTGTATTGTAGTCAGCTTGATGATCGAGTTAAAGGTGTCATGATAGTCTACTCCAGGTCATTGATGAAAACCTTTAGCAACTAATCTGGCATTGTATTGGTCAATAAAACCATTAGAAAGCCATTTAACACAAAAAACCCACTTACATCCAACCAAAATTTGCACAAAAGTAGATGGAACAAGCTCCTAAGTTCCATCTCAAATGAGAGCATCAAATTTATCTTGATAGCTCATCTCCATTTGTAATATACAATTAATATATAATAAAAAAAATAAATATATATATATATATATATATATATATATATATATACACACACACACACAAATAAATAAATAATATAAGAGCTAGGGCAATTGCATAATCACAAATAAAAGATGCTGGAAATTTTGTCTTTTCCAACAAGATTATATATGTATGCTAAACTAACCTAGGGTTCTCCTCTTTCACAAATCCGACAATCCCAGCTACCTAAGAGATCGAGTGACATAAAGAGAGAGACAGAAAGAGAGAAAGCTTCACCAGGAAGACCTAACAAAATTCGTGGGGGTAGTGTAGTGAAGCAAATGGGGACAAAGAAAAGGGAATTCTCGGATTAAGTAGTTGATATGCAAAAATTCGATGTAAGTATTTTAACTTACGTTAATTAAGGAGTATTTATATATTTTAAAGACTTAATAAATTTTAGGTATAAAAGGGAATGAATTCAAGGGAAGTTGGAGTTAAATATAAGGGTTCATGGGATTGGCCGAGATAGGCACGGCCTCCCAACACGGTCATGTTACAATCGTGTTAAATGTAATAGTATACCAAGAGATCAACGGTCTTAACACGGTTGTGTTAGGATTGTATTGAATTTAAAAGTATACTGAGAGATATACGGTCCCCCACACGGTCGTGTTTTGACCATGTTAAGTCTAAAAGTCATGTCGAGAGATATATGACCTTCCAACACAGTCATGTTTTGATTGTGTTGAATTAAGAGAAACACGACCTCCCAACATAGCCATGTTCTAATCATGTTGAAGACAAAATCTCATCGAGAGGTACATGAACCCTAATACGGTTGTGTACTAGCCCGTGTTAAGCAACATAATCTCCAACATGGCCATGTTAAGTGATGAACATTATTATTATATATCAAATTATCTTCTTAATTAACCAATTTCTACATAACCAAAACAATTAGTGAAACCTTAAATGACTTAATAGAATAAGAGGAATTAAGGGAGTTATATTATGTTGGATTAGTACTAAGATTAATGTATTGATTATACAGATATCGACTTAGCTTAAGTTTGGAACAAGAAGTGTGTAATGCTAGGATTCTAGGTACGTGTTTACTTTGTTTGTTTTATGTGATTGTTAGGAAGCTATCTAATGAGTTATATGTGGAATAATGAAATATTAAGAAATAATGTGAATTATGTGGTATCATGAAGTAACCTAGTGTTATGTGAATGGAATGAGATATGTTGCATGTGCTTGGCTCGGCTTAGGGGCCCGCAGTGGTAGATCCCTAGGGGGTACCTCGATGATCGGTATGCTGCATTATCTCTAGTGGAGCTGTATATTGAAATGATCTAAGGTAGATTAGGGTTAGATGGAGCTCATAGTGGTAGTTCCCATTAAGGTTAGATGGGCCCTACAAAGGCAGTTCCCACTAGGACAAATGTTGTGTATATCGGGATCATGAGTACCCCCATGTGTTATAATTCATTTTGGTGTTGATGTGTAAATTGAATTGTGAATGTGTTGTGGATAAAAAGTTGCATATATGCATATGCTATCATTGTGGTGTATCATGCGCATGTGGGTATGGTACTTACGTACTAAGCTTAGGCTCACCCCCCCTTCCTATATATTTTTTTAGCTGTAGGCGAAAATGATGAACAACTAGAGTATGATGAGAATAAAAACTTGGTAGGACATTACATGGATGAGATGGGAACATAACACTATTACTATATGGAGGAAAAGTGACAAGAATTATGAATTTTTGTAAATTGATGTTCTATTGTTCAATTGAAATTATGGAGATAGATTACAACTTGAGACTTATGGTTATTAAATAATAAAATTTGAAATGACTTATCTGTGAGTCATTCATTTGATTATAGTTATAGTAGTGTGATAGATAATGTACTTGAGCAGATTTTGAAGTTTGTTGAAGTTTAGAGCCTTAGCATGTCGCTCGATAGTAGTGACACGTGGCGGGTTGTGATACTCTAGGTTTTGGGGTGTTACAACTTAAGTGGTATCACACTTTATGTTTATGATCCATAGGAGTATAGGTTGATGATCCCTAAAAGCTTAGGTTTTGATTAAAAGAAAAGAAGTAAGTAGTTTCAGAACACTAGGTTTTGATGCTCTTTAGAATTTAAGATGTAATCAAGTAGAGATTTAATTGATGACTTCTAGAATTAACTAATGATTTAAAAGGTGTAGGATTCAATCAATAGAAGTTATGTTGAAATCTTTAAAAGATCAAATAAATGATCTATAGATCTATAAGAATGAAGAGAGTGGGTATATTAGGGGATAACTATTATGTTATGGTAATCTTAATATTAAACGCGGATGTCATTTGTTAAATATTTTTGTTTAATTTCGTATAGGAATATAAATGTGTTTGAGCTTGAGTATACATAGATGTATATTGTCATTAACTCTCCTTATAAATTCTAACATTGAAATCATTCTGCTGTCTCAATTTACACAAAATGCCTCTAAGAAGAAATATCAAGCAGGGTTCATCTAGTGTTGGATAGGGTGGAGATGCCCTAAAGGTAGGAACCCTCAAAGACCACCTCAGCAGGAAACCTAGAGCAAGCTAATGTCACTACTGCTCAGCTGCTAGAGATTGTAAATGCTCTAGTGGGAATGTTGGCACAACAACAACAATAGGTGTGAGACTTATTAGGCCTATAGAGGAACCTTATGGGCTAGAAAAGTTTGTAAGACTAGCTAAGGAATTTCACCCAAAGGTTGATGATCCAATAAAGGTTGAATATTGGATCATTGAGATTGAGAGGACCTTTAAAGCCTTCATGATGCTAGAAGATAGAAAAGTGAGGTATGTTTCTTATATGCTAAAGGGAGCAGCTGTGGATTGGTAGACTTGTATGTCTAGATTAATAGGAGCTCTTGACCAATGGCAAAGGTTTAAGGAACCCTTTTATAAGTACTTCCTCAGCAGCATTAGGGACAAAATAGAGGCAGATTATTATAACCGTGAGCAAGGTAATAGATTTGTTGAAGCATATGAAGCAGAGCTGAAACCACTTAAGCAAATTCTTGCCAGAGGTGATGATGCCTCATGAGCTAGGAGATTCTTGAGGGGACTAGAGCTTATTCTACAACATGAAGTGGGGGCTTTTCAATTGACTACTTATGCAAGAGTAGTTGATAAAGCAAAATACTTAGAGTAGAGCAAAAAGAGAATAGAGGAACAACTATCTCACAAATCAGGATCTGTTTTAGGAAAAAGGTTTGTTTCCAATATATCTTATGCAGATAAAGGGAAGAGGCCAACTGTATATCTAGCCAAACCTATGGCTTATGTGGCTAGACCTCTTCAAACTAGCCCCTCACCTCTAGCACTACCTCTCCCATCACAGGCAGGTTAAGGTGTGAGATGTCTTAGATGTTTAGGACCACATGATTTGCAACAATGTAATTGGCTAGAAAGGGCATGCTTCTCCTGTGGCAAAGCGAGACATACCAATAAGAGTTGTACTAAAAGGGCCCTCCCTCAGACTTTCTGCTACACTTGTAAGCAAAGAGGACACAAATCATTTGAGTGTGGTGCTCAACACACTCAGGCGACTGCAACTCCACAAGCTCCACAGCTTATAAAGACTACACCCAGATGACCATTAGGTAGAAATCAGAATGTGGGACTAAGACAAAGGGCACATGGTAAGGTGTTTGCATTATAACAGCAGCAGCAACAACAAGATGCCTATGATCAAGATACCATAGTAGGTACACTGCTCATAAATGTAAACACTACCTATGTACTGTTTAACACGGGTGCAACGCATTCTTGTATATCACTTGTATTTAAGAATTTATATGGATTAAAACCTATTGTATTAGAGAATGCTATGATTGTAAATATTCCATTTGGAGTAAGGCGGAAAATTAGATCAAATGTGTAAAGAGGTAGAGATTGTAATACATGGTAAGAAAATGCCAGTTGAATTGTTTATATTGGAGATGATAAAGTTTGATTTAATTTTAGGGGTGAACTAGTTGTAAAAGTATTATGCCACTATAGATTGTTACAATCTAGTGGTTAAGTTTGATTTTCCCGATGAGGAGCAAATTATATACAAGTTAGATCTATAGAGGCTTGTGACCTTTCCAACATACGAGTTGTGGAATAAAGGAAGATTATCAGCCTTATCAATAGAGATAGGGCAAGTTAAGGAATTGAGAACTATGCAAGTAGTGAATAAGTATACAGATGTTTTTCTCGAGAATTTTTTGGGTTTACTACCATCTAAAGAGATAGAGTTTTGTATTGATCTTGTACCGAGAACGATACCCATGTCTAAAGCATCATACAAAATGGCACCTACTAAACTATCTGAACTGAAGACTCAACTTCAAGAGCTTCGAGATAGTAGGTTTATAGACCAAGTGTCTCACCCTGGGGTGCTCCAGTGCTATTTGTTAAGAAGAAGGATGGGAGTATGAGGTTATGTATAGATTATAAGGAGCTAAATCGAGTCACAATTAAGAACAAATACCATCTCCTTATGATTGATGATCTATTTGATCAATTACAAGGAGCTCAAGTCTTCTCCAAAATTGACTTGAGATCGGGGTACCATCATTAAGAATTAAGGAGGAAGACATATAGAAATCTGCTTTTAGGACTCGATATGGGCATTACGACTTTCGGGTGATGCTTTTTGGTTTGATAAATGCTCGAGCAGCCTTCATGAACCTCATGAATAGAGTGCTTAGGGACTGGTTAGATTAGTTTGTAGTGGTTTTTATAGATGACATCCTTATCTACTCCAAAAGTAGAGAAGAACATGAAGTACATCTCAAAACCTTATTGGAAAGACTTATGGAAGAAAAGCTTTATGCAAAATTCAGTAAGTGCGAATTCTAGTTGGAACAGGTATCCTTCTTAGGACATGTGGTAAATAAGAATGGAGTATTAGTAGACCTTGAGAAGGTGAAGGCAATAAGTGACTGGCTAAGACCAAGAATCGTAATAGAAGTAAAGAGTTTTCTAGGATTAGCTGGGTACTATAGACACTTTGTAAAAGGATTCTCCTGGGTAGCAACTCCATTGACTCAATTGACAAGGAAAAAGGCCAAGTTTGTATGGAGTGAGGGATGTGAGAGTAGCTTCATAGCATTGAAAAATAAATTAATGACAACTCTAGTGTTGGCTCTACCGAAAATGAGAGAAGAATTTAAAGTATTCAGTGATGCATCAAATCAAGGTTTGGGGTGTGTGCTTGTGCAAAATGGGAAAGTTATTACATATGCTTCCTGCCAGTTAGAACAATATGAAAAGAATTACCCTACCCATGACTTGGAATTAGCTGCTGTCATTTTAGCATTGAAATTGTAGAGACACTAGCTTTATGGGGAGAAGTGTAAAACCTTCACAGACCACAAAAGTTTGAAGTATTTGTTTACTTAAAAGGAGTTAAATATGAGTTAAAGAAGGTGGTTAGAACTGATAAATGATTATGATTTGGAAATTCATTATCACCTTGGAAAAGCAAATGTGGTTGCAGATGCTTTAAGTAGGAAGAAACACATAAATATTACAAGATTAATAACATCTCAGAAGAAGATAATATTAGAAGATATGGATAAGTTGAAATTGAAAGTAGTAACATGAGAAGTGGGGAATAGGTTGGCTACACTTAGTATCCAACCTAATCTTTGAGATCAGATTAAAATTGCACAAATGGAAGATCCTGAAATGCAGAAGATAAGGAATAAAGTAGAATAGGGGGAAGCCATGAAATTTGTTTTGAACACCAAAGGAGTAGTTAAATATGATAATAGATGGTGTGTTCTAAATAACATAGAATTAAAGAGAAAGATTATGAAGGAAGCCCATTACTCAGGGTATACAGTACACACAGGAAGCACCAAGATGTATAAGGATCTCAAGAACACTTACTGGTGGAAAAATATGGAATGAGAGATAGCAGAATATGTGTCCAGGTGTCTCACCTATCAACAAATAAGGATTGAACACCAGAGGCCAACTGGTGAGTTACAATCTCTTCCTATACTTGAATGGAAGTGGGAACATTTAACTACAGATTTTATCATAGCTCTCCCAAGAATAAGGGAGAAATATGATGCAATTTGGGTGTTAGTAGACAGATTGACCAAGTATGTACATTTCTTGCCGATTAGAGTAGACTACAAATTAGAAAAGCTTGCTCAAATGTATATTAAAGAGATTGTCAAATTACACAGGATACTAGCTATGATTACATCTAATAGGGATACTCATTTTGTGAGCAAATTTTGGAAAAGTCTACATCAAGCTCTGGGAACCAAACTCCAGTTTAACATAGCGTTTCATCCTCAAACTAATGGGCAATCTGAATGGACTATTCAAATTCTAGAAGATTTACTACGAGCTTGTACATTGGATTAAGGGGGTAATTGGAGTGATCATTTGTCTTTAGTAGAATTTGCTTATAACAGTAGTTACCAAGCTATTATACAAATGGCTCCCTACGAAGCATTATATGGCAAGGAAGTGTAGATCTCCCCTATATTGGGGTGAAGTAGGAGAAAGATGAGTATTGGGGCTTAGAATAGTATAAAAAACAATAGACAAAGTTAAAGTCATAAAGGAATAGATCTTATCAGCCTAGAGTCACCAGAAAAGTTATGCAGACAAATGGCAACACCCTCTAGAATTTCAAGTGAGAGATAAATTCTTATTGAAGATATCTCCAACTAAAGGGGTAATCGGGTTTAGAGTTGAATTCAAGATATGTGGGTCTATTCAAAATTCTAGAAATAATTGAAATAGTCGCGTCTAGGTTGGCTCTACCACTAGTTTGGCTGGAGTACATGATGTCTTTCATGTATCGATGTTAAGAAAATTTGCACCAAACATAGATTAAGTGATGGCCTTGGAGCCTTTGAAGGTATAGCCGGATTTGTCCTCGATAGAGAAACCTATGAGGATAGTGGATACTAAGGAACAAGTGCTAAAAAGAAGAAGAATTCCTTATGTCAAAATACAGTGGACAAATCAAATCGAGCGATAGGCGACGGGAGAATTAGAAGAAGAAATGAAGAGAAAGCATCTAGAACTTTTCTAATTCCAAGTAACTTTCGAGGACAAAAGTTTTAATAAGGGGGGGGGGGGGGGGTGGTGAGAATGTAATACACGATATTATATATATACACACATATACACACACAAATAAATAAATAATATAAGAGCTAGGGCAATCGCACAATTACAAATAAAAGACAGGGGCAGTTTTGTCTTTTCCAATGAAAATATATATATATATGCTAAATTGACCTAAGGATCTCCTCTTTCACAAATCCGACAATCCCAACCATATAGAGAGATTGAGTGACACAAAGAGAGAAAGCTTGTTTAGGAAGACTTAACGAAATTTGTGGGGGAAGCGCGACAAAGTAAATGGAAACGTAAAGAAAAGGGAATTCTGGGATCAAGTAGACGATACGTGAGAAATTCGATGTAAGTATTCTAACTTACGTTAATTGAGGAGTATTTACATATTTTAAAGATTTAATAGAGTTTAGGGATTAAAGGGAATGAATTTGGGAGAAGTTGGAGTTAAATATTAGGGTTTGTGGGATTGGCCAAGATATATACGGCCTCCCAACACGGTCATGTTATGACCGTGTTGAATGTAATAGTATACCGAGAGATACATAGTCCCAACATGGTCGTGTTACGACGGTGTTGAATTTAAAAGTATACCGACAGATACACGGTCCCTAATACGGTCATGTTTTGACCGTGTTAAGTCCAAAAGTCATGTCGAGAGATATACGACCTTCCAACAGGGTCATGTTTCGATCATGTTAAATTAAGAGAAACATAGCCTCTCAACACGGTCGTGTTCCAATCGTGTTGAAGCCAAAATCTCATTGAGAGATACATGACTCCTAATACGCTTGTATAGCCTATGTTGAGCAACACGACCTCCAATATGGCTATGTTAAGTGATGAACATTATTATTATATATTAAATTATCTTCTTAATTAACCAAGTTCCACATAACCACAACAATTAGTAAAACCTTAGATGACTTAATAGAATAAGAGGAATTAGGGGAGTTATATTATGTTAGATTAGTACTAAGATTAATGTGTTGAATATATAGATATTGAGTTAGTTTAAGTTTGGAGCAAGAAGTGCATAAGGCTAGGATTCCAGGTATGTGTTTACTTTGTTCGTTTTATGTGATTGTTAGGAAGCTATTTAATGAGTTATATGTGGAATAATGAAATACAAGAAATAATGTGAATTATGTTGTATCATGAAGTAACCTAATGTTATGTGAATGAAATGAGATATGTTGTTGTACTTGGTTTGGCTTAGGAGTCCGCAGTAGCAGATCCTTAGGGGGCACCTTGATAATTGGTATGTCGCGTTGTCTCTAGTGGAGCCGTGCATCGAAATGATCTGAGGTAGATTAGGGTTAGACGGGGCCTGTAATAGCAATTCCCATTAGGGTTAGATGGGGCTTGCAGAGGCAGTTCCCCTTTAAGATAAATGTTGTGTATACCGGGGTCATGAGTACTCTCATGTGTTATAATTCATTTTGGTGTTGATGTGTGAACTGAATTGTGGATAAATATTGCATATATGCATGTGCTATTATTGTGGTGTTTCATGCGCATGTGGGTATGGTTCTCACGTATTGAGCTTAGGCTCACCCCCCCTTCCTATATATTTTTTTAGTTATAGGTGAAAATGATGAACAACTAGAGTATGATAAGAATGGAAACTTAGTGGGACATTACATACATGAGATGGAAAAGAACACTATTACTATATGGAGGAAGAGTGATAAGAGTTATGAATTTTTGTAAATTGATGTTTTATTGTTCAATTGAAATTATGGAGATAGATTGTAGCTTGAGACTTTGTGGTTATTAAATAATGAAATTTAGAAGGACTCATTCATGAGTCATTCATTTGATTATAATTATAGTAGTATGATGGATAATGTATTTGAGCAGGTTTTGAAGTATGTTGAAGTTTAGAGTCTTAGCGTGTCGCTTGGTAGTAGTGACATGTGGTAGGTTGTGGTGCTCCAGGTTCTGGGGTGTTACACCATTTAGGGTCTTTTAGGGCTTGGTTAACTGAAAGCAATGGGATTCATCTTGGTTAAGGGTTTGTAGATGTTGTTTTTTGCTCTAGTGGTCATGGGATAGGTATTTTGATGAGTGGTTGAGTTGTAATTGAAACAAAAGAGGTCTTAGAATTTTGTGGTTTTGCTAGTAGATGGTTGATCATGGTGCCTTGGTAGGTAACGGTTTAGGCGTTTGGTGATGAATGTTGACATGAGGAATCCTTTTGTGGAGGTGTATTAAGTGAGCCACTTGAAGTAGGTATAATTTAGAAATGATCTCTAGGGTGTGATGAGCTAGATGAGAGTGATGATTGGTAAAAGGAAAGGAGTTTTTAAGAAATTTGATGTGATGAGAAACATACATCTTAGAAATGGGTAGATCAAGATAAGCATAGGCACTTTACGTTGAAGAGTAACCAAGAAAAACATAAGGGGTGGAATGAGAGTCAAGTTTATGTTGGGAATAAAGATGAAGCCATGGGTAACATAAGCAACCGAACACCCAAAGTACAGTGTAGTTTAGTTGAGACTTAAAGAGTTTTTCAAAAGAAGATGAAAGATATAGTGTGGGTGTGGGCATATGGTTGATGAGATATACAATGGTGGTAAAGGCATAAGTCCAATAAGCTAGAGGCATCGAAGCTTGAGTGAGAAGAGAAAACTATCAAGGGCTTCATATTCACCACCATTATCTGAATAGAGTGTTACAATTCGGTGTTTAAATTGGTTTTTGACTAATTCCTTGAAGTGCACAAAGATATCATACACATGGGATTTTTGTTTATGTGGATGATACTAAATATACCATGAGGAATGATCAACAAAAATAACATAGTATTGAAAACCGTTAATAGAATAAATAGGAGAGGTCCATCTATTGGAAAAGATAAGTTTGAGCAAATGGGATGAGGTTAAGGTAAAGGAAGAAAGTGGAATTTTATGACTTTTGTTATATGAATAGGCATTATAATGTATAGAAGAGGGTAATAGACAAGATAATGGTAAAGAAAACTTGGAAATAATATTTTTCATAATAGTAAATGATGGATGACCCAGTCTAAAGTGTCACTTAGATGAAGTGGTCTTGACGCTAGAAAATGCAAGCAACGGTGCAGAGACAACTGTAGGGGATGTAGTCGGCCACTCATATAAGCCATCCTTAGGTTTACCCATCAAAAGGATTGCCCTTATGTTTAGATGCTTAACCTGAAAGTAGAGGGTGAGAATTTAACAAAGGCATGGTTATTAGTGCAAAATTTGTAAATCGAAATTAAATTCTTTTTCATGGAAGGGATATAGAGGACATTGTGTAAAGTAAAGGAGTGAGAGGAAGTAGGTATGGTGGTAGAATCGATATAGGTGATGTGAAGGGTCGATCCATCACTAATCATGACATCATTGGATCCTTGATACGAGCTATGAAGAGAGAGATTTCTCATGTTAAACGTAATGCAGTAAGATGCTCTACTATCCAGCAGCTAAGTAAGAGTAGTTTTGTTGCCAAGAAAAGCATGATTAGCTTGTGGTTACTAAGGTGTGGAGGTTCTATATTCTTAAGAGACTTGAGCATAAGGTGTTAGGGATTGTTGATTAGTGATAAGTCGAAACATCTGACATCATTTGGTAGTGTGTCCTTGAATGCCACATGCTTGACAACGACCTAAATAAGGTTTGGGTTAGTGTTGAGCATGAGGAGAAGGCGCAATGGTAGAACCTGGTTGTTATGAATTGGTGGTTGGTGGATGCTAGTTTGGATGATTCTAGAAGGCTGTGGAGTTTGCCATTGCTGGTAGTGATAGAGAAGATGGTTGAGCAATCTGAAGAGACGCTTCTTTGTTGAGAAGTTTCTCATGGAGCTCAACAAAAGAAATTGACATGTCATAGGCATTAGTTATATCAATGACGGATTTGTACTCATCACTAAGTCCTTCAAGAACTTGATCAATAAGATCCTCATCATCAACTGGCTTCCTTAAAAGTGTAAGTTCATTAGCACAAGTCTTTATCACCCGAATGTATTCACTAATTGATTTGGAGACCTTGTTACATCACTTTAATTGTTCCTTCAATTGTTTAATATGATCACAAGATAGTTTGGTGTAGGTATTAGCTAAGGTTTGCCATGCATCAAGGGAAGTGGTAGTGCAAGGCAATAAGCAGTTGCAATGAAACGGAGATAGCACCAAGGAGAGCACTAAAGATGAGACGATCTTGGCGTTACCAGGTTATGTATGTTGGATTTGAAGATGCAACACCATTGACAGTAATGGT
Source organism: Laguncularia racemosa (assembly GCA_037954665.1). Classification (NCBI taxonomy): domain Eukaryota; kingdom Viridiplantae; phylum Streptophyta; class Magnoliopsida; order Myrtales; family Combretaceae; genus Laguncularia; species Laguncularia racemosa. The sequence goes on along the minus strand of JBBMOL010000104.1, from coordinate 944,936 downwards.
GGGCGGTGATGGAGTATTAGTGCCATCAATGCAGTGATGAAGATTGTAACCTTTAAGAAGAGATTGGGTTTGAAGGCTCCATGTGAGCTAATTGATGAATGACAACTTGGTGATATTGGAGAGGTTGATTGTATGAAGGGGATGTTGTGGATCCTAAGAGTTTTAGATGATGATAGAGTTGTTGGTGGAAGAGAGGGTAGCATCGAAAGCCATTAAGGAGATTGGATGCTGGTCATGGTTTGTCTAAAAAAAGAAAATATGCCTAAGAAAATTAAACTATGATACCATATTAAAATAGAGAGAGGAATATTGAGAAACAATGGCTTAACTTTTCCATTGATTAGGATGAATTTATATACTCAAAATTGATGAGTTACAAAAGTAGGAAACTATCATAGAATAGAGATATTATAGCTAATTACAATAGGAACCTATCCTAGAATAAAGACAAAGATATTACAGCTAATCACAACAAGAAACTATCATAGAATAAAGATATTATGGCTAATTATAAAAATTTAAAATATAAAGAAAATACATTGTAATTAATTGCATGTATTTGATTTGATGGTTGGTTTAGTGATCTACGGTTGTCTTCCCAAATGATTAATTAGATAAAAAAGAAAAAGAAAAAAAGCAGTGTCACATTAATGAAATTCATTTCAATAACATTGACTATATGGCCTTTTCTGTGACACGATCGATGAATTGGTCTTTTTCAAAAAATCATTACGTCTGGCAATATGATATTCTAAGGAATAATTAAAGGCATCTTTCATTGCAATAAACCACAGCAAACTAAGCCATTATAACAGATATTACCTTCATTTTTGTTTTTTCAATTCATTTTCCACCATATATATATTTTAGGGGATATAAGATGGGTAATTGAATGTTTGTTCTATCTCATAGAAGTAGTATCATGGCTTGTGAGTACGGGTGACACCTTTCTTTACTTGGAGGTGGATAGCTGCGGTGGCAGTTTTGGAAAGGATTCCTCCGCTAAACCTTTTATTTATTTTCCTTTAATGATTGGCGACTTATTGAAGGCGGATTAGGAAATGACCAATTCGACATAATTCTTATGCATTAAGAACAAAATATTGAACATCTTAAGGAAAAATAAAATAAAATTATAAAAAAACAGACTTGTTATTTAATGTATTAAAGTTTTGGAATGAGTATATTGAAAGTCTTGTGCAGTCGTGCTAAAAGTTCAATAAAGCCCTGAATGTTTTGGACAAGCCATTTAAGTCTCATATGGTTATGTTGAAATTCAGTCAAATTTTATATATTTCAAGTGATTTATTTAAATTTTTTATGCTTGTACTTTTACACTATATATATTTCTCTATAAGTATATAGGATTTATTAGATATAATGGTATAATCATGGAATTCTTAAATAATTCGCTTGAAAATAGAGCACTTAATTGAATTTTAGTATAGATTAAAAAACCAAAATGGTTCAGGAAGAAGAATTTGGCACAAACACATAGAACTTTTAGTACTATTGTTTCCCTAAAATATTCATATTTTACTCATATTAACTTTTTTCCCATTCAACTTCTAGCTGAAACATTGGGTTTGTAGAAAAACTTGCCAGCCTATCTAGATCTGGATCTAGAACCTGAAGACCTCCTCACAGGTGTAAGCTTCGCCTCTGGTGGATCGGGGCTACGGATCCATTCATGGCCAAAATTGTTGTAAGAATCCCTCAAACTTCATTTTCATGCACTTATTGACTTATTAGATTGTTGCTCATTCGATCAAACTTTTATGTGCGGTAGAATAAGCTTTATTTTTTCACTGTAAGTGTATAGTTTGCCTCATTGAAAGTTCGAAAACTTACTGTAATAAGACACACTCCTTGTAGTGGCTCAAAAAACTCCGAAACCTCGCTGTGATAGGGTCGTTGCAATAAGTCAGGCTTCTGTAGGATTTAGTCATAAAAAGGCTTGTGCCACTAGCCTTTTGTAGTGGTTGATTCGCTGTAATAGCCACATGACATGCAACAACTAAGGGTAGTAATAGTAACCATCTCATATTCACGAACCTCATATCTTGTGTAATGCAACTAGAAATATAAAAATTTCGGTAGCATAATGCCATGATTCTGTAGATACACGATGTTGCACGATACTATGTTCCTAAATCGGTTGGTCAAGTTGCATGGCTTAGAGCAGCATTGTATCCTGAGAATGATGGTGTAACGCAGCTGACTTTCTATGTTTAGGTACTAATATCTACAACCTAAAGCACTATCCGTTCCTAAATTTCCTAATATTGATAATTCACGAACAACTACTTGCGAAATGCAATTGATTTCCTAACGTGAGAGCCACCATTTACATCGAGAAGTTGTACTTGAATGGAGAAATTAAGGTCCAATCAAGTGATTTATGTGTTTGCATTCGTTTTTTACTTTTTTAAATGTTATAGTTTACACCATGGAGATACTATGTAAAAATATGACCCCGCTAAGAAATAGGCTTGACATATGCATTCACTTGTTTTTTCACCTAGTTATACTTAAAAGCTCATAGAACCAAGTGAAATATCACAAATAAATCATGCAAAATTATTTGAACACATATATAAAAAAAATAATATTACATACGCATAAGCATTATTTATGTGTTAATATTATATTTTCCATGAATCAATGTTTTTGGGTTATCTTTCATATCAGAAATAAAATAAAATCATCTTCTAGCATAATTATATAAATCCTAACTGTCTTATTAACACTTTTGGCATTACACTAATCAATTTCTCAAAATAGAAAAAGGAAATATAATGATTAATGAACTAATCAAGGAATGAGTACTACCTGCATTCACCAAAATACCATATGTACTATCTCCATGAAAATTAATAAGGCTAATCCTCTATGCACATTTGATATTCCAACTACTAAAATCGACAAGAAATTAAAAAATTCATATATATATATATATATATGTATATAAGAAAAGATCCCAAAAGATATTTCTAGAACTAACGAAATTCAATAGAACTATTGTGAATTTAAAAAATGTTTATATCATAAAAGAAATTTACAACATAAAGTTGCGAAATAGTCTTAATTTGTAAATGGAATATGGATAATTACAAAAATTAGTGAAAAATGCGAAACATTAAGAAATGAAGTGACAAATATCAGAAAAAAGCTTATCATTTTCCTAAGAAAAATAATATAGAAAATAACAAAGATTACAAAAATTGCCTAATATTTATCAAAAAAGTAAAACTTATAAAAATTGCTAAAATTTAGAAATAGATTGAGAAGACTAGAAAACGCAATTGTTTTTATAGGATTTTTTTTTTAAGAAAAAAGGAATAACAAAATGCCCTAATTTTTATAATGCATCTTATACTTTCATATAAATTATTAAAATAAACCATAAGACATAATAATACAAGTAAATAAAGTATTATACGATAGATTTCAATTCTAAAATTTAAAAATTTATACCTATATGATAGAGTACAGATGAAGTCTTAAACCTTACCACCCTAAAAACCTAGACATTATAATAATAAAAACAGAAGTGAGAATTTCATTTCAATTCCTTTCTCTCACCCCCCCTTAACATGTGTGGAGGAATACCCATAAATGAAGCCCCATTATAGTACTAATGATGATGCTGCGTGTATGGATTAGTGTTTTGTCATTGTTATTTATACAGATAAACACTAAATGTATTGATTCAGCGAGATTCACTAAATCTCGACCACATGAAGCGAGCATAAAATCAGAGAGCCTGTAGTGCACGTTTGAAATAACTGGATCGGCCCATAGTCACCGGTAAATCATTTGTCGCGTGTGAAATTCCCTTCGCCGTCTGCACAAGGGAAGGAAATTGTCTCATGTATCTAAAGTGCTTGTCACGTGCTCTTCACTGTAATTGGGTATGAGCCACAAGACATACTTGTAACTTCACTGTAATTGTGGATGTGAATACTATTAACGTCTTTTTGGAATAATTTTTTTGATACGATTTGTGCGAAATGTATTCCATTATATTAATATAGTAAGTACTAAGGAGTATCCAAAGTTTCAAGACACCGAGACTCTGTTGTACTTCAAACAAGGATTATCTATTTACCAAATTATTTTAAGTTTCGAACTCGTTATAGATAAAGATAATCATATCCTGGACAATCTCAATGGTTTGTCGATGCATGAGAAAGAGAAATTGTTCGTTCATGCAAATACCACTCATATTGGCAGCTACATACATCTCGAATTCTTCGAAAGAAAAGTGTCTTCCTCTTGCAACTGATAAAAATGATATAAAATTAAATTGTTTTTTTATATTGAAAACATTTAAAATCCGGAGAAATTATTGGTTTCTTGGCTATGACGGCTAGAATAAAGCTATAAAGCATGTCCTGCATGAGATGGGGGATAAAAATTATATTTTTTCTCATGGCCCGTTTACTTCATACACCACACCAATTTTTTATATATCCTACAAAACATTTTCTCCGATTTGAATAAACATTTTATCAGATTAATAACTTTCCAAGAAAATACATTCATATGGATTAATCCTAAGTTAAAGATCAACTTGTCGATTAGGGGTGAACAGGGATCGGGTTGATTTGATTTTTCTTCTAAACCAAATTAATCTATAAAAATACAATTTGGTTTTTCATTGTTTCAAGCCAATCATACGGCTCATTTTCATATTTTTTTTCAAATAATAAAATTTCGGTTTGGTTTTGTTTGATTTACGGATTAAACCATATTTTGTTTTTTAAAAAAGTATATTTACTTAATATGTAATTTCATTTGAGTAGTATTAAATTATTTAATAATAATATCTATTGATATCATATAAGAGATTAAAAAAGTCTATATTTAGATAACTAAAACATTTTAAATATTTAATATAACTAATTTATTTTTTAAATTAACATATAATCTGAATTTGAATTAACTTATATACATATTTGTTAAATTATGGTTATAAAATTTAAATGCATATACTTTTTAATAAAAATAAACTAATTTTTTTAAATATTATGTTATAATAATTTTTTTTTGTTATAAATAAAATAATATTATATTTTTTTCAAAACGGTTTAGTTTGATTTTATGGTTTGGTTTGGATTATTTCTCTAAATTAATCATAAATTTTTAATTTTGTTTTTATTGAAAATTTTTCTAATCAAATTATTAAAAAAAAAGAAAAATCATATTTTTGATTTACTTTAGTTCCATTTATGGTTTAGTTAGTTTTTTTTTTATTTTTTTTGCCCAGTTCTTTTCCCAGAACGTGTTCTTGGATTTGATCATTCACTGAAGATTCGGAGGTCGATTATCATCCTCGACGTTGCCGACCAACGTGCTGTCGGTAAAATGCAATTACGTAAATCAAAGTGACCAAATACAGAGAGGAAGGTCAACCTGGAATTCCTGACCTATGCTTTGTTATTATTATTATTATTATTATTATTATTATTATTATTATTATTATATAGAAGTTTATACATATAATTGAGCATAAATTAAATCATGACAGAGTGAAGTTGAAAAAAAATGAACTTAATATAAAACTCCAAGTCATATTTACAATGAGATATTTAACAAAAATATTTGTCTAACATTGCTATCAACATAATGGAAAAAAAAGAAAAGAAAAGGAAAAAGAGAAATCAGAACATAAATCTAAAATCACCTAATTTGTAATAGGATGCTTCGACCTCTTCTTGCTAGATTGTGAGAAGGTGGTTGCTATTGATTGCATTATAACACTGGTGACTATTGTTGAATATGTTATATATGTTGCTTATGCTAAGCATATGGAAGCACAAATTATTGTAAATACATGTCTTGAAGGAATCGGTAGTTCAGAAGGCTGTTGTGTAAGCCAAATGACCCATTAAGTCTCCGACATTTTGAAAATGGAGGGGGTGATGCATCTTGCATAGGAATTTCATGAGATTGTAGTGTAGGCTTAAATGATCCACCAAGTTGTCAAGCTCCTTGTAGTGGAGATGTCCCCATATGTCTCACAAGGGATTGAGAAGATTGTTGTGTAGGTCTAGATGAATCACCGAGTTTCCAAACTCCTTGCAATGGAGGTGCAATGACTGTGATGAGAAAACTTGTGGAGAGGAACCTTGTAGTTGTGGAGGTGCTGCAATTGGTAGAGATATTGGCACTAATGGAACCCTCCTTGTAGTTGTATAAATTGTTTGACATAAACTTTTAGCTCACTAAACTCCTTTTGTAATTTCTAAAATTCCTCAAGTGGTACAGTTGGCACATACATAGTTCAAATGGATGTAAAAAAGATAGAAAAAAGATGAAATAAACAGACCATATATTTTGTTGCAAACACACACAAACCAAATTTGCATATAAATAATTCAAAAACATATATATATATATATATATATATATATATATATATATAATGAAATCATCACAATAGATATTTCATAAATCACCTAATTAATGGGATGAGTAGGTGACCCTATTGTACAGGGTATCCATTATATCTTACTTGATCGTGTAGATTTCGAATTGGTATTAAAGGTCACATGATAGGTTTTGGGTACAAAATTTTTGAAATTTACTTCCACACGGTAAGGTATAGGTATGATGTCTTTTTACCTTATACCCACCTTGGAATTTAAAATCCATGATATACAAGATATAGGTTTTGGGATACTCTATACTCATCCTATAAAAATTATTAAATAATATTAATACATGAATGATAAATGTTAATTTTATATTATTTGATCAATAAATGTTTTAGCTAAAGAAAAAGGAACCTAATCTTATAAGTTAATAATCTTAAATGACTAAACTAATATTGCCATCCTCACTTTATATTTTCCAATTTTGTCCCTTATTCTTTCTTATTTGCTTAGTAGAATCACATAAACTTAAAATAATTAAGGTAAAAAAATTGCTTTTTTAATTTCATAGATTTCACTGCAAGTTTTATGAGTTTTTGCATATAGAGAATTTGTAATATTACATATAGATTATTTTTTTTATTATCATATAAACTTGAAATTCATAAAAATAATAAATAAATTTTATAGGTTACACATGATACCCTGTACCTTATAAGTTTTATAAAGTCCAAGTTTCATGATGCCATTGTCGAGTCTAATTTTTGATTTTCCATTTCTAATCCGATCTATACTAGACCCTATGCTCATCTAATGTAGACTCTCGACTTGAGTTAGAAATTTAGTTTTATTTTGGAGTTGCCACCCAACTGTGATTGGGAAAGATTGAATTAGGACTAATTGATCGGATTAATCCTAATTTAGACCACTAGTCATCGTGATTTCCTTTTTCATTTTTGTGAAAAGAGGAAAGGAAAAACCAGAGTTTCTAGATTCGGAGGCTAACCTATTAAAACCCTAAGGTTACCACCCTAATCTCCTAAAATCTTAACCTTATCTAGAAATGTCTTTTATTTATTTTTTTTGTTGTCTTTTATTGCGTTTTTGAGTGAATTATTCTAAGAAAATGATTTTTTTTTAATTTCTTTTTAAGGTTGCCCCAAATAGGTGCCTAAGTACCTACTATTTAGGATCAAACAAGCCATAGTTCGCTTTTCCTAAAAAATTTTAGTGTGTTTGTGAATTTTAATTGTGAAATTTCTTTTGATTTATGTTTTTACCATTTTAGGATTTTTCTAAAAAAAAAAAACCTAAGCCTAAGCTTGATAATTTGATTTTTGAAAATGATATTTTAAGAAAAAACCAATTTTGGATTTATTTAAGAAAATGAATTTTCTAAGTGATAAAAATTCCTTTTTTTTTTCTATTTTTCAACTCGTTTCTATTATTATAAATTTTATTTATTTTTTATTAATTTTTTTATAATTTTTATAATTTTTATTACTTTTATAATTTTTATTATTTTAATTTTTTTTATTAATTTTTATTAATTTCTCATAATTTTTATTGAAGAATTTTCTCCTACATTATTTATTTATCTTATTCTAAAATCTAAATTTTTATTATTATTCTTTTCTAATATTTTTATCACTTTCTTTATAACTTTTTACATTTTTATTATTTATTATTATAATTATTATTTTTATTTTTCCTCCTAAATTAAATCCTAAAAAAAAATAATCTAATTTCTAACATTTTTTTTCTATTTATTGAATTGTAAATAACAAATAAGTAAATAAATAAATTTGAAATAAATAAAATAAATACAAAAAATCGAAAAATCCGACTTACTTGGATCTGGATCGGTGCGTTGGTCAGGTCGGATTGGGTCGGGTCGATCGGACACGGCAGCTGGAGATGCTCGTTGACGGCGTTCCGACGGCCTTTCGAAGCGGTTGAGGTGTCGATTCCTAGGTTTTCGGGGGTGAGGAACTCAACTGTGGCAGTGCTTTGGCTCAGAAATGCCTCCTGGTGGTTGCTCAACACTTGATCGGTGGTCGCGGGTGAAGAACTCCGGCGAGGCTTCGATTCTCCCTCTTTTTCTCACTTTTGATATCTGCTTTTGCCTCTCCACTTCATCCTCTATTTATAGGTGCAAGAAATCGAGTTGGATAAGCTCGGATTTCCACCGATTGAAGCAAATTGGATTTGCGGTTAAAATCCCATCTCTGATTTGTGCAAATCCATTTATTTGTTGCGATTTGATTCCGATTGGATGATGTTTATCCTATTTCTGTTGAAGATCTGTTGGATTTGTGCAAAAAATCTAATCAAAAAGACTGAAATTCTGATTTTTCTCCTCTCCGGCGATCTCGGACGGAGGTTGAAGACAATTACGTGCCCAGCACGTGTGTTTGCTCCAGCCAATCGGCTACTGACACGTGTCCTAGGCAGAGAAAAAATTTGCAAAACACGGATTCTGCTTCCCCCGCATTTCGAACCCTTGACCGAGCCCTCTCGCGCCCGCCTTAGGCCATGGTCCGGACCAGCTAGGCTAGCCCACTTTCGCGATTTTATTATTTTCGCAATTTGCATATATGCAATGCGATTTTTTTATTTTTTTGTATTTTTTGAAATTTCAGAAATTTGTAAAAATTATTTATCCCTTTTTATTGCCATTTCTACAATTATTTTCCAAAATTGATGTATTTTTTCCTATTTATTTTATTTTTTGAATATTTTTTCTATTTTTGTTAAATTAGAAAAAAATTGGAAATTAATTATTGTTGATTATTATTGATCATTAGGGCAAAAATGGGGTGTTTACAGCTGCCTCTCTGTGTAGTAAAGTTTGAAAAAACTTAACTACAAAGACAAGAAAGACGCCATTTTTGGCCTCTTGATTGAATGGATAACGCTTTGTTTTGGCTGGTTATCTGGAATTTGGTCACTAGTAGGAAAATACTCCATGAGCTAATAATCCCACGAGTGTTTCGTGATGGTTAGTACTGCTTAGGAAATGGTCCTAACACTCTAGAATAATGTATCATTCCAAAAAGTGCTCTATGGGCTAACAAATTGGTGATAGGACAAATCTCAAGAATTGTTTAGGAGTGTGTTATTGTAAGTGGAATATCTGATGATAGGAAGCGTCTTATCGGACTAGCAACCTTGAAGAGAAGATTGTCTTAGGAAGCGCTCTTATGAGCTGGCTACCTGTCAACAGAAGCGTCTTGACTAGACTAGCGACTGTTTGGAAAAATACCTTCGAAGAGTGGTCTTATGAGCTGACTAATTTGTTATCGGCAATTTGAAAAAGTGCTCTTATGAGCTGACTAATTGATAGATTCGAAAAGTGCTCCTCTGAGATAATTGATCGATAGATTCGAAAAGTGCTCCTTTGAGCTAACTGATCGATAAATTCGAAAAGTGCTCTTCTGAGCTAACTGATCGATAGATACTAGCGACTGTTTGGAAAAATACCTTCGAAGAGTGCTCTTATGAGCTGACTAATTTGTTATCGGCAATTTGAAAAAGTGCTCCTATGAGCTGACTAATTGATAGATTCGAAAAGTGCTCCTCTGAGATAATTGATCGATAGATTCGAAAAGTGCTCCTTTGAGCTAACTGATCGATAAATTCGAAAAGTGCTCTTCTGAGCTAACTGATCGATAGATTTGAAAAGTGCTCCTCTGAGCTAACTAATCGATGGATTTGAAAGGTGCTCCTCTAAGCTAACTAATCGATGGATTTGAAAGTGCTATGGTGAGTTAACTTTAGGAAAAGGTGTCTAGGAAAGTACCCCTTCGCGGGCTAACTGACCTAATGAGAGAGAGCATGCCTCAAAAGGGAACCCCTATGGGTTGACGTTTTTGAAGGTGTGTTTGGGAAAGTGCCCCATTGTGGGCTGACTAACCTATAGCGGGAAGTGTCTTCTTAGACTCACGACCCCGGGGAAGAAATGTCTCGAAAGGTGCCCCTATAAGCTGACCTTAGGAAGAGATATTTAGGGAAGTGTCTCACTGTGGGCTGACTAACCTATGGGGAGAAACGTCTCAAAAAGTGCCCTTATGGGCTAACCCTAAGAGAGAATGTTTAGGGAAGTGCCCCGATGTGGGTTGACTAACCCATGGTAGGAATACATGTCTTGAAAGGTGCCCTAATGTGCTGACCCTACGAGAGGATGTTTAGGAAAGTGCCCCAATGTGGGCTAACTAATCTTATGCTTTTGAACATGCTTCTACTGACTAGGTTGAATGATTTGATGTTTTCATGATATGTGGATGATAGTTGTTTATATGTTTGCCAATTTATCGTGGATAGCAACCAAACAACCGAACCTTCGTGCTGGTTTGCTCCTACTTTGCTTACTCTTGCTTTAACACAGGGTTGAAGATCTGGATGCGCTTCCTTTATTGTGCGCATGGCTCTTTTGACGGTAGTGTTATCCTACTAATGCACTAGGTTTTAATGCTCAAAAGTAGATAAAATCATATCACAAAATTCATTGAGATTCATTATTATTTCAATGTTTATCATTCATCGGTGAAGTGGTGGGTAATGTGTTTAGGTATGTTTATTGTAATGAGAATTGGTCGGAATTATCGACCATTCGGAGACATTAACTTTGCTTGTAAGAAATGAAAACTAGACTCAACAAAAATTGTATTGAATATTGGCTTTCATAAATATTGGCAAAATTTCAATTCCCTTGCCTAATGATAGTACATCTTAACAGCATCTGCATTGATGGGGTCTCTCAATTTTGGACCATCCATTTGAGTTAATATCAGAGCTCCTTCTGACAATACCTTCTTTACCACATATGAACCCTCATAATTTGGGGTAAATTTTCCTCTAGAGTCTTGGGCATTCGGGAGAACCTTCCTTAGCACCAGATCCCCTTCTTTGAAGTATTGAGGCCTCATTTTCTTGTTAAATGCTCGGGCCATCTTTTGTTGGTAACACTGGCCATGACACAATGCAATGAGTCTTTTCTCATCAATCAGATTCAGCTGATCAAGCCTCTTCTTTACCCAGTTTGATTCAATTAACTGAGTTTCTGACAGAATTCTGAATGATGGTATCTCGACCTCGACCGGTAACACTGCCTCAGTACCATATACCAACGAATATGGGGTAGCTCCAGTAGAGGTTCTTATTGAAGTCCTATAAGCCATGAGAGCAAACAACAACATCTCGTGCCAATCTTTGTAAGTATTTGTCATTTTTTCGATGATCTTTTTGATATTCTTGTTAGCTATTTCTACTGCCCCGTTCATTTGAGGTCGGTAGGGAGTTGAATTTCTATGGTTTATGTGGAATTGTTAACATAAACCTGTCATCGACTTGTTATTAAGATTGGTACCGTTGTCGGTGATGATGGACTCAAGAACTCCATATCGAGCTATTATGTCCCTTTTCAAGAAACGGACTATTATCCCTTTTGTGACATTGGTATGTGATGAAGTTTCTACTCACTTAGTGAAGTAATCAATTGCTACCAATATAAACCTGTGGCCATTGGATGTCGTTGGAGTGATTGGGCCGATTATGTCGATTCCCCACATGGAGAAAGGCCATGGTGCTGACAACAAGTGCAACTCGTTGGGTGGAGCATTTATCCGGTTTGTGTACACTTGACACAAATGATAGTGCTTTTATGCAATCTGGTTCCATGGTTAGCCAATAGTATCTCAACCTCATGATTTTTTGGGCCAACATGTAGCCGTTCATATGAGGTCCACATACCCCTTCATGTACTTCTTTCATCAGTTCGCATGCTTCATTTTTATCCACACATCTTAGCAAGGTGGTATCAGACGATCTTTTGTAAAGTATAGACCCACTTAATAAGAAATGACTTGCTAACCTTTTGAGTGTTCTCTGGTCATTCTTGCTAGTCATTTCGGGGTACTTGCTTTCTTGGAGAAAAGTTTTGATGTCGTGATACCAGAGCTTGTCATCTTGTGCTTTTTCAATTGCTAAACAGTAGGCAGACCGATTTTCGATATCTATTTTCATCGGTTGGACTTCGGCTCCCCTTGTTATCTGGATCATAGATGCTAGTGTGGTGAGTGCATCTGCAAACTGATTCTGAGTTCTCGGGATGTATGTGAAGGTGATTGCTTCGAATTCATCGATTAGCTCTGCCAAATATTGATGGTATGGTACTAGTTTGGGGTCTTTAGTCTTGTATTCCCCTCTTGTCTGTAGTATGATAAGTGATGAATCTCCGTATACTTTTAATTCACGGATTTCCATGTGGCAAGCCATTTTGAGGCCGAGGATGCACGCCTCATATTCCGCGATATTATTGGTATATGGAAATATGAGTCTTGTTGCTGAAGGGAATTGTATTCCGTCTGGGGATATCAACACTGCCCCGATCCCACAACCGAATACATTGGCAGCTCCATCGAAGAACATCTTCCACCTAAGGTTCTGCTCTATTCTACAGTCTTCTACTGGTGTACCTTCTACTGTTAATATATTTTCATCAGGGAATTGAACTTGTGGCTCTTGGGAATTCCCCTCGATAGGGTGTTCTGCCAATTGGTCGGCTAAAGATTACCCTTTCATCGAGTTTTGATTTATGTATGTAATATCAAACTCCGATAAGAGCATTTGCCATTTGGAGATTCTCCCTATCAAGACGGGTTTCTCTGCCAAGTACTTCAGAGGATCATGTCTTGTCAACAGCTCAATATGATAGTAAAGGGTATACTGCCTCAATCGGTACATAACCCAAATTAAAGCACAGCAGGTCCTCTCTACTTCTGAATACCTCTATTCCCTATCTGTGAATTTCTTGCTTAAGTAATATATGGAACACTCTCCTCCCTCTTCATCTTTTTGCCCCAACATGCATCCCATGGATTTAGGGAGTATCGTGAGGTATAAGAATAAGGATTTCCCTTGCTTCGGGACTATCAAGACTGGAGGTTTTATGAGATAGTCTTTGATCGTCCTGAATGCTTCTTTGCATTCGTTGTCCCATTCTACTGTGGCATTCTTTTTCAACAGATGGAATAGTGGCCAGCACTTATCTGTGAGCTGTGAGATAAAACGAGCTATGTAATTTAACCTTCACAGCAAACTTTTTACTTCTTTGACAGTACGTGGAGAAGGTAGCTCTAATATAGACTTTACTTTGTTAGGGTCGATTTTAATGCTTTCCCAGCTTATGACAAACCCTAACAATTTGCCCGTTGTGACCCCGAAAGTGCATTTCTCCGGATTTAACTTGAGCTGGAATTTTCTTGATCGTTTAAACAATTTTCTCAAGATATCTGTATGGCTCACTTCTTCTTTAGACTTAGCTACCATATCGTCAACGTATACTTCTACTTCTCGATGCATCATGTCATGAAGTATCGCGACCATAGCTCTCTGATACGTTGCCCCGACGTTTTTCAAACCAAAGGGCATGACTTTGTAACAGAAAGTTCCCCATGTTATGATGAAAGTCGTTTTGGTTTTATCTTCTTCAGCCATTTTTATTTGATTATATCCTGAGAAACCGTCCATGAACGAGAAAAGATGGTTTCCTGCAGTGTTATCTACCAGAACATCAATGTGAGGTAGGGAGAAGTTATCCTTTGGCGTAACTTGGTTTAAGTCCCGGAAGTCTACGCATACGCCTACTTTTCCATTTTTTTCATAACGGGGACTATATTCGCTACCCATTCTAGATAATCGGACACTTCGATGAACCTTACTTCTAGCAGTTTCTTGACTTCTTCTTTGATCTTTAGTAATATGTCAGGCCTAAATCTTCTCAATTTCTGTTTTTTAGGTTTGACATTTTCCCTTGTGGGAAGCCTATGAACCACTATTGATTGGTCTAGCCCTGGCATGTTACCATATGACTAGGCGAACACATCTACATACTCTGTTAACAACTCGATCATCTCACATTTTTGCTCGGCACTTAAATTGGTCCCGATCTTGAGGTTTTTAGGTTTCTCAATGCTTCATAGATTTACTGTCTCCACCGGCTCGTCGATTGAAATTCTGCTTTGTTCATGTTTTTGCCAATTTTCTTATATTATTTCGTGGTCACGGATATCACCTCTAAAAATTGACCCAGCAGCGTTGGAAACGATATCAGCGTTTTTATTTCCTAACTGCCTGAAATGTCCCTGATGTTTGATGGTAGGAGATCTGGATGAAGTAAAATGAAAGCAGATATATATAAGTAAGACAAACTGTAATTTGTTGAATTATAAAGAAGTCTCAATAAAAATTGTTTAACAATTGTTCTCTATCCTTGAGCTGACTTAGAGCTATCAATAGGATAACAGAACCAATTATTGAGAGTTGGATGCTATTTGGACGTGCGAGGGGTTGGGCTCCCATTGCTGACGTCATCTTTGCTTATCCTTGGCTCTTGAATGGTAGTTGCTTGTTTGAATGATTGTTGGAGGGGTGGAATGCGCAGCTGGGTGCTGTTGTTGCCACTATTTGCCATTCTGGTTCTTGAACGGGAGCAGATTGGGCTCCTTGGAGGGTTTGGTTGTTTGAGAGCTATCTTTGATACCTAGCGCGCATTTTTCTTAATATGATGCAGGTATGTAGATGTGATGCATGTGTCACACGGATGCTTAAAATAAAAGGGGCCAACAATTGATTGATGATGTAATATTGAAACTTTTTATTAATATTGGAAATTTTGGAGTTCGATACTTAAAAAAAAAAACGAAAGAGTACAATGATAATCTATTTCCTAGCTTTCTTGGTCTTTTGTTGTGGAGACTCAGGTTTCCCGTTGATGACGACTTTTAATTCCTTGACCTTGGCTTGGGTCTTCTCCAGTTGAGCTTCCAAGGCTTTATTTCTTTGGTCGAATTCCTTGAATTGACCTTTCCAGATGTCCTTTTTATAATCTGCAACTTCAAAATATACCTCCATCCGGGCCCTAACCTGCTCTAGGTAGATTTCCAGCTCCGAGTTTACCTTGTCTGGCTTAGGTTGGGTGACATCTGGGACCTAGTATGCTCTTTCCCCTGTTTGATACAACTGGTGGATCACAAACTCCCTGGTGGCTCGATGTTTGCCCACTTCGCCATCTAGCTCTCCGAGGTCTACATTCGGGCTCTCGATTCTGGCTTCCTAAAGTGCTTTGACTTTTGCCTGCTTAGCAAATTTTTCAGCTACCAGTAACTTCGGATCTTGGTACTCGAATTTGACTGCTTTCAGCGAGGGCCGATAAACTATGTCTTGTATAGTACCGAACTAACGGATCACCGAGTTGGGATGATAACCTATACATCCGCTGATACCGATTAGAGGCATGGCTGGAAAGTTACTGTAGGTCAAAATAACTTTGTCGTAGCAACTCCATCTGGCTGTCCACAAAATGTTATCGGCACTGAAACTTCTAAGCACTTCTACCCAACTGTGGCTGGTAAGGTCATCGGGTAGCTTTATCTTCTCTATGCATGAGTCCACGAGGTCCACTTGTTGAGCCAAGGTTTTCCGGACCATGTTCAGCCCAAAACACTTGAGGTAGCTTACAAACCATATCAGTATAAGGTTGATATTTGAGCGGAGGATCCCGTGACCTTTTTTCTTGACAAAGTTTAAGTTCCGAATCTGTTCAGCCAATAGAGCTGGGATGTAATATTTGCCTTCTAGGAATTGGGCCACCAATTCTGGAACTCGGTAGTGGACATAGAAAGTTCCGGTGGGGAAAAGTATGGTGGCGAAAGCTGTCAGGATGAAAGCATTCACCTTTCTTTATCTATAAGTCTTGGGGTCCCCACACAATATGTCTTTCCTGTCCCCATTATCTTCTCGGGCGATGAACCATGCTTCCAACTCGTCCATCCGTATGCAGTATTCGTTACAGTCCGCTAAGGCCTTGTTGATTGCTGTTTTGCAGATACCTAGGAGTCTGCTGAAAATACCGGCTGGCCCGGCCTCAAGATCTGGTACATAGACTTGGTTGGTTAGTGTTGGAGCCTGTAGCAACTGGGCGTACTCTTCTAGAGTAGGAGTAATCTCATGTGGCCCGATGAAGAAAGCTGTGGGCTCTATTTCCCACAGGTGGGGCATGGCCCATACCAAGGGCAAGTTCATATCCATCTTCATTAGTGAGAGGATGGGCCCTATTTTCTGCTGGATGAAGGCCAGCTCCTCTGGGTTGTATAGGGTGAACCAGTGGTCCAGTACCAATTTCGGATCCAGAGGTTTGCACACTCGGATTTCTTTGCAGAAGAGGCAATCAACTGCGGTACTAGCCATCTATTACAACATAAATTACAACAAGAACTATGATAACATTACAGGGAAACATATCTGAACTCCATGAATAGAACAAAAATATTACATCATCAATCTATTGTCAGCCCATGACGTTATGTATGCAAACAGGTAGGTTCTAATAGGTCCCTAAGCTCTATGGCCTCTCGCATTCTCGGAGAAATGGATCTCAGGCCATATCGAAGCATTGGGTGGGGTAGCCTAATCAGTCCCGAACGGTGATCACATCACTTCGCCCGAAACTTACATAATGCCCCCCCCCCCCCGTCTTAGGGTCCTAAGACGGCCCGGGTTTGACCGTATCTACTCACACAATTGCATGCATGCAGACTCAACAACAAAAGTAAATAACCGATCCTAAATCTAGTTAAATCCCTGAAAGGTTAGCAATAGTATAACAAGCCAAAAAGACATTTATTATTAAAGAAAAGGATTTGAGGAGATTCAGGTGGCTAGCCTACTAAAGAGGAGGTTCCCCAGTGGAGTCGTCATCCTATCGAGTCTAATTTTTTATTTCCCATTCCTAATCCGATCTATACTAGACCCTATGCTCATCTAATGTAGACCCTCGACTTGAGTTAGGAATTTCGTTTTATTTTGGAGTCGCCACCCAACTGTGGTTGGGAAAGATTGAATTAAGACTAATTGTGGATTAATCCTAATTTAGACCACTAGTCATTGTGATTTCCTTTTTCATTTTTGTGAAAAGAGGAAAGGGAAAACCAAAGTTTCTGGATTCGGAGGCTAACCTATTAAAACCCTAAGGTTACCACCCTAATCTCCTAAAATCTTAACCTTATCTAGAAATGTCTTTTATTTATTTTTTTTGCTATCTTTTATTGTGTTTTTGTGTGAATTATTCTAAGAAAATGATTTTTTTTTTTATTTCTTTTTAAGGTTGCCCCAAATGGGTGCCTACGTACCTGCTATTTAGGATTAAACAAGTCGTAGTTCGCTTTTCCTAAAAAATTTTAGTGTGTTTGTGAACTTTAATTGTGAAATTTCTTTTGATTTATGTTTTTACCATTTTAGGATTTTTCTAAAAAAGAAAAAATCTAAGCCTAAGCTTGATAATTTGATTTTTGAAAATGATATTTTAAGGAAAAACCAATTTTGGATTTATTTAAGAAAATGAATTTTCTAAGTGATAAAAATTCCATTTTTTTCTATTTTTCAACTCGTTTCTACTATTATAAATTTTATTGATTTTTTATTAATTTTTTTATAATTTTTATAATTTTTATTACTTTTATAATTTTTATTATTTTAATCTTTTTATTAATTTTTATTAATTTCTCATAATTTTTATTGAAGAATTTTCTCTAACATTATTTATTTATCTTATTCTAAAATCTAAATTTTTATTATTATTCTTTTCTAATATTTTTATCACTTTCTTTATAACTTTTTACATTTTTATTATTTATTATTATAATTATTATTTTTATTTTTCCTCCTAAATTAAATCCTAAAAAAAAAATCTAATTTCTAACATTTTTTCTATTTTTTGAATTGTAAATAAATAAATTCAAATTAAATAAAATAACTAAATAAATAAAATAAATACAAAAAAATATGAAAATCCAACTTATCTGGATCCAGATCGGTGTGCGGGTCGGGTCAAGTCGATCGGACACGGCGGCTGGAGATGCTCGTTAATGGCGCTCTGACGGCCTTTCGAAGCAATTGAGGTGTCGATTCCTAGGTTTTCGGGGGTGAGGAACTCAACTGTGGCGGTGGTTTGCTTCAGAAACACCTCCTGGTGGCTGCTCGACGCTTGATCGGTGGTCGCGAGTGAAGAACTCCGGCGAGGCTTCAATTCTCTCTCCTTTCTCTCTTTTTCTCACTTTTGATCTCTGCTTCTGCCTCTCCACTTCATCCTTTATTTATAGGTGCAAGAAATCGAGCTGGATAAGCTTGGATTTCCACCGATTGAAGCAAATCGGATTTGCGATTAAAAACCCATCTCCGATTTGTACAAATTCATTAATTTGTTGCAATTTGATTCCAATTAGATGATGTTTATCCTATTTCCGTTGAAGATCTGTTGGATTTGTGCAAAAAATTGAATCAAAACGGCCGAAATTCAGATTTTTCTCCTCGCTGGCGATCTTGGACGGAGGTTGAAGACGATCATACGCCCGACGCGTACGTTCGCTCCAACCAATCGGCTACTGACATGTGTCCCAAGCAGAGAAAAAATTTGCAAAACGCGGATTCTGCATCCCCCGCGTTTCGAACCCCTGATCGAGCCCTCCCGCGCGCTCCTTAGGCCATGATCCGGACCAGCCGGGCTAGTCCACTTTCGCGATTTTATTATTTTCGCAATTTGCATATATGCAATGCGATTTTTTATTTTTTTGTATTTTTTGAAATTTCAGAAATTTGTAAAAATTATTTATCCCTTTTTATTGCCATTTCTGCAATTATTTTACAAAATTGATGTATTTTTCCTATTTATTTTATTTTTTGAATATTTTTCCTATTTTTGCTAAATTAGAAAAAAAAATGGAAAAAAAATTAGAAATTAATTATTGTTGATTATTAATGATCATTAGGGCAAAAATGAGGTGTTTACAGCCATAAGGTAAGTTTTGGTTCCTAACATTATTGATATTAACTCATCAATAACATGCATCTTTATATGTTCCCAACCCCCCCCCCCCCCCCCAAAAAAAAAAAAACATGCATCTTCAATAAGTCAAAAGCTAAATACAATTTAAATATACAAAGAACAAAAAAAATCATAAAAATGTGCCAATCCACATACCAGCATTAGTTGACTTACGAAATTGGTGTTCAAGGTGTATTCAATGCTAGTGGCCTATATTATGAGCCTAAAGTTGATGGTCTATAATCAAAACTTGGTATTAATGGTGAATCATCTAAAATTGACATCAATGAGCAGTTTAAAGGATTTTGTGGAGGCTTAATGAGTTGCTGCCTTGGTGTATAAATTGTATTAAAAGCGATTTTATGTCTTGCATCTCTTGTCACTTTTCAACAACTTTTGATTTCTAAACCATTAGCTGTAGAGCATTCATGTACCAGAGAAACCTAGTAAGTTAGGTGCTAAGGTGTTCAGCAAATTGTTAATCATAATGACATCATAAACTGAGTTAGTATATTGGGAAGAAGCCATTGATAAGTCATTGGTGCTATAGGGTGGCATTATGGACACCAAGTAGTGGATTGGTATACTAATGATTGATCCAATGTTATTATGAGAAGGCGTGAATTTTGGTTATGATTATGGCTATGGTTATGATTTTGGGGGCTTGGGGAGTCATGAGTTACTCCATGCCTATGGTCAATCTAGTACAATCGAAGGTTGCACACTTGTTGTCTTAAATAAGATAACTAAATGTGTTTGTTTAATTAGTGTAAACTTATGTGAGGGATTGCATGGCATGTGTGCGGATGTCAATTAGGCACTAGGCATTTGCTCAAGGGGTACTTTTTTTTGGAATAGGTGATGGTAGAAATGTGGACTTATATGATTATCTCGAATATGACTTGTATTATGGGTATGGAATTGACTGCAACTAAATTTGAAGAACCTAATTACTATGAAGATGATGAGAATTAGAATTTGTAGTTTCAGTTTGAGAGTTTTTTATATTAACTAGATTAAAGTGGGTTTATTTTAAATAATAAAGATCTCTATTTCTAGTTTATTTGTTGGACTGAATCACGTTAAAATACTTAGTGGACTCTAACAATGAAAGAGTTAATTGAAAATCTACTTAACTTTTGTCAGACTTATTGAATATGAGTTTAGGGGACATTCACTATGTTTGGAATAAAGGAAATAATTGAGATGGGAAGGAATAAAAACAAAGTATGAATTTCAAGAAACATTTCCTTATTTGGAGAAAGGAAGTAGAAAGAGAGATGATGGATTTAGGTGGGAAAGTTTTCCTTAGGACCTATACTTTTTTTCCTATACAAATTGGAGTGATTTAGAAGAGAAAATTATTGAAATTCCAATTATAGCTTTTTCAAATTTCTATATAATATAATAATTAAATAGTTTAAAGTATTTTTAAATATTATTTTAAAAAGCATTTCTTCCCATATTCACTCCTTTCCCTAATTAAGAAAAAAATGCAATAATTCTTTTCTTTTTTTTTTCTTACTATGATTCTTTCCCTTATTTTTCTTCACTCTTTCTAAACATAGTGTTAATGAGTGTCATTGCATATATCATAAATATATACATACATATATTCATATAAATATTATAGCAATATTTAATCCTTAGCACATCCATACTTCACTATAGATATGAGGTGAAATTGTTGCATCCAAATTTTTTGGTGTGACAACTTGCGTATTGAGAGGGATCTAAGACCATTAATAATGCTAAGGAACTTATTTGGGTTTTTAAATGCCACGTTAATATCTTATAGAATTCTATTTGTTAAGGAATTTTTTATTTTATCATTAAGTTTATTAATAAAATTTCCTAAGATATATTTATATTATTTATTGAACCAAACACATAAAGTTGAAATTAAAACAATACTTTAAGATGGAGGGAAAAGAAAAATAAGTAACTTTTTGTGCTACTTTTCTAAGCAATTTTGTATAATGCAAAAGAAGCAAAAAGGAATTCGTTAACATTGGGAGGTGTGTCAACTATAAACATGGGCTTCGAGGATGGTAGAAAGTTAAAAGCTGATATAAAAGAGAGGGATGCGTGGCCTCCCGCCATGTTTAGAGTAAGAGAAAGTGGTCCTTTGCTGCCCTCGGATATGAATCCCTTCGACCTTGAGTAGTGTAGTTGTAAGAAATCACATTGAAGTGTTAAGAAGTGGGTTCCGTGAGTTTAATGCTACGCAGATTGAATTGTGGAGTGGACTTGTCAATCATTTTCTCAAATCCAGAAGGCTCGTGGATAGGGCGCAATATTCTTATACTAGTCTTGCTGTGGTTGTTCAAGACATGGGTTTTGTACGAGGATAAAGAAGTGATTGAATTTTGATTATGATATTAATTTAGATAGGTTAATAGGTGATTGAGAATATAAATGAAGAAGTTTTAAAAGAAACCGTTCACAATTTTCATATGAACTTTATGGAAAAAAATATCCCATTAATTCCACTTTCTTAGGAATTCGGCAAATAAAAAGGCTGGTAGGGCAAACTCTCACTATACTGCTTGATTCGACGGGGATTTTATATTAGTTTTTTATAACTTCGTCGGCTGTCAGTGGTAGCTGGTTAAGCTAGGCCACCTAAATGACGTGTTCTTATCTCTCTAATTAATTATTTAATTGCCTTAGATCTATCTATAATTCACAAATGGAAAACAGCAACCAATACGCATTACATATTTTATAGAAGCCTATAGAAGGTCAATACCCTTCATCCCATCAAAAGGTCAAGAAAAATAGTCCCAGGGCTCTCCATCTCCCTCCTTCTTCATCCATACTATTACCACTACCACCGTCACCATCATCACCACGCACTCGAATGATGTTTTCCTCTTACCCTATAACTAAGTATATCTGTATCCTACCTTATTCTAGCATTATAGTGGTAGTTATTCTCCTAGCAACCATCAACTTTTTCAACGAGGTTGAAATAACCCATGCCACTCCCCTGCCTGAAAATGCCACGGTACCGGCATTGCTCGTGTTCGGCGACTCGTTAGTTGATGCCGGAAACAATAATTACCTAATGACGATAGGCAAATGCAATTTTCCACCGTATGGGAGGGACTTTGAAGGAGGAGTAGCCACTGGTAGATTCAGCAATGGAAGGATCCCCACAGACATGATAGGTATTCTTTTTCTTGCTTAATTTAAACTAACCTTTTGTTTTTTTAGAAAAAAGAGTTTTCAAGTACAATCTTTGGACATATATATTTGTGAATCCGTATACATGTGCGCTAACAGTGGAAATCAGACGATCGGACAAGAAACACAGGTCGTATGCATGTAATTAATTTGATGGTTGGTTGAGTGACCACCTGATGTCTCCCCAAATGATTAACTAGACAAAATAAAAAGAAATAATATTGCATTGATGAAATTCGTTGCGATAGCATTGAGTATATGGGCTTTTTCTGTGACAGGATCGATGAATTGGTCTCTTTCAAAAATTATTACGTCTGACATTATGGTATACTAAGGAATAATTAAAGACAGCTTTCATTGCAATAATACCACCGCAAACTAAGACATTCTAATAGATATTGCCTTTTCAACCATATATATATATTAGGGGATATAAAATGGGTAATTGAATGTATGTTCCATCTCATAGAAGTAGTATCATGGCATGTGAGTACGGATGACACGCTTCTCTACTTGGAGGTGGATAGCTGCGATGGAGGTTTTGGAAAGGATTCCACCGCTAAAACTTTTTAATTTTTCCTTTTATTTTTATTTAATGATTGGCGACTTATTGAAGGTGGATTAGGAAATGATCGATTTCACATAATTTTTTATATGTTAGGTACATATACTGAGCATCTTAAAGGGAAAGAAAAAAAAAAGAAAAAGGAAAAAAAAAAAAAAGAAGAAGAGAGAAAGCAGACAGGTAGTATAACGTACTAAAGACAAAGTTTTGTAATAAGTAATTTGAAAGTCCTGTATAGTTGTAATAAAAGATAGTTGTAATAAAAGTTTAATAAAAGCACTGAAGGCTGTGAATACTATTTAAGTTTCATATAATTATGTTAAAATTTAATTTAATTTTATATGTTTCAGGTGAGTTATTTAATTTTTTTTATATTTATGCTTTTGTACTATATATCCCCGCTCTATAAATATAAAGGATTTATTAAGTATAATGATATAATAGTAGAAAACTTGAATAATTCACTTAAAAAAGGAGCACTTGATTGAATTTTGATATAAACTAAAGAACTAAAATGGTTCACTTAAAATAAGGAAGTAGAATTTGACACAAACACATAGAACTTTTAGTACATTTTTCCTAAAATATTCATATTTTCCTCACATTAACGTTTTTTTCCTTTCAACTTCTAGCTGAAGCATTAGGTTTGAAGAAAAACTTGCCAGCCTATCTGGATCCGGATCTAGAACTTGAAGACCTCCTCACAGGTGTAACTTTCGCTTCTGGGGCATCAGGATATGATCCACTCACGGCCGAAACTGCCGTAAGAATCTCTCTGAGACTTCAATGTTCAAAGTATTTACTATGGAGCGTATCCATACACTTATTAACCAATTAGATTGTTGTTCATTCGATCAAACTCCCATGTGCAGTAGAATAATATTTATTTATTTATTACTATAAGGAGTATTTCCCATTGCAGTGAGTATAATTCGCCTTATTGAAAGCTTGAAAACTTGTTTCAATAGAAAACATTCCTTTGTAGTAGCTTAAAAGACTCTAAAACTCACTGTAATAGGGTCATTATCACGAGTCAAGCCTCTACAAGGTTTGGTCACCAAAAAGCTCGTCCTTCCTGTCTTTGTAGTGGTTGATTTGCTGCAATAGCCACGCGATATGCAACAACTAAGGCTAATGATTATTTCATATTCATAAACTTTATATCTTACTTGTGTACTGCCATTTGAAATATTCATAATTCACGAGCAACTAGTAAAATGCATTTGATTTCCTTTTGTGAGAGCCACCATTTATTTCGCTGTCCTTGAATGGAGAAGTTAAGGTCCAATCAAGTGATGTATGTGTTTGCATTCATTATTTATGACATGACTAGTTGGCTCTCACGTTGGACGACCAATTGGACCTGTTTAGAGAGTACATAGGCATAATACAAGAAGGCGTTGGTGAGGAGAAAGCAGCTACAATTGTGTCAGAGAGTGTGTACATCGTATGTACGGGAAGTAATGACATTCTCAACGCTTATTACACATTGCTTACGAGGAGAGCCAATATGATCTTCCATCTTACACAGACTTTCTGACTAAATCAGCTTCAAACTTTTTCCAGGTACGTTCAGTCATATCATTCTAAACACATGCACCTTGTCGATTTTGTTAAGAAATTAACAATTAATACACAAACGAATGCAAAGAGCTGGTCACTCATAAAAACAAAAAACTTTGTTTTCATTATCACTCTTCCTTCACCGAAATTATTATAACACAATCATGTGCGCCCATCGTCACGTATTATTATTATTATTATTATTTTCTTAAATCTTTAAAAAGATATAAAAATATCAAAACTTTTCTGATCCAAATGTATAAATATAGGTTTTTCAACAAAATGGATTAGGATCAATTTTAATATAGTTATAATTCCTACTACAATTAGAAAGCATACTTTGTGGCTTTATACATAACTTACATCAAATGAACCAACAAAACTCTTTTTGGTTAATATATCATTTGAAAAAAGAATGAAAAAGTCATAAGGAATCATTTAACTCACAAAACCATATCTTATTACTTAAATAGATGATACTATCATGTCTAGAGTCATCCTTATTACAAAAGTAGTAGCTTTCAGTTAAGGAATGACTCCGAACGTTAAAATATGTATTATTATACTTAAACGAGACTTTCCTCAATTAAGGGTCATGCCGTCATTTCTTACCATTATTATCTAAGCTTAATAGGTGTTAGTTAAAACAAATTCATGCAGGTATGGTTGGATAACCTTCTTATTCAATTAGGTAGGTTTTTGTAAGTATTAAAGATTATATGATAAGTTTTAGTATAGTTTTTTAGAAACTATCCTTAAATGGTAGGTTATAGATACAATATCTAAATATTTTGTATCTATCTTGAAACATATACTCTAGTTTTAAGATGTCATATACTTACTTTATAAAAAAATTTAGATAATAATGATGGATGTAAGAAAATATTATATTTCTATCTTTTATATTCTACTAAAAAGAAATAAACATTTTTGTGGAGATTGTGCTTAATATGATTTGAATAAATAGAATATTATAGAGACATTGATTGTTCGAATTGTTGAAAATTTACCTCATATTTTTAATATCATAAAAATATAATTGAATAATATATAAGTTCCATATGGTACCCCATAATTTGTAGATTTCATAAGATACATGTTTTAAGAAGGTTTCAAAGTGCTATAGGATATGTTTCAATTCTAAAATTTAAAAATTTATTTCTACAAAAAGAAATATGGACAAAATCTTATACTTACCACTATGTATGTTGCTCACCCATAACATTATTATAATAAAGACAAAATTTAGAATTTCATTTCAATTCCTTTTCCCCCTTTTATATATATATATATATTAATTAACTTGGGGGTGATAGTCACGGATGAACTGCAAAAGTCATACATAGTTTTTGGCAAGGTAGACTAAAAAACTTTAACAAGTCCAAGGGAATACCCATAAATAAAACCTCATTATAACTAGGTAAAAGTACACTTTAGACTTTAACATTTATTTAATTTTTTTATTTTAGTCCTCAATCTTTTTTTTTTCTATTTGACTTTTCAACCCCCCTCTCTTTTCTCTCTCTCTCTCTCTCTCTCTCTCTCCTCTCTCTCTCTCTCTCTCTCTCTCCTCTCTCTCTCTCTCTCTCAAAAGAAGAAAAAAGATGTTCATCATCTACTCTCTCTCTCTCTCTCTCTCTCTCTCTCTCTCTCCAAAAAAAAGAAGAAAAAGATGTTCATCATCAAATATATAAATTTCCATCATTCATAGCACACATCAACTTCAAATCAACTCATAATAATTAATAATAAATAATAATATTAATATAATTATTTATAATATAATATCAAATAATATTAAATATATAAAATAAAAAATAAAAAAAATAAAACTAAAATTAAGAAAATGGATAAATACTTTGACTAACTAACTTAAGGTTAATTGTAAGATAATATAAGCTTAAGATGAATATAAAAATTTAATATAATTAATGAAAATCCTATTTTTATAAGGTTTTCAAAATATTAGAAATTCAAATAAAAAAAAAACTCAAATAGAAAATTAAGTAAATATTAAAAATTAAAAGTATATATTTCTTATATACTTACTAATGATGACGTCGCATGCATGGATAACTATTATATATATGGATACACAGTCTATTAATTCTAGTGAGATTCACTAAGTCTTGAACACATAGAGCGAGCATAAAATCAAAGAGCCTGTACTTCACGTTTAAAATTACTGGGTCGGCCCCATATAGTCACGGGTGAATCATTTGTTTCATGTAAAATTCCCTTCGCCATCTGCAATCGGGAAGGAAACATGTCCTTTGTCGCTGGCTTCCTCTTATTATTAGATACGATTAACAGACAGTATATACAATGAAGAGTTCGAGAACCTGAAGAGTTTTGCAGTTGTTTTTTTCTGATTCATTCAAGGATATGTTTTTCTTTGAAAACAATTATAATTAAAATAAAAAAAAAAATAACTAAACAATATCAAGATTTACATTGGAAAATAAACCTTAATTTGGAAAGAAGCATACAATTTTCTACTATCAATTTACAATGGGATTATAATGTACTTTTGGTCAGTGGAATAACTTGTTGCCGGATAAACCAAATGTCACCAAACTGATGAATGTCAATAATCATAGCAAAACAAATCAATATGTAAATTATGCACAAATATTAAATACATATAAACAATAAGTATAAAGATAATATTAAAATTTCGTTATAATCGAAATTCAACAGGCTGTAAAATAATGGATCTAGAATTGATCTAAGGTACATCCTATATGAAGTATTCTTAAAAGGGGAGTGAGAAAAAAAAAAAAAAAAAACCAAACGCACAATCTTTATTTATTCATTTATTTAGTTTTTAATATCAGCTATCTTTCTCATATACATGTATACAAATATGGAATTGCAGTAAGTCACCTACTGGTGAATTAAAAAAGAAGCCTCCAATTTAAATAATTGAAAATTTATGAATCTCCCTCCACCATATCTTCATCTTTAAAATTTCTTCTATTTGTCCCATTTATTTGAAGTGCTTGTCACGTGCTCTTCCCTGTGAAGTGCTTGTCAACCACTATACATACGTGTACGGCACCAGCTTAGACTAGTGTTTTTACATTTTCTTTTTTTTTTTTTAAGTTTTGGAAATTGGACAATTTGATATGGATCCAAAAACCCAACAATGCTATATTTACAAAATCTAATTTTATAAACATAAGTGTGTACCAGTGGATCCAAAAGCCTAATGATGTTATAGGGTAGACTTAGACATCCTAATTTCCGAGCAAAGGTACTTGGCGTACCATAGTAGTATGAAACTATAATTATTTAAAGAATTCCTTCACTATATCATGTTAAAGAGAAAATAATTTTATCAATTATTATTATTTTTTTTAATTTTATGAAAGATTTCTCTTGCTCTAATTATTCTTTTCATATGCATTAATTGAATTCAGGAACTATATGACCTAGGCGCTAGAAGAATCGGGATAGTAAGTTTGCCATCAATTGGTTGTGCGCCTGCACAAAGAACATTAAGGGGTGGTCCCAACAGACGATGCTTTGATTTAGGAAATGAGGCAGCAATTCTTCTCAATTCCAAACTCTGTTCAGAAATCGACAACCTTAACCAGCAGTTACCTGATGCCAGGCTCGTCTACATGGACATATACTACCCAATCCTGGACATTATCCGAAACCCTTCTAGTTATGGTAAGTGTCATATTATCCATGAAGTAATGAAAACATATATGATCTTTATACTATTAGTTACTCATTTATTTCACTTAATGAAAGAAGATTACAATGTAATAGCTATCATTAAAAAATAGAATAAAGTTATAGCAATATTATTATTAGATGATTGTGATTTTAATGTGAGTAGTTTAAGGGAGAAAAAACTAATTTCAATATTGAATTATTATTCATAAGTTTAAATAATGAATAATTATTTAATATTTTTTTATAGAATTGTTATTATTAGCAAATATATATATAAATATTATAATAATTATTTTACAAGGAATAAGACTATAATTGAATTACTACTATAGTAAAATAAATGGGTGGTAGATGTTATTTGATAATATTAAACATTTAAATTAGCTTTTTGTTTAATTTTTGTAGGATTTGAAGTAAATACCAAAGGATGCTGTGGTACTGGTAACATAGAGGTAAGCATTTTATGTAATAGTCTTGAGGATTCTGAAACATGTATAGATGACACCAAATATGTATTTTGGGATAGTTATCATCCTACAGAAAGGGCTTATCAAATCATTACTACCAATGCATTTAATAAAAATGTAAAAAAATTCTTTTGATTATTATATTAGTACAAGTAAAAATGAAATTGAAAGAAAGAGAAAAAAAAATTCTCTTTGAATAGATGAAAGATTTGCATTTTAGTTGGAGCTCTTTGTATTTGCCATGTAAGGACATTTTGTCAACACAAATCTGATTGTACGAAATGTATTCCATTCTATTAATTGTAAAGAGGAACCAAAGTTTCTACACAACGAAACTCTGTTGTACTTCAAACAAGGATTATCTATTTACCAAGTTATCTTAAGTTTCGGACTCATTATAGATAAAGATAATCATATCCTGGACAATCTCAATGGTTTGTCGATGCATGAGAAAGAGAAATCGTTCTTTTATGCAAATGCTACTCATATTGGCTGTTACATACATCTCGAATTTGCCAAAAGAAAATTGTCTTCCTCTTGCAACCGATAAAAATGATATAAAATTAAGTTGTTATTTTATATTGCAATAATTTAAAATCCGAGAAATCATTGGTTTCTTGGCCATGATGGCTAGAATAAAGCTATAAAGCAGTTCCTGCATGAGATGGGGATAAAAGTTATATTTTCTGGTACTGTTCTTTTACTTTATAGAAGAATAGAAATAGAAAAAAGAAATTATTCTTACGTATGACTTTTACTAGACTAGAAATGTATATTCTATCATTTACTTATATAAATTTTTATTATAAAAAATACTTATTTTAATATTTAATTTACTTTATTAATTGTAATATTAAATTGAGAATATGAGTAAAAATATTAATATATCCATATTTGGTTACTAAGAAATATAACCGACAATCATTTATTGAAAATATAATTATTCATTAGTTAAATATTTTATTTTTTATAAAAAAAATAAAAAATACTATAATATAAAAGATAATAATTATTTCCTATAAAGATGAAATTTAAAATTTCCTAGGCCAATTTGCAAATAAAGAAAGTTCATAAACAATATTTCAGGAACAAAAAAAAATTCTATTTCCTCCAACTAAACAGCGTTAAAAGTTCTTTTGCTTCCAAGAAGAAGAGAGGTGGACTTATATTGGCATACTTCTAGAGAGTAGAAGAGTTACTTTTATGTCTCGTCAAGTCGAAGGAATAGAGTATTCTACTTAAGCTATGTTGCTTCTCCGGTGACGATGCTTTTTTAATGCCTGATTAGGGTTGTGCCTGCAAACTACGAACCACTAGAACTTATTAGTAATTAAGTCAAAAAGCCACCCCAATGAAAAGGGATTTAACTTCTTTCTTATAAATAAGAAGGATGGTTCTTGCACTTGGTTTTGGTTAAAACTATGGCAAACATGAGTTACGTAAGAGTTTGAATTCGCATGAAGATTAAAGGATGTGTATGGACGATTCTGTTCTTTCCTAGAGTCTAAAAAATTTTGTCGTAGTGATTTCAAAATATGAAATTGATCTAAGTTATGTTACTCCTACCCCTAATGGTTAATTTCAGTGATAAGGGAAATAAAAGTAAGATATCTTTATGGCTCAAGACTAGATTAAAACTTACATAAAAATTGCTGCGATGCACGGTTTTTTTTTTTTTTTTTCTATTTATATTGAACACAAGTGTATAAATTACAAGATAAATAATGATGTTAATATAAAGGTCTGTTTTGGATAAAGTAGACGAAGAGGATTTAAGGAACTTCTAAGTAGGAAGTAAACTATCAAATTGTGTGCATTCCTCTATGTTAAGATGAAACATTCTTCTATAATATCCCCAGGCCACAGGTGGTTAATTGAAGTAACCGTTATTCTTTTTTTGGTTTGTTTCATGTAATTATTTTATGAATAAAAAGAAAGAAAAAACCATTGTAAGTTCAAATCTTAAACATGTAGCACATAACCTTGGATACGACGATTCTCTAACCAATATAGGCTTTCTAAATCTCTAGGTGTACGGCCATATCTCCTTGCAATGCATGAACCTTCCTCATTTTGCCTAAAAAATGACTTCTACTTGGTAGGACTTGTTTCCCACTTAAGCTACGTGATCTTAATTGAACTCATACCTTTTGAGTGAATGCGCTAATAATAATATGCACCACCATTTGATCAATTGTCGAATCATTTATACAAGTGGTCTCTAGTAATCCTTGTTTATATGTATTGCGCGAGTAATGTTTTAAAGGCGTGACTTCTCATATTCGCATTAATCCTAAAAGTACTTTACCTTCAAATGTAAATCTTGTCCCGGACATGATTTCATTACGTTGCTTCCAGTGCTACACTTCTTCATAATGTTTTAAGTCACACCTTGAACAATTTTCACTTCACTCACTCTCTCTCTCTCTATGAACCCGTCTCTGATGGAGATAGGGGACACACGGCCTGAACACACGGCTGTGCTATAAATGATGGAGCCAGGGGACACACGGCCTGGACACACGGCCGTGCATATAGACCGTGTATCCAATTCAGAGCCACAGACGTATACATGGCTTCCTCACACGGCTAGGAGACAACCGTGCTTCGCGACCGTGCCCTCAGACAGATTTCCACAGAAGTATACACGGCCTCACACACGGCCGTGTATCGTGACCGTGTATAACGATCGAGTATCCCACAGAGGCTGACACGGTTCCGAGCACGGCTTGGGACACGGCTTGCGGAACTTTCACAGAATCATACACGGCTTCGAGGCACGGCCGTGTATGAGACCATGTACTAGGCTTGTCACTTGCCCAGAAGCATACACAGCCTGGAGGCACGGCCGTGTATGCGACAATTTATAGACGTGTATTTTACTATTTATTTCCACGTGTACGCTTAGATTTTCCCCTTTTAGATATTTTACGGGGCCATATAAATACTCTTTTGTCAGATAGATTAGGGTTACGTTTTAATATACATTTGAATACACTTTGAGAGAGAGTTTTCTCCAATTATCGGGTTGTGCGCAACCTAATTTGCATCAAAGCGTGTGTCTTTGTTGTGTGAAACCAATCCAATTTCGGATTCGTTTCGTTTTAGCTTCCGCGCTGCGTCAGTTGGTATCAGAGCAAGGTTATTTCCTGCGGAGATGTCGGCTAATGACAGTGTTGATGGCGGTCGTGTTCTTGACGGTGTTCAAGATGCGAGGTTTCAAGGGAACCATCAATGGGTTCCTAGGGCAGAGTTCGACGCAATGCATCAGAAGGTCGGGCGTATGGAACGGCGCCTTGATGAACTGATCGAGCGTTTCGATGCTCTGATGGTTGACCCCAATAGGGTTGGAGGCGCTGGCAGAAATCCACCACATGCGGTGGAGGAATTCGGGGGACGCGTGATCCGACCTGTCGTTGAGAACAGGTGGGGGCGTGTGGAGAGTGAAGAGTCCAGTGAAGAGAGTGATGATACGTACTGAAGTAGACCGCGCCGAGGACGTGGTGGAAGAGGCGGTGGTCATCGGATGGCTCCTCATGGAAACTATCATAGAGAAGTTGATCACAGGAGGAACCGTGGGGGTTATGATCACGGGGATTGCGGAGACTACCGGTTGAAGGTTGATATTCCTTGGTTCGATGGCAGTCTCAACATCGAAGGCGTCCTGGATTGGCTGGCGGAAGTGGACCGGTTCTTCGACTACATGGAAATTCCCGAGGATCGTCGGGTAAGGCTAGTGGCGTGCAGGTTGAAGAGTGGTGCTTCGGCATGGTGGGAGAGATTGCAAAGTAGGAGGCAGCGGGAAGGAAGGCACCCGGTAAGGTCATGGTATCGCATGAAGCAGCTGCTGCAACATGACTTCCTCTCGCCGGATTACGAGCAGATATTGTTCCAACAATATCAGCGGTGCCGCCAAGGACAACGTTCCGTGCATGAGTATACGGCGGAGTTCATGAGGCTGGCAGAACGGAATGATTTGAGGGAGAGCGAAGGTCAGCAAGTTGCGAGGTATGTAGAAGGGCTAAAATTACAAATTAAAGATAAGATTGGGGTGACGATGGTGAGAACCCTCGTTGAAGCAAAGAACTTGGCTCTCCGAGCCGAGCTTGTGTTGCAGGAGCAAGGGAGTAGATACGGGGGAGGACGGAAAGGGTATGTAGGCGAAGCTACAGGTGGTGGTAGCCGACCGATACTTGAGAAAAGTCGAGTTACACCATATAAACCAACGGAGGACATGTCTAGGAGGGAGGAGAAAAGTGAGGGGAAGAAGCCGATGGAGCCGAAAGGAGTTCAAAGACAGAACAATCCCTATGCCAAACCCATATTGGGCAAGTGTTTCCGATGCAACCAACCGGGTCATCGATCAAACGAATGCCTAGCGAGGAAGAGCGTCCACATCCTCGATAGGGAAGATGATGAGGAAATTTGCTGTGAGCCCGATGGAGAGGGAGAGTACTATGAGGAAGAAGAAGAAGCAGCGGAGCCATCATATGTAATTCGGCGTTTGATGCTCACTCCAAAACAGGAAGAGTTCACGCAGAGGCACCAATTGTTTTGTATACGGTGTACGATCATGGGGAAGCTATTTGAGTTGATTGTAGACAGCGGCAGTTGCGAGAACATCATAGGAAGGGAGGTTGTAACACAACTGCAGCTACTCGTTGAGAAGCACCCGAATCCTTATACTATTGGTTGGATCAAGGCCGCCGAGAAAATTGAAGTTAAGGAGAGATGCAGGGTACCTTTCTCAATAGGGAAGTACCGGGATGAAGCATTCTGCGACATTGTAGACATGGATGCTTACCACATCTTGTTTGGGAGGCCATGGCAGTTTGACGTGGACGCGCAACATGTGGGCAAAGAAAATGTCTACCGGTTGGAGAAGGAGGGTGTGAAGTACACCTTATTACCATTGAAGAGGGAAGGACGTGCTAAAGGGAAGAAGGTTGTTTGTCGCTCATTCTTAACTGTCACTCAATCCGAGAAGGAAGTGATGGATGACTTGAGGGAATCGCGGGTAGTATACGCCCTCATTGTGAAAGGAGTGACTGAAGGAGGGGAGGAACTTGATAGAGAAGTGCCAGGGGCGGTGAAGGATCTTCTTGAAGAGTTCAAGGAAGTGATCCCAGACGACCTACCCGAGGGACTACCTCCTTTGAGGGATATTCAACACCAGATTGACCTGGTGCCCGGAGCTAGTCTCCCAAACCTCCCGCATTACAGAATGAGTCCCAAGGAAGCCGGGATTCTCCAAGAGAAGGTCCAAGAGCTTTTGGACAAAGGTTTCATCCAGGATAACCTAAGCCCATGTGCGGTTCCGGCATTGTTAACTCCCAAGAAAGATGGGAGTTGGAGGATGTGTGTTGATAGCCGAGCTATCAACAAGATTACCATAGGGTATAAATTCCCTATACCCCGCATTGAGGATATGTTGGACCGTTTGAGTGGCGCTACTATTTTCTCCAAGATAGACTTGTGGAGTGGGTATCACCAGATTCGAATCCGTCCTGGAGATGAGTGGAAAACGGCATTTAAGACCAAGGAGGGGCTATATGAGTGGCTAGTGATGCCATTTGGGCTGAGTAACGCACCGAGCACCTTCATGAGAGTAATGAACCAGGTATTGAAACCTTTCAATGGTCGTTTTCTTGTAGTGTACTTTGACGATATTCTGATATACAGTAAATCCGAAGAAGAACACTTAGAACATCTAAGGTGTGTGTTATCTACATTAAAGGCGAATAAGTTGTTCGCTAATCTAAAAAAATGCACCTTTATGTCAAGACGACTGTTGTTTCTAGGGTTTGTTGTTAGTAGTGAGGGAGTGATGGTAGATGACGAGAAGGTAAAAGCAATTAGGGAATGGCCTGTTCCAAGAACTGTAACGGAATTGAGAAGCTTCCTCGGCTTAGCCAGTTTCTACAGAAGGTTCATTAGGCATTTTAGTACTGTTGCTGCACCCTTAACCGAATGCCTAAAGAAGGGAAAGTTCCAATGGGGCGAAGAATCTAACTTGAGCTTCATGAACCTAAAGCAAAGATTGTGTAGCGCGCCTATACTAGCTCTACCAGACTTTGAAAAATTGTTTGAAGTGGATTGCGATGCTAGTGGGGTCGGAGTAGGTGCAGTACTATCACAGGAGAAGAGACCGATAGCCTTTTACAGTGAGAAGCTGTGCGAAGCAAGGAGGACTTGGTCTACCTATGATAAGGAGTTCTACGCCGTGGTAAGGGCCCTTAAAGTGTGGGAACACTACTTGGTCGGGAAAGAGTTTGTTTTGTATTCGGATTGTGGGGCTCTTAAACATTTGAGTGGTCAGACCCGAATTAGTAAGGATATGTACGCCAGGTGGATTGAGTTTTTGCAGAGGTTTCCTTTCAGGTTGATGCACAAGTCAGGTGTGCAAAACAAAGTCGCGGACGCCCTGAGTAGAAGAGCGAATGTCCTGCTTACTTTGAGTACAGACATTGTCGACTTTGAAAAGCTAAAGGAACTGTACGAGAACGATGGCGACTTTAAGGACACTTGGATTAAGTGTGCCAACAGGGAACCGTGTGACGATTACCATATACATGAGGGATATTTGATGAAAGGGAACCAGTTGTGCATTCCCGAATCTTCTTTGCGGGAAAAGCTTATCAGGGACTTGCATGGTGGAGGATTGGCGGGACATATGGGTAGAGATAAGACATTAGCTGCAGTTACCGCCAGATACTTTTGGCCTCGGTTGAGGAGGGATGTGTACCGGATTGTGGAAAGGTGCTACATTTGTCAAGTGTCTAAGGGACAATCCTAAAACACTGGTTTATACACTCCTCTCCTCGTGCCTTCTAACATTTGGGAGGATTTGTCGATGGACTTCATACTGGGTTTGCCTCGTACCTAACGAGGTGCTGACTCTGTGTTTGTTGTAGTTAACAGGTTCTCCAAGATGGCTCATTTCATCCCATGCAGGAAGACCGCCGACGCACGGGCTATTGCACGGTTGTTCTTCAAGGAAGTGGTGCGGTTGCATGGAGTCCCAAAGTCTATCACATCAGATAGGGATAGCAAATTCCTTAGTCACTTTTGGAAGACCCTCTGGTTTATGTTTGACTCTTCCTTGAATTACAGCAGCACCGCTCATCCTCAAACCGACGGACAGACCGAGGTGACTAACAGAACCCTCGGAAACCTCATCAGAAGCATCTGCGGTGAGAAACCGGGACAGTGGGATCAAGCATTGGCTCAAGCCGAATTCGCTTACAATAGTTCTGTCCACCGAACTATTGGAAGGTTTCCATTCTCGGTGGTATACACAAAAACACCACAACATGCGCTAGACTTGCTCAAATTACCCAAGGACATGGTGGGCGATGTAGCAGCTAAACATATGGCGGAGCAACACTAAGCCACTACTGAAGAGTTAAGCGAAAGATAAAGGAATCCAACACACGGTACAAAGGGGATGCCGATAGGCATAGGCGGCAGAAGCTCTTTACAGTTGGCGATCAGGTAATGGTTTACCTTCGGAAGGAGCGATTCCCTGTAGGGAAGTATGGGAAACTTCAACCCAGGAAGTACGGTCCCTATGAAGTTGTATGCAAGATCAATGACAACGCATATGTTGTACAACTCCCGAAAGATATGAATATATCTTGCACTTTCAATGTAGCGGACTTGTCACCTTTTCATGCCGATGATACTCCTCTATATCCGGATGAGAACTCGGGTCGAGTTCTCCATTGGTGGGGGAGAATGATGGAGATAGGGGACACACGGCCTGAACACACGGCCGTGCTATAAATGATGGAGCCAGGGGACATACGGCCTGGACACACGGCCGTGCATATAGACCGTGTATCCAATTCAGAGCCACAGACGTATACACGGCTTCCTCACACGGCTAGGAGACAACCGTGCTTCGCGACCGTGCCCTCAGACAGATTTCCACAGAAGTATACACGGCCTCACACACGGCCGTGTATCGTGACCGTGTATAACGATCGAGTATCTCACAGAGGATGACACGGTTCCGGGCACAGCTTGGGACACGGCTTGCGGAACTTTCACAGAATCATACACGGCTTCGAGGCACGGCCGTGTATGAGACCGTGTACTAGGCTTGTCACTTGCCCAGAAGCATACACAGCCTGGAGGCACGGTCGTGTATGCGACAATTTATAGACGTGTATTTTACTATTAATTTCCACGTGTACGCTTAGATTTTCCCTTTTTAGATATTTTACGGGGCCATATAAATACTCTTTTGTCAGATAGATTAGGGTTACGTTTTAATATACATTTGAATACACTTTGAGAGAGAGTTTTCTCCAATTATCGGGTTGTGCGCAACTTAATTTGCATCAAAGCGTGTGTCTTTGTTGTGTGAAACCAATCCAATTTCGAATTCGTTTCGTTTTAGCTTCCGCGCTGCGTCAGTCTCACTTTGATTTTATATGAAGTCTTTTATTCTGCTATGGCTTCCTAAGACATTAAATCCTCTAAATCTTCTAAGAAATGTGACAAAGAAAAATGCATCGTTATTGATTCTGAATACGTGAATAGACCCAATAAACTGAAGACACCAAAGGCCTCATTAAAGTTTAGGCCAAAGTGGGGTTCAACTACTACTCGAACCCCATCACTAACCATATTGTACGGTGTTTTGTATATATAAGGTCGCACACCGATGAAACAAGTGATGAAGACTATGAA
This sequence comes from Laguncularia racemosa, assembly GCA_037954665.1. Classification (NCBI taxonomy): domain Eukaryota; kingdom Viridiplantae; phylum Streptophyta; class Magnoliopsida; order Myrtales; family Combretaceae; genus Laguncularia; species Laguncularia racemosa. Next base: position 907,508 of record JBBMOL010000104.1, on the reverse strand, counting down.
GTCCATGAGAGAGGATACCTTCGTATAGAAAAGCCTCTTCTCATTCTCGCAAGACCCCTTACTAAAGCTATGGCCAAGCTATGGCTAATGATGAATCCCTTATGCTGGTCTTGTCGGGGGCGACTTTAACAAGGGATTTCTCGGTGGTACGCACACCTCAAGCTAGTGTTGGGAGACCACTCAAGGTTCTCAGGGCTCTACATCTTGTTCAACATAACAGATGGTTGCTTCCTTTCCACTACGTCATTATGAAACCCTAAAGTGAAGAAGGATTGAGACACATAAAAGAAGCGGCTAAAACGAGAGTGAGTGTATTAATACACGTTATAATCCTAGGCTTTTTCGACATTGAGCTTTGGGCTTTAGATATCACAAGCCTAACAGAAGTGGACTACATTCTCTTCACCAAAGTAGATTTCATATCTGCAAGAGCGATTCGAGAGTCATTGCCTCTTCCAAGTGGATTTTTTTTTTCCAGTAACACAAATCTGGTCTTTTATTCTATACTATATTATAGAATACATGTATAAAGGAACATCTTTTCATTTTAGCAAGAAATCCCTATTCACAAGAATATCATTACTTCTATTAAAATTTTGAAAATAAAAAAAATTCTGGAGATTGGATAAGACTTTGTAATACAATGATATAAATGATTCAATCCACTGTAAAGAGGAGTTTAAAACTAATATAATATGGTACTTGCAATTTCTTTAGGAACTCAATCTAAATGCATTATAGCTTCAATTAATGATCTGGGTAATTAGATCATACTACAGTACTAGGAGTGTTCGTACTTCACCCTCTTGTCATGTGTTAGGAGTGTCTTTCTTCATCTAGCAATTTCTTTATCTATTAATAGAATTGTTTGTTTTTCACACATTCTCTACTAATGGCATAAAAGATTTCCAATGTAAGTTTTCTAGATTGACAACATACTCAATGAACATGCTTTAGATGTGGATCTTCACCCATGCCTTTTTATCGCAAACATCCTAAATATCTAACCAACTTTTTCTGAAATACTTAATGTAATCCATCAAGTCTACCTTCAATCATTGTCGTATCCATACCATGTTTGTGATAGTTACCTATTCTATAAGGAGAACTTTTCGAGAACATCTAGCAGATGATAACATGTCATTGTCTCTCGTAACATTATCTACTCTAATATGTTCGGTTTCTCAAATGTCGAGTCACAATTAATAGATACTTTCATCATATATGTCAATGGCTTGAAAAGAGTTAGTTAAATTTGATTTATGTGTTTGAAATTCCTCAAACCCCATCCAGTCGTACCTTAAACAACTAATCCCTGCTCTTGCATCCATATGGTCATGGGATATGTTGACTTACGAAGTTGAATAAAAGATAAAATGTTTATATTTTTAGATTGTTTATTTTGATCTTCTAACTATTTACATAAATATAAAATAGGAAAAGATGAAAATAACTTTCCTTAACTTTTACCTAGGTGTGTATATATTCCCAAACTTTCAAATATTGTAAATAATCTTCCTAAACTTTGATAAATTGGCAACTAACCTTTTAAAAGTTATAAAAACTCCTCTGCACTTTGACCTTGGTATATAATCATCCTTTAAATTTATTGAAATGTGCTTTAGTACTTCATAATCTTTAAATTTACTATATTTTTTTGAAGTAGAAAAAGCAAGTATACTTTAGATTGTAATTTTATTAATATTTAGGAGGGTCATTTATAACATTTAAAAGTTTAGAGGGTACATCCACAAGATTAAGATTTATGGGAGTTATTTGAAAATTTCCTTATAAAATAAGTATTACAATAGTAATTAATCAATCATATATTCAATTATTTTCATATCAAACCTTTGGTGTTATGTTTAATTATAATATTTTAAACATATATTTAATTCATTCATATATGTCATTATTAAAGAGAATCGGCCAAATAAATTAAAATAAACCTTTTATTTTGGAAAATGCTTTTCAATTGCCAATGGCTTTATTGCTTAATAGCATGAACACTGGTATCTTAGTGAGATGTATCAAGTTTGATTCCACTCATCCCTAATTATAATTGTAATTGAAAAAAAGAAGAAAAAAGAAGCTATTTTCAGTTGTTGGTTAATACTATTGACATGTTATATTATACATATTTATTCATTCTTTTGGCTTCATTAATGGAATTCAATCTCATATGCCAAATAAATCTTCCGTTCCCAATTATACACCGGTGATAAATGAAAACGAGCCATCAAATTATCACTCTTTGCTCTCTATTAGCTTTAGGCTAGGGCTAAATGCATAGACTTTTTTTTTTTTTTTCCTGAGGATATATAAAATGGACCTTAATCCTTTTCAAAATAAAGCATAAGAAGCCTACCATATTGCCGCTAGATAGGGATGGAGATAAAAAAAGAAGAGTTGTAGATAAGAAAAGAAGAGAGAGGAGGAGAAGGTGAAAAGTACTTTGTAATGAGAGAAACGAGTATTTATTTTGAAGAGATCAAATGAAGCAATTAAAAATAAGGGTAAAATAAGTAAATAATTAAAATTAGTTACTTATAAAAATAGCTCTGCAATTAGCCCCGATCTTTTAAAAAGGTTGAAAGTCCATCAATGTCCATAAAGTATAAAAATAAAAGATAAAGAAAGAAAGAAAGAGAGAAACCTAATTGTAAATAAGTTCAAATGTCAAAAAGGGACAAGCGAGAGTTTGAGTTTTCCTATTGGATTATATGTTATTGGTCCACAAGTTCAAATGTATATTCATTCTTTCGGCATGATCATTAGGCTAGAGGTCTAATAGAGACTTCCAATCGTATACCCATTAGTATGATCATATAGGGGTTATTATTATTTAATTTATTTCTGTTCACCCTTCAAACCAAATCAACCTATAGAGTATTATTCAATTTAAACTATAAAACGATGTAGTTTAGTTTGATTTAGGATTTGAATCATTAGTAATTTTTCTTTTCTTTTTTTTCTTAATTGTGAAATAGTTGAAGTAAAAAAAAAATAAAAATGCCCTCTTTAAAACAGTTGGTAAAATCATTATTGAAAGTTATAAGAAGGAGAGAAGAAAAACATTCAATCATTATACATCAAAGTTTAGACCATGGAAGGAAAAAAAAAGCATCGAATTCTAAACTTTATAAAGCAAGACCATTCCAGGTCCTTCAACTCAGTTTAGAATACAAAACGAAAATGTAAATAAAAAAAATATATATTAACAAATATATATATATATATATATATATATATATATATAAACGTGTAATTCCCATCATTGAAAACGTGGAAGCTATTGTAATTTGTCTAGAAATAAACCCGTGACTAAAATCTATACGTATTTAGTTATAACTCGTAGTATTATATCTACAATATTAGATTGAAAAGGATTTTAAATTCCAAAAGTACATTAATCGTATGATATGTATGACTCTCTCATTCTAACTTATAATCCTTGCTTCACAATGAGGTAGTTATCAGAAAGTACTTCCAATAAAAATATTGGATAGATTCTTAGTACATAAAAAAATTTATAAATATAAAATATCCAAACTATACGTGGAATCACTTATGTGTCACAACGGGTTTAGCTGAGCCATTAGGCTATATTATGCAAGCAACAGCCTCGTGCAGGAAATGTGAGTAGCAGGGTCAAAGCGTGAGAATTTTACAAGCCATAAATGAGATTATGATATATGTTCTTTGCAACTTAAAACCTTTCTTATACGACAACTTCCACAATGCTAGTTCTATACATGGCATGGACAATGAGTATTTTATATGAAATTCAAATGCAGGTTCTCGTATTATTTTTATAGCCAATTGTAAAGAAGGAAGTGGGTCCCAAGTAATAAGTCAATTTAATGCATATAAACCAGGGATGCTTTGTGTTTCATGAAAGAATTTATGGAATATATATTAAATATTTCATTGCGATTTAGCAAATTCTTACACCCAATCTCTATTTTGCTACTTAAAATAATTGCCGTTGCAATTACTAATGGATGCAAATGGTAAAGGGCGGCCCCAACGTAACTATTTGAATAGCAGTGGTGTTTACATAGCCAAGAAACTACCGGTGGAAACTAATGGATATTAGTAAATAAATTCCTAAAATTCCATAACGTTTTATTCACTTAACAAATCTAACAGTAACATTAGAGTCTTATGTGTACATACATAATGTTTATAACATTAATTTGCAATTTATCCATAAAATAAGTGTTTGTATTCTTGATACATTCAGAATATAGGATTAGTAATTTAGATATTTTAAATCATGGATTTGATTTAAAATTAAGATACCTGAAAGCATCATTAGAAAGACGCTGTACGACATGCATGAAACTTATATGAATTGCAATTTTTTAGAATTTCAAGATGTGCGAGTGGCAGCACTATGACTGAGCTGTTGATTTCTCATGTTTCATCTATGGAGGCAACCTCAAGTGAATTTAGCCCTCCCGTTTACCTTGTACAGCACAACAATCAAGGTAGGATCCACCTTGATGACAGATCACAACCCTCTAATCAGGTTCCCATCAACCCACACACAGCTTATATTCCACAATTTAAAAGAAACCCTCCCCTTTCAATAGCACCCTCATCATAGGCTTTAGCGGCAGCAACATGTGCTAGCTCCTCCCAACCTGAGTTTAATAGGGATTTCAAAGAGGCTTAAATTGTTAGAATTGACACCACTTGAATAGCACACAAAAGAGAGTCTCTTATTGCAAAGGATGAAAACTAAAAAGAACATATTCTAAATCCAAGGAAATTTTTGGTCCTAACTTCCAGTCAAATCTCCTTTCAGAAGACTTAATTAATATACCAATTAGTTTTGCTGATGTACCATGAGATGGTTGATTAGATTTAGCTATATAGGCGCCATGATTTTCCTTAGTTGGAATTGTCAAGGGGTGGGGTCTTGCCTGATAGTTTAACACTTAAGAGATCTCATCCAGCGACATAACTCAGGTATAGTATTCCTTATGAAAACTAAGAACCAATCCGATAAGTTGTCATGACTTCGAAGATGATTGCGATATGGTCATGAATTTTATGTACCTCCGATAGGAATTTCTAGGGGCTTAGCTTTGTGGTGGATAGATGATGTGAGAATTGAGATCTAGGCTTTTCATAAGAATCATATATGGTCCTTAGTATACATGCCTAATGGCTCTTTATTTTCCCATATATATTAGATTTATGTAGATGTAAACTCAGGAGTGCAATTGCAATTATGGTAGGCTTTGGTAATGATTGGAGAGAAAAACTTAGAACCGTGGCTTTGCATAGGGGACTTTAATGATATTTTGTATGATCACGAGAAGGAAGAAGGAATTCCTAAATTTACGAGGGAGATGGAGAACTTCAACAATATGGTGTTGAATGCTAATCTGAATGACTTGGACTTTCAACGACCAAAATTAACTTGGTCCAATAATAGGGAAGAAGGATTGTCTTGGAAATAATGAGTGGAATGATTGGGTTTAATGAATTGGTAGGCAACTATCCTACTATGCAGGTGTTCTATAGTGAATGGGTGGGATCAGATCATATGGCTTTAGTGGTTAACACTTCACTAATAACAATGGAAGGAAAAGTTTCAAATTTGAAAACATGTGAGCCACTTCAGAGGCATGTGGTCATACTATCTCTAAAGCATGGCAAATTTATCCACCCAATCATCACCCCTTTATGTTAAGATGTAAACTAAAGAATTATCGAGATTTGCTATTAGACTGGAACAATGGTGAATTTAAGAACAGCAAGGCAGAGATTAGGAAATTGCAATTAAAGTTGACCAAATTATAGAAATGAGGAATAATGCTAGACTAGAGGCTAGGAGAGTCAATTGTGAAAAGGCTTGACTCCTTATGGGAAAGAGAAGAGTTATATTAGCATAAAGATCTCAAATTTCTTGGTTAGAAGTAGATTGAAATACTAAATTTTTTCACCAATCTACCCTGATGAGGGGGTAAAGGAATAAAATTTTTAGGATCAAAGATGACACGGATAGTTTGTTGGATAATGAGGAGGCAATTGCTCAAATCTTTCAACAATCCTATATGTAGTTACTTAAATAAAAGAGAAGCAAAAACTAGGTAAGTGTTATCGACTCACTTCCCGTGCATGTGAATAATGAAATGAATCGACAACTAAGTAGTCTAGTCACACTAGAGGAAATCGAGAGTGCCACTTTTGAATTAGGAGCCCTTAAAGCTTTAGGTCTTGATGGTTTCCTAGGGGTTTTTTTATTAACACTACTAGCATATTGCAGGGGACTCTATGGTAGACATTATTCTATCCTTTCTTAATTCAAGTATCTTTCCTTCTTTACTCAACTCAACTAATATAGTCCTCATCCCTAAATTCTCATCTCTTGAAGAAGTCAATTATTTCCATCCCATCAATTTGTGCAATTTTGTTTATAAAGTCATTTCTAATGTTCTTGTGAATCATCTTGGGTCCTATTTAAATATATCATTTTTGAAACCTAAAGTTCTTTTGTCACGGGTCAAGTAATTCATGATGATACAATTGTTGCACATGAAGCTTATCATTTTTTAAGAACCAAACAAGTGAGTACCAAAACATTCTACACCCACAAATTGGACATAAGTAAAGCATATGATAGGATGGAGTGGAATTTTTTGAAAGCTGTCTTAGTTCGTTTAGGTTTTTGTGAAACTTAGATAAGATAGGTAATGTCCTATTTAACATCAGTTTCATATAAAGTGGTGGTGAATGGTAAAGTAGCTGGTCATGTGAACCCATATAGGGGAATTAGGTTGGGAGATCCCTTAACACCAAATCTATTCATTTTGGTCATCAATGTGCTTTCTTAGAATATTAAATGAGCTTTTAATAATGCATAGTTGAGTGTTATGACTATAAGGAGAGCTTGCCTACCCCTCTCGCATCTATTTTTTGTTGCTGATGACTCTCTTTTCTTTTGAGAAGCCACTATCTTTAATGTATAGGTTTTAAGGGAAATGCTGGAGGAGTATTGTCAAGCCTCCAGACCAAAAATCAATTTCCAAAAGTTGAGCTTATTTTTAAGTAAGAACACTTGCAATAAGAAAATGGCTAGGATTGGAGCAACTTTCAATGTCTTGGTATCCTTAAACTTTGGTAAATATATTGGCCTTCCTATTTTTTGAGGAAGGAATAAAACAGAAGCACTCCAGTTTGTGAAGGATAAAATTAGGGTTAAATTAAAAAACTAGAAGAGGAATCTATTGTCTTAAGCAAGAAAGGAAATTCTTATCAAAGTTGTAGCAAATTCCATTTTAAACTATTCAATGAGTTGCTTTAAGTTCCTTATGAAATGGTGTAAGGAGGTAAACGCTTTAACAGCACAATACTAGTGGGGATAAACCAAGGATGAAAAGAAGCTTCATTGGTTGAGTTGGGACAAAATTTTCCTTTCTAAGGCTCATGAAGACTTGGGATTCAATGATTTGAATGATTTCAATTTAGCTTTGCTAGCTAAGCTAGCTTAGAGGATTGGCATAAGTCCTAATTCTTTTTGGGTGTGGTTGCTTGAAGGTCTATATTTCCCTAATAAAACCTTTTTGTAGGTTACTATAGGGGTTAGAGCATCATCGGGCTAGGTAAGTATTATCTAAGGCAAGGACTGCTTACGTAGAGGAGCAATGTGGTAAGTTGGGGATAGGAAAACAATCAAAGTGACCATGGATAGATGGATCCCGGAGATCAAAGGACATTTACCTACCTTTAAATCTAGCATAGAGAATAAAGCAATGAGGGTAGTAGAGTTTATTGAGAATGCAACTTAGTCTTAGAAACCCATTGTCCATCATTGGTTGTTTGACATCCACACATGTTAAGCAATATTAGTAATCCTAGTCTCAGGTGGAACTCTTAGTGATACTTATCTAGCCATATGAAAGGGGTGGGAAGTGTAGTGTAAAGTCAACTTACCACCATTTATAGAATAGTGCCATATAATGTTGTCTAGGAGCTTCTTCTTTACACTAGATGGATTAGCAAATTTGGAGGTAGGTATGTCACAATCCCTCATTATCTAAGGTCAAACATTTCATTTGGCGAGCTTTACACAATGTAGTGGGCACCAAAAGTACCTTTATGAGACAACATATAACAACGGATAGCTTTTGTAACTTCTGTGTAGCTAAAGAAATAATGGAACATGCGTTGTTGTGCTATTCTTAGACCTTATCCATCTAGTTTGCAACTTTGGCATTAGAATTGAGCTAAGGAAAGTCACCACATTGGATAGATGGTTCTAATTAGTATTATTTTCTCCAGTGCATGTTCCACTATTTCTTTGGAGCCATCTATTGGATGGTGCCAGGGCATGGTGTATTTGGAAATCTGTTGTCATGTACACTTTAACTTATAACCACTTAATGTAGACTACACAATTGCATCTTCCAGGAAAGCTTTGGCTAATTTAACATGCATTTCAGATGCTCACAATGTAAGCTATCTAGGACCATCTAAGGCACGAGCAATCAGCCCAAGTAAACCTCTTGGTTCTAGTAGAAATAATGTCAATGTCTAGTGCATGGAGGGGGCTGAGGCCTTAAATGATAGTGTCCAACACATTCACCCTAGTGCATGACACGCCTATAGCAGCATCCAACTTGATCCACACTAATGCATAAGCACTAAATGACATTCCTCCCTAACATACTTAACAACACATTACTTAGGTAAGTTGGGTTCCTCCTAGACATGTGTTTATTAAATTGAATGTAGATGGTGCTTTCAACTTAGTTTTGAGAGAGGTCGCGGTTGGTTTTTTTGCTAGGAATAATAGAGGTCTAGTATGTGGAGGTGTTGTTACTAAGATCAAGGCCAATATGGTGGATGTGGTGAAATATAAAGCCGTCTTTGAAACCATCCAATATGCTTATTTTAGAGGCTAAAATTAGGTGGTGATTGAACTTGATTCTTCAACTATGTATGAGGAGATACTACACCTTGACAAGGCTCCATGGCAACTTTAACTTATTCTTCATGATCAGAATAGGTTACTTCTATGTATTGCTTCCATTAAATTTCGTTTTGTAAAACGAGAAGCTAATAGTGTGAGTGATTAGATAGCGACTTGAACTTTGCAAAACTTTTACCCTTTAACTTGGTTATATGAATATGCAAATGAGTTAGACAACGTCCTTTCAAATGATAAGTGGTGGGAATATGTTTTTAGAATTTGTGATGAACTATCAGATGTATTTGTCTATTTACATCTTTAATATTATCATTCTTTATGGTAAAAAAAAAAAAAAACTTACTGGTTTACTTTAAGTTGCTCTAGCCATCTAAATAAGGGTTAATTTTTTCATACTTATGACTTAACGTGCCCCTAGTTGCGACTGGAATTTTTTTTGAAGAAAAGTTTCAAAAGGGTTAAATCCTTAAAAATAGGTCTTTTTTTGTTTCTAAGAGTAGAGAATTATAAATCTCTTGACTAATAATATTTCACTATTCCAAATTAAGTCATTTAGGATAGCTAAAACCATTGCAATAGGGTATTTAATGGGGCAATCAAGTTGTTAGGGTGGTTAAAACATGAACCTTATTAGTGGGTTGCTACAATAGATCTCAAGAATGATAATAGCAACTTTAAAAGGTATTTGCCCTAATATATAGTGTTTATGGTGGCTGAAACCACTTTATAAAGTCATTAAATTTTCTTCTGCACAACTTTACAAAAGTGCATTTTGACCACCTTAATAGCTACTAATGGTGGTCATGAACACCTTAATAAGTTATTTTATCAGATCTATTAAGGTGAGTGGAGCCACCTTAATAACTTGTAACGACAGTGGTGACCACCCTAATAGACCTATGAAATTTCTTTTGCCCTACTATTGACTACCTAAAAGCTAGTAAACATTTTATGGTGTCTATAGCCATCGTAATAGGTCATTTGTTAGGGCACTTTAGGTCACCTTAAAAGTTCAGTAATTTTCACTACCTTAATTTGTCATCAGATTATATTTTCTTTAAATCAATTGGGTATGCTCCCATAAAAGAGTCCACTTTTTTTTTTTCATTTTTTTACATTTATTATAATCTATTAATATAACTAGAGCCTATGTTAGATATCTTTTTTTTATTATTATTTATATATGGTTTAAATTTATTCCATATCTTCTTTATATCCATTTAAAAGTTTAAATATAAAAAACTATCCTATAAATATTTACAAGAATACTAATTATAATATGACATTTGAGATAAGAAAATTAGGAAGTTAAAATTTAAGTACTTTTAAGAGAAAAAATAAAAAGAAAAAACATATTTAAACATTCTAAAACTTTTAATTGCTATTTTACAATACATAGGTGGTGATCAATTTGACCTTTAAAAAAATGAATAAAATAAAAAGTAAAAAAAATTCAATTTTATAGGATTTGTTGGATATTTAATTTTATACAAGGGTATATATATTTACATTTCCATCGTTTGGGTACATTATTTTGGCACACACACAGATTGAATGGATGTAAAAAAGATACTAAAAAGACAGAAAAAGATGAAATAAATGAACCATATACATAGTTGCAAACACACACAAACCAATAATGAAATCATCACAATAGATATATCATGATTAATGGAATTAGTGGGTAACCCCATTGTATAGGGTATCCCTATATCTTACTTGATTCGATAGATTTTGAGTAAGTGTTAAAGATCATATGATAGGTTTTAAGTATAGATTTTTTGAAATCTATTTCCATAGGATAGGGTATGGGTATGATTTTTTTTACCATGTATCTACCTTGGAACTTATGTTCTATGGTATACAAAATATAGATTTTAGGGTACTTTATACTTATTTTTAAAAAATTATTAAATAATATTAATAAATGAATGATAAATGATAATTTTATATTTCTCAACCAATATATGTTTTAGATATAAAAAAAGGGAACCCAACCTCATAAGTTAATAACTTAAATGACTAAACTAATGTTGCCCCTTTCACTTTATGTTTTCCATTTTTTTCACTTTATTCTTTTCTATTTGCTAAGTAATAGAATCATATAAACTTGAAATAATTAAAGCAGAACAAACTACTTTTTTATTTTTTATTTTACAGATCTTGCTACAAGTTCTATAGGTTTGACAGACGAAAAACTTGTAATATTATATACAAAATAACTTTTTGATATATATAAACTTAAAATTTATAGAAAGAAAATGCAAAATTTATAAGTTACACATGATGCCATATATCCTGTTGGTTTTATAGAATCCAAGTTTCAAGATGTTGCAAGGTAAGTTTTGGTTCCAAACATTGTCAATATTAACTCATCAATAACAGACATCTTTATACGTTCCCAATAAAAAAGAAAAAAAAAAACAAAAGCATCTTCAATAATTCAAAAGTCAAATATAATTTAAATATATGGAGAACAAACAAATTCATTAAAATATGCCAATCCACGTACAATTCAATTTACATACTAACATTGGTTGACTTGTGGAAATTGGTGTTTAAGGTATATTCAATGCTAATGGCCTATGGTATGAGCTTGAAGCTGATGATCTATGATCAAAACTTAGTATTGGTGGGGTATGATTTGAACTTGACATTAGTGAGAGTTTTAAGGGATTTTGTGTAGGCTCAATGTGTTGTTGCCTTTGTGTATAAATTGTATTTAAAAAGATTTCATGTCATGCATTTCTTGTCACATTCCAATAACTTTTGATTTATAGCTCATTAACCATGGAGCATTCTCATACCAAAGGAACCTAGTAAGTTTAGTGCTATGGGGGTCAATGGATTGTTGATAATAATGGCATCATAAACTAGGCTAGTATATTAGGAAGAAGCCACTAATGAGTCATTGGTGCTGTAAAGTGGCATTATAGACACCAAGTAGTGTATTGATATATTAATGACTTACTTAGTGTATTATGAGACAACAGGACTTTTAATTATGATTATGGTTATGGTTGAAAGTTTGGGGGTTTGGGGAGTCATGATTTACTCCTTGCCTATGGTCAATTTAGTACAACCAAAGGTTGCACACTTGTTGACCTAAATAGGGTAACTAATTTTTTTTTTTTCACGAGTGTAAACTTATGTGAGGGATTGCATTTTCACATGGCATGTGTGGACATCAATTACACACTCAGCATTCACTCACCACTTAGGGGTGCTCTTTTTTTAGAAATAGGTGATGTTGGAAATGTGGACTTACATGATTATCTTGGATATGACATGTATTATGGGTATCATATCGACTATAGCTAAATATGAAGAACTTGATTACTATGAAGACAATGAGAATTAGAATTTGTAGTATTAGTTTGAGACTTTTCTATATTAACTAGATTGAAGTGGGTTTATTTTAAATAATAAAGATGTCTATTTCTAGCTTATTTGTTGGATTGAATCTCGTTTAAATACTTAGTGGACTTTCATGATCAAAGAGTTAATTGCAAATCTACTTGACTTTAGTCAAACTTATTGAATATGAGTTGAGGGCACATTTAATATGTTTGGGATAAAGGAAATAATTGAGAAGAGAAGGAAAATGAAAACAAAGTATGAATTTCAAGAAATTTTTTGTTTTTTTGTTTTTGGAAAAAAGGAAGGCAAAATGAGAGAGGATGGATTTAGGAGGGAAAGTTTTCCTTAGGGTCCACTTTTTCCCCCTCCAAATTGAAGTGATTTAGAAGAGAAAATTACTGAAGTGCTAATTATAGTTTTTTTAAATTTCTATATAATATAATAATTAAATAGTTTAAACTACTTTTAAATATTATTTTAAAAAGCATTTCTTTCCATATTCATTCCTTCTTCTTTTCCTTATTAAGAACAAGAAATACACTAATTTTTTTCTTCTATTTTCTCACTATGCTTGCTCTCCCTACTTTCCTTCCCTCTTCCTAAACATAGTGTTAATGAGTGTTATTGTATATACCATACATATATAAATACATATATTGATACAAATATTATCGCAATATTTAATCCTTAACATGTCCATAGTTTACTATAGATATGAGGTGAAATTGTTGTATCCAAAATTTTGGGTGTGATAATTTACAGTTTTGTTGATAGAGACATAAGACTATCAATAATATTAAATAACTTATTTGGATTCTTAGGTGCTATATTAATTTTTAAAAAAAAATTATTTGTTAAAATTTTTTTATTTTATTACTAAGTTTTTTAAATAAAGCTCCCTAAGATTTATATATGTTATTTATCGAACCTGTCACATAAAGCTTAAATTAAAACAATACTCTAAGATGAAAAAGAGAGAGAGAGAGAAAATAGAAAAGTTGGTAGTTTTCGGGTAACTTTTCTAAACAATTTTGTACGATGCACAAGGGGTCATAAAGGAATTCGCTAGCATTGACAGTGTGTCAACCGTGAAGATCCTCTCATTAAACATGATCTTCGAGGATGGTAGGAAATTAAAAGCTGATATAGAAGAAAGGGATACGTGTCGTCCCGCCATGATATTAGAGTAAGAGAAAGTGGTCCTTTGCTGCCATCGGATAAGAATTCCTTTGACCTTGAGTTCAGAAGTGGTTCCGGGAGTTTAATGCTTCGCAGATTGAACCGTGGAGTGGACTAGTCAATCGTTTTCTCAAGCCCAAACGCCTCGTGGATTGGGCGCAATTCTCATGCTATTCTTGCTGTGGTTGCTCATGGTGGGCAAGGCAGGCTAATTAAGGTTGGATTAGCAATATTGATCATGTTTCCAAATTCCAATCCTAGAAGTTACAAAAGCCATGCCTTCTATCTGGAAGTAAATTTAGTGAAGAGATGGGCTAGAGAAATGCAATATTTGAGACTGTTTGTATGCAGCGATAGCAACACCAACCCCAGGCGGGGAAGTCGAGTCGTCTTCATTGGTCGTCATTGCGATATCAATTTACAGAGGCCCGTCATCTTTTGTTCGTCTAATCTTATTAGTTTTGATTTTAATGTTGTTAGGAGAAACGCCAATCATATAGCAGATTCGGCAGCTTCTACTGTGAGGAAGTGGATACGTCCTATGCATTAATCGATTGATAGATGAATCCTCCATTCTCTCTCTAGAGGCTGCTTGATTTGATTTTTCATGTGCTCATCGTAATATTGCCAGCCTTTCTTTCTAGTCGTACGCATTTCATAAATAATTGCAATGAATTATAACTACTTTGTTTGCTTACCTAAATGATAAAGGAAGATGAGCTACTTGTATTAAAATGAGGTGGGCAAGGTTTTATGGCCCCTGTTGCCTATGCTGTCCATCATTAATGTCGGTTCAACTTATTTCCATCAAAAACATGTGATTGGTTCCTTCGATTCCCACCCATTAGAAGCCTCCAATTTTTTCCGGAAATTTTATTCTAAAGCTGAAGATCAATACTCCAGAAAAAGCTTCTTCCAAAAAAAATAGCTTCATAGGATGACTTCTGTTATTTTAACCTTATCATCACAGCACTGCTAAGAAGCCTTCTGGGATGATTTTTATTTTGTTTATCTATTTATTTAAACTCTTCTACAACTCCTCTATTAGAATTGCGCGACATGAGATAATTTTTTATATAATCAGTCTTTACTTTCCAAGAGAAGAATTCATTCTTAGTGGAATTAATTTTAGCTTTCCTCTATGGATGATTAACAAAATATATGATCTAATAGGAGTGTATAGGACTTTGTCAATTGAATCCCGGTATGCATGCTACGTGCAAGCTTTATTCAATCTCTACAATACGTGCAAGTTGAATTCAATCCTAGTAGAAGACATGAGTTCTGTACGTAGAGGGTTTTACAAACATATAGAATCAAGAAAAAAGCTATTAATATTAAAAAAGAAAAAAATGGTTAAAGAAGCGGTGACTTTTAGTTGTGATATTAATTTGGATACATTAATAGATGATCTGAATTTTTCAAAATTTTTTAAAAGATTGTACTATGGAAAAACAATTATACAAAAAAAAAAATTCTTTCTAATTCAAGTAGCATTCATTGTGTTTATCCCATTAATTCTACTTTCTTAGGAATTCGACAAATAAAAATGTTGTTAGAGCATTCTCTCTATATACTTGATTCGACGGGGATTTTATATTAGTTTTTTATAACTTTGTCGACTGTCGGTGGTAGCTGTTTAAGCTAGGCCACATAAACGACGTGTTCTTATCGCAAAAGGAACACAGCAACCAATAGATATTACATACTTGTAGAAGCCTATAAAAGGCCAGTATTTCATACGCTGCATCTCAACAGAAGGCCAAGAAAAATAGTCCCAGTGCTCTGCTCCTCCATCCATACTATTAACACCGTCATCACCGTCACCACCCCACCAACACCACCACGACACGTACTCCGACGATGTTTTCCTCTTGCTCTATAACACATTCTATCTGTATCCAACCTTCCTCTAGCATTATAGTCTTAGTTATTCTCCTAGCAACCATCCACTTTTTCAACAAGGTTGAAATAACCCATGCCAGTCCGCTGCCTAAAAATAACACGGTACCGGCATTGCTCGTGTTCGGCGACTCGCTAGTTGATGCCGGAAATAATAATTACCTAAAGACGATAGGTAAATGCAATTTTCCACCGTATGGGAGGGACTTTGAAGGAGGAGTAGCCACAGGCAGATACAGCAATGGAAGGATTCCCACAGACATGATAGGTAGTTTTTTGCTTAATTTAAACTCCTCTTGTGTTTTTTGAAAAAGAGTTTTCAAGTACAATCTTTGGACATGAATGTTTGGGTATGTGAATGTGTATACATGTGTGCTAACAGTGGCAATGAGACGTTGGGACAAGAAACACAGGCTGCATGCATGCATTTAATTTGATGGTTGGTTGAGTGACTCACTGGTGTGTCCACAAAGGCCTGTTTAGATAAAAAAAAAAAAATAGTGTTACATCAATGAAGTTCGTTGCAATAGCATCGAGTATGGGCTTTTCCTGTGACAGTATCAATCAATTGGTCGCCCTTTCAAAAATCATTACGTCTGAAATATGATATATCGGGAACAATCAAAGACACCTTGCAATGAAAAAACATTATTACTGAAACGCTACATATTTCTATAAATAATATATAACTATTAATAATTTTTTAATATATATTAATTATAATGATTTTTTAAAATTATTATTTATTTTTTTTGTTAGAATTTATTAATATTTATATATTATTAATCAATTCATTTGATATACTAATACCATTAAAACCTTTCTCATTTGTGATAATACCACTGCAAATTATTCTATTATAATAGATATTACTTTCATTATTATTTCTTTTTTTTTTTGTCTCCTTTTCAACCATATATATATATTAGAGGATATAAAATGGGTAAGTAAATGTATGTTCTATCTCATAGAAGAAGTAGTATCATGGCATGTGAGTACGGGTGACGCCTTTCTCTACATGGAGGTGGATGGCTGCGATGGCGGTTTTGGAAAGGAATCCACACTAAACGTTTTTTTTTTTTCCCTTCATTTTCCATTAATGATTTGTGACTTATTGAAGGTGGATTAGGAAGTGACCGATTCCACATAATTTTTTTATATATTAGGTACATATACTGAACATCTTAAGGGAAAAAAAAAAAAAAAAAAAGAGAAAGCAGACGTGTAGTATAATGAATTAGAGACAAAGTTTTGGAATAAGTATATTGAAAGTCCTGTATAGGTGTGCTAAAAGTTCAATAAAAGCCTTGAACTTTTTGAACGAGCCATTTAACCTTCATATAATTATGTTGAAATTCAGTCAAATTTTATATATTTTAAATGAGTCATTCAAGATATTTATATTTATGCTTTTATACTATATATATTTCTTTATAAGTATAAAAGATTTATTAGGTATAGTGATATGTTATAAAAAATTTACATAATACACTTAAAAAGGAGCACTTGATTGAATTTTAATATAAATTAAAGAACTAAAATGGTTCACTTAAAATAAGAAAGTAGAATTTGGTACAAACATATAGAACTTTTTCTACTTTTTCCCTAAAATATTCCTATTTTCCTCATATTAACATTTTTTCCTTTCAACTTCTAGTTGAAGCATTGGGTTTGAAGAAAAACTTGCCAGCCTATCTAGATCCGAATCTAAAACTTGAAGACCTCCTCACAGGTGTAACCTTTGCTTCTGGGGCATCAGGATACGATCCACTCACGGCTGAAACTGCCGTAAGAATCTCTCTAAAACTTCAATGTGAAAAGTATCTACTATGAAGTATATCCATGCACTTATTGACCTATTAGATTGTTATTTATTCGATCAAACTTTTATATGTAGTAGAATAATATTCATTTATTTATTTTTTATTACTATAAGGAATATTTCCCGTTGCAGTGAGTATAATTGGCCTTGTTGAAAGCCTGAAAACTTGTTTTAATAGGAAACATTCTGTAGTAGCTTAAAAGACTCTAGAACTCACTGTAATAGGGTCATTGTAACGAGTTAAGCCTCTGCAAGGTTTGGTCGCAAAAAGGCTTGCCCTACTAGCCTTCGTAGTGGTTGATTTGCTGCAATAGCCACGCAATGATTATCTCATATTCACGAATCTTATATCTTACTTGCTTAATGCCACTTGAAATATAGAAAATTTGGTAGCATAATGCCATAGTTCTGTAGATACAAAACATCGCACGATACTCATGTTTCTAAATCGATTGGTCAAGTTACATGGCTTTGAACGGCATTGTATCCTGAGAATGAAGGTGTAATGCAACTGACTTTCTATGTTTAGCTACTGTTATCTACAACTTAAAGCACTATCCGTTCCAAAATTTAATTTCTTAATATTGATAATTCACAAACGCCTACTTGTGAAATGCATTTGATTTCCTCACGTGAGAGCCACCATTTACATCGAAGTTGTTCTTGAGTGGAGAAATGAAGGTCCAATCAAGTGATGTATGCGTTTGCATAAGATCCCATTAAGAAATCGGCTTGACATATGCATTCGCTTGTTCTTTTCACCTAATTATACTTAAAGCTCATAGAATAAAGTGAAATATCACCAATAAATCATGCAAAACTTATTTGAATACGCATCAACAAAATTAATTTTACATATGCATAAGCATTTATTTGTTCCTATTATATTTTCCATGCATCAATTTCTTTGGGTTATCTGTCATATCACAAATAAAATAAAATCATTTTCTAGCATAATTGTATTAATTTTAACAGTCTTATTAACACTTATGGCATTACAATGATGAATTTCACAAAATAGAAAAAGAATATAATGATTAATAAACTAATCAAGGAATGAGTGTTACCTGCATTCAGCAAAATACCATAGCTACTATCTCCATGAAATTTAATAAAGCTAACCCTCTATGCACATTTGATATTCCAGCTACTAAAATCGACAAGAAATTAAAAAAAAAAAAATCATATCAAAAGAAGAAGAAGAAGAAGAAGAAGAAAAAAAAAGATCCAAGAAGTTATTTCTAGAATTAACGAAAATCAATAGAACTATGATGAATTTAAAAAATGTTTATATTATAAAAGATATTTACAACATAGAAATTGTCAAATAATCCTAATTTGTAAACGAAATATGGTGAATTGCAAAAATTAATGAACATTTCGAAAGTTAAGAAATAAAGTGACAAATATCAGGAATATTTTATCATTTTCCTAAGAAAAATAATATAGAAAATAAAAAGTTATAAAAAATGCCTAATTTAAAAAAACCCATAAAATTTATAAAATCGCTCAAATTTAGAAATAGATTGGGAAAACCAGAAAATGCAATTGTATTCATAGGAAACTTTTATAAAAAAAAAAAAAACAAAAAGCTCTAATTTTTCCAACAAAAAAACATAAAGTCACAAGACAGTATGAGATACATTATAAATTAAGAAAATAAACAAAAAAAATATGATAATACAAGTAAATAATGAAAACATATCATAAAAACTGAAAAATGTTCAAACATAGAAAAAAAAGAAGAAGCAAAAAATAGATATAAATTTCATAACTTTGATCCTAGTGGCATTAGCCCCTTTTTTTATTTAAAAGAAAAAAAATATATACAATAGCACTTAGTTTCAGTTTTTGTGACATGATCAGTTGGTCCTTTCGTTGGACGACCAGCTAAACCTGATGAGGGAGTACATAGGCATAATAAAAGAAGACATTGGAGAAGAGAGAGCAGCTACAATTGTATCAGAGAGCATGTACATTGTCTGTACGGGAAGTAATGACATTCTTAACACCTACTACACATTGCCTATAAGAAAAGCTCAATATGATCTTCCATCTTACACAGCCTTTTTGACCGAATCAGCTTCAAACTTTTTCCAGGTACGTTTAATTATATCACTCTGAACGCATTTACCATGTCAATTTTGATAAGAAATTAACAATTTATACTCAAACGACAGCAATGAGAAGTTCACTCATTAAAACAAAAAATTTTGTTTTTCATGATAACCATTCCTCACCGGTATTATTATAACACATAAAAAAAAAAAAAAAAAAAAAACTCGTTGCTTACAGCTATGGAATGGTTCCAAACGTCAAAATCTATATTGTAACGATTATAAGCGCCTTTCAACCATTAAGGAAAATGTCGAATTTTCTTACCATTATCATCAAGCTTAACAGGTACTGAGTTAAAAACACATTAATGCGAAAATGAGTGGATAATTCTATTATATTTTATATTCTATAATACCGGTTATGTAATATTGTAAGGTAGGTTTCAATATAATTATTAAGAATTCGGCTCTCATAGGATAAGATATAATTATAGCATCTTGATACTTTATACATGTTTTGAAAATTATATTCTGATTTCATGTTAAAAATGTTCGAATAATAATAATGGATGTAAGATAGTATTATATTTATATCTTTTAAATTCTACCAAATAGAAATAAACATATTAGTGGAGAGTGCTTAATGTGATTTGAATAAATAGAATGTTATGAAAACAATAATACATCTAAATTGTTACAAATTTACATCATAGTTTCAATATTATAAAAATATAATAAAAAAAAATACCCGATAACTTGTTGATTTTATAGGATATAGGTTTTATAGGGGTTTTAGAGTATGAAATAGTAGTTTTAATTTTAAAATTTTAAAACTTTTACTTATATAGTAGGGTATGAATATTATCTTATACTCTACCACTATCTACAATGCTCACCCAAGAAACCTAGGCATCATAATAGGAAAGGCAAATTTTTGATTTGATTTGATTTCCTTTTTCTCCTTCTCTTTCCATATAATTAATGAGGTCCAAATCTCAAAGTTAAAAATTAGAACTATGATATCACAATTTTTACATGTGCATATGCATTGACTTGGGGGTGACAATCATGGATCAACTAGGAAAGTCTTACATAATTTCTAGCGGGATAGATAAATGAACCTTAACAAGTGTGGAGAGAAACTCACAAATGAAACCCCATTATAATTACTAATGACGATGCTGCATGTATGGATTACTATTTTGTCATTGTTATTTTTATACATATATAAAAATTCAGAGTCTATTGATTCATTAAATCTTGACCACATAAAGTGGGCATAAAATCAAAGAGCCTATACCACACGTTTAAAATTAATGGATCGGTCCCCCAGTCAAGGGTGAATCATTTGTTGCATGTGAAATTCCCTTTGCCGTGTGCACTCGGGATGGAATCATGTCCACTGCATTGTCCCTGGCTTCCTCTTGTTAGTTACAATCAATAGGCAGCATACAATGAAGAGTTCGAGTTCCTGAAAATACACATCCTCTGGCTAGTCCGTGTCACTGGGATTATAATGCACTTCGTCAGAGGTTTAACTAGTTGCAGGATAAACAAATGTCACCAAACTGATGAATGTCGATAATAATAATAGCAAAATTATGCACAAATATTAAATACAGACAAACAATAAGTATAAAGATAATATTAAAATTTCATCACAATCGAAATTCGATACTGTACAGTAATGGATCTAAAATTGATATAAGTACCTTCTATTTGAGGTATTCTCAAAAAGGAAGTGAACAACTAATAATTATCTCGTACATCTGAAGTGCTTATTACGAACCACGAGACATACCTTGCAACTGCGTATGTATAACAGCACCAGCTTAGAATAGTGCTGTTACATTTTTTAGGCTTTGGGAATCGGACCAACTGATGTGGATATCCAAAAACCCAACAATGTTATATGTACAAAATCTAACTTCAAAAACAAAAGTGTGTACCAGTGGATCTAAAAACCTAATGATGTTATAGGGTAGAATTAGACGTCCTAATTTCCCACCAAAGGTACTTGGCGTCCATGGCAGTATAAAACTATAATTATTTAAAGAATTCCTTCAC
The DNA here is from genome assembly GCA_037954665.1 of Laguncularia racemosa. Taxonomy (NCBI): domain Eukaryota; kingdom Viridiplantae; phylum Streptophyta; class Magnoliopsida; order Myrtales; family Combretaceae; genus Laguncularia; species Laguncularia racemosa. Next base: position 886,174 of record JBBMOL010000104.1, on the reverse strand, counting down.
TATATCATGTTAAGGAGAAAATAATTTTATTGAATTTTTCATTTTATGAAAGATCTCTCTTGCTCTACTTATACTTTTCATATGCATTAATCGAATTCAGGAACTATATGGCCTTGGTGCAAGAAGAATTGGGATAATTAATTTGCCACCCCTTGGCTGTCTGCCTTCACAAAGAACATTAAGAGGTGGTCCCGATCGAAGATGCTTTGATTTAGGAAACGAGGCAGCAATCCTCTTCAATTCCAAACTCTCTTCAGAAATCAACGACCTTAACCAACAATTATCTGATGCCAGGCTCGTCTACCTGGACATTTACTACTCATTCCAGGACATCATCCAAAACCCTTCTAAATATGGTAAGTACCATATTATCCGTGAAGTAATGAAAAAAAATACTAATCTATAGAATATTAATTACTCATTTACTTTATTGAATAAAATATGATTTTAATATAATAACTATTATAAGAAATGAAATAAAGTTATAATAAGATTATTATTTATTGATTTTGATTTTAATGTGGTTATTTTGATTAAAAAATCAATTAAATAATGAATAGCTACTCAATATATATATTATAATAGGGATTTTTTATAAAATTATTATGGACCTAAAATGCAATTACACATTGTAATAACTATTTTATAAAAAAATAAAATTGTAATGAAATTATTATTATGGTAAAGTAAATGAATAGTAAATGTTATTTGGTTATGCTAAATGTTTAAGTCAGCTTCTCATTTAATTTTTGTAGGATTTGAAGTAAATACAAAAGGGTGTTGTGGTACTGGTAACATAGAGGTAAGCATTTTATGTAATCGTCTTCAAGATTCTAAAACATGTATAAATGACACCAAATATGTATTTTGGGATAGTTTTCATCCTACAGAAAGGGCTTATCAAATCCTTACTATTGATTTGTATGCTAAATATATTAACAAAATCATTTGATTATTATATTAGTTGTAACCCCGAGTACAAGTGAAAATGAAACGGAAAGAGAGAGAGAAGGATGAAAGATTTACATTTTAGTTGAACTATTTCTATTTGTACACACAGACACACACAGTATATATATATATATATATATAATGTGTATATTTTGCACATATAGCGGATCTCTGAAATATGATTATCCATTAATATGGTGGTTTTGCTGACAATTTGTCAACACAAATTTCAATGTGCGAAATCTATTCCATTCTATCGATAGTAAGAGGAACCAAAGTTTCTAGACACTGAAACTCTGTTGTACTTCAAACAGAGATTATCTATTTATCGAATTATCGTAAGTTTCGGACTCATTATAAATAAAGATAATCATATCCTGGGCAATCTCAAAGGTTTGTCGATGCATAGAAATTATTCATGCATGAGAAATTATTCATTTATGCAAATGCCACTCATATTGGCAGTTTACATACATCTCGAATTTCCCAAAAGAAAATTGTCTTCCTCTTGCAATTGATAAAAACGATGTAAAATTAAGTTGTTATTTTATATTGAAAACATTATTTAAAATCCAAGAAATCAGTGGTTTCTTGGCTATGACGCCTAGAATAAAGCTATAAAGAATGTCCTGCATGAGATGGGGATGAAAATTATATTTTCTCTTACGGCTGTTTATTTATAAAATAGAACATACAGGAAATAAAAAAATTATTCTTGAGAGTGACTTTTATTGGACAATAAATCATAAATGTATATTCTATTGTTTACTTACATAAATTTTTATTAAAGTGAATACTTATGCTAATATTTACTTTATTTTTTTAATTACAGTATTAAATTAAGAATATAATTAAAAATAGTAATATATTCTTGCTTGATTATTAAGGAATATAACTAATAGTTATTTATTGAGGATATTGAGGATATAATTGTTCATTAATTAAACCATTTGAAGGAAATAAAAAAATACTATTCTACAAAAGTTAATAACTATTTTCTATAGACAATGAATAAAAAAGTTATTTGAAATAAAACTTCTCGAATCAATTTACAAATAAATAAGATAATAAAATGTATTTTAAGAATAATTATTCTACTCTCTATATTACCTTCAAGTAAATAGGTCTTACATTTTGTTTTGCTTATGAGAAGAGGAGGTGGACTTATATTCTCATACTTCTAGAGAGTGGAAGGGGTATTTTTATGTCTCTTTAAATTGAAGGAATAGAGTATTCTACTTAAGTTACATTTCTTCTCTGGTGACAATGCTTTTTTAATGCATGATTCGGGTTGTGGGTGTAAACTATGATCCACTAGAACTTTTGGTAATTAAGTCAAAAAGCCATCTTAATGAAATTGTAAAAGGGATTTAACTTCTTCCTTATAAATCATAACAAAGGTTCTTCCACCTATTTTCAGTTAAAACTTGTAAAAAATCTCCATGCACAAAAACAGAGTTTCATGAATAGAAATGGAAGAACAAACTAGTAGAGTCTCATGAACTAGGATGAAAGAACGAACTGGCAAAGCCAGAAGAGAGTATTTTTCTATTATCTTCCATATTGTCTATACAAGATCTATTTATACTATTTATAATATCATAAACTACTTCTTAACTAACTAAACATAATATCAAATACAAAATGTACTTGTGGACCAATCAGTATACATATAAAAGGTGAACTATCTACAAGCATAATGTTAGATGATTAAGTTATCCAACTAAAGGCAACTTAGTGAAGATATCAGCTAGTTGATTTGTAGTAGAAAGATGATGCAAAACAAGAAATCCTTGAGACAAGAGGTTTTAGATGAAAACATCAATGTCAATGTGTTTAGTATGTCTAGGGAAACAAGAATTAATGTGCCTCAAGAGTGAATCTAAGCACATAAAAACTAATTGAAAGACCAATTAAACCAATCTCCAAAATGGCGTGAAGAACAATTGCCAAATGATGATCATGCAAATAACAAATGAGAATCACAATTCACAATTGCAATATCGGAATTCAATTTTACTAAACACAATCTAAAGGATATCAAATCAAATTGAATCAAACTCTAAAAATTGCATGAATGATAAACAAAAAGGATAAACTAATTCCTCACCAGATATGATTCACTAGTTAGGAATTAAGATGGATTTAATGTTGTTAATATTATACACAACAAGAATCAAATCCCACTCGCCACACTTCACTCAAGAAATGATAAGAGTGTGAAAAAGGAGGTGTTCCTCACATTTTTCCAAATCTGAAAATTATGGTTCAAAAAGCTCTTATAAACCCTATTTTAGCAAGTATTTATACTTGCTCCAATTAGGGTTAAAATGTCCAAATATTTACATTTATGCCACTAATGTTGCAGGTCCTAATTCAACAAATACAAGTAAATAAAAACGTTCCAAAATGATTACAAAGTAACCGATTCAAAGAAAAATAACAAATACAAAGATGGTCTTCAAAAAGTCGCTTCTTCAAGTCACTTGTGATCATAGCAGGCCATTGGATGTGAGTCTAATGATGTTCCCAATTTGATCAACAGTGTAGGTCATGTGGCATCCCGTAAAGATTGATCACTATACCTGCTATATTACAACTCAAACATTATTAGATAAAGGAAATGGATACATGTGAGCGATTTGGATCATCATCCAAATCAGGTTCCCTGACTATCGGGATCGCAAGGTAGATTCCTATCATCTCTTCGGGCCTCTGAAAGATTTGCCCTCAAATCTAGAGGGTCATTTCTTAGATTGAACCCGGATGCCTTTGTTACCTTGTTTACTCGAGTGTAAGAAGGAACAGAAATAGTCATGATCTACTCCTGGAAGTTGTGCACCTCTAATGTAGACATAGGTATCAATATTATTCGAGACCCTCCCTTTTGAAACATGTAAGTGTTTCTAAATTTGTCATGTAACACCTTCCTATCAAACATCCAGGGTCTACCTAAAAGCAAATGAAAGGCACATATAGGAATTACATCATAAAGGATCTTATCATGATATTTCTTTCCTATACTCACTGGCACCTTTGCCCTTTATGTAACACGCATACTATCTCGATTGTTCAACCAATGCAAATTATAAGGACTGGGATGTGAACTAGTGGATAATTAAAATTTGTCTACTAATGTAGTAGATATGACATTAGTGCAACTGCCACTATCAATGATCAGTACACAAAGGTTATATCTGATCCTACAAGAAGTGTGGAATATGTTCTCCATCTGTTTATCCCTAGCATCTCAGAACCCTGTGCAACACAGTAATAGGTAAATACTATTCACCTGTTCCCTCCTCATGTGCCTCAGCATTCTGATTGTCATAGTATTCTTGCAATGCTATAAATAGGTCTGTAGGCTCTACAGTTTCCTTTTCATCCTCATCTTCTTCTCTAGTATCCTCCATAACTGTCATGACTCTCTTATTAGGACACTGTGCAGCCATATGCCCAAATCCTATGCATTTAAAGCATTTAATTTGGCACATTTTTCCACTAGTTGTCCCTGGTATAGTCTACCTAACATCAAGTCCTATTACCTCTTTATCCTTCGTAGAAGTCATTTTCTCCCTGTCTATGTTAAGGGTAGCTTTGTCCACTACCTGGACTGGTTCTCCTACTACCTTTGGTCCTCTCGACTGACCATCAATTCCCATGGGCTTGGTAATAGTTTTGGGCTTGCTACTAGTAACCCTAAATGGATTGGATCGCCTCTGCCTTTCCACTTTCAAGGGTAACTGTATAGCTTCATCAAGTGTACTATATCTTTAGAGCTCAACTATACATGTGATTTCATATTTTAACCTAGATACAAAATGTGTTAGGGTTTGCTTTGGAGGCTCTACTGACTCACATTTGATCATCGGGGTTTTAAATTCTTACACATAATCATCTATTGTTTTGCCTCCCTGTCTCATAGTGTAAAGACGCATAAACAGTTCCTACCTATACTGTTTAAGAATGAGCATCTTCCTCAAAACTCTTTTCATGTCTCTCTAGGTATGAATTTCAACCTCTACATCCCTTCGCCTGCCGATTACAAAATTTTTCCACCACAAGGCGGCATACCCTATGAATTCAACAGTAGCAAGTCAAACTCGGGTGTTATCATCTATTTCATAATATTCAAAAAAGCCCTTAAAGTTATCTTCCTAGTTTAGATAGTTATCTATTGAACCCTTGCCATCAAATGAAGGCATCTACAGTTTCATATACTCTAAGCCCTTGGATGGCCTGAAATCTCTGTTTGGGTAAGGATTGACCCTAAAGTTATCATCCCTCTCCTCCCTATAGGGATGATGATCTCCTTCCATTCTTCTTCCCATGTTTCCTCCTCCTACTGCTCCCTTTCTTTGGATTTTTTGTGGAGTTACTCTTGGTAGTTCTTAAGGATTTACCATTGGTGATTATGGCATTGTCATCCTATCTATCCTTGTTGCTAGTGTAGCAACAATGGTAGAAAGGTCTTGAAGTTTTTCTTCCAAGGTTTTTCTACCTACAGTATGATGACCTTATCCTCCACCAACCTGGCTATTGGCTTCATTGCCAATCGCCCCGTTTACACTATCATTCGACATGCTTGTGGATGTGATTTGTTGAAGTATAATTTCACAATTTGCAGCACACTCCCTTCATAACACCACATTACAATAACACGTTTAGACAACAATACACACACACACTTGTACACCTACGATGCAATAAGTAACCTAAAACAATAAATACTTCTTGACACCTCAAGTATAATCAAATAAATGAAGCACAAATAAATACTTCCAAGTAGTTAAGATATTAAATTCAACTAAGAAAGTGTTTAAGTAATGAGTCCCATTAACTTTCACACTTAAATGCTTGTTTTTGAATTCAAACTTCACTACTCAACTTCCCTTTCTTGGTAACGGTTTCACACTCACACTTAATGCTAATGTGCAGTACCTTACACCACATTCAATCCTTCAAAACCAGAGCGCCACACACACTACCACACACACGGTGCAACCACTACAATCACCACTATACACACCATAATCTACACCGCCACTTACACTACATACACACATGGTGAAACCCTTCAATCAACAACATAACACTTCAAAATATAACACTTCCTTACCACAACACTTCACGTTGCAACACGTCTTCACAACACAACTCCAATTCACCACTCACAACAACACAATTCACACTACCATTCACAACAAAGGCAGCAAGCACAATTCAAATAACTCTACTAAATGTAACCTTTCCACAAATGGTAAGAAGCAATTTCAAATTCAAATAACCGTTCAATCAACTAATACACAATAACTTCTTCAACTTAAAGATGGTATTTAAATTTCAAATAGTTTCCTTTTCTTCACATAATTTCAAATTTGGAATTTACAAACAACAATACTCAATTTCCGAAATCACCAACACACCATTCACTCTTCTTTGTTTTAACTGATCAATTCCCCTAAATCAATCATGACCAACTCAAGAAAACAAGGAAATTACAAATGCGCCACATCTACAACAATAAGCAGCAATTACAACTAATTTCCACTTTGCAATATCGGATCAAGATGTTAACTCAAGAACCTTAAAATTTCCGAAATCACAACTTCATAATCCCTTCTCACAACCAAAGCTTTGATGCAAAAAAAAAAGATGATAAGCCTTAAGAGTGAATCCAAGCACATAAAAACTAATTGAAAGACCAATTAAACCAATCTCCAAAATGGCGTGAAGAACAATTGCCAAATGATGATCACGCAAATAACAAATGAGAATCACAATTCACAATTGCAATATCCAAATTCAATTTTACTAAACACAATCTAAAGGCTATGAAATCAAATTGAATTAAACCCTAAAAATTTCATGAATGATAAACAAAAAGGATAAACTAATTTTTCACCAGATATGACTCACTAGTTAGGAATTAAGATGGATTTCATGTTATTAATATAATACACAACAAGGATCAAATCCTACTCGCCACACTTCACTCAAGAAATGATAAGAGTTCGTGAAAAAGGAGGCGTTGCTCATGTTTTTCCAAATCTAAAAATTATGGTTCAGAAAGCTCCTACAAACCCTACTTTAGCAAGTATTTATACTTACTCTAATTAAGGTTAAAATGTCTAAATATTTACGTCTATGCCACAATGTGACAAGTCTTAATTCAACAAATACAAGCAAATAAAAATGTCCCAAAATGATTACAAAGTAACTGGTTCAAAGAAAAATAAAAAATACAAAGATGGTCTTTAAAGAGTTGGTTCTTCAAGTTACTTGTGATCATAGCGGGCCATTGGATGTGAGTCCGACGATGTTCCCAATTTGATCAACAGTATAGGTCATGTGGCATCTCGTAAAGACTTATCACTATACTTGTTTTATTATAACTCAAACATTATTAGATAAAGAAAATAGATACATGTGAGTGATTTGGATCATCATCCAAATCAGGTTCCCTAACTATCGGGATTGCAGGGTAGATTCCCATCAAGAATTATGAGCAATCATAATAGTAGACTTGCTATCACATAAGGGAATAGGAAGGGAAAAAGAAACCCACAAATCATGCAAAATATAAGTGGTCCAAAGTAATTCTTTAGAAACTACAGCCAAGCTTCGATATTCGACCTCAGTGGTGGATGTATTGACAATCGTCTACTTTTTAAACTTCCAAGTAATAAGTGCATCACCTAAAAATATGAAAAAACCAGATAAGGACTTTCTATCAAATGTAGAGGAACCTCAATTAGCATCTAAAGAAGCATGAAGAGCTAGAGAATTGAAGGATGAATAAGAGAGACCATGATATACAATTCCTTTAAGATACTTTAACAAATGAAGAGTGGTTAGATAATGTGGTTCCCACGGCTACAAAAGAAACTGATTAAGCTTATTGATAGCAAAAGTAATGTTCAACCAAGTAAGAGTCAAGTATAAAAGCCGACTAATAAGTCGATGGAATAGAGAAGGATTTTCCAAAACAACCCCATCATCTTTAAGAAGATTTGCAGGTGGTAGAGGAAGAGAAATCGATTTACAACTAGTCAAACGCACATCATGTAATAAATTTGCAATGAACTTCCATTGATAAACCAGCATACTAGTAGGACTATGAAAAAGTTCTAAGCTAAGAAAAAAATGAGCTTCATCAAGATCTTTGATGGCAAAGGCTTGATGTAAATTAGATTTAAGAACTTCAATAGCTGTAAGATTAGTCCTTGTCACAAGCATATCATCAACATAAAGTAAAATCACAAGAAAACCCTTAGACTAATTTTTAGTAAACAAAGATCACTTGACAACTGAATAAAGCCACTATTGATAAGAAAACTAGAAATTTCTTTAATCCATTGTCGAGACGCCTACTTAAGCCCATAAAGATTTTTTTTAAGTCAACAAACTTGATTTGAACTAGCTACAAAATAACCCGGTGAGGCTAACATGTGGACTTCTTCATCTAAGGAACCATGAAGAAAAACATTGTTGATGCCAATTTGGAAGAGAGGCAAACCATTAGCAGCAACAATAGCCAATAGTATTCTAATTGTACTAAGCTTGGCAATAGGAGAAAACATATTATGATAGTCCACTCCTTCCACCTATGTATAACCTTTGGAAACTAATATGACTTTATACCTTTCAATAGTACTATTCAACCTATACTTGATCTTATATATCCATTTATAACCAATGGGTTTCTTTCCCATAGGTAATTTAATTATGTCCTATGTATCGTTGATTTCAAGAGCTTCTAATTCTTTTGCCATAGCTAACACCCATTCATGTTATTTAATAGCTTCTGAATATGTAAAAGGTTTTCAAGAATTGAGCACATTGGCCATTTTATGAATAAACTTTGTAGGATAATGAAAAAAAAAGTGTGGATGGAAAATAAGGGATAAGAATAAGGCATGGAAGTGTAAGCAAACTAATTAAATTGTAAAGACTATAGATAAGACTGTAACCATTTACAAGACTATTGAGAATTAGAGGACTTGCGTAACTTAAGCTGATATGCAAGAACCGGAGAATCAAAAGAAACATGTTTGGAAAAACTAGAGTAAGAGGAATAAGGAACAAAGGAAGAAATTGGGACAAATAGAGGAATATTAGTGAAGAGTGAAGGATGAGGAAAAGAAATACTAGGCTGAGTTCCATCAGAAGTATTAGGAGCATGAGTAGTACTAGAATAAGCGAAAGGGAATATGTTATCATGAAATATAACATCTCGACTAATTAAAAATTTCTTCATAATCAAACCATAAAGTTTATAGCCCTTTTGACTAGGTACATATTCAAGAAAGAAACAACAAACACCTTTAGAATCAAATTTTCCTACATGAGGTGAATGGTTTATAGCAAAGCACAAGTAACCTGTGACACGCAAGGTATGATAAGTGGGTCGGTTGTTGAAGAGAACTTCATAAGGAGATTTCCATTGAAGCTTTAATGTAAGCATGGGATTAATTAAATAGGTCGTAGTTACAATACATTCACTTGAAAAAGATTTAAGCAAATAAGCTTGATGTCTCAAAGCATAAGCTCTTTCAACTATATATTGGTGCTTTAGCTCAATGCAACCATTTTATTGGGGTGTATAACGAAAAGATTTTTTATGAATAATACCAGATTCATGAAAAATTGACTAACAATAACGAGATAGAAATTTAGGACCACCATTATCTGTGTAAACAATTTTAAGAATAACATTAATTTGGCTCTTAATAAGTTTGAGGAACATAACAAGAAAACCAATAGCCTATGACTTTGAGCTCATAAGATAAGTCTAAGTACATGAGCTAATATCATCAAGAATGGTCAAGAAAAAATGAGCACTAGTAATAAAAGAAGTTGAATAAAGACCCCAAATGTCCACATGTATTATTTTGAAGAGACTAGTTGTTTTCAACAATGATTTAGGAAATGGAAGCTTATGTATCTTAGGTTCAACACATACATCACAACATAAATTTGTGACATCTGAATTTGTACAACTATGTAAATGTTGTAACTTGGACAAAGAAGCATGACCTAAACGTTTATGAAGTAAATGAACAAAAGAACTGTGACTAATAATATTGGAAACACGAACAACAAAAGAGTGTACATAAACTTGAAGTAGATATAAGCCATCCAACTCTTTCCCAACAACAACAATGTGATTACTGACTTAGTCCTAAATAGCAAGGGCTATTATATTGATTTAGGCCATTAACTTGTTATCTTTTAGTATACAATGCATAGATAACAAGTTATAAGAAAAATCTGGCACATAAAGGATATTTCTTAAAGTAAGGGATGTAGATAGATGAATAGAACCACAAAGTTGAACTTGTTTGAAATGTCCACCAGGTAATCATATAGAAAGAAGATATAGTAAGGTTAAAGTATAAAAAAGAAGAGAAAAATGAGGTGTAATATGATATGTGGCCCCTAAATCAATTATCCAAGATCCTATATCACTATTCAATGTATTTAAATAAGAAGAAGAGGATATTGTACCTAAAAAAGTAATGGAGCTCAAATTAATGACTTTAGCATTTTGTTTCTCTTGCATTGATTTCATTATCTCATTGCATAATTGATGAACTAGCTTAGGATCATATATTGAACCAAAAGACATAGCAGGATGATCATATGCTAAACTATAAGGAATAGTAGCACCTGACGCATTGCCCAGCTATAAGACAAAATCAGAATGATTATCCAGTGGTGTTTTTGTAAAGTAACATGTGTCGTACAAATCATTTACACAGTTCATAGCTAATTTAGTATTGATTTTGCCTAAGCCCATCTTCTTTCCTTTATACTAGTTCGGGTATCCGACAAGTTGCAAACAGGTCTCAACGCTATGTCTTTCATTTTTGCAATGTTTATAAAACAATTTCTTTCCTTTCTTCCTATCAACATAGCTCCTATTAGCACTTCTAGTAGAAACTTGGTTGAGTTGAAAAGCTGACATCTCTGCATTAGGTGGCATTCCATTAGTGATTTGTCTTTGTCTCTTAACTTCTTGTACTAAATAATATGCCCTATTTACTGTAGGCAAATGATGCATTGCCAGTTTATGAATTTTCACCATCTCATAGCTATTATTTGAACCCATAGGGAATTGAACCAACCAAGATTTAGATTCAAACTCAACAATACGCTTCTTGAGATGACATGTACAATGATCAAACCTACAACATGAACAAGTTGGATAAGCATATAAGACGTACAATTCATTCAAAAAATTCTTTAACTTGTTACAGTATATATCTACTCATTGATTCAACTATTTTATGTTATTGATTTCATGCTGAAGCTAAAAAATCAAAGGCCCATTACTTTGTCCATATTGCTTCTTTATCACATTCCACAAATTATACACAGATTGGACAAAGACATAATTTTGGGAAATTTCCTTAACCATGGAATTTAGAATCCACAAGCTAACCATATAATCACATCTTTCCCAATGGATGAAATTCAGTGAATTAGAATTACGTTTAGATAAACTTCTATCAATAAACCTTAGCTTCATTTTCGAACCTAATCTAATCTTATTTGATCTTGCTTAAGGTAAGTAATTCATGCCATTAGACATAATATTTTCAATAGCCATGTTAGGATTGTTAGATCCTACAAGATATAGAGGATCTCGATTAGGAAAATTAAGATTTTGATCGACCATAGAACTACTATGTTTGATAGAACTACCCATGATCACATAAGAACAATTTTAAAAAGAGGCAATTATACTAGATCTTACCGATAAGCTTTGATACCATGTAGAGAATCTCCATGGATAGAAATAGAGTTTCACAAATAGAAATGGAAGAACAAACTAGCAGAGTTTCACGAACAAGAATGAAAGAGAGAATTGGCAGAGCCAAAAGAAAAAGTATTTTTCTGTTATCTTCCATATTATTTGTGCAAGATCTATTTATAGTATTTCTAATATCAAAAACTACTTCCTAACTAATTAAACATAATGTTAAACAAAATGTAAATGTGGATCAATCAACATAAATATAAATGAAAAACTATCTACATGCATAATGTTAACAAAACTAAGGCAAACACAGTCACATAGAAGTTTGAATTCACATTAGGTCTGTCTTGGATGAAGTAGATAAAATGGATTCAAGGAAATTCTTAGGAAGTTAACATTCAGATTATGTGCATTTCTCTATGTTAAGATGAAACATTCTTCTATAATATTCCAAGCCACATGTAGTTAATTAAAGTAATCATTATTCTTTCTTTGGTTTGTTCATGTAATGATAGTTGTTTTTATGAAGGGAAAAAAAAAAACCATTGTAAGTTCAAAATCTTGAACATAAGGCATATAACCTTGGATATGATTGCACTCTATTACAAGTTTAGCTGAAGAATCACATAGAGACAAAAGAGCTCTAAGAATACCACAATACTTACAAGATTACATTATGGCTTAAGCATACGTGATGGATACATGCATAGTGATTTAGGCATTTGATTTTTGTACATGCAATATAGGAGGGAATTATACAGATTCAAAGACATTGACAATTATAACCACACAGTATTGTAATTACTAATAGTGAAATATAAAAGAACCACAATAGTATGAGGGGGATCATCTTGCTACCCCAAAAATCTTCTTGTCTTTTCCTTTCCTTTCTTTCTCGAAGTTGCTAATGCTCGAAGTCTAGTTTAGCTCATAATCAAATCATGAACATAGTTAATAGAAATAGGAGTAAACAAATTACTAAAAGAAGAGATTCAATTGAATCAAGATTTTAGATTCAATTAAAAACCCTAGGTTTAGTAAGATTATACACATGAAAAGTACGATAGAAAGAGGAAGAGAGAGTTTTTTTTTTTTTTTTAGTACCTTTCTAGGAAATTAGTTGAAGAACTAGGAGAACGAGCACTCATTAGGTTAATTCTTTTTCTTCGCATGAGCTTGAGTCGTGAATTGAGCTATCAAGGTTAACATTTTCCAACTAATATAGGCTTTCCAAAGCTTTCGGGCAGCGCTTACTTTGCTGTAATTTGAATTTCATTACAAACCTATTATATATGGAATAACAATTACACCATTTACTTCAATGGGTCCATGGAATAGCAATTTGGAGTAGAATAGCAATTACCTCATTCACCGAATCACCATTCCCAAGCTCATCCTTCGTAATCCCTAGGCGAAGTCCTTTCCAAATCAAATTGACATCAGAGCTAGACCAAAGGAGCACTATGCAGATCTATTCGTGGAGATCCTGTTGTCCATGGCTGTCCATTGTCGCTTGCCCTCCGTTGTTGGTTGCTGTCCGTCCTCCCTTACTTTCAGTATCAAACTTTCAGTCTTATGTTTAATTATAATACTTTCAACATATATTTAATTCATTAATATGTGTCATTATTAAAGTGAATCAGCCAAATAAATTAAAACAAACATTTTATTTTGGAAAATGTTTTTCAATTTGTAAGAAGTATTATATGAAGCAAAACAGACTTTAAAAGAGCTATTTTCAATCGTCTTTTAATATTATTGATGTGTTATATTATGCATATTTATTCATTCTTTTGGCTTCATCAAAGGAATTCAATCTCATATGCCAAATAAAGCTTCCGTTCCCAAATATACAATGGTGGTAAATGAAAACGATCCATCTAACTCTCCTATTTATCACTCGTTGATATCTATTAGCTTTAGGCTAGGGCTAAATGCATAGACATTTTTTTCTTAAGGATATATAAAATTGACCTTATTCCTTTTCAAAATAAAGCAGAAGAAGCCTACCATATTGCTGCTAGATGAGGATGATGACAAAAAAAGAGTTGCAGATGGGAAATGAAGAGGAGGGGAAGGTGAAAAGTTCTTCGTAGTGAGAGAAAGGAGTATTTATTTTGAAGACATCAAATGAAGCAATTAAAAATAAACATAAAATAGGTAAATACCTAAAATTCGTTGCTTATAAAAATGGCTGTGCACTTAGCTCTAAACTTATAAAAGGGTTGAAAGGCCATCAAAGTCCCTAAAGAGACAAGCAAGGATTCGTATTTTCCTATTTGATTATATGTTATTGGTTCACAAGTTCAAATGTATATTCATTCCTTCGGCTTGATCATTAGGCTAGAGGTCAAATAGAGATTCCCAATCATATACCCATCAGTATGATCCATATAGGGGTTGCTACTGTTTAATTTATTTTTGTTCACCCTTCAAAGCAAATCAACCTATAAAATACTGTTTGATTTAAACTATAAAAGAGATGTATTTCAATTTGATTCAGGGTTTGAATCATAAATAATTATTTAAAAAAATACCCTTTTTTAAACTGTTGGTAAAATATTTATTGAAAGTTATAAGGGGAGAAGAAAAACACTCAATCATTATGCATCGAAGTTTAAACCAGGGAAGAAAGAAAGAAAAAGCATCAAATTCTAAACTTTACAAAGCAATACCATTCCAAATCCTTCAACTTAGTTTAGAATACAAAAAGAAAATGTAAATAAAAAAAAATACTAACAAATATAGAAAAAATATATGTATTTTTATTTCTATATATATATATATATATATATTTTCTATTCACATGATTGAAAAAATATGGAAGCTGTTGTAATTTATCTAGAAACTAAACCGGTCAACTAAAATATATACGTATTTAATTATAGTTCATAGTATTATACCTATAATAATAGATTATAAAGTTTTTTAAATCCCAAAAGTACATCAATGCTATGAAATGTGTGACTCTCTCATTCTAACCAATATTCCTAGCTTCACACTTATATCTAAATCACAAATAGATAAACGAAGTAGTTATTGGAAAGTACTTTGGATAAAAATGTTAAATGGATTTTTGGTACACTTACTTTTAACATCTTATATTGTAGTGTGTTATAATATATATATATATATAAGAAATTTATAAATAAATAAATCAAAATTATTTGTAGAATCGGTTATGTGCCACAAAATAAGTAGAAATGTGAAATGAACTGGGGCGGGTTTAGCCGAACCATTAGGCTATATTCTGATAGCAGCAGCCTCGTGCAGGAAATGTGATTAGCAGGGACAAAGCGTGAGAATTTTACAAGCCATAAACGAGATTATGATATGTTCTTTGCAACTTAAAACCTTTCTTGTACCTCAACTTCCACAATGCTAGTTCTATCTATACATGGCATGGACAATGAGTATTTTATATGCAATCCAAATGCATGTTCTGGTATTATTTTATTATAGCCAATTGTAAAGATGGAAGTGGGTCCTAAGTAATACGTCAACTGAAAGCATATAAACCAGAGATGTTTTTGTGTTTCATGAATAAATTAATTGAATATTTCATTGTGATTTAGCAAATTCTTACACACAATCTCTATTTTGGCAATTAAAACAATTGCAGTTGCAGTTACTAATAGATGCAAATGGTAAAGGGCGGCCGCGAATATAACTATTTGAATAGCAGTGGCCACCGGTGAAAATTAATGAATATCTAATTTTTTTATGATTTCCTTTGCTATTTCAACGAGATTGATATAGCTTTTTAATTATATATTAAATTTTTATTGTTGATTACATTAAAAACATGAATGTAGAATTCTTCTATTACTGTTATGATAGTATCAGATTATTCGACTCCACTCTTATATATTATAGTTTTTTTTTTTAATTTTCTAAGACGCGTACATGTCTTTCCATCGCCAGTTCTCTCCAGCCTCCATTTTCCAAAAAAACTGTATTACTATCCACGTTCTCCTTTTCCACCCTGTCTTCACTATACACGTTGTCTTTCCCTATAACATGAAAACTTAATCCTTCGCCATATTTCTTCTCAGTCATCCTTAACTTCTTTGTCATCTGTCACTGTTTTTTTTCCAAACCACTTCGTCGGCGACTACAATCCCAAAAAGGTTTACACTTGATATTACACTATAAATCCTCGGAGTTTCTTACTCTTCTGTTTGCGATTTCCTTAACAGATTGGATTCCGCCGTTGGAGTATAGCGTGCGTGACTTTCTTTCCTTAGTTTACAGAAGGTGTAAACTTCTTTGACACTGCGTAAGTGTTTTTATTTATTTATCTTGCAACCTCGAAGTTTTTTAATTTTCTGATTGCGATTTGGATTTTTAGTTGGAATTTGATATATTGGGAAGTTTGACTATTAACTATTTGGGTTCGAAATAGTGTTTTTTTTTTTTTTAACTTTTTTTATGAGCACTATATTTGCAAGTTTTTTGACGCAGCGAGGAAAGCGTAACGAAACGAATCCGAATATGGATAGGTTTTCCAACAACAAAAAATAGCTCTTTAATGCAAACTCTGGTTGTGCACAACCGATAAGCGTAGATAATCCTCTCTCGAAATGTATTTGTAATTATCAATAAAATGTAACCTTAACATGTTTGACAAAATGGTATATATACTTCCCCGTCAAATATCTAAAAGGGGAAAATCTAAGCGTACACGTGGAAATAAATAATGATATACACGTCTATAACCTATCGCATACACGGCCGTGCCTCTAGGCCATGTATGTTTCTAGGCATGTGACGAGTGCAGTACACGGTCGCATACACGGCCGTGCCTCTAGACTGTGTATGTTTCTAGACATGTGACGATCGCATTACACGGTCGTGTCCCAAGCTGTGCCCAAACCCGTGTAAACTTCTGTAAGAATCCTGATAGAACACACGGCCATGTCTCTGGCTGTGCCTGAACCCTTGTAAGCTTCTGTGAGGATCCTGCTAGAACACACGGCCATGTCTCTGGCCGTGCCTCTACCCGTGTGTCAACCTGTGTCCTCCACGATGTCCGCATCATTCTCTCCCACCAAGGAAGAACTTGACCCCGAGTTCGCTTCTGGATAAAGGGGTTCGTCATCCTCATAGAATGGGGACAAATCTGCCACGTTAAAGGTCTTGGAGATTCTCATGCTTGTCAGAAGTCCAACCACATAGGCGTTGTTATTGATCTTGGCCACTATATTGTAGGGCCCATACTTCTTCGGTTGCCACTTACTATATGTGCCCACGGGGAAGCGTTCTTTCCTTAAGAACACCATCACTGGGTCTCCCACCTCGAACAACTTCTTCTTCCTATGTCTGTCGGCGGCTTTCTTATATCGCTCATTCACTTTCGCAATTTGTTCTTTGATTTCCGACGCCATTGTGTGGTACTGTTCCGCCAGGTGCTTCGTTGCTACGTTGGTCTCCACACCTTTGGGTAAGGAAACTAGGTCTAGAGCATGAGAAGTTGCCTTGGTATAGACCACTGAAAAAGGTGATCTGCCGATGGTTCTGTGGATCGAGTTGTTGTAGGCGAACTCTGCTTGAGACAATGCCAGGTCCCATTGCTTTAGCTTCTCTCCACAGATACTTCTTATCAGATTTCCAAGGGTCCTATTCGTCACTTCGGTTTGCCCATCGGTTTGTGGGTGAGCTGTGCTGCTGAAGTTAAGGGACGAGTTGAACATATACCAAAGCATCCTCCAGAAATGGCTAAGGAAGCGGGTATCCCTTTCAGAAGTGATAGACTTGGGAACTCCATGTAACCTAACCACCTCCTTAAAGAATAGTTTGGCCATGTTCTGGGCATCCGCCATCTTCCTACATGGAATGAAGTGAGCCATCTTGGAAAACTTGTCCACAACTACAAAAACAGTGTCAGCACCTCGTTGGGTACGAGGTAAACCTAATACAAAATCCATGGAGAGGTCTTCCCAGATATTCTCAGGTACGGGTAACGGAGTGTATAGCCCCGTATTCTGATAGTGGCCCTTTGATGTCTGACAGATGTAGCATCGTTGCACTATTCAACTTACATCCCTACGGAAATGAGGCCAATAGTATCTTGCGGCCACTGTTACCGGTGTTTTTTCTCGTCCCAAATGGTCGGCTAATCCCCCTCCATGGAGGTCTCTGATCACCTTCTCTCTCAAGGAGGATGCAAGGATGCATAGTTGGTTTTTCCTCATCAAATAACCCTCCAAAATGTAATAACTGTCATTGGGTTCTTTATTGGTGCACTTTCTCTAGGTGACCCTGAAATCTTCATCCGTCTCATACAGCTCCTTCAACTGTTCAAACCCAACCACCTCAGCTCTCATAGTGACTAGCAGATCCACTATTCGGCTTAGTGCGTCGGCCACCTTGTTCTGAACCCCAGATTTATGCATCAGGCGGAACGGGAACTTCTGCAAGAACTGTATCCATCTGGCGTGCATGTCTTTGAATAGACGGGTCTGATTGTTCAAGTGTTTCAAGGCAGCACAATCTAAATATAATACAAACTCTTTGCCAACCAAATAATGCTTCCACACTCTCAAGGCTCTAACCACGAAATAAAACTCTTTGTTATACGTGGACCATTTTCTCTTGGCCTCGCAGAGTTTCTCACTATAGAAAGCTACAGGTCTCTTCTCCTGAGAGAGTACTGCACCAATACCCACACCACTGGCATCACAGTCAACTTCGAATAGTTTGTCGAAGTCCGGTAAAGCCAGCACCGGCGCACTACATAGTCTCTCTTTGAGCACTGCGAATCCCGACTCAGCTTCCCCGTCCCAGTGAAACTGTCCTTTCTTTAAGCACTCGGTCAAAGGGGCCGCCACCGTGCTAAAGTGCCGTATAAAACGCCTGTAGAAGCCCACTAACCCCAGGAAACTCCTCAGTTCGGTGATAGTCTTAGGTGTAGGCCAATCCCTAATGGCTCGTACCTTATCCTCATCCACCGTGATCTCTTCTCCACTCACTATGAATCTTAAGAACAACAACCTCGGTGATAGGAACACATACTTCTTGAGATTAGCATAAAGTTTGTTCTCTTTCAGTACCATCAAAACATCCTTCAAATGCACTAGATGTTCCTCTTGAGTCTTGCTATATACTAGGATGTCATCAAAATATACAACAACGAACCGACCTATAAATGATTTAAGTACCTGATTCATCACGCGCATGAAGGTACTCGGTGCATTGTTGAGTCCGAATGGCATAACCATCCATTCGTATAATCCCCCTTTCATCTTGAAGGCGGTCTTCCACTCATCCCCAAGTCTGACCTGAATTTGATGGTACCCGCTTCTAAGATCTATCTTGGAGAATACTACTGCCTCACTCAACCGATCCAACATATCCTCAATGCGAGGTATTGGGAATTTATACCCAATTGTGATTTTGTTGATCGCTCGGCTGTCTACGCACATTCTCCAACTCCCATCCTTCTTAGGTGTTAGTAGTGCTAGTACGGCATATGGGCTCAAGCTATCTCGAATGAATCCTTTGTCGAGTAAGTCCTGGACCTTCTCCTGTAAAACCTCCATTTCTTTGGGACTCATCCGGTAGTGAGGGAGGTTAGGAAGACTAGCTCTAGGCACCAAGTCGATGTGATGCTGGATGTCTCGCAATGGAGGTAGTCCCTCTGGTAAGTCTTCCGGAACTACTTCTTTGAAATCCTCTAGTAATCCCTTCACTTCCTCAGGAATCTCTACGTTACTCATGTCCTCTCTCGCATTTTTCACTACTAAAGCATGCATCATGCGGGACTACTTAATGTCCTCAGTCATCTCCCTTTCCGATTGAGTGATTGTAAGAAAAGACTTCCCTTTCACCTTCTGAACTTTGGGTCGCTTATCCGATAATGGCAATAGTGTATACTTCACCCCCTCCTTCTCCAACCTATACTTGTTCTCCTTCTCGGCATGTTAGGCATCTACATCAAATTGCCAAGGTCGCTCGAACAACAAATGACAAGCGTCCATATCGACGATGTCGCAGTATACCTCATCTCGATATTTGCCAATCGAGAAAGGAACTGTACACCTCTCTTTCACCTCTATTCGCTCCGCCGCTTTGATACATCTGATGGTGTACGGACTCGAATGTTTCTCTGTAGGTAATTTGAGCTTCTTCACGACCTCCTTCCCAATGATGTTCTCACAGCTCCCTCTGTCGACAATCAAGTCAAACACTCTCCCACCAATCGTGCACCTGGTGCGAAACAACTGGTGTCGCTGTGAACTAACCTCTTGCTTCGGTGCTAACATCATCCTCCTAATTACGTAATTAGGCTCCACCACTTCGTCAACCTCTTCATAGTACTCTTCATCACCATCGGGTTCACAACACACTTCTTCGTCCTCTTCCCTTTCGACAATGTTTATTGTGCGTCGATTTGGGCACTCATTTGATCGATGTCCCGGCTGATTACATCTATAGCATTTCCCCACTATTGGCTTGGCATATGGATTGTTTTGCCTTGGGGCTTCTTTATTCTCCACCGGTCTCTTTCCTTCCGCCTTGTCTTCTTTCCTGTCCATACTCCCCGTTGGTTTCTCAACCACTCCTTTAGGTCGCTTACCAATCATCCTACTACTGCTACCAGGATTATCGTAAGTGTAAGCCCTTTTACTTCCTCCAAACCTTATGCTCTGCTCTTGTATCATCATTTCTGCTCGGAGGGCCAAGTTCTTGGCTTCATTCACGGTTTTGAACACCATCACTCCTATCTTATCTCTAATCTGAGGCTTCAACCCATCTACAAACCGTGCCACCTGTTGACCCTCAGTTTCCCTCAAATCATTCCTCTTCGCTAACCTCATGAATTCAGCGGGGTACTCATGCACCGTCCTCTGCCCTTGTCGGCACCGTTGATACTGTTGGAAAAGAATTTGCTCGTAGTCGGGTGGCAAGAAATCTCTCTACAACAGATTCCTCATGCGGTACCATGACCTAATAGGTTACCGCCCTTCCCTTTGCCTACGGTGCTGCAACCGATCCCACCATACAGACGCTCTGCCTTTCAATCTACAAGCAACCATTCTTACCCTTCTATCATCAGGAACTTCCATATAATCAAAGAACCTATCGACCTCCGCCAGCCAATCTAAAAATTCCTCTATATTGAAATTGCCATTAAATGAAGAGATATCTACCTTAAGACGGAAGTCTCCGCCTTCAGCATGGTCGAACCCCTGGTGGTTGCGTCGATGTCCACCACCATACGCTTGTTCATTCCGGTCATCCACTCCACGATACCTACCGCCACCAACAACACCACCCCTTCTTGGTGGTTGTTCCCGCCTCTGCATAAATCCTTCCTCTTCCTCAGAAGAGCTTTCTTCAATTCCCCGATTCCATTGGTTTCCGGCAACAAAGTCATTGATAAAGCTGTCGCGAGCAACTGCTACCCCCAGTCGATTCCTAACAACGCCCCTGTGACTGTTGTAGTCCATCACCATGGCGTCGAATCGCGCCACCAGATCCTCCAGGCATTGTTCTACATGCCCAAGCCTCTGCTCCATGGTTTCAACCACCGCCCTCGGAGCCCATTGATTGACTCCTTGGACTTCCGCATCCCGATCAAGGTCGAGAACGTGACCGCCATCGACACCATCGTTAGCCGACATCTCCATAGGAAATTGCCTTGCTCTGATACCAACTGACGCAGCGAGGAAAGCGTAACGAAACGAATCAGAATATGGATAGGTTTCCCACAACAAAGAATAGCTCTTTGATGCAAACTCTGGTTGCGCACAACCGATAAGCGGAGATAATCCTCTCTCAAAATGTATTTGTAATTATCAATAAAACGTAACCCTAACATGTCTGACAAAAGGGTATATATACTTCCCCGTAAAATATCTAAAAGGAGAAAATCTAAGCGTACACGTGAAAATAAATAATGATATACTCGTCTATAACCTATCGCATACACGGTCGTGCCTCTAGGCCGTGTATGTTTCTAGGCATGTGACAAGCGCAGTATACAGTCGCATACACGGCCGTGCCTCTAGACCGTGTATGTTTCTGGGCATGTGACGATCGCATTACACGGCCATGTCCCAAGCCGTGCCCGAACCTGTGTAAACTTCTGTGAGAATCCTGATAGAACACACAGCCGTGTCTCTGGTCGTGCCAGAACCCGTGTAAGCTTCTGTGAGGATCCTGCTAGAACACACGGCCGTGCCTGTACCCGTGTGTCAACCTATGTCCTCCACGATGTCCGCATCATTTTTCCTACTGGAAGCCCCACTAGAAAAAATTCTTCTTTTCAGTACTCATCGCGAGCATAAAGATATAAAGGATTGTCATTCATAATCGGAAATCCATTTTCCTTTTATTCTTTTGTTCTTTTGCTATAAAGGACTTTCAGGTTCAACATATAATTCATGCTTACTCCTTTGTATTCCGAAATCCACTTTTATTAAGCCTTTTGATGTTTACTATGAAGGAATTCCATGCTCTCATAAATGCAATTGGCGTGGAGGAGAAATTTACAACTACTGTTGGTGCCATATTACAGGTAATTATCTCGGATGGTGAATTTACCCTATTACATTTCGTTTTTCATTTTGGGTATTGCATTGATCTGGATAATGGTGGACTAGGTAGTTAGTGAACTCTTGAGAACTGTTTTAGTTGCATTGTTTCGTACCACTGCATCGTGGATAAACCCCAAGTGAAGCAAACAGTATAGTGACTGTTTTTACTCTCATCACGTGCTTGGTTGCTTTGGTTCCATAAAACACAAATGCATCTTCATTTTTATCTTGAGGTGTGTTTCTTTCTATCTCTTAATTATTATTCTAAGGGACACTTTAAAAAGAACATACAGTATTCCATATTTAATACTTTAAAAATTCATTAAAGTATTGATCAAATTATAATTCAAGACAAGGAATTAAATAAGTTCAAGGCTCGTTGCCATTGTTGAATCACGATTTCAAAGAAAGCCTGCATACATGAGACCTAAACTAAGAAGTAACTACTATATTTATATGGAGATCATAAGAGAAGGAAAATAGTTAATACCTATGAGTGCGAGAATAAGAGACAGTATGAAGAAATGAAGGTATTGCCAAGAGGAAGCTTAACTCTGTGAGTAGATTGTGATATGGAACAAGACAAAGAAACAGCAAATAAGATGTCAACACGTCCACTTGCATGTCCATATCAAGTGGCGTATTGAAGATTAACACCAAGGAACAAAGGCAAGACAACACACCTACTTGCATGGTCATGTCAAGTGGCGTGTTGAAGTGCACGATGGCCAACACATCTATGCTTAGGGGCATGCCAAGGTGTCCACCAAGCTAAAATTCCACATAATGATACGTGGGCTTCTACACACCCATGTTGCAGATCGTGTTGACTCACAAATTAGGGTTTTTATGTTATTCTTTTCATTTTTAGGGGATCTTATCATATACATTACGAATAGGATAGCTTGAGAGAGAGAGTTATGCAACTTTATTATAATTATTTGGATTAATCGTCAATTGATCTTGATTGAATACGCTTGCTTGCTGTGTTGATTGGTATCAAAGCTAGGTTAATCCTTGCTAAGATGTCAAGAGACGGCGGTTTAGTTAGTGGTCACATTCTGAAAGTTGCCCGAGATTTAAAAGGCCTACGAACTGAATTGTAGGATCAAAGGGCAATATTGAACAATATGGATCGGTTATTTTAGCATTTAGAACAATGCTTTGAAGACTTGACTGAGCATTTCAATGCTATGGGTTTTTATGCCAATAAGGATAGGAATGATGTTGGGATGCGACCTAGTGCAGAGTATGCACATAACGATCCTATTGTCAGACTTGTAGGTATAAACCATGGGTTACGAGTGTATTAAGATGACTTAGAGGAGAAGGAATAGGTGTTGTTTAGGGATGAGCTCCAGCACAGAAGAGGAGACAATGGTGGCTGGTTCCACAGGTGTAATGGTTAGGGCAATTTTAGAGGCGGTGAGGAATTCAAATTAAAGGTAAATATTCCTAATTTTAATGGCAATTTAAATATTGAGGATTTTCTTGATTGGATTGTAGAGATAAATAGGTTTTTTTGAATATATGGAAATGCTTGAAGGGAGGAGAGTAAAACTTGTAGCTTATAGACTGAAAGGGGGTGCTTCAACTTGGTGGGAGAGACTCTAGAATAGGCGATATTGAGGGGGTGAACAACCCTTTTGAACTTGGTATAGAATGAAAGAATTGTTGCAGCAAGATTTCTTACCTCCCAACTAAGAAAATATTTTATTCGAGTAGTATCCAAGGTGTTGCCAAGGGTAGAGTACATGATTACATCGCAGAATTCATGCGGTTGGCTTAGAGAAATGATCTACAAGAAAGTGAGGGTTAGCAGGTGGTCAGATACTTGGATGGGTTGAAAGTGCATAATAGGAATAAAATTGGGGTACATGTTCTATGCACATCGAATGGGGCTAAAAACATGGCCCTAAGGGCTGAGTTGATGCTATAAGAAAAGAGTAGCATGTTTAGTGGTGGAAATCGGAGATTTGTGGGTGAAGGGTCGAGTAAACCAGTAACTGAAAGGGGTAAACCAACATCTAAGTTACTAGGGGTGATTATTGAAAAGAAAGAAGAGAGGCCCATGAATATAGATCCAATGAATGCCTCAACAAGAGATCTATGAATATAGTGGAGAGAGATGAAGATGAAGGGATAAACTGTGAGCTTAATGGAGGTGATTAGTACTATGAGGAGGAGGATAAGTATGATGAATAGGCATATGTTATTAGAAAATTGATGCTAGAACTAAAACAAGAGGAGCCGACTTAATGGTATTAACTGTTTTAAACTAGGTGCACCATTGAGGGAAAGATATTCGTACTAATAGCAGATAGTGGTAATTGTGAAAATATTATAGGTAAGGAGGTCGTACAATCATTGCAACTACCAGTTGAAAAACATCCTAATCCTTATACAATTTGGTAGATTAAAGCAACAAAAAAGATTGAAGTCAAGGAGTGCTACAAGGTGCCTTTCTCTATTGGTAAACATAGGGATGAAGTATGTTGTGACATAATAGATATGGATGCCAGTCACTTGTTGTCTGGTAGACCTTGGTTGTATAATGTTAATGCATAAGATGCAAGTAGGGAAAATGTGTATAGGTTGGAGAAGGATGGGGTGAAATTTACTCTATTGCCTCTAAAGATGGCAAATCATCCCAAGCCTCTTAAGGTGGAAGGATGTTCTTTCCTCATGATCACCTAGTTCAAAAAGGAGATGGAAGATACTATAAAGGAGTCCCAACCATTCATGCATTGATTGTGAAATAAGTCTTGACAGTAGATAAGAATGAGTAGGTAGAGGAGATATCAGATAATATTAGAGGGTTGTTGAACGAGTTCAATGAGCTGCTACTTGATGACTTACCAAAGGGCTTACCACCAATGAAGGACATACAACACCATATTGATTTGATCCTGGTACCAGTTTATCAAACTTGCCACATTATAGGATTAGCCTAAAGGAAATAGAGATTTTACAAGAAAAGGTACCGAAGTTGATCTAGAAAGGTTTTATCAGGGAAAGCATGAGCCCATGTATTGTACCTGCTTTACTGACTCCAAAGAAAGATGGGAGTTAGAGGATGTATGTGAATAATAGGGCTATCAACAAAATCACCAGTGGCTATAAATTTCCTACCCTGAGACTAAAAGACATGTTGGATTGTCTAAGCGGAGCTGTTGTATTCTCAAATATTGATTTGAGGAGTGGTTATCATTAGATCAGGATTAAGCCTATAGATGAGTGGAAGACAACTGTCAAGACTAAAGAGGGCTTGTATGAGTGGTTGGTCATGTTGTTCGATTTTAGCAATGCACCGAGCACCTTTATGAGGGTCATGAACCAGGTATTAAAACCTTTCATTGGTTGATTTGTAGTTTTCCATTTTGATGATATCCTCATATATAGTAGAATTGAGGAGGAACATTTAGAGCATTTGAAGGAAGTGTTGAATGTGCAGAAAATGAGTAAACTATATGTAAATGTGAAGAAATGTATATTCTTATTTAGAAAGTTGTTGTTTCTAGGTTTTGTGGTTACTGGTGATGGGGTACATGTGGATGAAGAGAAGGTTAAGGCAATTGTGGAGTAGCTTACTCCATGAAGTTTCACTAAGTTGCAGGGTTTCCTAGGCTTAGATAGTTTTTACAAAAGATTTATCAGACCTTTCAACACTATTACAGCACCTATGACTAAATGTCCTAAGAAGGGCAGATTCCAATAGAGTGATGAGGCTGAAACTGGTTTTGTTGTGTTGAAGTAGAAGTTATGTAGTGCACTTGTTTTAGTAGTACCTAATTTTGACAACCTTTTGTGATAGACTATGATGTGATTGGGGTTGGTATAGGAGTTGTGTTATCTCAGGAGAAGAGACCCATTGCATTCTTTAATGAAAAGTTATGTGATTCGAGAAGAAATTGATCCACGTATAACAAAGAGTTTTACTTAATAGTGTGTGCCCTAAGAACGTGGGAACATTATTTAGTTAGTAAGGATTTTGTTTTGTATTCAGATTATGATGTACTCAAACATTTGAACAACCAGACTAGGACTAGTAAGGCCATGCATGTGAGGTGGATCCAATTTTTACAAAAATTTCCCTTTAAGCTAAAACATAAATTGGGTATACAGAATAAGGTAGCCAATGCCCTAAGTAAGAGAACCAATCTTCTTATCACTATATCTACTGAGATTATAGGATTTGAGCATTTAACAGGATTATATGAGATTGATATTGACTTTATTAAGACTTGGGGAAGGTATATAAACAAGAAACCTTGTGATGACTTTCATATCCATGAAGGTTATTTAATGAAGGAATCAACTTTGTGTACCCGAGTCCTCATTAAGAGAGAAATTGATTCATGATTTGCATGGGGATGGATCAATTGGTCATCTGGGCAGAGATAAGCCCATAGTTATAGTTAGTGATAGGTTCTATTAGCCTCATTTAAGGAGGGGTGTGAGCAAGATGGTGTAACGTTGTTATGTTTGTTAGATAACTAAGGGGCTATCCCAAATTACTAGATTATACATGCCTTTGCCTATTCTAGAGAATATCTAGGAATACTTGCCTATGGATTTTATACTTAAGCTACCTTGTACTCAATAGGGTGTAGACTCTATTTTTGTTATTGTTGACAAGTTTTCCAAGATAGCCTATTTCATACCATGTAGAAAGATAGCAAACACACATGCTATTACCAAGTTGTTCTTCAAGGAAGTGGTTCATCTCCATGGGCTGTCAAGATCCATTATGTCAGATCATGATAGCAAGTACCTGAGTCACTTTTGGAGGGATTTGTGGCAGTCATTTGACTTATCTTTGAATTATAGTAACATAGCTCACCTATAGATAGATGGATAGATTGAAGCCACAAATAGAACACTGGGCAATTTGATTAGAAGTATCTATGGAGAGAAGTTGAAGTAGTAGGATGTGGCATTAGCTTAGGAAAAATTCACTTACAACAATGTAGTTCACAGAACGATAGGAAAATCCCTATTTTCTAAAGTTCATACTAAGACTCCTCAACATGTCTTAGACCTGACCAAGTTTCCCAAGACTATTGAGTTCAATGTTGCAGCAAAGAACTTAGCTAAAGATTGGCAAAAGATGATAGTAGAAATCCATTAGAAGATAGAGTAGTCTAATGCTAAATATATGACAATAGTAGACAAGCATCGAAGGGTGAAATTATTCTCAATAGATGACCAAGTGATGGTATTCTTAAGGAAGGAGAGTTTTTTTTTTTTTTTTTATGGAAACATACAACAAATTACAACTGAAGAAGTATGGCCCATATCAAATCATACAAAAGATTAATGATAATGCCAATGTCATTGGATTGTCTAATAGTATGGGCATTTCCAAGACATTCAATGTAGCAAATCTATTTCCATTTCATCTAAACGATGTTCTACTATATCCAAAAGAGAACTCGAGGCCAAGTTCTTCACAAGTGGGAGAGACTAATGTAGAACAAGGCAAAGAAACAGCAAGCAAGACCCCAACACACTCACATACATGCCCATGTTAAGTGATGTGTTGAAGATCAATGCAAAGGAATAAGGGGAAAGCAATATGCCCACTTGCACAGCCATGTCAAGTGGCATGTTGAAGTGCACGATGGCCTATACACTCATGCTTAGGGGTGTGCAAAGGTGTCCACAAAGCCAAAATTCTATAGACTATTACATGAGCTTCTATACACCCATGCTGAAGATTGTGTTGACTCATGAATTAGAGTTTTTATATTATTCTTTTCATTTTCAAGGGATCTTATCATATACATTATGAATAGGACAGTTTGAGAGAGGGAGTTTTACAACATTTTTGTAATTCCTTGAATTAATTGTTGATTGATCTTAATTGAACAAGTTTGCTTGACTATAAAGTATGAAATATGGGCAAAACGCCAGGCCCATTTATTCAATGCGCTTTTCTTTGTTTGCCATGCGATGTTACAATGAAGTGAATGGTATAGTACTGGTGGGGATCAGACCAAAGATGAAAAGAACATTCATTGAATCCGTTGGTAAAAGCTGAGACTTCCAAAAGCTACTGAAGGCCTCAGATCTGCATTTGTTTAATTGGCTTGGACAGCGTGTTTAAATTGGGATGCTTCCATAATTACTCCCAGCGGGGGCCAATTTCTGCAGCGATCTGCCACCCCCACCATGCAGATTTTATCAAGCTAAATGTGGCTACTTCCTCTGAAGCAAAATCATGGTACGCTGTAGTAGGAGTCGCAGCAAGGGATGATATTGATGGTAGTGTACTGGTTGGTGGGGATCCGTAATGAGGTATTTTTATGCCGCAGACTTTATCAATTTGGAGTGTATGGCAATTGGCGGTCAGAGAAGTGGAGGTTCCATTCACATGTTAGCAAGGTTGGAAGACGTTTATGTTGAAATGAAATGGCCTCGGCAACAAATCCACTTTGCTTTGGGCCATTGTGATTGGTGTAGCCTGTCCATTGCAAATCCAAATAGCTCAGGTCATTTCTCTCCCCCTCCTAAAACTGTTCACCCTTTCTCTTTCCACGATCACAGATTTTTCATACATGCAATTACTTCATTGGACACTTTAGTACTCTCAACCATGACTTTCCCATCTCTCTCCACGCTCAACAGCCATGTTCACCCATTTTAACGTCATGCAATTACTTCATTGGACACTTTAGTACTCTCAATCATGACTTTCCCGTCTCTCTCCACGCTCAACAGCCATGTTCACCCATTTTAACGTCAATTACTGAAGTACCACCCCATTTTAATGTCAATTACTGAAGAACCTCCAAACAACATCCATTTTGTGGAAGCAATTTCTATCCGTAATTGTCCCTTTCCACCTTCTCCAGAATTTCTTCCTACAAGAACACGGGTTTGATAGATGTAGTAATTGTTGTTTCCATTAAAAAAATTTCTCTCCATAAAACTAAATTTACTATCCATGATAAATTAATCTAAACCTATCTTATTAGGATTAAACTGATAAAATAGTAATTTTTTGTTAGATTTTGTACTTAATGTTTTATTTTATCTTGCTACACTACAAGGGAGGATACTGAATTTTTTTCCGTCTTTTTAAAATTTTTCTGGTGTATTTGTATATTTGTTGGCAGGTGCATAAATAGAGATTTATATGGTTTTGAAATATAGAAGTTTTCTTTTTTGTCTAAAGGATGGATAGAAGATGGCACATGTGTGAAAAGCATCCACAGTGGTAATTTGATGTTATCGTGATTTGTTTTATTATTATTATTTTTTTTTTAATTCACAAGTTGATATTTTTCCCTTTTCGCAGCAAAAGTATCTTGTTGTTTTGGAAAATTTTGTTGAAGAAATGTCTATCATTAAAAAGGAAAGAGTGATAAGAGGAACTCTTCCTTGGTTGGGAGGAAAGCAAGAGGTTGTCGCTTCCATTGCGAGACATGTCGGTTTAGTGTTTATAGTGGAAGTTAACGTTGGATATGGCAACTTTGGAGGAAAATGTTTTTAATTAAGAGATTCTTTTTTACTAAAAAAATGTTTGCTTTCCTCTAGAAGAGAGAGTGACGAGAAGTATTCAAATTTTTGCTTAGGGAGGAAAATGTTGTATGTAAATATTATTTTTTCAATTAAGAGTTTCTTTTTTGGGTAGAAAGATGTTTGCTTTTCTCTAATTGTAGCATAGTTGGTTCCATTTATAGCAAATTTTATTTGCAAAATTCCAATAAAATATCATGTAATAAAAAAAGTTGAAATAGTTTAATATGGTATGTGCTATTCAATATTTTAAAGCGGTTTCATTTACTATTTTATTTATTTTAAAATTACCTATAGAAAGATATTTTTGTATATAAATAATATTAGCTTTGCTTTTGTTTATATTATTAATAACTCAATATAATCAGACAATTGTACAAAAATAACAATGATGTATTTTTTTTTATTCATTAACTAATTTTGTTTACTCTTAATATTTGATTATTTACTTCCATCTTACTAAGGTGTTAAATAATAACAATTTATATATTTATTTCATTAGTATAGATTCTCCGTTTGAGTTTCCTGATTTTTTTTTCAATTCTTTAGGATTAATAGTTTCACACTGGCATTTATAACGTAATTACAATTTAATGTATGTGGAGACATTTCACTTTGCTATGCACCAAATTTTGCGATTAATATTTCTTTTATTTTGTAGACAAATGGGCACTTTTTCGATAAACAATATGATCGCGATTGATATAATATAATATACTTTAACAAAAAAAAATATTTATAATGTATTATTATGGTTTTTTTCAATTTTTTATTTTTTAGTTTCATGCATTTAAAGACTTTATGCATTACTTTTTTTTTTAATTATTAATCATGTATATAGTTTAACAATTTTACCCCCCCAAAAAAAAATGTATATAGTTTAACATAATTATAATGTTATGCTAAAAAAATTATTAAGTTATTACATTTACAGTTTTCATATGCAACATAGATACACGTTTACTTATTTATAAATAAATTCTTAGAATTCCATAAGTTTTATACACTAAAAATCTAACAGTAACAATAGAGTCTTACGTGTACACGCATAATGTTTATAACATTAATTTATAATTCATTCATAAAACAAGTGTTTGTAATCTTGACGCATACAGAGTGTAGGATTAGTAATTTAGTATATTTTAAATTATGGATTTAATTAAAAATATATTAGTTTAAGATACCTAAAAGCGTCATCAGCAAGACCCTGTACGACATGCATAAAAATTATCTGAATTGCCATTTATTAGAATTTCAAGATGTGCGAGTGGCGGCACTGTAACTCTGAGCTGTCGACTGCTCATGTCTGAAGTGAATGGGTTGCTTTAAGTTGCTCTGGGCATCTGAACCAGGGTCAATTTTTGTCCGCTCATAGCTTGAACATGCCATCGGACACTTTACATTATGATGTCATCATTGTTTTGGTTCAAATGTACGAGGAAATCACATGGAATATATTGCATGTTGTACTTCGAATAGCAATTTTTGGCCATCTTTCAGGTTCTCATACGTTTTCGTAAATATTTATGAAAAACCTTTGTTATTAATCCCATGCTTGTTTCAAGATTTTTTTTTCCAAAAATGTTTATTTCATGATTATAAGGACCATGTTGAATCAATTGGTTTTTGTATTATGCATGACATGTATATGAAAATAATTGAACTTGGTTTTATTAAAAGGATTGAGCCCAAATTATAATTATAATTTTATATTTTATTTGAACCTCTATATCTATAGATAAAGTGTAATTTAGTATATTTGAACCTGTGAGCCTATATTAAGAATTCTATTTATATTTTATCTTCTTTAATCTCTAAATAGCCATTTTAGAAATTTAAAAAAAAAAATAGTACTAAGATGGAAGAATTAGAACCCATATTTCATTCAAGACAAAGAAATATAGAAGGAAATGTATACAAAAATTTAAATAGACACATACGTGGGCTTACATGGCAATTAATTTCTTGCAAGCCTCAGCTCTCAGTATATGCCAATAAGGGCTCATGCAGCGATCCGACACCCTCTTCATGTGACAATTTTCAGGATAATGTATAAGAGGGATTACAATTTTGATAATGTGAGAACTGGATTACCATATAAAAACTTTAATGGTGATTCAATTCTCGTAATAATTATGATATTTTAATTTATGTGGCACATTATTTCTAGTAATATCTTTTTTGACATTCAACTTTTTGCGGAAATCTTTTTTCACACGTTCTATCTTTTCACCAGTCCTCATATTTGTTGTAGTGAATCATCAATATTGATTGCCAAGATATACTAACTTCAACTTTAACAAATAAAGTTGGAGGGCATTCAAAATAATATAATTAAATGATTTATATTTGTTTTTATATATGTTTTTGAGTGATATAAATAAAGATAAATTTTATTTATACGTTATATATATTAAGAATGTTGTTAACTTTCTTCCGTAATTATGTTATAATTACATCCTCTTGGGCGCTTACATAAACACGTCTTCTATATTCACCACGTCTTATAGCAATTATTCTCTTTTTGAATTTAAAGGCAAAATTACATTGTAATCTCTACTTTTAATATTTATCATTTGAAATATCAACTATTTGTATTTGAATATGAAAGCATATCCTTTCCATTTTAATTATCCCAAGTGAAAATTAAATGGAATAAGCAGAGTAGTTGATGTTACATGAAAATCAATACTATACGCCAGTGTCATAGACTACTTGGAGACAATGCATAAGGCTATACGCTAAGATATCCCTGCGTAGTTGCATTTCTTTTATCCAACTCACTCTCTCTCAAATTCCAAACTAGAAAAAATCTTTCCTGTGTCTCTTTTGTCTCTACTGTCATGTCATACACCTGTGCCTTGTAGGTGTTGGCCTTTGGCATGGGAAATTTTGCAGCTAATGACTATTTTCTATCAAGTTTTTTTCCCATATTCGAAGTAATAATGCTTACCATTTTGTTTTCTTAATGACAATTAAAGGATGCGCCCATTCAGCAACTGAGACTAGAGGCAGTGATAATAGTGTATGGCAACTATTATTATTAAAATTATGAGTTAATTATACAATTATATGAGTTTACATTTTTAAGAAGTTTTTTATAATTAAAATAGAAAAAAATCATTTAGATATAAATTTTTTATATAATTATGAGTTTGGATATATATAAGTTACTAATTTTACCAATCCTATATAATTTTACTGATTTTATATTATTCAATTTCAGATAAACTTGTGATTTTGACAACCATGGTAGCTACTCCAAGAAATTGGTACAATTGCTTTTGCTCATGGTACCTGTTCAATAGATTTGGTAGAGATACATGAAAGTCCTTTAATAGTTCTATAAATTATCTATCATTTTCCCATCCTTCTTAAGGCTAGTAATTATTAACATAAAATCATAACATGAATCAGAAGTTGATATGATAAAAAATTTGATTACAAAGAAAAAAAAATATAATATAATACATGACACGAAAATACAACTATATAAAAATAAATATAGTTGTATTGTAATTTAGTAATTTGTAATCTCTATTCATTTTTACGTAATTTTAATATTAATTCCAATTCGACACAAAATAGTGTTAGGAATAAGACTTGCTAACATGAATTCTACCCATATTCTTTTTCATAATAATTGAAGACTATGCAAAACGGTTATATGCCGCGATATCCCCCGCATGGCTGCATTTTCCTTCATCCAACTCATTCTCACTCAAATTCTATACTCAAGAAAGCTTTCTTGTGCATCTTTTGTCTCCACCGTCATGTAATTCACCCATAGCATGACAGGTTTTGGCCTTAAGGTAGGAAAACTTGTAGGTAATAACTATTTTCTATTGATTTTTTTCCTGAATTTCAAGTAATAATGCAGACTTTTTGAATGATGATTAAAGGATGCACACATTCAGCGACCAAGACAAGATTTAGTGATAATAACGTGTGACAATTATTCCAAGCAATCAGTACGACAGCTTTTGGTCATGGTGCCTGCTTAATGCTTTGAGATATATGTACCTTAATGTTTCTACAAATTATCTATTATTTTCCCTTCCATGCTGGGGCTAGTAATTATAGAGATGATAACATAAATACAAATATAATACAATTACCAAGAGAAAGCACGATACATAATACGAAGATACCATTATGATACATATAAATATAATTATATTGTAATTTAATTATTTGTGATTTCAATTTATTTTCACATATTTTTTGTATTGACACAAATTCAATACAAAATAGTGATACGAATATAACCTATCAACATGTGTTACAAGTGTTTTCATGCAGTATTGTGACAAATTTTATATTGGTATTCAAATTGGGTATGTAATTGCAGGATAAACTGAATCCATACTAACACCACAATAAAGAAATGAAGGTTGCTTTATTTATTAGTATTATTACAATTTTCCTCCTATATATTTTGTTTAGTTGCAAAGGATTTGCAACACTAGGTTATGTCGTGTTGAGATTCTCCAATGATGGTAAGGTCACCCATAAAAGAAGAAAAGTGACACTATAGAAGTGTTAAAAATTGTTTTGGTATAACCACTCTAATACCTAAGTTAGCACAATAATTTTGAATATGATAAAGCTCAAAATATGCTTGAGAATGGAGGAGTGGAAATCCTTTACTATATGGTCTCATTCCCTATCTAGTTCTTGGATGGGTATGGCTGACTTGACATTCGGCTTAGGTACACTTATGGGGATAGATGCTTTTGGATTGTATAGACTTGCTGGTGTTTGGTGTGGCCTTGGTTAGTTAGGCTTCTTGTTTAGGAAGCTTGATGAGCATTCAGAAGTTCAGACTTGACCCTTTGAGCTCAGTTTTGGAACTGGACAGATTGAATTGGGTCTTGAAAGTTTATGTGGAAAAAGTCCTATCAACAGTTATGATGTCACTATAATGGACAACATTCTTGGGCATTTTGGCTCATTAGTTATGCAAATGTTTGCATTGCAGTATATATGATTGGGGCATGTAAGGCAATCCACCACTAATCGACCAAAAGATTTTTATACTTCTATTTTAAAGACACATTTTTTTCTCGTAAGTGCCTGCAGGTTTATTGTCAAACAATATTCCAGTTCTTGGTGAACCGATCTATTTTATAACCAATGAAGCGGCGATTTATAGAGCCTTATTGTTCAAGGTAATAATTTGTTGATTTTCCTACGTGGTTATCACATTGACAATTACAACGCTGCCTTTCTCTAGCGCTCTTGTGGGCTACCAGGAGTAGCATCGTTTTGACCATTTACGATTTACTTCCCTGTACAAATGCACCCATCGAAAAGAAACATTCCGAAATTTCTATTCATGTGGACAAGGATGAAAAACCTAAGTGCCATGTGCCTAATAGTTTTACTCAAGGCTATGACCTCATCTATTCATTGGATGGTATATCTAATTAAGGAAAACAAGTTTAGATTATTTTAATCTTTATTTGTTATTGTAAATCTACATTTCTGTCAGACTTATTCTTCAATAAGCCTGCCATAGGTTGTAGTCAAATTGGACCTGTTAAGTTACGTAAAAGAACTTTAGGTTACGTATTCTTTCCATCTTAGTTAAATATAAGATAACGGATACTTTTCATTATACCTACTTTATATGATATAATGAGTAAGCAAGGTGGCAATTACTCTAAGCAATTTGTATGAACGATTTTGCTCATGGTGCCTACGCAAAAGTTTTAGTAGAGATACAGGTAATTCCCTTAATAGTTCTTCAAATTACCTATCATTCTCCATTCCTTTTTTGAGCTGGTAATTATTGACACGTCATAATAACAAGGACACAAACACAAACACAATACAATTTGAAACACTATTATAGAGAAAAAAACATAACACATGATATAAAGACATAATGATGGTACCAAAAAAAAAAGAAAAAAAAAATACAATCATGTTATAACTTAATTATTTGTAATTTTTATCTTTTTTTTTATATCCTTTTAGCACTAACATGGATTTGATACAAATACGATTTACTAACATGAATTGTTAGTCCTATTCTTTCTGCATAATAATTGGAGTTCGTGCTGGGCTTGAACTTTTATAATCCATATATGACCCATTTAACGTGTTATGGAGTTTAGGTTAGCTGCTTGAACTTGTATAATCCAAATATGAATCAATTAACATGATATTAGTGTTTTCATGCAGTAATATGACATGTTTTACGATATAATTCAAATTGGGTGTGCAATTGCATGATAAACTAAGTCAAAACTTACACCACAATAAATAATTGAAGACTGCTTTATTTATTAGTATTTTTACAATCTCTCTACTATATATTTTGTTTGGCTGTCTATTATATGCAACATTACGTTCTGGTGACACTACAATAGACAACTTTCCAGGTCCACTTTGTTAATTGGAGCATTATTGTTCAGGTTAATTTTTGTGATTCGCCCAAATGGTTCTCACAATGACAATTGTAATGGTGTCTTTCTTCAACTCTCTTAAGGGGCTACCGGAAGCAGCGTCATTTAGGCCATTAACGGTTTGCTTCCTGGTACGATGCACCTGGCAAGAAGAGACATTCTAAAATTTTTATTCACATGGGCATGGATGAAAATTCTGAGTGTTACGTGCCTAAAAGTTCCACACATGGCCGTGACCTCATCTAGGGATGGTAGATCTAACCAAGTAGCACAGGAAAAATCCTAATGCCTTTCGATTATTTTGATCCCTCGTTGTAATAGTAAATCTACATTGCAATCAGACTTATATTTTCATGCCATCCTTTTAGGATGGACCTACCTTAGGTTGTAGTAAAATTGGGCCTGTCAAGTTACGTGAAGGAACTTGAAATTACTTATTATTTCCATTTTAGCTGAATATATAAGATGCCGCGTACTTTGCATTATACCTTTTTTGTATGAATGTAATTAATGAGCAATGTGGCAATCATTTCAAGCAATCAATACGACTGATTTTGCTCATGGCGCCTTCACAACAGTTTTGGTAGAGACATAGGCAAGTCCCTTAATAGTTCTCCAAGTTACCTATCTTCCTCTCATCATTTTAAAGCTGTTAATTATTGACATAATACAATAATATGGATACAAACATAACACGATTAGAAAAATGATGATAGAGAAAAAAAAAATGTAAGATGATACACAACATAAAAACATAATTATAACACAAATAAATATAGTTACATCATCACTTAATTATTGGTGAAATCTCATCATTCTCACATCCTTTTGAAATTGATATGAATTTAACACGAAATAAATATAAATCTGACTTACTAATACGAATTATTAGTCCAATTCTTTTTATATTAATTGAAGTTTGAATTATATTTGAACTTTTATAATTCAGATGTTAACTTTTTAACATGTTACGGAGTTTGGGTTAGTCTTAGACTTGTATAATCCAATTATGACCCATCTCACATGTTACATGTGTTATTGTTTAGTAATGTGGCATGTTTCATGATAGCATTTAAATTCAGTGTGCAATAACTCGATATACCAAATTTAAGCCAACACATCAATAAAGAAACGAAGACCACTTTATTTATCAGTATTTTTCTAATCTCCTTCCTATATATTTGGTTTGGCTGTATGCGTTAAGTTACGGTGTCACTGCAATAAACGACTTCCTAGGCCAATTTAGCTCATCAATTATTCAATTAGTTTTTTTCCCTTATTCAAAGTAATAATGCTTACTTTTCTTTAATGATGATTAAAGGACACACACATTCAGCAAACAAGACTAGAATTGGTGATAATAACGTGTGGCAGTTATTCCAAGCAATCAGTATGGTTGTTTTTGCTCAAGATACCTATTGGACAGTTTTAGTAGAGATACATGTATGTCCCTCACTAATTCTGCAAATTTCCTATCATTGTCCCTTCCTTTTTAGGTTAGTAATCATTTATATGACATGGTAACATGAATAAACGATTCAAAACATGATTATACAAAAATATATATATATAATAGACAATATGATACACAACATAAAAATACAATTATAAAAAAATAAATATAATTATATTATACTTTAATAATTTTTTATTTTTATTCATTTTTATACACTTTTGACATTAACATAAAATAATAATACGAATAAAACTTACTAACATAAAATTGAAAACCATGCAGAATATTATATGCTAAGATATCTCCCACATGGCTGCATTTTCCTTCATCCAACTCATTCTCTCTTAAATTCCAAACTCAAAAAAGCTCTCGTGTCTCTTTTGTCTCCACTGTCAAGTTATTCACCCATAGCATATGACAGGTGTTGGCCATCGCTGGGAAATTTGCCGGTAATAAGTATTTTCTATTGATTTTTTTCCCCCTATTTGAAGTAATAATGCTTACTTTTTTTAATGATGATTAAAGGATGCGCACATCCAGCAACAAGATAAGATGCGATGATAATAACTTGTGACCATTATTTCAAGCAATCAATATGATTGCTTTAGCTGATGGTGCTTGATCAATACTTTTGGTAGAGATATAGGTAAGTCCTTTAATAGTTCTGCAAATTACTTATCACTCTTCCTTTCTTTTTAGAGTTGATGATTACTGATATAACATAATAATATACATATAAATATAATATAATAAGAAATGATTATTAAAAAAAAATGACACATAACATGATGACATGATTATGGCATTGAAAGGTATGATAATATTATAACTTAATTGTTTATAATCTTTATTCATTTTCATATTCTTTTGATACTGACATAAATTTAACACAAAATAAATATGAATATAACTTACTAACATGAATTGTTAGCCCCATCTTTTTCTATAATTATCAGAGTTTACATTAGGCTTGAACTTGTATGATCCATATATGACCCACTTAACATGTTTTGGTAGAGATACATATAAATCCCATAATAGTTCCACAACTTACCTATCATTCTCCCTTCATTTCTATGGTTATTGTTAAGATAAGTATTATTTTATTTTATACCACTCACGTACATACATCACACATGTGTACAATAGACTAGTACTTGTATAAATACATCAAATAGTTAGTTAAAATTAGTTGAACATTTTCTATACTCAAGATTCTATAATACAAAGATTACTTTTAAGATTCCTTTGTTTTTTCCTCTGCTGCAAACTATAAACTTCATTTCAAATCTTGAACCGCCGTCAATTATTGACATGACATGATAATAAGGCCATGAACATGACTAGATTAAAAACATGATGCTAGAGAAAAAAACAAGATACGAGACAAGGTACATGACATAAAAACATAATTATTATATGAATAAATATGATTGCATTATCACTTAACTATTGGTGATATCTATTGATTTTCATGTCTTTTTAGAGCTAACATCAATTTGACACGAAATAAACACGAATGTGACCTACTAATTTGCTTCATAATAATTGGAGTTTGAGTTGGTTTTGAACTTGTTTGATCCAAATATGGCCTATTTTAACTTGTTATGGATTTTGGGTTAAGCTTAAACTTGTATAATTAAAATATAACCAATTTAACATTTGAACAAGTGTTGTTATGTAGTAATGTGACATATTTTATGATAGCATTTGTATGATATACTAAATTTAAACCAACACCATACTAAAGAAATCAACATTTCTTTATTTATTAATATTTTTATAATCTCCCTCCTATATATTTTGTTTAGCTACATAGGATATACAATGTTAGTTTATTGTGTCAATACAATAGACCACTTCCTAGGTCATTTTAGCTCATCGGCTATGCAAATGCCTACATTGTAGTTTATATGATTAAGGCATATTAGGTAACAAACAATTAAATGACCAAGAAATTTTTATGCTTTTGTTTTGAAGACTTATTTTTCCCATAAGTGCCTACAAGTTTATTGCTAGCCAATATTTGAGTTCATGGAGAACTAGTCTATTGATCATTAGTGTGAATGTCATTTTATAACCAATGTAGTAGCAATTTATGGAGCCTTAAAGCTTACTATGTTTAGGCTAATTTAGAGATTAGCCTATATGGCTTTTGTCACATCTCGAGGGGTATCTTAAATGTAATAGCCTCAACGTATGGAAACCTAAGAATGACCCATTTGTTATTCAAGGATTTGCCTTACTTTATACAAGCCATACTCACATCCAATTACCCAAATAGGATTTCACATTTTCAAGTAATATAAAGAAAAAATAATTAAACATATCATGGTGAGCATCATAACATTAAGGGACTAAGGTCCCATCAAATATCCATGAGGTACTACTACTATCTAGTGCATAATAATTACTAAAGCAGTCTAAGTCTCTATTATAACATAAATACAACTAAGATATAAATTCAAGCCCATATATGTATACATAATGGTGATCACTCTACTCATTCTCCATCCCTCACACATCTCATTGTGTCCCATACTAGCCTCTCACATGTGTTTGTCAGCCTTAAACTAGAGAGGCTCTTAAAACAACAAAACACTATGGGGGTGAAAGTTATGACAACTTAGTGAGAAAAATTTCATACTGCACTAACAAGTAATTATGCACAAGTTTATTTAAACAAATAAATAAATGCATGGTCATGCATATGAACACAACAATATTGATGGAAAGCAAGAATACCTGTCAAATTTTGTAATATAGTGTATTAAATATAGATATCATCCCATAAGGATTACAAATACTAATATTAACCTATACCCTATTATCTAATCAATAAATTATAGAGATTAATTGATCTAAAACCTATAATTGATCTTTAGCTAATGAACCAAGATTTTATTAAAAGATAGAAAAGCAGAGTAAATTAAAATTAACTTTAAGATGGTAAAACTAATATCTAGACCTTTTTTCCCCTATGAATTATTATATAACATTAACAAAAATTGTTTAAATCCTTTTTAAATTTCATTAATCGAGGGAATTTCTAATCTAATTTAATAACTTTCTTAAACTTATTAACCCTAATCTTAACATTACCTGTTTGAATCATTTCATAATAGCATAATTTAAAAATCGCATTAAATACAATAAACTTCCATAACTAATTTAATGAAATCCAGAAGAATTATGTAACTTATCTCTAAGATTGCATTAACTCTCTTCTAACATACTAGATCTAATTACACATTAAATTTCTCGATCCTAATATATAATATCAAATAGATAGAATAATATTTTAGAAGTATTAATTTAATCAAAATCAAGAATACATACAAGAATCAAGAAATATAAGAATTCATTGAATAATAAAAATTTCGATCACACAATAAACCTATGATCCACAAGTCTATATATTAAGGAATTTTAAACACTAATCATGTTGAGAATAGAATTTTTCAATGATGTATAAATATTCATCATCAAGAAAATCAATTAAAACTAAGAAAAACCCTAGTTTCTTGAAGTATAAAAAAGTGGTGTTCTAGTTTCCCTAAAAACCCTAGAACAAATAAAACATAACTACTCCCTCTTTTCCAATTGAGTCCCCCATTTCTTTTATATAGTGATCATAAAAAAAACTTTATATTTTAGGCCAACGCACTATCCAACATGGTCATGCTTTAGATTGTGTCAAAATCATCGATCAAAATCTTGTAAAATTGGATGTTGCAATAGATATGGCCTGCCACAGTCATGTTTGGAGGTTATGTCTAAATCGTGCTTTGAAGTTAATCTTCTCCAAGAGATATATGACCAATGAACATGATTGTGTTAGGGTTTTGTTTAGCTTCAAAACTTCATAACTTCTTCTATTTATCTCTGAATCAAGTAAAATTAGATTCATTTTCTTTCTTTTTCATTCAATTATCCATCAAAACCCTAAAATCAAAATATTACTAAATTAAAATTGAAATTCTTCAAAACATGCCAAAATAAAAGAAAAAACACATTAAATCTCACTTAATATATATATATATATATATATATATATATATATATATATATATAATTGAGTACCTATCAAATTTCCCCACACTTAAGGATTTGCTTGTCCTCAAGCAAATTAATCAACTTAAACAATGGGATAAGAAATACTTAATCAACCTATTATTATTCAAGAAACTATTTAAAAGAATTCTTATTTAACCCTATAATAGTTTTAGAAAAATTTTTTTAATTAATTTGCACTTTTGAAAGAAGATGAACTATAACTCTCATATTTTTCACTTAACTAATTATCTTAAACATATAAAATATTTTAAATTTAAATTATCTTCTCCTTAATCAGGAAAAAGTCATAAACACTTTACTAACTTTTACTAAAATGTATACAACCCCTCATCCAATTTCACTAAACACTATAATCCAAGATAAATATATCCACTTATCCCTCAATCATTCCTCTACTTTTTTTTTTTTTTTGTTTTTTTATTATAGGTAGTTTCATTAGTTAGTAAGTCCTAAACTAAACAATTTTACGCTACTAGGTTTTGAGATATCCCTTCAAACTATCCATTACTTTTATTTAATAGAGCTTATACTTATGTTTAACCTTAATATAAACTTTTCTCTTGACCCTTTTAACAAGCCTTCAATTGATAATCCCAAGTTCTTCACTCAAATTAATAGATATTATTTCACATAAAGAGGCACCGCATAGGCTTAATTACTTGAGTCAATGAGGCTCATAGCTAAACTTTATTCAATTTATTTTATTTTATTTTATTTATTTTTTTCATCTTTAAAAATATTGATTTTCTTAAAATATTTCAAATGATAAGTATTAACTATTTACTTATCAAGAATCGTAGTGCTCTAAAAATATCAAAGGAGAAAACATATACATCAAACTAAGGTCAAAAGAAATTCATGAC
The DNA here is from genome assembly GCA_037954665.1 of Laguncularia racemosa. Taxonomy (NCBI): domain Eukaryota; kingdom Viridiplantae; phylum Streptophyta; class Magnoliopsida; order Myrtales; family Combretaceae; genus Laguncularia; species Laguncularia racemosa. The sequence goes on along the minus strand of JBBMOL010000104.1, from coordinate 843,584 downwards.
TAATTTTTAACTCGTGATATTATTTAAAATTTTAAATCTTCAAGTTTAAAATTAGACAATAATAAGCTATTAAAGTACTTATTGATTAAATGTTCTATACTATCTAAAGAGTTATTCTATATCAAATTGCAAGTTAATGATTTTCAAATTAAGTAAACAAATTTTAATTTCTTAAATAACCACAAATGTTATGACCCCCTTCCCTACACTTAAAATCATACATTGTCCTCATTGTATGAATAAAAAGAAAAATTAACAAAATAAGAATTTAAAAAAAAAAAAGAAATTGAGGAAGGTCATGGGGAACAGAACTAGTACCCCCTTAAATATGGAATTTGTTTCATTCTAAAATGTGTGCAGCGTGTAACGTGACTAAACATGTAAGGGATATAAAAAAGTAAAAAGGAACAAAAATCTAAAATAGTAGTTAAAAGAATAAAATGATTAAAATCTTGTTTAGCAAGCTATGTAAGTCTCATTAGTACATAATGGAAAATAGAAATTATCAATCAATCACTAGAGTCATCATCATCCTCCTCCTCATCTCCTTCTTCACCTTCTTCCTCATTCCCATCTTTGTCCACATCCATTATTTCTATCTCATCATTCCCTTCACCTCCATCTCCTTTTTCTTCCTCCTCAATTACCTCTTCTTCATTGCTTCCATCATCATAAAGTCCTAGAATCTGCTCCTTTGTATCTATATCAACCAATATTAAATTGTGAAGTTACGTTGTAAGCAAACCTTTCCAAATGATTTTGTCTTCAGAATACTCTTGCAAGGTTCATGTGATAATAGCATTATAAATCTAAGACTTTCCCAAACTTTTTTATCATTCTATCCACCTTTTTTCTGACCCTCTCTAAAGGAGAACTTAAACCTTGAATGGCATTGGTTGATTTACTCAACTCTTCTCCTTGTTGGCCTTCTATTTCAAGAAGTAGATGCATTTGTCGAAAGGAACTTAGTTTAATTGGATTCACTTCCTTAAGAGAGGTCATAGGAGGAGAGTTGTTTAAGGTCTCCATTGCTTTTTCCAAGAGGGTGATATAGGGGCTACAGTAGATGTTTCCTACCCTAGAGTTTATGGCCTAACATTGTACGAAAAAGGCGAGGAGAATGTCTAAATTCACTAAATATCGCTTAATTATACTATAAAGGTAGTGTACATCATGGGTAGATACTACCTTGATACTTTTTCCCAATCCACTTATCATATGAGATAAAAGTCAATGCAGTACTTTGTAAGCCAAGTTATAGAGGTAGGACGCTTTGGAAGCCTTGGGGTTGTAATTGTGTCGGCCGCTTATGTTTCTCCCATATAACCAAGAGGGCACTTCGCATGAGAGTTGGTATGGTAGATACACAAATTCTTTAGAATTTGTGTAGTCCTCATCATATAGGCCTAAATAGGTACCTAACTTGGCTTTAGAAATCCGATAGGGCTAGCCTTGGATTCTAAAATTTAAATAGTTCATAATTCCCCAAGACATCCCTTTGTGATCCAAGCTATAAGTTGTTAGGAATTCTAAGGCTAACTCCTGGTATATTCGGGCCTTTAATGAGAATAATCGCTCCTAAGCTCACCCTCCAATTAAACCTTTTATTTCCTCTTCCATATGAAGCCTTTGGATAACATCCCAGTTGAGGCAAAATGTTTGGCTGAAAGTCTTTTTCTTTAGCATTTTATATCTATCCATTTCAACCATTTCTATGAATTCCAACATAGGATGATCTAGTGGTGATGGTAAAGCCATTAGGATAGTCAAGATGGAAGTTCTAGCTAAGGAAGCAAATGCTCCCAAATGACCCTTTCATTAAAATTTTTGTTTTACTCTACTTTAGTTTGGTGCTGTCATCTAATAAAAAAGAAAAGTACTTCAACATAGATCACTTCACCACTAGGCAACAAGAGAATAAAATCCAATAAGAAAAATCCAACTACTTAGTACTAACATTGCCTTATCTTTCATTTTAGGTCGGTTTTAGAAATTGATAGCAACATGATCTTGATTATAAGAATTAACTCTTCTTAAATGTACCCCCATAGCATTCATGAATATTGTATCAAAGAAAAGTATGGAAAAGCACTATAGTTCTACAAATGATCATGAGCATAGATATGAACATAATCGCAAAACCAAACATGTGATTCTTTTTTTCTACTATAGCCTATTCATGCAATGCTATTAGGAATTTTTACTACATTTAACTAAAGGAAAATGATATGAAGTAACCAATACTACCAAAAATTGCAAATGGCATGAAAAAAAAAATACTAACCATAGTTCAATGTTATGTCGAATCATCTAAGAAAAAGAACAAATAGTAAAATTCGAGTGTTAAAAGCATGAAATGTACCTTGCTTAAGAAAGAAGTTGATGAAAAATGCAAAAAAATAAAAGTTTAATACGTGTGTATTATAGCCTTTGTGTTTATGTTGAGACAGAGAGTGTGTCTATGCAAATTATGATGCCCATTATCATGTCAAATCCTTTTACATAGAGGTTGACATGTCAAGTTGACACAAGCATGTTAAGCCTTGTGTCTATGCTCAGAATATTAAAATGCCTAATTAAAGGTCAATACAACTTAGACATGATCGTATCTAAAGACCATGTATCTCTTGCTAAACACTTAGAATAGGACATGCCCAATATAACCTTAAACACAACTATGTCTAAAGGTCGTGTAACTCTTAGTGAAAATTTACATTCTTTGGATGTTTTGAAACAACCTTAACATGATTGTGTCTATTGGTCATGTAACTCTTAGCAAAGATTAAATCCAAAATTTTATTAGACACGACCAAAACATGAGCATGTCAAGAGGTCGTATAACTCTTGGTAAAAAAAAAAATTATATAATTGATCATGACATAACTTTAACATGCCCATGTCTAACGATCATGTTACATATGAGAATGGCATATATTTGACATGCCCTTGACACCATCGTGTTTAGTGGTCATGTTAAACTTGCAAAAAAAAAAGGTTTTCTTTTTATGTAAGTGTAAAAAAATTTAGAAAAATCTAATTAAATTACAATAAACTAAGGAAAACTTAATTGAAAAATTAAACTTAGGTTGCCTCCCAAGAAGCACTTTTGTTTAATGTCGTTAGCTTGACTTACTTTCTTATTTACAAATCTAGAATAAGGTTGAGATGAAACTCCTTCTTGGCATTTGATACAAATTTTTCTCCTCTAAAGTAGAGCTTTAATCTTTGATCATTTACCTTAAATGTACCTTTCTTTAGATGTGTAATTTTGACGGTTTCATACGGAAACATACGAGTGACCATGAATGGCCTAAACCATAAAGATTTCAATTTTCTTAGAAACAACCTTAGACGTGAGTTGTATAGCAAAACATAATCACCTTCTTTATATTGCCTCCCTTACTTGATCTTTTAGTCATGATATGCTTTAGCCCTCTCCTTATAAAGCTAAGAGTTTTCATATGCCATGATACGCCATTAATCAAGCTCATTCAACTATAGTTTCTTATGAGTACTTGTACACTCATGATTCAAATTAGCTAATTTAGTATTCAAAAAGCCTTATGTTCAATTTTTACAAGTAAGTAGCAAGCTTTCCCATAAACAAGTCTATAGGGAGTAGTTCCTATTAGTGTTTTATAAGCCATCCTATATGCCCATAGGGCATCATCTAGCTTATTGAACCAATCTTTCCTATGGTGTTCCATGGTCTTTTCTAGGATTTGCTTAAGATCTTGATTGGCAACTTCCACTTGACTACTTGTTTACGATTGATATGGGATATCTAACCTACGGTTGTCATCATAACATTTAAACACTTTTTTTAGCTACACATTACAAAAATGTGTCCTCCTATCACTAATAATTGATCTTGGTGCACCAAATCAAGAAAATAAACTTTTAAGAATCCTCTTTACTACCTTAGCATCATTAGTCAACAAAGCTTGAACCTTAACCCATTTTGATACATAATCAATAGCTACTAAAATATATTTATTTCCATTGGAGTTTAGAAATGGGCCCATGAAGTCTACCCCTCGAATACTAAATACTTCACATACCAAGATAGGGTTTTGTGGCATCTTATCCCTTCAAGATATATTCTCTGTACGTTGACATTTATCACATAATTCTATGTACCTATGTGCATCCTCGAAGAGTGTAGGCCAATAGAATTCCAACTAGGACTTTATGGACATCCTATTAGCAGTATGACGTCCTCTAGTTAGTCTGGAGTAACAATGGCTTAGAATTTGCCATCCTTCTTCATAAGATACACATTAGTGTATGACTTGGTCAGCATTAAACTTAAATAAAGAGGAATCCACCTAGAAGAAATACTTCACATCAATAAATAATTTCTTCTTTTGTTGATGTGATAGTTCCTTTGGTAAAATGTTAGCCACAATATTATTTGCAATATCCACAAACCATGGAGTTTCTCATTCCCTCACCTGGGTTATTGCATAAAGTTGTTCTTTTAGGAACTCATCATTGATTTCATGTTTGTTTAACTTCTCCAGGTTAGGATATTCCAGTCTTAATAAATGGTTTGCCACTAAATTCTCAACTCCCTTTTTTATTTGTAATCTATAAATGGAATTCTTATAATAGTAGAATCCATCTAATAAGTCGTGGTTTACATCTATTCTTGGTAGTAAATACCTCAAAGCAAAATGGTCAATGTATACAATAACTTTTGACAAAATCAAGTAAGAGTAGAATTTATCAAATACAAAAACTACTACTAAGATCTCTTTTTTAGTAGTTGCATAATTCTCCTGTGCATTTGTAAGAGTCTTGTTGGCATAATAAATTGGTTAAAAGTGCTTATCCTTTTGTTATCCTAATACTGCTCCCACTGTAAAGTCACTCACATCGCACATTAACTCAAATGGTAAGTTCCAATCGAGTGGAACCATAATGAGAGCATTTGTGAGTTTGTCCTTTAATAGATTAAAGGCATCAATGTAATCCTATGAAAATGTAAAAGACACATCTTTCTCCAATAATTTGGTTAAAGGTCTAGCTATTTTAGAAAAATCCTTCATAAATCACCCATAGAACCTTGCATGTCCTAAAAAGCTCCTTACCGCCTTAACCAAAGTTGGGGGTAAAAGTTTTGCAATAGTGTCAATCTTAGTATTATCTACTTCAATACCCCTTCACAGGATTTTATGTCCTAGGACAATCCTTTCCTATACTATAAAATGGTACTTTTCCTAATTCAGTACTAAGTTAGTTTCTTCACACTTGCATAACACTTTCTCCATATTAGTCAAACAAATGTTGAAATCATGACCAAAAAATGAGAAATCATTCATAAAAACTTCCATTACATCCTCTATGTAATCTTCAAAAATGGCCATCATGCACCTCTGAAACATTAGTGGTGCATTACAAAGTCTAAAGGGAATTCACCTATAGGCAAAGGTGCCATGCGAACATGTGAATGATGTCTTCTCTTAATCTTTTGATGCAATAGGTATTTGGAAATAGCTAAATAAGCCATCAAGAAAATAATAATACATATGCCTTGCTAAAAGCTCTAACATTTGATCAATGAAAGGTAAGAGGAAGTGATCTTTGCGTGCAATAACATTTAACTTGCTATAGTTGATGCACACCCTCTAACCTGTGATCATGTGCACAGGGATCAATTCATTTTTGCAATTTAGAGCTACTATCATCCCTCCTTTCTTAGGTACTACCTACATAGGACTAACCCATGAGCTATTAGAAATGTGATAAATCACACCTGCATCTAGCAACTTAATCACTTCAACTTTGACCACTTCTTTCATATTAGGATTTAGTCTTCTTTGAGTTTGCACCACTAGTTTGTAAATCTCTTCCATTAATATTCTATGAGTGAAAAATGAAGGATTAGTCCCTTTTATGTCTAATATATTCCATGTAATGGCCTTTTTATGCTTCTAAACACCCTTAACAACTTCTCTTTTTAGTTTGTACTTAAGTTAGAATATATGATTACTGGTAGTTTAAAATCCTTCTTTGAAAAGACAGACTCCAAGTAATCAGAAAGCTTCATCAATTCCACTATTTATGGGCCTTCAATGGAAGGTCTTAGCTTTGGTTCCTTCTTTATGTTAAGTTGCTCGAACCCTTTCTTCCCATCAATGGAATTGTTAACTATTAATTAAGTTGCACTTTCAACACATTTAAGGCTTTCTACTTCCTCTAATCCCTTTTTAAGCAGCACTCTAGAAGGTCCTTCGATAATATTTCCTATGCAAAATCAATAACAAAGAGTTTAGTAATATCTAAATGATAATAGGTATCATCATGATCAACAGACTTTCTCATAGCTTCAGGAATTTTAAAAATTATTTCTTCATCTCCTATCTTTAATATAAGCCTACCATTGATGACATATGTTATAGCCCTAGTTGTAGAGAAGAATGGTCTACCAAAGATAACAAAACCCACTCGAATAGATTAATACTTGCTCTTAAATCTACTAGAGCTTTATCAATTACTAAGTTACCAAGTATAGAAGGAATAGTAAAACTTAATCCTTTAGTTTTCTAGGTAGCTTGTTTTGTAGAATTACTAAATAGTCCTCACTCAACGTGACAGTTGAGAGCTCCTCTAAATTCCTCTTGTTGGATAATAGATACTTTAGGAACTTTGCATATTTTAGCATCCATTAACATAAGGTAAGTTGATATGTAATTACTTAAACAAATCGAGAAACTTACTAAATTGCTCATCAAAGTGGTCTTTCTTCAAACGCTAAAGGTAGCATATGGACTATCTGTATTCTTGTATGATAGCTCCCCACTTTCTTTTTCCTTATCCTTCTCATCATTCCTAGTTGACCATTTTATAGCTTTATGTTCAATCTACAACTCCCTTCCACTTTAAAGAGTCACTATTCTCAAATTCTCCTTTGGATTGGCCTTGGTGTTTCTTAGCATGTCCCTTATTACCTCTCAACCATCATCTTCACAAGTTTTCTTACTTAATTTCCCAAATTATGAATGGAAGCTTCTTGGTTCCTTAGAGAAGTTTCAATGTTCTTCAATCTAACTTCGTTAGTTTGAATATATGTAGTTAAAAGTTCTCTAAACCCGATTTCTTCTCTTATGGTGGGGGTTGCTAAAATCTTAAGGAAGGTAAGTTCATCCTCTGTTGGTTTTTATTCTAGTTACTCTAAGATAAATTCAGATGATTTCTCCATCTTAGATTGTAGGTGTGACTATAAGGGCTCTTTTGTGTCGTAGAGGGATTTCATAAATAGTCTACCTATTCCTACTAATCCTTTACCTTAACTTCTCCTAAGTTGCATTTGGAATTGATGAAAAGTACATCCAACTTTCTACTAGTGGCATCCACCTTATTAACCAATTTTTCACCACATCTAATTTATAGATGACCGTTGCTTTGTTCCTCACTCTTGCACCTTGTCATTGAGATTTGTTCATAGCCTTGTCTTCAATCAAGGATTAAACCTCTTTAGGTGTTTTAACGTTTAACGTCCCCTCAACAACAACATCTATCATTTACCTGATTGATATATTCAAACAATTGTAGAAAGTTTGAACCTGCATCCAAAGGGCTAAGCCATGATGTAGGTATCTCTTCACTAGCTCCTTATATCTCTCTTAAGTGTCATACAAGGTCTTGGCCTCTAATTGAGTATAGGATGATATGTCCTTGGTAGTTTCAACAAATGGAAAGTATTTTCCTATAACGTTTTTAGCTATATCATCCTAAGTAGTGATAGATCCCCTTGGAAGTGAATTTAGCCATTATTTTGCTCGACCTCTTAGCGAGAAGGAAAAGAGTTTCAATTTGATCGCATCGTTTGACACCCCATTGATCTTAAAGGTGTTGCAAATTTCTAGGAAGTTAGATATATGAGCATTAGGATCTTTATCTTGCAATCCATTAAACTGGATGAATTGTTGCACCATTAGGAAGTTGTATAATATGAGGTTGAATTTGAAAGTTGTCAGTAGAAACAAGTGGCCTGATGATACTCAAGTTGACTTTGACTAAAGAGAGTTTAGAGTAATTAAACATAGTTCATTGTTGGTTTTGGTTTTCATCGCTTATGATTTTCAACTCATCCTCTTCCTCTTCTACTTTAATTATAAGAGAAGACCTTTGATTTAGTTCCTCTACTGTTTGTTGAACTATTTTCCATAAATGCTTGGCTATCCTTTCAATTTTTCGATAAAAAATTAGTGCATCTAATGAAGTATTTCTAGTCATGCACTACTAAACATTATATAAAAGAAACTAAAAAAAAAAGAAATAGAAAAAGAAATAGTTAAATTAACAAAGTGATTAGTGTTCTTAATATTGAAATCCCTAGCAATGCACCAAAAACTTAATAAAAGGTAAGTATACCTATTAAATTTTGTAAGAAAGTGTATTAAATACAGATATCATCCCACAAGGATTATGAATACTAATACTAACCTATACCCTATTATCTAACCAATAAATTATAGAAATACATTGATCTAAAACCTATAATTGATTATTAACTAATGAACCAAGATTTTATTAAAAGACAAAAAAGTACAGCAAATTAGAATTAACTTCAAGATCTTAAAACTAATATCTAGACTTTGCTTCCCTTATGAATTATTATGTGATATTAACAAAAAAAATTTAACTCTTTCTTAAATTTCATTAACTGGGAAAATTTCTAATTTAGTTTAATAACTTTCTCAAGCTTATTAACTCTAACCATAAAATTACCTATTTGAATCTCTTCATAATAGCATAATTCAAAGACCACATTAAAAACAATAAATTCCCGTAACCAATTTAATTAAATATGAAAGAATGATGCAACTTATCTATAAGATTACATTAAATCTCTTCAAACATGTTAGAACTAATTACATATCAAATTTCTCAATCCTAATGTGTAATATCAAATAAATAAAATAATACTCTAAAAATATTAATCTAATTAAAATCAAGAAATATAAGAATTCATTTAATAATAGAAATTCCAGTCACACAATAAACCTAGGATCCACAAATCTAGATACTAATGAAATTTAAACACTAATCATGTTGAAAACATAATTCTTCAATTATGTATAAACATTCATCATCAAGAAAATCAATTAAAACTTAGAAAACCCCTAATATCTTGAAGTATAAAAAGATAGTTTTCTAGTCTCTCTAAAAACCTTCGAACAAATAAGATATAACTGCTCCCCCTTTTTAGGTTATGTCAAATTCGTCAATCAAAATCTTGTAAAATTGGATGTTGTAGCAGACATAGCCTAGACACGATCGTGCTTGGAAGTCGTGTCTAAATCATGCTTTAAAGTTAATCATCTCTAAGAGATGCACAACTAACGAACATGGTTATATTTAGGTCATATCTAGCTTCAAAACTTCATAACTTCTTCTATTTAGCTTCGAATTGAGTAAAATTGGATTCTTTTTCTTTCTTTTTTATTCAATTATTCATCAAAGTCCTAAAATTAAAATATTACTTAATCAAAATTCAAATTCTTCAAATACATGCTAAAGTCAAGGGAAAAACACATTAAATCTCACTTAATATAACCACATATAGTACAAATTTATTGCCCTCCATTGCTTGGGCTAAGAAATCACGAACTACATATCTACTCTAAATTCCAATCACCCTAGGCTTTCCCTTTTGGGATAATCTTAAAAGTCTATATATTCGTGCTATATTAAAATAAGCTTAAAAATACATATACATATATGCCCATGTAAGGTGCGGTCATGAATGGCCAGCAAGCTCATCCACCTCTAAGCAATGAATCCCTAGGTTTAATCATAATCAGAGGGTGACATTTCTCGATTTCAAGTAGTTCCCAAAAGGTTGAGACAAGCTTGCACCTAAAGTACACCTCCATGCAGCCTGTTTTTACCACTACGTAATGCCAACTACCTTCTTACATGCGAAACTATGTAATGCATGATCCATTTTATTAAGATTAGATATTGTTAGATTCACTTATTAGGCGACTAACCAAATTAGCACGAACACTTGTACTATTGTCATAATACAAGATAACTACTGAAATCCTCTGTCCAACAGCTAAGCTAGCTCCCGATGAGCCATTACCTCTCTCCATCTCCTACTTAGGTGAATAGGCACCAATCAATCCAACATTGGAGGGTGTCCTGCTTGGTCTTCACTCAAACTCTAGTCAATCTTTAAAATCATCCAGGTCATCTAATGGGAATTAAATCACATCCATTATAAATTCCTTTCATGGAAGAATCAAATCACTAGAATCGGCAATGGACACATTTAGGCCTGTAGCTTACCCATTTAGGCTGACCCTCAAAGCCAATGGTGTAGAAGATAAGCCGGCCATCAAGGCTGGCGATGTAAGTCTTAAGGCTAGCAGCCTTTCCCTCCCTAAAGCCAACAGCCTTCCTTTCCTAAAGCCAGTAGCTTACTTCCTTTAGCTAGTAGAGTTTATGCAATTTTGAGTTTTTTTTTCTTCATTCCTATAAATACCTTTGTAATGTAAGAGTTAGGAGACTTTTGGTATTTTGAGAATTTTACAAATTAGAGTTTTACTTCGTATACTTTTATCAATCCTATAGATTATAGCGAGTGACGGTATTGGGCTTGTTGTTCGTCATATCAAAAAATCTATGATAGGACTACTCTCTTACTGGTGCATCATATTTGGTAAGGGTTTAAGGCTTATCTTGTGTTATTGTTCTTAATTTGATTATCTGAATTTGTTTATTGTGGTATGTCGCCTTGGATTTGGAATTACTTGATTCTATTCTAGAATTAGGCACATCATTTTTTTGGTATCAAAGCATTCGGTTAGGATTGAATGTGGGTTGTTAATTAGGTTATGTTGTTGTCGTTGTGTGATTGAATTAGGGTTAATTGTTGTTTTTTATGTGTATTGAAATTAGGGTTTATATTGTCTATTTGTCCTAAGTTTAATTGAAATTAAATTGGAGATTAATCGAAGGTTGAAATTGGGATTATGTCAATTGGGGATTATTGTGGTGTATGATTGTGCCTTGTGAATTCTTGTATTGAGATTGCAATTTCTGTTAAGCATGTTGAACAATAGTGTTAATGGAGGAATTGGGAATGAGGCTAACAGTCAAGTTGGAGGAGGAGGTTAGGGACATTGTGCTGTAGGTGAAAAAAGAACTTTGGAAGAATATTTATTGGACTTGACTACTATTGTTGCTAATCTAGCAACATGGGTCAATTAGATGACATTGCCTTAACCACAAATGGAAAATACATAGGCATCCCCACCTCAAGTAGCCCTTAATAATGTATGTAGGGAAGGAGCACTACGAGGAAATAGGGACAAGCGAATGGGAGGAGATCATCATGCTTATCAGGAGGAAAGGGATGATAACTTTAAAGATGAGATTTATCTTAATTGTGAGTTCAGGCTGCCTAGGGGTTTAAAATATGTAAAATTGCAGATACCCTCATTTGCTGGAAGGGGATCTACAAAATAATATCTTAATTGGGAAGATAAAGTGGAAGGACTCTTTGAATATTATGAGATTAATGACCATACTCGAGTTTGTCTAGCAGCAGTCGAGTTTACAGGTTATGCCACCTTATGGTGGAAGAACCTTGTAACTAATAGGAGGAGAGATGGTGATGTTGAGATTTATACTTAGCACGAGATGAAAAGAGTTCTGAGGAGGAGGTTTGTTTTAGAACATTACAAGCATGAACTATTTATGCACCTCCAAACCTTGAGATAGGGATGTAAGACTGTGGACAAATATGTCTAAGAATTTGAAGCGCTAATGATTCGATGTGAAACCATTGAACATCCTAAATAGACTATGGCAAAATTTGTGTTTGGTTTGAAATATGAGATCGCCTATATAGTGGAACTGCAGCGATATGACACCTTAATGAGGCAATTTAGTTGGCTTTAAAAGTTGAGAGACAGAGGCGTTCTAATTTATACGAAGTAGTGAGTAACAAGTATAGATCCTCTACTAAGCTATATGGGTCAGATAGTAAACTAGTTGACAAAGAGGAGATTGATAAGATTGTAGAAGAGAATGCAACCATTATTGATGTTGGAAGGGAGAAAGAATTTTTTGGAAAGGGGAAAGTAGTTACTAGGGTAGACATTAGGTAAATAATGCCTAGGTCATCAAGTGGGAAGAATCGTCAAATCCAATGTTTCAAATTTATAGGCTTTAGACACATGGTTACTCGATGTCCTAACAAAAGGGTGATGACTACTATGGAAGTGGAGAGTAAGGATGGCGACGAAGAGATACATGAGCTAACAGATTTATTAGCAGTTCTAAAGGAGTATTATGAGGATCCAAATGTTGAGGCACATGAAGATAAGGCAAATGATCAATATCTGGCTATTAACATGTTGCGTAGGGTAATGACTACATCTCTAGATATTATGGTTGTATAGAGGGAAAACTTATTCCATATTCCTTGTAGGGTTCAAGGTAATCTTTGTGCCCTTCTTATTGATGGTGGTAGTTGCACCAATGTAGTAGTCGTTACATTAGTAAATAGATTGAAACTAGTCACTACCCCACATCCTAAGTCCTATAGATTGCACTAGTTGAGTGAACAAGATAGTCTACATGTTACTGAGAGGGCTAAGGTTCCAATCAGCATAGGGGAAAAGTACTAGGATGAAATTATTTGTGATGTTCTTCCTATGTGCACATCACATATACTGCTTGGTAGAACTTAGTTATTTGATAGGAGAGTGTTGCATGATGGGCTTAGGAACACCTATGTGTTTCAAAAAGATGGTGAATGGGTTGTTTTGAATCCTATGACACCAACTAAGGTGTATGAAGCCTAGGAACAGATCAATAAAACCACTGGAAAGAAGTCATTATTAATGGGGCGGAAGGAACTGCAAGATAACTTGAGTAGAGTGAAATAGTCACAAGAAATTTAGAAGCTTCATCAAAAGACTTCTAAGCATCTTAAGAAGACTTAAGGGTAGCCACGACTTCAGGGCAACAAACATATGTAAACTGAGGTTTTCAGTCTAAGTAACTTTCAGACATTTTCATATAAAATAGAAGAATCATCATATTTGACGAAAAATCTTCCATAGGTCCAAGGAGATGATGAGAATCAAATCACGTCCATTACAAATTCCTTTGATGGAAGAATCAAATCACAAGAACCGATGGTAGACCCATGGCCAATGACTTACCCCTTTAGGTTGGCCCTCAAAGCTAGCGATGTAGAAGATAGGTCGACCTTAAAGGTCGGCAACTTTCTTCCTTTAGCCAGTTGGTTTATGTAATTTCAAGTTTGTTTTCTTCATTCCTATAAATACCTTTGTAATGCAAGAGTTAGGAGATTTTTTGCATTTTGAGAATTTTACAAATTGGAGTTTTACTTCATATACTCTTATCAATCTTGTGGATTGTGGCGAGTGACAGTATTGAGCTTATTGTGCGTCATATCAACAAATCCATGCTAAGAATACTCTCTTGCTGGTCCGTTATATCTGCTAAGAGTTTAAGGTTTATCTTGTGCTATTGTTCTTGATTTGATTATCCGAATTGGTTTAATGCAATACATCATCTTGGATTTAGAATTGCTTGATTCTATTCTAGAATTAGGCACATCATCATCCTCACTAAAGTTTAGAAAATCCATCAAGTCTAGTTCACTTGCGAACTTTTCTAAATTAATCATACCCTCAAGTAGGGTCTACATATGTCAACTCATTGACCACATGCATTAATAAGTGTTAAAAGAACCTTGTTTATAATATTTATTGAATATGACTTTTTATGAATTTTGTGTAAATTTATTAAGAAAAAGATACTTAGGTGCTTAATATTTGATTTCAGGAGTTAAAGAGTGCAAATTAAAAATTTTAAAAAGATTCGAGCAAAATCTGGGAAAATATGAGAAAAAGTGATTTTTACATATTCACAACCTTTAGCATCGCCGTACTGATGCCAATGTTACAGAGCAAAAAGTGATCAAAATGTATCGTGAAATTGTGCCCTAACTGCTATACAAGTGGTGCAGAGAGTGGTGCTAAAGTCGAAAATCTACCTAAAGAAGAAACTGTAAGAATTTCAAAATGCACAACCTCGAGCACTGCCATGTTAGAGATCATGCAGAACCTAAAACGGCAAAATTTTTTGTTTTTCTAAAGTACATGGCCCCGAGCACAGGCGTTCACTAGGTTATGCATGCTACCTTATTTCTTATACTATAAATACTTGCTTTATTATGAAAATTAAGGATCTAGATTTATTTTCTCCTTAACCACTCTAAAAACCTTAGGAGAGCCAAATAACACATTTAGAGAGTAAAATTGCTGGGATATCATTGGAAATCAAAGAACGATTATGGGAAATTATTCTTTTCAACATGAATCATTATTACTTCTCTAGAAATTTTGTTATTACTGTAAATTCTATAGAGTAGTAGATTTATATGCCCCGCATCTTATGAAACTCTAAACCATGTGATTGAATTACTTATTGATTAATTTAAAGTTTATGCCTTTATATCTATTCATGTATTTTACTGCTATGTAATTAATTGATATATGTGAACTGATTACATGCATGACTGTTGTTAGATAGAGAGAGGTCTCATCTAATAGGATAGATCTTTATAAATAAAAAGATTGCATATTTTACCTAGAGGTAGGAAGACTTTAATTTTATACATAAAGATTTAATCTTTATTTGGGAATTGAGAGCTTAATGAAATCTTATAAGGCGATAGTGAGAGAGGTCTCCATTGTTTTGTATAAGGTTATTAATTAATTAACTTAAGGGAGTAATTTGTTTAATTAAGAATTCCTGCAGTGTAAAGCATAAATAATTGATTAATCAAAACCTCATTATAAGAAAGTTAAGGTTTAGTGTGGATCAAGATAAAGGGTATATCTTTATGATTGAATTCATTTATTACAGTGATTATAATTAACTTTAGGATTATTAGATTAGCTCATTAGTAATATAAATTATTAATCTCACATTAAAATTTAACTAAATAGCATAAAAACGACAATATTAGTACTTGTTTCTAATATCCTTAAGGATAACACCCATTACGATCTATACTACATTAGAAAGGTGCACTTGCCTAGCTAAGTCATTAGATTTCTTTGCATTTATAAATTTATAATTTGATGTGATCAAATAACAACCTATCAAGCATCACTAGAGCATCCAAAAAATATGGTGGTAAAGTAATAACATCAACTCGTGCTCCATCTCCTTGCTCTTATATTAGCTCCCAATCCATTGGGATTATGAGAATTGTAATATTGTCCTCAAACTAGCTTGAGAAAATATCAAAATTCCTATCCTGCTACTCTACTAGCACCAACTCATGTGCCTCTCCCTAAATCTCCCTTGAAATTGCCTTTATCTATGTCTCCTCAAGTATTACCTCCTCTTCCCCTATATTTGGAAGGGATGGGAACATCAACCAATTCTCTATAGAACCCCATAACTCATGGGTAGCCCTAGCTAACTCCTTGGTCTCCAACCTCAAATGATCACTCCCCTTGTCCCTCACATATATTAAACCTAACCCGACTCGAGTCCACTTAGTGAAGTCAAGAAAGCCAAGTCTACCCGAATCAACCACTACAAATGCCACCTCATCACTATCTCCAACTTACTCTATCTCTCATGCCCACCTCTCCATCATCACATAGATCACCTTAGCCTTTATATATAAACCTTCCTAAGTCCATTAAGTTTGTAGATAAATGGGAGTCCAAAATTGTCCAAGTCCATCTCTCTACCACATCATACTCGAAAACAGCATTTGTAACCTCCCCAAAAGTGCCATGTCCTCGTAGATCAGCCTTAACCTATGCTAGTACTCCATAAGGATCTCCCCCTCTCTAATTCTAAAGGAGATCCATCTATCACATGCCTCGTCTAGGCTAATCTATAGTGCAAATGAAGTACATTTAGAATATATGCATCAAATAAGTAAATAAACATAATTACATACACCTTATCTCGGTTCTACGCACACTTTTTCTCACTTCAGGTTAGTTTCTCTTAAGGTTCCTAAGTTCAAGTTTTAATTTATTCATCCATGCTCTAATACTACCTAGAACTATCACACCTTGAGGGGTACCTTAAACAAACAGCCCGCCGTACACTATATGGAAATCCAAGAATAACCCCGTTGTTATTTAAGGATTTGCCTTACATTATAGAAGGTGTACTCGAATCCAATTACCCAAATAAGACTTAGGATTTCCAAGTAATACAAAGATAAAATAATTAAACATAACATGGTGAGCATAATAACATTAAGGGACTAAAGTCCCTTCAAATATCCATGAGGTACTACTATTATCCAATTTTATAATAACTACTGAAGCAATCTAAGTCTTTACTATAACATAAGTACAACTACGACATAAATTAAAGTCCAATATATGTATATATATTGGTGATCACTTTACTCACTCCTTATCCTTCACACATCCCATTATGTCGCATACTGACCTCTATCATGTATCTACTAAGCTCAAGCCAAATAGGCTCTTGCAACAACAAAACACTATAGAGGTGTAAGCTACGATAACTTAGTGAGAAAACTCTTATACTACACTGACAAGCAATTACACACAAGTTTAATCAAATAAACATATGAATGCATGATCATGCATACGAATGCAATAGTATATACGGTTATCCGAAAGCCACATACAACATAGATTTATTGCCCTCCATTGCTTGAGTTGAGAAATCATGAACTATATATCGACTCCAGGTTCTAACCATCCTAAGCTTTCCCTTTTGAAGATAGTCACAAAAGTCTATATATTTGTACTATATTAAAATAAACTTAAAAATTTGCATACATATATACTCGTGCAGGGTGTGCTCATAAATTGCCAACAAGCTCATTCACCCCTAAGCGATGAATACTCGAACTTGGTTTCAATCAAATGGCAGCATTTACCAGATACATGTAGTTCCCAAAGATCAAGATGAGGTTATGCATGAAGTATACCTCCATGCAACCTCTCTATACTACAACATGATGCCAACAACCTTCTTATATATAGAAATATGCAATACATGATCCATTTTATTTAGGTTGGATATCATTACATTCACTTATTAGGTGACCAACCAAAATTTCACAAACACTTGTACTATTCTTAGTCTAAATGCAAGGGAAACCAAATATCAGTTAGTCAAATATGATTTAAGGTAATTTGGCAACCATAAACATGTCAACCATACACAAGTAGGTTTCTTAACCCCTACACACATATTTAATTTCATCAGCATCAATTTTATACACATACATCAGTGCACTAAATTACAAACACAAAATAAGCACAATAGTCATCGGATCACTCACCTAGTCATGTTGCTACTAGTAGTAATAATTTGAGGGTAGCTTGGTCTTAAAATCAATGTCACTTAATAGAGTAAATAGTAATTCTATAAGTTCAAATAGGATATCAATTCCAATTGGTTAAAGTAAATTTGTTAGTCATATTAGTTTAAGTAGTTTTAGTGTTTTAGTCATAACTTTTTCTTCTTAATTCCATTTTTCGTGTACTTATAGTCGTTTCAAAGGTTTGTGTGTATATAATACCTAAAAATTTTATTTATTTATTTATTAAGATTTATGTTGTCACAAGAAACAAAGGATGAGGATGGGAAATTTATAAAAATTTGAAGGGCAATTTAGACATGTCACAATTAAAGTATAAATACTCCAAATTGACTAAGAGAGCCTCATTTGTCATTTTGAGTAATGAAACGGAATCCGCAAAGGATAGACGCTCCCTACAAGAAACCCTAGGATGACAAAAGGAAAAATGAGCGAATCAATTCCAAGAATGCAAAGTAAGGATCTTTATATGAATTTCAATTGAGGATTAATGGAATTTAGAGTTTATAGGTGTTGTTTGTTCATACAGGACACGAAGTCTGAGAAAAGATGATAGTAGAATGGGAATCAATGGTTCAAGGATATGATATGTGTAATTTTGATGTAAGTGTGAAAATCCTTGTAATTTAGATACATTTACATGTTTTAGAGATATAATTGAGATTAGGAATATAGAGCATTGGATTTAGGAAATTTTGAAATAAAAGAAATAGGGTTCGTAGACATTATCAAAGGTAACATGACCTACCAACACGGTCATGTTTCGATCGTGTTGAATTTGAAAGGTACACTGAGAGATATACGACCTCCCAACACGGTTGTGTTTTGACTGTGCGGAGTTAAGGGTAACACGATCGTGTTTAGACCATGTTGAGTATGAAAGTTGCACCGAGAGATACATGGCCTCTTAACACAATCGTATTTCAACCATAATGAGCCAAAGGCAACATGACCTCCTAACACGGTCATGTTTAAACCATATTAAATGAAGAAGAACACGACCTCCTAACACAGTTGTGTTCCAACCATGTTGAAACCAAGTTTTACACCAAAAGATACATGACCCCTAATATGGTCATGCTCTCGCCATGTTAAGTAACACAGTTCCCAACATGGCCGTGTTGAATAAAGTATAAAGTGATTATATATTCATTTAACTTCAAATTAAATTAATTTCTACATAACTTAGATAGTTAGTAAGACCTTAAAGAAATTAAAGGAATAGGATTAAGAAAGTTAATAATTAATATTAATCTTAGATTAAGTGCTAGGAAAAGCTTATTGTTTATACAGATTTCCATTTAAATTAAGTCCAAAATCAGGAAGTGCTTAAGGCTAAGATTTAAGGTACGTGTAACTTACATGTTTTTGTGTGCTTGTTTAAGTCAGTCTATGTTTGGAACTTAATTTAATTGATGAATTGATTTAAGTGATTATGTTATATGATGTATGTGCTTGGCTCGGCCTAAGGGCTCATAGTAGCAAACCCCTAGGGAGCACCCTAATGATCCTTGTGTGATGTTGTCCCTAGTGGATTCGTGCTTAGAAATGATCTAGACTAAATGTTAGTTAAGAGGTTAAGTAGACATGGGTATGGGGCCGATAGTAGTAGTTCCCATCACCAGGTTTAAGTGTACATAGGTGTGGGGCCTGTAATGGCAGTTCCCATCACCAAGTTTAAGGCTTAAGTGGACATTAGTGTGAGGTTGTAGTGGCAATTCCCATTACTAAGTTTAAGTGTACATGAGTGTGGGGCCTAAAGTGGTAGTTCCCATCACTAAATTTAAGGATTAAGTAATCATGTGTATGGGGCCTATACTAGCAGTTCCCATCACCAAATCATGTTCCAATGTGCTAACTGTGTTAAGGGAGTCATGAGTACCCTGTTGATGTTTATAGACCTAAATGCATTAAGGAAATTGTTGTTTGTGTTTAAGTACTGCATAACATATGTGACACTTGTTAAGGTTTGTTCATGCGTGTGTGTTTGTGTTATACGTATTGGGCAATAGCTCACTCTTCAATGATGTGCCTTACAATGTGATTGTAAGAACACCAAACTAATTCTACAAGATTGCGTGATATCAACAATCAAATGAACCCTAATTATGTGAATTCAATTGACTATAATGCCAAATTATAATGAGGATCACTTGCAATTGTAATATATGTAAAGGATTACACAAAGATGAATCGAATTCTAATCAAATTGTAATTGAATTCAAATCTAAAAATTTAGATCCTTAAAACACATGAAACAAGAACAAAATAACACAACCAATTACAACTAAATATATCACACCAGAAATAATTGGAAGCAACTTAAGAAGAATTGATGTTACTCACAATAATCCTTAAGTCAACTCGCTACAATTTCAAGAATGAAATTGATAAAAGTTGATGCATGAAAGGGCTAGCTTTCCATGACACAAAATTTCACCTTTATGATAAGTGTTGGTTCAATTGATGTTTAAAATGGTAATTTAGGACCACATGAGAGTTATGGATCATAAAGGTTTAATCTTTTAAGGTTTAAACTTGTTTCAATAGAATTAATAAAGAATTCTAGCCTTACACATTAATGGAATGGTATACTTAGACATACTAAAATTGGCTTAGATAAAAATGTATCATGAGCAAACAACTTGAAGTTATAATAATATAATTAAGTAGTTGAAACATAGATAGAATCACAAAAAGTTAAGATTTACTTTTTTATGACTAAGATTGGTTAAATCTATAGTCAGCCTTAAAAACACAATGCTTATGAGTCAGTCCTCTAACATCTATGGATGTGATCACACAATCAAGCACATAATGCTTCATTAGATTAATTTTAACAACTAAATCATCAATTAATGAAATAGGTTAAAATGAGTAATAATAAACATAACTAATACACCTAGTGGGCCTTACATATTCTAAACATATTAGGTCTACTTTTCTTAAAGGTTCATAACCTAAATAAGCCTAAGTTAAGATAAGCTTTAAGCCTTCTAGCTGTGATCTAATTAATCAAAAGGTTTAAACACTACGGACTTAATAATCAAAACATTAATGTATACTACATGTAGAATAAAAGTTTTTGTTTATGAATAACAATTACTAGTTGGTTTCCACTTTTTCAATTATAATAAATGAAACTCACTATGGTGTTGGATTTTTTGGGGCCTTGGTTAGGGGATTCCTTTCTTCAAGTACATAATTGCTGTTGGTTGTGCTAGGTGTTTTGATCCAATAGGCAACACCCTTAGACTAGATTAGGTTTATGGACTTATACCCTAAAAGGATACAGTACTTAGGTGCTTATGCCATCGATGATGCCTTAGTGGGTAACTAATAGGCAATATTGTGTCGATATAATGGACATTAGAGTGAAGAAAAGTTATAAAAAGTGTAATGACTAGAGTGGAACACTATACTTTATAGATGGACTACAAAGGTGACGTCTAAATAATGAAAATGAATCTTAAACAAGGCGACTCTTTTGTTTTTGTTTTGGGCATTAAATTGTTCCCGTTAACCCCCATTAGCTAATGTATTGGTATTGGACCCTGTTTACCCCATCGTGTTGTTTGGAGTCATGAGTGCTCATTTGTTGCTTGTATACATCTTGTTAATTAACCCCCATAATTTAATGAATTGCTTGTTACATAGTTATAGTATTATATGTCATGTAGAATGTGTTTGTGTCACTATTGTACAAAACTTTGTTGTGCTCACTCCTTATATCTCTTTTTAAGTATTGATGATGTGCATGATGATTTTGCTTATGACCTTATGGGATATAGGTATGAGGAGGAGGATTAGGTAATTGAAAGTGACTTAGGTGATGACACTTAGATTTAGATAACTTTGGCCATTAGAGCTATTGTGGTCATACTTTATATAGACTCTTGTAATGAGCTTTTATGGTCTGCTTTTATGTTTTGAACTTGCATGCCCTGGCCTTCTAATTATGGATGAGTAAACTTTTAACTCTTTTTACTTGATGGGCCTACAAATGGGCATAAGCACTTTACCTTTTTTTAGGTCTAAGAGCCCCGTTGTTGATGATGGCCATTATGGCTAAGTTTTTGCTTATGCTGTATATACATATGATATGATGTTTCAAAATAGGTTTTATAAGATCTTTTCAACTCTTGGATGTTCCAAAAATAGGCAAAACTCCATCGATTTTTTTTTTAAATTTGGATTAGAAAAAAATTTTCAAATCTTAAACATGTGATTTCATAAACTTAAAAACATGGTAGAAACTCACATAACAATCTCACCCTTGCATAATCTACTTAAGTAGACTATGCGGCGAATTGTCAACACCTGAGCGATTTTAGGAGCATCATAGCAACATTAGGTTATATAGTAACAGCAATAATTGTAGGAATGATTGTGTAAAAATGTTCAACAAATGGTTGAGAGCTCTAGTGTTCTCTTGCATTGCTCAAAACATGAGTGAAACTTTAAAAGGAGCTCTCTTGTGCTACAACTAGAGTAGTGTTATCCTCTTATATCAAAGAATTCTACTCAATAAGATCAAAATTGGTTTCTTGCTCTTTAGGGGTACTATCAACTTGACCACTTCTCTTTTTACAAATGCCACTGAAATAAGTTCTTCTCTCGCTAGTAGAGTTGCCAAAAATGTAAGTGGTTGATGTTCATAGAGGTTAATAACGTGTCTACTGTGTGCTATAGTGCTTTAAATTGCCCTGGAGAAGTTTCAAATTGATGAAATGTGGAGGGATGTGATGAAAAAGAGGTGATAAGAAGAGGAGCATGCAATCTCAATAGCTTGCTAGTACTTATGATAAGTGAAGGAGTTTAAATCATCAACTTCATTATTCTTGAGCAAAAGCTATCCAAGTGTGTGATCTTGATAGCAAAACTTTAATAGCACAATCATTTGTGTAATCTTTTGAATTTTCTAATCGTGTCAAATGTGAAGAAGTTATTGAGTATCCATAGTTTAGCCATTAACGATATTTGTTGGATTTCATTGGTAATTATTGACCATTTCATCCCCTTGATGAATCCCTCCATGGTCTCCTATGGATCTAAGCATATAAGAGCTATTCTAAGTGCATGCATCTACTTGAGAAAGGTTAAGAGAGATATACCGATCAAACGATCTCTATTGCAAGTTTAACATGCCAAATTTTTGCAAGTCATCCCAAATCATGGAACTAACTCCCTAGACCTTATGATTTTCCCAAGAAGTCAAGCTTAAGTTGGTCAGCCTAGTCCAAAATTTTGCAAATGTATTTTAGTTCTCTACAACCATTAGGAGATAATGTAACATACCTTAGATTACTTGATATCCCTTCACGGTAATGTTCTTGAAATTCAAGATAAGAATTGAACAGCATTGGGCTTAGTCTCAATTAAAATTAGGCACAACCTTTCTTCTAATTTATGAGGGAAGAATTGAATCCCTTTTACATATTTATTGGGGTGGCGTTTTGACTTGCTAAATGATTCTGCTATTCATAATTCACACTAATAAAACCAGTTTAGAGAAAGCAATGTCACTAGCCCAAGTAGAAGAACCCATTTCTTTGGCCTGAAAGAGACATAAAAGTGCTCCTTTCACGCTTCACAAGCATGCTCATATAAGGCCACCTGCGCTCAATCTCACCACAGCATACGCCTGGTAGCTTTAACTAGCGCTATAACTAAGTGTCCATCGCTTCCTTGGATAATGTTTACACACACACTAAATATTTCATTACAAAATGACGACTTAATTGATGTTGTTTTCTATTAGCTACGACAGGAAGACAATTTTCTTTTGCTAAATTCCAAATATAACTACTACTGTGAGTGTGGGTGGTAATTGCTTGTACGAGTGATTTCTTCTGCTCCGATAAAACAACTAAAATAGCCCCGGAAGATTATATTTATCTATATTATTAAGTAAATACTGCAATTGGACTCCACACCCTCTAAAAGATAATTAATAAAAATTGAATAACTATTAAAACTTTCTTATTTTGTCGAAAATTACTTTTCAACTACTCTTATACCCACAAGTATAAGTTCACATTAACACATTTTGTAGAGGCAACCAAAACCACCCCCCATATCTTTCAAATGCAAATTCAACTCCCATATATCTTATTGTTTTAAGTTTAATTATGCTTGTATCATCCCATGTTTTTTTTTAATTATTATTTTCAAATTATCCTAAACTGAAATAGAGGTTATTTTTATTTCCAAGTGTATACTTCCTTATATTGAATACAGTTTCAAAAAGATTACCTCGTCTCTTGATGGAGGCACAAGAGACAGGGGACACACGGCCGTGCATAGCGACCGTGTATCCAATCCAGAGTTTCACAGAAGTATACACGGTTTCCTTACACGGCCAGAAGACGACCGTGTATCCGTTGCTGAGTTCCACAGAAGTATACACGGCTTCCTTACACAGCTAGGAGACGACCGTGCATCGCGACCGTGTCTTCAATCAAATTTCCACAGAAATATACACGGTCCCCATACACAGCCGTGCATCGTGACCGTGTATTCGATCAAGATTTCAACAGAAGCAAACACGGTTTCCTTGCATGGCTGGGAACATGACCGTGTACCTAGCCAAGAATATTCACAGAGCCATACATGGCTTACATAAACGGCCATGTATGAGACCGTGTATGACGCGTATTTTATTATTTCTTTCACGTGTACGTTTAGATTTTCCCCTTTTAGATATTTTATGGGGCCATATAAATACTCTTTTGTCAGATAGATTAGGGTTACGTTTTATTATACATTAGAATACACTTTGAGAGAGAGTTTTCTCCAATTTCCGGGTTGTGCGCAACCTAATTTGCATCAAAGCGTGTGTCTTTGTTGTAGGAAACCAATCCAATTTCGGATTCATTTCGATTTCGCTTCCGCGCTGCGTCAATTGGTATCAGAGCAAGGTAATTTCCTGCGGAGATGTCGGCTAACGACGGTGTTGACGGCGGTCGTGTTCTTGACGGTGTTCAAGATGCGAGGTTTCAAGGGAACCATCAATGGGTTCCTAGGGCAGAGTTCGACGCAATGTATCAGAAGGTCAAGCGTATGGAACGACGCCTTGATGAACTGATCGAGCGTTTCGATGCTCTGGTGGTAGACCCCAATAGGGTTGGTGGCGCCGGCAGGAATCCACCACGCGCGGTGGAGGAATTCGGTGGACGCGTCATCCGACCTGTTGTTGAGAACAGGTGGGGACGTGTGGAGAGTGAGGAGTCTAGCGAAGAGAGTGATGAGACGTACGAAAGTAGGCCGCGGCGAGGACGTGGTGGAAGAGGCGGTGGTCATCGAATGGCTCCTCATGGAAACTATCCTAGAGAAGGTGATCACAGGAGAAACCGTGGGGGTTATGATCACGGGGATGGCGGAGACTATCGGCTGAAGGTTGATATTCCTTGGTTCGATGGCAGTCTCAACATCGAAGGCTTCCTTGATTGGTTGGTGGAAGTAGACCGGTTCTTCGACTACATGGAAATTCTCGAGGACCGTCGTGTAAGGCTGGTGGCATGCAGGTTGAAGAGTGGTGCTTCGGCATGATGGGAGAGATTGCAAAGTAGGAGGCAGCGGGAAGGAAAGCACCCGATGAGATCATGGTATCGCATGAAGCAGCTGCTGCAACATGACTTCCTCCCACCGGATTACGAGCAGATATTGTTCCAACAATATCGGCGGTGCCGCCAAGGACAACGTTCCGTGCATGAGTATACGGTGGAGTTCATGAGGCTGGCAGAACGGAATGATTTGAGGGAGAGCGAGGGTCAGCAAGTTGCGAGGTATGTAGAAGGGCTGAAATTACAAATCAAAGATAAGATTGGGGTGACGATGGTGAGAACCCTCGTTGAAGCAAAGAACTTAGCTCTCCGAGCCGAGCTTGTGTTGCAGGAGCAAGGGAGTAGATGCGGGGGAGGACGGAAAGGGTATGTAGGCGAAGCTATAGGTCGTGGTAGTCGACCGGTACTTGAGAAAAGTAGGGTTACACCATATAAACCAACTGAGGACATGTCTAGGAGGGAAGAGAAAAGTGAGGGGAAGAAGCCGATGGAGCCGAAAGGAGCTCAAAGGCCGAACAATCCCTATGCCAAACCCATATTGGGCAAGTGTTTCCGATGCAACCAACCGGGTCATCGGTCAAACGAATGCCCAGCGAGGAAGAGCGTCAACATCCTCGATAAGGAAGATGATGAGGAAATTTGCTGTGAGCCCGATGGAGAGGGAGAGTACTATGAGGAAGAAGAAGAAGCAGCGGAGCCATCATATGTAATTCGGCGCATGATGCTCACCCCAAAGCAAGAAGAGTTCACGCAGAGGCACCAATTGTTTTGCACACGATGTACGATCATGGGGAAGCTATTTGAGTTGATAGTAGACAGCGGCAGTTGCGAAAACATCATAGGAAGGGAGGTTGTGACGCAACTGCAGCTGCCCTTTGAGAAGCACCCGAATCCTTATACTATTGGCTGGATTAAGGCCGCAGAGAAAATTGAAGTTAAGGAGAGATGCAGGGTACCTTTCTCAATAGGGAAGTATCGCGATGAAGCATTCTGCGACATTGTAGACATGGATGCTTGCCACATCTTGTTTGGGAGGCCATGGCAGTTTGACGTGGACGTGGACGCGCAACATGCGGGCAAAGAAAATGTCTACCGGTTGGAGAAGGAGGGTGTGAAGTATACCTTATTACCATTGAAGAGGGAAGGACGTGCTAAAGGGAAGAAGGTTGAGAGTCGCTCATTCTTAACTGTCACTCAATCTGAGAAGGAAGTGATGGACGACTTGAAGGAATCGCGAGTGGTACATGCCCTCATCATGAAAGGAGTGACCGAAGGAGGGGAGGAACTTGATAGAGAAGTGCTAGGGGCAGTGAGGGATCTTCTTGAGGAGTTCAAGGAAGTGGTCCCAGACGACCTACCCGAGGGACTACCCCCTTTGAGGAATATTCAACACCAGATAGACCTGATGCCCGGGGCTAGTCTCCCAAACCTCCCGCATTACAGAATGAGTCCCAAGGAAGCCGGGATTCTCCAGGAGAAGGTCCAAGAGCTTTTGGACAAAGGTTTCATCCGGGATAGCCTAAGCCCATGTGCGGTTCCAGCATTGTTAACTCCCAAGAAAGATGGGAGCTGGAGGATGTGTGTTGATAGCCGAGCTATCAACAAGATTACCATAGGGTATAAATTCCCTATACCCCGCATTGAGGATATGTTGGACCGTTTGAGTGGCGCTACTATCTTCTCTAAGATAGATTTGCGGAGTGGATATCACCAGATTCGAATCCATCCTGGAGACGAGTGGAAAACGGCGTTTAAGACCAAAGAGGGGCTGTATGAGTGGCTAGTGATGCCATTCGGGCTGAGTAACGCACCGAGCACCTTCATGAGAGTAATGAACCAGGTATTGAAACCTTTCAATGGTCGTTTTCTTGTTGTGTACTTTGACGATATTCTGATATACAGTAAATCCAAAGAAGAACACTTAGAACATCTAAGGTGTGTGTTGTCTACATTAAAGGCGAATAAGTTGTTCGCTAATCTTAAAAAGTGCACATTTATGTCAAGACGATTGTTGTTCCTGGGGTTTGTGGTTAGTAGTGAGGGAGTGATGGTGGATGACGAGAAGGTAAAAGCAATTAGGGAATGGCCTGTTCCAAGAATCGTAACGGAATTGAGAAGCTTCTTCGGCTTAGCCAGTTTCTACAGAAGGTTCATTAGGCATTTTAGTACTGTTGCTACCCCCTTGACCGAATGCCTAAAGAAGGGAAAGTTCCAATGGGGTGACGAATCTAAATTGAGCTTCATGAACTTGAAGCAGAGATTGTGTAGCGCGCCGGTACTAACTCTACCAGACTTTGAAAAATTGTTCGAAGTGGATTGCAATGCTAGTGGGGTCGGAGTAGGTGCAGTACTATCACAGGAGAAAAGACCAATAGCCTTTTACAGTGAGAAGTTGTGCGAAGCAAGGAGGACTTGGTCTACCTATGATAAGGAATTCTACGCCGTGGTAAGGGCCCTTAAAGTGTGGGAGCACTACCTGGTCGGGCAAGAGTTCATTTTGTATTCGGATTGTGAGGCTCTTAAACATTTGAGTGGTCAGACCCGAATTAGTAAGGATATGCACGCTAGGTGGATTGAGTTCTTACAGAGGTTTCCTTTCAGGTTGATGCACAAGTCAGGTGTGCAAAATAAAGTCGCGGACGCCCTGAGTAGAAGAGCGAATGTCCTGCTTACGTTGAGTACAGACATTGTTGGCTTCGAGAAGCTAAAGGAACTATATGAGGATGATAGCGACTTTAAGGACACTTGGATTAAGTGTGCCAACAGGGAACCGTGTGATGACTATCATATACATGAGGGATATTTGATGAAAGGGAACCAGCTGTGCATTCCCGAAACTTCTTTGCGGGAAAAGCTTATCAGGGACTTGCATGGTGGAGGACTGGCGGGACATATGGGTAGAGATAAGACCCTAGCTGCAGTTACCGCCAAATACTTTTGGCCTCAGTTAAGGAGGGATATGTATCGAATTGTGGAGAGGTGCTACATTTGTCAAGTGTCTAAGGGGCAATCCCAAAACACTGGCCTATATACTCCTCTCCCCGTGCCTTCAAACATTTGGGAGGATTTGTCAATGGACTTCATACTGGGTTTGCCTCGTACCCAACGAGGTGCTAACTCTGTGTTTGTTGTAGTTGACAGGTTTTCCAAGATGGCTCATTTCATCCCATGCAGGAAGACCGCCGACGCACGGGCTATTGCACGGTTGTTCTTCAAGGAAGTGGTGCGGTTGCATGGAGTCCCAAAGTCCATCACATCTAATAGGGATAGCAAATTCCTTAGTCACTTTTGGAAGACCCTCTGGTTTATGTTTGATTCATCCCTGAATTACAGCAGCACCGCTCATCCTCAAACCGATGGACAGACCGAGGTGACTAACAGGACCCTCGGAAACCTCATCAGAAGCATCTGCGGTGAGAAACCGGGACAGTGGGATCAAGCATTGGCTCAGGCCGAATTCGCTTACAATAGTTCTGTCCACCGAACTATTGGAAGGTCTCCATTCTCAGTAGTATACACAAAGATACCACAACATGCGTTGGACTTGCTCAAATTACCCAAGGACATGGTGGGTGATGTAGCGGCTAAACATATGGCGGAGCAACACCAAGCCACTACTGAAGAAGTTAAGCGAAAGATAGAGGAATCCAACACACGGTACAAAGGGGATGCAGATAAGCATAGACGAAAGAAGTTCTTTACAGTGGGCGATCAGGTAATGGTTTACCTTCGAAAAGAGCGATTCCATGTAGGGAAGTATGGGAAACTTCAACCCAGGAAGTACGGTCCCTATGAAGTTGTACGTAAGATCAATGACAACGCATATGTTGTACAACTCCCGAAAGATATGAATATCTCTTGCACTTTCAATGTGGCGGACTTGTCACCTTTTCATTCCGATGATACTCCTCTATATCCGGACGAGAACTCAAAGTCAAGTTCTCCATTGGTGGGGGAGAATGATGGAGGCACAAGAGACAGGGGACACACGGCCGTGCATAGCGACCGTGTATCCAATCCGGAGTTTCACAGAAGTATACACGGTTTCCTTACATGGCCAGGAGACGACCGTGTATCTCGACCGTGTATCCGTTGCTGATTTCCACAGAAGTATACACGGCTTCCTTACACAGTTAGGAGACGACCGTGCATCGCGACCGTGTCTTCAGTCAGATTTCCACAGAAGTATACACAGTCCCCATACACGGTCGTGCATCGTGACCGTGTATTCGATCAAGATTTCAACAGAAGCGAACACGGTTTCCTTGCACGGCTGGGAACATGACCGTGTACCTAGCCAAGAATATTCACAGAGCCATACACGGCTTACATAAACGGCCGTGTATGAGACCGTGTATGACGCGTATTTTATTATTTCTTTCACGTGTACGTTTAGATTTTCCCCTTTTAGATATTTTATGGGGCCATATAAAAACTCTTTTGTCAGATAGATTAGGGTTACGTTTTATTATATATTTGAATACACTTGGAGAGAGAGTTTTCTCCAATTGCCGGGTTGTGCGCAACCTAATTTGCATCAAAGTGTGTGTCTTTGTTGTAGGAAACCAATCCAATTTCGGATTCGTTTCGATTTCGCTTCCGCGCTGCGTCATCTCTTTTCTAACAATTATTTTGAAATACCTAGTTGTGTACACGCAACACATACTTCACCTACTGATATATATTGAAATGAGTTAGAAAATATAATGTAACCCTTATTTAAAGTACAACAGACTTTCGCCCAGTACACTAGACATTTTAGTTCCACTTTAGTTAATATAATGCTCTTTCATTTTATAAATTGAAATTTTTGTTGACGAAAAGTTCTCACGTGGCAAAGCTTCATCTATACCTCCATACCAATGTATAATCATATTTCAGAGTTTGAACTAAAATGCAAACATTTCATCCACTAGGTTTTCTTTCCATTTCTTGTTCTTTCTTTTTTTTTCCCTCTTGTACTTGGATTTAAATTTGACAGCATAATAAAACAACTGGTGAAAATATTTATTAAAAACACCATTAGTAATAATTTGATATGCCCTTTCTGTAGGATGAAAGCTATCCCAGAATACATATTTTGTATCATCTATGCATGTGTTAGAATCATCTAGACTGTTGCATAAAAAGCTCACTTCTATGTAACCGGTACCACAACACCCCTTGGTACTGACTTCAAATCCTACAAAAAATAAAATGAAAAATTAACTTAGGCATTAACCGAAACCAAATAACATTTAATGGTAAAATATCTTTCTTTCTTTCTTTTTTTTAACTTCATGATAATATGGCACTTACCGTAATCAGAAGGGTTTTGGATAATATCTAGGGATGCGTAGTAAATGTCCACGTAGACGAGTTTGGCATAAGGAAGTTGTTGGTTAAGGTTGTCAATTTTTGAATAGAGCTTAGAATTGAGGAAAATCGATGCCCTATTTACCAAATCAAAGCATCGTCTATGAGGACCACCTCTTAAGGTTCTTTCTGCAGGCACACAACCGATGGGTGGTAAACTAAGTATTCCAATTCTTCTGGCTCCTAGATCATATAGTTCCTGGAGGAGAATAACGCACATGAAAATAATAAGCAGAGTAATACATATATATGTATATATAGATATATATTAATATATTATAACAAAGAAATTTAACAACAATCTTTTCTCTTTAGGAATTCCCTAATTGATTGTAGTACTATTTAGTCATCGCCTGCAGTACCTTAGAAAATTAGGTTGTGTTTACTTAACATTGTTGGACATTTGATCTTAACCCATATAAGGCCCCACTTCCTAAAACTAAATAACGCCTCACAAGTTATTGGTTACGCGTAGATAGACTTCATAAACTTCAAAAACAAGACTTTATTTTTCTAAAATGTGTATGTACTATGTAAGATGTTGCTATAATCCCTAAACTGTCAATATGTATAGTCATCATAGTAATGCTTTAAGAGTTTTAACAACAGTTTTGAGATTATTTGCTTATTTTTTAAAATAATAAGGACGTCACATGGCATGTAAAAAAATTTAAAAGGGTCTATACGTAATTAACTAATATCTTAAAATATATAAAATAAAAATAAGTTCATGCCATAAAATATAGCGAATGTCGTGTTGTTTGTGCACACTACACGGTGAAGAAGATGCTAAAACATTAAGTGCATGTGAGAAAGGTAACTAATATTAAAATGGGTAGATTACAAATATGCCTCCTTTGTAAATATTTCATCATTTAAAATTCTCAGTATCAATTTTAGTATTCATTTAAACATTCCGTTACTAAACTTTCTAGCTCCTAATTCCATCAATAGTTATTAGATGAGGGGACATTTTGAGCTAAAATAAACACATAAAATGTGTCATTTTTCATAAAATAAATTACAATTGAAACATATTTTTATTTTTTATTTTTTTAAAAGTGACCATAAACTAAAGGGACAAATCATATTAAACGCCTTAAATCTAGAGTGTATTTTCAATTTTACACATTAAGTTATTATTACATTCAATCGAATTTTTACTTATCAATTTTACTATTTTACTTCTTTTTGTTTTATATGACTCATGACTATTTTCCATGTCATCTTCTTAAAGATAGTAGAGGTACTAAATGTGACATAAAAACCTTTAACTAAGATGACATTTAGTAATTTCAAACTTTTAGTGTAAAGGGTGATAAATAAAAATTTAATTGAATGTAGCATTTAACAATTTCAAACTTCAATCATAAAATTGATTACGGAAACATAGAAATTGGTGGTAGTGAGACATTATTTGGCTTTAATCATTTGATCATTGGCTGTAGTGGATGGTTGCAATTGGGTAGTGATGGCTGTGGTATGAAGGTGGTGGCATCACAATGGTGGAATGGTGGAGAGTTAAATTGTCGAGCACAGTTGGCCATCGGTTTGATGACAAGGGATCTGAGGAGGTTTCATGCAAAGTTGTTTTGGGTTTGTGCTAAATCTAGGGTGGTTGCATGCAAATTAATTTTGGATATAAATTCGATGAATATTGGTGCTGATTGATCAATGCCAACATGTCTAGCAGCGTCCGACGATGTTAGGTAAGATGGTAATTTTAGCAATATGAAATTTAGATGAGTACTGAAATTGGTATTTAAAAAGTTTCGTCCGTAATTGCAAAAAGATTCAAAAATTCGGAGTAAATAATTAACTTTTCCAATTATATAACTAACAAGAGAAAGTCAGTGATACATGACTCCTTAGTGCTTACGAATGCTCATGGGGGAAGGATATCGAGGGATTTTCACCAGCAACAAAGGATTGAACCGTGACCGTGAGCCGATATCCAAGAGTATGAAACGCATAATTACTGCCCTTTTAATATTCTTTGCACACGTTTTAAACGCATAGTACAGCTCTTTAATTTTACGTACACTACATTTGGGTCTATAAACGTACCTGGAAAAAATTTGAAGCTAATTCAGCCAGAAAATCTGTATAAGATGGAAGATCGTATTGAGCTTTTCTCAATGGCAATGTGTAGTAAGTGTTGGCAATGTCATTACTTCCCAAGCATACAATGTATACACTGTCTGATACAATGCTAGCTGCTCTCTCTGCTCCAGCTTCTTGTATCTTGTCTATGTACTCTTTAAACAAGTCTAATTGGTCATGCAAGGTAAGAACAGACTGGTCATGAGTAATAAAAACTGAAATTAGTTGCTATGTCACAAAATTTATATCAACTTTCAGGTATTTAATATGTTTCAAAATAAGAGTTCGAATTCCAAAACATTTGAAGTTTATCAACCAAACCACGTCTGCAAATTAATTTTCTAGATAAGTTGGTCATGGAACTAATTCAACATCGGTATTAGAACATAAAGTCTTGAGTTTAGACCAATGCAAACGTGTTTTATGAAATCCTCGTGCTTGTTCAGTTTTAAATTAAAATTTTAACTCACAATTGAAAGTTAAATGATTAATATAAAAACAGGTGTACATGCACACACCTCGTATTTATAAGCTTCAGCTTTTAAATCAGTTTTATCGAAACTTTTTACAATAAAATGCTTTCAAATATATGCCCGTAAAATTTGACCGAATCAACAACCAAACAGCTAGGCAGGCAAGTGCATGGTCATTATCCATTGTAAAATACTTTTCATGTCGAAGTTTGAGGGAGATTGTTACAGCAAATTTGGCCGTGAGTGGATCATATCCGGATGCAGCGGAGGCGAAGCTTACGCCTGTGAGGAGGTCTTGGAGCTGCAGATCTGGATCAAGATAAGCAGGCAAGTTTTTCTTCACACCAAATGCTTCAGCTAGACGTTGAATAGGAAGGAAGGAAGTCAATATGAGGGTAGCATAAATATTTAGGAGGATGAAAACGCTAGAATCCCTCTCTATTTATTTGTCAAAATTCAATCACATCATCCGTATTTGTACCAAAATCCAATCAAGTTTTTCATAATTCAATTTGGGCATTGAACTCCTCAATGTTGGTATCGTTACACCTAATAAGTTTTATGATTAATTCCTTGAATAATAAGAACTACTACTAAAGAGACTTAAAATAATGTAAAAGTACAAATATATATAATTTAAATGACTCAGAGAAAACAAATAGGATTTAATTAAATTTCAGCATAAAAACCCATTGAAAACATACAGGTCGTTGTCAAATTTTGGTAAAAAATATAGCGGCTTTCAATTATATTTAAGGCAATATTTATAACACAATATCTTAATTTGCTGTGGTATTATTGTAAACTCTCTTTAACTATTTCTTAATATATTGTCAGACGTAATATTTTTTTGATAGAGCCACCTTTTCGAAAAGTAAAAATTCATCCAGCTCCTGAAAATGCCATCTTTTAAAGGATAAAAATTTACTGTGTTTCCACCATTTATATCCAAGTAGCTAGGCCAAGAATTAATATATAATTAGGGAAGTATATTCTACGAAAATAAATGTCTACATGTAATTAATTAAAATACATTCAAAACGAAAATTTGGGAACAGTGAATATCTATATATCTTTCTGGCTACCAATTTCATTACTTTATTACCCCATATATCTTCCTATCTAATAAATCGTAGGCAACAACGTACAGATGGCCTGTGTTTATTGTTCGAACAGTGTCGTTGATGCTGGTATCACATCCGCAAACCTAGTAGCGCACATTCACATACACAAACATCTGAAAATCAGAAGAGAAGTTTTAATTAAGCGAGAATACCTAACATGTCAGAGGGAATTCTTCCATTGCTGTATCTGCCAGTAGCTACTCCTCCTTCAAAGTCCCTGCCATACGGTGGAAAATTGCATTTTCCTATCGTATTTAGATGGTTATTGTTTCCGGGATCAACAAGCGAGTCGCCGAACACGAGCAATGCTGGCACCGTGGCGTTTTTGGGCAGCGGCGGAGTGGCACTGGTCATTTTAAAAATGACAAATAAGTAGATGGTTGCTAGGAGATTTAAAAATGTAATGGTAGAGTATGATTGGGTACAGATAGGCTTGATTATACCATAAGAGGTGATCATCGTTGGAACCAGAAGTTGCACCTCTTGTTGGGGTGTGTGCGTCTTGGTGACTCTGGTGGTGTTGATGGAGGTGGAGAAGAATGGGGTAGGAGAAGCAAGGCTCTAGGACTCCTTTAGTTAGTTGGGCTTTGTTGACCTTTTAGTGCAATGAAGAGTATACAATGTTGGCCTTTTATAGGCTTCTACAAGTATGTACTAGTGCCCACGAATAGTTATTTACTCTACTGCTTTAGAATTTGTCTTTAAAAAATAAAACTAAGGGTTCTTTTCTCGCCTTTCACATACTTAGATGATTTTTTTTCTTTCTTTCTTTTGGGATCTCGGTGTCGGCAATTGCCCTTGGTGCCTCCGTGTAGATCCGTCCCTACCTATTATAAAGTAATATAGCATGTAGTTATAGATTTGTAAATGTGCCAAAATGAAAAATCAATATTTAGCATTTATTTACTTATGTTAGAATGTATCTTGAATTTATCATGAGACTTGTGTTTAAAAACGCCTGCAAGAGCATGGATTAGTGCTAAAAACAGAACAATAGGAAAATGGTTTGAGGAAATCTTTTTCTCTAATTCCTTTCTTCCATCTGTTGAATATATATATACAAGAGAATGTTATCTATTCCTTCCTAAACTGACTCCTACAAATTAGTTAAGTCAATAACAAGAATATCTCTAATATCTATCTACCTAAATTACAAAGATCACTAATATCACAATCGTGAAGAGCACAAGCTGGCCGGCAGGAAATACACGACCGTGTACTTTGGCCGTGTACTTTCTATACGTTTCTGTGCACATTCTGGCAGAAGATACACGGCCGTGTACACGACCGTGTACTTTCTATACGTTTATGTGCACATTCTGGCAGGGGATACACGACCACATACACGACCGTGTACTTTGGCCGTGTACTCTTCTGTGCACTTTCTTACCACATACACGACCGTGTACTTTGGCCGTGTACTCTTCTGTGCACTTTCCTACCACATA
This sequence comes from Laguncularia racemosa, assembly GCA_037954665.1. Lineage (NCBI taxonomy): Eukaryota > Viridiplantae > Streptophyta > Magnoliopsida > Myrtales > Combretaceae > Laguncularia > Laguncularia racemosa. Next base: position 808,121 of record JBBMOL010000104.1, on the reverse strand, counting down.
CACGATTGATATCAATACCCCCCCTCAAGTTGGCACATGCAGATTCGAAGTGCCCAACTTGCATAGGAGACGATCATGTGGGACTTTTCCCAGTGCTTTGGTAAAGATATCAGCTAATTGATCATGAGTTGAGATGTGACATGAACGGATGTAGCCATCAACAATTGCATCACGAACAAGGTGACAGTCGACTTCAATGTGCTTGGTGCGTTCATGAAACACTAGATTCTGGGCTATGTGGAAGGCAGCTTGACTATCACAATGAAGATGCATAGGAGAAGGATGAGCCACACCAAGATCAAACAATAGTTCCTTTAACCATTTCAGCTCACAAGTTGTCATTGCCATGGATCGATATTCAGCCTCAGCAGATGAGCGGGATACGGTCTGTTGTTTCTTAGTCTTCCAAGAGATAAGCAAGTGGCCGAAGTAAACACACCAACCTGTGAGTGACCGGCAAGTCAAAGGACAGCCTGCCCAGTCCGAATCACACCAGCCGGACAAGCACATGTTGTTCTCCCTATGCAGCAGAATACCTCGTCCTGGATGCCCTTTCAGATATCTCACAACACGTAAAGCAGCATCCCAATGATCAACTCTTGGTTGGTGCATAAATTGAGAGAGGACATGAATGTTGTAAGACAGGTCTGGTCTTGTGAAGCTAAGATAAATGAGGCAACCGACCAATCGACGATATCTGGCCGGATCATCAAGCAGGTGTCCAGTAGCCAGCGCCAACCGATGATGTTGCTCCAAAGGAACACTGGCAGCTTTGGCGCCTAGCAATCCAACTTCCGAAATGATATCCAACGCATACTTACACTGACAGAGGAAGACGCCTTCAGAGCTGTGTGCAACCTCAACACCTAAGAAATACTTCAAAGATCTTAAATCTTTCATGTGAAAACATTCACTAAGATACGTTTTGAATCTTCGGATAGTAGCTTGGTTGTTACCAGATATAATTAAATCATCAACATAAACCAGAAGATGGATGCAAGTATCACCTCGCTGTAGACTGAAGAGGGAGTAATTAGAATACGATTGCTTAAAACCATAAGCGACCAATGCAACGGATAACTTAGCAAACCAACAACGAGGAGCTTGTTTCAAACCATAAAGGGACTTGCGAAGACGACATACTTTCCCAGCGCTTGAGACCTGAAAACCAGGAGGCAATTTCATGTACACCTCCTCTTGCAACTCGCCATGTAGGAATGCATTATGAACATCCATCTGATGTAAGTCCCAGTTCTTGGCAGCAGCAACAGCCAGAAACACACGCACTGTCACCATCTTGGCTACTGGAGCAAATGTGTCTGTGTAGTCAATCCCTTCAATCTGATGATTTCCAAATATCACTAGTCTTGCTTTGTAGCGTTCAACAGTGCCATCAGAGTTGTATTTAATTTTATAAATCCATTTACATCCGAGAGCTTTCTTGTTCGGAGGCAAGCTGTCAATCACCCAGGTGCCATTATTCTCTAAAGCTTGTATCTCATGCTGCATAGCTTGTCTCCATCGCTCATCTTTCATGGCTTCAGAAAAGGTTATTGGTTCACGATCTGCTGTAATGGCTGCAAGAAATGCCCGATGTCCCTCAGAAAATTTGTCACAGCTCACATAATGTGTTATAGGATATGGTGTACCTGAAGGATGCGTTGGTGTGGGTGAGGAACGAGATAGACTCAATTTCTGAAGTGTACGAGTAACATAATCGCGCAAACGGACTGACACTTGCTTCTGACGATGTCTACGCCCCTGCTGGAGCTGCTCTTGTTCTTCATCTACTGCTGGAAGCTACTCGCGGTCTGCATCTACTGCTGTATCTGTTGGAAGCCCTTCATCCTCTGATTCTTCTGCTGTCGTTTGCACAGGCACTTGAATGTGTATAGGAGCAGTGTGTTCTGTTATGCCCCCCCTGACTGCAAACATTTCATTCTCATTGAAGACATCACTCACGTGTACTGGTCTGGCAACATCACTTTGGGATTTGGATGCGACAGAAGAAAAAGGAAACTCATTCCCATAAAAAACGACGTCTCGTGAGATGATGTATTTTTTTGTTTCTAAGTCATACAGCTGCCATCCCTTCTTCCCATAAGGATATCCGACAAACACGCTTACAATTTGAGCAGATCATGCTTTTGTCCCTTCCTTCATTACGGCTGCGAATTGCATTTGCCCCTTGAATAGCAAAGGCCATGACATTACTTCGTTCTTCCTTTCCTCGAACGATTGTCTTCATTCATTCCTCTTGCACCAGGATTGAGTAAACCTTGTTCAAACTTGGCAATGGATCCTGAACTAGTATGTTAGATCGCACTGTACCATATATATCCTCATCTAATCCCATGAGGAACAGGTGCACTCTTTCTTCTTCTCGTTTCCTTTCCAGAATTGATCCAAGATCGCACCTGCACATTCCACACTTGCAGGTTGGCACTTGCTCGAAGTTAGCAAGTTCTTCCCAAAGTTTCTTCAGTTTTCCATAGTAGTCCACGATAGCAAGTCCCTTTTGTTTACATTCGACAAGCTCTGCCTTTAATTGTTGTATCCTAGGTCCGTTTGCCACTGAGAATCTTTCTTTGATATATGTCCACAAATCTTGCGCTACTTCCACATGCGATATGGTAGAACGAAGATTGGATTCAATGGTATTCCTAATCCAAGACACCAGCAACGAGTTGATGGTCCACCAATCATCGAAATCTGGAGACTCCTCATCCGGTTGTATGATTATCCCATCAACAAAACCGAATTTCTTTCTTGCTCTTAGGGCTGCTCGCATAGACCGAACCCATTCATCATAGTTGTCGCCTTTCAATTAGACTTGCGTTATCACAATTCCAAGATTGTCATTGGACGTGATGTCATATGGAGAAATAGTCTTCCTCTGGTTCATTCCCTCACCATTTGCACTGCCTTTCCTATCACTCTCAGCCATGTCTGCCTCTTTGAATAGGGTAGCTTCAGCTTGGCTCTGATACCATGCTAAAAACAGAACAATAGGAAAATGGTTTGAGGAAATCTTTTTCTTTGATTCCTTTCTTCCACCTGTTGAATATATATACAAGAGAATGTTATCTATTCCTTCCTAAACTGACTCCTACAAATTAGCTAAGTCAATAACAAGAATATCTCTAATATCTATCTACCTAAATTACAAAGATCGTGAATATCACAATCGTGGAGAGCACAAGCTGGTCGGCAGGGGATACACGACCGTGTATACGACCGTGTACTTTGGCCGTGTACTTTCTATACGTTTCTGTGCACATTTTGGTAGGAGATACACGACCGTGTACTTTCTATACGTTTCTGTGCACATTCTGGCAAGGGATACACGACCACATACACGACCGTGTACTTTGGTCGTGTACTCTTCTGTGCACTTTCCTACTACATACACGACCGTGTACTTTGGCCGTGTACTCTTCTATGCACTTTCCTACCACATACACGGTTGATATCAATAATTAGTGTGGTAAAGAAATAGGTAGATTTGACTGAATCCTGTAATGACTCGAACAAAGATTAGGATCAGAAAAATGATTCCATGGACCATTCCAATGAATCCACGGCATGCAAAAGAACATTGTTCCCTCTTTTTTGTTTTGTATAGTTTCGGTAAAATTCCCGTTTTTTACAACACCTATTGCCTGATTATCTTCCTTGCAATTGTTTTTTCTACATATATACATACAAACACACACACATATTTGTATTTTTGTAGTGTACTGCTGAGCCTAAGAGAAATTATGAGAAATCTCATAGGGATCGATTATGTTGCTTGCGAGAGTTCTATATCTGTATTATTATGCTAGTAGATCTCTTTCTTGTCTTCTAAATGGTTTTTTTTTTTTTAATTTTTTTTTTTTTTATATTTCATGTGTCAAATTCTCTCTTTAACTTATTTATCACCATTTCGAGTCTCCAATGATCTATAATAAGAACCTAAAGATCCCAATAAGTTAGTATCAGAGAGCTTCAAAGATAACAAATTGGAACTGAAGCTCAAGGTTGACTAGGATATGCGGATTTTAGGTTTTGTGATCTAATTTTCTACACAGAAACGATAATGTATGTCATCAAGAGATTTGACAGATGCACATGTTTTGGTGTATGGCAAGCAAGAATGCATGGGATCTTGCTATACTAAGGCTAGCATTGGATCATATGCTGGATGCATCAAGGATATTTGTTGGGTGGATTTAAGAAGATACTAATGGTGATCAAGCTAAATTTAACTAACAGTCTGACTAATAGTGTTTTGTAAAGTGCCTAAAGAGGCAGAATTGATGCTAGAATCGAGATTATGAGGGTAAAGCAATTGCTAATCTAGCAATAGCTATTGGTGGATTTTGATAAACAAAGGAGATTCTCGTATTGGATTTTGGACTCCGGTACTAAATTTCACTGGTGTTGAAAGAGAGTTTAGTTCCGAACCTACAAGCTTATATAGGGTGGCTATATGCAAATAGGCAAAACATTTAGAATAGCTGGTGTAGGTGAAGTAATATTACATTGTAATTGAAGGTGCAATTTACCATATCGAAGTATATACATGAAAAATCTTGCATCATGTTGTCCTTTGGTTTGCGGAAATCATATTGTTTGTTATACGAAAAAAGAGTATAGGGTTGTATGATCAAAATTTCTCGTGGTGATGATCTAGCTAGCATTTATAAGAGGAGTTGAGCTTAATGACTAAGGTGAGGAAAGTCTAAAAGAAGGTAAAACTCGAGAGAATCCAGAGAGTACTTGGTGGCTCTTAGGGTGTGTTGACTAATATGACCGAAGAATGCCTATTGGAATTTGGAAAGTTGAGATGAAGCTCTAGAGTAGACGAACATCGCCATTTGGGTTGCGGGATGATGGGGCTTGCTGGTTAGTACAATGCAATGGATAAATCAAAATAAGCTAAGGATCCATGGAACTACATGGATTGTTCGACCGAACAACAATTGGCGTCCAATGAATCTATTCTTAGGTATCTTGATACCCTTTTCTTATTTTTCTATGTTGAATTCTCTTTTTCTTCTACTTCTTTTTTCTCTCTTTTTTTGTCTGCTCTATTATTATGTAACCGAAGCACGGGTCAGGACTTAATAATTTGGTGTTACAACAATTCTGATATCACAACCATGGAAATATAATTGAAATTGAAGTAAATATAATAGCGGTAGATTGCGTCGAAACTCGAAAGAGATAGCTAGGGATCTAAAGATCGATGGAAACATCTCTTACACGGAAAAATGGTGATATCCACCAATATAATATAAAAAGTCGGGCATGAAAAATAATAAATAATAAAATATACATATGAAAGCTTCTAGCTTGGTGACAATCTTAGGCGGTAGGATTATAAACGAGTCCTATTGTTGAGATCAAAATTTCAAATTTTCAAAATTAGAGCTTCACTCGAGCTTAGTTGTACCAAAAAGTTTTAACTCAAACTCTTAAAGTAACATTGAAGAAGGATAAGCTCAATTCAATTAAGCTAATTTATACTTTATTTATCTAAAAATATTTTTATTTTAATTAAAATAATATTAAATCCAAACTTAATTAGAACTCACCTTAAATTTAATTTTAGCTCAAGCTCAATTAAGCTCACAAAACTAATTTAATTGGGCCAAACATTATAAAGTTTGAGTTCAAGCTCAATTGGATTATTATTAACTTGAACTCGAGTAATACCAAATTAAACTTGAGTAATTTACGAGTACATTAGCTTATTTACATACTGCTAGTGGCATTGTCTGCTCTTGAAAATTGGATTTGTCAAGTGCTTGTTAGATTTATTTTGATATCTCCTAACTATTTACATTAATATAAAAAGTATCATGTTAGTACTTAACATTACATATTGAATCATTTTCATGTAAAGACTTCTAGTTTTACATTCAACTCTAATACATTAAAACATATATTTTTATTGCGTTTATGTACTTATTAAGCTAGTACTTAATTCCATTTCTTACCACATAAGCATTGTCAAAATTGAAGATGGAAAAAGGTTTTTCGTGCAATTTTATTCAATCAACCAACAAATTAAAACAAACATTATATTTCAGAAAATCTTTTTCAATTTGTAAGAAGTATTATATGAAAGAAAACATAATTAAAAAAAAAAATAGATCTTCCAAATTTACTTTTTCAAAATTCTCCTGAATTTATAGATTAATAGTTGGGATTATCTTAATTTTTTAAATATTTTGACATCTTATGATACCATGTTTTTTTATTGCAATATTAACCATTGATTCTACATGAATGCATTTTAAGAGGAAAATCTAAACAAATTAAGGAAAATAATCCAAATCCCCCTTAAAAAGCCGATTCAATTTTGGGCTGAATACTATAAGTGTCTTGTACTATGCACATTTTTTCAATGATCTCTTACCTTCATAAATGGAATTCAATCTCATATGCCAAATAAAATTTTCATTCTCGGATATAGATAGGCCCATAAATTAGTGGAATTGAGAATACAAAGTATTGAGTTTGAGCTCAAAATTTTAAAGTTCAAACTTAACTCAAACTCTAAACATGATCAAATTTATAATTTTGAGCTTATATTCGAACTTAGTGATATTCAACAAGTTCAAGCTTGACTCAATTAAAATTATTAAAGCTCAATTTATCTAATTTTTTAATTATAGCAATATTAATATATAAATTCAATTGAAACTTGATCTATACTCAATTTGAACTAGTTTAGGTTCATGAGGTAGTTAAACCAAACATTTATAAAGTTTGAGTTCAACCCAATTAATTATTCAAGTAACTTGAACTTGATTTCGAACTTGATTCAAATAATCTCAAGTCAAACTCAAATAATTTGTGCATAGTTTGATTTGTTTGCCCCATAGTATACATAAGTAATAAATGAAAATAGACATTTTTCATGGTTCCAAACCGGCCCAAAACCACTTGGTCACGAGACAAAGATTAGGAAAACCAGACATAGAATGGTGTGGCTAATTCAAAAGTCAATTCATTAAATTCTTTTTTTTTTTTGGGTTAAAATTTTCAATTTTTTTCTTTTTTCTTTTTTGTCGGTTCTACTTAATTTTTCTCCAATATAATTTGTTATTCTAAAATATACAAATTAAAAAATTAAATTATTACATTAATTACTAATAACTATTTTTTCTAAAATTACTTTGCATCCAAAATTATTAAAATTTAAAAATACATGTTTTATAGTTATATTAATAACTATTTTTTGGAATTCTTATTAATTTTTCTTTTTTTTTTTTAAATTCATGAATCAAAACCGCCGGTTTAATGAGTCTAATAAATAGACCCACCATAGATCCGTAGAATCGACGATTTCTATACAAATCCAGTCCCATTACTTCGAGTCATAGTTCCTATTTAAAAACACCATGCTGGTTCTATAACAGGTTACGAATCTGGTTCAAACTGTGACAATATAGAATTTAAGCAAGCCATCTAAATCTCCTATTTATTATCCGTACCTACCGTTAGCTTTTTGGATAGTTATACTATAGCATCATTTAAGAAAGTATAACTTTACGTACCATTACTGGAATGGATGCATTTATGTTAGCCGCAAAACTTCATGGCCACTTAGATTTTTTATAAACAGCATTTATGAGGAGCAATGTGAAATTAAGGCTATGGACTTGAAATATATACTACCATGCTAGGGATTAACTTTTCTCTACTAGCTAGAGATTTTCCTTTTATCAATTTGTAAATCACATTAAAAGGTTGACATAAAATTCCTTTTTTTCTTTTGGAGGAATTAAACTCGATCAATTCTACTAAAAAATTAGTATTTTCATTATTGAACTATAATAAAGCAAATAAGGAAGAAGCAATTTATTGACCTTGAGAATCAAATAAGAAATCCTAATAATATTCAAATTATACACAAACAACTTTTCCTTTATAAAACCATTCTAGTAAATTTTTGTTGCATCTCTAGATTGGGTAATGCTCGAGGAATATCTTGAGAGATGTATACAACCCTACAAAACATTCTATTTCCAAGAGAGCAAGGTAGAAGAATTCAAACTAGGGAAAACAAATTACATACCTAAGTTTTGTTGAGATAGATTAACAATTATCAATTTCAAAGTATAAACTACGTGTTTAAAAAGTTTAATAATTAACTAATGTGGTATCTGTATTAAATATGAGTAAAAGAGAGAGATTTGTGATATTCATAGGAAAAGTTTAGACATTTTGTGAAAAGGTCTAGATTATCCTTTACCATGATCAAAAAAATAATTTATCATAACTAAAAGGTCTAGAGCATTTGAAAAGGTTTGGACTTTCTTTTTTGTATAGAAACAAAATGAGTCTAGACCTTTTTTAATGCAAAATTTTGCATAATATTATATTTGAAAAGTTGTAACTTTTAATCAAATTTTGAAGAGTTTAATGTTTTGAAATTATATCCATTCATAATTAAGGATTCGTATTAATTTATAACTAATCTAAATCAAATATAATGGATACGATTCAAATCTTAAGAAATCATAACTCTTACGAAAAGTTATATCCATTGAAAATTGACCAAAGTATATAATATGCTACTCTTTCATTTTTGCTATAATTTTTTGCACAAATTTTATTATTTTTATAAACAACTCATTTTTGCCCTACTAATTAATTAGAATAGGACCAAAAAAGAAATACAATAATAATAATAAAAGTAAATAATAAAATCCAAAGCACATGAACACAATCCAATTGAAAAATTCAACAAGGTAAAATCCCTAAATTGGCGTGATGAAATGGAATTCCACTTAAGCAAATGACCAAGCAAAATGTAAACCAATAAGTATGTAACTATTCAATAGGAAATCACGCAATTTACACTAGGTTGCAATTTCAAAATTGAAATGACCCAAATATGAAAATTACATCCAAATCACGTGAATAAAAGTAACCACAAATTGTACCTAGATATGACTCACTAAATACAATTTGCTAACAACAAAAGAAAGTATTTATACTTGCTCTGATTAGGTAAAAATGTTCAAAAAATTACAAATATGCCACTAGGTGGCCGGTTCAATAATGAAAAATACAAGTACAAAAGATGGTCTTCAAATAGCCGGTTCTCCAAGTCAATTGAGCAATTCATCGGTCGTTAGATGTGACTCCAAAAATATCCCGTAAGTTGATCATCAGTGCATGTTATTTAGCCATCCTGTAAAAACTGATCAATGTACCTATTATAATGCAAAACCAAACATTATTAGGTAAAGAAAAATAAACATATGTGGATGTCTTGGATCATACATCCAAATCAGGTTCCTCTATTAGTGAGACCGCAGGGTAGATTCCCATCATCTCCTTGGACCTCTAAAAGATTTGCCCTCAAATCTAGGAGGTCATCTCTTGGACTAAAACTCGATGCCTTTATTGGCCTGTTTGCTTGGCTTTTAGAAGAATCAGAGGTATTCCTAATTTGTTCTTGGAAAGAGCAGACCTCAGATGGAGACATAGGCATCAAGACTATCCGTGACCCACCCTTTCGAAACATATAAGTGTTTTTGAACCCGTCATATAACACATTTCTATCAAACATATAGGGTTTACCCAACAATAAATGAAAGGCACACATAAGAATTACATCACAGATGATCTCATCATAGTATTTCTTTCCTATACTGACTGGCACCTTTGCCCTTTGTGTAATATGCAGACTATCTCAATTATCCAACCAATGCAATTTATAAGGGCTAAAATGTGGGCTAGTGGCTAGTTGTAATTTATCTACTAATGCAGCAGATATGACATTAGTGCAACTACCACTATCAATGATTAGCACACAAAGGTTACCTCAGATCCGGCAAGGTACGTGGAATAGGTTCTCCCTCTATTTATCCCTGGCATCTAGAGATATAGTCAAAACCCTGTGCAACACATTAATAGGTAAGTAATGTTCACCTGTTTTATCCTCATGTCTCTTGGCATTTTGATCATCATAGTACTCCTACAAAGCCATGTGTAGATTTGTAGGCTCAACAGCTTCTTCTTCATCTTCTTCTTCTTTGGTGCCCTCCATGACTGTCATTACTCTCTTATTAGGACACTGCGCAACCATATGTCCAAATCCCATGCATTTGAAGCATATAATCTAGTGCATCTTCCCACTAGTCGACCCTAGTACTATCTGCCTAACATCAAGTCCAATTACCTCTTTTCCCTTCCCAGAAATCATTTTATCTTTGTCTTTGCTAGGGGTAACTCTGTCTACTACCCTGACATGTTCACCTACTCCCTTTGGTCTACCCAACTAACCATCAGCCCCTACGAGCTTAGTAGTAATACTAGGCCTATTACTAGTAGCCCGAAATGGATTGGATCGCCTCTGTCTTTCCACTTTCAAGACTAACTATATAGCTTCATCAAGTGTACTATACCTCTGAAGCTCAACAACGCAGGCTATCTCATACTTAAACCCGGATACAAAACGTGCTAGGGTTTGCTCAAAAGACTCTACTGACTCACATCTGATCATCAAAGTTTTAAACTCCTGGATATAGTCATTCACTGTCTCAAAGTCTATAGACATATAAACAGTTCCTGCCTATAATGCTAAGAAATGAACATTTTCCTCATAACCCTTTTCATGTCTCTCCAGGTGTAAATTTCAGCTTCTCCATCCCTCTACTTACTAATCACTAAATTTTTCCACCACAAGGCAGCATACCTTATGAACTCAATAGTAGAAAGACGAACTCTAGTGTTATCATCTATCTCATAACACTCAAAAAGGCCCTCAACCTTATCATCCTAATCCAAATAATCATCTGTTGAACCCCTGCCATCAAATGAAGGCATCTGTAGCTTCATATATTCTAGTCACGGCATATACCACATGCAGCACCTTCCTTACATAACTCCACAACACACTCACACTGCCACATATACAACACCTTACTCATGGTGCAAATTTCAGTCACCACTACACACACAACACCTCACTCACAGTGAAACACCCTTTAACTCAATACACACACAACACAAACTCCACCAATTCAATACACACTTATACCACCACACATACACACATAAACACGGCAACAAATTTAAAATTACACCCTTAATGCAACCTTCTCCACAAATGGTAAGAACAATTCAAATTCAAATAACACTTATTCAATGCTACCCAATAATTGCTTCAAACTTAATGAAGGTGTTTGAATTTCAAATATCTTCCTCATCTCTACACAATGCAAATCTAGAATTTACAAATAACAAATGCAATTTTTGAAATTACCAACACAATTCACTCTTCCATGTTTCAATGATTTCACTTTTCCCAAATGATCACCAAGGAACACTCCCATCTTACTCACGGTAAACTCAAGATCAAAGGGACCACTACAAGATCTCCACTTCTACTTCAACAATCAACAAGTATAACACAACAAAAATCAAAATTAAGTACTTCAATTCCACCTCAACAATTCAGATCAAGAAGTAAACATTCAAGAACCCTAATTTCAAATGAAGATCACGAAAATTCCCTTCCTCAAACCAATGCTCTGATACTAAATTATGGTGCGCCTAAAATCCAAAGCACATGAACACAATCCAATTGGAGAATTCAACAAGGAAAAATGCCTAAATTGGCGTGATGAAATGGAATTCCACTTAAGCAAATGACCAAGCGAAATGTAAACTAATAAGTATGTAAATGTTTAATGAGAAATCATGCAATTTACACTATGAAGCAATTTCAAAATTGAAATGACCAAAATCTAAAAATTACATCCAAATCACGTGACTAAAAGTAACCACAAATTGCACCTAGATATGACTCACTAAATACAATTTGCTAAAAACAAAAGCAAGATTGATATAACTCACAATCTCCTCTTGTTGAATCTCGCCACAATTTCACAAGAAATTGATAAGAGATCTTTGATTTGCAAGGCTCTCCCTCGTGGCTCAAAGAGTGTTTGTTTTTCAAATTGTCAAAAAGCTCCGTACAAAACCTAGTTAGTAAGTATTTATACTTGCTCCAATTAAGTAAAAATGTTCAAAAAATTACAAATATGCCACTAGGTGACCGGTTCTAACAACAAAATACAAACAAATCATAAGTCTCAAAAATGAATAAAAGTGGTCAGTTTGATAATGAAAAATACAAGTACAAAGATGGTCTTCAAATGGCTAGTTCTCCAAGTCAATTGAGCAATTTTGGGTCGTTAGATGTGACTCCAAAAATATCTTGCAAGTTGATCATCAGTGCATGTTATTTGGCCATCCCATAAAGACTGATCAATGCACCTATTATAGTGCAAAACCAAACATTATTAGGTAAAGAAAAATGAACATATGTGGATGTCTTGGATCATACATCCAAATTAGGTTCCCCTAATATTGGGACCACAGGCTAGATTCCCATCAAAAAATAAAATAAAAATAGAAAAGAAAAATGGTGACAAAGAAAAATATAATTATAGAAATAGAAGTAAAATTGTTATGGAAGAGATTACATAAAAATTATGAAAACAGAAAAGTAACCAAAAAGAAATAGAAAAATATTAATTTTCGAAATTTAGAGTACAAATTTAATCTATTACGTTAAGCCCAAGTTTGATTTTCGAATTCCCCAAGCAACAATCTGGAAAATAATTTTGCGAAGGAACATGGTACCACATGGCAGCATTCCATTGGCCTAAAGAAATCATGCGCATTGTATGTGATCTTCTTCTTCCCTAAGCCATGAATAGAAGAGTAGAATGCACACGGGACGTGATCGAATCGAGACCAAATCGAAGTAGTTGTCATTAAGTTTTTATATGAATTTATCAAATTAATAATAGAAAATCAAATTTAAACAAAAGATTTGTATCAGTTTTCTTTAGATTAGACTATGTCTGAAAAGATAAAAGTGGGTTTTGTGTATCTCAACTGCAGATTCAATCCGTATCTACTGTGAGTTTATCAAATTTGATTTTGCAAGTCTATAAATAGACCAAAGCACCCCAAGCACCAAAGAATAGATCAGAATCAAGCATTAGGTGTTCCATAGCTTCAACCATACCTTTTCTCTCTCTACTAGGAAACCCACACCATCGGCCAACTCTAGAAGCAACCATTTCCGTGCAATTTGGCAACAAAAACAACCATTGTCGGAGTGATGAAGACCTTAAAATTTTTCTACTTTCTGTTGAGGTTTAGTTGCCTTGTTTTATATAATGTCATCATTTGCATGTCTAGACGTATATTAAATGTTTATCATGATAGTATGTTAATTGCTCTGTATAAACTTTCATGACATATTTATGTTGATTTATCATATTTACATGTTTAGTGTCGTTATTAAATTAAGTTGATAATAATAATTATGACTTCCTAACGTTCATTTTTTTATTAAATTTGTGCTCATCTTTAAGGATAATGCGGAAATATCAAAATTGCATGTTTTAAAGAATTTGCATGTTATCATATTTGCTATGAAAGTTGCATTTTTGGCATTCTTAGGTAATTTAGGGTTTTATTATAAAAGTTACATTTTAATAGTATTTTTAGCTTTTTAATTAATATCTTAGTTATTAGTTAGAAGCCATTGAGTAAATCCCAAGTGTTGCGGTGTAATCATTGCTTGGAATGGATTAGGTTCCCAACTATTCTATTTTTTTTTTAAATAAGTAATAAATATAGAAATTGAAATTTTGAGAAAATTAAAAATTAAAAATAGTTTGTCATCTAGGATATGGTTTTATTACTTAAAATGCTATTTTGAAAAAATAAATGATTATTTTATTACCTAGAAAAAATGATTTTCTTAAAATAAAACCCTCAATTGGTGTTTTCAAAAGTTAGATCTTTTAGGATTTTCAAAATTGGGAAATAAAATTTAGGTTTAGAATTTTCCTTAAAAAAAAATAAATTGTAATAAACACAAACCTACCTCATTTTTATAAATAAAATTAACCAATATACTAAAGTTTTATAAAAATAACTACATTAGTTTGATCTCAACTAGTGGATACATAAGCACCTTAAGGGCAACTATAAAAAATTGAAAAAAAAATTATTCTTTTAAAATTTCAAATTATAATAAAAATAAAATGCAAAAAAAAAAATTAATTTCATTTTTAAATAAAAATAGAAAATTCGTAATAAAAATGGAATAAAATTTTTCAATGTTGTTTTATTTATTTCATATTTTATCTATGTGAAAAATATTATGTCTTGCATATGTGACTATAAAAGGAAGTTATATGAAGCTTTTAATTCATTTTATTGAAAAATAATAAGTGGTAACCATTTAGATTTTAATAAGACAATCCTCGAGTTTAGATTTTCTAGTTAATATTTTGCTAAAATAATTTTTTTAAAGAATTACCTTAACTTATTTTATTTTCCAACTTAGGATGATGGCAACTCCAATTTTTCTCAAAATAATAAAAAATATAGTTTTTTCCTTAATTTTACTGTAAAGTGACTTATATTAAGTGGGCCGAACTTAATATAGGTTGAATGAAAGAGAAATCCAAAATTAGGCTCAACAATTTCTCTCTAAGAAAAGTGAATTCATTTATGCCCCTATGCCTTTCAATTTCTTTGTTTCAATAAGCCATTTCATCTCCCCATATGTTCTTAACAATCTTAAAGAACTTTATAATCTTAGCTAATGAAATGAATATGGTTTTTAGAGTTATAAATCAAGAGTTTATGAAGATTGAATCAATTTGATTGAATAAACTTCAATTGTTAAAGGAAGTGAGGCATAATATGAATGCAAGAGCACAAGATCCTAAATAGTTTCAATGGAATCAAACTTAAGGTGGCATGTGTTGATGGAAGGCTAAATTTGAAGAAACTTAAGATGTGTAAGCATTCAAGAAATTATTGCTGAAGCATTTCTATGTAAGTTTTTGCAATCAATTTGATATGTTAAAATATTGTTGTTATGGTCATCATGATATAAAGGTCATGGATAAAGTCTAGTTGAAATTTAAGAATTGCATTGATGATGGAAGTGAAACCAGTGAACTTTGTTATACATATTTTATATGAAATTGTTTTCATATGATGAGTGTTTTGCATAATGTATTTAATACTAATTGTCTTTCACATGATATATTAATTTTTGTGAATAAAAATTCATCTTTATCGATAAAGAAATTGAAATTGAGTATTTGAATATCTAATTTGAATTTGATGCTTGTAAGTTTCAAATATACATGGGATGTTGCATATTGCATCTATAATAGATGGATATAAGAAGTAATTATGAAATTCGTGTTGCCTTTTACTTTTGAATTTCTAATAAAGATATGATAAGTGTAAACGTACTCTCTATTTTTAAATAAAAGCATATTCATACTAGCAAATACACTAGATTAGGTCCCTAATATATTACTAATGAGACTAAGTCAAACGCACAGAGATAAATTAATTACTAGTACTTCCCTTCCCTTTTATTATCTAACCTTAAAATTAAAGTTCATAAATTAAAACTAATAAAATTAAATTAAAACCTAATTAAACTAATTTTATTAAATTAAACTAAACTAACAAGTAAAAATAATTAAAACATAAAAGAATGTAAAACTACATACTCAAACATTAAATTACCTAGGAAAATTATATAATTTATTCCATTAGTCTCATCTCAATTCCATTGGACTGTGAGAATTCCTAAATTAAATTAATAACTCTTTTGAAACTATTATTTCCTAAGTCTCAATTGATTAATTAAAACTTCTTCTTAATTCAAGACTATTATTTCCTAACTCTCAATTGATTAATTAGAACTTCTTTCTAATTAAAACTCCTCTAGTCATGCTATCTTTCTATGAATCATGTTACTAGATTTGACCCTAATTCAAAGAATTAACACCGCACTATCTTTAGGGTTGCATGCAACTCCTTCTAATTACATAAATCCAATTACATATATGACTTCTCAATATATATACATAATATCAAACATTGAATCAATACTCTAAAATTATTAATTCAAAGAACAAGTAAAGAAATGCATTTAGATCTCAATGGATCAAGAATCATAAAATTGAAATAACATGAAATAGTAATTCAATTACATGGTTCCTATGGTTTCAATATCTCACAACTATCTAATCATAATAATAAAGAATAAAAAAAAATCATAGTCAAAATCCTTTATGAAACTTGTTAGATTTACACTTTTCTTGACTCTTGATTGCTTTTTCTCCAAACCCTAAGTCTTGTCTTCTAATGCCAAAAAGTTTCCTCTCTCTTATCTTCAAAATCCTTAGATGGTGGAGGAAAATTCACAAATTCTAACATGATCACAGCCGTGAAGTAGACTGTGATTCCTTTGTCTTTAAAGCTCTTATTTTCTTGCATCTTGCATATTATCGAGTAGGATCATAGTCATGATCTTGACTGTAGACCTCTTTGATTGCTCATTCTTCCTCTTCTTCTTCTTTTTTTCTATTTTTCTTCTTCACAATTAAAGATTGTAGGCTATGATTTTGAGCATGAACTACTTCCAAACTTCATATCTTCTTCATATTCACTACAAATCACACCCATTTAATTCCTAAAAAAATAATAAAAATCATTTAATAAAATAGGTACAATAAAGCACTATGACGATGCCAATTTACTTCAAAGGTGTCCAAGTAATGAATGTGTATGTTTCTCTTGTGTCAATATTATGCTTTAAATATTACAAGAAAATGAACACAAGAGCATACCATTAAATTTTATATACCAAATGTTAAAATATGTTTATACTTTTTTTATAAAACCATAATGTTGGTTATATTTTCTACTGAGTATATTTTCCATTACACACTATTGTCAAATGTTAATGTATTTGTTGTCATGTGTTTATTTATATACAGATTCTATTACAAATTGAAAAATAGTCTATTTACAATATGTCTTTTTATCTATATTTTGAAAAATAGTTTATTTACAATGTTAATGTATTTGTTGTCTCTTGTTTATTTGATGTGCCTAAAATAGGGGTTAAGCACATGTAATTCGAACAAATTATAATCCTCAATGGACTAGTCCAATCTCGGCTCAAAATTCCAAGAATTGCATGAATCCTAATGGAGTAAAATGAAATCCGAATGCTATAACTTTCAAAGAAACAATCCACAATGATAAAATCCTCAAAACAACACTAATCCCAATTGAAATGCCACGTGATTAACACACAAGAATAGCAAGAACCAATCCAAGATCCACTTTCCTAGCAAAGTCAATCCACGGTTCAATAGGTAGTAAAATTGATGGTTAAAACTAAAAGCTAAAACCAATCAATTATAACAACATAAAAATGATTAAAAATGTAATCTAATCTAACCAAGAGAACATCCAATTCAACCTTAGATATAACTCACTAGTGATGAAAAGGAAATTACAACAAAGAGAACTTGATATTACTCACAAATTCACTTTGAGGCCACTCGCCACAATCTCAAATTTGGGATTGAAATTGATAAAAGCAATTTTGGAATTAGGAAACCCTAACCCTCAACACATGAAGTGTTTTTTCTATTTCTGAAAATTCAGCAAAAATCCTTCAAAACCCTACTTAAGCAAGTACTTATACTTGCTCTCTTTAGGGTTAAAAAGTCCTCAAAATTACAATTATGCCACTTTAGGATGGCCGGTCCTAAAAACACAATTACAAGCAAATGAAAGTATTCTAAAATCTTACACATAAATAATCCAAATAAATAACAAACAAATAAAAATAGTCCTCAATATGTCGGGTCTTCAAATCAACTCGTCGGTCCAACTCATCTTCGATTTAAGTCGGTCCATGGATAACCCACAAGCTAAGTTTTAGTGAGTTTGTCCACTACCCTGTAAAGCATGATAAGTATGCCTATTGGAATATACAATACATGAATAAAAGAAAAAAAGGTTAGTAAGCAAATAATTCTGAGGTTGATTTACTTAAAAAGGACCCTCATCGCTAAGATTTGAAATCCTTTGGTTTTTGCCCTAATGATAGGTCTTATTGGATTTTGATTCCTATCATTATTTGTATAAATATTCTCTTAGAAATTGAAAAACAGTCTATTTACAATATGCCTTTTTTATCTATATTGTGATTTATTGTATGCGAAATTTTAAATTTTAGAAATTAATCTATGTCATGATATTGGTATATTTAATCTATATGAATTACAAAATGAGTTAGCTACAAAATTGTGCCTTTTACAAACTCTTCTATGTAATATTGGATGAATTACATTTTGCACAATTTAACAAACAACATTACTTTATATGAAGGGTATCAATTGTATTAAGTTGATTATTTGTTATTATGTTAACATGTTTTGTTAATTCAATAATCCCTTCTATAAAATTAAGGCTTTTCCTTATAAAAGTGTAAGAAGAAAGAAAAGCAATATAAAGAAATTCTTGAAGTGTGTGGATGAACTATGGTTTAAGGCTAAAAATAGAAAAGGATATTTATGTAGATATATCCTAAATTCTACAACAAAATAAAGTCATAGTATTAATAAAGTGAGAGATTTAATTCAATAACAAATATGTTGTCTACAATTAAATCTAACTTGATATTGAAAACCCCACTTGCTAAACAAAAGTTATTAAAATTGAATATTAGTGTAAAATATCTTTGTGATTTTGTAATATGAAAACAGGATGAATATGGAAAGTGTAAAAGTTTTATACTTATAAGTCGTTATGAAAATTAAGTTAAATAATCCTTAAACGTTAGTGAAACTTTGTCTTAGATTATGATGTCAAATAGTTTCATGAAGAAAATTTGTTAAGAAAATCGGTCTTAGTTTAAGGAAAAAATCGAGTGATCATGTTTCAACGTGAAAGACTTAAAGATCATTGTGACGAACTTGGATGTATTTGGTAAATTAATGTGCAACTAACTTTTGAAATTCTAGTTGATGAATTTAAATAAAGTAGATATTAACTTAATGTTACAAATATGGAGATGCAATAGGGGTAAAGTAATAAATCAATGACATTGATTTGTATTACGAACTAAACTCATATAAATATTGTAATTATTATGTAAAATCTATTAGTAAGAATCAGAATGTCAAAGGAATAAATTTAAGTTGTGCTAACCAATTTCATAGGTTGTAATTTAGTAAGTTCATTACATTTGGTTAGTCAATATGTAGTTAAAATTATAACCTACAAAAGGTAAAGACAAAGTGATCTTAAACTCTAATAGCACATTTAATTTGTGAAATGAAATGAGAAAAAAATAGAATTGCATTTCTTAAGGAATGGAATAGACAAAAAATACCTATTCTTTATAGTTCTTTTAAGATCTCAAGAATAGAAATGAAAACATGTTGAAAAAGAAATCAAAGAATAGTTATTCCATTGATTCTATAAAGAAATTTTGATTCTTTATTTTATAGTAATAGCAATTCCATAAAGTAGTTATTCCACCAATTTGTCGCAAAAATAGATTTATAGAGAAGGAATTGCTATTATATTTCTTCTTTATGAAGTGAACTAAATGTGCCATAATAGTTGATACTGGTGGGAACCTTACCTTATTCTAGCACATCACTAGTTTCCAGGTTCAATAAGTAAAAACAAGTTATTATTAACTAGTTGTACTAAGTATTATAAGTAAAAAGAGGATGAGATATAGTAAATATCTCTTGATTGATGAATTATGTATCTAAATCAATAAGTATGATAAATATACCTATTTGAACATTGGAGTGATGCTGCTCCTAGCAAAAGTTTAAGGAGTTTACTTTGGCAAAGGTTCATAAAACCATGAAGAGTGCAAGGCCATAAACTCAATATCATGAAATCCACTAATTAAATTTGTAGATTTGTTTATTTTATTCCACTTAAAGTTGTTATTTGCATATTTATGTTGTTGCAAGTTGGTGGTTACTACAAGTTCTTAGAGTTTTTAATTAAATTTGTGCCTTTACGTGTTCTCACCTAATGACAACATGTGTTGGACTATACTCGTCTTAGGTTTTGGGCCATTATAGATTAAGTGGTATCAAAGCTCAAGTTATGGATCTTCGGAAAACTTAGGCAAATGATTAGTAAAATGGTGAGATATGGAGAGAGTGAATAAGAAGGTAGGCCCAATGCCAGTTTATAGTAAATAGTTCTTATTACTATGTTTCTATATATGGTATTGGTCATTATGTTTTGCTTAATTTGACATTATTACTTGCATAATTCCTTCTTTTTTATTATTCTTTTAATCTCAAGCTAACTTTTTAGCACCTCTGGATGTTTTGTTTTGTTTCTTTTCTTATAGAATGCCTAACAAAATATCAAGACCTAGTGAAACTTCTAATTTTTGGCAAGATGTCTCAGAGGATAAATATCCTATATGATAGCCTTAGTAGTGAGGTTAGCCTCTATAACGACAACAAGTTCAGATAGCCAATCAAACTGCATAGTTGGTGGAAACTATTAATACCTTGGTAGAGATGCTTGCATAGCAATAACAGCAACAGGCTGTTAAGTAGACACAAGTAGCTGATGAATAGATTAGGTTAGATAAGTTTACAAGGCTAGCAAAAGAATTTAATCCTAGAGTTGATGATCCAATTGGGGTTAAGCACTGGATGGAAGAGATTGAGAAGATGTTTACTACATCTAGGGTGCTAGAGAATAGGAAGATTGACTATGCAGCCTACATGCTAAAGGGTTCCGTTGTAAATTATTGAGCTAGTGTCTATAGGCTAGCAAGGGAACCTATTGACTAGTAGAGGTTCAAAGAGTTATTTTATAAGAAATACCCCAATAGTATCCAAGATAAAATGGAGACAACTTGTCATAATCACCAATAGGGGAACATGATGATAAAAGCGCATGAAGTGGAGTTAAACCATCTAGTGAAGTTCTTACCAAAGAATATTAGAGCAAACAACCAGTTTAAAGCCTAAAGGTTTGTTAAGGGCCTAAAGACCAACCTTCAACATGAGGTGGGTTCCTTCTAGTTGACCACATATGCTGAAGTGGTTGATGGGGTAAAGTTTATGGAGTAGAGTAAAAAGAGGATTGATGAACAATTGAGTCATAGGATAGGAGTAGTTTTGGGAAAGAAACATGCATAAGAGATTGTCATTCAGGATAGAGGCAAGAGGACCCAAGTGCTACAAACCAAACTTGTGGTTGTGATAACTCCCCTTCATAAATTAGACAGGTTCCGTTGGCTTTTCCTTCAAATTCTTCAGTTAGGTACACCAGGTGCTTGGAACTACACAAGTTGAGAGATTGCAAGTGGCCTACATGAGTGTGCTTTTCATATGGGAGGATAAGGTATAGTAGTAAGACTTATACAAAGAAATCCATACATCTCACTTTTTACTACCTATGCAAGCGAAGGGGGCATAAGGTATCAAATAATGGTAGTATAAGGAGTCAAGTAACCCTAATGAAACAAGTAGTGAGCCAGGTAACCATAATATAGGAGGTAGTAAAGCCTCAAGTAAGAGTCCAAGTTGGTAGATCCTACGCAAGAGATCCGAGGTAAAGGATACTAGTTAGAGTTTTTGTTCTTAGCAATAATACTAAGACACCCCTGACATGGACACTATAGCAAGTTTACTCTTTATACACTCTCATAGTGCGTATGTTTTGTTTGGTATTTGTGGCATGCATTCATGTGTTTCTATTGTGTTTACACATTAATGTAGCTTGACTACTAATTGTTTAGATGATTACATGAGTGTTAGTACTCCTTTGGGAGCTAGGAGAGTTTTAAATCAGGTTTTTCCAAATGTTAGCATAGAAATAGAAGGTAGGATGATGCTAGTAAATCTTTCGGTGCTTGAAAAGGCAAATTATTATGTGATTTTATGGTTAACTTGCTGTTAAAGCACCAAGCCACCATTGACTATCATAACCTAGTGGTTTATTTTAACTTACCTAGTAAAGATTCTTTCATTTTTAAGTTGGAAGCTTAAAGACCTACAAGGTTGCCCACTTTTGAATTATAGGGCAAAAGTGAGTTAGTTATTGTAGCAGTTGAAGCGAGTAAGTGAACTTAAACAAGTACCAATAGTAAAAGAATTTCTCGATGTCTTTCTAGATGAGCTACCTAGGTTACCTCTAATTGAGGAGATAGAGTTCAACATCAACCTAATGTGTGGTATAACACCAATAGCTAAGTTGCTTTACAAGATGGTGCCTACCAAGCATATTCCCATGAGATGCCCTAGTCCTTTTTGTCAAAAAGAAGAAGAAGAAGAAAGACAACAATATGAGACTCTGTATAAATTACAGAGAGGTGAACCAAGTGACAAGTAAGAACAAGTATCCCCTCCCTAAAATAAATGATTTATTTGATCAATTACAATAAGCTTATTTTTTCTCAAAAAATGATCTAGGATTAAGATATCATCAGTTAAGGATCAAAGAAAAGGATGTCTAGAAGATAGCCCTCAACATTCACTATAGGCATTATGAGTTCTTAGTAATGCCCTATGGACCGACAAATGCACCAGCAACTTTTATGGACCTAATGCACTCGGTATTCAAAGACTTCTTGAGACAAATTTGTAGTCATCTTCATTAATGATATCTTGATATATTCCAAGAGTAAAGAAGAGCATGAGGAGCATTTGAGGTAAGTGTTGAATAGGTTACAAGTTGAGAAGCTATATGCTAAATTTAAAAAGCGTGAATTTTAGCTTGAGTAGGTGGTTTTCTTAGATCATGTAGTAAATAAAGATGGCATCTCAGTGGACCTAGAGAAAGTGATAGCTATAGTAAACTAGCCTAAACCAAAGACTAACAAAAATAAAAAAACTTCCTAAGTTTAGCTAGTTACTACAGACAGTTTGTAAAGGGATTCTCCAAGCTAGTGGCTCCATTAACCCAATTGACACAAAAGGGAGTGAAATTTGTTTTGGATAACAAGTGTAAAGACAAATTCCAAAGGTTGAAAGAAAAGTTAGTTTTAGCTCCAATTTTGGCATTACCCAAGAGTGGAGAAGAATTCATCATATTCGGTAATGCATCAACTTTTAGGGCTAGGCTATGTTTTAATGTAGGATTGGAGAGTTATAGCTTATGCATCACAATAACTAAAACTATATGAGAAGAATTACCTCACCCATGACTTAGAGCTAGCAACAGTTGTTTAGCACTTAAACTCTAAAGACTATCTATATGGAGAGAAGTGCGGAGTTTTTACCAACCATAAGAGTTTGAAGTCAATCTTCACCCAAAAGGAGCTACACATGAGACAAAGGAGATGATTGGAACTATTTAAATATTATGATCTTGAAATTCAGTACCATCTAGGAAATGCTAATGTAATAGCAAATGCCATCAGTATGAAGAAACAAGGTAATCTTGTAACTTTGATTGCTTATCAACATCAATTGCTTAAAGGTATGTGCTAGTTGGAACCAGAGGTTGTAATTCAGGAGGTAGGAGCAAAATCAGTCGGTTTACACATCTAATAAACCCTAGTAGACAAAATTAAAGCTGCTCAAACAAAAGATATTGATATTCAAGAGATTAAAGGTAAAATAGAGCAGGGTAAAGTAGTTGAGTTCAATGTTGATATAGAAAGTATCTTAAGGTATGGAAATAAGTTATGTGTGCTTAGTAATGTAGAATTGAAGAAGGAGCTCTAAGTACTCAATTCACCCTGAGGGTACCAAAATGTATGAGGATTTAATATGTTATTACTAGTAGAAAAATGTGAAGCAAGAGATAACCGAGTATATTACCAAGTGTATGACCTGTCAGCAAATCAAAATTAAACATTAGAAACTAGTTAGTGAGTTACAACCACTTCGAATACCTAAATGGAAATGGAAGCACGTGACTATAGACTTTGTCATGACCCTCCTTAAGACCAAGGAAAAGCAAAGTGCAATGTAGGTAATCGTTGATTGGTTAACCAAATCAACCTACATTAAATCAGTTAATTTATGGTATAAATTGGAAAGATTAGTGAGGTTATAAATACAAGAGATAGGAAGGTTACATGAGGTGCTAATAACTATAATTTCTGACAAAGACACTCGGTTTGTAAGCAACTTTTGGAAGAGCTTAGATAAGGCTTTGGGTACAAAACTACAATTCAACACCACTTTCCATCCTCAAACCGATGGACAATCTGAGAAAGTCAATCAAATCTTGGAAGACTTGTTGAGAATGTGTATGCTTAATTTTGGAGGAAACCGGAACAACCATTTACCTTTGGTCAAGTTTTTTCCTATAATAACAAGTACCAAGCAACCATATAGATGGTTCCATATGAAGCTTTATATAGAAGGAAGTGCAAGTTACCCTCCATTAGGATGAAGTGGGTGAAAGGTAAGTGTTGGGACTTTAGTTAGTTCAAGAGGCAGTTGATAAGGTGAAGTTGATCAAGCAAAGAATGCAAGCAACCCAAGTTGCTAAAAAAACTTATGCGGATAAATGGCAACGCCCCTTGAAGTTCCAAGTAAGAGATAAGGTGTTAATGAAAATCTCTCCAACTAAGGGAATAATTAGATTTGGATTAAGAGAAAAATTAAACCCCAAGTATGTTAGATAAGGTGTTAATGAAAACTAATGGGTGTACATGAAGTGTTCCATGTTTCTATGTTGGGGAAGTATGTGCCCAATGTAGATCAAGTAACTGCACTTGAACCCTTGAAGGTGTAAACAAATCTTTCTATAGTTGAAAAACCTAGCAAGATAGTGAAGACCAAAGAGCAAATACTTAGGAGATGAGTGATCAAGTATGTAAAAGTGCAATGGACAAATCAAACTAAAAGCGAAGCCACTTGGGAGCTTAAAGAGAAAATGAGGAAAAAGTATCTAAAACTCTTGTAATTTTTTAAAAAATATATCCTAATTACCTATCTTTAAAACAACATATCTCACTCTTCCCTCTTTTCTCTCTTCTTCCTTCCCTCGCATTCTTTCTTCTTTCCCCAATAGTCACCACCTCTTCTTTGCAAAACACAATGAGAATCGAAGGTAAGTGGATCATTTCTTCACCTTTTTTTTCTTATTTCCATGCTTCTTAGGGTGTCTAATAGGAATTAGCTTTAAAACATTAGATCTTGATGCCTTCTTAGAAAGGGGAAGCATTAAAGGACAAGTTTTTAAAGCATTTTTTTTGGTAAGTTTGGACCATTGAATTGTGTTCAAGCATGTTTTCTCATGGGTTTGTGTTAAAAACATGTTTTTAGGCCTCAAATCATAGGTTTTTAGGAGTTTTGCTTATAGGCATCAAGTTCTTCAAGATACCAAGTAAGTTTTGATTTAATTGTGTTTGTTTTATGAATTAAAGGTTATTATTGGATACATTTATGTGGTTGAATTCAAAGTAGATGCATGTATTTTGAGTTGGTTTTGCTTAGTATGAAGTGATTAAGCATTAGATGAAGCTTTAGCAATGTTTTATGGGATTGGATGAGAGAAAAAAAAAATCTACAAATAATTTCATGTAAGGTGTTTCTAGTGCTTTGAGGGTTACTTAAAAGGTGCTATAAAGAGTTAAGTTTAACATAACCAAAGGGTTACTTGGAAAGTACTGCAAAAGGTGAGGTTAAATAGAAGATAGTCAGAGTGTTACTTAGAGGGTGTTGAAAAGGTTAGGTTAAATAGAGAATAGTCAAAGGGTTATTCAAAGGGTATTGCAAAGGGATAGGTTAAACAAATGATAGTTAGAGGGTTACTCAGTGGGCGCTACAAAGGGTTAAGTTAAACAAAGGATAGTCAGAGAGTTACGTAGAGGGTGCTGCAAAGGATTAGGTTAAATAGAAGATAGGTAAAGGGTTACTTAGAGGGTATTGCAAAGGGTTAAGTTAAATAGAGTATATTTGGAGGGTTATTAAGAAGGTGCAATAAAAGGTTAAGGTAAATAAAGTTTAAACAGAAAGCTAGTCAGAATGTTTAATATGAAGTTAAGGGGGTGAAGACTAGGAAGAGGATTAGTTAAAAGGTCAAATAAATGATTAAAGCAATAAAATTGATTTACGATCAACTTAAATAAGTACTAAGAAAGTGTATTTATTCTCAATATCAGGTGTTAGAGTTCAAAAAAAATCCAAGAATCAATTGAGTCACCTATTCCAGGTACGTGTTTATTGTGGTTGCTAGTTGTACATATTAGGCTAGAAGAAAACGAACATAATAAATATCTAACTAAAAATGATTTTGTTGCTTAGACATAGCTCGGCTTAGGAGCTGAAAGTAATAGAACCTTAAGAGGCACCCTAATGATTAATATGTGGCAATGTCTTAGTAGAGTCATGTACCAAAAGGATCTAGAATAGGTTTAAGGGTATTGGAGTCAAAGGTGTTCTTAACCTCGAATCATACATATATAATTATAAATATAGAGTGTGTGGGGTCTTAAGTACCCCCGTGAAATGCTTGCTAGACTTAAATAAGATAATAAATGAATTGTTGTTTATCTATTTGCATTCAATGCATGTGAATTATGTGCTTACTTAACACTCGTATGTGCTTGCGATATTCACATACTAAGCTTTAGCTCACTCTTATGAACTTTTTGTTTTTCAATTGGAAATATGACAAATGATTACATGACCTATGATGGAATTGGTGTAGAGCACTTTTGGGATGGGATGGCATGGCATAAAATATCTATATCACTATGATGATCAATAGTTGGAGAGATGTGATCAACTATTGGACTATATTATGTAGATAGGGGTTATACATATTTATGTGTGGAGATGAGTCTCTAGATATTATGAGTGTTTTTATTAGTTGTTGTGAAGTGGAGATAGACTTCGATTAGTTGATTCTGTAGTTAGGTTCTATTAGGCTTATGTTATTGTAAGAGCTATTAGGGACTCCAAATTTCTATTAGTTGCTTCTGATGAACAAGTGCATTGCTTGTGGTTATAGAGTAGTTTATGTTATTCCACTCAAAGTTGTTATTTTCAATTTTCTGTTTTTGAAAGTTAGTGGTTACTACAGGTTCTTGAAGTTTTTAATTAAATTTGTACCTTTTTGCATCATTTTCCAATGATGACACATAGCGGGCTATACTCAACCTGGGTTTTAAGGTGTTACATTGTATCATCACACCATCACAATACAAGAGTTAAATTTAGCAATTTGTGGGTATTGTGTCATTGCAGCTATAAAGAAGCAGCAATGAAGCAATTTGTTCTCCATCTATTGGTTCTTCCCATGCTTATTCAATTCCTTCATTGAAAAGAGTATGTACTTATTTATTACATAGAGAGTTGTTGGCTGACCAAAGAGAATGTCATAGATGCGCTTCAACTAGCAAGAAAATGTGATTCACCGCGTCTTTCTTTACTCTGCATCTGCATGTTTATAAAGGACTTCAAAACCATTTCTTTACGAGAGGCTCGGAGGGTGATGAGGTGTTCTAATCCAGATCTTGAATAAGAGCTCTGAGAGTCAACTGTTGATGTAGATTTAGTAAGTTTGTTGTAAGATCTTGATGGAATATCTATTTTTTTTTATTGAATATTGATATAGTGCATGTGTAGTTTAAATTCTGCATCAACTCAATAGAAAAATAGCTGTGGAGGAGCTATTGCACAAACATGATTATATGTTATCAACTTGACTGTATGCTCCTATACTCCTATAGTTCGAAATGGTTCTAGAAATTGGCACAAAAAGTCTTAAACTGAAATGCTATAAATTAGCTCTATGGCCAATTATTATAGAAGTTTAAGCTGGTAAACTAGGTTGGTTGAGGACCTAAGTTTAATATTGTACTAGAGCTAGGAAATCAAGTAATCGGATACATGCGTCATCACTTCACTCTATTCAATAAGCCACTCACTTGATAAACTTCAATCAAAGTCTCAACCATAAGGGAGACAGAACATCAAGTAAAAAATCTAAAAGTGCATAGGCTATTTACAAGAAAATGGATACAAGGTGGATTTTAAAATTTATTACTTAACAAAATGGATGAAGAGTATAGGTATTGGATTCGTCGCAGTTATACTGCGTTGTCCTTTGCAAAATATTAAATATAATCACATTTCAACCCATTTTGGAACAGATTAGCGTTACTCGTAAATTTTACGCATCGTATCCATAATGATTACTACTAGTAGTAAGTAGATATACCCTACATGACACATTACCTATCTTTTGCAAGAATAGGTTAGCCTTAGCATAGCAGAAATCTTAATTGTGAATAGCACACATGTTAGTTCTTTTAAATATGCATCCAATTAGGATGACATAAATACTGAAGTGAATGTTGGGGTCTTTTACATCTCTTCAAACATCGTGTTTTCCGATGGCGACTAAAGTTTTTCTTCTAAAATTAATGGGCACATGGGGCAGAGAGCGTATACTCCTAGTATCTCTTTGTTCGAATTCTTCGCTAGGCAAATTCTAATTTTTGGCATCAAGAAATGTGTCCAGCAGAATCCTATTAACTTTGCTTTACAACATTTCACAGATAGCCCTTCTGTTCCTGTCCAGCAAGGTCATGTTAGTTATACTTGTTACATTTATCCCATTTTGGAATATCATTATCACGCGTCTTTTCCTGAATGATCTTACTGTTGTCTCTTAAATAATATGGTCGTGTAAAGGAAACAAGAAAGGTTGCAGATGATGGATAAGAGAAAGGTCTTCTTGCAACTACATGAGGCAACGGAAGCACTTGTTCACATTTGTAGAGGTAGGCGTGGAACAATGGGACACAACACAGAGAGGAACCCAAAAGATCAAGCGGATATGATAGGCAACCATCATAACTAAGAGACCACAATGTGCACTACCAAGTAACACTGAGAGGAAACCAAAAGATCAAACAAGGACATCAATTGGCAAAGTGCAGGAGGCGAATGCGGTTGATAGAGAATTTAATAATTGTGCAAGAACACTCCATACGCACTTGATAGGGCCGGGTGAGTTTGGAATTGATATACCGGTAGGATTAAACAAATTGTTTCACTTCTATTAACTGAAAGATTGGGGACATTTTAATTCTCAACCGAGACTATGGTACTATTTCATCTCTCCCTTTGAAATTGGTATGCGATATAAACGTAACAACATTTTAACTTTCATCTGGGTGGACTCATCAAGGCCGAGACCCCGAGACCCAAGCAGAAGGTCTTGTCCTCTCTTCTTCTCTCTTTCTCAATATAACATGCTATGCCAGCTTTCCAACTCATCTTTTGCCGAGTAAAGATAGCAACTGTGGATTCATTTAGGCAGATATAGTGTCACATAACAGGAACTTCAAATTAAATATTCCATAGAAGTTAGAAAGGACGGAAATTGGAATGATCTATTTTAAAATTTTCTATCCTTCTCCATGAACTCACGAGACCACTCGGCATTCCTGATGTAAACAAGTAACTTTTGATTTTTGCCACGATAAAATGGCACATGACAGCTTACATTCAGTTTAACATACACAAAAGTCCTATAGGCAAACAGCAATATGTTATAAAACCTATGCTGTGAAGCTACCAGTTTCTTTTTACATGTAATCCGTTTATTTCAAGGATAACTAGTTTTTAATAGAAAATATTTTCCCTTAAAAATGATTTCTTGAAAATTAGTATATTTCCATATGTTTAGCTGTTTTCTTACATTCTGCCAGAAAAAAGCTTTTTGGTGTTTGTTTCTTAGTGGCTGGATAAATATTTTCAAATACTTTAAAATCCTTAGGAGTTTACACAAATACACGTAATAAAATGTATTTATTATATTTACACAAATAAAATAAATTATTAAAACAAAAGGCATTCAAAGTATCCATTTATAACCCATGCCATAATGCATGCAATGGCACTTTTATTTTTATTTTTTTTTATTCTTAAGTTCCACTAAAGCCTTGATTTTTGCTTCAAACAATGACATGTGTGTAATATCTGGTATTAAAGAACGCTAATAATTGGTGTTAATAGGAAATATTAAATGTGAAATCTCAAAAAAAAATAAAAAGAAAAAGAAAAAACACATTAATCATGAAGATGGTAGGGCAAAGCTATCATATTATTAAAACATTATCTAAAAATAAATTAAAAACAAGATTACCCTCTTTTAGCAGAAGCTATGAAATGAACCAAAAACATAATATTGAGTTCATTGAAATTTATTGGATGGAAAATAACTGAATTCAAGCCACTAGAATGAAAGCATCTCGATCTCACTACCCCTAATTGAAATTGCCAATCCATATACGTCAAAGTTCATTGCTTTTGACCATAAAAGCTTTCACATTCTTACCATTTTCAGCCAAAAAATCAAATGTTGCAGTTAAAGTAAATTTGTCAAAATTCTTCCATCTTCATAACCTCATGTAAAGTTTTGGCACATCTAATTTGTCTTTACTTAATTTTTCTATTGCTCCTATGCAATCTCACTAAAGTGCTCCAATATCTTACTTTCAAATCTCTCACCAATTTTTTTCTTTTGCTTCCATGTGATCGCAGTACGATGGATCTAAAGACTTCGCTTTCAGATCCTTTTCATCATTTCCATCACCATCTTCTAATTCAAGAGGCTGCTTAACAAAACTACCGGGTGTAATTTCTCTTCCCACAACCAATGCCATTTCATCATACATCGCAATTTTTGTATTTAAATACTTCTCATGATTTGGATGTGCCTATACAAAAAAACACATAAAAAAATAATTTAAATAATAGCCAAGCCACCACAAGAAATCAAAAGGAAACATTAAAAATAACTTACCATCACTTCTTTATTCAAAACTTCCTTATTAGTAGTAATCATCTTTAGCTCTTCATTCCGTCCAAAACCCTGTTATTCCTTAACTTTTGAATGGTGGTCTATGTATTCATCACAATATAGAGATTATTCTCCATATGATCTAGAAAACAACTAGCTCCAAATTTTTCATTGATTGCACCTTTCTCGTTATTTTTTTCCATTAGTACAACAAATACAAATAACAATAATTTATAATATGCAAATAAGTTATATTCCATAACATGTTACCCTGTAGTAATAACCAATAATAACACAAAATGTTTGCAAAAAGGCAATTGAAAAATGAAACTTTAATTAAATATGTCTACGAAACACAAGTTCACTAATAAAAAAGGACTATGTAACAATAGTTCAATGACTAAATAACTACATATTACATCTATTTGTTTTGTAATTGCTCCACATTGCAAATGCTATTTCACCTCTTGTCATGGACTATTTTCTAATTTCTTCCTCCTCTTCCCTTTGACTTCATTGAGATACTTGACTACTTCTTTGATATTCCAAATCTCATGATACTTATTCAGTAACCGGATCGGTCAAATCAACTCTCATAATAAAATTGTGAAGGATGCAACAAGCCAACACTACATATGGTTGTACTTCAAATGACCAATAAGGCACCGTATCTAATACACAAAAACGACCTTTAAGAATTCCAAAATCCCTTTCGATGGTATTTCATAAAGACGAATGGCAAAGATTAAAAAACTCTTTTGTGTTCTCTAGAGGACAATTGCGATTAAATTCTAAGATGATATTGAACACCCCTATAAGGAGATATAATTCCTTATCGAATTCCATAACCAACATCACCAAGGTAATATCTACCTAAACATTGCAACAAAATTTACTTTATGGCCATGAAAAAGTTATATTGTATTTTTATTATACATTAACATATTTGACTATAACTTCAGGAATCCTTAATCTACCTAGCCTCGATGGTGCATCACTTAAGACATGAGAATCATGAGCTAAACCTTCCCATTCAGTCAATACATAAACAAATTTTAAATCAAAACTTATAGCTACAAGAACATTTTGTGTAGTGCCTTCTTTTCAACCTTGAAAGTGCCCTTGAATTTCAGAGGGAACTGATGCTCAAAGATGTGTGCCATCAATTGCTACCACACATTCCTACGGTAATTACTTCTATAATTAATATGCTATATTGGTATTTAACATCATGTATGAAAAGCTTTAAGGTTTTGGTAGCATTCCTTGAAAGATTGACATAATCTTTGACTATTCATTATCTCTAGAGGGACCATGTTGCTTGGTGCTTTGATAGCAAACTTGTATAATTTGAAAATTGCTTCCAAAACAATTAAGAAATAACAATGCACAATTTCAATAGATCCGTAAAACCTCTCCTTTTCACACTATATCTCACATTATGCCCTAACAAATAACAAAATACCATAACTTGTTCATTAATTGACACATTTTTGGTTTGGCATAACAAATTTTTCTTTTAAATATCTTACATAGCTCAAAGAATGCCCTTGGCACCATACATATATGATTGATGCAATGAATATCTCCACTATATAGAATTTAATTAATATACATCTCTCGTTCATATTCCTCAGTAACACAAGGCTCTCTTAGAATTCTATTTATATATCGTTTTCGCTAAACTATGATCATTCCCTTCTGTACTAAATATTGTAGCATAAATCTCATTCTTATCCATCTATAGAGGAAAATATTAAAACTATTGAAAGGTTTAAATTTTGTAAAAGAAGTAGTCGTCAAACAATTTAAGTAAAAAAAATTAACATAAAATTCAAATAGAAACCTCATTACACAATATAATACTCGAAAATAAATAAACTAATAGCAAATTTAAATGGGCAAACCTAATATCACCAAAGATAGCAAGAGGCCTTTCATAACAACAAAATTAGCACCATTAAATTGTTGCCCTTTTAACATTATCCAATTGTCTTTACGTCAACGGTTGATATTTTATTTTTTTTAAATTAAGGAACAATTCTTAAATATATAGTTAAAATCATCTTTCAATTGAGTATTATCTATTGAACTGTCATGGGCTTGAAATCCCAGGATATAGGTAAAATAAACAATGATGATTAATCGAGACGATAAACACAATGCTCTATACGATAATTGATCTGATGAAGCATAATCCTACCATATCCTAGATATCTTTTTTGTTTTCTTCAAAGGGCACTAAATTTTCAAAATTTATGTAGAACTTTTTCTTCCTTTCTATTGTATCTCAGATTTATGGTGGGGTTTGGAAGTAAAAAAAAAAGTGAGAGAGAAGACTTACTATATTAATTCACTGGCAGAGTAATATAAGTGTGTCAGCTTTGTAAGCTTTGGAAAACGACATATGGTTCAGCTTTGGACTGGAGAAGATTTTCATTTGACTGGGATAAACTCA
The DNA here is from genome assembly GCA_037954665.1 of Laguncularia racemosa. Classification (NCBI taxonomy): domain Eukaryota; kingdom Viridiplantae; phylum Streptophyta; class Magnoliopsida; order Myrtales; family Combretaceae; genus Laguncularia; species Laguncularia racemosa. The sequence continues at coordinate 775,018 of JBBMOL010000104.1, read as the reverse complement.
CTATTTTCTCTCAAACAATCGCTGAAAATTAGGGAAAAGGACTTCGTGAAAACAAACTGCATTAATCAAATGGACCATGTATGACTCGAGGACTCTGCAGGATACACCTCGCCTGCATTCCACTGAAACAATCATACAAAACACCGATTGTCGTGCAGAGAATGGCCCCATTGTATTCTTTAGCTGCCAATCTCTCTGCTCACTAACTTCTTCCACTTGGGCCTCGTCTTTTTTCCTATGTTGCCGCATCTTTTCCTTCAAATGTCTCGAAATACGACAAGTTCATGCTGTCGGTTTTCCCATTCTAACAGGCACCCATGTGAAGGCATACTTGTATCTGCTCATACAGATGACACCAAGCATTAGGCATCTGTGAATACCATTATGATCGCTTGGTATAGGTAGATAATGGTATTCGCATACGTACTTTGACATAGTTTCTCTAATGATTAATCACACTCGATGAGCAGTTATATGCCTATACTAACGCCACACATCATGCTACGACATGTTTCTAAAAAGTCATAGGAGTGGTTGCTGCCTTGCTGTCTTTGAAAAAATTTTAGGAATTGGCTACAAAAACTATACTAGTTCTAAAATCTTCGCCTTATTTTTCCTCCGCAAACTAGAAAAATGTCTTCTGCTTTAATTTCTATTTCGTATGGTATCATAAAACGTCTTTCGACAGTGTGAAATAGAAATAGTCTTGAACATAGTCATTTTATCTTTATGCTCTGATTTCTAATAGTTTTCTTTAAGCTCGATTTATGGTAGAAGTTCTTTAAACGAAACAAAAACACTATATATGATATTATTCAATTGCAAATAAGATTAAAGAAAAGAAAACAACCATCATTCATCTATACTATTCATATTAGAAGTATGGAAATGAGATTTGATATCGCCTCACATTAGGGTGCTCACTCAAAAATTGACTTGATTTGTCCAATAACCAATTTGATACGAGAATGAGTTCTCATTTAATTAAAGTTTGTAGAGGGATTAATTCACAAAATAGAATTAATGGGCTAAGCCCAATGTCGGTTGATTAAGTCTAAGGTTAATTCTTTAGGTTAGTGGCAAATCTAAAGAATTAAACCTTTTTCTTTTAAGATAATTTAGTGAGTTTTAGATTAGTAAACTCAAAATAGGGTTCAATAAAATTGTCTTGCATAATTTTATCCACTGAGTATTGACCAAGATCTATTATGGATTCTTGGGCTTCTTTCTTCTTGTTTAAGCCCATTAAGGTTACTATCTAATTAAATATTATTCATTGACAAAGGAAACATTAGATACTCATAATTAACCATCAATCTCTATAAATACCTTTATCTTGCTTATGTGGGGAGGATTTTTGGGCCTAGCTCGTTTATTTTCACCTATCACAAATATTCATAACTGCTGACATTGCTTATTTCACCTCTCTAATCCCTCTTTGAATTATTCTTTCTTTGTTGAGGATCGTTCTATACAACACTAACCCTTACCTATCCATATCACGTGAAACACACATATGCATGTTGTGTGCACATGATACACACAATGAACCCTTGCATTTACGTTTACCCTTATGTTGTACATTGCAGCATAGAAGCTAAACATTGTACAAAATCGAACAACACAATTAAAAAGGGTTTGCAAGACATAAGTACGGTGGATGTTAAGTTATATCCAATTTTCAATTACTAAAATCTAAGCAATAAATAGCATGTGCACCACGTGTGACCTAGCATTAGGAGTTTGTTTAGATTTTCTTTTTTTTTTTGTATCTATATTTTCTTTTAATCTGATTTGAATTTTAAATAAAATTTGGTGTTTGAAAAACTATCTTATCTAGTAATTATGATGAAAACAATGATTAGGAAATAAGCATTGAAAAGTAAAAATTCATCTACTTTTAAAAGGAAAGGATTTAAAAAAACATATTTTATGCATTGGAAAAAAAAAGATATCAATTGGTATTTTTGTAAAAATGAATAAAGAAATAAATAAATAAGTTTAAATTTTTAGGGATATGTTAGGTATTTAATTTTTTAAGAGTATATATGTATTTTTATTTTCATTGTTTAAGTATCTTATTCTTACTAAAGTCACGTATTTGAACGAATTCCAAACAAACGCCAAATGGATAAAATAAAAAATAAAAAGGGCCCTAAAGGTACTTAATGAATGCTTAAGAATCCTTTCTTCTATATCTAAAAGAATTTGTATGCAAGGTGCAAAATGTAAATGAGGATATTTGTATAATATAATTTCATAGGCCAAATTCAAAATTATCTATATTATACTTAGACTAATTATTTGGACTAGTGATAGAATCCAAATAACTAGAGCTAATTTACAATGATTTAAAGAGTTTTGAATTGGTAAGCTCGGGATGGGATTCATTAAAAATGTTTTGCACATTTTTAACCTTTCTCAACAAGTTTAAGTATCAATCGAGTTTCATTATATATAATCGGGTTCTGTTCTTCTTTATTTAACCTATTAAGGTTATTAAATCCTAATTAATCTTGTATTTTAATAATTTATAAGATCTAATGGTAATGATCACTATAGACTCATTACAAATACATATCCATATTGCTTATAAGAGGTAGCTTTTGAAACATAACAATTTTATCTCACAACCTAATCCTTCTATAATAATACCACTATCACTTGAAACCTAGGCTTATTGAGATAGCTTATTCCACCTCTCTAATCCCTCTCTAAACCATCCTTTTTACCCTTTATGATTGTTCTATTGAATCACTAACTCCTTCCTCTTCACATAAAGCATGTAGATGTACATCACATATAAATGATACTCACAAATAGCCCTTTCATTTACAAAGTTGATAATAGGGATTTTTAGTGTTGCCTCAATCAAAACACTTTGAAAAATTTAAGGATGACCATAATTTGATAGTAGTAAAACATGATCTATACATAGATCATTATTAAGCCAGTCATTGAATATGACCCAAAACACTTGTGAGTGGTAAAGGCTAGTGAAGGGGGGACCCAACCATCTACTAACACTAAGATAATATATTCCAACCTATTTCATTAAACATAAGTAATTCATAAGTCCATAACCATGACAAAACTCAATCGAGTCTAAGTTGTCTAGTAAATAAAGCAAAAGATCAAATTTATTATGATGCAATTATACACAAATTAATCCATAAAATAGAAATGGAGAGATACAATTAAACACATATTTGAAATTTGAAATTTGGTGTAAATCAAGGAGATCTTTCATAGAGTGTTAGGTGGCTCAAAGAACATGAATAAGTATTTCGAGAGTCATTGCCTAGTTATAGCATAGCTACCACAAAGGTAACCTACAAGATGACATAAATAATGAGAAATTTTGGGATTAAGTGTAAAACATGAGACACTAGGGAAACTATGATGAGACCATATAGAGTTGAATTAATTCAATTTATAGTTAAAGTATTAGGGTTTTCTACATAAATTAACTAAATTGGAAGTGTGAACAATTTTATTTTTAAGTTAGTATAATGTGTAGTGCATTAATCTCATAGAGAAATTAGACTATATATTCTTATTTAAATTAGTCATAAAGCATTGAAAATTTAAATTAATAATTGAACTTTTCAACTATTATAAGTTTATCTAATGTATTATCGTATTCAAGTTAAAAGTGTAAAATTTTATTTTTACAAGCATTTTACAGTTTTTAGCGTAATCTTCATTGCAAGCTTGTAAAAAATCCAAGACAATATTAAAAACATATCTTTCCGATATGGACTCAAATTCAATGACTATATTATAGAATAATTTTAAAACCTTTCAAATGATAAATAGATTCTACTTAAATATAAAATACATCTATCAAAAAATCAATTCACTAGCCTAAACTTTTAAACCTGATAACAAATTAATGTACTTACAAGATGAAGTTATAAAACACAAAACTCATAAGATAAATTGGACAGGAAAGATTATCTATTAAAGATTTCGAAGCATTGAAAAGTTTTGAACTTTGTGGAGCAACTAGGATGCCTAGAAGTTTACAAGTGCAAGCATGGGAATAATATAATATTGCTGCATACATTTTGGACTAAATAGTACGGAACAGTGATTTTATACAATGCATAAGCCCTCACACTTTGCCTTTAAAACCACACCCCACCACCCCATACACCCACCCCACCGACGCCATCCACCCCCCCACCACAACCCATGCGGTGTATCCACAGCCTCGTTTTCTCGATTTCGGATGTCCTGAGTTGTCCGTCGCTCGTTTTTCTAAATTTTTTCTTCGTGCACGTTAGAAACCAACATAGTGGTGTGTATGGATTCCATGTCATTGATCCATTATCCACCATTTAGCATGCATTGAGCAATGGCTTTCTTGTAGTGTTGAATCCTGTCTACATCGACCCACATGATTGCCATTTGCAATTGCCCATATAAGGACGGAAGCTAAATGCTAAAACCAATTATGTTTTGATAAATATACTCAGACTTTTGCAATTTACTAATCTGTGATGTTTTTTCCACAACTCAATGCTTATCAATTCTTTTCCATTTGAGTAATCATTGGTCTTTAATTAAAAATGGTGTGTGATACACATATATTCTTTTAAAATATAATAGAATCTTAAATCACACAAATTTTATTTAAAAATCATAAATTAGAAAAAGTAATACACTTATCATTCATAATTTTTAATTCTATGGCTTGATAATTTCTTCATACCGATGACATATAAGGGAAAATATGATTCATTTCGATATTAAAAATAGAAGATAACATGAATAGAGTAAAAACGTGAATTTAAGTATAGACTTCTTGGAATTCAAGTGAACTCATTAAACCTATTGCTTGATAATTTCTTCATATTGACATATAAGGATAATTGTTAGTAATTAGGTAACTATGATTTGAAAGGGTAAATTTACTTTTTTTTTTATTTTATCTTCTTAAAATGCTATTACATGTAATAAATGGTTAAAATTATAAGAAAGAAAATGATCATTACAAGATATTTTATAAATTTAGATAATTTCAACTATTAATTTATAAATTTAAAAAATTTAGAAAAAAAAAAAATTTAATGGATCCATTTTGTTAATGGAATTCATTTTTTAAAAATGATAGACATGAAGAAACTTTTGCACACAAATAAATAAAAAATTAATAATTTGACCATGTTTTGAAATGTGCCTATTTATGTGTTTGTATACTCTTATCCCCATATTGTTAATTTTTTATTCATTCTTTTTTTTTCTTTTTTTGTGCATAACTTTCTTAATGTCTAATATTACTCGTTTTTTCCCCCCTTTATGTGGAGTAATCTAGGAAAATTGACTAAAATCAATTGTCAACTTCCTAACTGGAAAGAGAAGTAGTTTAACGAACGAGTTAGGATCACAGCTTCTCCAAAGTTCCTTTCAATAAATTCTTATTCATAATAAATGACGAATATTCCCTCATTACATTGAAAACAGATAAAGGGTACTCAAAATTTAGTAATTTAGTTTACTTAGATTGTATAAAGTTTTATTTAATTGTCACTCGATTTTTGAATTATTGAGTTACACAAAACTTGGTGATAAATGCTGCATTCTTTGAAGGAGAACATGTTTGCTCACCATTTTGTGACCCCTATACTTGTAGTACACTTTCTTCATATCAATAATGATCCTGAAATACAATGTCAATCCATTAAGATGGTATGTCCAACAAGTCTAAAATACACACAATAGGTTACCACTATTGGTAGTGATTCTCGGTATGCCAACACAGCCATGTTTATAAAAAATGGAGTGCAATTTGGGGTTTAAAAGTAACGCCATAAGTAAATTGAATTAAAATGATATAATACTAAACTCAACTTAAACTTAATTTAGAATTTTAAAACTTAAGCTCCACTCAATAAACTATTTAAGTAATTTAAGCTCGAATTTCAGTTTAATTCAAATGTGGTTAGGTCGAATTCGAGTAAATGTCAAACCGAATTTGTATAGTAGATCTATCCCATTTAATTTTTTTTTTTTATCTTTCTTAGTAGTATTTTCTTACAACCCATCATCTATTTTACCGGTCTCTACACTCAAGCAAAATAACATAAACATTTTTGTATCATTGTTGCCGTATCATATAACTATTTTTAAGATAAATCACACCAATTATCACTTTGAATTTTGGAAATTACATAAATAACTTGCTTAATCACATAACTGCAATGGATTTGCATGTATCTATTTTTTTTTTTAGTGAATATAACTTACTCTATGTAAGTAATCCTAAGAAGTATTCTTTGTGGGATTCAAACTCGAAACATCGTCCACTAGATCAACATCTTAAGGGTGTTGTTTTGCTATTATAGTTTCTATTTTATTCCAGTAAAATCTTTATCAGAATTGTGATTAACAACAGTTTATATACGAAAATGTTTAGGCATTTTAAACTCAGCTAACGAGAAGTGGGTTAATGAAAGCACACTTAGTTGGCTAAGTATTAATATTTGTCTTACTCAAGTAGAACCAATTAAATAACAACATAAAAGGGGGCATCTTCGTGCGTGTGATGATATAGTACGATAATATTCCTTAGGGACCCGTGACGTTGTGTCGGCGAATCCACATTCCACACGGACCAGACCTACTTGGTAAGTGCTCCAGCGATTTGCTATTAATCAGACGATTAGGATCATGCTTGAGCTTAGCTCATCTTTGTCTTATATTGTTCTTTTTATTTTTATTTTTTTTGGTATATTTTATCAGTATAATTTTAAAATATATTAACAAAATAAATTATATGTACGTAATTCCGAAAATATTTTTTTACTTATACCATTTTTATTAGTAGTATCTCCTGGCAATTTTACAAATTTTCGTTTAGCTGGTTGCACTTTTTTATTGGTATTATATCTTTGGTCGTTTATATTTTTTTCATATTTATCATTTGGGCATTTTCATTGTATTAAAAGTTCTTTTCTTTTAATCATATGCTCCAAAAGCGTGATATTTTATGCAAAAGTTTGATATCCACCGAATGAACTAATGCATTGACACAAATATGGATATATGGTGTTCTTTTTCCACATAGGTAATGCACAAGAGTATTCGCACCATATTTAAATTAATTTATTAATAATATTATTAATATGTTAATTGGCATAATCTTTTAACTAGATCTATTACATTTTGTTAATATAAATCTATGCACTACATTATCTTTAACTAATTATTTGTATATTTTCAAAACTTGTATTTAGAATTTTGCATGGGTAATATAAATCTATAAACTATATATATATATATATATATATATATATATATATATATATTATAACCGTTATAGGAAGAAGAATTGGACCGGATTTCATCATCCTATTTAAAGACCATTTTTCAAGGAATTGGGGTATAAGTACTTTGACTCATTTCATTTTGTTTAATAAATTGTATAAACAAAAAAAAAAAAAAAAAGTGATAAAAGTTTTCATTTCCTCAATTGATGTTTGTTTCCATGTTCCTTTCAATCGAATGAGCGTAATGCAAAAGGTGGATATGTCACTCTATTTATTTATTTATTTATTTTTTCTAAATGGCATCATGTGTTGCTATGGGAAATGTAATCACAATAAGACTGAGATAATTAAGAAATGTTCAACCGAGGGAGAGAGAATCTGCACTCTAAATCACACACGAAAAGGAAAGTTCCATAGAAGGAACAAGAGTGGGGCAGCAGTGCTGCTGGCAAGGACAAATAAACATGGAGCTAAATTAGGTACGAGTATTTGTTGAATGTTTGTTGGGAAAGCGAAGTCTTAATTTGCATGTGGCCCAGATAATGACATTATTGACAGATATAAACTTAAAAAAATGATGTTTACTTGATCAGTCACAGAGTTTCTTCATGGCCGAAGATTAGTTTTGTGAAGCCAATATTTTTAAAATAATCAGAGGAATGTAATGGAAGGCCACAGGTCAGATCAATTCATTAAAATAATATATTTTTTTTAAATAATCATAAAATAAGATTTTTAATAAATTTATTTTCAAAATAGATAATAAAGGCACACATCAGAAATACATTTTTAGTTGAGGCAGAATTTCTCTCAACTAAAGACGCATTTCGGGTACGCGCTTTTAGTTTAATTCTGAAAAAAATAAATTAATTTTAAATTAATTTTTAAATTTATGAAAGTTTCTTTTTTGTTATTCTTATGTGAACTTTTAATTTTTTTTCTAAAGCAAAATAATAATAATAATTTGCAAAAATTTATCATTAAAGAAAATTTTTTATCATTCAGAGACTATGCCATCTGTACCTATTACAAAGCCAAAAGAAAACACCATATTAGGCAATGAAAGGTTAGTGTTAATATAAATATCCTTGTACATAAGTACAAATAGTTATTTCCTCACCAACATTACACTCTTAACTTCACTTTTTCTAGTAAATTTCTCTTCTCTCAGTGCTTCAAACTATTTTCCCTTATAGCTTACTAGTGTTTGTCTCTCACTTTTTTCTTTTTTCTCTCCCTTCTCTTGTACATGCTCGTGTTTCGCTCTAACTTCTTTGGTAATTTTCACTGGATCCTCGCAAGCTTTCCTTGGTTTTTGTGGAGTTAGAACCACCTTTCTTTTGTTTAGAACAAAAGAATATCAGTTCTTGTACTCATCGTACATAACCTTCTTGTCAAACTGTCATGGTCGCCCTAACAATATGTAGTTAGCCTGCATAGATACCACATCACACATAACCTCGTCTTTGTAGCTCCCTATGAAAAAGGCTATAAAAACCTGCTTAGTCACCTTAACCTCCCCACATTCATTCAACTACTGTAATCAATATGGTCTCGGATGTTTCATAACTTTCAACTGCATCTTATCTACCAGCAAGGTGCTAGCAACATTAGTGCACCTACCACTATCGATTATCAAGCTACAAACTTTGCTCTACACGTGACACCGTGTATGAAAAATATGTTTACACTAGATCCCCTCACCATCCTCCTAGGGTTGTACACTAAGTACTCTCCTCGTGACATACAACTCGCCACTCACGGGTCCCTCTAAGTCAACATCATCATACTCCTACGATGGTGACTCCTCTTCCTCCTCAAAGCTCACACTCTCTACATCCCCACTATTACTGATAATCATAGCCCTCTGATTTGGACATTGGGATGCAAAGTACCCAAATCCCTAACACCTAAAACACTTAATATCTTTCATCCTAGAAAGGGATTTAGTGTTAGTCTTTCCCTTAGGTGCAACAATTGGATTCTTAGCCCTCACATCCTCCTTAGGCTTTGAATCAATGGAGTTTTTCTTCCACGTGGACATCCATGGAGCTTTGGAAGTCGAGCCAGTCCTCTGCGAGTCATGTATTTTAACTACCACTTTACTTTAATAGCTCTATGCAGCAACTCTTTCATATCTAAGTAATGGTGAAGATCTACTACATTAGCTATTTCCCTATTCAACCCATTGATGAATTATAGTGGCCTCATCATCCTCTTCAACTCTAGCCCTACTCGTGGCCAGCTCCAACTCTTTTTAGTAATCCTCTACATTGTTATTTTCTTGAGTCAACCCCTGAACTTTCCTAAGTAAGTCCCTATGGTAGTGACTAGGAATGAAACGCTTTTGCATAATAGTTTTCATCTCCTCCCAAGTGCTAACAGGTCGCTCTACATACCTGTGCCTATTATGCACCAACCGATCTCACCATACACTGGCGTAATCTGAAAACTCTACTATAGCTAATTTTATCTTTTTCTCCTCAATATAGTTGTGACATTCAAACACATGATCCATTTTTCTCTCCCACTCTAAATACAGCTTTGGATCATTCTTTCCCTGAAAGGTTGGGATTTTTAATTTAATACTTCCTAAATTACTATCACACCTCTAGATACTTCCCCTATCCCTCACATGTTGGTAATCTCCAAAATCAGATTCCTCACCTTCATCTATCCTAATGCCTCCCTCATTTTGTCTACCTACTCCTCGCCTAATAATAGTACTGTTAGACGGTTCCCTACTCCTTTCCATCCTATCCATCATTTCATGGATCTGCTCTAATTCACTTATTAGGATCCTCTTCATCTCCCCCATCAATTCCTCAAACATAACTCAACTTTCTCCTCCATTAATGTTCTGTCTCGACATAATTCTAGAATTTGTAGCAAGTTATGATCACAATTACAAGAAATATATAAGTATGTTCTTCACACCCACTCGTGTATTGCTTACAAATGATATGCTCACAATTTCACTCATGTATAGCTCTCACAAAATATGATCTCACAACCCGCTTTTTGTAATTCTTTTGCTAGGAACTCAAATTACGAAGTTAACACTAATGATTACTACTCAGCTTAAGTCACATGAATGAAAGAATACTAACTACACAATCTAATTGATATGAAAAAAATTCACCACTGAATAGATATGTAATTAAAGATCACTTCTACACAAAAGGAAATAAATCACTATGGAACCGATTGTTCAAGGGATGTGTACAATTCGAATTCCAAACATAGACAATCAAGGATATGCTACAATAGGAATTGGAAACAATTGATATGGAAAGTAAATTGAATCAATAAGCTATCTTGTAATTTTAGCAATTGCAATTCTTTCATGGCCGAATTCTTTTTTTTTTTAATGTCGGTTCTTGATTTTTTTTTTTTTGGCAACCGAATTGATTTTTTTTTTATAGAAGAACTGTGAATTGAACACAATTGATTATTCAATTGAGAACCCTAGATGCTGTTGGCCTTAATGGATTGTGAATACCGAACAGGAATGGTTTTTTTTTTATACGACTTCTATCTATAAATATGGAAAAGACAACAGACAAGTATAGAAAAGAACAATAGAAAAAAAAAATATACAAATTTTTAACTATGAATATGGAAAAGAACAATAGACGAATATGGAAAAAAATAACAAACAAATTAAAGAATATGATAGAATTTACTTAATTCAAGAAGTCGAAGCTCTGATACCAAATAATGCGTGAAACCCTAGGTATATTAAACCTAGAACCCCGACGATGCTAGTTAATTTCAATTACCCCAAGGATTGTTTTGAATAAGTGATGCGTAATTAGAACCCAATTAAACCTGTTGACTATAACCTAAGTTATCAATAGGTATTTATAGTAATTCGGTTAAGAATTCTATAGAAAAGTTCTTTTGCAAAAGAACAAAAAGTGGTTTTTGTTTTACTCACAAAAAATGTGTTTTTCATATATCAAAGATAAGATGTTCTTCATGGCTGGCCCTTGCACGGCTTATATAGAGTCATACAAGAATATGGAAAACCTAAGTTGCATAATCTATTTGTTTCCTTATCCTCATATAATCAAGTAAGCAACTAAATAATATAAATTACAAACCAAAACAAATACTAAAAAATATAACAATAAACCTACAAATTCCCTTTACTATTTCGGTTTAATATATAATATTTCTTATTCTAGAACTTCAAATCCTTGCTTTTCTTCCATGGAAACATGAATTACATTAATAGGTGTTGGTTCTCCTTTCATGTAATTTGATTCCTTGGCTTATAGGTCCATAACCAATCCTTGTAGAGCATCATTCTCCTCTTTGCTCTAACTCAGGTCATTGGTGCTCCAATTCCTTGCAATGGATCTTAAGTCCTTGGTTCTGTCTTCTTAAATGCTAAATGATCCTCATCATATGGATACAACATCACCCTAACCATGATCTAAGGATAAGTGGATATGCCATAATGTATTAGCCTATATATTACAATAGATCGTAAATTGAATCAGTATCATATACACAATACATCACCTTGTTAGTGTTGATGTTATACTTACCAAATGTCCAAGAACTACTCCTGTACAGTCTATATATCAATGGTTGAAAAATCTATACTATCTCTTGTACCCCAATTGCATCCCACAAAGGCCTTATATGTAAACCAATCGAGCTAGACGCTCATCCCATAAGGCTATGTACAGTGCATATTATATCAGCTAATCAATATCAACCTTCCTACGTAAGTTGATTTGATGAAGCTCTAACTATGTGTTAACACCTTGAAGAATATATTGGCACCCTCCAAACTGCCTAGCAACACTATTTAGGAAATGCCACTCAATTATATAAAAACATATGAGCAGCGCCCAAGCAATCTAAATATGTCTACCTACTCTATAGAAGAGTGGTAGGATGTGAATCAGATTTCCTACATATGGCTTTCACTCAACCTAAAGGGTAGTAAGTAAGATTTAGATGTAATAATGCATATTATGAAATGAAAAACTGAAAAATGTTTGAAGAAATACCTGCTCAACATTTTGCCTGTTGAGAGTATCCCTATAAGCAACAATAATATAGGTTGGGTAATACCTTGTGTCAAGGCTCGTCCTCCATTGTGTGGCCAAGGGAGTTCCAGCCTCTATAACAAGTCCATAGCGGTTGACTAGCACCATATGGGGGAATCTATCCCATGCCCATACCTAAAGGAATGTCCGTACCTCTCCCATCTCGTGAGCCAACAAGCTAAATACAATATAAAGCTGGCAATAAAACCAAGCCAAATATGTAGATCCCCAACTATACATGCCTGCCACTAGGGATGCAAATAGTCGGGTTTGGAACAGGTTTAATGAAACCTAAACTCGACCCAACAAAGGATTTACATTCCTAAAACTTACCCCGACTCAATAGGGGTTTTTTTTTTATCAACCTCAGACCTGCCCTGTTTAACAAATGAATCACCTCAAACCCGACCTCGATCTTGACCCAAATAGAGAGTTGACAGTTGAATAGAGAGAGCAACCGACAACGCCAAACATGTACGAGAGAGAGAGAGAGTAAGAGAGGAAGAGGGGTTTTGCAATTAAGGAAGTCCACTTCGTGTAGTCCATAGTGTAGACTCCACACCAACCGTCATCCTTCCATCAACAATAGACTTGCAAAGCATGTGGAATTCAACTCTACTAGAGTCAAATTGGAACTAGACCAGACATTACTATTTCCAAAATTATAAACTTGGATTTCATAATCAACCAACGAGAAATTCCAAAAAATTAAAATATAAAATTAATAAAAGAAAATATACTAATTATAAATTATAATATTAATTTATTATTTAAAAATTATTATTTTTTCGAGGTCATGTTTTCCTATCGAGTTTTTTCTAAATCCCGTAACCCCACTCTAAACCCTATAAGGTCAAACCATATAGGGTTTTTATTGAGTCAATTAGACCGAGTACTAAGTACCATATTATGACCCACTTTATTTGCATTCCTACCACTGAGTAACTACAAGATATACACCCACGTGTGACATACACCTTGCTCAACATTCGCATGTTGTGGCAGGACCCAATACATATCTTGAAACCACATCATACTAATTTACCACCCCCATACCCCCCCTTAGTACTACTTAACTCTGGTCTCGCCTCAAGCAATCTCTAACATGTGGTAATCCAATCAAGGGAACCACTCCCAATCATTGCTTGATCATCAACTAAGAGGCCCAATTGAACCTTAACATCTTGCAAGTAATGGTAAACTCCCCAACTATCATGTTAAACGTATATGTCTCTAGCCTCTACCTCTCAACTACAGTAGTGATCATATGCCAATCTAGCTATATAAAAGGAAGGCAACTCACACCTTAAAAACTTATCAACGACAAATATGGCTCTATCTACAAATCTACTAGGATAATATTCTTAGCACACCGAAGTAATAGCTTGCGACGTCGAATAACAAGCCATGATTGATCTTGAAAGTGAAGAAGTAAAATGTTGTGGTATTAGCAATGGAATATAAAGTAATCAATTTCACTAGTTGCATGTGGTTTACCTCCCATCCTAAACGGCCTATAAATGATGTCCTTCCTACCTCGTTAAATCGAATGGATCAAATGGTCTAGGTTCTATCTAATTTGCACAACAAAAACAAAACATATTAGTATTATATAGGTGACGATTTGACATAGTCATCCACTATTATCTTATCCACAACATAGCTAAATAATTAGCTAATCTACAAAAAAAGCTAATACCAACTATTTAACCTTACCAATGCACAACAATGATCATTTTCTTCTAATATAATAAGAAAAAAAAATTGCTTTTAAATTTTAAATTTTTCAAAAAATTCCCTTAAAAAATTTTGCAAGTTTACATAAGAACAAGAGAAATATTAGATTATATATATAAAAAAAAAAATCTTTGTAATAAATTGAAATTTTCTTAATTTTGTTTTAGAAATTAAAAAAATTAATATTAACATTTTCATTAACACGTATTTTTTAAAATTAATTTTTTGACTATTATTTAATAACAAAAATGTATAACAATTTAAATAATATACCAAAATTTTCATTTAAAATTAATATGATTTTTTTACTGCACATAATGTCCATTCTCTTCACATGTTATGTACTACAAAAGTTACATAAATAATGTCTAACACATTAAAAACTAACAACAATTACTAGTATTTTATAAAAACGAAAGTTTACAAAAAAAATTACGGCTAAAGCTTTGTTGAATGACAAAAACTATCATAATAGGAAAAAAACTTTAATTTTTTTTATGAGTATGCATACCCAAATATAGCTTAATTAGGCTTTTATTGAAAAATTTGGGAAGTTCATAGTAATAACTTGGTTGTTGATGCTCCTTCACTCCTCATAGATTTAGAAGCTTTTCTTCTTCAAATGAAACCTGCAAAAGAATGAAAGAAAATAAAGAGAACGTAAGTTTGCAAGAGTGTAGTTCTACCTCCCTGTTCATGTATATATTATAAGTGTAGCCTATTTGTGTAGATACAAGCATGGGCATGGGCATGGTTACATGTACTACCATAGATATAGGTTTGCAAGAAATGTTGCATAAACTTTTGTAAGTTTGCAGGTATAGGCTTGAGCAACATGATGGACAAAAGAAATTATTGAGCGATGGGGCAAGTTGGATGAAATTATTGGATAGTGGGGGTGTTGGCAAGAAAAAAAATCAGAGAGTAGTTGCTTAAAAGCGTGGACACTACTTGTACCTTCAGTACAATTTCTACTAAATGCGCGGACAGTGTGTGTGCCTTTAAGCAACTATTTGTGCCTTCAGTTGGGCCAATTTTGGCTCACCTAAAGGCATGTTCTAGGTCCACATGTTTTGGGCTATGCCTTCACCACTTATTTTATGAATTATTTTACCAAGTACCTTATTTCCAAATGTTTTTTTAAAATATACGTTATTTTAGTGAATTTCCCCTGCAAGTCACATCTTAAAATATATATTATCGAATCCTCTACTTTACGTCACTGAGTCTTAGTTTGATTTTAGTCTCTACTCATAGTTCCAATGTCTCTTAGCAAAATTTTCAAATCCATCCAAGAGTTAATTAAATGAAAAGATAAGCATTATTACTACTTGTGAGTGGATTTATGATAAATCATTTTCAAAACTGAAACATGCATTTTACCTTATGATGATGAGATCCAAATTTTGCCCTTCCATTATGGGTTTTGTGCTATTTTCCTGAATTTTCAAAACTCATTTAGGTTATAGTTATTCTAGGGAAAAAATGGCAATAAATAACTCTATAGACGGTTAATAACACCATTAAAGAAAACAAGATTCGTATGCTAGGAATTTAATTATAGTTTTTCTTATTAAATAAGGAGATCCTAGACAAGTTATTGATTAGTCTAAATATGCAAATTTTATGGAATTATGAACAAAGAGTGAATTTGAGATGTATATTAGGAGATTATTGATAAAATGATATAAACAAGTTAGGACTAAAAGTTATGGAGCATTTTGATGATCCAAAAGTTTTAAAATTTGAAGAATTAGAAGAATTGAGAACATCAGAGGATGTGGTTTAAATCAAAAACTAGAAATTTGGAAATAATTTTAGAAGTTCGACTTTGAAGTCCTATAACTTTATGCTTATGAAGAGTTACAAATCTCATAATATGTCAATTTAAACTAATTTTGAGTCTAATTTGAGTTAGAACAAATTGCTTCACCACATGGGTCCATTTTCAATGTTGAATTCACACATTTTCATTATGTGCTAGGGAAGTCATTTTGATTGATTTAGTTTTCTAATATATTTATTTAGTTTCCTTAATAGTTTTAAGGTTTTAGTCTATAAATACTTGTTGAATAATATAGCCAAAAATTGTTATTGATTATTATAAGTTTATTACTCTATCATATTTTAGTGTTCACACTTTACGTTGCTTCATAAGAGTTGAAGATTTTAAATTAATAATAGGTTAAAATAGATTTTGCAATAAGAAAGTCACCAAGAAAACCTTAGACCAAAATTCTAAGTAAGAAATTCGAAGTGTAAGTTAAAGGAAAAGTGGTTAACCAAATTTGTGATTTGACCAACTTATATGGTAATTCATTTTTAATAGCACTAACCTTAAAAAACAGATCTAAGCCTTTGTTCATCCACTGGATTAAGCTGATCAACCCATATCTTCACCTACTTTGCTTCATCTAATTGTGTTTCTACTAATACATGAAGGGATGAGAACTCTAGCTCTATAGGGAGCACCACCTCATTTCCATACACAAGCGAATATGGAGTTGCCTCAATAAAAACTATACTGTTATGATATAAACCATCAATGTAAATAGGGGCATCTCACACTGATCCCTATAGGTAATTGCCATCTTCCCAATTATCCTTTTAATATTCTTGTTTGCCACCTCTATTGCCTCATTCATTTGCTAATGGTGTAGAGAGGAGTTTCTATAATGAATCTTAAAATGTTGATATATTTTTATTACTAACATGCTGTTTAATTTGTCTTATTATCTATAATTATAAACTCTAGAACTCCATATTGAGCAATTATATCTCTTTTAAGGAACTTGTGACTACAACATCTTTTATCACATTGGTATGTGAAGAAATCTTTGTTTAATAGGTAAATAATCAGTTACCTCTAATTTGAATCTATGTCCATTCAAGGCTTTTGAGTGATTAGTCTAATTACATCCATTCCTACATGTCAAATAGGCAAGGAGCTAATAATCTATGAGGTTCTTTGGGTAGCATATTCATTTTGTTGGTGTAAATCTAACACGTATAGAAATGTTGGACAAATCTAATGCAATCCGATTCCGTTGTTACTCAAAAGCATCTCAAGCGCATGATATTTCTAGCTAAGATGTGGTCCACATACTACCTTGTGCACTTCTTGCATGAGTTTCTCTACTTCTTTTTCATCCATGCACCTTAATAAGGGGGTGTCATAAAACCTTCAACACAAGGTGTAATTACCTTTGAGAATAAAGTGGCTAAGTAACCTTTACAAGATTGTTCAATCATTCTTGCCTATTGACCTGGAAATTTGGCCAATTTGAAGGAACATTTTAATGTCCTAGACTCCTAGTACCATGGTTGCTTTCCTTGATTGTTTCAAGTTAATATCAAACGCCAAGAATTACATATGTAAACAATCCATCTTTTGCTAAGTTAACGTTAGAATTTTCACAATGCTTTCTTTGCTTTTGTGATGGCATTAAAGTCAACCCATGGTAAAAAGGTAAATACACTGATTTATAGATCCAGAGTAGTAAGAATAAATTGAATTATACACTAAAAAGGGAGAAAAATCAGAAGAATTAAGTTCAATTATAAAGTTTAAGGATAAGGTTAAGGGTTTTTTTTTTTCTGGTTGGGAGGAAAGGGGATTGTGCTACCCTACATACGTAAAAGAATACATCTGCTAAGTTAACGTTAGAATATTCACACCGCTATCTTTGGCTTTTGCGATGGCGTCAAAAGTCAACCCGTTGTAAAAAGGCAAATATATTGACTTTATCAGCATGGCCTATGAAAACGTGAGTGATACGAATAATTAAAGCCACACGCAATGGAATTGATGAGTTTGGCGGACTTTTTGCACGCCATAATTCCTGCTAGATTCTAGGTCATAGGGAATCTTCCCTGCAATGAAATGTTCACGCACATTCAAAATTTAGAACAGAAATGGACTGACTTGGGTTTAATGATATTAAATGTATGTTTTGAAGATTCGTCATAATATCATATACACGATTGGCTTTTTCGATGGTCAAAAACGCAACTATTGAGATTTCGCTGCATAAGTTATAAGTGATAAATTCCCTATCATATGCAACAAAAAAGACTTGCTTAAAACCATTTTTATTTCACTCAAAGTACAGAAAATTTTACCAAAGTAAAAGTACATTGTATTGATTTAATGAAACATAATTATTGTAGAGTGCTATTTTGATAATTGAGATTTTAATCCAATTTAATGTCATGAACCAGTTTCATATGCTAATGACATGGCTTATAAACCAAATCTAATTAGGGATGCTTTAGAAAATTTTGATTTAATAAGTTCAGAATAGAAATCACTAAATCAATTTTTTCTCTCTCAATCTTATTTGATTGTCTCACGCGTGAAGAATAGACTAAAAAAAAAAAGTCATTTGAGTTGCTTTAGGCCTCTTTTGGCCTTTATAGGCCTTAAGAAGGCTTAATGAGCCTTGTACTTGTTTTAAAAGGAGATGGGCTTCTTTTATATTAATAATGGGTTCGTTTTATAAGCAATTGGGTTGACCTATTTTAAGCCCAAGCCCAAAGCCCTTATATTATACAAGAAATTGAGACTTCAATCTAAATCGTCAATTGCTAGAAATCAATCCAACAACTCTTAGCACCAACTCATTCGGTCCATCCTTTACAATTTCATCCAATAATTGAGATTAGGAGCCAAAATCTATATATATAAGTTTTCTCCTCCTCATTTGCAATATTCAAAGCATTAGCAAGTTTCCCATAAATGCTATTACTGTGTTGAAATTACTCTACAAAAGATTAATCACCAAAAATTCATTAAGAGCAAGTCAAGAACACATTAAGAACTATATATTTAATCTAATATCACATGCGTTCTTTAAGAATCCAAGTTCGCATGCTTCTCCTCTCACATCTCTCTCTAAGATCATCCCTCCAAGTGTTCTAAGATCAAGACTTCTCTATAGATCGATATTCATGCACATCATACATGATCGATCATTAACAATAAACCCCATATAGTTGTATAGTTTATTGTTCACATTCATCACCCTATTCATATATCTATATGAAGCATATAAGATAAAGAATCTTATGGTGCCTCTTCCTTAAGATTTTTATCTCTCTCTTTTTCCGATAAAAAATGACACTAACTTGTTGAATTATACTTATGTATGCAAACATTTTCATCAAAGAAAAAAAAAAAAAGAGAGAGAGAAGGGAAAAAAATAAAAAGAAGTCAATTTTTTTTTTGTGTGTGTTGGGAAGAAAAAGTGAACTCTATGTAATAGATGTCACAAGAGTAGAAGAAAGAGAGAGAAGGAAAAACAAGGAGGTAAAGGGTTATAGAGTGTTAGGGAGTGGGAAAAGTAGCAGATTAGAGGTATGATGACCGATAGAAAATAGAGTGAGATAACAATATACATAATATATATGTAATAATAATAACAACAAAGTTTAGAGGGCAACAAGTGATATGCCTAAAACCAAGATTAAGCACATACAAAACCAATTTGAAAGACAATCAAACAATGTCAATCAAACTAATTCAACAATTGTGCAATTCCTCAATATTTAAGAACCAATCCTTCAAATGTGACGTGATCAATATTGAATACCTAAGTGTAAATAGCTCTGATACCAAAAAGATGATGTGCCTAAAACCAAGATTAAGCACATGCAAATGAATCAAAGAAACAACTTCAATTCACAAGATCAAATCTGGTTCAACAAGCTAGGAAATTGCGTGAATCCATGGTGAAAATGCAATAAGTTCTGAATGCTCAATTGTTGCAATTCAATTCCACAAAGATAATTCCTTCAATATACAATAATCACAAATGAATTCCACGTGAAATACATCAAGATGAACAAGAACCAATTCCGTAAATCTCCCTTCCCATAATATCCAATTCACGATTCAAAATGATAAACAATTGTTGATGGTGAATCACAAGTATGATAATTACTCAAAATAAACACACTAATTCGAATTGAAACCAATTCAAATCTGACCAAGATATGTTCTAATCCAACCCTAGATATTACACACTAGAGAAGAAAAAGAAACACAACAATTAGAAATTGATATGACTCATAATTTCAATTGTTGCACTCGCCACAATCTCAACTCTTGGGATTGAAATTGATAAGAGGAAATTGAACTAGGGAAACCCTAAGCTCTCTCACGAAAATGTGATGTTCTAATATGAAAATTGGCCTCCTCAAACCCTACAATAAGCAAGTATTTATACTTGCTCCCTTTAGGGTTAGAAAATACATAAAATTAAAACTATGCCACTTTTAAGGTGGTCGGTCCTAAATGGAAATTACAATCAAAATGAAAGCGTCCCAAAAGAAAATACAACATAAAATAGTCCATACAAAGGAGAAATATATAAAAGAAATGAGTCTTCATGATGCCGATCTTCAAGATACTTTTGAATTAGGTCCCGATGAGAATCCCGACTCGCTCAAGAGTTTAGGTGATTTGGTATCCTGTAGGACTGATAAGTAAGCCTGCTGAAATGCATTACAATTATAATGTAGAAATGTAGAAAATATATTAGCTTCCTCAAGATTGGGTTTCTCATGCAAGATTCTCAAAACTAAATTATGAAGACCCTTAGCTCAGGCCTTAATGATAGGTCCTGTAGGAGTCTAAATCCTATCATCTCCTTGGGCTTCTGGAAGATTTGCCCTCAAATCTGATAGGTCTTCATGCATGTCATCTGATAAGTATGGTGATAGATCCAAGACATTAAAGGTCGCGGATACTCCATACTCTCCTGGTAACTCTATTCGATAGGCATTGTTGTTGATGCGCTTTAAAACCCTAAATGGTCCGTCTGACCTGGGAGACAGCTTCTGTGACTTCTTATGTAGAAACCTATCCCTGCTAAGATTAATCCAAACTAAGTCACCTGGATTATAAAGATGAACTTTCCTATGCCCGTTTCCCTAGATTCTCTACTGTTCCTAGGTCTTCTGAAGGTGTTCAGCTATTCTATCATGAATTTGCTGAATTTGTCTAGCTCGGTCAACTCCATTAAGACTCTCTTCCTTTGTCGCTGGTCTTGCTATAAAATCCAATGGAATAGAAGGATTATAGCCATAGACAACTTTAAAGGGAGACTTACTGGTTGAACTATGAGTAGACTTATTGTAAGCGAACTCAACAATAGGAAGACAAAAGTCCCAATCAGTAAGATTCTTGCCAATTGTTGCTCTGAGTAGATTCTTAAGCGTGCGGTTGACAACTTCTGTTTGTCTGTCTGTCTGTGGATGGCAAGAGGTACTGTACATATGCTTGGTACCTAGTCTTTTTCATAATGTCTTCCAAAAGAAACTAAGAAACTTAGTGTCTTTGTCTAACACTATGCTATGTGGAACTCCATGTAATTTGACAATTTCCTACACAAAAATGTTAGCAATAAAAAGAGCATCATCTGTTTTGTGACAAGGCACAAAGTGTGACATTTTGCCAAATCGATCAACAACCACCATAATAGAATCTTTTCCCCTTTGTGTTCTAGGTAATCCCAACATAAAATCCATACTGATATCAGTCCAGGGTTTATCTGGTATAGGCAAAGGCATGTACTCACCCTGTGTACCTTTCTTCCCTTTAGCTCTCTTACAAATACCACACCTTTCTAATACCCTATGGACATCCTTTATCATACCCTTCCAATAGAAATTCTCCCTCAATATGGCTAGGGTTCTCTTCTCACCAAAATGTCCTGACAATCCATTTGCATGTGCTTCCCTCACCAATAACTCCCTTACAGATCCAGACGAAATACATAGTTTTCCTGATTTATACAGAAACCCCTTAATCACGCAATATCCATCTTACATCTTGCCCTCATAACACCTCTCCATAACAGTCTTGAATTCCTCATCACATATATATTGTTTTTTCAATAATTCAAAACCCAACAGTTTTGACTGAAGAGAAGTGATAAGTACATACCGTCGTGCGTCAACAAAAATATTCTGATTGCCCTTTTTGTACTTTATCACATAAGCAAAACCCTCTAGAAACTCCACCCACTCAACTTAGCGCTTAGACAAATGCTGTTTTCCCCTGAAATGTTTCAAAAATTCATGATTTGTATAAATAATAAACTCTTTCGAGAGGAGATAATGTTGCCGCGTCATGAGAGCTCTCACTAAGGAATAAAATTCCTCATCATATATAGAATAGTTTAAAGTTGCACCACTCAACTTCTCACTAAAATATGTTATAGGTCTCTTTTCCTGCATTAGTACAACACCAATTCCAATCCCAGAAGCATCACATTCCAACTAAAAAAATTTGTCAAAATCAAGTAAAGCCAATAATAGAGAACAAGTGAGTTTTTCTTTTACCTCTTCAAAACTCCTCTGACCCTTTTTCACTCCAGATAAAAGGTACACTCTTTTTAGTCAGTTCTGTGAGAGGACTGATAATACCACTGAAATTTTGGACAAAGCGTCTATAAAAGGATGCAAGCCCATAAAAACTTCTTACCTCAGTAACTGAAGTAGGTGTTGGCCATTCCTTAATTGCTCTTAGTTTCTCCTCATCCACCCTAACACTTGAACTAGATATAACAAAACCCAAAAATGTTACCTCAGTTTGGTAAAAGGAACACTTCTGGATATTTGCAAATAGTTATTGTGTCCTCAATACTGAAAATACTGCTCGAAGATGCTCCACATGTTGTTCTAGGTTTTTGCTGTAAATTAGAATATCATCAAAATAAACAACAACAAATTTTCCTAGAAATTCTTTCAGTACATGATTCATCAACCTCATAAAGGTGCTAGGAGCATTACTCAAACCAAAGGGCATAACCAACCACTCATACAGTCCATGACGTGTTTTAAAAGCGGTTTTCCATTCATCCCCTTCTCTCATCCGAATTTGGTGATATTCACTTTTAAGATCCACTTTGGAGAAGACCTATGAACCATGTAGCTCATTTAACATATCATCAAGTCTAGGAATAGGATACCTGTATTTGATGGTGATTTTGTTGATGGCTCTGCTATCGATACACATTCTCTAAGTACCATCTTTCTTAGAAACAAGAAAGGCGGGAACAGCACATGAGCTAAGACTCTTTCTAACAAACCCCCATTCAACCAATTCATCTACCTAGCGCTTCAATTCCTTAACCTCCTCGGGATTCATGTGATATGCAGGTCGGTTTGGTAATACTGAACCGAGCATAAGATCAATAGCATGCTCTATCCCTCTTAAAGGTGGTAACCCTGTTGGCAAATCATCAGGAAAAATGTCAGTATACTCATTTAATACCTGAGAAACTACTGAAGGTAGAGATTGTGGTTCCTGCAACCCTAATACACATCTCAACTGAAGCAAATATGTTGGAGTCTCTTTTGTAATTAACCTCTCCATTTCACCCTGTCCCATCAATAATACCTTCTTTTCCTCAGAATCATTACACTGTATTAAACCCCTTTTAACCTCTGATGGTCGACTGATCTGTTGCTGAACATTTTGGACCTCTGAAGGTGACATTGGATTCAGAATAACTCGTTTGCCTTCCTTTTAGAACACATAAGTATTCTTGAAGCCATCATGTAAAACCCTTCTGTCATATAACCAAGGCCTGCCAAGTAATATATGGGATGCACACATAGGCAAGATATCACACTCAATCTCATCACGATATTTATCCCCTACACTGAATGGTACCTTAGCTCTTTAGGTTATATACAAACTTCCTTGATCACTAAGCCAATGCAATTTATATGGTTTAGGATGTGGAATAGTAGTAAGTCTTAGCTTCGATACTAACGAGGCGGCTACTACATTGGTACAATTACCACCATCAATTATAAGGACACACAAATTTCCTTGTATCCTACAAGAAGTATGGAACAAGTTTTCCCTTTGTTCTTCATCATTATTAGCAAATGTAGTCAATGTTCGACGCAACACATTAGCATATTGAAACATTTCACTAGACATTGTTGTATTTAAATTCAATCACCACAACAATAATATTCTCCACACCTCTTAAATTACAGTGCAACAACCTTCCCAAATTCAACCTAATTTCACGCCAAAATTACACACACACTCTTAAACTTCAACACAAACAAACTATAACACGTTGCAACCCTTCACTACACACAACAATAATAATCACGGTGTAGCACTTCACTCCATGGCAACAACAACAAAATGGAACCAAATATGGATACTTCTCCAAATGGCAAACAATTGATTCCAACTAGTTAATGTGCAATTAAAGTAATTAATACACAATAACTCTATAACTAATGATTGATTTGAAATCAAAATAGTTTCCTAATTCTCCATGTAAGTTGAACAATTCTGCAAAAAAAAAAATGACCCTTCCAATTCCGCAATGTTAAGGAAACAACATACACACTAATTAACAATGCTTCAACTATTTGAACCCCAAATTATGGAATTCAATTCAAGAACTTCCCTTTCTTCCTCAAACAAATAACTCACGGCAAGGATGAAGATAACAAACTCAATTTCCGAAATTCAATTCAATTCAAGAACTTCCCCTTCTTCCTCAAACAAATAACTCACGGCAAAGATGAAGGTAACAAAATCAATTTCCGAAATTCCACTTTCCTCAAATAATCACAATGATCACTTCCCTTTAATCAATCACGATCAACTCAAGAGGAAAAAGCAATTACAAATGCTCCACGTCTACATCAACAAGCAACAATCATAACACCTTAACAACATAATCAAATACTTCAATTTCCACTTCTACAATTCGGTTCAAGATGATAATACAACAACCCTTAATTTTCGAAATCTCAATTGACAAATCCCTCCTCTTAAACCTCAAGCTCTGATACCAAAAAATGATGTGCCTAAAACCAAGATTAAGCACATGCAAAACCAATTTGAAAGACAATCAAACTAGTTCAACAATTGTGCAATTCCTCAATATTTATGAACCAATCCTTCAAATGTGACGTGATCAATATTGAATACCCAAGTGTAAATAGCTCTGATACCAAAAAGTTGATGTGCCTAAAACCAAGATTAAGCACATGCAAATGAATCAAAGAAACAACTTCAATTCACAAGATCAAATCCAGTTCAACAAGCTAGGAAATTACGTGAATACATGGTGAAAATGCAATAAGTTCCGAATGCTCAATTGTTGCAATTCAATTCCACAAAGATAATTCCTTCAATATACAATAATCACAAATGAATTCCACGTGAAATACATCAAGATGAACAAGAACCAATTCCGTAAATCTCCCTTCCCACAATATCCAATTCACAGTTCAAAATGATAAACAATTGTTGATGATGAATCACAAGTATGATAATTACTCAAAATAAACACACTAATTCGAATTGAAACCAATTCAAATCTGACCAAGAAATGTTCTAATCTAACCCTAGATATTACACACTAGAGAAGAAAAAGAAACACAACAATTAGAAGTTTATATGAATCACAATTTCAATTGTTGCACTCGCCACAATCTCAACTCTTGGGATTGAAATTGATAAGAAGAAATTGAACTAAGGAAACCCTAAGCTCTCTCACAAAAATGTGATGTTCTAATCTGAAAATTGGCCTCCTCAAACCCTACTATAAGTAAGTATTTATACTTACTCCCTTTAGGGTTAGAAAATGCACAAAATTACAACCATACCACTTTTAAGGTGGTCGGTCCTAAATGGAAATTACAATCAAAATGAAAACGTCCCAAAAGAAAATACAACATAAAATAGTCCATACAAAGGAGAAATATATAAAAGAAATGAGTCTTCATGATGCCGGTCTTCAAGGTACTTTTGAATTAGGTCCCGATGAGAATCCCGACTCACTCAAGAGTTTAGGTGATTTGGTATCCTATAGGACTGATAAGTGAGTCTGTTGAAATGCACTACAATTATAATATAGAAAATATATTAGCTTCCTCAAGATTGGGTTTCTCATGCAAGATTCTCAAAACTAAATTATGAAAACCCTTAGCTCAGGACCTGGTGATAGGTCCTATAGGAGTTTGATTCCTATAAACAAGTCACCAATTGGGGGTTTCAATTGGATAATTGACCATCTCCATCCCTAAATAAATTAGTAGGTCGATCATAATCCTATTTATCTTTTTTTTTGTGATTTTTAGTTTTTTAATATTTTGTATATTTTTATTAAAATGTTCAATTATATTTATTTAATAATATTATTTTATTGAATCAGTAATTGCCATCGAAAGCTGACACACACACTTTTACTAAAATTGACAAATAATGATAAAATATAAAAATGCTATTTATTTATTAATGCAATCCTTCATTGAAATAATATAGACTATTTATTTACATTTTATTTAAAATTATGTGTTATTTAAAAAATATACGATAATGCCATATATATATATATAATACTTTAAAGGGGAAAAAAGCTATAAAAGAACTACACAAAATAGAACGGTTTGGGATTATATGCTAATTTCTTCTTTCTCCCAAAGCATCAACGACTTGTCTTGACCTCCTTGTTCCCCAATTCGTATCGTTTCAACACCAACAATTTACGTACAATAATTGTTGAACCATTATTTGCCCGACGTTGCATCACAAAAGAAAACGAAATATGCATGATATTAAAATGACAAAAAAAAAAAAAATAGTATGATTATGACACGAAATCCTCTTTCCAGCAACATTTGATCCGACAAGTCTTGTCAGCATTCGAATCAAAGTCAGTATCAATTCAATCATCATTATCGCTTCCCCTAGAATTTTGCTCAAAGAAAATATCACTTACTTTAATCATGCTTTAGTTATTCAGTAAATTGACGTGGAAACCAAAGCCTAAACGCTTAAACACAAGGTTTGGACTCGGATGGAAAAGATAAGAAAAGAACGCTGAAGCAATTCCTTTTCCTTGCAATGTCTGTTTTGTGATGAAATCAATTACAGTAGGCAAAGTAAAGAGAATTTCCATAAATCAATTACAGTATAATATATGTCTTTTGTACATATTTTGTAGGTTATAATTAAGGATATTCATGGTGAGCCAAACTGAATCAAACTATATTTAAAATAATTTAATTTAAATCTTTAATAAACCAAATCACTTTTAATAATTTAAAGTTTTAAATTTAACCACCTAAAATGTGATTTAATTTAGTTTAATTCAATTTGAATTATTTTAAAAATATTTTATTTTAGTTAATAATATTAATAATTATACGAGTTTTCAATCAAACATTAATGTTCAAATTTAGGAACATTATGCATAGATAAGAAACATATAACATTATATTATGGTGATGTTACATCTTATGCAATAGTAAGGGCATACTATTATACTTAAGAGGTGAGAGATAAAGGTGGAAAAAAAAAGGAGTAAACTATGAAAATTAAGAGTGAAATGAAAGTCAATAAAAAATAAATTGTAAGTAGGGTAAAATAGAAATGTTAATAAGGTTTAAAGCTAAAAAATATCACTTAATTTTTACTTTTTAATAAAAATCAATTCAATTTAGGTTCATATCATTTGAGCCATCTCCAAATCAAACTGTGAATTGAATCAAAATGTAAAGGAACCGCATTTTGTAGTTCAATTTGATTCAGGTTTCAATTTGACATGATGAACATCTCTAGTTCTAGAGAGTAAAACTCTAAAGCATTACATGCTTCTACCACATATAGGAATATAAGATGAAGCTGTTGCACTCTAATGATTTAAGGATATGATAGTATAAGGGAGAAGTGCATAGATTGCCTAATGCTATTGTCACGGTAATATAACCCACGAAATATATATAAAAGGTTGATGTTTGAGGATGTGTTAGGAAGGGTTTCTTTTTTCTTTCCCCTCTAATAAATATATTGTTATGCATGTGTGCTTAAGGAGCTTTTTTATTTTATGGTGAGATTTTCTCTTTTTTTTTTTGTTATAATTTCCATAAATTCCAATTTTTTATTTTTATTATTTGTCCCTATGTTTTAACCTTTTTTTTTAAGTAATATAGTGAGTTTTTTTTTATTTATGTGTATTGTTTTTAATTTTATTTTCATATTTTTAATGTATAATATACTTTTTGTAATTTCCTTTGTCTAAGTGATTAGTCTATTTTTGCAAATTTTTGTTAAATTATTATTATTATATTTTTCTTATGAAAATAATTATAATATTTTGAATTTCACAATCTCTCCTTTTTTTTTTTTTCTTTCTTTCTTAGAAAACAAATGAAGTGTTTGTAGTGAAGTTATGTAGAAAGGAAACCACAAATAAGTTTATATGGCAATTTTATGACTAAAACATAGGCAAAATATGTAGGAGGATGCAAGGTTTATTTATTTTTTTTTTTTTGTTTTAGGACCTATATTTTTAAGATTTTCATTTTATGACGTAAGTTTTTAAAAATGTGTAAAATAAGGTCTTCATTATAATGCAGCTAAATTTAAAAAAAAATATTAAAAACATAGGTCCTA
Organism: Laguncularia racemosa; assembly: GCA_037954665.1. NCBI lineage: Eukaryota > Viridiplantae > Streptophyta > Magnoliopsida > Myrtales > Combretaceae > Laguncularia > Laguncularia racemosa. The sequence goes on along the minus strand of JBBMOL010000104.1, from coordinate 746,495 downwards.
AAATGAAAATGTTAAAAAATTAATAAAATGATCTAAGTTTTTCATATTTTTCGTTTAACCTTTTCTTTTTTCACTTTTCATGAAAAATCCAAAAATTCCAACTAAGTTCAATGGGATTAAGAAGAAAGATTTGGAGTTAATTAAGAAAGGGTTTATAAAATTTAGGGCCAAATTTTTCCAAAATGACATTTTAATCTTAAACTTGGTTTTACAAAAAATAACTATGAAATAACTTAATGATCTTAAATAAAATCTCAAGACCCTAATTAAGTGAATAAAATCATTAAGAAATTATTTAGAGTCAATTAGAAAAGATAAAATTAAGTTTAGAGATCAATTTTGCAAAATGACCAACTTGCCCCTAGACCTGATTTAGAGTCTTTGAAGTTAGTCAAAATCACTAAACAACTTAATTAAAGTTATTTAGAGTTATTTTAAATTATTGGGAGTGATATCTGAAAGTTTGGAGACAATTTACCAAAAAAATAACCATTTTTGCCCTTAAAGACAGTTTTACCGAAATTTGACTTGAAATTTCTTGGAGACCTTAAATATGACTCTAAGACTTTAATTAGGTGAATAAGATCAATTGCAAAATATTTGGAGAAAATTGGAAAAGAAAAATTTTAATTTAAAAGTGGGTAAAATGACCAAAATACCCCTAAGCTAATTTTATAGAAAAGTAGCTAATTAATTTAAAATCCAATGTTATTTTAGGATAAAGGAAGTATCATTTTGCAACTAGAGTAAGTGGAAGAAATTAAGGGAAAAATAATACCAAAATAAGTTAAATTAAGATGACACATGTCACTGTAAGTTAGAACCTACTAATCCTTATGGACCCATTTACCCTTACACTTAAACTCTTATTAAACCTTACTATTTAAACCCATTTTTGGATAGAAAATAGCAACCCCCCCATTTGATTTTTTTTTTTCTAGAAAACTCTACAAGGTAAATGCTCTCAAAAACACATTAAGGCTATTTTACTCTATAAATCTCTTAATACCCATTAAACCTTATACTAATTTAGTTATTTTCTTATCAGTTTTAGGTCAATGATCAATAGAAATTTCAAGTTAAGAGGGGGTTACTTTCCACCTGATTTGAGTATGAAGGTAAGTAAGAAAATGACTTGAATCAAGAGAATTTTAGTTTGTAGATTATAGATTTAAATACTGTATGATATTTATTGTGAAAAAAATTAATTGGAAGTTTGGGAAAAATATTATCTTAGAGATGGGTAGGTTTGGTTGGGAGAAGATTTTGGTATTTCTTCGATCTCCAACAAGATAAGTTCAAAATCTTGTTTAAGTTAATAATTTAGGATAGTTATAAATGATTGAACTTAATGATTTGATGATGTGTTAAATGTTGAGAATACATTGAAATGTACTCTTATTGTTGCGACCTATATTGAGTGTTCTTGAGTGTCATTTAATGATTTAAGAGTTTGTTTAAGATTTAATGTTCTATATGTGTTGTTGGGTATTGGATTTAGTAGTAGAAAACAAGATTAATGCATGGTAATTAAAGATATGATTAAGTATTATTGTTGACACCACTATTGAAGATGAAATTAGGATTGATTTTCTTGCTAATTCTATTTTGGATGATGAATGATGATAAATTGATGATTGAAGTATAAACATATAATGTATAAAATGGTTTTAGTGGTTAATTAGTAGATATGATATGTGGAAGGTTAGAATTTGGTAGTCTAATTGAATTAGTGGATGAATGAGTTGATTTAATTGTTAATTTATGAATTTCTAGCAAGTTGCTATGTTCTTAGAGTAATAAACTTGATGAAAATTGAAGTTGTTTGATAAATATTAAGTTTGGTGAAGTTTAGAGGTGACATTGGGTTAAATTAGATGATTGAGTAGATTTGAATTTATTATTTTCTTGCATGATTTATTAATATAATTAATTTTAGAAAATTATGATGTATTAAGCTTATTTTGAGTAAATTTGATGGAGTTATCATTTAATTATAAGAATATGTTGGATATAAAATGAGGTTTAAAAGTGAAGATTGGATTATTGGAATGGATAAAATAATTGGGGCGTATCTTATTTTGAGTCCTCTGTTTTGATAATGCATTGAACTTAAAAATGAAAAATAAATTGTGTTTTAGACTCTAGGAAGGAATAAGAACAAGTGGGCTTTAGTTTGAAATGATTTAAACCTAAATTGATTAAGTTATGAGCTCTTAAAGTTGAAAATTCTTAATTATGTTTAGCTTGATAGTCTAAGGACTCTAAATTGAATAAAATAATGCTTTTTATATTAAAATGAGTATTAGAAGTTGTAAGGAAATAAATGAATTTAGTTTTACTTGATTTGGACTTAAATTGAGTAAATTATGATCCTTTAAAATTAAGACATTTAATTGTGACAAATTAAATTTTAATTAATGATTAGTTTAATTAAACCAGGTTAAAGCTAGCCTAATCACAAGTTGGCTTAACTAAATAGGCTTAAGAACCATCCTCTTACCCTTCCCTCAAGTGACTTATGTAATTAAACATAATTTGATCAAATATGCTTAACGGAGTAAACTATCATAATTGAACCAAAATAAAATGTAATATGATAATGTCAACAACTCATAGGCCCAAGATCCAAAATCCAAAACAAAATTGGGCTTATTTTTTTTCTAAGGCTCATATCTTAAATAGACCTTAGCATAATAAGTAACTCAATTTGGTGTCAAACCAATTTAAGGCTCAAATTGAATTAACTAATTAAAATGAATTAAACATAAACCTAATAAAATAAAATGGACTTACATAACTATAATAAGACCTAAATGTGCCCAAAATCCAAAATATACTTGAACCCATTAATCTTTAGGATCTATATCTTAAATGAGCCTTAAGAAATAAATTAAACCTAAATGGGCTTTAAACCTATGAATGCCTTAAATTAACTAAAGACCTATAATAAACATGAAATTGAAAATTGGCCTAATAGTCAATTGGGTTTAAAACATAACAAGAAAAATTAATTAAACATAATGGGTTTAGGATAATTAAAGTAAATTGGAGTGAATTAATTGGAATTGAAATGGACTTAATAACTATAACTGGACTTAACTAAATTAATTAGGGTTATTGGACTTAATTCCAAACATTATTAGACCTACTAATCTTAAAGGGTCCAAATACCCCAATTAAGCCTTAAGTACAACTAAACATAAAATTCAAACAACTTATTAGGTTTAAATAAATAAACCCTAAATGGTTTGGGCCATAATTAGATAAAAATTAATCGAGCCTATGTAACCCTAATTAGGTTCGCAATTAATATGAGTCTTAAGTAGTTTAAACTAATAACATAACAGGTTTAAATTACTTAGAATAATCATTTGATTTATAATTTTCTCTTTAATGCATAAAACTAACTTAATCGACTCAATTGGAACTTAGATTAAAATTTGAAAAATATTGACCTTTCAAATTAGTAATAACTTGTGTGTTGCTTGTTAGGTTAGAAAAATTAAACCTAACTAATAATAAACTTGACTAAGGAACTGCTTACTACTTGTGTGTGGTTACTTGAGTCTGTAAGTGCATATATCCCGAAATGACATGGTAGTTGAGTGCTTAAGCTATTAAGATATGGCTCAGCAGTTAGCTAATAAGTAAAATTGCATTTAATAATGAACCTTATGAACATAGAGAAGGTATATTGAGAGTTTTTCTGAGGGCTATAGGTCCTGATAGGCAATGTGATATAGTTAGATTACGATCAATGGAGCCGCATAATGGCAAGATTATTTAGATGAGACTACTTAGGTACATGATTTTTGGCAACATGGATTTTAGCTACTCTTGCCAACCTTTGATATTTGCTATGGTGGAATTAGATCCCATATCTCATGTCGTATGAGTACTCTCGTGCTAAATGTTTGCATAAAATAATTAATTGAATTGAATGATTATTTGTTGCATTAGTTGTAGGCTTGCTTAGCATGCATGAATGTGTTTATTTTGCTTTGTATTAGGCTCTCATGACTCACTCTCCTTTTTCTTTTTCAAGTGAGGATATTTTTTTATCAAATTATGATTTGATGGGTTATGGCTCCAACGAGGAGATATGGAATGAGACCGCAACTATAGACTACGTCGATTTCTATTACAACCGAGTTTTGTTTGTTTTTGGATTATATTGTATGTTTTAGTTTATAATTAGATTTATTAAAAATAGTTTATGGCTCTATGGCTTGTTTTTCATTTTGGATGTATTTTGTGAGTCCTATAAGCCTTAAGACTTAGAATACCTTTTCCTATTTATCCATGTGTTTCCATGATAAACTATTAATGCCATAGTAGCTTTAGGGTGTGACATTTCATATTTGGATCTATATTTTTATTTTTAGTTTTCATTTTAAAGCCTAGTTTTTAACTATAGTTATAATAAAAGGAAATGGAAGTCCAATTTTGATTCATTTTTTATAACTTATGTCCTAAAATGAAAAGGATCAAAACATAGTCCTAAAGTGGAAATTTGAGAAAAATTAGATCTTTTCAATATATATATATGTTTTTTCCATAAAACATAAGTGTGGACATGTTGGGAGGCACTTTTTGCAAGGTGTGAAAAGCATCCATTAGTACACTTTAAAATGAAGAGATCCCTATAGAAACTTTAAAAAGTGAAAAGATTGATAAGTTTTTCCATATGATGTATTTTGTCTTTGACATTTTTAATTCAACTTATACTTACAAAACCTTAATAATGCTTATATTATAAATACACAAAAGTAAGAAGCTAGTTTATCTTTTTAAATATATGTGTAACTATTCATTATGAAGTTACAAAAAAATTTTGAATTAGGTTGCTTTGTGCTAAGTAGAGGATACTTGATTACATCTGCCACTCTATCACCATTGACGTAGTAGAAATCATGCTACTCATCAACGTAGCATGTGGCTTGAGGCTACATTGTAGGGATTTTCCTTACCTTTGTTGAAATATCCCTTATTATTAAAGTTAGATGCACCAAGAAAAAAACTTGTCATAGTATATATGAAATTAAAACTTAATATAAAATGGTGATAATAATAACCAATGGTATCAGACCTAAACTGACTTAAGCGGTTTGATCGGGTTAACTTGGAAATCGACCATTGGAATAGGTTGGTCCTTCATAAAGGCCTAGTTTTTTATTGATCTGGCTAAACCCGTTTAACCCAATTAGATGAACCGAGATTCAATTGACTCCATTGGGTCAATGGGTTAAAATGCACCTAAAAAAATGTGAAATCATGTAAAAGCAAAATAAAAAATGTGGCTCAATCAAGTAATTAAGCAAATGATGGAAATGAAAGAAAAGGAAAAGCATTTATAAAGCTAATAAAGCATTATTATATTATTTTAATATTTTGTTACTACTAACATAAATTTAAAATATTATTTTAGTATTTCATTGTTAGTATTCAACTTACTATTCAATATTATCTTTACTTTTATTTTGTTTGTAATATCATTGACTATTTTTTCCTTTCTTCCAAATGATAAAGAGATTAAAGATGTGAATTTCGATGCTATTGAAGGATAAATTGATATTATACAATTTGTTAAATCAAATGATGATCATAATGATATTAATTAAAACTTAAATTTGTTATTTAAGTTTATAGTTTTGAATTTGACAATGTGTGGTTCTTACTTTTATATTCTTTTTTAAATTAGTTTGAATTTAGTTTAAGTTTTGATTATGTGGACCTATATATTATTTCGGATTCGTATTTTGTATTTCTTTAATGGCTAATGAATGGATTTAATCTAAATATAGATTTAATTGTGTAATTTCATATTTATTTTCTCTTATAATTAAAATATAACTTATACTTTTGTTTTTTTATTGATCTTGGTTCGACTCCTAGTTGAATTTGTTTCGACTCCTTGACCCTTAACCCTATAGTATGTTCGAGTCAAAACCCTGATTCAAGTGAAAACAAAAAATTCCACAACCTAATTGATGAAACAACTTTAAAATATAAAAGAAGTTAGTATAACAAAATTCACAGTTGTTAAAAATAAAATATTTGAAGAACATAAGAGTTATAAATAGAAAATAGATAATATATCATAATAGATAGCAAATAGCTAAGTACAAAATAGTTTAGCGCGGTAATATAGAGTGTATATATTTTTTATTGAATGAAATATAATAGATGATGTGCTATTTACATTACTTTCACTGAGGAACATTGGCCAACATTCATTCATAACGTTTGAATTATAAAATAAAAAATAAAAAAAATTACGACTACATTGCAGTCTATTATTTTCTCATGATTTCCATGTTTATTGCTTTTTTTTGCTTATTGGTTTATATCTGTAAGTGTGCCTCAGTTGATTGTGGCAATGCAACTTATTACACTTGCTTTGCCCTTTTCTTTTGGTCTCTTTTTGCTGGTTGCAACCCGAATGGATCCACTAGGTCCAAGGCTCTTGGGGTGACAAACTGCCCCTGATACATTGGCTTGGCAGGTTCATGGCCCGAGTCCAAGACATGTGTTTCCGAGCCGGGTGCGAGTCCCCCTCCGGCACGGCAACTTCAAACTGGCTCATAAGTCAAGATTGGTTCGTGCTGGGGCTTGCATAAACCCCTCAGTCAACGGAATATTATGAAATTGGAGAAAAGTAGCAAGATTCCAAAAACTCTTACATGTTCTTATCACATGTAAGAGCAATTGATGAAGCAGTATATATAGAGGAGCAGTTTTTTATTCTCTTCAGAGAATTTTTTTTATTGTAAATATAAAAAGATATGTTTATTATGGATTGGGTTTTTATACATTTGTCTCTTATTTTGGTTATCTGTTTTTTATTATTTAAAATGAGATTATATGAATGACTTTCTGTTTTCTCAAAAAAAAAGAAAGAAAGAAAGAAAAAGGAAAATATTACCGAACAACATAGTATCTAGATCCAAATCATATAGACAGATTTAAAAACCAAATTGAATCCTAGAACTATTTTTGAATGGAGGGAAAGAATGAGAAGAAGAAGGAAAGTGTGGGCTTTAAGGAAATTTCCTTTATTTGGAAAAAAGTGAAAAAGGAGAGATGAATGAATTTGCAAGCTAAAGCTTTTCCTTGGACATAGGAAATTCATTCCCCTCCTCCAATTTAAAGAGAATAGAAGGTAATTGATTTAAAATTAACTCTTATAATTTATATATATATTAAAGCTGTAAGGATTGTTTTTTGACATTTTAATTAAATAAATGATTTTATCACTAATTGTCTCTCCATTTTCATTTTTTTTTTCTTTGTCTAAACAATGAAATTTATATTTTTCTTCTCACTTTTTATTTTTTTTTCTTTTTAATTCTTTCCCTCTTTTCGAATGTTTGGTAAAAAGGCACTACCAAACAGGTGGATATTCTTGGAAGATAAAAAAAGAAAAGAAAAGAAAACAGAGGTGGAATATACCTTAGTTAGTGTAATGTCTATATCTTTGTAGGCCTTCTCCGCCAATTTCCATGAATGCGCCATTCCATTATGCGACCACGACACTATTGCTGGTTGGAAGCACGCATGTATGTATATATGTATGTATATCTTGTGCACATGTTTCCCCTAAATCTCTACGTTTTTTTTTTTTTTTAAAAAAAAGTACAGCACCAGCTGTATCTGTAAAGTATCTCTTTAATTAATTACCCATGGCCATACAGAACCCCAAAACTTTTCAGTCATGGTCAACCTTGTTCCGTGACTGTGACTTGGACTGGGCTCTGCTATTGGTGGGTGGGTTAATCTCCCCAAAATTATAAAATATTACCTCTCCACTACAGCCTGGCCCCTCCCTCGTTAATGAAATTGAATTACAATTTAATTACCTCAATATATTGACTTATTAGATTTTATTTTCAGTTTCAATTTGTTTAGCTTCAAAATCCATAGGCCTCACTGAGTTTGAGTTAAATTCAAGCACTTTTCAAGTTTTATTGAATTAAATCAATTTTTTTTGGTCCATTCTGTTATTATAGTTTAGTAGATTGAGTTCGACTAAAAATTTAAGGTGAGTTCGAGTTTTGAATTTCCAAATGTGTTGCTAAATCTAGTTGGATGTTTTAATTTTTTGATAGTAAAATTTATATTTCTCTAAAAATTAATTTATTTCTACAACAATATAAATGTTCATATTGAATTTTAGCATAAATTTTAAAACTTTAAACAATTTTCTAAACTAGCATTAAGACTACAAATACCTAAAATCCAATATCAGTTTAAATAATTTTCGTGAGTTTTCTTCCAAAGTATCGTATCACATGTACATTCTATTTTTCAATGAATACAATAAGAATGAGACTTCAAATCTATATTAAATCCCATTATTATTAAATTTTGATTTTATCAAAGTGTATAATTTTTTGGTTTTCCTACCCAACCGGCATCCGATCCATCATTCGTACCGGGTGTAATTGGACCCTTTTTATCTATGTTGCTATGAACGCGTGGGTTGGGTGGACACAGCACATGCAGCCAGGCATACGCTCACATAGTGTAGAGAGGGAGATGGATGAATATGCAAATGCAATAACTGTAACAACCACCCAGGCACATATATACGGCACAGACACAGAAGTAGAGAGATAAAAGAGAGAGAGAGAGAGACAAACGCCACCGAAACCGTGAGCCATAAAACACATCCTCGACAGAGACCTAAGAAAAAAACAAGAAGTGAAAACACAGAAACTGTCGGAGAAAGAAGAAGGAAGAACAAGAAGAAGAAAAGGTCTGGTTTTTACGCAAAGCAATGTCTGTTTCTCTCCGAAATTAATGCTGTTTTCTTCCTTTTATCTAAATCTCCCTTGCTCTCCACATTTCATGTTTACCTTATTTTATATCATCAAATTTAATAATTAAAAAAGAAAAAGAAAAAGAAAAAAACTGAAACTGCTCGACGTGACCAGGTGAGTTGACTCAGTCTCGAGTTTTATCTATCTGCATTTGTTTGAGCTTGTTTTACACATTAATCCGTTTATTTTTATATTTGAAGCTTTTGAGATTTCACTGTTTTCTCTCTCTTTCTTTCTTGGTTCTTTAAATTGAAATTTAGTTCTCGTTGAAGAGATCGACCCAAAAATCAGTTCATTTCAACGTTCCAAGTATTTATACTGTACATTTCAAGAAAAAAAAATGATAATATTGGAAAATATTTCCGAAAATAAGCTCTTTTTGTGTGTGTGTGTTATTGTAGTCTTTTGGTTTCCTTTTATAATTTCATATAAATTGTACTCTTCGTTGAAGAGATCTAGAAACGAATTCACTTTCTTTTAATATTTCAAGTAATTTTTTTTTTGCTAAGTAAGTAATTAATGTTTCAAGTAAATTTCATTTAATTACACTTAAAAAAAGCTTCGTAACAATTGAAAACAGCTTTAAGAATAAATTACCAAATTGTAATAACTTTATCGAAAATATGTAAGTAATTGTGCTTCTCCATTATCTCTCTCTCTCTCTTTTCAACTCAGTGATGCTGCTTTTCATTCACTGTTTGCAGGTTTTGAGAGTTCAGTTTTCGAGTTACGTACTGAAAATAAATCGGATCTCATTTATCGTAATTCCATTCTCGAATGTTGGAAATTGATCTTTAAAAACTATAATGGAGCTTCAATTACATGTAAATTGTAAATTATGACACTGAGATTTTATTTCGAAAATTGGAAGTTTTCCGTCTTTTCATACAGCATAAACGTGGAAGATCCTTCAGTCCGAATATGTTTATTTTTAATACATATGTTCTTCGATCTTTGATTTTCTTTTTCTTTTTCTTTTTCTTTTATTTTGTAAATTACTCTTTTTTTTTTCTTTTTTCTTTTTGTGCTTTTTGATTGCATGTTATTGTTGCTTATAGGTGGAGCAGACAGTCAATTTACTGCTTTTGTTGATACACAGTCGCTTTTGTTTTTTCACTTTTAAGCTTTATTTTATTTGTTCTGTTTATTTTTTGAATGGTTGAAAAGTTAGTCAACAGACGTAAAAGATAATCTTCTTGTTTACTCTCTAATTTTTGCTGTTTGTTGTTTTGTTATTGCTGCAGTTGATTTTTTGCGAGGAGTTTTGTGGCTCAAAACGTGGAAGGATCATAAATATAAGGTCGATTTCATAGAAAATATCTGCAATCAGCTGAGGTTATGATCCGATTTGATATGCATTATGCTATGTTGACCTTGTTCTAAGGGTTTAAGTCAGAATCTCTGTGCCGTGAGTCGCTTTTTGCTTTTTGCTCTTTGTAAGCTGTGGATGCTATATAGAGAAACTGTCCAGAAAGATGTGCCTGAGTTGTGCTTCGTTGGGTCAGTAGAAGGAGAGGGTTAATAGTTTATTGAGGGTTAATAATGTCTTCATGGGAACATTTTGGGGAGATTGCAAATTTTGCCCAGCTTGCTGGGCTCGATGCTGTGCGGTTGATTGGGATGATTGTTCAAGCTTCCAAAACAGCCAGAATGCACAAGAAGAATTGCAGGCAATTCGCGCAGCATCTCAAGCTTATAGGCAACTTGTTGGAATCACTTAGGATCACGGAGCTTAAAAAGTACCCTGAGACACGGGAACCTTTGGAGCAACTCGAGGATGCACTTAGAAGGTCCTATATATTGGTCAATAGCTGTCAAGACAGAAGTTATCTTTATTTGCTGGCTATGGGGTGGAATATTGTGTATCAATTTAGGAAGGCCCAAAATGAGATCGATCGCTATCTGAGGCTTGTACCTCTCATTACACTTGTCGATAATGCTCGAGTTCGGGTATGGTTTTCCCATTCTTTTAAGTCGCCATTATTTTAAATACTATCAGTTCATGAGAATCCCGATTATGACATATTCATTGTTTGCTGCATTTCTTTAAAGATTAATTTTTTAATTGAAAATGTTAATGGTTGTTCAGAGCACTTGTTAAGAAGCTACAAAAAGAATCCGGGAAACTTTTCACCTTTCCATGCAATTACTTTTCCAGTGCCTAATTACTATTGGAGAAAGTGAAAAGTTTCCTTTTCTGACACTTAACAGTGGTACTCCTTTTGTATTTTCAATTTACTGTTCTGGTTCATGAGTACCATGGATTATGGAGTTCAACGTATTGTCCCTTATTAATTAAATTTTGGATGAGCACCATCTTTTTGTGTTCTGTTCTTGGATTCCTTTATGTAATTCGACTGAAGGTATCCTTTGATACAAGCATCAAACGCTTGGATTTTTCCTCTTGATTGAAGCAGAGAAAGATGAATTTTGCAATAGTAGAGGCATGACATCTTTGTTTGTTTTGATCTAAGTAGGAATATTAATGATGAGGATGGAAGCTGCTCAAGCTTTTTGCAAGCCTGATGAATGAATACATCGACAGTAGCACGTATGGTTTTCCTTGCACTATCAGGAATGTTCTGATAGTGTTCATCCTCAATATGATGTTATTGTGATTGTTGAAAATCTTTCTGGAAGTGTAATGGTGTGATGATGGTTCTGTCATAGGAGAGTTTGGAACTGGGAATTCTTACTGTGAAGTAATCACTTTAGTTGAAAAAGGATGTTTCAAAGAAACATCTCCTGCAATTTTAGTAATTGTTATTGCGAAACAGTAGTTCAATCTATTAACTGCTTGATGCCGAAACTCCCCTCAGCATATGAGCAGGAGGCTACATTGTAAAGGAAAAGCTGGTTATCACCTCTAAGCAAAGTTTTGAAAAGCTCGGTTGACAGATGCTCAAGGCACACGTGAAGACCCCATTAGTCAATTTGATTTGCTTTTTCCGTAATACATTTGCAAATATCGTCTGGAATCATGTATATTGAGAAGTTTTATACAAGAAGTGAAAAGAACTTGACTTATAGTACTCTTAATGATGTCTTTAGGGTTCATGTTGACAAATCTCATTTTAGTATATCCATTGACAATTATTATTTTGTGGCTGAGTCTTCATTTTATGTTACATCTGCAATTTCAATCACTCTTTTATCAAAATCATAAGTTTACTTGATAGGTTGCCTACTTGCATGTAGGAAATGCTCATGATTTAGAGTTTTAAAATGTTATTATCATTACACAGGAGAGATTGGAAGCTATCGAGAGGGATCAGAGGGAGTATACATTGGATGATGAGGACCAGAAGGTTCAGAGTCTAATTTTAAATCCCGAACCTACTAATAATGATACAGTAGCGCTTAAAAAATCTCTGTCATCTTCCTACCCCAATATGTGTTTTAATGAGGCTCTAAGAAAGGAGAGCGAGAAACTTCGGCTGGAACTCCAAAGATCACAAGCCAATTATGATGTAAACCAGTGCGAAGTAATCCAGCGGTTAATTGAAGTCACAGAAGCTGTCGCTGCAAATTCACTTCCCGAGAAGAATTCACCGTCAAAGGAATCCAAGAAAACTGAGACCAAACGTTCAAATACCAAGATAGAGGAAGAGCAGTCCTTTGATGAAAGCTATCCAAAGAAAAGTGAGCCTCACAAAACCTCAAGGTCAGTTTTTTTTTTTTTGGTTGCAGAGATGCTTCTTTATAGCCTGCATACCCTGTAAGATCATGAAACTGAGATGAAAGATTAAATTTTATATGAACAACTAGTGGATTGATTATCCTTGAGCACCAAATGTGAATGGCTGTCCCTTATCTATCTACTTATTGGGTGCTCACTTTCTGTTACTTCTAATCTGGCGGTTCTTCACATGTGATGGTGTGTTAGAGAAACTGCAATTGACAACCAAATGCTGACATGTTTATCAACTGTGGCAGAAGTGCTTCATTATCTTCATCAGGTCATGACCTCTTGTCAACTCGAGGTTCATTTCATTATGATGAATGGCACACTGATTTACTTGGCTGTTGCTCGGAGCCTCTTCTTTGTAAGTCACCTCCTCCATTGAAAAGTTAGTATTGAAACTTTATTTTGCAACAGAGCAAGCTTTTATGGTTTATAGGTCTACCTTACAGTGTCCGTGTCCTAAACCATGCATCTCATCAGGCTGTTACTTTATCAGTCAGTTCGTTATGCCATGTAGTGTGGTAGATGCAGGAGATTCAAAAGTCATCTCCTTTGGCTAAACTATGTCATTCCATGTCTATTCTTTCCTCTCCTATTGATAAATGTTTGATGGGAAGCTATAGATACTGTTCAAAATTTATGGTCGATACCATATTGACTAATGCATCAATATGAATCTTCTTTCAGTCAGACTCATTCTACTGCCATGAATTATATTTCATATTCAAAAGACTCGTGAATATTTGGAAACAATATTTCATATTCAAGGGAGTTGGGACATGAGAATGGGAGTCCATTTCCCTTTTGTTGTTGATGGTGTACTTGAACCAATTATAACCACTCTCAATAGAGATATAGGAGTGACATTGACACCATAGAGAACCCTTTTGTAAATAGGGAGAAATAGGTTTTATTTTCACATCAGTATTGTTTACTTAGCAGACTAAACTGAGAATGGTTGATTTGTTGGTCAGTTGGATACAAAGATACCTGGAGTCATATGGCATATGTCCCTTTTGGCAAAGATGCTGGTGAATTTGCTGCAAGTTTTGGTTCCTTTGTACAATTGAATATAGTCGAACAAGCAGGGAAACCATGGCTTCTCCTATTCACTGGAAGATTAGGACGGTTTCATTTTTTATTGATGAAGCTATTAAAAGTCATGGCAAGGTCAAGCTAATCAAAGCAAGATGTGATATGCAAACTTGGCAGCTTTATTAGCTTACAGTAACAGGATTTGATAATAATGGCTTAAGTATTATTTAGTGTACACACTGTATATATATAAAGTGATTAGAGTTTTAATCGTATAATTGACTAATCTACCCCTTTATAAGTAGATTTTATAATACGTTGTGATACACCCCTTTAATCTTATGATGTAAGTGTTAGCGTGAGATTGAAACACTGATCAAGGAAGTGTGATGTAAACAAGTTCTTAGTGAGATAGCCTGCTGTTAATGTGTAGGAACATTTGAACCAGAAAGTAGTGACCCGTTCAAGGAAGTACAATATAAACAAGTTCATAATTGGATGTCAGTCTGCTGTTAACATGTAGCAACATATCAAACTAGAAAGTGGCGACCTGGTCATGAACAAAGTGGTAATCCATGTTGGTGCTATCATGTTGTGTAAGTTTGCGAATAGTTAGATAATGCTAAAAATTGTAACGGCTCAATATGATGGGATGATGTCTGATGACCCTAGCTCCCTGGCAAGCTGGTTATCTAGGAGGATTCTGCAACCGTGTTATGTGTGAGCCTATCTAAAGCGTACATGAACAGGGGCAAGTGATACCCTATGGGTGTGTAGTGGATATGTCATGACTGAACACGTGCTGTAGTGGGAGAATTGGGTAGTATTGCAGAACGGAAGTTGCAGTTGTGCAACTGCACGCCACACATGTAAACATCAAAAGGGAAGTTTGACCCTGGAATGAAGTGTGTGTATTTTCCTTATTTCAAACATCGGTTTTGAACCGGAGATCGTTGAGTTCTCTCTCAACGAGCCCGAAACAATCCATAACCATGGGGAAACATGGAAGAACATTTAAACCACTAATCAAACTTGAAATCACTGTGAACAGACCTAACACTAGAAATTACACTTGATCTTGTAACAAACTGCATATGCAAAAGCTCTGATACCATGATGAAACTTAGATCTACAATCATTTGATCTAAAAATTTAAGTTTAGGTCTTATATTTATTGCTTTAACACTGCCTTCAATTATGTGATCAGATTTTGATTGAAGCCCAATGGAATACCTAATTAAATAGGGGCTGAATGAGTGCAGGAATTCAAATTCAAGACCTCTCATCCAATACCATGTATATCAATAGGATTGATAATAATGGCTCAAGTATATTCAGTATAAAAAATTAATGTATACAAAGTGAATACTGTTTGTGACCCATATGAAATAGCTAAATGTCCAATGCATAGAGACTATAAAATACATCATAATAATTAGAGTGGGTGGTTCATCTGTCACACTATGATGATACACTAAGGAAAATAGAATGTATATTGTATGTGTTTTAATTCACGTTAGTCATCCAAGCAAGATATTTTCGGCCACCAAGTGGTTATCCTTTAAAGGGAGCATGTTTCTTACACCAATCCCTCTTTATTTCAGGTATGAAGACATTCTTTTATCCTTGTGGAACATTTTCGAGGATTGCAACAGTGGCAAACCACAGGCATATGTGTAAGAAACTTTCTCTTTCAGGAAATCTTCTCTGTAATTACCTGCTATATTAAGCTTCTATTTACATAGTCAAATACATAGTTGAGCTTTTGGACTTTCATTTTACACCTTAAAAACTCTACATAAATATTCAGCCTAATACCCTGTGGAAGTGTTCATTTAGACATGCATCTTATTTATCTTCATAACTTCTTGGATAAGTTGCAAATACACCTCTTATGTTTCCTCTATGTGCACTTAGCTCATTGTTTTGGAAATTGAACCTTTAGAGTCACAATTTTTTAAAAGAGTGTGTTTTGGTCCCATACTTGACCATCTTCAGCTTTAAAAACTAGTAAAAAAGTGCTTGGAGTATTTAGTAATAATTTTATCCTAGGATAAAATAGTAAAATAATGTCTTAATACACTTTTTCAAAGATTTGGGGTGCTCAATTTCAAAAATGATAATCTGACATTTTATCCAAAAAAACTTTCAAAAATAAGAGACCTGAATGCACATAAAGCAAACATAAAGGGTTGTATTTGCAGTATTCCCTAACTTCTTGTGAACTAAAGAACCATCAAGTATTTTTACCACTCTAATTTCTTACTGTTGTGGATTCTCAACAAGTACTATAATATCTCTACATCTTGTTCCACAAACTAATAGAAAGGTTGAAACTTGCTCCAATTGTTTTGGAATTCAACTTATGCTTACAATAAAATTTGGCCTGTTTTATCAGCCTCAGCAGAAGCATGTAACGAATTGATGGCGTATTCACTGGTTTTGTCATGCTGTTGCTATACCTGTTGCGTTAGAAGGAAGCTTCGTAAGACATATAATATCATGGTATTTCTTTTAGCCAGCTCATACCATGTTGATTAATTTAATTGCCTAAATTGACCAAGAAATGTTTATTTTGCCTTTTGCTATTATTCACTAGAGGTGAAGAGATTTTAAAATCTGACCAAGTTGACAATCATATTTCTGATGCATGATTCTCAATTTTTTTTGGCAGGGAGGATGGTTTGATGACTTCCTCTCACATGTTATGTGTTGCTGCTGTGCGCTTGTTCAAGAATGGAGAGAAGTGGAGATTCGTGGGGCTTATGGTATGTTGTCCACTCATGTGTTTATAACTATTGCATTAATGATATTAAATCTTATCACGTCATATTCTATGCAAATGGAAATACATTTAGGAGTCGGCAAATGTTCATTGAAGTTGAAATAAAATACCAAAACCATATTTACATTAACAAGCACATAACCTAGAATGGTTGGTTTATATATGTCAAACCTAGGAACTGTACGGTTGGGCTTTCTTTGACAAACTAGTTAATGTTAATCTCTATATGAAACCGGGATGCAGGTCCCGATAAGACAAGAACTAGCCCTCCACCTTCGCAATACATGGAATCATAAGAGCTGCAATGGAGGAGAAAGTTGCTGCTTTGGAGGTGATGACTGGTCACCACCTTAATTCTGCAGTGTATTATACCTTTACTTGAATGTAAATTACCCCTCTATTTCTTGCAGCTACTGTGTAAAAGGAGGGTTCCTCTTGGTTTGAGATTATGAATAGTTAGTTGTGATACTAGCTGATTTATTGCCACACCTATATTCGAGATCGTTTGTTTTCTTTAGTATCCGACGTTTTTCCTATGTAAATTTCAAACTCTGTTTCACACTTTTCCATTGGCCATTCGGTAAATGAAAAGGAGTTGGGTTATGTTTATTTTTAATTTTCTATGTGAGAAGTCTACCTTACTTGTCAAACTGCATTAACGTTTATACAGGCTTTGAGTTCGGATGACATGAAGTTCCCGGCACCTATCTAGCTTGGGTATTATCAGGAACTAAGTTTTGAAATAGTGATGCAATTGATTTGTGTCAAGGTTCCTCAAAAGGTTCGAGCTTGGGAGGCATTTATTTAACGAAAGCGTCTTGAACTCCATGATATTTGTGTAATCTGACATTCAGGGCGGTACTAACTAGTATTGTACTAGGTAGGAAGATTTGCAATCATTAAATGCTTTTAGTTTCTAAGCATGAATGATGGTGGTTGTGATGTTAGCGATAGAGACGGTAAAGATGAATTTTATTCAGTTGAAAAGAGTTGAATTAAATAAATCAATTAGTACAAGAGGGTTTGGGATTCCAAAATCCAACGAATAGGTGGATAGCCATTTACGTGAAAGTAATAGAGGGAATAAAGAAATTTTAATTTTCATGAAATAGATATTATCTAAAAAAAAGTGAAGTTTTTTATTTTTTTTTAGTGATGATAAAAAGTTTAAATATTAAGTTTATTATATCTTTATTAATATTGTAATTAATAACTAAATAGGAGTAATTAGTAATTTTATCCGTATTTTTATCTTAATATTGTAATTAATAAGATAGAATAAACATTGGAATGAGTATTTTTTATAATAAAAAATTATGTAAAATAAATATTGAAATAATTTTTTTTTAACTTATTTTCAATAATAGTCATTTTTAAAGTATATTTTTTCTATTTTCTATTTATTTCATTTCAAAAAATAAATGGATCATAAGTGTTAAATTATCCTATATAAGGGATACTATCATTTTACTTAAAAACTGAAATACATTCCACTAGTAAGTGCAATAAACTATTTAGTTCTATAGCAATGGACTTATGCTTTTTGAAGTCGAAGGGATCAAGGTTGACTGCGTAGCAATTAATAATATTACATCTCTCTAAGAGATTTCTCATACATTTGTCCTTAGCAATCTCTTTGTGGTTATAGCAAACATTCATTTAATCTCTTTGTGTGTAATATCCTATAGATTAGATATTAATTCAATTTCTCTCGGTGCATCATATCCTTAAGAGATCGTCCATATCCTTTATTTCTCCAAAAACACATAAAAATTCAAACTTTTTCATATACAAATTGACTCCTAATCCTTAGAGCAAATTGAATTACATATGGGGTATCCTATATCGTCTTAGTGTTAGAGATTACAATTTTTGATAGGGGAGAGTAACGCATGTGATGTGACATAGGGTTTGGTGTGGAGGTAGTTGCAAGTTGTGGTGATTAAGTTTCCTTGTTTGGTTATTATCCTTATTGGTACAGAGAGCATGGAGCTAGGAACTATCTTAGGAGATGCGTTGATGGTGGTTCCTAATTCTAGGATGATGCTTCCATGGGGTACTTAATAGTGTTGATGCAAACCTTCATAGAGCAACATAATTTTAATTTTACAGCATTGAGGGAATGTATAGATGCCATGATGCATGGTAATGAATGAGTTAATGCCCACGGTAATGTGCAAAATGAGTGGCATGATGATATACGAGGTTATGGTGGTGGTTTTTTTTTTTTTTTTTATGATTGGAGTGATTATGGTAGTAAGGGAGTTGGTGTAGGTTGCGATGACTTATGCAATGGACATGCCATGGAGTTCAATGATGAGAACAATGACTATCATGATGATCATAGGTCTCGCCTATTGTGTGGTTGATAAAGCAAATAAAAGAAAGAAGAAATTTGTAGCAAAGGAAGAAGAAGGAAGTTGGAGTATGTGAGCAAAACAGAAAAAAAAAGGGAACATGTAGTGCGTAGAGCAAAATGGAAACAGAGAGGAACGTTTTTCTGTAGCAAAAAAAAAAAAAAAACTTATGATATTTTTTGTTTACAAGCAAAGAAATACTAGTTCCCAACTACCATAACATTATACAAAAAAGGAAATTACAAACTACCCCTTAAAGTATCCACAAAAATTCTCAATTTACCAATACTCCCCCTTAAGAATTTTTCTTGGAGACTCTAAGTCTTGATCTAAGGTCTTCAAATTTAACTTTTGGAAGTGCTTTGGTTAGTTTGTTCACAACTTGATATTTTGATTTGCAATGCACAAGATTCATTTCTTGATTTCTTTCTGCTTCTCCGATTGCATTAAACTTCACTTTGATGTGCTTTATTCTTCTATGTTGCATTAGATTTTTTGCAATCACAATTGTGGAATTGTTATCTACCTAAATAACAATTAGATTATGTTGTCAATGCCCCAAGTCTGATAGTAAATTTCGGAGCCAAATTGCTTGATTCGAGGCTATTGCAGCTAAGATGTATTCCGCTTCAACTGATGATTGGGCTTCAACATCTTGTTTTCTTGAATTCCAAGAGAATGCTCCACTTCCAAACGAAAAGATATAATTAGAAGTGCTCTTGGAGTCATCCACACTATTAGCCTGATCACTATCTGCAAATCCTTGTAACTCTTTGTTCTCACCCTTTTTAAATCACAAACCATAATTGTAAACATCTCATTTTTGCCCCTTAATCATTAATAATGTTCAATTTTCAAATTTTTTCATTTTTTAATTTTTTTCTTCTATTTAGCATAAATGAAGGAAAATAAAAGAATAAAATAAAATAAATAGGAAAAATATCCCAATTTTGAAAAATAATAGTAGAAATAATAATAAAAGGGTTTAAATAATTTTTACAAATTTTAGAATTTCAAAATAACATAAAATTAATAAAAATTGCATCGCATAAATGCAATTTGTGAAAAATAAATAAACCGAGAATCGGGCTAGCCTAGCTGGTCCGAACCATGGCCTTGTGTGCATGTGCTGGGGGGGGGGGGGGGTGGGTTACAAAGTCAGGGGATCGAATCACGGGGGAGGCAAATTCGTGTTTTGCAATTTTTTTTCATTTACTCAGGATACGTGACAGCATTTGATTGGATGGAGCGAATGCACACGCTGAGCACGTGGTCGTCTTTAACCTCCATCTGAAACGCTCGTTGGCTACGAAAAATCGAAATTCGGTTGTTTTGATGCGATTTTTTCGCACAAATCCACTAAATATTTAACTGAAATAAGATAAACATTATCTAATTAGAATTAAATCGCAACAAAATGAAAGATTTACACAAATCAAAGCAAATCGGAGATAGGTTTCAACTGAAGATCTGATTCGTGCTAATAAGAGGAAATCCGAGCTTATCCAACTCGATTTTTGGTGCCTATAAATAGAGCATGACATGAGGAAGTAAAGGTACGGATCGAAAGTGAGAAAAGAGTGAAAAATAAGAGGTTTTGAAGCTCGCCGGAGTTCCCCCTTTGCCGCAACCGCCAACCAAGCCACGAACCACCACTTGGAGGCGTTTATGAAGAAATCCACTACCACGGTTGGATTACCTACCCTTAGAAAGCTTAGAAGCAACCTTCAACCGCCTTCAAAAGCTACCGGAACGCCGCCAATGAAGATCCTCCAACCGACATGACCCAATCTAACTCGCGACCCGTATCTAGGTTAGTTGGTTTTTCTGATTTTTTTCTTTTATTTATTTATTTATTTATTTATTTCATTTATTTATCCATTTAATTTAGATATTCATTTATTAGAAATAATTTTTTAATAGTAATCCGAAAATAGAAAAAAAAATATTTTAATTAGGTTTTAGAATTTTAATAAATAAATATGTCTAATTTAATATAAAAATAATAAAAAAATGAAAAAAAATATAATAAATAAAATTTAATTATTAAATTAGAATTAGATAGATTAATAATATGAATTAAAAATTAATAATGAATTGTTTTGTCACTTAGAAAAATCATTTTTTTAAATAAATTCAAAATTGATTTTTCTTAAATTAAATTTTTAGAAAATAAAATAATAAAGCTTAGGCTTAGATTTTTTCCTAAACCTTGAAAATGATAATGAATATAAAATCGGTGTGTTTTCATAATTAAAACTTAAACAAACCTACTAAGGCTTTTTCATAAAAAATGAACTACGACTTGTTTGATCCTGAATAGCGGGTACATAGGCACCCTTATGGGGTAACTCTAAAAAGAAATAAAAAAAATCTTTTTCAAACCATTATCAGCATAATCATTCTATCATTTTTAAATATGCTCTTGTCTTATAAAATAATAATAAAGAAAAGATGTTGGGATATGATTCATATTTTAGAAGGATAAGGTGGTAACTTTAAAGTTTTAATAGGTTAGCCCCTAAGTCGAGAATCTCTAGTTTTCCTTTCTTCTTTTCATTTATAAAAATAAAAGAGGAGATTTCGTTGACTAGTTATCCAAATTAGAATTAATCCACTCAATTAGTTTTAATTTAATAATTTTTCCCAATCTCGGTTGGGTGGCGACTCTAAATAAATAATGAAATTCCTAATTCAAGTCGAGAATTTATATTAGATGAGCATATGATTTAATGTAAATAGGATTAGGAATATAAATGAAAAAAATTCAAAATTAGACTCGACAATAATCAATAGTCCCTTTAATGTATCTTAAAACTCTCTTAGCAACACCAAGATAAACTCGGCTAGTTGAATGCATGAATCTAGAGAGTGGGCTTGCAAAAAAACATCAAATCTAGTATTGTGGCACTTAAATACAGCATACATCCAATCAAACTTCTATAGACAAATGCATTAGCCTTACTTTCCATATCATCTTTTTCTAACTTTTCATTTACACTCAAAGGAGTTTCAACTAGTTTGCATTTCTCCATGTGGAACTTCTTCAACACTTCCAAAGCATAACTTTGTAGTGAAACAAAAATTCCATTGTCACATTGATCAACTTCCATGCCTAAAAAGTATTTCATCTTACCTAAGTTATATATTTTGAACTCACTCCTCATTCGCAACACAAACTGTAGCAAGATCTTGGAATTATATGCTACAACCAATAGGTCATCGACATAAAGGGAAATAATTAGCTGCACATCTCCTTGAATGTTCAACATGTATAGAATTGCTTCACTCTCACTTCCTTGAATCCTTGATGTGGAAGGTAGGAGTCAATTTTGCTATACTAGGCCTTTAGAGCTTGCTTTAAACCATAGAGTGCTTTGTGAAGTTTGTAAACTTTGTCTTCATAACCTATAACTTGGAATCCTTCAAGTTACTCAACATAGACATCCACTTTTAGTAAGCCATTTAGAAAGGCTGACTTCACATCCAAACGATGAATTTTCCACCCCATCTTGGCTGCTAAGGTGATTATGAGCCTTATGGTGTCATGATGAGCTACAGGTGCAAAGGTGTTAGAGAAATCAACTCCATACTCTTGAAAATAACCTTTGATAACTAATATAACCTTTAGCTTGTTCATAGCTCCATTGTGATTGTATTTGATCCTAAAGAGCCACTTAACTCCAATCACCTTTTGATTTTTTGGTCTATTGACAAGCTCCTAAGTGTTGTTTTTATTAATCATCCTTAGCTCCTCCACCATTGCAACTTTCCATTCCTCATCTTCAATAGCTTTAACAAAACACTTGGGTTCCTGCAGAATTACATTGCATCTCTCATAAATTTTGTTGAGTGGTCTTGTTCCTTTGATTGGCACGTCATCTAGATTTTCTACGACCACCTCACCTTTTATTTCATCCTAAGGTTGTTGCACAATATTCTTATCTTAGTCAACTTTCGGAACCTCCATTTCATTTTTGTCCCAATTCAAAAGCTACTTCATCAAACTTGATGTTTCTGCTTATAGATATCCTTTTATTGGTCAAATTAAAAATTCTACAGCCTTTAGAGATGGAACTATATCTCGCAAAAATTCCCATCTCAGCCTTGTGATCTAATTTCCCTCTTTTCAGATCTAGTACATGCGTGTAGCATAAGCTTCCAAACACTTTAAGGTGATCAACTGTTGGCTTTTCTCCATTCCATGCTTCAAATGGAGTTTTGTTCTTAATGGCCTTAGTTGAGAGTCTATTTAACAAATAAATAGATGTATTCACAACTTTTGCCTAAAAATACTTAGGGATCTTCTTTTTGAACTACAAACCCCTTGCCATCTCCATCACGATTCTATTCTTCCACTTTGTCACAACATTTTGCCGAAGAGAATAGGCAATAATGAACTGATGTTCTATCCCCACTTCAACACAAAATTACTAAACTTATCTAAAGTATATTCCATGTCATTGTTAGATCTTAACACTTTGATTTTATTGCTAGTTTGATTTTCCACCATAGCCTTGAACTTTTAAAACACCTTAGCCACTTCAGGTTTTTGTTTCATGAAGTAAACCTAATATATCCTTAAGTAATCGTATATGAGTAGTATAAAATACTTATTTTCATTCAATGACAATGTCCTCGTAGGTCCCCACACATTGGCATGGATTAATTGCAACCTTTTTAAAGTTCTCCAAGCTTAGTTTATTGGAAATGGCAATCTGTTCTATTTGCCAAATGGACATGTTTGGCATATACCCTTTTCCTTACTAATGACAGAGAATCCTTGTGTTAAACCTCTACGTTGTAAATGCTTAAGTGCCGCATAATTAAAATGACCAAATCTTTTATACCAAAACTTAGATTTAACTTCAACATAGTTGTAAGCATGCATGTTTGATCCTTCCACATGATTAGAAAGCTCTTATGTTTCATTTCCACAATTAACATCTCATAACCAGCTTGATCTAGGATTGTGCAAGACTTATTTTGAAAATGGAGAGAGTAATTTTTTTTTTCCAACACTTAACAAGCTTTGGCATGTCTTTGGTACAAACAACACATCAGAAATGCTTTTTGTACCTGTTGAAGTTTGAATAGAAACAACGCCTCTTCCTTCAACTTCAACAAGATTTTGTTTCTTATCTTCACAGCTGACTTGTATGACCGATCAAGCTCTTGAAAACTTTGTAAATCTAGTGTCATATGATGTGTATAGCCATTGTCAACAAGCTATGTACTCTTGGACTGATTTGCTTCAGTTTCTATAACAATGAACAGTTCGTCCATTTGCTATTGCTACTGATTCTCCGTTGTTTGTGCTTGTTCTCACTATTGGTCACTTTTGTTCTTGCAAACTCTCTCCACATGGCCAAACTTCTTACACGAATAGCATTATACATTTGGTTTAAACTAGCAAAATTTTTTAGAATGACCCATTTTCTTGCAATAAAGACTTGGAGGATATTTGTTCTTACCTCAAAATTTGCTTTCATGACCATTAGATTTTTCCTTTTGCTTATACTCACTAAAATGCTTCTTCTCTTTTGGTTAAGAATTTTCTTTTTGTTTTGTAAGAAAAGCCCCCACACTGCTGGTCTCTTGTTTAAGTGACCTTGTTCTTGAGCTTCAAACGCCTGGATGAGCTCAACCAATGTAATTTGAGAAGATCTCTTGAGTCTTCACGAGAAGAAATTTTAGACTCAAACCTTTCTGGCAAACTCACCAAAACCTTTTCCACCACTCTTTGATCCGACAGTTCCTTGCCATGTAAACGAATCTTGTTTACGACCTCCATAAGTTTATCAGAATACTCCTTGATAGTTTCACTACCCTTCTTCTTTTGTACTTCAAAGTCCCTCTTCAAATTTAAAATCTGAATTCTTCTTGTTTTTTTCACTTCCCATATAAATTTCCTTAAGTTTATCCCAAGCTTCTTTAGGTGTTTCAAGAGCCATCATTCTATTAAAAATGGAATCTGAAACCGTACCTTGAATGTGAGACAAGGCTCTTAGTGCTTTAGCAATTTCTTTTTCATGAATTCTAATTTGATTGAGCGTAGGATTTTCACCTAGAGTTTGTGGTTGTCGATCCGTCTCGATGTACTACCATAAGTTGAGCCCTCTTAAATGAGTCTTCATTTTGATGTCCAAACTTGATAGTTTTCACCATTAAGGATTGGAAGTGTGAGAGCTGCTATTACCAAGCTTAAAGAAGCCATGTAGTTTCTGTTTTTTCTTTTTTTTTTTTTTACACGTTTTCTATATCTCTCTTTTTTTTCTTCTTTTAATTTCTCACCCCTTAAGATCCTTACAACTTGATACCATGATAAAACAAAAAAAAGGAAGAAGAAAAAATCTGCAATAAAGGAAAAAGGAGGAAGCTACAATATGTGAGTAGAACAGAAAAAAAAAAGGGGGGGGGGGGGGGGGGGGGGGGTGGGGACATGTAGTATGTAGAGCAAAATGGAAATAGAGGAGAAAAAATGGAGAGGAACATTTTTCTGTAGCAACAAAAAACTTCTAATACACACTATGTCATCTAATATTTTTTGTTTACAAGCAAAGAAATATTAGTTCCCAACTACCACAATAGTAAATAAAAAAAGGAAATTACAAACTACCCCTTGAAGTATCCATAAAAATTCTCGATTTACCAATAGTAGCTTAGATATCATGAAGCTTAAGATATTGTCTTTTGATGACAAATGTAATGCTAATAATTATTGTGATTGGGAAATGCAGATGGAGAAGTTATTTAAATATTATGATTATTAGAAAGAATAGAAGGTTAGATTAACAACACTAGAGTTTTGGGTCATGTCACATTGTGGTGGAAAATTGTGGTTAATAATAGGAGGAGAATAAGAAAAGGTGACATTAACACATGGAAGGAGATGAAAGCATTATTACATTGGTGGTTTGCCCTTAAGTGTTACCGCTAGGAGTTGTTGAGGAGGTTGCATTCCTTGTGGTAAGGTACTATGAGTGTTGAGGAGTATATTCAAGAGTCCAAAATACTTACCACCCAAAGCCAACTAAATGAATCTCAAAAGCAAGCAATTGCCAAGTTTGTCATTAGACTTTAATATAAAAAATATTTGACATAGTTGAGTTACAAAGGATTGATTCTTTTGAGGAGGCTATGTAATTGGCTAACAAAGTTGAAAGGCAAAGGTAAAGAAATCTATATAGAAGATCGGTTCAATCTAATAAGTTATTGCATCTAACTAAGTGGTTAGTAGTGATGAAAGGAGCGATAGAGGAATTGCCTTACATGCTAATGAGAGGGAAGCTAAGTTGACTAAGTGTTTTGATTTTAAGAGTCCTAACATTACTTGCCCTAGTGGTTAATCACCAAATTCTAACATTGTTGGCAAGAGGAGTAGAGACATCATATCTTTTAAATATTTAGGATCTGGACACATGGCTACTCAATGTCCTAATCACTGAGTTATTTTTGTCAACTAGGCGAAGGCTTTGTTGTTGGTGTGGTTGGAGTCGCAATGGCTATGATCGATGTGCTATGGTGCAATTTGAATATTATACCATCTTCAAATCAGGAATGGCAAAAAAACATTTTCCATATCAGTTGCCTAATATGGGTAGATTTCAAGAAGTCTACATGTACTTAATTTGGAAAGGACCATTATTTGGGGTTTTGGTTGTTTATATATTTAGTTTTTTTTGGTTTATGAATAATTGAAATAGAAAAATGATGTGAACAAATTAATAAACTGATAAGTCTATGAATGCCACAACTAATTAATTTGAATTGAGTTGTTTTGTTTAATCTAATCCATAAATTGACTGGATGCTACAATTTGAATAAACAAAAAGGGTTTGTTTGAATGCTACAATTCAATGCAATTGACAAGTTTAAAAGGAAGAGAAAACTCTCAATTAGGTTTCTATAAAACCAATCACTCTATTTAAAGGAAATTGTTAACAAAGTCATTATAAAATACCCTGACATTCCTAAGGCAAAATAGGAAACTAGCTACTAATGCTAAGGATAAAAAAGTAAATGACTAATTATAAAATAGTTCCTAATTAATTACTTAAAATATCCTAAAATATAAAATAAAAGAAAAGAAATAAGCAAAGTCTTCTAAATTCTACAATGAGGATTATGATCCCCATCATCACCCTTGAGTTGAAGAAGATTTGCCTTTGAGTCTTTGATAGCATAATCTTATGGAACCTTAGGATTAATTAGCAAGAAGTTTTTGCCAGTCATGCAGAACCAACAACTTCCACAACATCTCAGCACTGACTTTAGGAAGCTTTATAGCAACATCTCAATCATAATACCCTACAATACCCATATCATTATGCTATTCTCACCACACATCTTGCTACATCATCAACAAACTCTTTTTCTTGCCATTATTTATCTCCTTATATGTACTTCTAACCTTAGCAAGACCCATTGCATACAACTTAACTAGCTTTCCATCCTCTAACATCTCAATCACAATACCTTGCAATACTCATATCATTATGCTCACACCAATATCATCAACAAACTCATCTTCTTGGCACTATTCATCTCTCGATATGTAATTCTAACCTCAGCACTATAGTAATTCTCAACCATCACTAATGTAGCTATATTCTTACAATTACCACTATCAATGATTATAGAACACACTACATGCCTCGTATTACATTTAATGAAAAAGATATTCTCACATTACTCATCTTAAATAGATGGTATAGCACTCAAAATCTTCCTTTATAATATTCTTGCATGAACCTATGATGCATCAAGTTCCTCATCTCCATCTAGGAACCTATTTCACCCTCTCTTGTGTGTCATCAATTGTTTAAGACACTGTTCCATCACATCACTGCATATCACATAAACTCTATAACAACTAGCTTCACTCTTGATGCATCACTAATGTAGCTATATTCGTACAATTACCACTATTAATGATTATATAACACACTACATGCCTTGTATTACATTTAATGAAAAAGATACTCTCACATTACTCATCTTGAATACTCATCTTGAATAGATTGTGTAGCACTCAAAATCTTCCTTCATAATATTCTTGCATGAATCTATGATGCATCAAGTTCCTCATCTCCCTCTAGGAACCTATTTCACCCTTTGTTGTGTGTCATCAATTGTTTAAGACACTATCCCATCACATCACTACATATCACATAAACTCTACAACAACTAGCTTCACTCTTGTCTCATCATCACTATCATAATAATCTAATAACTTTTCAATTTTATCCTCCTAATCAAAGTATTGATCTGCGTTACTTATACCATCATGGGAAGAAACTTTCAACTTTACTAAATCCAAACCTCTAAACTATTATCTTTATGGTCTCTCATCTTCCTCAACATAAGCTGGATTATCAATGACTTTCCATGGTTCAACAAACCTTTGTAACCTCTAGTTCGACCAGCATCTTTGTTTACATGATTGTAGACCCCTATTTGACCTCTATTATAATTATAATCAATAGGTTTGGTATGACCATCACACTTTGTTTCTCTTTGTGTTTTTCCTTTCATTGCATCTTCTAAACGATCTCCTAAACGTCTAAAATTTTCTTGTTGTTACTCTAAATATCTACATCATGTCATTCATTTTCTTCATGTAATGTTCCATACGAGATTCAAATATTGTATAATTTTTTACTTTCTTGCATCTCCCATAAACCCCTTTTCTACTATTAATTCTCCTATATCTAGCTCCTTAACCATGTTATAAAATATTCTCTCTCTCTCTTTTTTTTTTTCTTTTTTCTTGTTAAAGAAAGATAAAGCAAAAATTTGGAAAACATTAATCTAATACCACATTAACATGCTTAGTCATCAACTAGCCAGCACCAGTCATTAGCCACACAATTGCTACATCAACCCATTAGCCTTAACTTCTTTAACCTCACACTTGTCTTTTTCTTTGCCCACACAGTTGTAGTTGCACCAATCTTTATGTTCACACACTTGCACTACATAAACATGTTCACAATCACACACTAGCATAGTTGCATACAGTACACTATTCTCTCACTGGACACCACATTGATCAAGATAAATTAACAACTACGACCCCACCAATACAGCTACACTCTAGCGAATTACACACTTACATACATGAACATGATCATTGGTCACCAAAGAAACTCTTATAGATACCACTTCAGTCAACTACACCTACAATACACCACTAGTGTTCACACCTTGTATATACGCATGACTCTAGCTACCAATAAGCAACCATTGACCACAAGCATAATCCCCACACTACGACCACTAAGTACACCATGAATCAACATGCCACATGCACAACAAAAACCACCTGCCATGTGCTTGCACTACCACCACAATAAACCTACAAACATAGCTTTCCTACAATTTTGAGTGCTTTAGCTAAATGCCCATTGGTCAGCCTTAACTCCTCCTACGAGTATACACCAAACACTCCTCCTATACACACGCGTATGCCCTTAACTGCCTAGATGAGTGCCCTTACATGCACTTACTCTCCACGTCAATCCCAAAGTGCTCCTCCTATTCCTTTATGAACCAAATCTCAAGCACACATAATAAGAATAAACTTAATATTCAGCTATGTACAATCCACTATAGAATTCCTTTAATTGCTAAACCGACCTTCCTTTATTTATTTATTTTATTTATAAGCCCTAAGCAATCTCATGCTCTGATACCACTATGATATGGATATTTCAACAGGAAGTCTACACATATTTAATTTGGAAAAACTGCTATCTAGGGTTTTAGGTATCCATATTTTTGGTGTTTTGGTTTATGGATAATGAAATAGAAAAATGATATGAATAAATTAATGAATTAATAAGTCTGTGGATGCCACCACTAATTAATTTGAATTAGGTTGTTTTGTTTAGTATAATTGATAAGTTGACTGGATGCCATAAATAGAATAAATAAAAAAGGGTTTATTTGAACACCATAATTTATAAGATTGATAAGTTCAAAAGGAAGAAAAAAAATCTTGATTAGGTTTTTATAAGATCAATCATTCTAACTAAAATAATTGTTGATAAAGCATTTGTAAAAATACCATAACATCCTTAGGGCAAAATAGGAAATTTACTACTAATGCTAAGGACTAAAAAGTAAATTGTTGGTCCTGAATTAAGTAATTAGGAGGAGAGAGATGAATTAATTACTTGCTAATATATATATTTTTAAATTTGCTAGTTAAAAAAACCCTTTTAATTACTTAATTTAACTATAACGTGAAAATAGGTATTTATAAACAATTGTACGCTATTATAGAATAAAAATTAAAAGATAGAGAAAAGAGAATTGGGCAAGCTATTTATAAAGGTTCTGCCTTAAGCATTAGTCCTCTCTTTTAGCTCCATTGCTAGGGACCCAATCTTCCACACTAGTATCGTTCCACTAATCCAAAATAAACTTGAGAGATTACAATCGTTTTGCCAATACCTTGACTTCAAAAACACCCTACTCTACCTATTTAGCGGATCTCTAAGGCTATTAACAGATCTATAGAGTTATAAGTAACCTCTCACTAATACAAGTATCTAGCTTTCAAGAATTATCAAAAACAGATGAGGAAATGAGAATTTATATCATCTAAAAATTAATTCAAGTGTAATATGAAAATATACATAAAAGATAGAGTAGCTTTTGAATTAGTCTTCGAGTTTTGATAGTGCTCCTTTTTTTTATAAAAGAATATTGTATCGTTCTATATTATATCTTGTGTTTCTTGAGTCTTTGAACTTCGGCTAGATTTATTCACTAAAGAGTAACGGCTACTTCATTGATTTGTTTTTAATTAAAAAGTGTGTTGTCGTGATCTTGCTTTGAACATTTAAGAAATATCCTAAGAGATTTGAAGTTAGCCGTTGAATTTTGAATTTTAAATTTGATATCTTCAAAATTTATAAGGAAATTCTATCGAACTTGTCGTTGAAAATAGTCTAAATACATCCTTACATTGTGATATATATCATCTGCACAAAATCTCTTAATGCAATCAATTACTCGTTGATTTTGTAGAACATCCAAGAACTCTTTCTCTTTTAATCCAAATTTGAATTCCAAAAATATGTGATCTCTAAAATATTTGACACAATCCTTTTAATACTGATTTTCTTATAGCAAAACCAAATATACGGAATCAATCATGAATTTATTACGATTTAGCTAAATCTCTTGATTCCAAAATTAATCACTTAGATGCCCATGAGTATTTTTCTTACTTTAGTGAAACAAATTGAACATATTAACCAAATACTGATCTTTTTGTAGTAGAATCAAATATACGGATTTAATCATGAATTTATCAGGATTTAACTAAACTTCTTAATTCTGAAATTAATCACTTAGATCCCCATGGATACTCTTTCTACTTTAGTGAAACAAATTGAACATATTACCTAAATATATTTAATAAGTAGAGTTTAGTCTTCAACATTGATAGTTAACCAACTTAAATTGATACATAAAGTCGTTCTGTTCATTTGAACTCATAACAACAACACCTTCTGACTTATCTTCTGAGTTCTTGTTATTCTTCATAATGAACACCTTTTGACTTATTGATAGGAATCAAATTCCTACAGGACTTATCACCGGAGCAAGAGCTAAGGGATTACAAAATTTAGCAATAAAGGTCCTCTTTGAACAATTAAACCTGAGAATATTTGTTTAATATCTTCTTTTCTATTATATATTTGTTGTTCATTCCAGTAGGTACACTTGTTGGTTTTTACAAGACGATGGATAAACTCACTAAAGCTTAGTTTGTGGGTTATTTATGGACCTACATAAATCAAAGAAGAACAACCCAACAATTGTTCAATGGAAGAGAAGAACTGGCCATTTGAAGACTATTTATACTTGTAATTTGTTGCTTTTGGAACTGGCCACTTAAGTGGCTTATTTGTAATTTTGTGTTATTTTTTTATCCTAATTGGAATAAATATAAATACTTGCTAACTAGGGTTTTGAGGGGACTTTTGAACTTATCATTTTTTAGATACATTCTCCTAGAATTTGTGGCGAGTGGATTTTGATTGTGTTGTGCATAATATCAATAACATCAAAATCAAACCTAATTCCAACTAGTACGTAATATCTGGTAAGGAATTAGTTCTTTTCTTTTCTATCCCTTTCACGCCATTTTTAGGTTCCATTTTCAATTATGATTCATGCCATTTTGATTGTGTATCATTCAATTGAATCCTAAATTACATTGTGTGCTTGTAGTTGGACAAAGGCACATCACTTATCTTCTGAGTAATTAAAAACAATGTAGCTTTCCTTCATTTGTTCTTTGATCTTCTAACACTTAGTCAAATTATAAATATAATTATTCTTGTACACTAAATGAACTTCATTAAAAATATTTAATACAATTTGTTATCATCAAAATACTTTAAGAGAAAACATAACATTCTCTCCCTTTTTGATGATAGCAAAACCTTTTCTCATAAAACAAACACAAAAAAATTAGCTATAGATTAGTTAGTTTTGTATACTTCACTGCAATCATTATTCAGCACTCTCATCTTCATTCATGTATCACAGTCCTATATTTTAATTCTCCCCCTTTTTTATATCATAAAATAATAAAACTCCCCCTCAATGTAATATATTAGATAATCAACAACAAATATATATCAGAATTCTAAAAGAGTAGAAAACATATAAAATATTGCAAATGTGAACACATTCATCAATGAAGCTAAAACCAAGTTTTTGAAATTAAGTACATTAAACTAGATGAGAATAAGTTCCTAAATGATTCCATTTCTTCTTAATTGAACTTCTTTTGAATTCGTTGTAAGGTCCGAAGGTTTTGCTCTTTGAATCATCTTGAGCAGATTGAAAGAGAATGATTTATCCTTCATTTGGTTTAGGTTGAGCTTGAGTTCTTTGTTTTGTGAGTTTAACAGATTGATCTTGAACTTGATTTGTTTCATGATTCTTTGAAAACTGAGAATAATCTACTCTTGGAAATTGGTTGCCTCATTTTCAGATTGAGGTGTAGAAGGATAAGGTTCTGGTTGAGAATTGTGCTTAAAAGAATAAGAAGATTGAGGTTGGAATGCTTTATCTAATTGACTAAAGAACCTGTCAAGTTTATTAGACACAATAAGTGATATGTCTTCTAATTTATCCATTAGAAATGAATTTTGATTTTTTATAAAGCTTTCTAGTTTTTCATCAATCATCTTCTCAAGTTCCAATTTTAGATTGACCTTGAATGTCTTGAAATCATAGCTTGTTGAGGCTCCATGAGTTTCCTTTTCCTTAAGAACAATATGTTCTGATTCACCCTTTGAGTCAGAGTTAGAATCACCCTCTACATTTTCTCCTTCCCTAATTTGGAATTTTCCTCCATCATTAGCTGCAAATTAATGCTCTTCTTTTTCTTGACATATGTAATCGGTTCCTTCACTTTCCTTCTTTTCTTATTTTGTTCACTCTCATTTTCATTACCTTCCCCCTTTGTTTATATATTCAATTCATCCATAACTAACCTTCTTCTTTTATGTTTAGAATGCACATAATGAGCGCTATCATTGGCATACCACAATTCGCTTCTGACTAAAATGCTTATATGCTTAAACACCATATCTCTAATTTTCTTAATTGGTTGAGGTGCTCTAGAAACATTTGGTAATCTAATTTTCTTAAACTCAAAAAGTTTCATGAGCACACTTCCATAAGGCATGCTCCTCTTGTGTTCTCTATAGATGCTTAATCATTTGAGCGGCAATATCTATTGTTCTTTTCTTTTTCATTGCCAAAATGATTAGAGCATCTTCTCTAGTCATTGTAGTTGCACTTCTCTTCTTTGGTAAGATACAACTAATCACTGCCTTATGTACGATTCTAACTATTAACTCAAAATTAAGAATAAACACATCCTTTCCTTTTGATACTTCAACTCCATCATTCAATTTTGCAAAAAGTTCATCCTTACTGATCTTCCCTACATTAGGTTCATCATTTACATAGCTAAGCCAAAATAGTCCACAATATCCTTCTTTGAAATCTAAATTTTCTTTCCTAGTACTTTGAACTCCACATATCTAAATTCTCATGAAATTCAACAACTAGTTCTTCAAACACAGTTACTCTTAAATCATACAGCTTAATACAACCTATATGATCTATAAATTCATTCCAATAGGAACCATTCTTTTTAAACAAATTGAAATCTAAATAAGAGAATTTAGTAATATCTACCTTTATGGAATGCTTTCTTAGAAGCCCTATGTTTCTTTCCACGATGTCTAAGATCCACTTCCATAGAAGGAATCACACGTTTCTTTCTAGGTTTCACTTTCTTCATTTGCAAGGAGGATTCCCCATCTCCGTGTACCAAAGCTTCACCTTGTGATTCTAATTTTTCAGTTCCTTCATTCTTATGTGAACTAACCTTTCAAGAAACTTTTTGAGTTTCATTTTCATCAACCTTTTCATTCCTTTTCTCAAAATCCAACTTTTGATTCTCTGCACCTATTTTTTTGGTTTGAGGGTTTTGGTTTTGACTCACTGTCTTTTCTAAATCAGTGGGTTCATTGACAATGTCGATGGTTTTGGAGGAGGTTTTGATCTTAAATGTTCAATTTTGTATTCTAATTGATCTTTTAGGAGCCATGGTGATTTTGGTTAACAAGAGAAGAAGATGACGGTGAAGAACAATGACTATTGGTATACTTGAGAATGAGAGGAAAGTGTGGGAGAGAGAGAGAGAGAAAATGACTTAAATTGAAATTTTAAAAGAACCAACTAGTCTAAACAAAATAAAGATTTAGCTCTTTTATTATTGGTTTGAATATTTCTCTAAGTATATGCATGTACGATTTTTTTTTATTATTTTTTTATCACAGATAACTAAAAAGGATAACAAATACCAATTTTATTTCTAATAAACTCAAATTTTATTTTATCTAATGTCTTAGTGAAGATGCCCACCAATTGATTTTCAGTTGAAAAATATTCAATAATTATTTCTCCATTATTTACATAATTCTTAATAAAATGATGCTAACTTCTATATGCTTAGATCTAGAATGATGCACTAGATTTTTTGTTAAATTAATTGCACTAATATTATCGCATTTTATTGGTATATTCTTAAATACTAAACCACAATCCATCAATTATTATTTTATCCATAATATTTGTGTACAACAATTTCCTATGGAAACGTATTCAACTTCAGCAGTAGAAAGAGTAACTAAGTTTTGTTTCTTGAAGGACCAAGAAACTAACTTATCCCCTAGAAATTGATAAGTACCAGATGTACTTTTTCTGTCAATTTTGCACCCTACATAATCTACATCAAAATATCCAATTAAATCACAATTTTTTTTTTTTGGATTCTAGATACCTAACTTAGTAGTATGTACAATGTATTTATTTATTTTTTTTACTACTGCTAAATGTGTTTTAGTAGGGTTACTTTGAAAACAAGCACACAAACAAACACCAAATAATATGTTAATATAAAAAGTATTTAAGTATAATAGGGAACTGATTAAACTTTTATAAAGCTTATCATTTACCTTTTTACCTTTTAAGTCAACATCTAACTTGGTTGAAGTTGATATAGGAGTTGTTGCACTTTCACATTTCCAAAATTATTATTTTTTTTAATATTTGGTTGGTGTATTTTTCTTGATGTACAAATATACCATCCTCCGTTTGCTTTATTTGGAGTCCAAGAAAGAAGTCGAGTTCTCCCATTAGTGACATCTTAAACTCTGCTTGCACCATCTTAGAAAACATTTTGCAATATTCTTCATTAGTAGAACCAAACACAATATCATCTACATATATATGTACTACTAGAATATCATTGTCATAATGTTTTAAGAATAATGTAGTATCCACTTTTCCTCTTTTGAATCCATTCTTGATTAAAAATTGACTAAGTCGTTCATACTATGCTTTAGGAGCCTATTTTAATCCATATAAGGCCTTTTTAAGTTTGTAAACATGATCTGTCTTAAACGGATCTTCAACTCTTGGTAGTTGTTCTACATAGACTTCTTCTTTAATATAAAGATTTAAGAAAGCACTCTTAACATCCATTTGAAATAATTTAAAATTCTTTAGACATGCATAAGATAATAATAACCTAATTGCCTTTAATCTTGCTACAGGTGCATAGGTCTCATCATAATCTATGCCTTCTTCCTAAGAGTATCCTTTTGCAATTAACAAATTTTCCATATTCATCTAATTTGTTTTTGAACACCCATTTAGTTCCTATTATGGATTTATCTTTAAGTCTTGGTATTAATGACCATACTTGGTTTCCTTGAAATTGGTTTAGCTCTTCCTGCATAGTATCTATCTGATTGTTATCAACTAGAGCATCTCTTATTAAAGATGATTCGGTTTCGAATAGTAATGCAAAATGATTTTCTATATCCTTATAACTAGCTCTAGTCTTAATTCCAGATTAGACATCACTTATTACCTATTCTATGAGATGATTGGATTGAATTCTTATAGACTTAGATGGATGAATAGATACCTGGGTAAGTTCTGATTTATCTTTTGAACTACCTTCTAAGTCATCCTTTAAGTTACCATTTGAGTTCATTTTTGCTCTAGATGTCCTTGGTATATCTGACTTTGTATTATGATTTTCTTTAATTTTTGCGCTCGATACAGAGGAAATATTTTCAGCATCTCTTTTGGATATGATCAGGTTTTCATCATCAACATCATTTATTATTCCTTCTTCAACAAATCTTACATTTATAGATTGTTTAACTATTCTAGAAGACTTGTTAAACACACGATAAGCTTTACTGCCGATTAAATATCCTAAAAATATGGCCTCATAAGCTCTTTCATCAAATTTTCCTAAAGTTGTACCTATTTTCTTCACAAAACACTTACTTCTAAAAACATGAAAGTAGAAAACTTTAGGTTTTCTTCCTTTAAAAATTTCATATGATGTTTTTCGAGTTAAAGGTCTTACATAAATGCAATTAATGATGTAGCACATAGTTGAAACTACTTTAGCTCAAAAATATTGTGCTATACCACTTTCATTTAGTAAGGTGCATGTCATTTCTTGGATTATTCTATTTTTATGCTCAATTACTTCATTTTGTTGTGGAGTATAGAGGGCAGAAAAATTATGCGTGATGCCGTTTTCTTCACAAAATTTGATAAAATTGTTATTTTCAAATTCTTTCCCATAATTAGTCCTTAGACTAATAATGGAATATCCTTTTTCATTTTGAACTTGTTTTGAAAATTTTTCAAAAGATTTGTAAGCATCACTTTTATGTCGTAAAAACAAAATCCAAGTGTATCTAGAAAAATCATCAACTATTACAAATCAATATTTGTTACCACCTAAACTTAAGGTTCGTGTAGGGCTAAATAAATCTAAATGCAATAGTTTTAATGGCCTTTTGGTTGAGATAACATTCCTACTCTTACGAGAAACAAATACCATTTTATTTTTCAAACATGTAGTACAATAAATGTCTTCTCTAATATTCAACTTTGGTAAGCCATTAATTAAGTTATTTTTTTTTGATAAATTCTCTAATTGTGTAAAACTAACATGTCCTAACTTTCTATGTCAGAGATAAATATTATCATTGATAGACAAAAACAACTTTCAACATCTACTTTAATAGGTTTAATTAAATAAATATTCTTTTCCTATAACCTTCAAAGAGTTTTATATCACCATTATTATATGTTTTGACCTTGATCAAAAGTCATTTTATATCCTTTATCGCAAAGTTGGCTAATACTTAATAAATCATGCTTCAAACCTTATACTAGATATACATTTTTAATAACAAAAAAGGGGGAATACCAATATTACCAGTTGCGATAATTCTTCCTTTACTATCATCATGAAACTTCACATATCCTTTTTCCTTCCACTCAAGGCTTGTGAACAATGAAGTGTTACCAGTCATATGACATGAACACCTATTGTCGAGACAACACGTAACCCTAAGTTTTGATCCATGTTCCTACAATCATTAGAAAAAGAATCATACCCTTTTTAGAACCCAAACAAGCTTGGGCCCTCTAAAATTTGAATTCGTGTTGTTAAGTTGATTCACTCGATATAGACTGAGCTTGTTATTTTTATAATAACAATGGTTTTCAATATGCCCCAACTTGTTACAAAAGAAACAAGCACATGTATTAGTTACATTATACCAGCTACTTACCTATCTTAATTGCTATTGATCGGGATACCTTCTGACATACCTTTTGTCTAGTCTCCTATTATATCCCTTGACAGGATATTTTCTGTTCTGATTTGGATACCTTTTGATGTACCTTCTATCTTGTGACACAACTTTGCCTTTGTCTTCTTTTTTTTTTTAATTTTCATCATTCTTTTGAATTAGAGTTTCATTTGATTTAACAAAAACAGTCCTTTTTATAGCATTTGAGCTTTCTACCTTATTATAACCTACATCGGATTTTGAGTTGTCAACTCTTTGAGCAGAAATTAACATTTGTAATTTTTTATCGCTTTCATTGAATTTACTAAATGTGTTGTCAATTGTTTAAGAAAGTTCATTTATTCTAACTTTAAGATCTTTAATTTCTTTTCTTAATAGAACATTCTCATAAGTTAAAGCATCCTTTGCTACGCATAAATTGTCATTATCAATCTGTAGAACTTCAAAATCGGTTTTTAATATATCAATCTCATCAACTAAGAGTGCATTCGTTTGAGCCAGCACATTTTTCTCATAAACTAAGGCTCTATTTTCTAAATTAAGTTTGTAAATTTTAACATTTTCCTTAGTCAATGCATTTAACAATTTTTTAATCTCAACATAAACATTATTAGGTAAATCCTCTTCTAATTCAGAATCAGAATGTACCTCAGACATTATCATGAGACACACATTCACTTCCTCATCTTCATCTTCAAAACTCTCCGCATTAGTTTCTAAGTCTTCTAGGTCGCTCCAGGTTGATAACAACGCTTTGCATTTCTTCTTGTACTTCTTAAGTTTCTTGATAAGCACCGGACATTCATATTTTATATGACCCAATTTCTTGCATTCATAACATATCAATTCCTTCTTTTTCTCTTCCTTTTCTTTATAACCTTTTCCCGTATCAAATTTTCTACAGTTAGAACTTAACCTTTTATTAAATGACGTTTTCTTACCTAT
Source organism: Laguncularia racemosa (assembly GCA_037954665.1). Classification (NCBI taxonomy): domain Eukaryota; kingdom Viridiplantae; phylum Streptophyta; class Magnoliopsida; order Myrtales; family Combretaceae; genus Laguncularia; species Laguncularia racemosa. Next base: position 707,622 of record JBBMOL010000104.1, on the reverse strand, counting down.
TCTTTTGAGAAATCGACTATGACGTTTAGATAACAAATTTATGTCTTCATCCTCGTCACTTTCTGCTTCCATATCAAAATTGTTCTCCACTTCTCTAACTTTGGTTACTATGTTTCTTTTGCTATTATCTTGATCAAAAGTATGCTTAATGTGAGATTCATATGCCATTAATTTTTCTCCCAATTGGCCTAATGTCTATTTGTTTAGGTCTTGAGCTTCCTCAATCACAGTCTTTTTAACATCCTACAATTTAGGCAAAATTCTTAAAATTTTCCATACAAGGTCAGCATCTTTCAATTTATGGTTAAGTAAAGATAATTGATTTGTAATTGTTGTAAAATGATTGAAGGCTTCCTTAATACTTTCATTGCGCTTAAACTGAAACAACTCGTATTCTTACATTAATGAGTTAATCCTAGTGTCTTTGATTGTTGATGTTCCTTCATGACTTTCACAGAGTGTGTCCCAGATTTCCTTCGCAGTCTTGCAAGAAGAAATCAAGTAATATTCAAAATGAGCTATTATAGCAAGTAACAAGTTCTTAGCTTGATGATTCTTTTCAAGCTTTCTCTTCTCATCTTTTGTTAGAGTCCGATCTCCATCCTCTATGACAGTTTCATCTCTAAATTGTATGATTTCCCATGAGTTAAAGTCTATTACCTGATGTAAGTTTCCATCCTAAATTTCCAATAACCAAAATCAGTACCATCAAAGTAAGGAGCACGATTAGTAGAAATAGAAACATTGTTTTCAGCCATAAGATCTTAAACTCAAAGTATTATTCGAGCCCCTACTCTGATACCAAATGTTGGTCCCAAATTAAGTAATCAAGAGGGGAAAGGTGAATTGATTACTTGCTAATTTTTTTTTTTAATTGCTAGTTAAAAACAACTCCTTCGAAGTACTCAATTTAATCATGGCATGAAAATAGGTATTTATAAACAATTATATGTTATTATAGAACATAAATTAAAAGATGGAGAAAAGAGAATCAGGCTAGCTATTTATAAAGGTTCTGCCTTAAGCATCAATCCTTTCTTCTAGCTTTACTGCTAGGGACCTGGTCTCCCACTTTGGTATCGTTCTACTAATCCAAAATAAATTTGAAAGATTATAATCGTTTTGCCAATGCCTTAGCTTCAAAAACACTCTGCTCTGCCTATCTAGCCTATCTCTTAGGCTATTCACAGATCTATAGAGTTACAAGTAACCTTTCACTACTACGTGTATCTAACTTTCAAGAATTATAAAAAAAATAGATGAAGAAATGAGAATTTGTATCCTCCAAAAATTAATTCGAGTGTAATATGAAAATATGTAAAAGATAGAATAGCTTTTGAGTTAGTCTATGAGTTTTGATAATGCTCTCTTTTTTTTTTTAATAAAAGAATATTGTACTATTCTGTATTGTATTTTGTGTCTCATGAATCTTTGAACTTAGACTCGATTTATTCACTAAAGAGTAACGGTAACTTTGTTGATTTGTTTTTAACTAGAAAGTTTGTTGTCGTGATCTTGCTTTGAACATTTGAGAAATATTTCAAGAGATTTGAAGTTATCCGCTGAATTTTGAATTTTAAATATGATATGGAAATTCTATCAAAATTGTCGTTGAATATAGCCCAAATACATCTTTACATCGTGATATATATCATCTGCACAAAATTTGTTAATGAAATCAATCACTCATTGATTTGTGAAACATCCAAGAACTCTTTCTCTTTTAATTCAAATTTGAATTTCGAAAATATGTGATATCTAAAATATCTAACATAATCCTTTTAATAATGATCTTCTTGTAGCAGAATCAATCTTGAATTTATCACAATTTAACTAAATATCTTATTTCCAAAATTAATCACTTAGATCCCCATGGATATTTTTCCTACTTTAGTGAAATGAATTGAACATATTACCCAAATCTTGATCTTCTTGTAGCAGAACCAAATATGCAGAATCAATCATGAATTTATCATGATTTAACTAAATCTCTTAACTCTAAAATTAATCACTTAGATCCCTACGGATATTTTTCCTACTTTAGTAAAATGAATTGAACATCTTACCCAAATATACTCAATAAGTAGAGCTAGATCATCGACATTGATAGTTAATCAACTTAAATTGATATGTAAAGTTGTTCTGTTCATATGAACTCATAATAGTAACACCTTCTAACTTAGAGTAATTAAAAACAATGTAGTTTTCCTTCATTTATTTTTTGATCTTCTAACACTTAATCAAATTATAAATATAATTATTCTTGTACACTAAATGAACTTCATTAAAAATATTTAGTACATTTTGTTATCATTAAAATACTTTAAGAGAAAAGATAACATAAATGACTAATTATAAAATAATTCCTAACTAATTAATAAAACATCTAAAATACAAAATAAAAGAAAATAAATAACCAAATTCTTCTAAATGCTAGAATGAGGATTATGATCCCCATTAGTGCCTCATTAGTGGGGTTATTTGCGCTATGATAGTTGATTTTGGTAGTTTCACTAACATGGCTACTATTGTCATGATTGATAAGTTGAAGCTACGTACTACCCTTCATCCTCAACCTTATTGATTACACTGGCTAAATGATAAGGGCTTACTTCATGTTACTAGGTGAGTGTCAGTATGGGTGTCTAAATCAAGAAAATATGTTGATGAGGTTGTTTGTGGTGTGGTGCCAATGAGCATCTCTTATATATTACTTAGATACCCTTAGCTCTTTTATCGTAGTGTGATTCATGATGGGAAAAGCAATGCATGTTTGGTACTAAAGGAAGGCACATGAGTTAAACTATTTCCTATGAGTCTAGCTAAGATGTAAGAAACTTATCGCAAAATTAATTAGTGCTTAAAAAGGAGTCACAATTGTTGACAAGGGGAGGAGTAGAACATGAATTAGAGGATGGTGGAATGGCCTTCCTCTTATACGTTAAGTAGGTTTTAAGTATTGGTGATAATCTCACTGTACTTGAAGAGGTTTAGAACTTGTTGTAGTAGTTTTAAGATTGTTTCTCTGATGAGTTACCAAAAAGGTTATCTTTTTTTTAAGGGTATTAAGCATCAAATAGACATGATGCCGGGTGCTAAATTGCCAAATTAGCTTGCATACAGGATGAATCCAAAGGTGGCCAAAGAGTTAAATTGGAAACTTGATGAATAACTTGAGAAGGGTTTCACACGTAAGAGCATGAATCTATGTTTAGTACCTACATTACTTGTACCCAAGAAAGATGGCAGCTAGAGAATGTCTTTTGACAACCGAGTCATTGACAAAATCATGGTGAAGTATAGGTATCCTATTCCCTAACTTGATGATATGTTAGATGAATTACATAGGGTTCAATTGTTTTCTAAAATAGATTTTAAAAGTAGATATCATCAAATTAAAATGAAACGTGGTGATAAATGGAAAACAACCTTGGATTATATGTGTGGATTGTAATGCCTTTTGGCTTGTCCAATTCTCCTAATACATTTATGTTGCTAATAAATAATGTATTACGAAAGTTTATGGGGAGATTTTTTGTATTTTATTTCAATGATATCTTTGTTTACAACCCTAACATAAAGAGCCATGTGCAACATCTAAAATTAGTGCTTATGGTGTTAAGAAAGGAGAAATTATATGCCCACATGAAGATGTGTACATTTTATCAACAATAGGTTGTATTCTTAGGCTATGTCATGTCTGGAAAAAAGTATTCAAGTAGATGATTAGATGGTCAAAGCTATTACAGATTGGCCAGTTCTTACTAATGTGTTAGATTTTCATAGTTTTCATGGGTTAACTTCTTTCTAGTAACAATTTATCTAGAATTTTAATACCATAGTAGCTCTAGTCATGGAATTAACTAAGAAAGAGCAATTGTTTCATTAAGGTATACCAGCTTAAGAGAGTTTTGAGTTGATCAAATAGAAGTTGATAATTGCTTCGATCTTGGTGCTATAGGACTTTAATAAAGTCTTTGAATTAAAATGTGATGCTTCAAGTATTGACTTTGGAATAATACTCATACAAGAATGTTGACCTATCACTTACTTTAATGAGAAGTTGCATGGAGCTACCCTTAACTATTCTATTCATGATAGGGAAATATATTCCTTGATTTAAGCACTTGAGGTATAGCAGCATTATCTTCTCCCTATTATCTTCTCTTATCATAAGTCTCTAAAGTACCTCAAAGGCTAGAGCAAGCTTTCTAAGTGGCATGCACGTTAGGTCGAGTATCTAGAATCATTTTCCTATATTATAAAGTACACGCAAGGAAATACGAATGCAGTAGCCAATGCATTGTCTAGAAAGCATACTTTGCTTAATACCATGCAAGCAAAGTTATTGGGGTTTGAATAAATAGTGGGCCAATACACTGTTGATAGGATTTTGCTTCCATTGTTGGGGTTTGTTCTAGAGGGGTTATTGTGAGAGTATTTCACATGAAATATGGTTACTTATTTAGATATGGGAAGGTCTATGTTCCTCAAGAATCTTTAAGGGAGTTTTTGACTAGAGAAGCTCATTCTAGAGGGCTTTCGAGGAATTTTGGTAAGCATAAGACCTTGGAGACTTTACAGGAGCATTTCCATTAGCCTTGAATGGCTAGAGATGTACACTAAGTAGTTGAGGCTTATAAGGTGTGCAAATGAAACAAGAATTGGGTTGAGTCACACGGGTTATATATGCTGCTACCTTTTCCTATTAAATCGTGGATAGATTCGAGCATAAACTTCATTCTAGGACTTCCTAGAACTCAGAGGGTTTGAAATTCTATCCTTATGGTGGTTGATAGGTTTAGTAAGATGGTGCACTTCATAGCTTGCCATTTATTCCTTTAGGAAGTGGTGAGATTTCATGGTGTTCCTTAGTCAATTGCATCAAATTAAGTTGTTAAATTCCTGAGTTATTTCTAGAAGACCTTGTGGTGTAGATTAGGCACAAAACTTATATTTAGTACTTCATGCCAACTTCATACTATCATCGCTTATCAATTGTGGAATGCACTTATAACTAATTAGTCCATAGTATTATAAGTAGAACACCAATTGAGATTTTGTATGGATTCAATCCTAGCACCTTTTTGGATTTGCTGCCTTTACATCCCACTAGTGAAGATAGCTAGAGTGTTGTTGAAACAGCAACTTAGGTGCAAAGAAGACATAAGCAAGTTTATGACTAATTACAGAGGCAAACAAAGAAGAATAAGCAATAAAGTGATAACATTAAAAGGCGAATGGTGTTTGAATTAGGAGATCTTGTATGCATTCATCTTAGGAAAGATAGGTTTCCTAACAAAAGGGCTCAAAAGTTGTCACCACAAGTAGATGGTCCATTTAAGGTGTTAGAGCACATTAATGATAATGCTTATAAGATTAAACTTCTAAGAAAATGTTATGTGTCTACAAGGTTCAATGTGGTTGATCTTTCTTCTTATGTACATTATGAGATGGAGCAAGATTAGAGGGAAAATCTTCAAGAGCCCATGAGAGATGATAGGAATCACTATCCAATAGGTCCCACTACAAGAGCTAGAGTAAAGGATCTCCATAATCTTTTTATGAGATTGTTGACGGATCAACTAGTAAAGGATGAACTCTTGTTTGTTGAAATGTGTAAAGCACATTTAGCAAGTTTTGAAGGTCCCATGTTGATCCTTGATCACAGTGCAAGAGGTTCAAAGCAAGTAGGAATTAGATGGTGTGAGCCATAGCAAGAAAGATTAAGGTTTAGATTGTTGTTGCAACCATTCAAATGGTAGACATTGAATCATTAAACTAGTACTAGTTATTAAAAGCTATAAAAGACTTCAAGCACCTAGTTGGAGGATTGGTCTCACAACCAGTTAACTGGTTTAATGAAACAAAACTAGATTGACAACTAGTTGAACTACTAGTTTCCTAACTAGCCAACTAGTTTGACACGTATTGACTAATAGAACCATATTAACAAGCAGTTGGACTACTAATCTAACAATCGTCCCATTGGTTGCCTCTAAACGACCTTTTTTTTTTTTTTTACTATTTTCCACTTTAATCCTTTAAATTATTACGTACATAAAATTTTAATGACTTATTTGCCTTTATTATGTCTTTAGAGTTATATTACCTTGTTTTAAACCCTAATAATAAAAATTAATAATATTACATCACCCTTTGAGAGATTTCTGATACTTTTGTTCTCATCAACCTTATGGTTGTGGCAAACATTCGTTTACCCGTTTGTGTGTAACATCGTGTAGATTAGACACTAGTACCAATTCTCTTAGTGCATCATATCCTTGAGAGATTATCTATATCCCTTATTTCTCTGAAAACATATACAAATTCGAAACTTTTTCATATATTGATTAGAGCCTAATCCTTAGATTGTAGAAAATTGAATTACATACAGTTTATCCCATATCACACCCTTTTCATCATAAATGATCTGTTTGCCCTAAAATGACTTGGCTTAATAGGGAATGTGTATTTAAAATGGTCATCATTAAGGAATATTAAGAAAATAAGAGCATCTATTTGTAATATATAATTTCAGAAGAAAATGCATGACCTTTTATACATTTTTTAAATAGTGTAACTTTTAAACAACTAATACAAACTAATACAACCTTTCACTTAACATATCCTTTTACTTGAAATGATATATTTGAATTTTCTCAAAAGTCACCATCTTTAACTATTAATATTGTTTTATTATTAATGACTTTTATTCGCTATAGAACCTCTTAGATATTACTTTGGTGCCTTTACATTTAGTATTATATATGCATACACTTTTAATTACCATTTTTTTTTGTAACCGTCCTTTTTTTCCCACTTAAGTTTCTTACACATCTATTATAATATAAAATTTGGAAGTTTTTTCTATTATAATACCTCTTTGATGTGACTTTTTCTAAATAGCACCTCTTGATATTAACTTTTGGTAATTAAAATTTTCTCAAAAGTCATCATTATTTTTTATATTTAATTAAAAGATGGAAAGCTTTTAATTATACCTCTTCAATAATACTTTTGTTGTCTTATGAGAAGTCAAAATATTAATATGGTATTTTAAATATTTATTAGATGAAAGAATGGGTGAGAATTTTGTACATAAAGGAACTACTCATTTTATGCCCAAAACCATTAAAATCTTGTGACCATCCTCCCTTTCTCTCTCTCTCCCCCCTTGTGAAAGTTAGTTTTCTCTCTATTCAACCATCATTTGTTCTATTCAATATTTTGAGAATTTAACTTTTTGTTAGCTTTAATTTATAATAATTGAATTCTTCATCTTCCCTCAATTTTTCATTTAATTTTAAGCTTCTTCTTTTTTTCCATTCTTTAACTTTTTACATGACTTCTTTATCACTCTAAATTTATTCAAATTGGTGTAGTTACTTTATTTATTAACTATAAATTCGTTTAATTCAACTTCTTTTATCCTTGGTATTTAATTGAAAATAAAGTGTAAAATCTTATGACTTAAATTACGTTTAGTATTTTATTTTTTATTGAATTTGTTTTTAAAGTTTGATTTTGGTGTTTTTATTTGTGGAATGTGATTAGTTCTATGAGAATAGAATGTTGAGTTTTTCTGCTTTTGGTTTGTAGATTTTTTTTTCTTTTTTGCCTTGCCATTGATTTATTTTGTTTTGTTTTTTCTTTATCTATTAATTGTTATTTTGTAATCTTGAAAGTATTTGAATATTAATGTAATGTGATATGTTTCATGTTAATTGTGAGTATGTTTGAAGCCAAAAATCTTTCAAAACTCTATTATGCAAATAACATTGATGGATTCTAGGTTGCAATATATTTTTTTAAGATAGATAGGTTCCATTTATCCAGTTCTATGTTTAATATGTCCAACATTGTTTCTACTAATCGAGTTTTCAATTAGAAAATTTCTTTAGAGTGTGCATGAAAAGGAGAAGACAACAAAACTAGTCTTGTATTATAGGTTCTTTTTTTTTTTTTTTGTTTCCTATCCTTTCTTTTCCTTCTTTTGGCAATTGCATAATTACAGCAAAAGAAAATGAAATGGATGTGGTTTTTGCTTGAAAACTTTACTTTGTCACTAGGAAAGACACCTTCTTTTTTAAATTTGCCAATCGCAATCTTTTTTGTTTTTCAAAATACACAACACAGCTCTTGAAATTTTATGCTATATGAATTTATCATTACTCACCCATGCCACGTGCAGACATTGATTTAAAATATATATTTACGTTGATAAAAACAATAAATTAACTAAAATGGTAGCATCATGAACAAGTTTGTGGTTTATATTTGCAAATTGTTGTTGATATACTTTGAAATCTATTATTTATTATAATATATATAATTTTGAAAGTTTTTTCAATTCTTGTGCATTTTCATTTTAATCTATTTAATAATAGCATCTCTCCTAAAAAATACATTAGTTGTTTCACTTTTTTTCTTTTTTTCTTTTTCTTTTTTATAAAGTACCCCTTATGAAACAAAATTGCTATACATCAATAGGGAGAAACATTTGTGTCAAGAAAAATGTTACATGAAGAAGTGGAAGGGTAACAAGAAAGTCTATAAAATCCTCGAGTATTTTAATGCAATCTTTCTAGAGTTAATAGCAAGTTTCTTCTCTCTCAAAAACTCGAGAAGGTGTAACATATACTATGTGAAGTCGAAAGAACATCTTTAGATGATGTAAAATATTTCTACCATCAAGAAGATCTTTTAGTTCCATTTTTTTCATGGATCCAAAACATTTCTCATCACTCACACTTTAGATTATAAAGCACTCCTGAATTTCCAAGACTAAGACATTCCCCTCCAAGACTCCATCAAACTTAGTTTAGATACTTGGTTTTTATCACTTTGTCATCATTGCTTTGTAGTCTGTTATAATCTTGCTATTAGTGCTTCATGGTTTGTTTTTTTATCACTTATCAACAATCTTGATAATTCGAAATTGCTATAAACTTCATTATTTTACATTAAAAAAACATGATTAAATGGTAAAAATTAATTAGATTTTATAAATTACAAAAAAAATTTCCATCAAAGGAAATAAACTAGGGGAAGCAAATTTGTTTTATAAAGCTTAGTACTAATATATCAAAACCAAGGGGGGAAAAGCACAAAAAGAGTCATGTTTAATTTTCTTTTTTCCTTTTCCATAGAATTTGCCTATTCTGTGAAAGCTTTCTTCTTCCATCATAACACATAGATGTTGCTTTTTTTAGTCCCCAAATATTTTGATAATTATCAATTACTTTTTTATGAGTTTATTAGATGTTTTGCTAATAACACTTTTAAAATAAAATGTTCTTTGTGAACAACCCTTATTCTCATGTACATTAGAAGTGATTGATAATGTTCTCTATCAATTGTTTTCATTGTAAATTAAGAAACTAGGAGGAAAAGAAAAAAGAAAAATCAAAAGAAAAATTCAACTTACTTCTAGATTTTTATGTTTTAGTTTGCATATAGCATGTATAACTTAAGATAAAAGGCACAACTCTTTAGAAAATTTCGACATACATATTGACATAAATTAAAATTACATTTTATCGATATTTTTCAAAAGGCAACTTCATACAAAATGATATAATTACTCGAGAAAGATCATAATTCTTTCTAACTAGAATATCATTTTTTTTATATAAAAGTGAAAATATCAAAGTCATATGCAATTATAGTATCAATCTGTGATATTCTTTATATAATTTAACGGTAGTGTTAATTTCATATTTAAGGTAATTTATAAAAATTAATGATAAAACAAAACTCATACATGGTGCAGATTTTTAACTAATATAAAAGTAAAACTCAATTTAGAGGATAGAGAAATTATCATAATATTATTTCAAGTGCTCCAAAGCACTCCCGTCCAACTTTAGCATTTGTAACATTTTAAATGAGTAATACTTTTTTACTAAATGAATAATAATAATAATAATAATAATTGCTGCTGAAATGAAATAGATGCACGTGATATACATGTGCCCCTTAATCCTAATAGAATCATAAAATCACGCTCGAAGGCCTAAATCACAAACTTCTTGATTTACATCCAAGCGTTCGATGCAAGAAACAGGCTTTTTTCTCTCCGCAAATAAACGCTTTTGGTATTTGCAGGGTGGTAGATTAGAATTTTAATTAGCTTCATATGGTCCATGACAGCGTTGTTTGTCTCTTTCATCTCCAGTTCGTTTTTCGCATGGAAAGTGCTCGAATAGGTTTAATCAAAATGAAGGGGAAACAAGACGCTTATGATCGGGGCGAGCGGATAACCCTACTCTATAAGATATTCATCCATACCTTACTCGATCAAATAGGTTTTGAATAGATATTAAGGGTTATAAAATCAGTTTTAGATATAGATTTTTTTAACCTTACTTTTATAAGGTATGATATGGATATAAGATTTTTCTATTCTATACCCATTCTATAACTTGTACTTTAAGTATATAAGACACCTTGTACACATTCCATAAAAATTATTAAATAATATTAATAAATAAATAATAATATTATATTTTCGATTAATAAATATTTTAGTAAAAAGAAAAATAAAAGGTGCTCAAACTCATAAGATAATAACCTCATTATTTCCTATTTGTTAAATAGTAAAATCATATAAATTTGAAATAATGAAGATATGAAAACTTACCTTTTTAATTTCATAAGTTCTGCTACAGATTCCATAGGTTTTGTATATAAAAACTTGTAATATTATAATATATATATTACTTTTTTTTAATATACTTGAAATTTATATGAAAAACAAAAAACAAAATTTACAAGTTTCATAGGATACAAGGTAGGTCCAAGATATTATAAAGTAGGTTTCGATTCCAAAAATTAGAAACATATACCTTATAGAATAAGATACGAGTAAGGTCATATATCCTATCTACCTTGTATTCATTTACCCTTATTTATAACCCTACTTGATCCACTCCATTAAATGGGCCTTTAATATAATATATTATTTATTTTTTCCGTTTCAGTGGAAATTTGTTTGTCTTTCAAAGACATGCATCTTCGCTGTGTGTACAAAAAATGATAAGTAAGCTTAAATCTACATGTGTTATGGATAATTAAAAAAAAATAAGTCTCTTTTATTTCTAATGATTATGGAAATATGTTGTAGGTTTATCTTTAGCTAAATAAAATGGGACCTTATTTTATAGTAAAGGTGATTTCCTACAAACATGCCAACCGAGCATGTTAATTAATTGAGTATGTTTAATTAATTAATGTAAAAAAAAAGTAATTAAAAATGCAAAAAATAAGAAAAAGAAAAAGAAAAAAGAGAAAATCAAAGGAAAAAAAAAGAATAAAATAGAAATTTTTTTAATAAAAAAGGAAATCTAGAAAATAAAAAATAAGAAGTAAATTTAAAAAAGTAATAATTAATGGCCATTGCCGACCACCCTAAATTGGAGAGGGTTGCATGCCCCCTTATGTGGTTATTAGCTAACCCCTTTCCTTGGGTGATAACAATGGCTGAATTTTTCATGGTAGGTTGTGAGCCATTATTGTAAATGGATCATAGGCCCCCCTTCAACAAAGTTAAAAAGAAAAACATATTAAAATATTACACATATACTAACATGTATACAAGTGGTAAATGTAACACAAGTTTCTATACTTTGACGATTTAGTATTTGAATTATTTTTTTGTGCAATTTGATATCTATACTTTTGATTTGGTTGGTAATTTAGTATTTAAATTTTCACTAAATTGCAACTAAATTTTAAAAAGTAGATACTTGATTGTAAAAAATAAAAGCTTACATATTAGATTGTTAAAAATGGAAAGTATAAGCACTTATAGTATATTATCCCATAGATGAATGAATGATGAGACTTCCAACCAAATGATGCAAAAATGAAGCCAACTTTATATGGAAACGAAAAAAGTGCAAGTTTAACTAATTAGTAATGCTAAGATTCTTATGGCCTGTTCACTTTTTGAAATAAAATAGATATGGAATAGAAAAATTATGTTTTGGAAATGATTATTACTAGGAATAAGTTAAGAATTTCTATTTCGGTGTTTACTTCATATAATTTTTTATTATAGAGAATACCCATTCTAGTATTTACTTTACCTCGTTAATTGCAATATTAAGTTAGGAATATGGATAAAGTTACTAATTTACCCCTATTTAGTCATTAATTGCAGTATTAATAAGGATATAATTGATATAATGTTTAAACTTTTTATTTTCACTGCAGAGGAAATAAAAAATTCCACATTTTCTTAAGTAATAGCTATTCCTAATGGAGTTGGAATAAAAGAATCTTGAGAATTAAAATTCCCTCCTTATTTTTCAAGTAAATAAGGTAATAGATAGTTAAGAGGGAATGAATATCCTATTCCCTTTCTATTATCTCTAAGTAAATGGGTTATAATCTAGTAATATGGGTATTAGTCTTCTAGTGGGATAGACTAGATTCAAATTTTCCATTGTAATTGAAGGAAAAAAATATAAAACAAAAAAGAAAAAATAAACAAACTACCAATGAAGCGGCTATGCTCTCAATTAGAGAGGCAAAGGGGTCATATATTCTACACGCATAGTTGTCATTAAGGATCTATGTGGATGAAAGTGTCAATTTAACAAAAAGAGTTTCATTTTAAAGCTTTCTATAAATTCAATCTTTTGGCTCTTAGTACAATTTTTGTAATTAAAATTGAGTGATGATGCTAAGGTTCTATAGTCTAGTTGGGAACACTATTCTTTTTTATAAATCTAACAGGCTTGAATATTCTTTTCCCATTATTATGTAATACATAGTTAGACAAAGAAAGAAAAAAAGAAGTGAGTGACAATAGCTTCAAATCTACGAGCCTATATTTTGCATAGGCTGATTTTTCTTTTTTTGTTTTTTCAATAGATCTATCATGTTTAAGTCCATCAATGGTGGGTCGCAATCGGCTTGGTATGGCTAACATTCTGTCCAGCCTAGACCCTTAGCCCCCACAAAGTTGGGACTAGACAAGTGGTCTTTGGGGTCGCCAAGGTGGAAACTACACCACAAGAGGTGGGTTGTGCATTGGATTTGATTTATGCACACCATGGGGCTAAGATCCAAAATATAGAAGGAAGATGTGTTTCAATTACTTTACCACTCAATCAATTCTGTTCTACTTAATCTCTATTTTATGGTCTACATATTTTTTTCGACTAACTAATGGAAACCTTTCTACTGTTTATGATTCCAATTTTCATTTCATCTACAAAAAGTCATCTTTTTCTCAATGATGTTTTACTCTCAAATGGAGTATTAGAAAAAAAAACCCATTAGATGACAAACTATTATTTTTAAACCATTTCTAGAGATAAATCAACAATTTGAAGTACTTTTCTTACGTATTTTGATAAATCAGCATTTATATATAGATGTAAGGAGATCTCTTTGGAAGTAAGAAGCCTTTTGACATCTCTCCAACTACAAAGAAGTTTTGGTGTAAAAAGACAAAGACAAATAAATGATCTTTGAATAGGAAAAAGAATGGATCTGTAAGGCCCCAAATGAAATAACTTATTTGAAAAAAAAGGGAGGGTTTATTCTTTGGAAGATCTATCTTGTGTATAATACTACATGATTCCACTTTACTAAAACTCTGAATCTTTTTCTTGAAACTCATCTTTTCTATCGTAAATGATCCACTTATCCTAAAATAACTTGGCCCAAAAGGAAATGTATATTTAGAATGGTCATCATTAAAGAATATTAAGGGAATAAAAGCAAATAAAAGTAAAACTCAATTTGGAGAATTGAGAAACTATCATAATATTATTTCAAATGGTCAAAACTACACTCATCTAACTTTAGCATTAGTTGTAACATTTTATATGATTTCATGATCGTCCCTTTTCAATCGAATAAAATTACAATGTTATTTCATCATATCTCTTAAAAAACTTATTAACCATGATCAGTTCAAACACTTTATTTAGCATTTGAAGCCTAAGCATAGTCTAATCGTGGTCACATCACGAAAGCACACAAACAAAATTTGCTGGAATTATGAGCATTTCCGACGAAAAGTTTTTATATAGTGCACGATAATTCCAATCTTAATGAACCTTTTTTTTATTATTATTATTGACAATTCATTGGCTTCTAATTAAGCAAAACTTATTATTATTATTATTGCTGCTGCTAAAATAGGATAGACGCTCGTGATATGCATGTACCTTTAATACAAATAGAATCTCAAAATCACGCTCGAAGTCCTAAATCACAAACTTCTTGATTCACATCCAAGCATTCGATGCAAGAAACAGGCCCTTCTTTCTCTTTGCAGATAAAAGTTTTAGAATTTGCAGGGTAGTAGATTAGAATTATAAATAGCTTCATACTATCCACTTTTATTATCACTTCGTGGAATTGGCAATACTGAGAAATGGAATAGAATTGTCATAAAATTGGAATGTATATCACATTATTTACTTGGGAGTTAGAATAAATATGACCATGTTTAGTTGAAAGATTTGTGTGGGGATAAATATGAAATACCAAATGAAAAGATGAAAATACCTCCCATACCTAGCGTGGTAATATATTGTTCATGAGAATAGCATGTGCTTATACTTACTTTCAAATTAAAGAGGCAGACATGAAAGAAGCCAAAGGTAAACCCTAACCTAAAATCAAAAGGATGATGTAAATAGACGAAACCTAGAATCAAAGACACAAACCGAGCATCAATCATAGAACCCAAATGTAAACCTTAACCTCAAGCCAGTATGGTATTGTTGGATAGGCAAGGGGAGGAACCCTAATCATCTCCATTGTACATGTTTTATCCGCTATTGCATGTCAGTAATTTAGGTGGCCAAGGAAGTTGTATTAGGTACATCTTTCACCTTCTCTATTTGCACGAGGATGAATCAATAGCATCGGACAAATTTTGTCTCTGAACTCCTCCTTAATGGTCTAATGCTATTCATTTTTTTAATATTGGTGAGAAAAAAATGGTAGCACTTATAATCTTTCAAAATTTCCAATCGAAGTAGAAAATTGACCTTTGAAAAGGTTGTCTTCTATGCCACTGAAAATAATGCTCTAAAGTTGTATGATATTTGTTGAAATACTACCCGAAATCATATTAGCTCCCATTAGTAAATGGTATACACTTAATGACAAGATAGTGAGCAAATTGGGTAAAACTCTAAAAAGATTGTTGTTATTGAAGGGTAAGACCTCTAATTTTATGTAGCTTAGTAGAGAGGGGGGAAAGGCAATAGTCATGCCTTCACTGATGACGATGTTGTTAATTCCAACAATTAACCTATGTAGATTTGTTATATTCCCTAAATTTCTAGGAGTAGAGGCAGTAAGTTGATTGGATGAGATAATTAACCATACAAGCTTACTAGCATTAGGTATTGAACTAGGGAATGAACACAAGAATCGATTTCGTTGAAGGAGAAGAATCTTACCATTCAAAGATGTTAAGCCAATGTAATGAGGAATCTTCTCCAACTTAGTCATCTCTTACATCAAAATAGTCCATGTTGTGATTGTTATAAAGTTAAGCAGTACTTGACAGATGTTGATTAGCCGAATCTTTGAACATGTCTAGCTATTTAAACTTGTGCCTTATTGTTTATGGTTTTTAAAAAGCTTGAGTTTTCTATATGAGAAGAAAACCGAACCTATGAAGTTTTGTTGGTGATGCTATAGTTGAATGAATCTTCCATATAAACTGTTCCTTCTTATTCATATGAAATGATAGAGATGGGTTTAATCATTGCATGTAGTTAGTGAGTTAGAAGAGTTATGGGTTATAATTGAACATTTGAAAGGCAAGAAAGCAACATTATCTATATGTGTGTTGAGTTTGTAGTGTAGGGGGACAACATATAAGTGCTCCATAAAATGTAGAGATTGAACAAGGTTTCCATATTCTAATGACGGTGATTGAGCACGAAATCACAGTCTAAGTATAGAAGTTTTGTGTTGTATTTGTGTGTTGCATTTCCTTTTTAGTTGTTACTTTTACCTTTTAGTTTATTTACTTACTTTACTTTTAGTTTTACTATTAGTATTGGATAGCTTAGTGAGCTAATTTGAGTTTTTTTTTTTTTTTTTTGCTGGCCGTGTAGGCCAACCCGCGCCTATAGCAAGTTGGCCTGCCTCGATGCACAGGCCAAAATGACTCGCTACTTTCAGGGGCAAAAATTTTTTATTCGCCCCGCATTCCCAGCTCTATGCATAGAGCATTGGTTTATTGATTGCTAAGGAAATGTACATTGGTTCAAATGAGAAGTAGTTTAACAGTAGGAGGATGAAAAGCATGATTACGTAAGTTTTTTCCATGTTCTACACAAATGCAAGGGAAATGAAAAATAAGAACCTTCCACATCCTAATTATCATTGTAAATTTCAGTTTTACCATTTAATCACTTTTGATTCTTAAATTTTTGTGGAGTTAGAGTTCAAGTTTACCACTAAATGATTGAACTTAGATTTGTTTCCTGCACAATTAGTAACTTCTCCATTTACTATGTAGTTCATTGTAAATGCCTACTGGTTTGGCTTCAATTACGTCTTCTCACTTGAAGGGGAAGAACGTAACTTGTGATTGTGGGGAACTCTCTATAGTTGATACATCATGAAAGCCAGGATCATTCAGACAAAGATTTTGTGGATGTCCAAATTACTGGGTATGGATTTGCATTTAACACACACGTTAATTTATCTTTGAATCTCAAGCAAACCTATCCCCTTTTTTCTCTTCTTGGCAATTTAGATGGGAGACAGTTCAATTTCTTTCAATAGCTAGATCCTCCAACATATGGGTATGGATTGAAATGTGGCAAAAGGGTTCTAGGACAAATTGAGAATTTGGAACACGAATTGGAAAAGCATAAGGAAAGAAACATAAGACTGGAGTATGAGTTACATATGTCACAAGAAAGATAATTGGGCCTTCGTTCCATGAATGGACACTTGGGATGTGAGGGAAGGATGTTGTAATGAATGTGCTATGCAATGGAGGTGCTAACTTTTGTAATTGTCATTTTTTGTATTTTATTTGCTAGGAATCATATGTATATGATAGTGTACAAATGCCTAGCTCCATAAATTATAGCATGTGCCATGTATGATAGTGGAAAGTGCAAGAGAGTTATCGCAGAAGTGTGTAGATGCTGAATGCTATTACTTTGTGACATGTGCTTTACCATTGACTTGTTTTCCTGGTATTTCAGTGGAGCTTGTTGATCTCTATCACAGATGACAACAACATATGTATTTATGACATTTGAACTACAAGATTCTTGTTTAACTCCCTGTGTGTGTGCGTGCGCGTGCGCGCGCGCGCGCGCTTTTTTTTTGCTAGACCATTGCTGGATGCCTCTTGCAAGAAGACGCTGAAACACATGCAAGTTTGACGTTCTAGTTGGCAGTTGAAGTTGACCTGTAGAACGTAGCCGCATTGTCATCGTGATGCAGTGGTTCAATTACTTTCAATTGACATCATCATCTATCTTATGATCTAAGATGTGTACATTGGGGCGTAATTAGTTAATTTTCTTGCAAATGCAGCTAGAACACCTCTAAGAAGCACCCAAACTGTGTTTTTTTAGGTTTCTTTATCTATGTTATGTACGGACAATGGTATCGCTTTTGAAGACTATAAGCAAATTTGCAGTTTCAAATCTTTCTTTTGTATCTCCTTCATTATATAAGTTGAGAAATGCCTGGGATATGTTGGAAAATCTACATCTTCTGTTTTTGTATCTAAGACAAAGTATACATACCCTTACTCTGCTAGGAAACAATAAAATCTGCAGTATCACGAGGTTTGTCTCTTCCTTTACCACAATATCTCCTCGCCAAGTGCAATCTGTAACTCTCAATACAAAGCTGCTCCTTCTATCCAGGTATATATCTTTAAATGTGATCATCAGGGCCTTGCAATTCTTGATCAAGTTGGTGCATTCAACATTACATATTTTATTTTGGAGTTAATGATAAAAAAAAATAGAGGAGTTTGTTGCCTTCTACGACTTGCATTTTTTGGTTGATATATGTGTAGTAAGTGATTACTTCATCAACATATGTAAGGTTTCAATCGAACTAAAGTATAGTACTAAACCACCCAATAAGCACATTATACATTACAACTTAAGCAAAAGTAGTGAATGGTGATAGTTGCTTTAATGCAACTATTCCATAAATGACATTGGTCATCACAAGTACACCGATGATCCTTTGTATAGTAGCAATTACAGATTATAAAGAGTTGGTAGCACTATGCTCCTACGAATTTGAAGATAAAATGACAAGGACTTGACAAGAATCTTGTGCCCCTTTCCATTACAATCCATATTTCATGTGGATAGAGATGTTGGATCAATATCCACATAATAATTCACACACTTTCGAAAAGAGAAGGATAACAATAAACATACTTTGCTACCTCTGAAGTTCATAGCCAATGACATGGCTGCAAGGAAATAGACAACATAGACAACATTTCTGCATTCATAGTCCCCATATACCTAAGTTATTATACATATGTCATCAAAAAGCCATCAGTATAACATATGTCCACCTGTACAACATACACTACATTTCTGAAAATAGCTCCAAGTCAACTAATGGATGAGTCAATATACATATGCCATCAAAATGTGACCTACGAGCTGGAAGTTGAAGCATATGTCCTCCTCTTACGCCATCAAAAAGTCCTCAGTCTACCAAAGCTTCCAAGTGGTAATATCGATGTACATATAATATAACCATTTACAATATCAAAGGCTGTCATTGCAAAATATAGGTCAAGCAATTGCCAATGAAAACAATGCATTTCATGAAAACAAACGTTCTTCCAAAACCTATAGACCACCACTTCTACTTTTAGATGTCTTCCAATAGAATTCTGACATAAGTTAGCCGACAATCAGGTGGAATCTTGTATTGTACATCCACATTTTCTGGCCTCCTTGGTAACTTGATCAAAGCTTGATACATTTCTCTTTCAAATAGACCTTCAATGCTAAAAAGAAATTGGGTCAACTCCTTTGCATCCACTCTTACCCGAACATTAGTCAAACACTCCACAGTACTTCCAGTTTCAAAATGATCCATTGTGGATGACAAGTCCAACATAGCTCTCTCCCTAAGCAACGTTCCCCTCCTTTTTTATTATGAGCCTAGTCGAACTTTGATGCATAGATAGCCCATCGGCTTCATCTCGCAATGGTATGTCATCTTCTATGTTGTCCACTTGAGTCTCCTTTCTATCCAACTCTTCAATGACATCGTCAGCTATCTGTGCATCCTACCCTGTGGCTCGGTCCTTCACATAGATCATTGATAACTCCTCTAAATATGGGAAACTCTTGTTGATAAATGTAGCAGCGACCTTGTAGCTCTACTAAGAAGCAACAACATCAAAGGAAGGATAAACTGCTAAAAAGATTACATTACACATTCCATCAAATAATCTTCCCACACTTGCTTCTCCGTAGTCACCATCTTCATAACTAAAACCCATCCGAAGCAACTAGTCGATCTTTCGCATACCATGTCATAGACAATAATCCAATCCTTCTTTGAAGTCCTATTACGTGACTCTATGTGTGGTTTTGCCTTTAACCCATAATGAGGTATCCTTGCACTTAGCATTCTTTCAAGTTCATAAAGATAACTACTTCTAAATCCAATATCAGTGTTGTGTATCCCGTTGTTATGTAGCTCCACCATACGTGCAACAAGCACATCATCCTTGATCAATGTCCACTTCCTCTTACTCTACTTTGTAAGCTTTAGATCCACTGACATAGATTGCACCTCTTCCATTTTGGAGTACAACTAGATGAGATAACACATTAACATGGATAGCAAGTCATTAAAAGTACGAATTATAAGGAGATATCATGCACATAGCAATGTAAAATTGTCAAATCAACATAAATCCATAAGAAAACACCATAATATCGTATCTCCAAATCATGACTTTCTAGAACATACAACAACACAAGATGAAGTTACAACAACCTAATGTCATTTTACAACAAGAAATGGCAAATTTTAATTATGACGATGTCTTGATCTACTCTATTATTGAACATTTCATTAGCTAACTGCACCCTTCAATTGGACCACGCATCATTGCTTCCCAAAGTCATGATGATATCATCTTCATTGTCCCCAATGTTCTCCTCTATGCCAAGTACATAATTCTCAAGGAGATTAGAGGTCATTTCTGTCTTTATGAAGTTGTGGAGCAAACAACAAGTTAATATGATTCGATTGTAGATTTGGACGTTATAGAACAATGGACTCCTAAGAATACTCGATCTCATCTTAAGCAATCCGAAGCACTTCTCTAACAATCTAAAGCACCTCTTTATGAAATTTCTAGCATATGTGCATCTTAAATTAAACAATTCTTTTGGAGATCTTGGTTGATGACTGTAACTCCATTCATTCAAATGATACCTTTGGCCCTTAAATGATGCTAGGAATATGTTACAGTTGGGATAACCTCTATCAACTAGATAGTAGCATCTTATATGAAGGGTAGAAAATGTGTTGTGTTAATGCAGGGGTATCGAAGACAAATGTAAAATTTAGGACAATGAAGTAATGCATACCTTGTGGAATTTTAAGCTCATGCCTCCTAGTTATTGCATCTCGAAGAACTTGATTATTTGCTAAAAATCCCTCCCACCTAGACGACACATAAATGAAGTGCATATATGGTGAACATATACCTAATACATTAATGTTAATCTCATTTTTACGAGTTCTGTATCAAACTTTGTCTTTCATTGGAACTTCGATTTGGATATGCATCCTATCTAAATTTTTTTCCATGCAAAATCCTATATTAATATGTAAGCTGTTACGGTTTTTTTCCTTGAAAAATTTCCATTGTTCATCATTGTAGTTATCACCAATAGGTTCAGGCTTATTGAAAAGTCAATTGCTTAGTCGTAATGTAGTGTATAATACACTATGAAAATATCGACTAACTGTTGCTCTAGACCTCTTGAAGTTATGCTTAATGATTCTATTCTTGGCATGGTTGGCAAGTATGTGCAAGAACATTACAACTTGCTCTTCTACAAAGAGATTCCTAGTTGCCCTTAGTCCTTGTATCCCCTTTAACATTTTATAGGGTTTGAAAAATGCACGTTTATCTAACATTAGGTTGTTTAATACATGTGACATCATCACCATGGAAAAGTCGCCTAATATACTCACAATGCTAGTAAAAGTTCAATAGGTAAAGTTGCATAGTTAGATGATGGGTATGCAAGACCAAAGCATGTAAGAAGAACATGATGCAATGCAAGGTTATAGTGCTCCACCGATAAAGCCAAAAGTAGATAGGCAATTTTCTTTTTCCTCTGTGATTCATTGGAGTGGATCATCATTGCATAAATTAGTGCAATTGCATGAGTTATGCCATAATGCCATAATGCATGAATGCAAGACATTCAATCCAATATCTTCTATAATGTTAAATCAACTAAATTCCACATATCATGTTTGAGTCATAAAGACTTTATTAAATTATCCACAAGCATGAACATTAAGTAGGAAATGTTAAATCCAATATCTTGTCTTCCCCTTGCATTTTGCATAATAATTTATTATTGCAAAAAGGAAGATGAGCAACACAGACCAAACCACTTCACCTCATGGTTGGAGCTATTCATAAGGGTCCTTAGCGAAGGCTCCACAACTAAAATGGTCCTTTTCTTGCATAAAGAAGGGAGGTGCCTAACATAAAGTAGAAATGGAGTGCTTTAGTTGGGCGTATTCATTTTTCTTTTTCTTTACTTGGTGGTGTATGTCAATTTCATAAGAGAGGAAAACAATAGTTTATTTACTTCCTAAATAAGTCACTCAATAAAACTACAATAAAGAATCAGAAAGTTAGCAAATCTAAGTCTCTAAATCTAATGTGTCTAAAGTTCTACATATAATATTTAGAGTAACTAGGAAACCTTTTCAACCTTAATTTCATTTACTATAAACTTGTATTTGATGATGTCACTTATATCATCTTAACCTTTTAAAGGTAAATTTCATTTACTATAAACTTGTCAGTTCATTCTATTAGTTTTTTCTTGTTTCTACAAGGATTAAAATTTCAATATACAAGTTTTCAATGTATGCCTCAATTTAATGTCTTCATATCATTACCCCACGACTACAACAAAAATAGCTTTGCCATTTAACTCTCAACACTATAATGATAGTCTTTTGTATAATAAAAACTAAGAAACATCACTTCTAAATTTCATTTTCTATGGTTTCATTCCTACTTCATGTTGCATTCCACCTTCATTCTTTCTCTATCTTCGTAAGCCCATGGACAAAAATGGGAAGTTCCACCCAAACATATTTTCTTGTCTACCAAGAAGAAAAGAAAAATAAAAAAAATTAAATCAAATCAACTCAAGATACACAACTCATAGGCAAAACACCATCAATGTAAATTGCATAAACCATAGTTACAATAGCATAAACACATATAGCTCATACAGGCACATTGCTTATGCAAGGGCACTACACCATCCTCGCCATACTAAGAACACATACACAACCACACCAACCTCACACACAACATTCGATGAAGAACATGAAACAAAGCTCGCAACAAACATAGATGCACACAAAAGTACACACCAAACACAAGATTGTAAATACATAAACACCCACACACAGCTTGGTAGTGGAATATCATACAAAAAGAAGGCACATTCACAAGAGTTAAAGTAATCACACATGTGATGAACTTGGTCAAAGAACAAAAGCTTAAAAGGAGACCTACTTCCGGTGGCTAGATTGCACAACAGTCGCCTGATTGTCAAGAGCTCATTGCAATGGTGACCAACTTCACCAACTGTGGCTTAGACAATAATGGAGAGAGGAATACGTTGAAAAAATATGGGGTTTCCAAGTTTTACCCTGCACCTTCTATTTTCAATCCCACCCCCCCCCCCCCCCCCCCCCCCCCTTTTTTTCATTTTGATCTAATGAGGCTAATCTATCCTTTCTTTGTTTTGACAAAGGCAAGTTAGGGAAAAAAATTCACTTTTGTTCCGAATTGCAATTCAGTGTATAGGCTGAAGAATTCCAATTCCATATTTTATGTAATGGGTATTCCACATTGAATTGCTGGTAAAAAGCAAGTAAACATAGTAATAGCAATTCCACTAAAAATAAGATCACAATGAATTTCTCATTACAGCCAATTGAAGAAGCAGTTTGTTTTTTCCATGAAAAGCGCTCAAGCTTTCTATGTTTAATTGAAATAAAGGAAAAGCAAGATGTTTATGATCCTACTTGGTCCATTATATTAAATGGACCTTTTAATATAATATATTATTTATTTCTTCTTTTCAAAGGAAATTTGTTTGTCTTTTAAAGACAAAGTCACCATCAACATCTCCTCTTACAACTCCATTCTTGATTCAAATTTCACTTTATATATACATACTATACTACATTATATTATACTATTTTATATGGATCTACATATTTGTTGTATTAACAAAAAAGGTACATAAGCTTAAACCTATATATGATATAAAAAATTAAAAAAAAACCCATAAATCTCTTTTTTAAATCTAATGATTATGGAACTATGTAGAATTATTTTATTTTATTTTTTGTGCAAAATAGAATGGGAGGTTATTTTATAATAAAGGTGATTTCCTACAACATGCCAACTAAGCATATTAGTGGGGGTATGGTTTTTATGGATGGAGGAGTAAATGGTTTTAATAAAACTATCAATGTTTTGCTTATTAGGACAACAAATTACTTACACTTTAGTTTGTTTAACTTAGTTTTGATTAATTGGAAGTAAATAAGTTTGTTTAGATTGATTTTGCTACAATTTAGGAAGTGAAACTTATCAAGTTTGATGTGATTGTATTTTAGAAACATTGAGATTACAATGAAAGATTAGATTAGATTTTCGTTTTCTTAGCTGCAATTTTGCCCTCTATTTTTCCTTTTACTCTTGCAACAACAATTGGTATTAGTGCTTAATTCTTAAGGGATCTATGTTGAAGAACTTCTCCTTTCGCCATGGAAAACGAAACTTGCTTTTCGTCAATTGCTCCACTGGTATTTGATGGAGAAAACTACCAGATCCGGACTGTTCGAATGGAGACATATCTAGAAGCCTTAGATCTGTGGGAAGCTGTAGAAGAAGACTATGATCTTTCAACACTTCCAGAAAATCCCACCATGGCACAAATTAAGATACACAAGGAGAAGAAAACCAAAAAGTCAAAAGCCAAAGCATGCTTGTTTGTTGTGGTGTCTTCAACGCTTTTCACAAGGATCATATCTAATGTTATTTGCATACCTGAAACCGATCAAAATTTGCTGAGTGTTGGCTAACTGATCGAACGTAGACTCAAGTTCATCTTTGAAGAGAATTATTGCAAAATACTTGATGCCACAGGTTAGAAGGTTCTAAATGTAATGATAAAAGGAAAAAGCTTTTCCTTCAATCTAATCACTGAAGAACCAGTAGGATTCACCTCAGAGGTAAGCAACACTGAGTTATGGCATAGAAGGCTCAGTCATTGCCACTTGAAGAGGATGAAATTTCTGAAGGAAAAGGAGCTTACCATTGGACTTCCAACATTTACCAACTTCCTACCGACTTGCAATGCTTGTCAGTATGGCAAACAAAGTAGGAAACCATTCCCTAAACCATCTTGGAGAGCTACACGTAAACTACAACTGATCCATACAAACATTGCAGGACCTCACAAGACGACTTCCTTAGTAGGTGGTCCTTACTATGTTATATTCATCGATGACTTCACAAGAATGTGTTGGATATTTTTCTTGAAGTATAAATCAGAAGTAGCTAATGTGTTTTGGAAGTTTAAACAAATGGTAGAAAATCAAAGTGATTGCAAAATCTAAGCTATAAGATCCGACAATGGAAAGGAATGCACATCAGAAAAATTTAACATGTTTTGCGAAGAGGCATATATCCAACATCAACTAACAGCTCCATACACTCCACAACAAAATGGAGTGAGTGAAAGAAGAAACAAATACATAATGGAGATGGCTAGGTGTATGTTGCATGACAAAGAATTGCCAAAGAATCTTTAGGCGAAAGCTGCAAGCACAGCTATTTTCTTGCAAAACAAACTGCCAGCACGAGCATTGGAAAACAAAACACCCTTTAAAGCTTGGTATGGTTACAAACTTTCTTTAAATTTCCTTAGAGTGTTTGGTTACTTGTGTTTTTCTCATGTTCCAAAAGTTAAGCATGATAAGTTAGACAAAAGATCATAACTAGGCATCTTTATAGGCTATAGTTCCACATCCAAAGCATACAAAATCTATAAACCTCAAATTAGAAAAATTATAGTCAATAGAGATATGATCTTTAATGAAAATGACAAGTGGGGACAGGAACAACCAAAGGAAACACAAGTGTCCATACAACATGCTAGCCTTCCATTCCAATCAAATGAAGATCAGGAAACAGAGTTGTGGTGAGAAGAGATGGAAGATGATCTACCAATCCGTGGAACCAGACCACTCCAAGATGTCTATCAACGCTGCTGTGTTGCCATTTGTGAACTAGCCAGTTATGAGGAAGCTGCTAAAGATCAGAAGTGGCTAAAGGCAATGGAAGAAGAAATGGGAATGATCAAGAAAAACAAGACATGGGAGCTAGTAAATAAACCAGCTGATAGAAAGATCATTGGAGTGCAGTGGGTGTTCCGAACCAAACTCAATGCTGATGGATCTGTCAACAAGCATAAAGCAAGGCTTGTTATCAAGGGATATGCTCAGATTTTTGGGGTGGATTATTCTGATACATTTGCTCCAGTTGCTAGATTAGATACCATACGCTTAGTCTTAGCCATTGTTGCACAACACAGATGGAAAGTACTACAACTAGATGTCAAATGTGCATTCCTAAATGGTTCTTTACAAGAAGAAATTTATGTTGAGTAACCTGAGGGATTTGTAGAACAAGGCAAAGAAGACAAGGTGTACTTGCTCAAGAAGGCCTTATATGGTTTGAAGCAAGCACCTAGAGCATGGTACAACAAGATAGATAAGCATCTATCAAGCTTAGGATTTGAAAAGAGCATGTCTGAAGCCACACTCTATGTTAAACATAAAGGACCTGATCTAATTATAGTCTCTCTTTATGTTGATGATCTTCTAATTATAGGTGGAAACTCTAAACTAGTTGAAGAGTTTAAAGAAGAAATGTTGGAAAGCTTTGAAATGATTGATCTAGGATTGATGACATATTTTTTAGGTATGGAAATCAAGCAACAAGAAGAGGAAGTCTTCATATGTCAAAGGAAATATGCAAAAGAAATCCTCAAGAAATTTCATATGGAAGATTGCAAGGAAATGACAACTCCAATGAACTAAAAGGAGAGCTTAAGCAAGGATGATAGCGCAAATAAAGTTGATGAAAGCTACTTCAGAAGCTTGGTTGGATGTCTAATGTACTTAATCGTAACAAGACCCGACATACTCTTTGTTGTAAGTATCCTATCTCGTTTCATGCATTGTGCTAATGAAACACATTTAAAGGCAACAAAAAGGGTGGTTAGATACATCAAGGGAACAATCAATCTTGGTGTAAAGTTCAAGAGGTGTGAAAACTCAAGTCTATTAGGATTCTATGATAGTGATTGGGGAGGATCTATAGATGATATGAAGAGCACATTAGGTCATTGTTTTAGCTTGGGATCAGGCATGTTTTGTTGGAGCTCCAAGAAGCAAGAAACCGTTGCACAATCAACTGTGGAACCTGAGTTCGTGGCTGCTACTGCTGCTGCTAATCAGGCCTTGTGGTTACGGAAACTACTGCGTGACTTGAGGATGGAGCAACAAAGTGAAACAAAGATATATGTTGATAATCAAGCAACTATTGCAATCTCTAATAACCTAGTTTTTAATGAAAAAACAAAACATTTCAAGATCAAGTTGTTCTTCTTAAGGGAAGTGCAAAAAGAAGGAGACATCAACCTTGTATATTGCAAGTCAGAAGAACAAGTGGTAGACATCTTTACAAAGCCTCTACCAACAAACAAATTTGAATTGTTGAGGCAAAAACTTGAAATTTGCAGCTCCTAAAAGCATGGAAGAGTATTAATGTTTTGCTTATTAGGACAACAAATTACTTACATCTTAGTTTGTTTAACTTAGTTATGATTTATTGGAAATAAATAAGTTTGTTTAGATTCATTTTGCTACAATTTAGGAAGTCAAACTTATCAAGTTTGATATGATTGTATTTTAGAAACATTGAGATTAAAATGAAAGATTAGATCAGATTTTCATTTTCCTAGCTGCAATTTTGTCCTCTGTTTTTCCTTTTACTCTTACAACAACAAAAACAATACAATTTTCTAAACAGGTGTATTAATAGTTTATAAATATAACTAAAGTTAGTTATTATTAAAATGATAGAAGACAATAAATAGATGTTTTACTCCTTAATATAATACAATATAATATAATATAATTTAAAATCTCAAATATTTTTCAATTAATGGGTAGCCGATGTGTTGGAGAAACTGCTCCTTGTCTACTCCATCTCCAGAGGGAAATCAAAAACTTTTCCTTTATCCCGGTAGGATCTAAACTAAAATGCATAAGCAAGACCACCTTAGACAAATCGTGTAATAGATTTATGAAATTAAAACTTGAAAGAATTCAGGATTAATTATGAAAGCAATGTATAGTTACTCGATATTTCCATTATCGGTGATATTATTTACATTATTTTAACAGAACCAATTAAAAAAAAAAAAAAAAAAACCATTCAATATGTAGGAATCGAGGAGTATAGATGAGATTTGGGTTTTTATTTAGACAAGAATTCGGAATTCTACGTGGCGACATTTCAACTTTAGACTTTTTAGGACAAAACACATTAAAAACATTTAAAATTCCGTTGCCGGGAATCGAACCCGGGTCTCCTGGGTGAAAGCCAGACATCCTGACCGCTGGACGACAACGGAATTGTTGGTTTATGGACTTCTTTAATTTTTATATCTTCAAATTAATACGGTATTTTGCTTTTCTTCCCCGTAGTGGTCTCATCTTCCATGGCTTCTAGCTTTGCCTTTTTTTTTTTTGGTCCCTTTTCCTTTAGACAACTTTACATGGATTGATGTCAAGGACTATATTTGACGAAAGATCTAGAAATAAAAAAAAGTTGTAATTTCATCTAGAATTATCTAACAAATCCAAAAATAAAACCGTCTTTATAAGTGTTTATAACAATCATCTCTTAACTTTAAATAATCTTTGGATTAGAGAACTATACTCTTTACAAGGTTGTCTATGATGTAATGGTGAAAAAGAAGACACCATACAATACATACTTTAGAAATCACCAACCAATAAGGCAAATTTAGACAATACAATTTCTAAGCTTATAGAATAATCAAATTTTTTTTTCATTTAAATCTAGCTTACATAAATAAATCATATTGTGCACATAAAATAAGTCATTCTTACCATTAAGACGATCATAGGCAGTTGCTTTCTCCTTTCTAATACAATCCATCCAATCAGATAGGAAATCTTGAATTTTTAAGAACCAAAATCAAACCTAAACATTAGAAAGGGGAAAAAAAGAAAACTAACCAAACTAAAAATATGATTTTTTTTTTCAAATTGATTTGGAAAATTCTCAATCCAAACCATACCAAAAAATCAAATCAAATTGTTTTAAGAAATAAAGTAACATTTTACTTGTAATCGAACAATTTTCTTTGTTTAATATAGTACTCAAATGAATTTAAGTTTATACTTGTTTGAAATGTGTATGTATATAACCTTTAAGACCTTAGATGTATATAAACTGACTCAAAATTTACATCATACATTAACTTTATTGATGCAATTAGTTGTTAAAATATATTTGAAATTCCTTAATTACATGAATATTGTCTTTATCCATTTTTAACATATTGCTAAAGTATGTTATTATTAAAAGAAGTTGGTAACTATGATATGGATTATGCATCATGCAACTAATTTTTCTTAAATTATAAATTATGCTTTACTCCATAAACCAACAAAACCAAACCAAAGTATTATGGTTCGACGAAATTCCTAAACCAAACCACGCTGTCTGTTCAAAGCAATAAAAAATCACATCATTCGCGATTCCCCTTTTACAAAACCAAACCGAAGTATTATGATTATCCCTTCAAAAAGTGTAATTTCCCTTTTACAAAAAGACCAATCCATCATTTGTACTATCATGGAGAAAACGATTCCATTATTTTTGCACCACAATGCTATAGACCTTGGCCTTAATTTCTACATGGGCAATTAGTTTTCCATTTTAATTTCTAGTAATATATATTTATGGTTTTTTTATTAAAAAGAAAAAAAAAGTTTAAATCACAACTATTTGAATCCTTCATGTTTTGACTTCTACATTGGAGATCCTCCACTTTTACAGCTTTCTATTTGACTCATTTGTGTATTAATTTTTCAATTTGAAAGCTAAATCTATACAAGGGGCTACTATAACTAGCCGATACATGCAGCAAGCACGTCGATCGAACCTAAAGAAGTCGTCAATGACACGCGAAGAGATGTTACCAAAAAAGATGTGGAAGAAGTTCAATGACACACGAAGAGATGCATTGGCCATCCCATGCAAACTCAAATTCTCAAAAAGCACATGGGATGGCCAATGGAGAAGTTCTTGATGCATTTTTTTATTCGTTCCCAATTAGCTCATCGATTTGATCATTTGCAAAGTCATTCTAACAGTGTTAACATTTCTCTAAAGTTTTCCCCCAGTTTTAAATGTTCCTATAACCTAATTATAAGATTTGATCCTGATCTCAACCACTGAATGATTCTAAAATGAATAGATCAAATAAATCATTGATAAGAACCGTTAGCTCAACTTTTAGCGATAACGGTACAAATTGAAGCGTTCATATCCGTGAGTATCTACAGGCTTGAGCTTTAGATAAGCTAAGGCTTAAAAAAGGCCCTTGAGGATCATTAGAAGCCGACTCCAAATAAGTATAAACCAAGTTTTCTCCAATTTTTGCGAGCAATTACTTTTCACTGATTCAAAACCCTCGAAGATATTGTAGCTGTCCCCGAACCATTTAGATGGATTAGTCAGTCATTGCATTCATATTTGACGGAATCGGTAATTAGAGCTTTATAATATGACATGGAAGGAATAGATTAGAATCGAATTAAAACACAAATCAAAACATATATTTGCTGTTTGGTTTTCAAAGGGGAGAATAAACCCAAACTAAAATATCAAACCAAGTCATTTTCAAGACAACATGATAATAAATTTAACTAAAATTCACATGACATAATTAAAATATATTCTATATTTTGCATAGCCTGTAGGGGTACAAAGAGGTGCTATCTGAACCTTTTGTTACAGAACGGTCGAGAGATTATGGAACCAAAAGGTATTTTCCAGTTCGGCTTCAAACCAAACCGCAAATACACAACCAGGCAGAAAACCTGGCTAGAAGATTCCCACTAAATGCTAGAGACTGATCGCTCCTTCGTATATCTAAAAAAATCATCAGCAAAGAAAACCACTTCACTTAAATACATCCTATCCGAAAAACCAGACATAAGTACCAAAAAAGAATAAATTTTCAACAGATCTTAAATAAATTTTGCCTGACATAAGACACTGATTGCAGAGTCAAAAATTGTACAGGATAATACTCGCTGTGTCAAGATAAGTGAGATTGAATTCACAATGTCAGCACACATATCTGTGGCTTAAGATGAGTACCTGCACCTGTACAGAAAAAACCAACACAAGCCCACTCAAGATTGTCCAATTCTCAACAGTACGATGATAAGCAGCAGTATACACATTACAGAAAGAAGTACCCTTAATAATAGAATCCACTAAATTCAAAGTAATAAGCCATTCATATATCCAATGGTAGCTGTGGCAAGGGCCATATATCGCAGTAGCCACCGTTCTCTCTTTCCTTTGAGTGTGCATGACCACACAATTACTCTCTTCCAGCATAATTCTCAAGGTGAGTATAATGCTCTAGTACCAAACAAAATGATATCTGACCCCAAAGATCAAAAAAACAGTTGAGGGGCAGGATGGGGGAGTTACAAAGTCAAAATTCCCCAAATAATCAAGCTTTTCCAGTCATTGATATATTTAAACAAAAAGAAATCCCAGAAACCACGTCAATATGCCTCGGACACGACAACATGTCCTAGCTCAACTCGTAATGGTGCTTCTCAGTATCAATTTCTTTCTTTTCTTTTTTTTCCTTTTTTTTTTTCATTTTCCTCATTTTGTTTGCTTTTCATAACTTTCCCAAGTGCTCCCTCTCTAAAAGAGTGCATAAACATAAACATTGCCCTTGCATTCTGACCTGTGCAGACGCTTCAGCCTGAAGCACTACCATGGTTAATAGCTTCACCGTCCAGAGAAACAGCTCCAACACCAGCAGCCAGTGAATCATGATTCGAACTTCCTGAGGATCCAGGGCTTGAGACATTCAAAGACAAAGCAGGTGCAGTCATTATCCACCTCATCCAATCATCACGCTTCCGAATCTTCTCTCCCTGTTCCTCACAAGAGATCAGTGACACAAAGCATAAAATGAATGTCAGACAATCAATGGCAGAACACAATAGAGAATATAATTTGCACTAAGTCTTTTTGGTGGTAATGGTGGTGGTATTGGCAGTACAAAGAATAACACCAGCTTTTAATCAAGAGGAGGTTGACAGAAGGAAGTACTTTCAGGAAATATTACCTGTACTTCCACCACAGCTGAATTCCGTACAGCATCCAATATTTGCTGTCTATCGGCTCTCAAATTCATTATCTGAGACATACTATAATTTATCAAAATCTCCATAGGAATTATCTGGTGGAGTTAATTTAACTTGCTCGATGCAAAAACAGTTGTTCGTTCTTCTACATCAAAAGGGAAACCTCACAAGGAGGGCATCCACAGACAACTACTCATTTTCCAGCTCCCCTATCTACTGATAAACCAATTTGCTATCAATAGGATCGACCAAGGAAAAGGAAGCAGCATAAATTATACAAGCATAGGAAAAAAGTTCAATCTCAATAAAGGACAAATTTCCTATTGCATGCAGAGACCATGACAGCCAAAGGTAAAAAAAGAGCATTTTCTCTACCAAAGGCAGGCTCCACATATTTGGATTTACATAGTATTGAACATTGATTTCTTATGCTTTAAAGGCCCATAAATGAACCCTAATGCAACAGAAAGCTGATATAAAGATCCTCAAATGCTTAAACAAACAAATGTAAACTAGTTAGGGAAATGAGTTGCACGGAAATGTCCTCCAAAGAATAAGAAATCCTCATACACAAGTTCCACTTTTCATTCAGTAGATCAAATTAGTCCAATGCCTCATATTGTAAAATAAGATAAAAAACATGACTTAAGATTTTTTCCTTTTAAAAGGAGCCATTATAAAGAATTAAGAATCAATGTTTATCTAACTCGCAAATCATCAATCATCACAAGATTTTTATTGTTAGATATCCCTTACACATCATGGTGTACCAGAGGACAAGGCTCCCTCTCCTCACTCAAAAGTCATTTACACTAGTTACCTAGAGACATATCTTGTTCAGGTTTTGGGAACTAAGTTATTTCAACATAATAGCACTTATACTTGGTCTGACAGATTTTCCCCCTTAGGTAAAGGTTTTTACTTTTTACATATATGAAGAAACACCCACGATGCTTAATCAGACTCTCTAGGTCCAATTCTATATGAATTTTTGACCTATTATGCAAGCCAATGTATACTATGCACCTAAAGATGTGTCCAGCTTTCACTATAAAATGTAAAATGCATATCTAGTATAAAGCTGGAAGAGCAATGTACAAAACCGTATAGCATATTTCGGCCATGAATGTGATACCAAAGGATTTAACTTGACAGCAAATCTACATCTAAATTACAATGCAAAGAGAGGGGGAAATAAACGCACGTGACAAGGAAAAAAAAATTACCCTGTTGAACTTTGCAATCAAATCAATGGAAACCCAGCCCTGATCATCCATGTTCTGCCGCAAGTATGTGTCTTTAACTAGATTGTCATTACTGCATTATAAGCAATCATACATGCAAAAGCAGTAGATTAACCATATAGTCAGCGATATAATAAAAACCCAAAAGAAAAGTTTACTTGACCAACAATTTTTATCAATGTTGCAGGACAACCAAATAAAATTGTACCTAAAGTAATAATCTATCTGGCTAACAATCTTGCTTTGCAGTTCGAGGTTAGGACTATCAGGAGGTGAGAAATACGCCATATGAGATTGCATGGGTGGAATAAAAGGCATACCACGAAAATCCTGGTGTGGAGCAACTGGAATATAGTATACTGGAGATGCCAGTTCTGGATAA
Organism: Laguncularia racemosa; assembly: GCA_037954665.1. Lineage (NCBI taxonomy): Eukaryota > Viridiplantae > Streptophyta > Magnoliopsida > Myrtales > Combretaceae > Laguncularia > Laguncularia racemosa. Next base: position 674,190 of record JBBMOL010000104.1, on the reverse strand, counting down.
ATGCATATTCATCATATAATCTCTTATATACATTAAATTTCAACTTTTATGTGATCTATCTTACCAGGGAAACCCAAGGGCCCACCATAAGGTCGGCCTGGTTGTGGAGCCATATATGGAATGGGAGGTCCTGGTGGAGTTGAGGGCCTCATGTACCTCCTATGCTGGTGTGCATGAGTGTCTCTGTTACTGTTAAACCTGTGATTATTCCATTCTTGATTCCCACGATCATGGTCACGCCGGATCCCATAATTCTGAGAATGAGAACCATCTCCACGAGAATATGATCCACCATTGCGGTTTCTAGTAGAGCTCCTATGATGTTGTGGATGCTCGTTGCCACCATGGCCTTGAGAAACAGGTCCAGCCCTTTGGTTTTGGTCCCTTGAAGAGTTATGGGATTGCATGTCTTGTGATGAACCATGTGTGACTGGTGTCTGATGGAGACCACCATTGGAAGATAAGCTCCCAGAATTTCGGTGCCTCATTGATCTTTGATGTGCAGCCATGGGGTGATTAGTAGCAGTGTTTGCACTTACACTACTGCTAGCTGCCCTTTGTGAAGAAGAGGGGACTGAAGATGATAATGTAGGTCCACTTCCCTATTGCATAGATCATGCAATAAGTTCAGTATCACAACAGTATACAATGCAATGAAAATATCTTGTAACTGAAATATTTTTAAGTTACAAAGCAAAGAAAGGTTATGGTGTGACGAAAAGGAAAACAAAAAGGAAGAGAAGGGGGGAAGAGTTATCTCCTCATGGCCTAACAGAACTGCCAACCACTACATCAAGCTAATAAATTTTCTTCTAAACTAGTCACAAACAACAAAAAAGAAAAACAAATTTCTTTTGTTTAATTCCTCTTTAACTACAAAGGTTTATGTCTCTTTGGAGACACCTGATAAAATTGGAAATATACTAGGTTCGTAGTCAGGTCTCAGCGAACAGTAAATGAAACTGCCAACCCTATTTTTCTCCACCACTAAATCACGATATCCTGCAATGTCAAAAACTTTAAACCCTTTCTTATTCCCATACATAATAACCATAAATCAAGCACTACTCATTAACTTCTTCGAACGATTAGGATACTAATATCGTAGCTAATTAATAGAACCATCCCTTTTTTTTTTCAATTGCAGTATATAATATCAAGAAGATTACCCCAAAAAAAACTATATAACACCAATATTATATTAAAATCAATCATCTTCTTATTCAACAAAGAGATAATCAATTGCATGAATCAGAATAATCAGAAACCGGAGATACCGAAACTGATACCGTGCCATCAGAGGAGCTCTTGACGGAATCCGTCAAAGCGGGCCAAGAATTCGCATCCATAACCGCTGTCGTGACCTCGCTTCCCGTCACCGGAGCATTTGATTGCCGATTCCATGCCATCCTCCTGCCGGCATTGCCGTTCGAAGCATTCACACTACCGTTATCACCGTTTATCTCCTCCACAACAGGATTAGAGGACGAAGACAAAGAGCTTCCGGCGGGAGCCGGCTCAGTCGCCGGTGGCGGCGGAGGATGCGAGAGTGTAACAGCCGGAAGCGGCTCCGATTCTCCACGAACAACTTGATTCCACGGGGAGGAGACGGTGGTTCTCGTAGAGCCCCGACGATGGGAGGAGGACCGAGGACTGTTGTCGGAGGCGTCGGAACGACGAGGAGAGAGAGTGGTGTGGTTTAGAGTATTGTTAGTTGTATCGTTAGGGTTTTGAGTATTGTCCATTAATAAAATAACGCGATTACAAAAGCTAGGGTTTGATCGAAACTATCAATCGCCGATCAAGAGAAAGAGAGAGAGAGAGAGAGAATGAGCGATCAAAATTGTAGAGTGGGGGAGAGAGAGTGAGAGAGTGAGCGAGTGAGTGATTCGACGAATTAGGGTTTTGGAAATTGGAGAATGTGGGAGATTGAAGAAAAAGAAGAGTGAGGATGGCGGAGGTAGAAGGTAGAAGGGAGATTGCGTCGGTATCTAGCCCCTCTCTCTCTCTCTCTCTCTCTCTCTCTTCTTTCTCTCCTTTTGTGTGTTGTTTTGGTTGTGTGACTTGTGTGTGAGTGTGCCGGTGTGTGTTTCTTCGTTTGTTTTGTTCTGTTCTGTTTTTCTAGTGGGGGATGGCATTTATGGTTAGAGATCTAAGTTTACATTAGTATTTCTGGATTACAAGTTACACAAGGATTAAGATTTTTGTAATCTATGTACATGTGTTTCTACATGTACTTGAATAAATTCTAGTGTTAATTGTGCTGATCATAAATTCTTTTGCTGAATTTATAAGTTCTGGGAAGATTTCTTTTATTAATGCACTTATAGTTATTAATTTAAACATAAATTTTATTTATGATCTATAATATTAAAGCAGATAGATTCAATTTTAGTACCTTTAATAGATTTTCAATTTTTTGGTTATTTTTTTATCTTACGATACTTTGCTTTTATTTGTTTCTTTCAATGTGAATAAATCAATTGATTCGACTACAATTGTCAATAATAGTTTTTCTAGTTTTGCCAACATTATAGGGAGAAAAGGAAAAGGAGCTGGTTAAAGAAATTATATGGAATACTTTGTCATATCTTGATTCTTGCACAACGAAATGTGAACTTGAAGTTTAAAAGATAATCCACTTGTAAAGTATAGCAAATCAACTGTTAAATGCACTTACTGACCTAAAGAGAGTGACTAAGTCAAATATATTTGTTGTAATTGCTCCTATATAGATTGATGTCCCTAAAAACAATCCGTTAATGACATAGCTAATGAGTTTAGAGCATGCTAAAAGCGTAGTAGATCAATCGGTTCAAAAGACAAAAATCATCCCAAAAAGAAAGGAGTAATTATCCCAAATGAGCCCATTAAATGATAGATACTCTTGAAGAGACTAGATACATGACAAATAAAATAACTCCAGAAGAAGTTCAAGTTTCTAAAATAGATGAAAATGATAAAATCTTAATAAGTTATGTCTCCACAGAAAAAACTAAACCAAAAAGAAATAATTGTAGGCAACCCTTTTGTATATACTATGACACTTAGAGTTATGAATGATAATAAGGATAATGAACTTACATCCATCTATAGGTGTCAATGTAGATGTGTTTGGCCAAAAATGGAAAAGATGCAATTAATGCATAATTGAATTGCTTGAAAAAAGTAAGTTTTTTGTATGTGTAATCCTAACACTTGAGGATGCAATACCTATTCGATACAAATGAGTATTTGTATGTAAATGAAATGAGAAAAATGAAAGTGTAGGATATAAAGTGCGGCATGTTACAGAAAGTTTTTCACAAAGACTTGGAATTGATTATGAGTTTACGTATTCTCTTCTAGTAGATGTAATCACATTTCGTTATCTCATTAACTTAGCAAGTACATGAAAAACTTGATATGCATCTTATGGATGTTATTATAACCTATTTATATAGCTCATTTTGATAAGGACGTTTATATGAAAATTTCAAAAGGATTTAAGTTGCTTGAAGCATATAATTTAAAATCCTAAAACTTTATTCAATTAAACTACAAAGCTCTCTATATGAAAGAAAGTAATCTAGACGATTGTTGTATTATCATCTCAATGAATATTTGTTAAAGGTTATAAGAATGAATATAAATGTCATTGTGATTTTCTAAAGCAAGCAAATCTAGAAATTGCAATTATTACTTTTGTGTTGATGATTATTGGAATCAAACAAGTTTTTTGACATTTCTAAGGTAAATTTGATATGGGTTTGTCATATGCGAATGAATCTAGAACACAACTCATTGGTTATGCAAGTGATGGATACTTATATGATCTAACTGAGTCCCAATCTCAAATAGAAAATTTATTTACAAGTGGTAATACAATTACATCAAGGAGTTCTAAAAGACAAACATTTGCTACTATTTCTTCAAATCATGTGGAGATTTTAGTTGCTCATGAAGCAAGTTGAGAATGTATATGGTTGAGATCATGACTCAACAAATCTAAAAGATATGTAGGCTACCTTTAAATGGGGGACTCCAACCATACCATGAAGACATTAAAGGAAGATTACATCAAAGATGATAAAGCAAAGCATATTTCACCAAAACTCTTTTACACATGATCTTCAAGAAAATAGTAATAGTAGTGTGCAACAAATCCATTCAAGTGAGAATCTAATAGATCTATTCACTGAAGCCTTCTCACTGCAACATTTGACAAGTTGGTAAAAATGATAATGTTGTATTGTCTCAAAGACCACAAAGGACACTATCATTAAGAGAGTAAAGATACACAAAATACTCTTTTTTCCCTTTACTAAGGTTTTTCCCATTGGGTTTTTCATAGAAAAGTTTTAATGAGATAACATTCCTTGTTGCATATCTCAAAATAATGTACCCTTTTTTTTCCTTCACTAATAGCCTCTTTGCTTAGAGGTGATAGAGAGAAAATAAAACGGCTATTTCCTTTCAATTATCTATTACCTCATTTATTTAGAAAGATGAGAAGAAAATTTTAATTCTTAGAGCTTTTCTATTCTTACTTTATTGAGAATAATGTGAAATTTTTCATTCCCTTTACAGTGGGAATAAAAAATTCAAACATTATATCCAGTATATTTTTATTAATACTATAATTAATAGCTAAATATAGGTAAATTAGTAATTTTATCAATATTCCCATCTTAATACTATAATTAATATGATGAAATAAATATAAAATGAGTATTCTCTACAATAAAAAATTACATAAAGTAAACACAGGAATAAAAATTCTTAACATATTCCTAATAATAATCATTCTTACGATATAACTTTTGTATTATCTATCTATTCCTTTTCAAAAAGTAAACGAGTCATAAGATTTTTTTCTATTGGATTTTTCTCTAGTAAGGTTTTAATGGATGAATATTTATTATCCCCAACTTTATGTCTCGAGCATGTCTTCACTAATCATATGCATAAATTTAGCTTGATTGAATAAATTTTTATAATTATATATTAATTCTTTGTTCATATGTACATTGAAGATAGGGAATTGGGCATAACAAATATTTATCTGATTTTTATAAGGCATAATGCTTATACATGGACATCTAAGATGGAGTGTTATGAATTCATTCAATATCATGGATGTCCATTAATTTTGTATCAATTGAATCTTATCACCTTCCTTATATATCTGGTATATTTATTGTACGTTAGATCTTAATCCAAGAATGTAGCTAGCAAGCAAATGAAATGTACATAGAACCAAGCATTTACATCATAGCATCTACGTCCTTATACAACCATATAAACTAACAATATATATATATATATAGAAAAAGTTGACTTTTTCCACTATATTAGACTCCTACAACTCCTATATAAGCATCCAAAAAAAAAGTTAGATTTAAATCTACAAAATCAAAACAAACACACTCACCAATTCTAAAATTCAATATCTAAAAACCAAACTAAATCACCCAAATTTCATCTAAAAACACACTGTATCACCATTATATAATTATACACATGCAAATGAAAAAATAATAATAAGAGTAGCAATTTCTACATTAGCAAACTCCCACAAAATAAATTCCCAAAACAAAACATAAAATGCAGAAAAGATCAAATTTTGAAAGCTACGGTAATTATAACCTATAAATGATTTTGTTATAAGTGATAACTTCTCTAGCAGGCATTTTCGTCAATGTACATGCTCCATTTTTGCCTTATTTTTAATATTAGGTTTCTTTCCATTTGAATATTTTCAATAAAAAAAGGTCATAATTAGAAAATACAAAAAGTGGAAAAAAAATGAAAAAATAGAAAATAATGAAAAAAATAATAAATAAAAAATTAAAAAAAGAATAAAAAGGGTAAATAGGGAAATTAGGAAAACTCAAAAAAAGAAGAGTTTTGGGTCATCTAGTGGTCATTGGATTTCAATTTTAAAGGTCAAACCATTTTAGCAGCTAAATGAGGTCATGGTACTCATATGCAATTTGGTGGTTTCGAACATAAATAAGAATTTTAAATTTCTTGAAAATGCAATATCCTGACTATAATCCAAGTTATTTATCTTTATATCACAAGAATGAGACCAATTTAAGTTAATTAAAGTTTCAAACAATGCTTCATTGGATTTAAATTGACCAATTTATAAGAAAATCAATTTTTGAATTAACCATGTGAATAATGAATCATAGCTCGTAAAACCATCAAAATGGACTTAGTTTGAAAATTATTTTTAACATATGTGTACTAAATATTATATTTAAAAGTATTACAGTTTGAATTTTTATGAAACCGGTTGATTGGGATTCAATTTGGGTCTAAACAAGATTTGGAGTTCTAAGTTGGTTCAAATTAATCTAAAAGAATAAAGATTTTTGAGTTACATAAATTATTGAGAAAATAGGCTAGCCTAGTTGGCTAATATACATGCACACGTGGGAGAGTTCTAAGGTTTAAGTCACGCTAAGTGCAAATCGTGCTTTCTTTCAAAACACGTTTTTAGCTTCTTAGCTTTTGACAAGCCACAATCTTAGCAGCTACAACTATGTGCTTGACATCCTTTCAAGCCATTTAGCCTACTTTGGGTTGGAACCTAGAAAGCATTTGAATTCATTCATCTAGTTTTTACTTTCACCCATCAAATGCAGGTTTCAAAATTAATGTTTTTTTGTGGACTTTTCAAGCTAATTCAATGGTTGTTTCATATAAATAGCACCTCAATGAAGTGCTTGACACATCGAGCAACAATTAAAAAGACTCATTCAAGCTTGAATCCATGCTTTGTCTCTCTAAAATTCCACACCCTAGAAATTCGTCAAGTTTAGCGAAAATTGAGTGAAATCAAGCTAAGTTTCAAGTTTTTGAGCATTCGTAGATTGAGAAAGTGATTCACTTTCACTTTTCATCATCAAAAATTGATCAAATCAATCGCCAACCACCTCCATAAATCACCAAGCTCCATCGCACCTAACACAACACCACCAACTCCATCATATATATATATATATATATATATATATATAAATAAAAAGAAGAAAATCAAATAATAATAATAATAATAATTTTCAATAGTAATAATAAAACTTTGCCATTTAGGATTTGTTTTAGAAAATAAAAATGAAGTACTTGTCTCTAAACCTCCATAATAATTAAGACCTTTTTCTAAGACTTTCTTTAAATAAAATCAAATGGTTGATCCAACTATAATTAAGATAAAATAAACTAACTCATTAAAATATCCTATAATCTAACAAACTACAATAAGTTTGATCCCGATTAACGAGTACACAAGCACCTATGGGGCAACCTTAATAAAATGGAAATTTTAATTTTCTTGTAAATAAATAAACCAACTTTATTCAATATTTAATTTTAGATTGGAATTATTTTTAAATAGAAAGGATATTTCAAGAAATAAACTCCAAATTTTGAATATTTAGATAATAACCATTTAGGTTTTAATAAGTTAACTTCCGAACTTAAAATCTCTAATATTTCAAAATCTTTTTCAAAAGATTTTCTTCTTAGACAAATGGTTAAGTTAGAAGTAGTTTGCTTAATCAATCCTAACTTATTTTTTTCCCCCTCTAACCTTAATTAGATGGTGACTTCAAATGTTTTCTAAAAGTACAAAAAAACCAAAAGTTTTTCTTAATTCCTAATCAATGCTTCATATTAAACAAGTATAGGATTTAATATGAATCAAATTAGGGAGAACCAAAATTTAAGCTCAACAATCAAATAATTTGAATTCATTGTGTAAGCATCTATACTACAATAATATTAGTCCATTAAATAGAATTAAAAACCCAAACCTATAAACTAAATGGTATCCCTATTGCCCACAACCATCAACAAACCCTTGCACTCTTTGCATTTATATCTATGCACATAGCATTGGGTACATCGGTATCCCTCCATATCGTGTATGTTGTAGAATGTTTTTTAATTCATTGACTTAGAATAAACATAAAGACCTAATTTGATCATATCAATTTGTAGATTAAAAAAAGAAAAGCCATTAAACACAAAAACTGAACATATTAATTAGATTTAAAACAAAGAAAGTTATAAATGTTATAATACAAGAGAACAACCAACATGTAAGCTACATAGCAATATAAAACTTTACAATATTTCGACAACATTAAAAAAAAGTAAAGAATTGCCTGAAAATTGTGTCAAATTGCTTCTTTTTGGAATATTTTCACCTAGAAAATAATAGACAAGAGTCACATATACTCCATAGTGCTGAAGCTTGGCCAAAGAGAAAAGACAAGCACCTGGTGAAAGAAAAGAATGCTGAGAAAACGAATGAAGAAAAAGTGACACATATTTCTTAGGTTTTGGCTAGTAGCCTTTTTTATTATTTTATTTTATTTTATTTTTTATGGAAGCTCAATAGGAATCGCCACTGAGTAAATGTTGGGTGGGTAAATTCCTCACTAATGTATCAATATCCCTAGGGTGTGCAATCGGAAGTGAAATACAATGAAGTATCAAGGTTGTTTATTCCCTTTATCGTTAAAAATATCAATATGCACTTATTGTAAATATGATCATTAGTAGAGAGTGGAATAAAATTTCTTGAGTTTACTTTCTGTTAGGTCTTATCTTTTTTCCTAAAGAATTATGTCCTTCTATCTTGATTCAAAGAATAACCAAAATTACTCACAACAGTTAAAAAGAAGTACCCATCTAGACATGTCTAAAATGGAAAGAAGTGTTCTAAGTGTGTCTTAACACTTCATTAGAAGCGACGAACGCACATGTTTGACATTAACTATTAGAATAAAGCATCATGGACTTTTTAGACCTGTTAAACACATGTCCTCCATGTGTCTTAGTCGCATGTCCCAAGATGATTGAGCATTGCATACTCTTTTCCAAAGGAATTCTTCGCAACTTGGCAAAGGTACATTTAAAACTAGGAAATGAAATTCATCCACCTTGCACTTTATTTTCAATTTTAAAAAAAAAAATTATTTGTTTTGTTGGGCAAATAACAAACATTTTAAGAAAATTGGAGTGATATTCCATTTTTGAGCATTGTTGCAAATTTTAAGTGATTTTATGAACATTAGAATAAAATCGATTTTTCATAAGCAAAACAATGATCTCAAGAGTACTTACGGCAAGTACCCAGATTTTGAGACAAAAGAAATCATTTGAGTACATTTATGAAGTGCAATCAATTATGAAATTTTTATGTGAAGTTGAGAAATATAAAGTAGTTATAGGAACATAGAATATATGAAATTCAAACTATTGAGTCCTTCTTTGAATTTTACTATATTTGTACAAATATTTACCCTTTCTTAACTTTTTGAATAGATCTGCAAAATATAAGAGGAGATATGAAATGTTTAAAGTTTTCATTTGTGATACTTTCTAGAGTAAATTTATGAATATTTTAAATAATTTGACAAATAATTATGACAATTTGTTTCTTTTAGAGTGTTTTAAGAATCATAGCAAATTAATAAACTTAAAAGGATATTTCACGTTTTTTTGACTAAAATTATGATCTTGAGGACTATGGAAAGTTATGAACTTATAAGATATATTATAATATTGTATGAGCTTGTAAGATATTTTATGAAATAATAGTAAGTTTTTTCTTTTGTTATTTTAATTTTATTTTTAGAAATTTTAATATATATGTGCATGTGCACACACATAAGTGAAGGAATTTTTTTTTTTTAAAAAAAAAAAGAACAATAAAAAAATTAAAAAAAAATAAAGGAAAAAAAGAATAAGAAATACATGGAGCCACCCAACACTCAGGAGTGACCCAAGATGGCCAATGGCCAAAATCCAGCCATCCTAAGGTTAGGGAAGTTAGAAATATTTTTTTCTTTTTTTCTCCATTCTTTCTTCTTGTTTTATGTTTTCAAATTTCCTGCATATTTTTTTTATTTTATAAAATTAATATTTTGCCCCAAAAAATTTTAAAAAAATTACAGTGGCATGGAATTTCCACGTACGGAACCTTAAAATTTTCGTCAAACATGTTTTGTTTCAGGTAGTGAATCATTTCTTTTTGTTGCACGTCTAGAGCCTCTCAACTCTTGAAATATTTTAAATATATTTCAATAGGAAGACCCTCCTGCCACATTGTCAATCTCATTTAATTACTTTTTAATATGTTGAAAGCTTCTTTGCCTTACTAAACATATAATGACTTTAAATCAGATCTTAGATTGGACATATTTGATCCATTTTCTTGTGTTATTAACTTTGTTGTTTTCACGTTGCATGTAATTGAAAATTCTTAAAAATCTAAAAGAATCTTTTTTGTTTCACTTTAGGAAACAAGTAATAAATAAATATGAGAAATCATAAGAAAACTTGCATGAGTCATATAAACAAAACAAACAAGCTTCAGCCATTTGAGAAGTTTAGCAAGAAGACAAATATTTCAGTAATTTATTTTCTCATTCGAACTTTTAAATAAATTACATAAATTGCAGCAATTATTTAAAGGATATAGCTTTTTCATCAAATATACGATCCTGTGTTCATGCATGTTGGCTTTGCTTTTTGGGAATCCTATGGTGAAACTTATTATGCTCATGACTGTATGCTGCTTCATTTTCGAAGCACATGCACGTGTGAGTTCTCTCACCACACAGTGCTCTTGTATTTGGTGGACACTCTGAAATGCAATCGGCTTTTCTTTTACAGTCTTCTGCTCTTGCAAACCTTTCTACACCTGTAAAGACAAAAAGCAAGTAGAGAAGAAAGATCATAACTGTGTTGTGCAAGCAAAAGGATACAAAATCTGCAAGATATCAGAATGAAAGAACAATTTAAATAAAAATAATTAACTTTCAGGATGTATAAAATATACATAATCATTTTTTTTTTTCATAGAATATTGATCACTAAAGCATGCTCCATATTCTCCTAAATGTATACTAATTATTAAAAATGGTATTGCTGGTTCATCTGATATAACAATAGAGAAATGACAATGTTACTAAGTTTGAAGGTTTACCTGAGAAAACAACCAAGGAGAGGAAGAAAATTGGTGTAGGAAAAGTTCTTGCCATGGCTTTTTTGGTTTTTCGAACCTAAAATTTGGTTCGATTCCTATAATTTCAATTAGCTATTAAGTCGATTATGCTAACATTTATGTATATTGACAGTGTCATGTCATATCATATCATCTATTGAATATCGTTAGTTATATTTTCACTTTCAATGTCTTTAAAATGGTTGTAGAAAGATATATAAAAGTTGTTCAATATGCTGTCAATCCTAATAATTTCCCAATGGCAACCTTATTTTTAATCAATTCCTTCTTCAAAGTACACATACATAGAACAATGATATTAGCAACATAAGCCATACAAGTTAGATCTAGAGGTAACCAATCAATGGCATCTTTTGAATTAGTTTTCACAACAAGCTTTTCACTCCATGATCCTCTACTATTCTTAATCCCCAATAAACACCCCCATAATTTTGATTATGACAACGAGAGGGATCATTCATTTTTTTACAAAACCTCCCAGACTCCATCTGATACGAACTTCGTCAATCTATACCAAAACCCGAAATCCCAATTTGAATCTAACAACCTAGAGTCGATCAAGAATGGATGGAAATCGCAACCCATTGCTTATAACAAAGTAAGAACCTTAGTATGAATGAAAACATTACAATTGGGGATGGAAACCCGATTGATAAGTCAAGATAAAAGCCACAAAACAACCAATAAGTCAAAAGTTCTTTCAAGAACCCAAGAGAATTTGTTTTTAACTCTAAAGATAATCCTCCTTACAATATGTGTTCGGTGACTATTTATAATCTCGTAAAAATTTAACAAACAAAAGAAATAAAAAAAAAACTTAAATTAACTAACGACACCATCAAAGCTGGCACTAAAGGTCGGCAGCTTTGAATTGCACAAAGTTGGCCTATATTCAAATTAAGCGGCATGAGTTTCCTCCAATGCCGGCCATATAGGCCGATAGCCTTTCCATGAAAGCTAGTGGCTTTCAAACTTCTTCAAGCGTCTTCAATCCATCTTCATTCCAAAGCACTTGAACTTCAATGACATGGATTATTCTTGGTTCATTCCTTGTTTGACGCACAAATTGCTCCTCATCTTGAACTTCTTTGAGTAGTATGTTAAGTGCATCCTTAAGCCTTTTATCATTCCCCTCCTCTTGAAAAGGATCTGTCCTCAAATCATCGCTTGCATCAAAAGGGCTTAAATCAATAATATTAAAAGTAGCACTTACAGGATACTCAACTAGTAAATCTAGCTTGTATACATTATCATTGATACGCTCGAGAACTTGAAAAGGACCATCACCTCTAGGAAGCAGCTTTGATCGCCTTTATGCTAAGAATCGCTCTTTGCGCATGTGCACCCAAACCCAATCTCTAGGTTCAAAGAATACTTGACGATGCCCTTTGTTGGCTTGTTTTACATATTGCTCCGTCCATCGCTCAATATTGAGCTTGGCCTTATCGTGAATTTGCTTAACAAACTCAACTTTCTTTTTTCCATCTAAATTAACATATTCAAACATAAGTAAAGGAGTTAAATCCAATGGAGTCAAAAGATTGAAACCATATACAATCTCAAAAGGGGAAAATTTAGTGGCAGAATGTATAGAATGATTATAAGCAAGTTCAACATGTGGCAAACAATCTTCCCATGTTTAATGTTCTTTTGAATGATAGCCATAAGTAAAGTAGATAAAGCCCTATTAACTACCTCCGTTTGCCCATTAGTCTGTGGATGACAAGTAGTAGAGAACGATAACTTAGTTCCTAACTTACACCACAAAGTCTTTCAAAAGTAACTCAAGAACTTAGCATCTCTATCAGATACAATTGTTCTAGGCATACCATAAAATCAAACAATTTCTCTAAAGAACAAATCTACAACATGTGTAGCATTATCAGTTTTGTGGCATGGAATAAAATGTTCCATCTTTGAAAATTTATCCACAACAACAAAAATGGAATCTCTACCATGTCTAGTTCTAAATAAACCTAACACAAAATCCATAGAAATATCAACCTAAGGTTTACTATAAATAATAAGTGGCTTATACAAACCATGAGGTTGTACTCGGGACTTAGCTTATCTACAAGTGATACACCTTTCACAAATTCACTTAACATCCCGCTTCATGTATGGCCAATAAAAATGTTCTTGCAAAACCCCTAAAGTCTTAGCCACTCTAAAGTGTCTCATCAATCCTCCACCATGAGACTTCCTCACTAACAAATCCCGAATGGAATAATTTGGAATGCAAAGTTTTCTCTCTCTAAATAAGAACCCTTCATGCCTAAAGAATTTTCCACTAGTTCCCTTCTCACAACATGCAAAGTCCTCACTAAAATCTTGGTCAAAAGGGTACAACTCTTTAATATGTTCAAAACCAAGCAATTTAGCATCAAGAGTTGAAATTAGTAGATACCTTCTTGAGAGTGCATCCGCAATAATGTTTTCCTTACCTTGTTTGTTCAAATGACATATGGAAAGGTCTTAATAAACTCTACCCACCTTGCATGTCTTCTATTCAACTTGTGTTGGCTCTTCAAGTGTTTCAAGGACTCATGGTCGATGTGAATCATAAACTCCTTAAGCCAAAGGTAGTATTACCAAGTTTCCAAGGTCCTCACCAATGCATATAATTTCTTATCGTAAGTCGGGTACTTCAATGCTACTTCACTTAGCTTTTTGCTAAAGTATGCAATTGGTCTTCTTTCTTGCATAAGAACAACTCCAATACCTAAACTTGAAGCATTACATTCAATTTCAAACATTTGAGCAAAGTCAAGTAAAGCAAGTAAAGGAGCATGGGTTAATTTATCTTTAATCAATTGGAAAGCCTTCTCTTGTTCTTCTCCCCACTTAAACCTAACGTTCTTCTTGATGAATTCAATGGTTGGTGTGGCTATGTTACTAAAATCCCTCACAAACCACCTATAGAAACTCGCAAGCCTGGAAACTCCGAACTTGGCTCTAATTCATTGGACTTGGCCATTCTTGGATAGCTCGAATATTTTCATCATCAACCTGGACCCCTTGTGAACAAACAATAAAGCCAAGAAACACAAGTCTATCGGTGAAAAAAGTACACTTCTTGAGATTAGCAAATAACTTTTCCTTCCATAAAACCTCCAAAACAAAATTCAAATGAATTAAATGGTCATCTAAATTCTTGCTATAGATAAGGATATCATCAAAATAGACAATTACAAATTTTCCAATAAAAGCTCGCAAAATATGGTTCATTAATCTCATGAAAGTACTTAGTACATTAGTTAACCCAAAGTGCATAACTAACCATTCATATAAACCATAATTTGTTTTAAACACAGTTTTCCACTCTTCTCCTTCTTTCATTCTAATTTAATGATACCCACTTTTCTAATCAATTTTACAAAAGATTCAAGAACCATATAATTCATCTAACATGTCGTCTAAACAAAGAATGTGATGGTGATAATTTACCGTTATGTTGTTAATTTCTTGACAGTCAACACACATCCTCCATAACCTATCCTTCTTAGGAACCAAAATCACTAGAACAACACATAGGCTCATGTTTTCTCTCATATACCCCTTGTCCATCAACTCATTAACCTGCTTTTGGAGTTCCTTTGTTTCCTCAGGATTACTCCTATAAATGAATCGATTTAGCATGGTTACACCAGGCATAAAGTCTATCTAATGCTTAATCCCTCGAATGGGAGGCAATTCTTTTGGGATTTCCTCAGGAAAGACATCTTCAAAATCCTGCAATAGAATTAGGTAAAGAAGTGTCAAGTTGGTCAATGCTAAAAAGCACCTCTTTGTATAAAAGTACTATCATAAATCTCTTTGTTTCTAAGAACAAAGCCTTCTTAACCTCATTTGTCCTCGCATAAAAATTTTCTTTTCTCTCTATTTTTCTCTCATCATTTAACTCTCTCCCTTTCTTTTCTCTTTCTTTTTGCTCAAACTCTCCCTCTTTTACTTTTGCAACAGCACTCAATTTCTTTTTATCACTCGCTCTCTTTTGTTCACTCTCCCTCTGCAATCTCACTTGATCCTCATAAATCTCATTAGGTGTCAGAGGACAAAGAGTAACAAGCTTCTGAGCATGTACAAAAGAGTACTTGTTAGTGAATCCATCATGTTTCACCTACCTATCAAATTACTATGGCCTCCCTAATAACAAGTGCACAGCTTACACTAGAACTACATCATACAGAACTTCATCCTTATACTTTCCAATGTGAAAAGAAACCAATACTTGTTTTGTCACTCTCACTTCACCACTGTCATTCAGCCATTGCAATTTATAAGGGCAAAGACGCTTACTTATGGAAAGCCCCAATTTCCCCACCATGGTTGTGCTAGCAACATTGGTACAACTGCCACCATCAATAATCACACAACATATCTTGTCCTTGTAAACACTCCATTTTTGCCCTAAGGATCAATAATAATCAATAATAAGTAATTTTCAATTTTTCCCAATTTTTCCATATTTTTCTCTAATTTAGCAAAAATAGGAAAAATGTTCAAAAAATAAAAATAAATAAGAAAATACATCAATTTTGGAAAATAATTTCAGAAATGGCAATAATAAGGGTTAAATGATTTTTACAAATTTTTGAAATTTCAAAAAATAAAAAAAAAAATCGCATTGCATAAATGCAATTTGCGAAATAAATAAAATCGCGAAAGTTGGCTAACCCAGCTGGTCTGGACCATGGCCTAAAGCAAGCACGCGCGCGCGCGCGGGGGGGGGGGGGGGGGGGGGGGGGCTCGATCACGGGTTCAAAACGCGGGAGAGGCAGATTCCGCGTTTTGTAATTTTTCTCCATCGCCTAGGACACGTGGCAGCATCTGATTGGCTGGAGCAAACGCACGCGCCGGGCGCGTGATCGTCTTCAACCTCGGTCCGAGATCGCCGGCGAGGAGAAAAATCTGAATTTCGGCTGTTTTGATTTGATTTTTTGCACAAATCCAACAGATCTTCAACAGAAATACGATAAACATCATCCAATTGGAATAAAATCTCAACAAATCGATGGATTTACACGAATCGGAGTTGGTTTTTTAACCGCAAATCCGATTTGCTTCAATCGGTGGAAATCCGAGCTTATCCAGCTCGATTTTGAACGCCTATAAATAGAGGATGAAGTGGAGAAGCAAAATCACGGATCAAAAGTGAGAGAAAGAGAGAAAAAAGAGAGAATCGAAGCTCGCCGGAGTTGTTTAAGACCGCGACCGCCGATCAAGTGTTGGGCAACCACCAGGAGGCGTTTCTGAAGCAAACCACCACCACCATTGGATTCCTCACCCCCGAAAACCTAGAAATCGACACCTCAACCGCTGCAAAAGGCCACCGGAACGCCGTTAACGAGCACTCCCAACCGCCGCATCCGATCGACCTGACCCGACCCAACCTGCGCACCGACCTGGATCCAAGTAAGTCGGATTTTTCGATTTTTTTTATTTTTTTAGTTATGTTATTTATTTTGAATTTATTTATTTATTTGTTATTTATATTTCAATAAATAGAAAAATGTTAGGAATTAGATTTTCTTTTTTAGGAGTAGGATTTAATGATAAAATAAAAAATAAAAATAATAATTATAATAATAAATAATAAAAAAGTAGAAAATTCATAAAGAAAATAATAAAAACATTAGAAAAATAATAATAATAATTTTGACTTTAAATAGGATAGATAAAAATCTAGGAGAAAATTTTTAATAAAAATAAAAATTATAAAAATGATGAAAAACTAATAAAAATTTAAAAATTAATAAAAAATAATAAAAATTAATAAAAATCAATAAAACTTTATAATAGTAGAAATGAGTTGAAAATTAGAGAAAAATGAATTTTATCACTTAGAAAAATCATTTTCTCAAATAAATCCAAAATTGGTATTTTTCCTTAAAATTATTATTTTCAAAAAGTCAAATTATTAAGCTTAGGCTTAGATTTTTTTAGAAAAAAATCCTAAAATGGTAAAAACATAAATCAAAAGAGATTTCATAATTAAAATTCACAAACCCACTTAAGGTTTTTCAGGAAAAGCGAACTACGACTTGTTTGATCCTGAATAGCAGGTACGTAGGCACCCATTTGGGGCAACCCTAAAAAGGAATAAAAATCATTTTCCTAAAATAATTCACTCAAAAACACAATAAAAGACAACAAAAATAAAATAAAAGACATTTCGAGATAGGAGTAAATTTTAGGAGATTGGGTGGTAACCATAAGGTTTTAATAAGTTAGCCTCCGAACTTAGAATCTCTGGTTTTCCCTTTTCCTCTTTTCACAAAAACAAGAAGAGGAAATCACGACGACCAGTGGTCCAAATTAGGACTAATCCGCTCTATTAGTCTTAATTCAATCTTTCCCAACAATAGTTAGGTGGCGACTCCAAAATAAACGAAATTCCTAACTCAAGTCGAAGATCTACATTAGATGAGCACAGGGTCTTATATAGATCGGATTAGGAATGGGAAATTCAAAAATTAGACTCGACAGGATGGCGACTCCACTAGGGACGAACATTCTCCAGTAGGCTAGCCACCTGAATCTCCTCAAACTGCATCTTTTTAATAAATTTCTTTTGGTTATTGTTCTGTTACTAACCTTTCAGGAATTATCTAGATTTATAATTCAGTTTTTTTTTTGTCTGCATGCATACATTTGTGTGAATAGACACGGTCGAACCCGAACCGTCTTAGGACCTTAAGACGAGGGGGCATTGTGTAGGTTTTGGGCAAAGTGATGTAATCACCGTTCAGGACAGATTAGGCTACCCTACCCAATGCTTCGATATGGCCTGAAATCCATTTCTCCAAGAATGCGGGAGGCCATAGAGCTTGGGGACTAGTTAGAACCAACCTATTTGCATACATAAAGTCATGGGTTGACAATTGACAATAATGTAATATTTGTTTTGTTCATGGAGTTCGGATCTATTTCCCTGTAATATTTTCATAGTTCTGGTTGTAATTAAGAAATTTCTTGTTGTAATAGATGGCCAGTACCGCAGTTGACCACCTCTTTCGCAAAGAGATTCGGGTGTACAAACCTTTGGACCCAAAGTTGGTGTTGGACCACTGGTTCACCTTATACAATCCAGAGGAGCAGGTCTTCATCTAGCAGAAAATAGGGCCCATCCTCTCACTAACAAAGATAGAGGTGAACGTGCCCTTAATACGGGCCATGCTTCATTTATGGGAAGTAGAGCCCGCAGCTTTCTTCATCGGGCCCCATGAAATCACCCCTACCCTAGAAGAGTACACCCAACTGCTACAAGCTCCAGCACTAACCGATCGAGTCTATGTGCCAGAGCTCGAGGCCGGGCCAGCCGGTATTTTCAGCAGGCTACTAGGTATCCGCAAAACAGCAGTCAATAAGGCCTTAGCAGACTGTAATGGATACCGCATCCGGATGGACGAATTGGAAGCCTGGTTCATTACCCGAGAAGACAATGGGGATAGGAAAGACATATTGTATGGGGACCCCAAGACATATAGACAAAGAAGGGTGAATGCTTTCATCTTGACAACTTTCGCCACCATACTATTCCCCACCAGAACTTTCTATGTCCACCACCGGGTTGCAGAGCTGGTGACCCAATTTCTGGAAGGAAGATCTTACATCCCGGCTCTATTGGCTGAACAAATCCGGAACTTAAACTTTGTCAAGAAGAAAGGTCATGGGATCCTCCGCTCAAGTATCAATCTTATGCTAATCTGGTTCGTAAGCCACCTTAAGTGTTTCGGGTTGAACATGGTCAGGAAAGCGTTGGCTCAGCAGGTGGATCTCGTGGATTCATGCATAGAAAAGATAAAGCTACTCGATGACCTTACCAGCTACGGTTGGGTAGAAGTACTTAGAAGCTTCAATGCCGAAGATATTCTGTGGACATTCAGGTGGAGTTGCTGTAACAAAATTATTTTAACCTGCAGTAACTTTCAAGCCGTGCCTTTGATCGGAATTAGCGGATGTATTGGATATCACCCCAATTCAGTGGTTCGCCAGTTTGGTACTATTCAAGACATAGTTTATCGGCCCTCGCTGGAAACAGTCACTTTCGAGTACCAAGATCTGAACCTACTGGTGGCTGAAAAGTTTGCTAAGCTGACAAAGGTCAAAGCACTTTGGGACGCCATAATTGAAAGCCAGAATGTAGACCTCGGTGAGCTGGATGGCGAAGTGGGAAAGCATCGAGCCACCAGGGAGTTTGTGATCCGCCAGCTGTATCAAACAAGGGAAAGAGCATACCGGGTCCCAGATGTCACTCAACCAAGGCCAAACAAGATAAATCCGGAGCTAGAAATCTACCTAGAGCAGGTCAAGGCTCGGATGGAGGTCTATTTTGAAGCTGCGGATTATAAGAAAGACATCTGGAAAGGACGATTCAAGGAATCCGACCAAAGGAACAAAGCCTTGGAAGCACAATTGGAGAAGACCAAAGCCAAAGTCGAAGAACTAGAAGCCGTTATCAACGGGAAGCCTGAGTCTCCACAACAAAAGACTAAGAGAGCTAGGAAATAGATTATCATTGTAATCTTTTATTTGTTTTCTTTGAGTATCGAACTCCAAAAATTTTCGATATTAATAAAAGTAAAGTTTCAATATTACATCGTCAATCAATTGTCAACCCTTTTATTTTTAGCATCTGTGTGACACATGCATAGCATTTGCATACATCATACTAAAAAAAGAAAAATGCGCGCCAGGTATCAAGATAGCTCCTAAACAACCGAACCCTCCCAGAAGCCCAATTTGCACACGTTCAAGAACAAAGATGGCAAACAGCAGCGACAACCGCAATAACACAAATGCTGATGCTGCTTCAGACTCTAGGATCGTATCCCTAGACAAACGGTCCAACAGTTGGCTGCCCAGGTCCACCTCTTAACTTAAAGCATCGGCCTCCTTCGCTCTACCCAGCTAACCCAAGAGAAGCATTCAGGGGCCAGGAAAGGGAAGGCGGTGGAGAGACAGCCTCCAGAGTATGAAGAAATCAATTCCCACCGGCCTTTGAATATGAGCCGAGGATCAACCAGGGTCCAAACTCTAAGGACCTGAAGAGAGAGATGGAAGAGAGACAGAAAAAGATGGAGAAAAGGCTCTTCCAACAGCTCCATGACAAAATGAAAACAATTGAAGGTCCTGATGGTTTCGAGCAAGCCGGAATCACCAGTCTGCCAGTATACGGGGAAGAGATGTACCCTGAGAAGTTCAAGACCCCGGAGTTTGAAAAGTATGATGGGACTGGGTGCTCTAAAATGCATACATGGCTATACGCCTGAAAGATGAGCAAGTATGCTCAGTACGACTAACTCATGATCCAGACTTTCCAAGACAGCCTCACGAGCCCTGCATTGGTCCGGTACGCCCACGTGGACTTCAATCATGTCAACACTTGGGAAAGGCTAGCCCGGACGTTCTATGACCAGTACAAGTTCAATATTGAGGTCGCCCCCTCCGTGATTAATCTGGGGAGTCTTCGGAAAAGACATGTTGAGTCATTTAAGGAGTATGCTCAGCGCTGGAAAGCCCAGGCCGCTAGAGTAACAACCCCAATATCTGAGAAGGAGTTGACATCCATATTTGTCAACACCCTAGACAAGACCTACTTTTCACATATGGTAGGCCAGGCCTCATCCAGCTTTGCAGAGGTGGTAGCTGCAGGGTGTCGGATCGAAAGTGCCATCACCACCGGCAGACTCCAAATAATGGATTCTCCTAGGGTCACACCAACACAAAGGCCCCTAAGAGGTAATAGAGCCAAAGAGTCTATCGTCAGCACGGTCCACTCCGGTAAGGTAGAAAAGGCCGGAACTCGTGTGACATTTCAGACCACGAGTACCCCAGCCCAGCACTCCACAACAAGTCATACCCAAGCTACTAAGGTCCCAAGGCAGTTCACTCCAATTCCCATCCCGCTCAGCCAGGTCTTTGCTCGGCTGAGGGTGGACAACTTGATCAGCTTCGAAATCCCCAACGACCGATACAAGCCCAAAAACCTCGACCCAAACCTCAAATGTGATTACCATATGGGCCAAGAGGGCCACTCTACAGATAGATGCTAGAGGCTCCGGCACAAAATCCATGACCTAATCGACGCGGGAATTGTACAGCTGGATTTTGTTAACACCCCAGCACCTAATGTCAACACCAACCCGCTGCCCAATCATAAGCCCGTCATCAACATGATCACATCTGAGAAGTTGGCTCCCAAGGAAGCCCTTAAGCGGAAGACGGTTGACCAACAGAAAAAGCTGTCCCATCAAGCTCTAGAGAAAACCCCAAAGTCACATATCAAAAGAAGATGGTTAGCCGGAGACCCAACAGTATCACATGGGAGATTCGAGTACTTGGTAAACTACTCTTATACCCCGACGGTATATAGGTCGCCTAGCGGATGGGGGCCAGAGTTTGAGAAGGAGGATAACCCGCCGAAGGAAGAGGAGAAGACTATAAACATGATCAATTCTCGTCAGAAGCCCAGGGTTATAAAGTGCTATGAAGGACAGTCAACAGAGATACAGATCCCGAAGAAAAGATATATATTTAATGTCCCGATACCGGCAGAGAAGTACAAAGCTGCACCTTTCAACTATCGGACCCTCGAACAAAAGCGACCTCCTATGGTAGGAGGAATCACCCGCTCTAGGAGAATATACGACCTGAAGAATAAAGCCTCAACCGAAGAGCCCAATGCGGAGAAAGGAGAGGAAGAGGGGCTCGCCGCGTTTACAAAGATGGTCAAGGCGAGTGAATACAAGATAATGGAACAACTAAATAAAGTTCCAACACAGATATCACTCATGGGCCTTCTTACAGCATCTGAGCCCCACAGGGAAGTACTCTTCAAAGTGCTCAAACAAATTCAGGTCCCAGAAGGCATCGCTACAAACAAAATAAGCCATGTGGCCGATTCTATTTTCACAATGGACCAGATATCTTTCTCTCCGGAAGAGCTAGGAGAGGAGGGAGACCAACATATAAAACCATTGTTCATAGTAGTCAGGTGCAATGACACAATTGTCTCCCGAGTACTCATCGACAATGGATCTTCCCTCAACGTTTGCCCATTGGCTACCCTTGACTTATTGAGGGTCGATCCAAGCAATATAAAACCTAGCTCAACGGTGGTCAGAGCTTTTGATGGGTCAAAAAGAGATATAGTAGGGGAGATAAACCTACTAGTAGAGATTGGTCCACAAGTATTTCACATATCTTTCCAGGTCCTTAACATCCCAAGATCTTTCAACCTACTCTTGGGAAGGCCCTAGATACATGCTGTTGGAGCCATCCCCTCTAGTCTCCACCAAAGGGTTAAATTTATTGCGAGTGGCCAGATAGTCACCGTACTGGGCGAGCAGGATTACGCCATAAACAAAGAAACTGCCATACCATACATTGGGGAGGAAGGTTCAGAAGACCTTCGTCTCCAAATATTTAATGAAGTGAACGTGGTGACCAGCAAGGAAGGCCATCAGTTTAAGGAGGGGCAGCAAGGGACGTTTGGACTAGGGTACGTTCCTACAGCCAAGGAAGAAGCACAAGCAAGAGGTGTCAAAGGCAGAATGAAGGAAAAGCCAAGCAACACCCCGATGCGCATTCCACCCCTCCAGCAATCTTTCAGACAAGCAACTGTCATTCAAGGGCCTCGGATAAGCGAAGGTGACGTCAGCAATGGGAGACCAACTCCCCGCACGTCCAATCAGCATCCAGCTCTGAATAATTGGTTCTGTTATCCTATTGATAGCTCAAGGATAGAGAACAATTGTTAAACAAATTTTATTGAGACTTCTTTATTAATTCAATTACAGTTTGTCTTATATACATGCTTTCATTTTACTTTACCCAGATCTCCCACCATTGAACATCAGGGATATTTCGCGCAGGTAGAAAATAAAAATGTTGATATCGTTTCCAACGCTGTTGGGTCAGTTGTTGAAGGCGATATCCTTGACCACGAAATAATACAAGAAAATTGGCAAAAACATGAGCAAAGCGGAATTTCAATTGATGAGCCGGTGGAGACAGTAAATCTAGGAAGCATGGAAAAACCTAAAAACCTCAAAATCGGGACCAGTTTAAGTGCCGAGCAAAAGTGTGAGATAACTGAGCTGTTAATAGAATATGCAGATGTGTTCGCCTGGTCATATGGTGACATGCCAAGGCTAGACCAATCAATAGTGGTTCATAGGCTTCCCACAAGGGAAGATGTCAAACCTAAAAACAAAAACTAAGAAGATTTAGGCCTAACATCTTACTAAAAATTAAGGAAGAAGTCAAGAAACTGCTAGAAGTAGGGTTCATCGAAGTGTCCAATTACCCAGAATGGGTAGCAAATATAGTCCCCGTTATGAAAAAGAATGGAAAAGTACGCATATGCATAGACTTCCGGGACTTAAACCAAGCTACGCCAAAGGATAACTTCCCCCTACCTCACATTGACATTCTAATGGACAATACTGCAGGAAACCATCTTTTCTCATTTATGGACGGTTTCTCAGGCTATAATCAAATAAAAATGGCTGAAGAAGATAAAACTAAAACGACTTTCATCACAACATGGGGAACATTCTATTACAAAGTCAAGCCCTTTGGTTTGAAAAACGACGGGGCAACGTATCAGAGAGCCATGGTCTCGATACTTCATGACATGATGCATCGAGAGGTCAAAGTATACGTAGATGACATGATAGCCAAATCTAAAGAAGAAGAAAGCCATATAGGTATCATGAGGAAATTGTTTAAACGACTGAAAAAATTCCAGCTCAAGTTAAATCTAGAGAAATGCACTTTCGGAGTCACAACGGGAAAATTGTTAGAGATTGTCATAAGCCAGGAAGGCATCAAAATCGATTCTGACAAAGTAAAATCTATATTAGAGATACCTTCCCCATGCTCTGTTAAAGAAGTAAGAAGCTTGCTGATACGATTCCAAAGACAAAAATACAAGCACTAACAAAAGGAGGACATAGGCGTCGAGAGGACCTAAGGCGAAGTCCGGCCAGCCTTAAGTCGGCCTTGGAGCCGGCCTAAAATGTAGGCCGCCGGCTTTTATTGCCGGCCTAAGTGAAGGCCACCGGCCTTAAATGTTTCCACACCAAATTTTTAGGATGTTATAAATAAGGACCTTAGGGTTTTTTCGTAGATAGATTATCATTTTTCTTGTTTTTGGTAAACACCGAGACACTTGAGTGTGTGATTCTTCTTTTGGAGATTTAAGAATATTGAGAATCGAATTTCGATATATTTGTATTGTTCTTATCAAATTCTTAGTTCATATAGAATTTGTGGCGAGCATCGTTATTGAATTCTTGGAATTCTTTAACCATAGTGATTGATTTATAGAACGTGGGCTTTATCGTTCTATATTTTGATTGTAGAATAGTTTAATTTTGTCAATCTTGGCATCTATAGATTGATAATTTATCTATAGCTTGATTTTATGCGTTAGTGCTAAAATTCAAAAAAAAAAAACCTAAAAATTGGAATTATTTGATTGTTGTTGACGATTTGGTTGTGTGTGAAGGAATTCATATCGGAATCCGTGTCACTTGCTGGGAAGGTTAAATTACATATCTCACAGCTCACAGATAAGTGCCGGCCACTATTCTGTCTGTTAAAAAAGAATGCCACAATAGAATGGGACAACAAATGCGAAGAAGCATTCAGGACAATCAAAGACTACCTTATAAAACCTTCAGTCTTGATAGTCCCGAAGTAAGGGAAGCCCTTATTCTTATACCTTACGATACTCTCTGAATCCATGGGATACATGTTGGGGTAGAGAGATGAAGAGGGAAGAGAGCGTTCCATATATTATTTAAGCAAGAAATTCACAGACGGGGAACAGAGGTATTCAGAGGTAGAAAGGACTTGTTGTGCTCTAATTTGGGTCATGCACCGATTAAGGCAATACACCCTTTACTATCATATTGAACTACTGACAAGCCATGATCCCTTAAAATACTTGGCAGAGAAACCAGCTTTCATAGGGAGAATCTCTAAATGGCAAATGCTCCTATCCGAGTTTGACATCACATACATAAATCAGAACTCGATGAAAGGGCAAGCCTTAGCTGACCAATTGGCAGAACACCCTGTCGAGGCAGATTCCCAAGAAATACAAGCCCAATTCCCAGATGAAAATATATTGACAGTGGAAGATATATCAGTAGAAGACCGTGGGATAGAGCAGAGCCCTAAGTGGAAAATGTTTTTCGACGGAGCTGCCAACATATTCGGTTGCGGGATTGGGGCGGTATTAATATCCTCGAACGGCACACAATTCCCTACAGTGACAAGACTCACATTTCCCTATACCAATAATATCGCGGAATATGAGGCGTGCATCCTCGGCCTCAAAATGGCTTGTCAAATGGAAATCCGCGAATTAAAAGTATACGGGGATTCATCGCTCATCATACTATAGACAAGAGGGGAATATAAGACTAAAGACCCCAAACTGGTACCATATCATCAACATTTGACAGAGCTAATCGAAGAATTCAAGGCAATCACTTTCACATATATCCCGAGAACTCAGAATCAGTTTGCAAATGCACTTGCCACACTAGCATCTATGATCCAGATAACAGGGGGAACCGAAATCCAACCGATGAAAATAGACATCGAAAATCGGCCCGCCTATTGTTTAACAATTGAAAAAGCACAAGACGACAAGCCCCGGTATCACGACATCAAGACCTTTCTCCAAGAAAGCAAATACCTTAAAATGGCTAGCAAGAATGACCAAAGAACACTCAGAAGGTTAGCAAGTCATTTCTTATTAAGTGGGTCTATACTTTACAAAAGATCATCTGATACCACCTTGTTAAGATGTGTGGATAAAAATGAAGCCTGTGAACTGATGAAAGAGGTACATGAAGGAGTATGTGGACCTCATATAAATGGCTACATGTTGGCCCGAAAAATCATGAGGTTAGGATACTATTGGCTAACCATGGAATCAGATTGCATAAAATATGTCAAGCACTGTCATCTGTGTCAAGTATACGCAAACCAGATAAATGCTCCGCCCAACAAGTTACACTTGTTGTCAGCACCATGGCCTTTCTCCATGTAGGGAATCGACATAATTGGCCCAATCACTCCGACAGCATCCAATGGCCACAGGTTCATATTGGTAGCAATTGATTACTTTACCAAATGGATAGAAGTTTCTTCATATGCCAATGTCACCAAAGAGATAATAGTCCATTTCTTAAAAAGAGACATAATAGCTCGATATGGAGTTCCTGAGTCCATCATCACCGACAACGGTACCAATCTTAATAATAAGTCGATGACAAGTTTATGTCAGCAATTCCACATAAACCATAGAAATTCAACTCCCTACCGACCTCAGATAAACGGGGCAGTAGAAGCAGCTAACGAGAATATCAAAAAGATCATCGAAAAAATGGCGACTACTTACAAAGATTGGCACGAGATATTGCCGTTTGCTCTCATGGCTTATAGAACTTTAATAAGAACATCTACTAGAGCTACCCCATATTCATTAGTATACGGTACTGAGGCAGTGCTACCAGTCGAAGTCGAAATACCATCATTCAGAATTCTGTTAGAAACTCAGCTAACTGAATCAAACTGGGTAAAGAAGAGGCTTGATCAGCTGAATCTGATTGATGAAAAAAGACTCACTGCACTATGTCATGGCCAGTGTTACCAGCAAAGGATGACCCGAGCATTTAACAAAAAGAGGAGACCTCGATATTTCAAAGGGGGGGATCTGGTGCTAAGAAAGGTTCTCCCGAATGCCCAAGACTCTAAAGGAAAATTCACCCCAAACTATGAAGGTCCATATGTGGTGAAAAAGGTTCTGTCAGGAGGTGCTTTGATACTAACTCAAATGGATGGTTCAGAATTGAGAGACCCCATTAATACAGATGCGGTAAAGATGTACTATCCTTAGGCAAGGGAATTGAAATTTTGCTAATGTTTATGAAAGCCAATATTTAATACAAATTTCGTTGAGTCTAGTTTTTATTTTTTACAAGCAAAGTTAATGTCTCTGAGTGGTCAATAATTCTAACCAATTACCAATTACAACAAACATTCCTAAACACATTACCCATCACTTCACTAATGAAGGATAAACACTAAAGTGATAATGAATCTCAATAAATTTTGTAATATAATTCTATCTACTCTTGAGCATTAAAACCTAGTGCATTAGTAGGATAACACTACCGTCAAAAGAGCCATGCGCACAAGAAAGGAAGAACATCAAGATTTTCAACCCCGTGTCAAGATAAGAAGAAGCGAAGTAGAAGCAAACCAGCACAAAGGTTCTGTTGTTTGGTTGCTATCCACGATAAATTGGCAAACATTAAAAAAATAAATGACTATCATCCACATATCATGAAAAGCATCGAATCATTTAACTCGGTCAGTAGAAACATGTTCAACAGCATAAGATCAGTCAACCCATAGAGGGGCACTTGTCTAAACCTCCCCTTTAAAAGGTTAGTTAGCCCATATAGGGGCATTTTCTTAGATATCCTCTTTTAATGTCAGCCCACAAAGGCACCTTTTTGAAAACGTTTCTCTATGCTATAGGTTAGTCAGCCCACAATGGGGCACTCTCCTAAATATCTTGTCTCGAGGTCAGCCTGTAGGGGCACCTTTTGAGACATTTCTCCCCCAGGGTCGTGAGTCTAAGAAGACACTTCCCGCTATAGGTCAGTCAGCCCAAGAAGGGGCACTTTCCTAGACACCTCATCGATTAGTTAGCTCAAATGAGCACTTTTCGAATCGATCGATTAGTTAGATCAAAGGAGCACTTTTTGAATCCATTGATTAGTTAGCTCAAATGAGCACTTTTCGAATCTATCAATTAGTCAGCTCATAGGAGCACTTTTGATGACCGATTAGTCAACTCATAGGAGCACTCTTCGAAGATATTTTTCCAAACAGTCGCTAGTCGAGTCAGACGTTTCTGTTGACAGGTGGCCAGCTCATAAGAGCGCTTCCTAAGATAATCTTCTCTTCAAGGTTGCTAGTCCAATAAGACGCTTCCTATCAATTCTACACTCCTAAACAATGTTTGAGGTATTTCCTATCGCCAATTAGTCCGCCCATATAACACTTTTTGGGAGGATACATTACTCTAGATTGTTAGGACCATTTCCTAAGCAATACCAACCATCACAAAAGACTCGTGGGATTATCAGCTCATGGAGCATTTTCCTACTAGAAACCAAATTCCAGATAACCAGCCAAACCAAGGCGTTATCCCTTCCATCAAAAGGCCAAAAATGGCGTCTTTCTTGTCTTTGTAGTTAAGTTTTTCAAACTTTACTACAAAGAGGGGCAGCTGTAAACACCTCATTTTTGCCCTAAGGATCAATAATAATCAATAATAAGTAATTTCCAATTTTTCCATATTTTTCTCTAATTTAGCAAAAATAGGAAAAATGTTCAAAAAATAAAAATAAATAGGAAAATACATCAATTTTGGAAAATAATTTCAAAAATGGCAATAATAAAGGTTAAATGATTTTTACAAATTTTTGAAATTTCAAAAAATACAAAAAAATAAAAAAATCGCATTGCATAAATGCAATTTGCGAAATAAATAAAATCGCGAAAGTGGGCTAGCCCAGCTGGTCCAGACCATGGCCTAAGGCGCGCGCGCGCGCGGGGGGAGGGGCTCGATCACAGGTTCGAAACGCGGGGGAGGCAGATTCCGTGTTTTGCAATTTTTCTTCATCTCCTAGGACACGTGGCAGCATCTGATTGGCTGGAGTGAACGCACGCATTGGGCGCGTGATCGTCTTCAACCTCGGTCCAAGATCGCCGGCGAGGAGAAAAATCTGAATTTCGGCCGTTTTGATTCGATTTTTTGCACAAATCCAACAGATCTTCAATAGAAATACGATAAACATCATCCAATTGGAATCAAATCTCAACAAATCGATGGATTTAAACGAATCGGAGTTGGTTTTTTAACCGCAAATCCGATTTGCTTCGATTGGTGGAAATTCGAGCTTATCCAGCTCGATCTCGAACGCCTATAAATAGAGGATGAAGTGGAGAAGCAAAATCACGGATCAAAAGTGAGAGAAAGAGAGAAAAAAGAGAGAATCGAAGCTCGCCGGAGTTGTTCAAGACCGCGATCGCCGATCAAGTGTTAGGCAATCACCAGGAAGTGTTTCTGAAGCAAACCACCACCACCGTTGGATTCCTCACCCCTGAAAACCTAGGAATCGACACCTCAACCGCTGCAAAAGGCCACCGAAACGCCGTCAACGAGCACTCCTAGCCGCCGCATCCGATCGACCCGATCCGACCCGCGCGCCGACCCGGATCTAGGTAAGTCGGATTTTTCGATTTTTTTTTATTTTTTTAGTTATGTTATTTATTTCAAATTTATTTATTTATTTGTTATTTATATTTCAATAAAAAGAAAAATGTTAGGAATTAGATTTTCTTTTTTAGGAGTAGGATTTAATGATAAAATAAAAAAATAAAAATAATAATTATAATAATAAATAATAAAAATGTAGAAAATTCTTAAAGAAAATAATAAAAACATTAGAAAAATAATAATAATAATTTTGACTTTAAATAGGATAGATAAAAATCTAGGAGAAAATTTTTAATAAAAATAAAAATTATAAAAATGATGAAAAACTAATAAAAAATTAAAAATTAATAAAAAAATTATAAAAAATCATAAAAATCAATAAAAATCAATAAAAATTTATAATAGTAGAAATGAGTTGAAAATTAGAGAAAAATGAATTTTATCACTTAGAAAAATCATTTTTTCAAATAAATCCAAAATTGGTATTTTTCCTTAAAATTATTATTTTCAAAAAGTCAAATTATTTAACTCAGGCTTAGATTTTTTTAGAAAAAATCCTAAAATGGTAAAAACATAAATCAAAAGAGATTTCATAATTAAAATTCACAAACCTACTTAAGGTTTTTCAGGAAAAGCGAAATACGGCTTGTTTGATCCTGAATAGCAGGTACGTAGGCACCCATTTAGGGCAACCCTAAAAAGGAATAAAAATCATTTTCCTAGAATAATTCACTCAAAAACACAATAAAATACAACAAAAATAAAATAAAAGACATTTCAAGATAGGAGTAAATTTTAGGAGATTGGGTGGTAAGCGTAAGGTTTTAATAGGTTAACCTCCGAACTTAGAATCTCTGGTTTTCCTTTTTCCTCTTTTCACAAAAACGAGAAGAGGAAATCATGACGATTAGTGGCCCAAATTAGGACTAATCCGCTCCATTAGTCTTAATTCAATCTTTCCCAACAACAGTTGGATGGCGACTCCAAAGTAAACGAAATTGTTAACTCAAGTCGAGGATCTATATTAAATGAGCACAGGGTCTAGTATAGATCGGATTAGGAATGGGAAATTCAAAAATTAGACTCGACAGTCCTTAACATGGCACCTAATGTGAAATATGTTCTACCATTGCATATTTTCCTCTCCTTTTGTCTGCATGCTCAAAGCCCTCCTGACTACCAACAACTCCCCTTAAACAGCATACTCTTCCCCATCATCATCTTCCAATGATGGCATGGAATCATGATCCGATTCATTGTCCATCTCAATCTCTCCATCGTCCCACATCACCATAATTCTTTTGTTCGGACATTGACTCGTGATGTGACCCTTGCACTAGCATTTAAAACACTTAATATCACAATTTCAATTAGGAAAAGAATCAAGTTTACCTTTATTCTCATGAGATGCCAATTCTACTTTTTGTTCTGGCATTAGCTTGGAGTGAGACTGTTTCTCCTCCTTCTTCCATGTATTAGTTCTCTAATTGGAGGAACTTGATGTTGCACGTGTGGTGCTACTACCCTTCCACTTGAGTTTCTTCTCCACCTTAATTGCCATGTGAACCATATCATCTAACTCTATATAATGTTGCAACTCCACCACATTCTGAATGTCCCGATTCAAATCTGCCAAGAACCTATCCATAGTAGCTTCTCGGTCCTTCTCAACATTTGCTCTAATCATCACAACCTCCATCTCTTTATGATATTCCTCTACACTCCTGTTTCCTTGCCTAAGATTTTGCAACTTATTATACAATTCCCTGTAGTAATAAGTGAGAACAAATTGCTTCCTCATCACCCTCTTCATCTCTTCCTACGTCTCTATTGGTGGCTCTCTATTCCTCCTATTCGATAACAATTGGTCCCACCAAACTATAGCATAGTCAGAAAATTCTATGGCAGCAACTTCACCTTCTTGACTTCAGAATAATTATGACAATTAAAAACCAATTCCATCTTCTTCTCCCACTCAAGATACACCTCAGGATCATTCTTTCCCAAGAAAGGCAGGATCTTCATCTTAATATTCCCTAAATTGTTATCTTCCCAATTCCTATCCCCTCTAAATCTACCTCCATACCTCCTATAGCTACCAAAAGACTCCTAATCAAACTCACCATCAAATCCATCCCTAGCCAATTCATCTTCTTCTACTTGCATTACCCTTTTTAGCATTCTATCCCTCCTACGTCTTACAGAAACATTCTGTGTGACTGCTCAAAACTCTGCTCTATCTGCTCATGGAGTTGCTCCATCTCTACTATAAACATTCTCTTCATCTCACTAGTTAGAGCTTCCATGATCAACTTCATGTCAATTCCCCCCATCACACTTTCTGGAGAACTTCTATTCGACATATCGCTACAACAAACAGACTAGAATAGATAAAGAAAAGAATCTTAACAAATCACTCCCTCATGTGTTTCTACTCAATCAATGAATCACTCAAATCACTCGTGCTTTGCTACACACAATATTTATTTGGCTTTTACACACTCTAAAAATCTCACCACTCTTGCCTTTTACCACTCACAATTTCTCTTTTCAATTCTTTTGGAACTAATCAACAAATCAAAGTTTTCCCGTTGGTTCAACCAAGACCCCTGTTGTTGGAACCAATAAGCAACAAGCTACAATAATTTCACAACAACTTGAACAAGATGCAAAGATAATTTTTGTGTCTTAAATGAAAAGGATCGCCAAAGACTTCTTTTTTTTTTTTTTTGAAACTATTCAAACAAGAACTTCAACAAACTAAACATTGATCGCAGACAAGAATTGGAAATAATGAATCTAATAAGATCGGGAGATATCAAAAAGGTTCAAACTTTTTTTTTTAATTTAAACCCTAGATTTAAAAACACAAAATTTGATGCAAAGATAGGCAATCAAATTCAAACCGTAGATCTAAAACACAAACTTTGATGCAAAAGATAGGCAATTCTAACCAACCTGGCTGCTTTGATACCAAACGGATATGAACTCCATCAATCTGTGCCAAAACCCAAAATCCCAATTTGAATCTAACAACATAGAGTCGATCAAGAATGGATGGAAATCGCGACCTATTGCTTATAACAAAGCAAGAACCTTGGTATGAATGAAAATGCCACAATCGAGGATGGAAACCCGATTGATAAGTCAAGATGAATGCCACGGAACAATCGATAGTTGAAAGTTCTTTTAAGAACCTAAAGAGAATTTGTTTTGAACTCTGAAGAGAATCCTCCTCGCAATATGTGTCCAGTGACTATTTATAGTCTCATAAAAAATTAACAAACAAAAGAAATAACGAAACTATAAATTAACTAACAATACCATCAAAGCTGGCACTAAAGGTTGACGGCTTTAAATTGCACAAAGCCAGCCTATATTCAAATTAAGCGACTTGAGTTTCCTCCAATGTTGGCCATATAGGTTGGTGACTTTCCTTCAATGCCAACCATATAGGCCGGCGACTTTCACACTTCTTCAAGCGCCTTCAATCCGTCTTCATTCCAAAGCTCTTGAACTTCAATGACATGGATTATTCTTGGTTCGTTCCTTACTTGATGCACGTATTGCTCCTTATCTTGAACTTTTTTTATTAGTCTGTTAAGTGCATATTTAAGCTGTTTAGCTCAAATTCGTGTCATAAGCCCAACTGGAATTTCAAGAGGATCCATTATCTATTTCCTAGCTCGACTTTCATCACCATCCCCTATGATTTCTAAGCACATACCCCTATGCTTGCATTACTCTCTCTAAAAGTACCATCACAATTGACAATATAGGATAAAACCGAAGCGAAAAAATTATAAAATATAAAAATTACGAGAAAACATAGAAACTAATAAAAGTTTAATCCAAACAATGATTATACTAAATGCTAAAAAAAAATCAATAAGAAATAATTTTTTTTAATAAAAGGAAAGATAACTTAAAAGAGATACACCCAATAACCTCACAATTTAGATGATGGCCTCATACCACTCGTAATTTGTATGACTTCACACCACACAACGTATTTTCATGATAGTCTCAATCATTCTTAATTTGTATAGTCTTACAACACACAATGAATTTTTATAATAATCTCACAACACCTTTGATTTATATGACCTTACACTATACAGTGAATTCTTTTTATGATAGTCTCACACCATTGATTAAAAAGAAGATATTACGTCTTACTTGAGAAATAATTTTGTTATTAAATATCAATTTATTCTATCTTAAAGTAATTACATGCTTTACTTATTTATAGGCATAACAATACATAAAATTCTAAAAATTTAGGAAATATAAAAAAGATTTTCTATCTTAAAATAAAGAGACTAATCTAACTAAATCATAAAAATAAGAAACTAAATTTAATTAAATAAATAATAATAATAAAATTATATCTAACCTAAATAATATAAAATAAAATAAAATTCATATAAAAATTATCTTACTATATACATGTTCTTAATCTACATCGATTGAGTTTAATCCAACCATCAGGTGGTGGGATCCAACTTAAGGGTGCACTAGACAAACTGGGATTGCTTTTCCTATCGCAATTGTGGCCCTAGTGTTCAGCTACATTTGCCATGACTACCTTCAACCATTCTAGATTATTATCATTATTAAGACTAGACAAGCTTCCATTTCTCTCTCTGAATTCCCCACAAAATGTATAGGAACACACACTACCAAATGCCAACGCCTTCCTACGTCCCCTGGCTTCTCTTTAAAATCCCATTTGCATTCAGGCCATTCCTCCAAGTTCAAAGCAAGAGTTCATTGCCATTCTACTGTGTTATTAACTCTCCTCTACTTACCAGGTATCCATCGTAATCTCAGAAAATATGACTTCCATTTTCCCTTTCTGCACGGCAAAAGGAGCATCAATCATCTGTATGCACTCCTCTATTCCTTAGATTATCTCGTGTAGGAAGTGCATTAATAATGCACCTCAACACAAACATTTGAATTTTCGGGTTAACCAGAATTTCTGACTCAAGGGGTATGCGGCTTGAAGTCAAGAAAATGAATTCCAGGGTTGGATTATATGACACCAGCCTTTAGCAGATGCATTCAACCCTCGCTCACCTCCATCATACTTACAGCCATAGCCACAACCTCAATCTCAACCTAGACCTAGTTATGCTCCAACACCACGACCCATAGTTCCCTTTACTATCCCAACTTTCCATCCAAACACTACCCAACAATCCGGAGCTTCCAAATCCACTTACTCTGAGAAGTTCAAATAGGCAAAGGAGAATTCATCTAAGTCATCTAGGGTCACCTATGAATCGAAAAAGGACCCTCCTCCATACGCAAATAAATATGATCAGCAATTTAGCTCTACAATCCCCACCCCCTCCTTTTTTTTTTTTTTGGACGATTGCTTTTGTACCATTAAAAGTAGTACTTTGATCTCAGTCTTTTCGGTTTCTTTTGTTTCAATGTACTCCTGCTCATCAGTTTAATGAAATGAAACTTAATGTTCTGTTCCTTTTATTCTCACTTGTTTTACTAATTTGTTTCATTTTATCCATTTACTTGTTGAGAGGGACTTAAATAAAGGAATAATTTGCCGATAACAAAAAGGGGAGAAGAGTAGAGGCCAAAATATATTTAAATTCGTCACTGAAATCTTTGTAATCTGTTTTTAAAATATGACCTAATTTCATTTGTCTTATTTTTAAATTTTCTGATCTAATCTTAATCAACTTTAGCAGCAACATGGGTAACTGTTACTAGAGTAATGGAATTAAATTGGATTCCCGGATTTAACTTATTGAAGATCACACAACATTTGTTCAATATGCTCACTAAATACATCATTTTAATTGAAATATTTCTAAAAGGAGTGTCTTCTTTAACACCAAAAGGGGGGGAAATGTTGAGTACATTAAAACATGTTTTGATTATAGCAAGCATTAGTTAAGTTTACCAATATGTATATTAAGAGTGCATGATACAATAACATAGAAGGCATTGAATATGACATGAAAGGTAACTAGAGAGGTTTGTTAAGGGATACAAAAAACATAGAAGCTACTTGAGAAAACATAAAAGGTTGTCTGAAAAGGATAATAGTGTCTTGTTTAGTAAGTAAGAAATGGACTATAATGGAATGGAATGGAATTAAGATTATAATGATATATCCATTTTTGTATTTGGAAACACTTACGAAATGAAATGCGTACATAGTAGCATTTATAAAAAATGCCCTTTAATTAGGTTAATGTTAAATAATTAATTTTCAATAAATAATAATTAATGATGGTGTAATTGAATTGCGATTCTGCCCCCTTCAAAGCTAGAATCTAATCCTTCTTTAAAACTGAAATCATTGATTCTCAAGAATTGCAATTTTACCTTTTAAAAACATTTTTAAATATGAAAGTGAAACTATGACCCAAAATTACGATTTCAATCCAAATCCATTCCTTTGTATCAAATATGAAGACTCAACTCCATTAGTGGAAAATATTTAGATAATACATTTGACTAAGTTATTTTATATAAGTAAGATTTAGATCAAGCAAGTAATTCGCTTTTCCAAGCTGATTTTAGGGAAATCGTTTAGAAAAATCAAGTTTACAAGTTATGTACAAGTTGAAATTTATTGGTTCCACTGAGTTTGATATGCAATTACAAGATGAGTTAAAATCAGTTTTGTGGAATTTAGTCAGTATAAGATTTTGAATCATAAGATTGAAATAGATCTTATACACGGATAAGTTTGAGAATATCTGGATAATCGAAGATCAAAAAGATAAGTCTACGATGACCTATTGCGCTAAAGTTTTGAAATTTATCGATCAGGATTACTTCCCAAAATTTAAAATTCCATTTGCTTTATGTATTTCGAATATTAAAGCAGATATTATCAGAAATTGGATAAAACTCATTAGTATAAGTTTATTGTGTTATCTGATATAACCACGATTTTTTCTTTTAAAGTATACATTAAATCTATTTGAGATTTTGAATTTGAATTGTTGGATATGATCGCTGGAACCAAGATGTAAGTTTGAGGATCATTCAAGAAAAAAAAAAAAAAAGTCATCGATATAGATAAAGAGTTATCTACGGTTGTGTTTCGATTTTTCAAGTTTTTAATTTGATTTTATCAGTCGAAGTATGTCACGATTCTTGTGGATATTTGAAGATAAATCACATATGTTTCGAGCTTAACTCTTTCAGTCATCCAAATTGTACGACACTTATAAACTATGGTAAAAGGTGATTTATTCGAATATTTGGAGAGGGATAAATCTCTGCTGTTTCCGATTTTCTATCTCAATATGTTGAAACTAATCATATGCACACATGTGAATAATAAATTAGTATTTAAATATAAAATTTTATTTTATTAAATTAAGTGTATGTATAAAGGTCGAAACACATTAAAAACAAAAAATTTAAAATAGTAAATATTTATACTTTAAAGAGATAAAAGGATAAGATTTAGTTATTTATAAGAGGATTTTAGGCAAGTTTCAAGGGATATCATTTCAAATTTGAATTGGATACTTTAAAGAAATTCTAATTTGACCGTGTCAAATTTCATGGAGATTTCTTTGCTATTTTTTCGAAGAGGAGAACTTATCTCACAAAGGCCGATATAGCAGTTCAAGCCAACTAAATTTTGAAGAAGTATAATTGTCAAAAATAATTCTAAGTTTCATATAAATATATTTCTATTTGAGTTCTCATGACTAAAGAACTAAATTCTAAAACTAGATAATATGTTGTAACACTTCACACAATATCAAAAATGAACTAGGTAGCTCTCATCCACACTAAATTATATCAATCCTTAGCTACTGTTGTGTTGCCTGCGAAACAATCTATTAAGGAGTGAGTACACAACATGGCTCAATGAGATAGGAGTATAATATTCTCATTACTATACAATAAAAGCAAGTTATCAACCATATGTTAACAATGAGCAACTGTATATGTGTAAACAATGCATGCAGTCGTCCAGTAACTAGCATAAAATCTATGGTATAAGCCTCTCCTTGATCTTGTGTTGAGGATTTAGTCACTACCATCAATGCCTAGACTCGTCCAAACCAAACTCATCAAACACATAAATATTCCAATAAATCAAATGAGATTTTCCCTTAAAGTGACTTCACAAAGAAGCTCACAAACCTAAAATGGTAGAGTGGGAACACTTGGCTTCATCATCCGCATGGTAATTCTTATGTTTCTTACTTTGCAAATGGCGAAGCAAAATTTCCCCTAAACTAAGCAAATTCTCTCCATCTACCATGTCATAGTGATGGCCTTCGAAATCAATGTAATGTCTCGTATAGTAAATGTTGAATTTTAAGTTAAGTCAATTCATTAATTAATTCATTTAAGAGTGATTAGACAAGATTTAGTCAACAGCCAATTAGCTCATAAAGCAGCAAATATTCATAGCAATTTGTAGTTCATCAATCAACTCAATCATTCAATCAAACAGTCATCAAATGACAATTGATAGCAATAATTCGATGTTTACAAGTTTTAATTATTCCTTTATTCCTTTGATGAGGCTAGGGAAATGGTCTCGAAACACTTGAGTAACATATTTAGCAAGAAGATAAATATTTCAGTAATTTATTTTCTCCTCTTAACTTTTAAATAAATTATGTAAATTGCAGCAATTATTTAAAAGATATAGCTATTTCATAAAATACACGAATATGTGTTCATGCATGATAGCTTTACCTTTTGTGAATCCTATGATGAAACTTATGTTCATGACTATATGCCACTTCTTTATCGAAGTACATACACGTGAGAGTTTTCTTATTACACCCTAATGCTATAAGTGGTGGACACTATAAAATGCAGTTGGCATCTTTTTTAGTCTTTTGCTCTTGCAAGCATTTCCACACTTGTAACGATAAAACAAAGGCCATAACTGCCTGTTGTGCAAGCAAAAGGATATAAATTCGCAATCGATTTTTTTCTCCCTCTCTCTTTTATCATGATATCATCACAAGAAATTAGAATAAAAGTACAATATAAATAAATAATTTAGAAATGATGAAATATTCATTGTCATTTAGCATATATACGATGGGATGGTTTTAGATTTAGATCACAAGATGAAAGAAACCCATAAAAATATATACTCTAATGAAGAAATTTAACTAGGATAATGGGGACAACAACTGCTCCACTAAAGATACCAATAGGAAAAAAAATTGTATATTTATTCTCCATTAATGAATATAAAAAACCATATTGTTAATAGAGCATTTTGGGCATAGATGCCCAAGGCCCATTTCAACCCACTTAGACTCATGTCTAAGCTTCACTCGCTCATGTCGACTTATCCCATTTCATTCTAACACAAAACTACATGGATTCAAGTCTAAAGTTCCTAACCTTCTCTAACTCAAATCTCTATGCACATCCCTACAGCAGATAAACACAATAGAATGATATAAATAAGGAAAGAGGCTAGTCAAAGATACAACCGCCCCCTACCCCGCAACAATATTAAGTGAAAATCTCAAGAATTAATACACTTCCTATATGAGGTTTATCCACAATCTCTATAAATAGAGGCTGAAGACTACCATGTAAGAGACTTTTAAACCTTTTAACTCTTAATATTCTAATATCATAATTACTTTCAACTTATGCTAATTTAGGCATCGAAGTGGCTACACTAAAATAAACTATTATATCCCCTATAGCCTTACTTGTTCCTCTTTTATAGGTGATCCAACCACTTTTTTGAACAATAATGAACCTGCATGGTCTCAGTGATGCGGTCACTTGCAAGGCTTTCCCAAGTACCTTATGCAAGGCTACTCATATGTGGTATCACAATTTACCATCAAATTCCATCTCCTCGTGTGACAAATTGGCTAACTAATTCTAGCAACACTTCTTGTAAATGACTCATCAACCCTAAATTTGATCAAGCAAGGTTGTGATGAATTGATCAAAGACTACATTACTTATTTCAATGCTATGATGTTAGAAATCCCCAATGTCAATAAGGGGGTTTCACTTAATGCAATGATCCAAGGTATTAGGCCTACTAGAGATTTCATCAAATCCTTGGCAAAGAATAAGCCTAACAATTTCAAAGAATTCAGGGAAAAAGTAAGGAAGTACATCTAGGAGGCAATCTAACTAAAGTAAGTGGGATAAGAAAAAAAGACAATAAAGGGTCCATTAAGGATCACTTAGGCCTGAAACAAGGTGAAAGGTCATCTTGGGACAATGGTGTAAGGGATAGGAAATGCACCATCTAGAGCTTCACAACATATACCCCTTTGAACCAGCTAGTGAAGGATATTTTTATGGAGGCTCACAACATGGGCATCCTACCTAAACCAACAATACTACGGGGTAATCTAAATAAGAAAAACTCCAATAAATATTACGACTTCCACAAAGATAGGGGCCACAATACAAATGAGTGTTACTAGCTTAAAAATGCTCCCAAAGATTTGGTTCAACGTAGATATCTTCAAGAATATATTGCCGACCCCAATAATTTCATTAAATGGCCTACTCAAAGATAGTAGGAAGAGCAAGGTTGCAATGAGCTGAAAAATGACAATAATAACAGCCACCCCAATAAAGCTCCTAATAGAGTCATTAACATTATTGTTAGAGCCCCCCAAAAGGAGGTCAGTCAAGCTCCTTAAGCTCAGTTCACACTCAAAGTAACTGGTAGGTGATGAGCCTACACGGCAAGAAGCCAAGAGTTGATACATTTGTAAACACCCCCCCCCCCCCCCCCCCCCCCCCCCCAAATGATGATTCAATGGTGATCAGGGTAAAGATTTCCAAATTTGATGTCAAAAAGATCTTGGTTGACATAAGTAGTTCCGCAGATATCATCTTTAAATATGCCTTTGACTAGATGCAGCCCAAGCTCAAGAAAAATATAATGCCTTACAATCATAACTTGTATGGGTTCAACAACCAACCTAAACGAGCTACGGGCTACAAGCATTGTGACTTTCCCTATAGAGCTTGGAGACAATGATATCGTGGCCGAGCAAAATATAGAATTCTTAGTGGTGGACTGCTAGTCGCCCTACAACATAATATTAGGACAACTAAGTCAAAATTCCTTTAAGATAATCTCCTCAACTCTACACCTTAAGGCAAAATTCCCAAGCCTTAAAGAGTGGGTGCATGTCGTAGAAATTAGGAGCTAACACACACATTATATCTAAAGACCTTAAAGTAATGGGAGATCTTTGGTGTAGAGGCTAGACCTAAGGAGAAGTTGAGTTCTAAGGGAGAACCAATTGAGGAGACAAAAGAAATCTAGCTAGGTAGCAACAATAAGTAGACCATGCGAGTAAGAACGTTAATGCTTACTAAGCTAAAATAGCAACTCGTCAACTTCCTCAAGTCCAATAACGATGTGTTTGCTTGGTCCCCATCTAACATGCTAAGTATCTCCCCTAAAGTAATGATGCATCACCTCAACATTATAGCAAAGCCAAAGTCATCAAACAAAAGAAAAGATACTTTCCTCTAAAGTGATAGGCAACTATCGAGGAAAAGGTGCAAAAGCTACTAAACGCGAGATTTATCGAGGGGGGCGTTACTCAATCTAGCTAGTCAACAGCATGCTATTCAAGAAATCCAATGGAAAGTAATAAATTTGTATAAACTACACATACCTCAATAGGGTCTGCCAAAGAACTGCTTCCCCTCCCTTAAATCGACCAACTTATCTATTATACCTTTGGCCACACCCTCCTCAATTTCATAGATGCTTTTTCTAGATATAACTAGATAAAGATGGAGCCAAAGGACAAAGTGCACATGTCATTCATCACTAACTTTAGCACTTACTGTTACAAAACCATGCCCTTTTGCCTCAAAAATGTCAAGGCTACATACTAGAGGTTGGTGACAATGATGCTCAAGTAACAAATTGGGTGCAATATCGAAGTATATGTTGATGACATGTTGTCAAAAGTGTAAGGCCTAAAGACCATTTCCAAGACTTGTAAGAAACATTCAATACCTTAAGACAATATAATATAAAACTTAACCCCTAAAAGTACATCATTGGGATGACCTCAAGCAAGTTCCTCAAATACATGATCACATAGCGTAGCATCAAGACTAACCTAGAGAAGATACAAGTTGTACTCAAAATGCAACCCCCTAAGCCAATAAAATAAGTACAATGGCTCATAAGTTGAATTACCATGCTGAACAAGATCGTCTCCAAGAGCAAAGATAAATGTTCTAAGTTCTTTAAGGTCCTAAAGAATCTAGCCAATTTCCAATAGACCAAACAATGTCAAACTACCTTCGATAAGTTAAAGCAGTTCTTGATAAGTCCGCTTGTACTCTTGAAGCTGGTTCCAAGTGAGGACTTGTCTATATCTTTCAACAGATGAGCTGAAGGGAAGAAACATAAGTCGGTCTACTATGTCAGTCATGTCCTCCAAGGGCCCAAAACAAGGTATGCAAAGGTAGAAAAATTTGCTCTCATAATGGTGATTTCGATTAGAAGACTATGCCCCTATTTCAAAGCGTATCAAGAGTCTTAACCGATCAACGATTGTGGAACATATTACACAAAGCAGACACATCAAGTTGAATGATGAAATATGCCTTAGAGTTAAGTGCTTTCGGGGTGTAATACTAACCGAGAGAAGTAATAAAAACCCAAGCCTTTATAGATTTCATAGTAGATTACACAACAAATGATGTCATGATAGATAATAACAAGTCACTATGAACTCTCCATGTTAACAACTTATCCAATCGAAGGGGGGAGTGGAACTAGCCTCGTGCTATATGGACTTCATGGGGTAATAGTGTCATATACTCTTAAGCTTGGGTTCTAATGAAGGACGAAACACTCTTAATTCTTAGATGATTTCAAGTTCTTTTTGTTGTAAATCGAGTGAAAATCATTTAGAATTGGTACTTAATAGCATAATGTATCGCTTTCAGGTGATGTGAAACCTATCACGAAGAAATCAATTGGATTCATCAAGAAAAGAAAAGCAAAAGCCAAGCTTTTTGCCCATACACCCCATATGGGCCCAAAAAACTCAGGGCAATTTCATACGACCCTGTATGGAGGGGCATATAGAGCATCAATTTCAAGCACAAAGACCGCTACACCCTTTCCATACGAGGCATATGGATCAGCCGCGACTTTAATTTTCCTGATATTTGCCCCCTTTCTCTTACTTTGTACATGTCTATATTTATATATTTAAGTAGAGAGAGAAAAGGGAGGCAGACCAAGGGTTTTATTCTTAACAAATATCTCACTTTTCTCTCTTGGAACAACAACACAAGAGAATCCTTGTCTCAACCAAAGCATTCAAGATTCGAACTTCCGGGTGGTAATCATGAACTCTAGTTGCTCTCCTATCAATTGTATTTACATTCTTTCTCTCATGGAGGAGTAATCTAGAGATCTAGATCTCTTTTGAAACCATTCTTATCATGTGATGAAGGATTGATCTTAATGAAGACATATTGATGTTCTTTTGTTTCATTACTTGTTCTTGATATGTATCTTAGATTTATATTTCTGGAGTATGAATCTATGTTTAATTTCATTCAAGTTGATTGAGAAATTGCTTGTCTGATTAGATCTAAGGGTAATGAATGAGATTTGATCATGATTATAAGGATAGGATACGAAAATCTTCTGTTTACCAACCGAACGGTGAGAGAGTCAAGTGCTTCATGTAATCCTAGGTTGCTATTAGTTGAGAAGAGATTCTAACGGATAAACCTAGGATTAAATAAGTTAATAGATTTGAGAGAACTGTTAGTTTGACTAATGAAACTCTACAGCTTAAGAACTGGATTGTTTAATCTTTTTTTTCTAATGATTCGCATGGCATGAATGGGATTAGAGAGAGATCTAGG
The DNA here is from genome assembly GCA_037954665.1 of Laguncularia racemosa. Lineage (NCBI taxonomy): Eukaryota > Viridiplantae > Streptophyta > Magnoliopsida > Myrtales > Combretaceae > Laguncularia > Laguncularia racemosa. The sequence continues at coordinate 630,961 of JBBMOL010000104.1, read as the reverse complement.
TTGCTTAGTTGTTGATTCAAACTCGAGTTTTGTTAAATTCCTTTTCTTTAGCTCGGTACATTTTATAATTTGTCTATTTTAGTTAAGTTCATTAAATCATTCACTCGCCTTGATCGATTGGATAATAGGAACGGAGTAAGTATTAGTAATTGGTGAACTTTAATCTCCTTGGAACAACCCTGATTTTGAAGAGTGATAAGTGTTGATAGAGTATTTTGGGCATGAACCCCAAGGCTCATTTTAACCTACTTAGACTCTTATCCAAGCTCTACTTGCCCATGCTATCTTATCCCGTTTCGTTCTAGTGCAAAACTACCCAAATTTAAGTTTAAAGTTCTTGACCTCTTCTAGCTCGGATCTTTGTGCACATCCCTGTAATTGATAAGCATGATAGAATGATACAAATAAGGAAAGGGGCTGATCAAAGATACACTCCTTGCAATGTTAGGAGAAGATCTAAAAAATTAATGAATTTCACATATAAGGTTTATCTACAATCCCTATAAATAGAGGTTAAAGATTATTGTATAAGGGACTTTTAAACCTTTTGACTCTTGACATTCTAATATCCCAATTACTTTCCACTTGTGCTAACTTAGGTATCAGAGTGACCACGCTGGAACAAACTTTAGCACCTTCTATAGCCTTACTTGTTTCTCTTTTGTAGATGATTCAACCATCTCCTAGAAACCTAGCACAATGCATATAGTTTTATTTTTTCATACTGTATTGATCACTAAAGCACACCCTATATTCTCCTAAATCAATGGTATTATTAGTTCATCTAATGTAACAATAGAGAATTGGCTGTAACTCTGTAGACATATCCTATCATGTTTGATGTTATTAAGTTTGAAAGTTTACTTGAGAAGACAACTAAGAAGAGAAAGAAAATTGGTGTAGGAAAAATTCTTGCCATGGTGTTTTTGGTTTTTGAACCTAAAATTTCTTTTATTCCTACAACTTCCAATCGGCTACTCTCCGATGATAAGTTGATTGTGCTAACACTTATTTATATTGGCAATGCCATATTATCTATTGAATATCATAAGTTATATTTTCACTTTCAATGCCCTTAAAATGGTTGTAGAAACATATACAAAAGTTGTTCTATAGGCATTTCATATTCATAATTTCTCCATAATAACCTTATTTTTAATCTACGACCACAATGCCAACAGACCAGTAGGCGCCTTGTAATGCTGCTAGGCGATCATATCAATGACTCTAAAGTCTGACAGTCGACCATCAATGAGCGCCTAATGTATGTGCGCTATAATGATGCTTGTGTGTTCCTAAATTCCCATTTTAACCCATATATATATATATATATATATTATATATATATATATAAGCAATTTAGCATGTTTATGGACTTAAGGTTACGACTAATCTTAGGACTCCGATTGAAATATTGATACATCATACATATTATTAATCACCAAGGTCGTCAAAATCGCGATTTTACGTAGAATAGTTAAGGGGTCCGTAGAATCGGAACGTAGAAACGTAAGTTTCTACAACCTATGTAAAATAACTTTCAAATATTATAAATTTACTTACGATAGTCATTAAAAAATATAATGAATAATAAAAATAAGGAAATTGAGTATTTATTTTAGCTATAAATTACAAATTTGCAATAAAAGTCATAATATAGATAATCGAGCATAAGTTGTATAATATAGATATTTTATTTCTAAAATGATAAATCATGTATAAAACAAGTTTCATCTAGTTATATATACAAAAGCTAAAAGATAATAGATAAAATTTAAAAATCAATTGTGACTTTAAGAAATTACTAATAAATAAAAATTGATAACGAAGATATACCATTAGAAAGAAGTAATATTAAAAAATTATAAATAACTACTAACAAAAAATATATAATAAAGAATATACTATAACAAGAAAAACTTTCAAAATTATATATTACTAGGTAAATTTTTGCACTATTCGTGATTATTAATTCAAAATATATTTACTTAACAATATCTCACATTTACTTAACTATGAGAATGATATATTGAAAAGATAGAAATATACATACATTTATACCTTTCCTATAAAATTAAAAATCTAAAAAATTCTTATAAAGTTAAAGTTATCTACCCTTTATTTTATTTACTATTACAAAAATATTAGTTAAAATAAGGAAAGTTACAGCAATCAAACACGAGTGCTTTAATACGAACATAATCACAAATAGGAACAAGAAGACTAACAGTGGACGAACACAAACACAAAGACTTCAATACAACGTAACACACTAACAAGAGAGGAGTGATGACCGACGAACATGTTGAGATATGACTCATACTCTCCTACGACAGAAAAACACGTGGGTCCCGCTTTACGCTGAGTGGGTAGGGGTCCGGGAAAACCGCCCCTGCAGGGGTTTCAAGAAGGCAGCGCCCCCTGGATGCTAGAGGGCTTTTAATAATTAAGCACATAGTTGTTTATTAAAAGTTTGGGCTTAAACTATGAATAGTTATTATATATTTGTTTATTTGGATTCGGATGGTTGAAATTTTACTTAGTTTTTCAATATTATGGAATCGGTGGAAACGTAGTAAAATCGCGATTTTGACGATTTTACTGTTCAAAATCGCGATTTTACTATGATTTTACCTCAAAAACGTTTTTACATGCGAGTTGACTCGGAATGTGCTCACCAACTCGTAAAATCCTAGAAACGTGCGAGTTAACTCGCGATTTTGACAATTATATTAATCACTGTTCTTGGTGACTCAATTCATGTTACCCATTTGTTTTGCTAAATACTTTAAAACAAGGTCAAAAAAATCAAGGAAGGAAGAAATACCAAAGTAGTCGACCATTGTACGTTGACACCAACACTAAATATATCATATTTTTATAGAAACTTAAGTAGACGGCTGCAATATATTAGATGTAATATGCACCTCATTTGTACCTCATATAACTTATCCCTATGGTTCTAAACGAATTGCATAAAGATGATACATTTCAAAGTTTGGGTTTTATAGAGTTTAAAATTTTAAATAAAGAGTCCAATTTGAATTAATACTTAAAAAAATAAAATTTATTTAAAAATAGATATAAAATTTTTTAAATTAAAATAATCCAAACTCACTTAAATTCAACATACATGTAAGTTCCTAGCTAAATTTGAATTCCTCTCAATAACCTACTCAAGTAATTTGCACTCAAGCTCAATTCTAGTATTATCAAGACGAGCTCAAGTAAATATGGAGCCAAGGTTGCATAGTCCACCAATATGTTTTGAATATTTATAATGCTAGTTATCCCACATATCTGAATTATTTTTTAAACTTCTTCACCATCCTATTTAAGTCATTCAATACCTATCGATAAAGCATTTTGAGCTCCATCCCCTAGGGCCCACTTAAACTCTCTCTCGACCTTCTCTCATCCACACCAATCTTTTTTTGACCCATAATTGCACAATTTGACTTTAAGTCTAAAGTTGTCTACCTCCTTCAAATCGGATTTCTACGCCTATTCTCACAATACATAAGTATGAGAGAATAATATAGACAAGGAAAGAGATTGGTCAAAAATATGCCCACACCATATTAAGAAGAGATCCTACAAATTAATACACTTTCCAAAATTAGGATTATCCATAACGCCAATAAACAAAAGATAAAGATGATCAAATGAAAAACTTTTGAATCTTTAGGCTTTCAACTCTTATATATTCCCTTCATTCTTTATTTACGTTCTTCATTCTTTATTTACGTTAACTTAAGTATTAGTGTGATTATACCAAAACAAACTCCAACACCTTTGCAAATAATTTAACCACCTTTCAAAAACTCAACACAACAATGCCAATTTATGTTGAGAATCCTAAAAGTCCAATTCTTAGAAATTATACTTGACTAATAATCTAGTATACAACGGCTTATAAAGAATGAAGACAAAAACTATTATTTGTTATGATATAAATATTAAAATTGTCAATACGAAAGAGAAGAAAATGCACAAAGAAAAACATAATAGAGAGAGAGAGAGAGAGAGATTGGAAAGAGGCTAAAGTGATGATTTTATTAAAAACACTGGTAACAATCTTACGAATTAATATCCTAATTAAAAGGGTGAGAAATGGATTGAGATCCATACAATTTGAGAAAAAAGGACATGCCGAACTTAATTTTATTTTTATTACCAACTGTAAATCGACTTATTAAGGAAATTGAATAATATTACTAAAAAACCAAATATATGAATTCACTCGATTACCCAAAAACTTAAATAAGTAGAACAACGCACTGGGAAGAATTGAAAATTCCAGGAAATCAGTGATCAAGAAATCATCATATAGGAAAGCAAAATACATATTCCTACAATTTTCAGGAGCCATAGGTTACAAAGGAAGTAGGATAACTGGACAGGGAATAAACTCAGCTAGCAGGTTTGCATCCAGATGTTTTGAGTGAATTGCTTCCATACTCAACACTACCAAATCCAAATTAAGATCATCCGCAACCTCGCCAATAATGGCGGCTGGCTTGTTCCCTTCACCAAGTTTTTCTAGTAACTTGTATTCCTGGAATCCCCCTACAAAATGTTGCGCAATCCATAATCACGAAAAGAAAATTTTCCACTTTCTTAGCTCATTCATATAACCGACCAATTAAATGAAAAGAATTGAAGATTCAACATTTGGAAATTATTGCGCTTTACATGAAACTGAAGTCCATTTATGAGTAGTGGTTGTTCAACTGCTAGGGGACCTCTAAAGGAACATTTTTTTTCATTGGCAAAGATGCACAATCCCTTCTCTTGAGGAAAACACCATCTCAATTCTTGAAAGAAAAAGAAAGACAGGAGCTGAGGTTTAAGATACTTGCGATTCATTCCAGAGGTACAACTCAAGTTCCAGGGCTTCTCTAAAAGATAGCTAGATTATTGAAAGACTAATGGCCTAAGACTACTACTGTTCGTGTATGTTTTAGTGGAAAATAGTGGGAGGCTACCGACACAGACAAACGACAACAGCTTAAATTACTAGTAAGAGATGTACCTTCAGACAAATGCCAACGGATGCTGGCAAGCTGAGTCCCGTGTTCGGGCAAGGATTCTTTCTCCTTTTCATCAATAACTGCAAAATTTTGTATCCAGAACGCCAGAAATGAGACTACAAAAGCTTAGTTCCATTAATGTTGTAGAAAGAGCCAGTGGTCATACCAACAACGGTAATATCAGCCCCATACTTCTTTGCAAGAGAAGCAGTAGTAGCAACAGCCTGCAAAATTTACAGCAAATGGAGTTGATAGTAAATTCTAAGAGAGAAAATGATAAATTTTGTACATATGCAAGAACTTGGTGGAGTCACAACTCACAACAGCTACTAAACTCACAGGGGCACTGGAAAGCAAGGACCAAATCAAAAAATTGTTGAGACATTGTTTACAGTTTGGCCCAATGGGCAAGTCGAACAAAACCTTTTTCAAAGAAAATTCATGTAAAGAATTCTTTCAGGTAATACCATCAAAAAGAAACTTTTTATAGACCTATTGGATTGCAGAAAAGGTTTAGTGAGCTTCCAGTTACATGATGCTTTTAACAGTTACAGTGGATGATCATTTACAGTAAAAATTATATTAAAAGATTATAAAGGACTTGCTGCAATTCAAATAGAAAACATATCACTGAACACAAAAATAGGATAGCCAAGACCATCATGGCCCAAAAGGCAATGTCACAGTTCTCTCATAATATTGTAACATGAACAAGCATCTCTTCTCCTATCCCGGTTACATGTAGAGTTGACCAAAAATGAAATGCCAATTGCCAAGATGGGACTAGTCATTATGAATACTTCCATTTTTCATTGGTGAAGAAAAACTTAATAATAGGAAAAAATATATAGACAAGAAACAGCATAAAATCTCAGATTGAAGACATGATGTAATTGAAGTACAGTATATATATTTTTCTTTTGGTTGTACTATAATGATGAGTTTTGCTTATTTACCAGTACGCCTTTCTTATTTTTTAATGTATACCTTCGATAAAAGCCTATCAATGAGATGTGATCTCTAGTGGTTAAAGTCTTGGTTTACTCAACCCTAAAAAAAAAAAAGACCAAAAACCTGGATTAACTTTTTGTTTGTGATGACTAAAGAACCGACAGTTTGGTTAATTCTTGTTTTAAGACAGAGCCCGATGTGTTGATCATTCCTGTATTCCACCTTTTCCTCTACTTACAGGCATTTTTGGCAACAATTAATGCAACCTCAATATGCTCAGCCCGATTATAATTTATCATCACTCTCCAGGACTTCAATCTGACAGGTTTCCTTCCACAAGACAATGGAAACATCATACATCTCACCTTTTTATGTAAGTTCTCCTTTACTAAATTCAGTAATAGAATAACAAAAGCCAGCAATCTATACAGTTGGGCTCATAAAATTTCTCATGGCACAAAAAGCATTGAGAGAATTTTTCATGATTTATCTAAACATGCAACCAACTCTGAACATTGTCTGGAAGGCATTGTACTGGGATACTTAATGTAGAAAGTGTGCCATCAATATTTACCCAAAACAGATGTGCCATAAAAAAATTCATACATCCCACAATTGGAACAACTTCTCGCAGATTAAACAACCAGGTGCATAGACCCAAGAAAACAAGAAACACTCACCTGTCTAGTTCCTTCAGAAAGGTAAGGATTTCTATCTGTAATAGGTAGGAGCAAGTGCTTGAAATGATTGAAGGCCTCAGCAGCTACAGTCGCATCAGATTCTTGCGGTGTGGCCTTAGCTGATTGATAATAAAGATCTTTAGTATTGAGTTATCACAGCATATTCACATGAAGGAAACTGTGACAACTCAATCAACAAAAGCAGGTGTAACAATGACGGGAGGGTGTTGTTTCTGCCAAATGCCTCTCTTAGACCACCACAAAAGCTTTTTCCTACTATCTCTACTACTGTTAGGCTGGTAGCCCAAATAATATCTTAAGCTCATAGTTGACAGCATTTAGTATGCCGACTTAAGAGCAATACTACACATAGCATAAAGCACTCAAAAGTTTCATGCCACTACGTAACTGACAAACACAAGTTTCGGGGATGCCGACCTTAGAACTAAGCAATAATCCTTGATTAATAGCCAAGTCTGTGTTTTCATATAACAGGGCATAAGCAAGTCAACCTAGCTCATAAACTACATAAACTTAATCAAATTGAACTGAAGAGAGCTTTGAGTTTTTAATTGAACTCTTACTGAGTTGCAACTCTGGGAATCTAACATGATTACAAGCCACATGAAGCAAATCTAACAGCAACATGTAATATTTCTAAATCCAGACAGCTAAACCTTTAACATGACACTTTAGGGAGCTCAGCCATAATTCTCAGTTATGTCATACAAATTATACACTTGAAAAGCACACCTGGGCATTGAACTTTGGATAACTAGGATACTGTTACACTTCTGTCGCCGTCTTCACCAGCAATCACACCCTATGCACGCATGTACCAGAGGCATGGAGCCAAGACCAACGGAATTAAAGAGCATGACAGCAACCAGGAGAACGTGGGGAGAAGTGAAGGACGTGACCTCAACAAGAAGGACATGGCAAGGACACTCGAGGAGGCAGAATAGTGGAGTAGGAGTAGTGGGGTAGTGGGATCTATATGTTAGGAAGAAAAGGGAAGGGGGATCATGTAACCGCTTGGCTATATATATGTATGCAAAAGAATGAAAAGACATCTTGAAAAATTTAACAAAGTTCGATTCCCTTGAGATCTTAGGTTCTCTCTTAATGAGCCTAATAACTAAATCACAATAGGAAAGCTAGGACGTAAGGCCGACTCCACGGCTAAGGCTAACTCTAGCGAACCTAACCGACCCCTCACCCGATAGCAAGCCACGGCTGCTAACATATTGGTATCAGAGCAGAAGACAATGGTGGATTGAGCCAAGGTTCACCAACAACTGGAAGCCCTGCTAGCGATGCATCAGGACGATCAGGCTCGCCTGGAAAGGATGGAGGCTTGACAGGATCGCTTTGCCAACTAGCTAGAAAGTCTAACGAAGGAACCGTCGCAACCGAGAGGGCAAGAAACAGACAAGGAAGAAGTGAGCGAGAATCAAGCTGAAAGTGGGCAGTTTGATCGAGGGGACACCATGCTCAGGCTAGTTCAGTGGGATTTTCCTAAGTACGATGGCAGTGGAGACCCGCTCAAGTGGTTCAACTACTAAGAGCAATTCTTCGAACACCAACCCGTGGCGGAGGAGGAACGGGTCAAATTGGCTGCCTTCCACTTGGAAGGAGATGGGTAGTTATGGTTCCTCAAGCTGAAACGAGAACAGCCCTCCTTAACATGGCTGGAATTCAAACATCTGTGTGATCTCCAATTTGGTCCTCCCATCCGAAGCAACAAGGTGGGCGAATTGTCTAAGCTCCACCAGCTTGGCACGATGGAGAGCTATCAATGCAAATTCGAGCAATTGGCCGCCTAAGTGGTGGACCTAGCACCCAAGCATGAAGTGGCCATTTTCATCAGTGGCCTTAAGGAGGCCATAGCGGTTGAGGTGGAACTCCACCACCCCACCAGCTTGACCCAGGCCATGAGCCTCGCAAGGGTCTATGAAAAAAGGATTATAGAGCCCAAAGACGAAGGGGAGATCAAAAGGAGACAGTCGGCACCTATCAAAGCTCCTCCGAGACCCTCGTTTGCCAAGAAGCTGAGTAGAGCTGAGATGGAGGAAAGATGAAGCAAAGGGCTCTGCTTCAACTGTGATGAACCTTCACCATGGGTCACAGGTGCAAGAAACTGTTATGGCTGGAGTGGGACGACGCTGACAGCTGGGAGGAGGGGGAGGAGGAAGCCAAGGAGAACCAGTTGGAAATATCCTTACAAGCCATGGTGGGCCTCCTGCAAACTCAGACCATGAAGGTTCACGGACAAATCAAAGGGCGACCCGTGGTGGTTCTAGTGGATTCGGGAAGTACACACAGCTTCATGTGTGCAGAACTAGTCACAAAATTGGGCCTCGCCCTGCTAGTGTGGGAAAGGCTGAGAGTGGTGGTCGCCAATGGGGATAAGGTCAAAAGCGATGGGATCTGCAAGGGAGTCCGGTTGGAGTTGGGAGGGAGTGTATTCACCATCGACTTGTACTCCCTACCCCTATGCGGAGTGGACGTGGTCCTAGGAGTAAACTGGCTCCAATCACTCGGTCCCATTTCTTGGGATTTCACTGCAATGAGGATGTGCTTCTGGAAGGGCAAGGAAAGGGTAGAGCCACAAGGCAATCTGAGAACTACAATGCTTTCGGGAATTGCATCCATGGTCAGGGAAGGCGATGGACTCAACAAACTACAATCTCTCCTGGCGGAATTCCAGGACATATTTCAACCCCTACTAGAGCTACCCCCAACCCGAAGGTGCGATCATGCCATCAAGCTTCAACCTGGAGCTTCCCTGGTGGTGGTTAGACCCTATAGGTACCCTCACGGTCAGAAGGACGAGATTGAGCGACAGTGCGAGGAAATGCTAAAAAGAGGGTGGATCCGACCCAGCCGCTCACCCTTTTCGTCACCAGTGCTACCAGTGAAGAAAATGGACAACTCCTGGAGATTCTGCATCGACTATCACCGGTTGAATGAAAAAACCATGAAAGACAAATTTCTCATTCCAGTGATCGACGAGCTCCTAGAAGAACTCTTTAGGGTGTGCTACTTCTCCAAGATGGACCTATGCTCCGATTATCACCAAGTGAGGATGCGGGAAGAAGATGTGGAGAAAACCGCCTTCTGAACTCATCATGGGCACTTTGAGTTTAAAGTCATGCCGTTCGGACTCACAAATGCACCATCTACATTCCAAGCCCTCATGAATGAAGTCTTCAAGGAGCAACTACAGAAGTTTGTGTTGGTTTTCTTCGACGACATTCTCATATATAGCAAGACCTGGGTAGAGCATCTCCAACACTTGAGCAAGGTATTCTCCCTGTTGCGACAACACCAACTTCGGCTGAAGGCTTCCAAATGTTCTTTTGCCCAACAAGAAGTCGCCTACCTAGGTCACCTTGTCTCATGTAAAGGGGTAGAAGCAGATCCCCAAAAGATTGAGGCAGTGCTGCAATGGCCAAAACCAAACACCATCCGAGCACTTAGAGGATTTGTGGGCTTGACAGGGTACTATCGAAAGTTCATGAAGGGCTATGGGATCATCACGGAACCACTAACAAGGATGCTACGAAAAAACAACTTCGCTTGGACCCAAGAGTCAGACTAGGCCTTCGAAGCCCTCCAGAACGCGATGGCACGCACCCCCGTCCTAGCCCTACCTGATTTCGACCAAGCCTTCATGGTGGATTGCGACGCTTCGAACGCCGACATTGGGGCAGTGTTGCAGCAGCAGAACCAACCAATTGCGTTCTCCAACCACCCCTTTGCTCAAAGACACCTCAAATTAGCAACATATGAGAAGGAACTGATTGGCTTGGCCAAGGCAATTCGCCATTGGCGACCCTACTTGTGGGGATAAAAGTTTGTAGTAAGAATAGATCACTATAGCCTAAAATTCTTACTCGAGCAACATGTATCCACGTCCCCCCAACAACATTGGATCAGCAAACTGTTGGGCTTCGATTTCCAGATCAAATACCGAGCTGGCCGTGAAAACAAAGCCATGAATGCTCTGTCCAGGCGACAAGAGGAGCTCACGGCCACAACTTCAGCTGAAGGCTTCCAAATGTTCTTTTGCCCAACAAGAAGTCGCCTACCTAGGTCACCTTGTCTCATGTAAAGGGGCAGAAGCGGATCCCCAAAAGATCAAGGCAGTGCTGCAATGGCCAAAACCAAACACCATCCGAGCACTTAGAGGATTTGTGGGCTTGACAGGGTACTATTGAAAGTTCATGAAGGGCTATGGGATCATCGCGGAACCACTAACAAGGATGCTACGAAAAAACAACTTCGCCTGGACTCAAGAGTCAGACCAGGCCTTCGAAGCCCTCCAGAACGTGATGACACGCGCCCCCGTCCTAGCCCTACCTGATTTCGACCAAGCCTTCGTAGTGGATTGCGACGCTTCGGACGCCGGCATTGGGGCAGTGTTGCAACAACAGAACTAACCAATTGCATTCTTCAGCCGCCCCTTTGCTCAAAGACACCTCAAATTAGCAGCATATGAGAAGGAACTGATTGGCTTGGCCAAGGCAATTCGCCATTGGTGATCCTACTTGTGGGGGCAGAAGTTTGTAGTAAGAACAGATCACTATAGCCTAAAATTCTTACTCGAGCAACGTGTATCCACGTCCCCCCAACAACATTGGATCAGCAAACTGTTAGGCTTCGATTTCCAGATCGAATATCGAGCTGGCCGTGAAAACAAAGCCACAGATGCTCTGTCCAGGCGACAAGAGGAGCTCACGGCCACATTTGATATATCCCTCCCACAACCTCAATTGCAAGAACTGGTGTGGCAAGAGATCTCTGCCTCTCAAGAATTGCAGCAACTAGTGTACAACATCAGGTCCAAGGAAGTAGGGTCGGAGTGGTCATGGCAATAGGGGCTCATCCTATTCAAGGACCGCGTCTTCCTGCCTCCCACCTCCGCGCTTTATTCAACCATCATCCAAGCAATTCACAACCAATGCCATGAAGGATATCAGCGAACACTCCATAGGCTCACATGCGAGTTTTATTGGGAGGGAATGAGAGGACAAGTGAAGGAGTTGGTGAGAAGCTGCCCAACTTGTCACCACTATAAGGCCGAGCACTTGCAACCCGCGGGTCTTCTCCAACCACTGCCGATTCCCCATCAAGTATAGGCAAACATTTCCATGGACTTCGTGGAAGAACTCGAAATCAATCCTAATCGTAGTGGTGGATCGATTCTCCAAGTATGGCCACTTCACGGCCATGAGTCACCCCTATTTGGCCGTTACAGTTGCGAGGCTCTTCTTCAACACCATTGTGTGCCTTCATGGAATACCAGAGTCCATCGTGAGTGATCAAGACACCACCTTCACCAGCACCTTTTGGAGAGAATTATTCCTGCTTCAAGGAACAACCCTCTCTTTCTCTTCGGCATATCATCCTCAGAGTGACGAACAAACGAAGGTGGTCAATCGGACTTTAGAAGTTTATCTTCGTTGCTTCACGGGGGACCATCCTCAGAAATGGATAGAATGGGTGGTGTGGGCCGAGTATTGTTATAACACCAGCTATCATGCCTCCCTCAAAACCACTCCCTTCTAGGTAGTCTATGGCCATCCTCCACCCAGGCTCTTTCCTTATGCACCAGAAGACACCAAAGTAGCAGCAGTGGACACAGCCATTCGGGAACACGACAACATACTGACAGAACTCAAGTTGCAACTAGAATGAGTCCAACAAACAATGAAACGCCACTATGACGTGCACCATAAGGACATCCACTTCGACAAAGGCGACCTGGTTCTCCTCAAACTACAACCCTACCACCAAGCATCCATGGGCAAGCGCACTTCAACGAAACTAGCTCCCAAGTTTTATGGGCTATTCCACATATTGGAACACATTAGATCCATGGCATACAAGCTGGCCTTACCCCAAGAAGTCAAGCTTCACCCCGTCTTCCACATATCCAAACTTAAGCGCTTCATTGGCACTCCCCTAGCCCAGCTAGAACTGCCCGAAATCACCAAGGGACACCTCACCCCAACATCCCAAGCAATCTTGGAGGCACGCCACACGAGCTCACATCCTGAAGTCCTAATCCATTAGAAAGGGTACTCGCCTGCTGAAGCCACCTGGGAAGAGGTAGGGATGATGTGTAATAGATATCCCAGTTTGGCACCTAAGGTCATGCGCCACGTCGAAGGAGGGTGTGATGTTACACTTCTGTCGTAGTCTTCACCAGCAATCACACCCTACGCACACGTGTACCAAAGGCATGGAGCCAAGACCGATGGAATTGAAGAGCATGACAGCAACCAAGAGAACGTGGGAAGAAGTGGAGGATGTGACCTCAACAAGAAGGACGTAGCAAGGACCCTTGAGGAGGCAGAATAGTGGGGTAGTGGGATCTGTATGCTAGGAAGAAAAGGGAAGAGGGATCATGTAACCACTTGGCTATATATATATATATGCAAAAGAATGAAAAGACATCTTGAAAAATTTAACAAAGTTCGATTTCCTTGAGATCCTAGGTTCCCTCTTAACTAGCCTAATAACTAAATCACAATAGAAAAGCTAGGCCGTAAGGCCAACTCCACGGCTAAGGCTACCTCTAGCGAACCTAACCAACCCCTCACCCGACAGCAAGCCACAGCTACTAACAGATACACCTTGTTTAGCTCCAAAACATTTCATTGCAAAAGCATATAGAGCATGAGTACACAATTGAAAGAACTATACATCACCAATTTAGTGAAACCATGGGTCAAAGATGGCTCAAATAGAGAGAAAGGAACAGCAAAGGATTCAAGCAAGCAATCAAAAGTTTGGTCAGTCAGCATCCAGTATCAATTCTACCTAGAATCACCTCATCTTTCCATCTTCCTCGGATAAATTTCAAGTGAATATTCATTGGGTAATTCATGAATATCCCGATACATTCATGTTTTTCCACATAGTAAACTTCCACTGAATGTGGTAATTCTTGACATGACACAATCACATGAATGAAAAATGAGGCTTATAGAGCTACGATTACAGTAACAAAATGCTAAAATGACACAACATGAAACAATCATTATTCATTGTGCTTAACAACTTCACAATATTTAATTCTCCAAAAAAAAAACTTTGCAATATTTTTAACTTTACCACACCAATAATAATAATAATAATAAATAACACCATTTCAACACAAATTGCCCCCACATTGATTAGTTGATCAGTTATATAAGGTAGCTAAACAAGACTATGGCCTTTGAAGGTACATAATCCGTCACCTACACTGAGCTAGGCACTCTCACAAGCACTTTATGGGGGAAGGCTTTTGACCAAAAACCCATACAGATATTCCCTTTTTTTTTTCTTTTGGTAATTATAATACTAACAGTGATCAAGCCGTAATGCTTAAACATAACTACGCCCAAACAGTCCCATTTTGCCCCTTTTATCTTTCTCTGAGTTATCTATCAATACCCACTAATCATTATTCAATTAAACCATCAAAGCAGAATAGACATAACAATAATTAAGAAAAGATAAATCTAAGTAAGTTTTCAGATAACCCATTCATGTCTATTTCTTTACCTTCACATGCACCAATGCATAACCAATCACTCCTACCGTACAAGAAATTCAAATCATCGTAGTAACAGACATACATAACAGAGCAAAAAACATAAGAACCATATAATAATCCACCCATGAACCAGAACGAAGATAAATGAAACTCTGTTGTTTAAAAGGAGTCACCTTTCTGGGCAGGTTTGGGTGGGTTCGAGAGAAGAGAGAGCTTGCCGGACTTTGACTTCGAGGAAGAAGATAAAGGATGGGGAAATGAGATGGAGAGTGTGTGGGAATCGGTAACAAGCGAAGTTAGTGAAGTTTTAGAGTAGAGTGTAGATGATGAGAGCAAGGAATTTGCAGATGCCATAGCCCAAAAATAGAAGAAAGAGACAGAGGAGTTCAGTTTAGTTTAATGCTGTAGCGAGACTTTCCAGAGATGTCTGTAGAGAGACATTGCATGGGCTCGCCGGCCATATATGCTGTGGATGAAGACGGGGTCGTTTTCGGGAAAAGGACTAATAATATATAGCAATTTCTTTTTTAATTAATAACATCAAAATAGAGAGAATCTAAAAAAGTAATTTCAATAATACAATTCAATGTTTACAGGATTTCGACTTGGATTGCACCAACAGCAGCAGCTATTTTCTAATCAGCCCAAAGTCTACACTTACAGCAATTCGGAAATAAAAATTGAACTTCACAATCTCCGGTAATAATTCCCTTCCCACCATACATTGAAGCACATGTATACCTTACTCAATGCTTTAGCACTGTATTTGACAATTTCACAGAGAATGGAAAGGGATAGAAGAAAAAATATATATTAATTTTGTTTTTTGTTTGAATCTACACAATGAAAACAGAAAGGAATCAAACCAAACATCTTCTTTTCATGTTGTTTAGTTGATTTATCTAAAGAAATGGTCAGAATTGAAGTGTTTAATTCACTTAAAATCATTTCTTTTATTTTTATTAACTTGCTTTTATGGTTACTTTTGTAATTTTCTACCATTTCTATTCTTCTTCTTCTTCTTTTGTGTTTTCTCTCCAATTTTGGAAAGAAACAAAGAGTAAAAATATTTTCACCATTTTCTATCCATTTCATCTTATTTTCACCCTTCATTAAAATTACCAATCACTTGATTTCCTCACATTTCCTTTGGTTTCCTTTACTTTCAACCCATTTCCACCCATCCAAATATCTTGTAAGGTTTTCATCCATAACAATAATAACACTAAAGCTCCAATAAAACACTTATAAGCCCTCGATAACTTATTAACAATACCTTGCACATACCTTGAGCTCCTCAACTATAGCAAATCCTCACCAATAATAAGAACAACAAACGAAGAACAAATCTTCACTAACAATAGGAACAACAAGTGAAGAAAAAATCTCCACTAAGAAAAAAAATTCATTTATTGCACATTCAATCTAAACATAAAAATTATGCAGAAAAAACGATGAAAACAAAGAGAAAAGATGAAACAAAATCTATGGATGTTCTCTTAACCATTGCCTAGATGTCCTTAACTACTAAGTATCAAATTGAGGTTGCATTGCCTAATCAAAATCCAGCTACATGATCTGTATATCATCTTAACCTATACCTAGTGGGCTAAAAGGAGGAGCCATGTGCATCAAATTGGAATGAGGATGCCACCAAGCGGATCATTATAGGGTACTCAACTCGCTTAATTCAGTAAAAACCTTATAAGGTTTTGCAGTGGGTTATGGGAAAGGATTTAAAACTTTTTAGGGTTTCAAATCTAGTTTTGAGACTTATAAAAATCTTAAGAGAAAATTTGAACTTGGTTAAAAATAATTAGTATGTATAAATATATTTAAATTTTATCGTGTAATTTAAAAAATTAATAATTAATAAAAATGTTACTTTTCCATTTTTAAGTTTTGAAAGAAAACCCTAATACCCATATCTACTCTCACTTTATCAATGGTTTATGTTATTCGACTTTAACTTGAAATTTTGTGAAAAAAAAAATGAAAACATGCAATCTAACATTTACATTAATAGGTCGAGTTAGGTCATAAACAAGTCTGATAAAAAACCCTATAGAGTCAAATTTTGGTAACAAGATGAAAACCTATAGAGTTTTAGGGTGTATCATGGGTAACCTTATAAGGTAGTGAGTCAAGTTTAAGTTTTATAAAACTCAACCCTATAGCATCCTTAATTGGATTTAGCTCATCATGAACCTACCCCTATCTCATCACCATGATCTCTAAGTCACATAGGAGGAATCTAAATGTGAGTGATTAAGCTCTATGCTATTGGTGTCTCAAATGACACTAATGTGGTGTAAATGGACCTAACTTGTGATACTTATGTACAAGAGCAAGAGAATTCTGAGATGGGAAGTCATGCTAAGGAGATGGATCATCTATGATCTACATATGGGTACATCTATAGCCCTGTCCTCAACCTTGTCCTCATCTCTATCACGTATGTCGACCTCCTTGGATGGTTAGGGTGGTGATAAGTCCTTACATCTAGCATTAGTGAGTCCTTTGGTGATAAGTCCTTAAAACTAGCATCAATGAGTCCTCCTAATGCTACACCATATAGCGTGATGCCTTTAAATTGACAAACAATCACCATTACCTCTATTGCCTAAAAAATGATGTCATGGTATCAATTTGACGCAATCAATCAATCAATGAAATTAGTCTACATTTAGCAATACATTATATGGTTAAATAACAATGTAACGATAAAAGAAATATATGAGATATTAATTAAACTTTGTATGTATCACATAGCTTAGTATGGCCGCAATCTGCCTAATGTATCAGCTAATGATCTCTCAACATTAAGGTGCATAGTTTAAATTGCACCATTTATTATGTGCTTAAAACTAAGGTCTAAGCATATAAAACCAATATTGAAAGAAAATTATACAATGTCAATCAAACTAGCTTCCAATTTGCATAAATCCTCAATGCTTGAAAACCGATTTCCACAACAAGGACGTGATCAAGATTGAATCCAATTATGATAAAGCTCTAATACCAAAAGATGATGTGCCTAAAAACCAAATTTAAGCACATGCAAATGAACTAATTTCCAACTCCTAAAGGATAAGATCAAAATCGGTTCAAAGTGAGACAAAATTGCATAAACCATAATTGATGGAATATGATCTGAATGATAAAAATCAATGAGATTAAATCACAAAGATGATAATTCTCAATTGAATCATGTAATCAACTCAAGTTTAAAGAGAATTCCAATCAAAACATCAACAATAAAACTGTGACCCCTCGTCACAATAAAGCCCTTCCACGCAAAACAATGTATAATGAAATTGATTGCAATAACAAGTGACAAAAACCAATTAATGATATATAATGACAAAAGAAGATACAATTGATGCCAATTTCATATCAAAGAACTACCCTAATTAACCCTAGATATGACTCACTAGTGATGAAAAGGAAAAACACAACGTAGGGAATTGATATTACTCACAATTCTCTATGTTGCAACTTGCCACAATTTCAATTTTTGGATTGAAATTAATAAGAGCCAATGAAATTAGGAAGAACCTTAATCCCTCACACAAAAAGCGTATGCTGCAAATTTCAAGTCTATCCTCAAAACCTAATACTTGCTCCCTTTAGGGTTAAAATGTCCACAAAATTACAATTATGCCACTTTTAGGGTGGCTGGTCCTAAAAACATCAATTACAATTAAATAAAAGTGTCCAAAAAACTTAAAACATAAATAGTCCAAAGAAAATAATTACAAGTACAAAATAATAAGAATCCTTAAAGAGCCAATGCATCAAGGCGATGTTGATCGCAGCGGGCCATTGGATGAAAATCTGATGATGTCCCTAATTGATCAACAATGAGATTCATTTGGCATCCCGTGAAGAAATACCATTGTACCTGTAAGTTTATCATTCAAATATTTATTAGATAAAGAAAAACAAGTATAAATATAAGTGATTTAGATCGTCATCCAAATCAAGTTCCATATCCATCTAGGTCGCCAGAAAGATTTCCATCATCTCCTCGGGCCTTTGAAAGATTTGCCCTCAAATCTAGAGGGTCATTTCTTGAATTGAACCCAGACATCTCTATTGGCCTAATTTCTCGATTACTGGATGAAACTGAAGTAGTTTTGATCTACTCTTGAATTGGTGCACCTCAGATGGAGACATAGGTAATAGTACTATTTAAGACCTTCCCATACTAAACATGTAGGTGTTTCTGAAGCCATCATGCAACACCTTTCGATCAAACATCCACGGCCTACCCAATAATAAGTGGAATGCACACATAGGGATCACATCACACAAGATCTCATCATGATATTTATGTCCAACACTCACAGGCACCTTTACCCTTAGTGTAACATGCATATTATCCCGATTAT
Source organism: Laguncularia racemosa (assembly GCA_037954665.1). NCBI lineage: Eukaryota > Viridiplantae > Streptophyta > Magnoliopsida > Myrtales > Combretaceae > Laguncularia > Laguncularia racemosa. The sequence goes on along the minus strand of JBBMOL010000104.1, from coordinate 612,351 downwards.
CCAACCAATGCAAGTTATAAGAGCTAGGATATGGACTAGTAGATAATTGTAATTTGTCTACCTGTGCAGCAGATATAACATTCATTCAACTAGCACTATCTATGATGAGTACACAAAAGGTTTCCTCTGATCCTGCAAGAAGTGTGGAATATGTTCTCCATCTGTTTGTCCCTAGCATCAGAAGATAAAGTCAGAACCCTGCGCAACACATTAATGGGTAAATATTGTTCACCTGTACCCTCCTCATATGCTTCTGCAATCTAATCATCATAGTACTCCTGCAGTGCTATAGACATATCTATAGGCTAAGCTTGTTCCTTCTCATCCTTAACCTCCTCTCTAGCACCCTCCATAACAGTCATAACCTTCTTATTAGGACATTGTGCTGCCATATACCCAAATCTCATGCATTTAAAGCATTTAATTTAGCGTACTTTCCCACTAGTAGTTCCTGAAACAGTCTACCTAACGTCTAGTGCTATTACCTCTTTACCTTTTCCAGTAGTCATGTTCTCCTTATCTGTGCTGGGGATAGCTTTGTCCACTATCCTCACTGTCTCACCTACTATCTTTGGTCCTCTTGATCGACCATCAGCTCCTACGAGCCTAGTAGTAGTATTGGGCCTGCTATTTGGAACCTGAATAAGTTAGATGGCCTCTGTCTCTCCACTTTCAAGGCTAGCTAAATAGCCTTATCAAGTGTACTATATCTCTACAGTTCAACGACACATGCTATATCATATTTCAACCCTGAGACGAAGTGTGCTAGGGTTTATTCTGGAGGCTCAATTGATTCACATCTAATCATTCGGGTTTCAAACTCCTACACATAATCGTCAATTGTTTTGCCTCCATGCCTCAAAGTCTAAGACGCATAAACAGTTCCTTCCTGCAGTGTTCAAGAATAAATCTTTTCCTCAGAGCCCTCTTCATATCTCCTCATGTCTGTATATCTACCTCTCCATCTCTACGCTTACTAATAATCAAATTTTTCCACCATAAGGCAGCATACCCTGTGAACTCAACAGCAGCCAGTCGGACTCGGGTATTGTCTTCGATCTCATAGCATTCAAAGAGACCCTCAACCTTATCCTCCTAATCTAGATAATCATCAACTAAACCCTTGCCATCAAAACAAGGCACTTGCAGCTTCACATATTCCAATCCCCTAGGTGGCCTGAAATCCCTATTTGGATAAGGATTAGCCCCAAAGTTATTGTCCTTCTCTTTCGTGTAGGGGTGATGATCTCCCTCTATCCTTCTACCCAAATTTCCTCCTCCCATTACTCCTTCTCTCTAGAGGTTCTGTGGAGCTACCCAAGGGGGTACCTAAAGGTTTACCACTAGTGGTTATAGTAATGTCATCTGTCAATCCTAGTCGCCAAAGTAGCAATAATGGTAATAAGATTCTGGAGTTGTTCTTCCAAAGTCCTCCTATCTGCAATGTTATGACCCTGACCTCCACCAACCTAGCTATTGGCTTCATTGCCAATTCCCCCATTCACACTATTGTTGGACATGTTTGTGATTTGATGAAGTATTCCACAAATTACAGCACACTCCTTCAACAATACCAACCCACATGTTTAACAACCACAATAATGTAATAAGCCCATGTTGCAAGAACTTTAAAGCACAAGGAAATAATTCTCAGTACTTCAAGTAAAGTTAAATAAATGAAGTACACACAACTACTTTTAAGTAGATAGAATTAAATTCAACTACAAGTGTTTAGGTAATGAGTTCAATTACTTTTACACTTTAATATTTGTTTTTGAATTCAAATTCTACTACTCAAACCTTCCTTTCTTATTAAGGTTTCACACTAATTAACTTCACAAAATGCAGCACCTCAACACATACACAAATACACAACTTCACCGCCACAAAAACTCCCTTGCTCATGGTTCCACACCATTCACGCCACCAACAACAATTATCTATACAACATACACAACAACCAATGCCAAATACATACACTCATCAATAAATTTACAAAAACACAACACCACACACACACCTCTTCAAGTCACAGTGCACTTTCCCTAGTCCCACACAAGTATCAAACCATAACTACAACAACAAAAGGCAGCTCAAATTTCAAAAAGACTTCAATAATTGCAAGATTCCATAAATGGTAAGAAGCTATTTCAAATTCAAATAAACACACAATTAATCAATCACTTAATGTGCATTTTGAAATTCAAATTGCCTCCTTAACTCACACTTCAATTCTGAAATTCAAATCTTGAAAATTACAACTTGCTACTCCTCACTTCCAAAAACACACAACACAAATCACATTTCTCCAATTAATCACAAAGGATCAACACTTCTTTACGGTCCACTTCCAATACACTACACATTCACGGCCAAAAATCAAAAGAAGCTAAGAGTGTTCAAGTCTCCAAGTGTACAACCACTAATCAACAAGATAACAATTCAACAACACAATTGAAAAAGATGAAGCTTTACGTCAATAAATTCGAATCAATGTGTTACTCAACAATCCCCTAATTTTCGAATTCCAAATTGCAAAATCCCTTCTCTTAAGCCACAAGCTCTGATACCAAAAGATGATGATGTTCTTAAAACCAAGGTCTAAGCACACAAAACCAATATTAAAAGACAATTATACAATGTCAATCAAACTAGCTTCCAATTTGCGTAAATCCCCAATGCTTATAAACCAATTTCCACAACAAGGACGTGATCAAGATTAAATCTAAATATGATAAAGCTCTGATACCAAAAGATGATGTGCCTAAAAACCAAGTTTAAGCACATGCAAATGAACCAATTTACAACTCCTAAAGGACAAGATCAAAATCGGTTCAAAGTGAGACAAAATTGCGTGAACCCTAATTGATGGAATATGATCCGAATGATAAAAATCAATGAGATTAAATCACAAAGATGATAATTCTCAATTGAATCACGTAATCAACTCAAGTTTCAAGAGAATTCCAATCAAAACATCAACAATAAAACCAAGACCCCTCCTCATAACAAGGCCCTTCCATGTAAAACAATGTATAGTGAAATTGATTGCAATAACAAGTAACAAAAACCAATCAGTGATATATAATGACAAAAGAGGATACAATTGACGCCAATTTCAGATCAAAAAACCACCCTAATCAACCCTAGATATGACTCACTAGTGATGAAAAGGAAAAACACAATGTAAGGAATTGATATTACTTACAATTCTCTATGTTGCAACTCGCTACAATTCCAATTTTTTTATTGAAATTGATAAGAGCCAATGAAATTAGGAAGAACCCTAATCCCTTACACAAAAAGTGTATGCTGTAAATTTCAAGTCTATCCTCAATACCCTACTTAAGCAAGTATTTATACTTGCTCCCTTTAGGGTTAAAATATCCACAAAATTACAACTATGCTACTTTAGGGTGACTGGTCCTAAAGGCATCAATTACAATCAAATAAAAGTGTTCTAAAAACTTACAACATAAATAGTCCAAAGAAAATAATTACAAGTACAAAATAATAAGAATCCTCAAAGAGCCAATGCATCGAGGAGATGTTGATCACAGTGGGCCATTGGATGAAAATCTGATGATGTCCCTAATTGATCAACAATGAGATTCATTTAGCATCCCGTGAAGAAATATCATTGTACTTGTAAGATTATCATTCAAATATTTATTAGATAAAGAAAAATAAGTATAAATATGAGTGATTTGAATCGTCATCCAAATCAAGTTCCATATCCAGCTAGGTTGCCAGAAAGATTCCCATTACATTGTCTAAGCTAATAAGTAGCAAAATGGTGCAATCATGATAGCCTATCCATTGAGCCTACTAAGTGGCATCAGTTGACAATCAATTTACCTTTGTACGTCTTCTCAAGTCCACATCATGAAGCCACTTCTTTGTGTTAGTGTATGTTGGTATGTGTTAGAGGCCTCCGAATTGCTAGGTGACACAATTCAAAAAATAACTCCATGACGTGGAAGTAGATAAGTGATACCTACATAACTTATATGTCAAGGCCAACCTAATAATAAAGAGGTAGCCCAATAGTATTCACTTTAGTGTATGAGTATAAAACCACCTAAAAACTTATATATTAGAATATGAAATAATTAAAAACTTGAAAAAATGTATTACATAAGAATGTGAGATAAATATATGCTCAAGAACCTGATGGTCAAAGGCATCAAAATCCTATATCACCACATATGTATGCAGTTGGATGACATTAAAGTTAACTCCCTGTTTACATAGCAATGGATGCTCCTCAACCACTATTATGACTAACATTGTAAAGGTGCAATGTAGAGACAATAATCCCATGCCCATACTTAAAGAATAATCGATGACGTGCTAGTCTTTACAATATCAATATGGATAACAAGATAAAGTTAATGATAAAACCAAGCTAATATATACTATATACAAGTTCTAAGGCATCTCATACTCAATATATAAAAATTAGTATTTAATAATAGAGACAATGTAAAAAAAAAAAAAGAATTTTGGATTTTTTTCTATTTTCTACTTAAAGTTTAAAATTGTTAAATTTTATACTCAATTAAACTTTTACTTATTAATTTTACTATCCCATCTCTAATTGTTTACACTTATATTATTCATCCGATGAGCATTTGTCACGTTATCATTTTCAAGGGCTCGAAGATGGTATATTGACAAGTAAAAGTTTTATTAGTTTTGACATTTAGTAACTTTAAATTTTACGTGTAAAATTAAAAAAAAGAAAGAAAGAAAACAAAATAAAAAAGTTCAAAGTTCAAATAATGTTTTTGACATTATCTCTTGATAATATTAAACATAACAAAATATAACAATTGTAACTTAGCACACACTTAAAGTTAAGCCTATTTACGAAAGTAAAAACTTTAAAACGTGTTATACTTTCCATTCCCTTATTGCCCCTCTTTTTTCCATTAAATACTTTTATTAGCCTTACTTGTTTTTACTCTCATTTTTTTTTTATTCCCTCTCATTTTCTTTTTCTTTTTGGTACCACTCAATTTCTCTTCGCTATTAAGTAATATCAACTCATTTCGTTTCCATAATCATTCCTCGTTAGTTAAGTTCCATCTTTTATTTTATACAGCTTCAAGTATCCATCAGTTATCTGTTGTTGGATAGATTAGCTTATTTTTAAATAAGTTGTAATACTTATTTGACCGTCCGTGCTGCAAAATTGTCGTCGGGCAAATGGAAGAAGACAACAACAGTAAAAGCGAATCGCCGGCGAGTTCCACCATGACGACGGTTTCTCGGCATGTCTTCAGTGACAGCTTTGAAGAACCATCATTCTCCATTTCGATCATTGAGGTTGAATCTTTCTCATTTAAAAACACAAAAACGAAAAGAATCATCATTTCTTTACTACAACAGGAACCCTAAGCTCTTACTTGTTTATTAAACAAAATATAAAAGAAGAGTATAGACTGTTCGCATGGCCGTGCAGCGTTGTTCTCGCCGAGTATGTTTGGCAACGAAGATTACGCTTTACTAGAATTAGTCTTGTAGAGGTACATAAAAGTGTGTTTTTTTTAAGCTCCATCCTGCATTAGGTGATTTTACACGTGAAAGAGTTAATAGGGCTAGGTTCAGCTATTGGTCCAACTTATCTACCAAAAAAGCAAAGCAAGTATTCTTTTTTCAGGTAATTTCTTAGCTTTTCAAATTAATTTGATTTAGTATCGATAATTGTCAAATGGTAGTATTTTTTTTTTCTCGGAAAAAAGGAAATATTTTTCATGAGACAAAGACAAGCTATAGTCACTCCTTAACCGATACAAATTGAATTCCTTATTCTGCACCGTCATTACATGATTATTCAGTAACTTGTTCGACAGTTAATTGTATTGTTTAAGAATGTGAAACTCACTAGTCTATGGACTGCATTGGGTGAATTTGTTTCCAAAATCCAGAAGCTTATCGATCTGATGGATCATAGCATACAGATCAAGGTTGAGTTTCCTGCCTGGTTCAATCTCATTCTTTGACTGCATAATTCGTACTTTGGGTTGATGTTGGTTCTATGTCATTGGTTTGGCATTAGTATCGATACAGCTAGTGCTGGGACTTCTTTGCCTAGGTTGGTTGCTGCGAAATTGGGTTCGGATGTGACACTTACGAATGACGCTAGCAGAGTAGAGGTGTTTTTCCCACTCATTTGGTGGTGTGTGATGTTTCTTTCATGTTTGTCAGGAAGTAAGCATCAAAGGACTTACATGGTTTTATGTATGAAATTATACCTGATTAATATTTGAAGCATCGAGTGGTCTTCTTAATGATACAGTTTCGTTCAAGTGTACTGAGGTTTTGGTAATAGCGTATGGCATATATGCATTGAAAAGCAGCACAAGAATAAAACAACCAGAACTTGGTGAAGAGTTAGAGAAGTGGAATTAGGAAGCCTGCATTGCCTGAATCATGAATACAGGTGTAGATGGAAAGATACCAAGAAATAAAGAGAAAAGAAAAATAGAAAGCTAAAAGGAAATGCCGTAATAGTCAAGGGTCTGAAGGTGTAGTAGATAAGACCAAGAGAGAAGAACTGTAAAAGAAGTAGAAAGTCCGAAATCTATTCATATATTACTAGCTGATCTCAACTTAATGGTGCTACTATAAGAAGTAGCCACCTGGTACACAAATGGAACCAGAACTAGAACATTTCAATATATGCCAGTTTGAGGTAATTTCTGTTAATGGGCTTGAAAAAATTTGTGTTATAGTGCGAACCTTTTGCTTTCCCTTGCTAAGGGTCCTACTCAAGAGATCTCTTCAGCAATTGAAATGCCTTCTCCTTTGATTTCATTTTCACAAACAATACCTCTCCGTATCAATCATCAGCTTCCACTCAAATAAGTATCAATACCAATTTTGAAACTTATGATAATCTGTGACATGCACATTATCGAAAGGATTGGCGACTTTGACCTTCATTTGATCTCTCTACCAATGTACCTCATCATGTTATCAAGGACGCAATATTATGGAAAGGCTTATTTTCTCCTATAAAATTATTGTGCTTACAATTGTTTCCTAAAAGTATGTAGTTTGCTTGCAGAATCTTTTTGTGGATTTCCACTAGTCCTTTCACAGCTACCCGTGTATCATTCCTTCTGCTTCATCTTCTTCCTTGTCCAACTATATTGAATCTTTTCTTTACAATATTAATATGAATAGAGTAGTGTTATAGGATCGTTCTTTAGGGCTTTCTTCCTTAGATTCACTTATTATGTCCGATTCATTAATGGCTTTTAGGGTTTTTCTTCCATGTCTCTCTATGGTTGCTAATTGTTTCGGGCTCGTTGGAGAGAATCCGAAGATCTCAAAGCTTCCGAGTTTTTAGAATGCTTAGGAACAAAATAGAATATGATATTTTCCCATTTTCCCTTCTCTTCCTTTTAAGTATAAGGTGAGTCGCGTTAACCACCTCAACTACCCCCGTTTTCCCACTCTCCCCTACTTCTCTCCTACGACTCCCTAACCTATCCCCACTACTAACCAGACCCTAGGACATTTTTAACTGCTAACTCCAACTGGGAGACAAGCCTCCCTATAGCTGGTTTTCTTACACTAGGAATAGAAATAACTTCCCATGCTAAAACGAAACGAAAATGTGCAAATTCTCCTAACTAAGATAACCTTGCTAACTTCCCTCTCTCGCTGTTCCTTCAAGTTCCTCCCTCCTTCTGTCCTTCCTACCCTTCACCTTTCCTCTGTCGTGTCCTCCTTACATACACCTAGTCAAAGGGGGTCATCTTGGTTTGTGAGCATGAGGTTTTCTCGGGCATAACATTTATCCCTCCTTTCTAGAGCATACGTGACCTCAAGCGCGAATGGGGGATAGTGTTATATCATCATCTCGGTCGACTCCCATGAAGCTTCAGCAGGTGAATAACCATCCCAATGCACCAGCACCTCGAATTGGTTTTGTAGCTGTCTTATTTCCAAAATAGCTTTAAGCTGTGGCATGACAATTCCTTGTTGCACTAGGGGAAGTAGTGGATGTGTAGTAGGGGGCCTTCAAACTTCTTCAAGCAGGATACATGGAAAACTGGGTAGATCCTCACTTGTGGGAGAAATTCTAGTTAATACACCATGGTGCCTATCTTAGTTGATATGGGAAATGGCCCGTAGAATTTTAGCACAGGCTTTTGATTGCGCCTTATAGCTACTGAGATTCATCGATGCGGCTACAAGCGAAGCCAAACTAACTCACCCTCCTTGAATTCCATATGCTTGTGCCTTCGATCATATTGGGCTTTCATGGTAGCTTGAGCATGAGCCAGTTGTTGCTGTAGTTGCTGCTAGACTTAGTCTCTCTCCATGAGTGCCATATCCACCTCTTCCAACTTAGATATCCTAGGGTAGTAGGCTAGCAACCATAGGGGTGCACGACCATAAACCACCTCAAAGGGGGTTGCCTTCAAGGCGGTATGGAATCTTATATTGTAATAGAATTTCGCCCACGCCACCCATTTCGTCCACTTGCTCGGACGTTCCCCCACAAAATACCTTAAGTACATCTCAATGGTGCGGTTGACTACCTTTGTTTGTCCATCACTTTGTGGATGATATGCAGAGGAAAAGGTCAGCTTGGTTCCCTGCAGCTTAAACAATTCCTTCTAAAACGAGTTGGTGAAGGTAGTGTCCCTATCACTTACTATGGATTCCGGCATCCCAAGAAGTTTGAAGACATGGTCAAAGAATATACCCGAGACATCAAGACAGTCGTATACAAATGGTTCAGGGGTAGGTAGTGAGCATATTTAGAGAATCAATCTACTACCACAAAGAGGATCGACTTCCTATAGGACATGGGTAGTCCTTCAATGAAATCCATGGAAATGTCTGCCCACACTTGGGATGGGATCAGTAGCGGTTGCAAAAGGCCAGCCGGTTTCAATAGTTAGACTTTGCTCCTCTAATATACTTCGCACGTGTAGATAAATTGTTTTACCTGCTACTTGAGCCCCTTCCAGTAGAAATCTTGCTTGATGCAGTAGAGGGTTTTCTGATACCCTTTATGAAATGGGCAATGGAGAGCTTCAATGATGACTAAATATAAGGTCGAATGAGGAAGCAGGTAGATTTTTTGTTTAAAGAACAGCAATCCATCTTTCACTGTCCACTACTGTCTTAGCTGCCCCGCTTCCACTTGTTCAATCAGCTCCTGGATCTTTCGGTTTTGTTGGTTTTCTTTGCGGATTTGGTCAAACAGCCGCAACTGTAGGCAAGAGAGGGCAACCAGATGGCCGATGGGTTTGTCCTTCCTAGACAGGGCATCTGTTACTTTATTGTCACAACCAACTCTATACTCAATCTCAAAGTCAAACCCCAACAACTTGTTGATCCAATGCTGTTGAGGTGAAGTCGTCACCCTTTGCTTCAAGAGATACTTAAGGCTGTAATGATCAGTCTTCACTAGGAATCTTCTTCCCCCATAGGTACGGTCTCCAATGCCGAACAACTTTGGAAAGCTCAATCAATTCTTTTTTGTAGGCTGCTAGCTTAAGGTGTTGTTTAGCAAAAGGGCGACTGAAGTAAGATATCAGTTGCCCTTGTTATTGAAGGACCACCCCAATTCCTCCTTTTGAGGCGTCGCATTCCACTATGAACAGTTGGGAGAAGTTTAGGAGTGTTAACATTGGTGCTTCTGTCATGGCTGTTTTCAGTCTCTCAAAGGAACTCTCGGCTTTGGGGGTCTATTGGAAGTTATTTTTGCGAAGCATCTTAGGCAGGGGCTTCGTAATGCTCCCATACCTGGCCACAAATTGCCTATAGTACCTTGTTAACCTCAAAAATCCCCTCATGGCCGTGGTGGACATTGGCTTTGTCCACTTCAATACGAGGTCTATCTTCCCTAGATCGGCTCGTATTCCCTCATGGGAGATCACGTGGCCTAAGTAAGCCACTTGTTCTTGCACAAAGGCGCACTTACTCCTCTTTATGTACAAGCGATGTTCCCTTAGGAGCATGAAGACCCTCCTCAGATGTTGAAGGTGCTCGACCTAAGTGTGGCTGTATACGAGGATGTCGTTAAAGAAGACTAGCATAAACTTGCACAGCACCCCCTTGAAGACCGCATTCATCAGGGCCTAAAAGGTGGAGGGGGCATTTGTGAGACCGAAAGGCATGACAAGAAATTCAAAGTGCCTATGATGAGTGCGAAAGGTCGTTTTCACTATATCCACGGAATGCATATGCACTTAGTGGTAACTTGAAGCTAGATCCAACTTAGAGAAATACTTGGCTCCATTTAATTCCTCTAGCAGCTCTTCTATGACTGGAATAGGGAATTTATCTTTAATAGTCTTGTCATTTAATGACTGGTAGTCCACACAAAACCTCCAACTGAGGTCTGCCTTCTGCACCAATAGCACTGGGGAAGAAAAAGGGGACTGACTTACCCAAATAATGCCCTGTTCCAACATCTCCTTACATTGTTTCTCTATCTCGTCCTTCTGTTGGTGCGGATATCAGTACGACCTTACCACAACAGGAGTAGTGCTAAGTTGTAGAGGGGTCCTATGGTCACATGGCCTAACTGGTGGGAGACCGTGTAGTGACTAGAAGAGGGACTTAAACTCCGTTAACAGCAACCCTAACTCCTTGCTTTTATCCACTTCTCTCATGGCTGTCAGGGATGGCTGTCCTTCCCCTGTTCTAAAAGGCCCCTCAGTTCTATCTCTTCTTCCATAACACGGAATTTCATCCTCATCTCTCTGAAATCCCAGTCTGTCGCCCCTAAGGACTTCAGCTAACTCACACCCAAGACTGCATCCACCCCACACAAAGGTAAGGTGTAGAAGTCCACTTAGAAAGGGCGGTCTGCTAGGTGTAACTTAACCCCGCTACAACTGCCCCCGCTTCTTAAACTTTCCCCGTTTGCTACCAGCACCTTGACATTATGTTAAGGCTCCACCTTCAACCTTAGTCTTCGGGCCTCTCCTTCATCCAGGAAGTTGTGGGTGCTGCTACAGTCCACCAACATCACTACCTCTTGCTCCCTAATTTTACCCTGCAACTTCATCGCTTGAGGCTTGCAAGCGCCTATCATGGCATGGAGTGACATGGCAGTTAGCTCCTCCTCGCCTTTCTCAACCCCTATGTCTTCCTCTTCCTCTTATTTCCCCAAATCGTCTTCGACACATTCTAACCAAGCAGTCTTTTACAATGATGTCCTACGGAGAAGGGCTCATCACAATTAAAACATAGCCCCTTCCTTCTCCATTCCTCCAGTTCGGGCCTACTTAACTGCTTCACAAAGGGTTTGGTGGGAGTACTAGGATGCTGCAATAGCCTTCTCGACGATACTTCCCCTTCTGTGGTAAGGCCTGATCTCCTCCTTTGTGTCTCTACCTCCGCCCTTAAGGCCATACCTCTCCTCTCATACAATCACACCAAGGCCACGGCATGAACCATGCCCCAAGGGTTTTAAATTAAGATGTCCATGGAGATGGACTCCTTCAACCTACTGATTAACACCACCACTTCTTGTTCCAGCGTTAAGGATGGTGTGTTTAGGCTGAGACCAGGGTGAACTGCTATTGTTATTCATCCATGGTTCCTAACTGCCTCAATTTGGCTAACTCCCCTAACGGGTTGCTTTTGAGCGAGGGTCTAAATTGGGAATGGCAAATAGCCTTGAACTCCTCCCACGAGATTCCAAGTCGATCACGTTTCATCTTGAGGAACCAAAATTGAGCCTCTCCTTCCAGGTGATAGGCGGCCAGCTTTACCGGATCCCTCTCTAGCATGCATTGGTGCCTAAAGAAGAGTTCACATTGGCTTAGCCAACCCAGGGGGTCAGACTTGCCATTGAACTTGGGGAAATCTAGGCGAGCTTACTTCAGCATCACCCCCTCTCTTCTTCCCCAAAAGCCGCAAAGCCTCCCAATGCCTGATCCCTAAAGGCACCGCCTCCATTGGTCTCTTCCGTCTCTCTTTCCTTCCCCTTTCTCGTCGACACCTCCCTCAGGAGACTCGCTAGTTGGACGGAAAGTTCTTCGACTTTAGCCCTATCAGCTTTGTACATTTCCAAGAACCCCTTCAAACTGTTGTTGGAGCCTCTTGCTATCGTCCAATATGTCTGACTCTAATACCACTTTGTTATAGGATCGCTCTTTAGGGCTTTCTTCCTTAGATTCACTTACTATGTCCAATTCACTAATGGCTTTTAGGGTTTTTCTTCCGCGTCTCCCTATGGTTGCTAATTGTTTCGGGCTCATTGGAGAAAACCCGACAATCTTAAAGCTTCCGAGTTTTCAGAATGCTTAGGAACAAAATAGGATCTGATATTTTTTCATTTTCCCTTCTCTTCCTTTTGAGTATAAGGTGAGTCACGTTAACCGCCTCAACCACCCCCGTTCCCACTCTCCCCTATTTCTCTCCCATGACTCCCTCACCTGCCCCACTACTAACCAGACCCTAGGACATTTTTAACTGCTAACTCTAGCTAGGAGACAAGCCTCCCTACAACTAGTTCTTTTACATTAGGAATGTAAATAACATCCTATGCTAAAATGAAACGAAAATTTACAAATTCTCTTAACTAGGATAACCTTGCTAACTTCCCTCTCTCGTTGTTCCTTTAAGTTCCTCCCTCCTTCTGTCCTTCTTGCCCTTCACCTTTCCTCTGTCGTGTCCTCCTTACATACACCTAGTCGAAGGGGGTCATCTTGGTTTGTAAGCATGAGGTTTTCTTGCGCATAACAAGTAGAAACTAATAATTATGGGTAAAAGCAATATATGATAGTAAATTAAAAAGGAAACTTCTAAAAGATAAATTCCTAGGCTTAAACTAGATTATTTATTAAGAGTTAGAGGAATCATACATTGTATGCCATTGTTAAATGATCATTTCAAGCATCCTTGACAATCCCAGAACCTCATTTGTAGGTTCTATATAAGCATGAAGCCTAGCAAATGGAAAAAAAAAAAAATTCTTAGGAAGTATCGCATGAATTTTTGTATTTGAAAGTTTGCTATAATTAGTAATAGCAATGCCAACATTGAAATATCTAAGAATGGACATAATCCTATAACTTATATGGAGTGTGTTAGGAACCAAAGAGCTAGCTAATAAGAAAAGAAAACATTAGAAGAAGAAACAAAGAAGAAGTACTACAGAGCTAGAAGCTCTCATTGTTTTCTATTAGAGGTTATTTTATTTGAAAAAAGATAAAAAGTGGAATATCTCACACAATCTTGTGCTAATAAAGCATTTTTATTACCTCTCCCCCTTACATGCCCCTTATGCATATAATACATTCCCTAACAGAAAAGAAAATACAACCATAGTTGGGGAGTGACTACCTCAACTACATGCTATCTATGTTCAGCTGGGCAAGAAAACCATGACCACTTATTCTTTGATTGCACATTCTTTAAACAAGTATGGATGGAAGTTTTGGTGGAGCTTAAATGCTCATCATCCTTCTTTTCATGGCAAAATGTATCTACGGGCCTCATGCACTTAATGCCTCCAAATAACCCTTTGGTCCCATCATAGAGGGTAGTATTTGTAGCAGCGATATACTACATATAGAGAGTAAGGAACTTAACTCGACTCGGATCTCCATTGCCATTGTCGATGTCTCTAACTAGACAAATTCTAACTTACACTAAGCTTCATGTACTTTGATTTAGTTTACACAAGTTTCTGTAAATTTTTTGTAAAATTGTAATTATAATTCTAGGACTAAATTTTGTTGTAACCCATTACCACATTTAGCAGCTGTGCATTCTCCTTTTTATTAATACAATTGCTTATTTACCAAAAAAAAAAAAAAAAAAAACTAAATGACTTAAACTACAAAGTAAGTTTGTAACAATACTTTTGATCTCCAACTGCTCATTACCTCTAAGGCCTTTCAACATAAAGAAATAATACTTTATGTTGGTTATCTCTTTGATGTTCAATTGCAAAATTCAACTAACGCAATATTTGCATGTTTTATTATTTTTTATTTTTCTATTGGCATTATGTTATTATGAAATACAACTCTTAACAAATTAGCATAAATTAATATCTGTAAATTTGTTTCTTTGTAGGTCCTAAGTCTTACATGGGGAGTTTAGGATGCTTCAATCTTCAACCTATGCCTTCAGATTATACTTGAAGCAGAGGTGCTGTATGACACCAATGGTAGGGTTGCCTTTGCATCTTTTGTCCCATCCAGTTTGCTTTCCTTCAGTTGACATACATATTGTATTGCAAGCTCCAACTTAGCATTTTCATCTCATTGTTATTATTACAACTTTTGATGACCTCTTTGCCACCGTCTCATTCCTACTTCAAAATTCTCCTAGTTTAACCTTCATAACAACTTACCATAATCGAAGGTAATTTCTACTCTTTCAATCTCCTCAATTAAACAATTAAATCTTTGTTAACTTGATGTCTTTAATTTATATCGTCCACTTATCAGTGGGCATCATCTCATTGGGTTCTTGATGGTTAAATGGGATTTAAAGTGTGCAAAACTTTTTGATGGTTTTTCAATAATGCCCACATCCAAGGTGTCTAAAATAAGTGGCAACATCCAGTTGGTAGAGATTGTACTAGATAATGAATATGGAGAGAGTTAATTAAAACCATTTATTGTCATAAGTGCATAATTGATTCACCCAGCTAAAGGTAATCTAATCCTTCCACTTCAAGACCTAAAGCTTAAACTAGTGGCTATATAGTGGCCTATTTCCACCCATCACCCCTCTTAGGACTACAAGCAACCCATGCTAAATTCATGAGATGAGGTCACCGGTGTGTGCTTTCAAACATCTATACTGAGGAATGTCTTTTCAAATTCAATGTGATCCTTTTGTGTTTATATAGACTAATGCCTACCAATTGTACCCTAGAGTTGAACTTAGTTGTTTGCAAATAGGAGGTAAAGCAAATATAAAATGCTAGCTTCACTGTAGATTACCGGGATGATTTGTATAGTTGATGTTCTAATTTCTGAATTGAGTGGAATGCTCCCTCTATCCCTCTTCCCCTCCCCTTTTATATAGTATTCTTTTACCTATGAAAATCGAAGGTACAGGAGCCATCATTTGGTCAAGATATGTTCCAGTTTGTTGTTGCTTAGTAAAGTAATTCTTAAAAAAAGGTTTGAAAAAAACTAATCCGTGAAATATTGTGATAAAATCACAGTAACCTATGGTTTTTAATTATAATAAAAATTGCATGTTGAACATGCGATTTCATCTTGGTTTACGTGTGCCCAGCAAAGAAGCGAATTGTGAACACTCATCGTTTATGGCATGAGCTACCGAGGTATCGAATCTAGTTCACTCCTCATGCTTTTGCACCCCAACATCAGTAGGGACCCAAAGAGCTACCTTCACTTTTGGCATTCCTTTATAGATCTTAGAATTTCACCCCTCCACATGAAATTCCACTCTCCTCTATCTCACTCAAGTGAATTGGTTTTAAGAGCATTCTACCAATTTTTGTAGAGGATTACGAGGTACAATCCTGAGAAAAAGAAGATGAAACTATTTTATGAATATGCGATTTTTATTATAATTAAAAATCACAGTCTCAATATGTAATTTTACCATGATATTTGACGAATTTATTTGATTGAAATCATTTTTCACTACCGAAAAAGGGATTGACACTTCTCTCATTTGATCACCCATCTACCAACTCAATTACACTTTTTGTCCGTTGTTACGTGACAGCATCCACGAGACATCGTGTTGAGCTGAATTAGAAGATTTATAGCTCTCCTTTTTTTTTTTTCAAGCTAAATTCATGTGTTTCTTTAATGATATACACTGTTAATTAAATAAGGAAAAATATAGAAGGTAATATAAAAGGTGCCGCAAATATGATCTTTACTTTATCGAAAAGAAGAGTTCTCTTATAATAAATACAAAGCAACCTGCGTCTGTTGAGATCAAGATAGAGCAGATCATGTTCATCTCCATCAACGACTAGATGGTGCTCGGCGCTCGCCAAAGTCAATGTTCATCTTGTGTGCTTGAATTGAAGTGCAGCTCTTGTCGATCCAACCGTGTCGCAGCTTTTCAACGCGACGAGGGATTTCTTCATAGTGTGTCCAAGCAATTTAGTTTTATCTCCAATTATGGGATGATTGTAACAATAATTTGATCGTTGCAAGATTTCTATTGCTTTTCATTTTAACAAATACTATATGAGCTTTTGTTGGATAAAATATATTTTTCTAAATAAATAGAATATAGAAATTTATTTATTTGTTAAATCAATTTTCATGTCAAATTAACCATCAATAGCTTTATTTACTCTTAACAAATCTTAGTTAGTGTATTTCAAAATGATTTATTATAACTCAAACAGTCACTGCATTGAGTCCTCGCCTACAAACATGGTAAGTGTTGCCCAAAAGCTGGAATAGCTTGAAGGAGTAACAGGCAATGCTCAAGAAAGATGGCCTCTCTCACTCGGCTTTCGGTACCATCCATTACAACCCTTTGGAATTATTTGAGTCATGTATGAGTTTGTCCATTTGAGACAACTTTTTTTTTTTAAAAAAGGATAATTCTTGAAATATTATTACAAAATCACTTATTGAAATTGAGATTTTTAAATATAATAAAAATCGCATATTAAACATGTGATTTCTAATTTTAACTTATATATTGAACATGTAACTTCTTTAAATCTAAAAACTACATATTTAAAAATCGTAATACTAATCTATAATTTTATAATGGTTTGAAAATTATTTTTCTCCAAACCATTTAAAAAAAAAAATTAGAACAAACTCATACATTTTTCAAACTTATTTATGTGACTCAAAAAGATGTTATTTAAGTTCAACCCATGGGTTGTTTCAACTCCATTCTCTCTCTTCTCTCCAAGAACTCACCTTTAGTTTCAACTCACACTCTCCTATATTGAGATTCTTCTTCTTCTTCATATAATGGCCTTAAAGTTGATTTGGTAGTATTATTTTTGGTTTTCATTATTGAAAATGTTAATTTTTTGGTGGTGTGATTTGTTTTTCATTTTTGGATAAACTTTTGATTTTTAGATTTGTTGGGTTTTAGTAATTTAAGGCGTGATTTCTTTTTAGGTAATTAGGTATTCTTTATTTTATAAATTTTTATTATTTTATTTAATTGTGTTTTTTAAATTATTTATGAATAAAATTGGGTTTTTCCAATAAAAATACAACCGAACCGACGAAACTCGAGTAGCTGCCCTAGCCTCACGTGCCATCTTTGTCTAGCTAAAACCCTCAACCTCTCACTCCTCGTGTCTCTTTACCTTCTCTTGCAAGCTCACCGATCGCCGCGATTCTTTCCAGAATCATGGGCTCCAAAAGCAAGAACAAGAAGAACAATACCAAACCTAACCAGGGAAACCCTAATGTCACCGACAAGATCATCACCGATTCTAGGTTCGCATCCATACACTCCGACCCTAGGTTCCAGAGAGTTCCAAAGCACAAATCCAAGGTCTCGATCGACTCTCGGTTCAGTCTCCGTCTTTCCAATAAGTCCTTCGCGCCGTCTTCAGCTCCGGTGGATAAGAGAGGGAGGCCAACGAAGAAAACTGAAGTTAACCCTTTGAGTCGTTATTATGGGTTGCAGGGAGAGCAAGGTGAAGAGAGGGATGGTGAGAGTGAAAGTGAGGAAGAGGAGAGAGGTGGTGGTGATGATGACGTGGTGAAGAGAGCGGTTGGAGCGGTTGATGAATCGGAAGAGGAAGAAGAAGAAGAGAAAGAGGATGGGGGAAGTGATGGTTTAGAGGAGAGAGATGAATCGGAGTCGAGTACGGATAGCGATGATGATGAAGATATTTACGAAGAAGAGGAAAAATTTGTGCAGGTATATCGGTCTTGTAATTTTGTCTATCGCGTCGTATCGAATTCGTTCGTTTAAAGATTATTGAAACATAGTAAAGTATTAGTCTTTGTCATATTCGAGGTTCGGATGGGACGTGTTTTTTATTTATTCCTTAATTTTTTGGTTTTTGTAAAGGTTGTACTTATGTCGTTTTATTTTGTTTCGAATTTGAATACGCTTAATGATAGTCGGAATCCGGGTCGCATATTTGGGATGAATAATTTTTTACGTACTCAAGTTTTTATTTTTATTCAGGCCAAACGTGTTTTGTTATGTAGCTTTTCGGGTTCTGCTCAGTGATTTTTGTCTCTTCATGTTCTAATTGAGTTGCTGTGTTCGTTTCTATTCAGTCTCTGATGCAAGTCTAGATGATGGAGGAAGAAATTTAGGTCACAGAATTTCTCCTCTTTGTTTTGTTGTGGCTTCAGGACTGACTACGAGGGAGTGTGTGTTTAACGCATTTGATTGTTTGAACCACAGTTGGGAGTAAAAACATTAATGATTTGTGGTAAAAATGCTTTGTGCTTAGGTGCTATGGGTTTACTACCGTTGATTGGTCAATTCATCTAGTGAAAATCACTTCATAAGAAAGGAATATTGTGCTTTTCAATAGCAAAGCAAGTTGTTTCTATGAGCATTATTTGCTAATAATGATGCTGTCAGGTGTCTCTAGACTCTCTACTTTTGGTTGGACATTGGATTTCTAGCTTCTGTGAGATCTTTGGCTCGGTGCTTCCACTGAGGGAATGGACTTTCTTGAAAATTTCTCTGTTTGACAAAATGAAAAGTGGGAGGATTGGGAAAAAAAAAAGTGGATTGGTTTAGAAGTTAATAAATAAAGTAAAAGCAACTATCTCAAAAGGGGGATAATGTCAAATTCACTGAGTGTTTTTTCAATTTTTTTTTTTCAATAAGTTTGAAGTTGGTAAATGTTATACTTAATTGAATTTTTTCTTGTCAAAATTTGCACTTGAAGTTTCAAGTTCCTAAGAGGTCGTATTTAATCAAATTTTTGCTAGTCAATTTCACTACCTCCCTCATCTTTGGAACGATGCCATGACAAATGCTTAGCAATTGAAGAGTAGGAAAGATGATCAAGGTAGTAACTTTAAGACTTTGATTAGGTGGAGAATTTAGCAAAAATCTTTAGGAGTATATTGAAAAAACAACAAAAGTTTAGGTAATGGTTTTGACCTTATCCCAGAAAAGGTGAAAGCAGGGGAAATTCTTACACTTGTAAGGCTCAAGTATCTCCCTTGTGATAAAATTTTACATAAATTATAATAAAATTATTTCTTGAAAATAAATGATTTTTGGAATTTTATATTGTAAGGGAAGTTTGTGATGGAAATTTAAATTCTATAGTTTACATGCACCAGGGGACTGCATCTTCCTTTACTTTTCTTAGCTATTCCATTTGCCAATAGTTTTTGTGATGACCAAACTCTTATGATGATTTATGAAAACTGGAGTGTTTTGATAATCGATGTTGCTCTTTGGAATAGGAGAGTATACCAAATATTGAGAAAGAAACCCACAGGCTTGCTGTCATTGATATGGACTGGAGGCATGTCAAGGTATGTAACTTTACTCAGGTTGATTATCCTTATTCTTTACATCAGAGAAGAGCAGTGATGGATGTTACAAAAATATCCTAATGGAATCCATTCTGAAACAATTAAATAACATCGATTTATACAAGACAATACACGTGTAAATTTCAATTGGTGATCAACAGCCCATCAAACTGATTCAGAACACTTTCAGTTTTTTATTTTTCATACTGCCTAGTATTTTTCTTTGGAGAAATGTTGAACCAAATTCATAATTTTCAAGTTACCAAAATAAAAGAAGTTTGGCTGTTGGAATGGAAATAAATAGCCCAGACACCACACACACACACACACACACACAAAGGGCATTAAACAAAAATGAACAGTTATCTTTAATTTACAATAGTATTTCATTTTTTAAGCAGGGTATATAGATTCTTCAATTAGTTTGTTAAGCTCATGTTGGTATCATGAAGAAGCTTGCTAATTTTATAATTTCACAGAGGCTCTAATCCTCTTTTAGATTATCTGGCCTTTGGAATGTATTTATTGGTTAGTCAGAATACTGAAATACATGACAGAGTAGGAAAGCTATTGCATTCTGTTGTTCAATTGTTTTATAGTAACTTGAGTTGATTTTACCTTCTCTTCTCGTTTGGCTTCCAAGTTTAGCTATAAATGTGATGCATATGCTTTCAGTTGATTTGTATCTCAATTTCATGCTTTTTTTACTGTCCAGGCTGTGGACTTGTATGTATTGCTGAGCTCATTCCTTCCTAAAGATGGACAAATTTTGTCTGTAGCAGTCTATCCATCTGAATTTGGACTTGAACGCATGAAAGAGGAAGAAGTTCATGGTCCTGTGGGGCTTTTTGATGATAAAAAGGATGGTGACAAGGATGATGATGATGATGGTGAAATTGACAATGAGGAATTGCGTGCTTATGAGAAAAGTCGGCTGAGGTGATTGCTTGTGAGGCCCTTTAATTTTTTCTGTCCTCTTATTTTACTCTTGCTCCTTGTCTTGTCATGTGCTCGCTCAATTCTTCCACACAATCAGTCAGAAATTTAACTGAAAAGATTATTATATGATATCTCTATATATCTTGTCCTAAGTAAATGAAATCATTTTGAAAAGGTAGTAAAGGAATGTGAAGAATGTACAGTGTAAATTTATAGGCATTGATTTACCAGGAAAAAAAATATATATATAGGCATTGTCAACTCCTTATCCTGTCAGCCTTTACTTCCATTGTGAGTTCTAGATGATGATCAACCGACTTTAGTATGTGTTTTTTATATTTCCCTTTTTCTTGGTTAAGTGGGGGACATATATGTAATTGGATTGTCTAGCTCTGAGCATATGAACAATCCTACATGATCGGCACACTGGTAGGCACAATTTTGTTCTAGTTACTTATCGTAAATATCTGAATTATCATCTCCTAGGTCACCTTTTGGGTAGAAAGCCAAGGGAGGATGCACTTGACATATTTAAGGACTCTTGGAGGCTGGTATAGTGATGCTATTTTCCACCAGATCTTGGAGTAATAAGTTGGCTCATTATCTGTATGTGATAATTTCTTTCTGTTGAATACATTGGGTGGGATTATATTCTACTTATGTTGTCAATATCATTGTCAGATTGCTGGATTTTTACAAGCTGCAAGCATTTGTGATCTATTTAGTTGTATTTTTTATTCATGGAATGCTTCTATGTCTTTAGAATCAAGCAATAGGTCAAAGAATTTGTGTAGCTGAACTTTCCTGATGGGATGAGGATTAGGTTATTCAATTGTAGAATGCTTTCATTAGAATTCTTTTGTTAATTATTAGATCATGCATTCTATGTGGCAGGTATTATTTTGCTGTAGTTGAATGTGATTCAGTTGCGACAGCAGATTACCTGTATAATGCCTGCGATGGAGCAGAATTTGAAAGGTCTGCCAATGTGCTTGACCTAAGATTCATTCCTGACTCTATGGAATTTAAGCATCCACCTCGTGATGTTGCAACTGAGGTATGGCATAGGGAGGTAGCATGTAAATTATATAAGAGATCATTTTTCTGTTTTTAACTCAAAACTCTCATGTATCATTGCAAAGCCTTAATGCTAGGTTTTGGAAAAGACTTCATATGTTTCTCATTTAGGTCCGATTTGGATCCCTCCATTGTTTCCTTTTCCTTTCTATGATTCATATGAAAGCTAATAGTTAATAGGAAGTAAGTCAGTCTCTCCTTGATTATTTTATCATTTAAGAGAGAATATTTCTTTGAGAAACTTTGTTGCAACTTCTTAAGGCTGTCCTGGTTGTTTGATTCATAATAAATAGTAGTATTTTCTCAATTTGGGATTTTCTTTTCACCCAGGGTCCTGCTAATTATGATGGTTTAGAGTTCCAAACTCGAGCTTTACAGCAGAGTAAAATCCAATTGACATGGGAGGAAGATGAACCAGAACGGGTAAAGACTCTGAAAAGAAAGTTCAATGAAGACCAGGTACATATGTCTCCTCTGTATTTTTATGATTCACTGTTGCATGGTCTTCTCATTCCATGTCTGGATAGAGCAATGCCAATTCTGGGCTGTATCTGTTTCAATATTTGTGATGTAATGGTAGCTATTGTAGGGAAGGCATTGTCGTTGCTTATACTAAACATCCTACTCAATCAGTGCATGTTTAAACATGCTTTACTCAACCAGCTTTCTTGGATTGTTAAAATAACAGCTGGCTTAGCTTCAATTGAAGCTGTGGGAATCAACCTCAAGAAGCTTTTTACATAATGCATAAATCAGGGAAATTTCATCTTCTTTTATTTAGCTTACATTTAATTCTAAGATCCAATAGACTCTTAACATGACATGGGGACTGGTGATTTAGATATGTAGAGCCTGCCTGGATTGACCTTATATCAGTGTTTCGGGAGTATACTGGTTTCACATTGGACCTTCCTATATAAGATACGAGAAAAACACATACAAATAATTACCCAAAAAAAAACACATTCAAATAGTGTATATTGTAGAAACCCCCATTATCTTTGCTCCATGCACACATATGTATCCCATTTTTGAGAATGAGTGCCAACTACCATATGTTTTAAAATGTGCTTTGACATGCTCAATTGACCCTCCCTTAAGAAAAATAATATAAATAATAGAAAACTACAAAGATCAGGAAAAAAAAAAAGAAAGAAAAATCAATAAAAAGATGACTTAAAACTTTGAAACCCACCCCCCACCCCCCCCAAGGGGGTTGGGGGAACGTTGACCATCACCTGTGGAGGGGTTGCACTTGCATGACCCTCCCCTTTGTGGCTGGCTGGCTGGTATCAGACCTTGGGGTGGCCATGTGATCAGTTGCAAGTTGGTGGGTTGTGAGACCAACCAATGGCAATGGACAGCATGACCTACCAACTATGGTGGGTGGTATGACCCATCTAAGGTGGAGGTCACCAACCACCACCTTCAATTACCTGATAAATTTGAAAAAAAAAAAAAAAGAAAAGAAAAGAAGAAGACATGTTCGGTCAAGTGACCTGACGATGGAAAACATGCACAAATTTCTGTTCTTTTCTTTCTTTTTTGTTTTTGTGGACCTGCTACTCTAGCTGGTTTGTGCCACCCACCAGCAAAGGTGAGTCATGCAACCCTCCCATGTGCTCACTGGTTGTCCCTAGGCCTTGGGCGTCTGGTTGTGGATGGGGCTCTTTGGGTATCTAAGCACTCATTTTGAATGACAGGTCATATCTATATGTGGAGCAAAAACACGGGTTTTTGTGATGTACCCATCCAAGTATACATATGATACCTTCTAGAAAATAAATTATGCAATATGTTCCTCTGAAATGGACTTGTTTTCCCTCTAAAAATTCACACATGGGCTTCAATCAATGTTCTTACCCACAAGTGAGGGGAATAGTAAAGAATAAAGGTGAAATTAGTGCTGGTATCTATCAAATAAACTCTTAGGTCAGTTAGATTGTCCAATGTGGATCTAAATTCAACACTCTGTACATTAATGTTCAAGTAAACTTCTATTTTGGATTTTCTTCTTGTTCTTTGTTAGGCGAGCTCACTTGCTTACTTGTGCAAGTTATTGTTACTAATGACCAGTTGGCCTTGTTGTTTACCCCCTTCTTCCTCAAATTTCAATTTTATTCTGACTTCTAATGAAGAATGATCCTATCTCAATATAGCTTGCTGAACTGGAGCTCAAAGAGTTTTTGGCTTCTGATGAGAGTGAATCTGATGATGATGACAACTTCAAAAATGCAACGGAGGATCTAACTGATAAGAAACAAAGAAAACGAGAAGCATACCGTGCTTTACTTGAGGGAGGTGGTGATTCTGATGGTGGTGAAGAAGATGAAAAGAAGGATATGGAGGTGACTTTCATTACAGGCTTAGAGGATCTAAACAAGCGTATTTTAGAGAAAAAAGATCAGAAATCAGAAACTGTCTGGGAAGCTTATCTCAGAAAACGGCGTGAGAAAAAGAAGGCTCAGAAGAGTAAACACGAGGAATCATCGGATGATGAGAGCGGTGATGATACCGACCAAGAAAGAGTAGAAGAACCGGGTGACTTTTTTCTGGAAGAAGAGCCTTCAGTCAAAAAAAGTAAAAAGGGTACTCATGGCAAAACTAAGAAGTCAGAAAAGGATCAACAAGGTAAGAATGGGGAAGAAGAGGCTAGCAGAGCTGTCCTTGAGCTGCTGCTTGCTGATGAGAATGGAGCAGATAATAGTCTGAAGGGATATAATTTGAAACGTAAGAAGGCTAAAGGAAAGGATGGACAAGAAGCTCTGGATGGGGACAAAATACCATCGATTGATTATGAGGACCCACGGTTCTCTACTATCTTCACTTCACCAGACTTTGCTTTAGATCCCACTGACCCACAGTTTAAAAGGTATCAATCCAATGATTTTTTGTGGATCTAGTATTTCTGCATAACTGTTCATACACATTCAATAAAATATGAGCATTTTTACATGGGTTTGGTATCTAGTGTAATATAGCATGGTAAGTTCTTAGGTATCTGAGATATGCAATTGTTCAAAATGTTAACAAGTTATGATCTCGAGGATAATCTACCAAAAAATCATGTTTTGCAGCTTGATCTTATCCAAAAAGATTCTTTTTTGCACTAGTCTCTGGACTTGATTGTTAAGCATTGTTCCTAAAAAAATTATATGTAGTGCTGAGTCATCTGTTTGAATATTGCAGGAGTGCGGTTTATGCTCGGCAGCTTGCAATGAAGCAGCAGAAGGGAGGTGGACCAGATTTGTTGGAGAAGTCTAAGAAACTACCTACAGATGGTCAGCCATTAAATGACAATATGGAGAGACGGAATGCTGAGCTTGAGAAATCTGATGTTTTGTCTTCGAACAAAGAAAAATATGAGTTATCATCATTAGTAAGATCAGTAAAAATGAAATCCAAACAAGTTGAGGTCCCTTCCAGTAGTAGTGATGTCAAAGAAAAAAGAAGAAAAAGGGCACAATAGCGACATCTAGTGGTGGAAAATGCCTTTTCTTCTGCCTGGGTCAATTGATGCAGACCCTAGTCAGCGGGGGCTGAATGGCTGAAAGGAAATTTCTGGTGGCAAATTCTTAAAAGAAAATTCCATGTGCCATCTTTCATCCCCATTGGATGAAATGTTTTTCACCATTGAGGCTAGTAGAAGTGGAACGACACATACTGTTCTTCTAGGCCATGAGATTTGAAGGCCCATCTTATGGCATTGTTTCATGAAGTTTTGGTGAGCTTATTATACGTGGAGGCTTTAGTGGATGCCATACCATCAGGGCCGATTTTGTAGTTTCATTTATTTTTCTTTAATTGTGGTAAAACTGATCTTCAGATTGTGTCATAGTTTTATTAGACCTTTGAAAATCAGATCGTCAGGCAAGTGAAATTTTGCCGACTTGATGTGTTCTTTACCCGTGTTCTTATATATTGTCATGGAAGGCTGATTATGCATGAGGGTTTTATAAAACTCGAGCTCGTTTGGGTACTCTGCTAATTGTCTCAAAATTTGTCCCAAATCTTTTTGGAGGGTACCCATTAGACTAATGGGGTATTCGTAACTTATCTGTTATCCACTTGTAAGATTAACTTTTTGCTTAAATACTTTAAAATTTATATATTATTGAATCTAAATTAACCCAAAGAAAACTTTAACTACCAAAAAATCGTTCAACAAAGTCAAATGCTATCAACTATATATTTTTACTTTAAGTTTAAGATGAAATAAATTAGTTTCATCGATAGATATGATAACATTATTTATTAAATTTGAATATAAAAATAAAATAAAAATATTAAATAATGTATGTATAAATGTAAAATAAAATAATAAATAACAATCTTAGGGAGTGTAGGTTTCTCATTGGGTATTGATTATGTTCTGCAACTAAATACAAACCTTATAGGATTTTAAAAATTGTCCCGAAGTCCATCTAAACCTGGCTTGCATCCCTATTTTATGCGGCTGTTGAGAGCAAGAGGAAGGATGGATGAATTTTATTGCCGAGATCCATGTTGGGACAAACCCTATTGAACTGGCAACCAAATGCCCGCCCTCCCTACTTTATCCTATCCTCACTTGATCGTTCTCGTAAAATGTTTGTGCTCCTGTACAGTATTAGGTATTCATGGTACTCCATTTTCACCGTGGTGTGAGTCGAAAAATGGCCTATTTAGCTGTTCCTTTGAAGGAAGTTTCTAGCTGAATTCACGTAGTGGGTTTTCATCTCAGCTTTGGAAGGCAATGGAACGAAGCAATGGGAGAGTTTGACGAGTTATATAAATTCAGCTGAGCTCGATGATACAAGTTATATAGGTACTTATTTCACCTGGTTTAATGAGCAAACTTGCAGCTCCATCTTCAAGAAGCGACAATGTACATTGTAATCAAGGATTGATGGCCAATCACCGAAGATTGGATGCCTACTCGGCTAGAATGCGGGTGTCTGTTCCCTCCCCTGCCACCATCAATTGGATTCTTGTTCTACAAAACCAGATGTTCCCCTTAAAATTATTCTTGTGAGGCGTAATCTGAAGTTGTCTTCATATTCAGCAGTAATGTTTGGTGGGCATCCATACAAAGCGAAAAGGAAATAAGATAGGGAAGGAAAGAAAATATAGCTGCATTCATTTGTTAGTTTTATAGTATTTGTTTGCTTGGCATGATCGTTAGACAATTTTGGTTGAGATTTTGAGCAAATATCGTTGGACAATTTGGTTAGATTTTTGGCAAATATCATAAATAGGTTCTTGATGTAAGAAGTGATCCATGAATTGCAAATAAAATTCTTTCCCTAAAGTTTTCATTTTCTTTCTCTCTCTTTCTCAAAGTCACAATTTTCTCCAAGACCACCCTATTTTACATATTTCAGGTAACAAAGTTATCAATTTGACTAAACCGATTCCAACAATATTCTAACATCTCCCCATTTTTGTTAAGGCAACGATGAAATAAATTTTCTTAAGTCATACTAAAGCAATTAATTCTCTCTACTTCGAAATGATTTCCCATCTTAATTATATGACTAATCTTGTCTTAGGAATTTGCCTAGGGATTAGGATGTTCTGACTCCAGATTTCAATATAGTTGCTTTGGTTGGCCTCAGTTAAGAGCTTTTTCAAGTAAATCTTAGCTCAAGGACTTCAAGCAACATCAATCAATGAAAAACCAATGCATTAAGATTCTTCCTCTTGAAGTTTTGTCAGGGCTTGCAGGTACGCTGAGAGAGAGGAGACAGAAAGTCATCTGTCATTTTTTGCAACCATGGACATTTTGGACTTTCAAGTTACATTGAATTGACACACCATGCCATGGAAATGGAACATTTAGGTAATTGTGCTTCCAGGTACTAAAAGCAGTTTTGTTGGAGTAGGGCATGCTAGAAATCAGACGCCCAATGACAGTTCATGCGCATGTTTCTAGGGAAATGAATTAAAATCATTCCAGGAGGTAAATAGCAGGCAGGACAAGGAGGCCGCCATCTGGGCAGAAATAGGTCCATTTACCGATAAAACAACGTGAGCCTACCTTTTTCTTTTAAATGGAAGAAGGATGCATGTTCCTTATTGTCTATCATGTAATCTTTGTCGGAGACTTAAATTCATAAGATTTCCCTACAGTGGCAAATACATCAACCAAGGTCTTTGATGAGAAGAGCCCTGTACCGGGTCGCCTTCCTTATGGTTCCATAGCTAGATTCTCCCAAGCTGCTGAAGCTCTAAAAGCTCAACACTGCATCACGCTTCGTCGCAACCGTCACCCGCTACACTGCAGGCACGTCATACTCCGTTCCAACCAGATATTTCAAAAGCTAGTTAACGTATACACGGGAATAATCATGTCACGATGGAGACTCGTCGAGGACATCGTTGAAATCATTACTCCAACAGCCATTTACTCTGGCAGACATGTTGAATATGTGGTTGCACGTTGCATCTCAGCTTGGTTTTCTGCTCTTTACTCTCTCAACGACAAGTCCGTTCTGTTCGAAAGGTTCCGTTCATTGGATTTTCGAAATATTATAGCGAACATGTTTTGTTGATACAAGACAAGTATGATGCATTCTTAACTTGCTTCTCACATCAAGCCTACTCCCATCAAGAATTCTCTTGATGATGCCATTTACATACCCGTTATTTCCACCCGTTATTCCTGGGACACTGAGAATCCCTTTAATATCAAAGGATTTGTTTTAAATTATAGTGTTGTTCACTTCCTCATGAATCTCGTTTCCGATGAAACGAGCAATTGGATCATTGAACCGCTTAGTTTTGATACTTTCTGCCGTCCTTTCTGGTTATTCGATTGGCATAAGAATCAGGCATATGCCTGGTTTCCTGAAGAAGGTTATTTCATATTGGACGATGTAGCAGTAGCTTACATCCTTGGAATCCCTTGTTCTCCTAGGTTAGGGCGCCTCGTAATGTAGATAAATGGCAATGGTTTCCTAATGGTGCCCTACCTGCAACCGTTCCAGCGGTTGTCCCGCGTGTCACCGACCGTCTTTTCAACGGTTCCGCTGAATATGCTACACTTGAGATGGATCATGTTGATCTCAGACAAGATCAGCTTCTCTTTCGTCATATGTTTAGGACTTCTCCTACTGGCTGTTATTGTCCGTCTCCTGCGAACCCTACCACTTCCAATCCAAGTTTGAGTACAAGTGAAACATGTGCTCCAGCCTCCCAAAAAGAAGAAGATGATCATGATGAGGAAGCCGCCGAGTTTCCGTTTCCACCAAGTGCCTATAGATACAGGGTAACTAACTGGTGTTATCATGTTAGGGTTATTTTAGAGCTTAATGAACATAGCTAGGCAAATCGCTAAGTTCCATGATATCATGTGGAAGACAGCTTAGTTTCATCATGTACTGTAGATTTTGTTCACGTGTAGCCCGCTGTCTGATAAGGAATCATAGTTAGGCTCTAAACGAGACTCTTTTATCATCTAAAATTGAAAAGTTGACATAATCTTTTGACATAATTAAGGTTTGTTTCACTTACTTTATTGGCAACGTACAGTAGGGCTTTTCCAAATGAGAATTATTTTTGGTCGGGCTCCTGCTATTCATGAGGGTTTAGATTTCAATGCTCAAGCTGTACAGCAAATCAAGATCTAATTGATATGGGATAAAGACAATGCAAAATATATTAAGTTTAGCATCGTTATTATTCTCCAATCTAAATTGATTAAATTTATAGATTTGCATGCTAGTTTTATATTTATTATATTCCACACTTCATTTAGTATTTGTGAATTTGAATTTTTAATTAAAGTCCTTCAAGTGAACAACTTAATTAGATTGGGATAGAATGATAATATAGTTTGAATAAATAACCTCTTACTCTAATACTATGTTAAAGTTAACATTTCACTTGAAAAAACCTTTGTATATGGTAAGTTTAATATTTTGCCGATAGTACCATTTTTCTTATAAAGTTACAAGAAGAGTAGGGTTCTAGAAGAGCAAAAAGTAGCTAGGATGTTGTCTTCTTCTTCTACCTAATGATAATCCTAATTCTAATAAATGTATTAAAAATCAAATAGGGATAGCATTGGTAATTCATGTTACCGTGTCGTGTCTTGTATCTATATCTAAACAGATTTGTATATAAAAAATCTCAGCTCATGATATAACCTATTTATTAATCATGCATAAAAACTATAAACCCGTGACCCAATTCGTTTAGTAAATATATCTCGTGTCCGAGTAGAACTCATTTATCAATTTAAAAAATTATAAATATGTTTGTAAAATACTTATATATACAAAGCAAAGAAGGTCAATAGTAATAATAAAATTCAAGAAAAAGTACGTTTTAGTTTTCCATGTTTACTTTACTTTTTTTTTTTTTGTTTCAGTCCTCAACTTTTTTTTTTCTATTTAAGTCATCAATATTTTCAAAAACTTATATAAAAAAAAAACAAATTTATGTCAAATTTGTTAAGTTTTTTATCTATTCATAATACGTATCAATTTCAAATTAGTTTACAATAATTAAAATAGAAAAATAATAGAATTAATTAGATTTATTTGCATAATATAATAAACAATAATATTACATATATGGGGTGATATAATATAATGAAAAATAATAAGAAAATACAATAATAATAATAATTAAAAACTACAAAATGGGCTAGAAAAATTTGTATGTATCCTAATCACCTTAACTAACTAGCTCAAGATTAATTAAAAGTTAATGCATGCATAAGATGAATAGAAAATTTAACATATTTAATAGAAATCTTATTTTTGTAAGATTTTTAAAATGCTGAGAACTAAAACAAAAGGAAAAAAAAAATTGAAGACTCAAACAAAAAGTGAGTAAATATTAAAGATTAAAGGTATAATTCTCTATAAAATTGACTTCTAAAATATTAATGATATAAGGCCCTGAAAGTTAACATAAAATTACAGTCTACACAACCATTTTAGTGAAGTTTCATCAACTATAACAAATTTAAAAACTCACAAGTTTTATAATATAATTGAATTAACCTAAACTCATGACTCAACATTTCCATCAAATCTTTAAGAAACACAATTAAAATTATATAAATAAATATATTAAATATATATATATATATATATATATATAAAAGAATGGTATCAATGAAAATATATACTATTAAAAATTTTATAAAAATGATTTAGTTTATTACCTGCATCCCTATAAAGCTATTTTTTTTCTTGTATATAATAGAGTTTATGTAATTTCTAACCTTAATAAGCTACGATGTTAATTAAGGATTTGACCTCCAATGCTAAATGCAAATTCTAAAACTACCATAGATATTGATATGTATAAGATATCTCATATTATTTTCGTAACTTGAGGATATCAAAATTAACCGATTTTCCAATAACTCAATACATATAATTTAACCATTATATGTCTCTCCTCATCTAACTATAAATTTAGTTCAAATTTGGTAGCACCCTAAAACCCTTATTATAGGTTTATAAACTAATTGAACCTAACACTTAACAAACATTTCAAAACAATAGAAATATTGATAATATGTTAAAAAGTGCTGAAGAGATAAAGAATGATGAATTGGCTTACCTTTATCATTGTTCCTAACATTGTCAAGCATGATTTCTTAGGTATGATGATATAGTACTTTTTGAATAACCAAAAAATGAGGAAGAGAAATTTATCTAAAAAAAATTGATTTTATCTACAGGAAAAAAAAAAAAAAGATGATGAAGAAAGATAAAACAATTGAGAAGAAGAGATAGATATGATGTGTTATTGGAGCAACATAGAAAGACAATGAAAACCTAAGTAATAAAATTAGTAATACTTGAGAATAAAAAAATAAATAAAATAAGAAATGTATATATTATTAATATTAAATAGGTTCACAAATTGGACCTATGACCTATTTACAAGACTTGTTTAATAAATAGGTTCATAAATGGATCTAAGAGTTAGATAAAAACTCGGACACAAATTTTGTTATGTCTAAATAGGTCTAACCCAATTGTGTCTTATATCAACTTTTTTATACACAAACCTAGTTATTTCGTGTCATGTCCGAGTTTTATGGGTAGAGTATTGAATTGCCAACCCTAAATTATGGTATAGCTTATCTCATTACACCCATTTCATTGTTAAGAAGAAAAAGAATGACAAATAGAAATAGTTGTGGTTCGGTTTTCCCTCTAAATCTAATCAAAATGTAAAATACTATTGGCTTATTTATGCTTTTGACTAAATCACACAATTTGATTTGAGATTTTTTTGAAATCATAAAAAGTTAGGTAGGGTTCATTTAAGTTGACATATCGAGCTTAATTTATTATTTAAGATACGTTATGTGCATGACATGTAATCTTATATCAAATGTTGAATTTATTTTAGTAGTAATATATATTGATATCATATAAAAGATTGATAAAACTAATATTTGTGTATACAAAGAATTTTAAATGTATTTTAATAGTTAATTTTATTTATAAAGTTAACATATGGTATTAAGTTTGAGTTAATCTATATACATAATCTGATAACCTATAGTCATAAAAGGTAAATATTTATACATTTTAGTAAGTACAAATTAAAATTTTTATGAAGTATTATCTTACAACAATTTGTTTAAGCAAAATAAAATATTACTTTGCTTTTTTAAAAAATGATTCGACTTGGTTTGATTTACCCCTTTAATTAAAAAGATTTTTTTTTTTTAAGGATTTGTGTGTTTGTTTTTATTCCCATTACAAGATATGAAATTCTAAAAACAAAACTAAAATTAAGAGTGGCAATTTCTCATATGACCAGTCAACTTAGACATGACATAAAACAATTATAAATGGTGTTGTATTTTGAAAAATTAACACAATTAATAAGCGAATCAAACCTATTTAGTTCCATTTATAAATGTCAATTATAAATGGTGTTGTATTTTGAAAAATTAACACAATTAATAAGCGAATCAAACCTATTTAGTTCCATTTATAAATGTGCTCACATTCAAGTTTAATACCTAAAATCATTTACAAGCTTACCGATGCCTATCCATTTAAGATTATGAATTATTTTAGCATTTCTTTTGAGTTTTAAACCTAAGTTAGAACATAACCCTAGTAGAAATCACATACAATTGATAGTTTAGTATTTCAATATATATATATATATATATGGACACTCTGCACGAGCTTGTGCACGGCCGGGCTCGGGGCCGTGTAGAGTGAAAAAGTGATTCGAGGCTCTTATTGGTAAAGCACGAAGTGCCCTACCTCCTACACACCCATGCTTAGGGCTGTGCAAAGTGTGAAAAAGTGATTCGAGGCTCTTACTGGTAAAGCATGAAGTGCCCTACCTCCTACACACCCATCCTTGAGGTTGCGTAGGGTGCTAAAAAGTGCCTAGAAGCTTCTCTTGAGGTGTGCATTGCCTTAAGCACTGCTTGTGCTCAAAGTTGTGCAAGTGGTGGAAAATTGTACAAGATTCTAATAATATTTTTCGAAGCTACTTGATCCATGAAGTTGTTCATTGGGCACCTTAACATAATTAAAGGGACAAGAGAATAACTTACCAAGTACACTTGAAAAGTTAGAGCTCGAATTTCCTTACTTAGTTAATGCTTCCCCACACTTAAAGATGACTCCCACTCCACATAAGTAAACTAAATTCTTCTCTGCACATCTGCATTTTTTTTTAAAGAACAAAGTTAGCCTGATGAAGTAAAACTAAAATAAAAGGAACTTAATATACCTAAGTTAATCATGAGCTGCCTCTTACATAGCGCACTTTTTTGATGTCGTTGACTCGACATCCTTCACTTTAGTTGGTTAACTATCTGGTAATTGGAGTTTAGACTCCTCCTGATATTCATGTGCTGTCTCATCTCCCATGTATAGTTTCAGTTAATGGCCATTTACTTTGAAATTGTCATACTTTAGGTGTTCGAGTTCCAGTGCACCATATAGAAAGACTTGTTTGACTACAAAGGGGCCAAACCATCTTGATTTCAACTTCTCAAGAAAAAGTTTCAATCAAGAATTAAATAAAAGTACTTGGTCCCCTTCCTTGAACTCCCTTGGATAGCAGGTGTGTCTGCCATGATAGTCTTTCATCCTTTCCTTATATATCTTCATATTCTCATATGCTTGTCTCCTCCACTCATCAAGTTCATTTAGTTATAGCTTCTTCTTGAATCCAGCAGCTTCTAAATCAAAATTTGCCAACTTGATTGCTTAATATGCCTTGTGTTCAATCTCCACCGGGAGGTGGCAAGACTTTCCGTAAACCTGCCTATATGGAGTGTTTCCCAAATGTGTTTTGTAGGCTGTTTGGTAAGCCTACAAGGCATCATCGAGCTTTTCAACCCAATCTCTTCTATTATGCTGGACTGTTTTTTCTAAAATTCTTTTCAATTCATGATTAGAAACTTCAACTTGTCCACTCATTTAGGACGGTAAGGTGTAGCAATTCAATGTGCAATACCATATTTCCTTAGTACCCCCTCCAATTGTGTATTACAAAAGTGTGTTTCCCTATCACTTATAATGGCTCTAGGGATTCCAAAAAAAGAGAACAGCTTCTTAAGGAACTTTATAACTACTTGGGCATCATTTGTGGGCAAAGCTTATGCCTCCACCCATTTAGAGACATAGTCCAGTGCTACCAAAATGTATTTGTTCTCGACAGAAATAGGGAATCGTCCTACGAAGTCAATACCCCATAAATAAAAAACCTCACATTCTAAAATAAAGTTTTGAAGCATCTCATCTCTTCTTGATGTGTTCTTTACCCGCGACATCTATCATATGTGATGCAGCGATGGTGAGCATCCTTAAATATTGTAGGCTAATAGAAATTGGCTTCCAAAACTTTATGAGCAATTTAATATTTGCACAAGCTCGTGCAAACGGCCGTGTTGACTGTTACAAACCACCCTATGATTTTTATCGTCAAGAATTGATGCCCATTTCATTGCTCTTTACTTATACAAATCTTTTATAGATATTGTGCATCATTGTGAGCTATTTTAAAATTCGATTAAGTTATGGAATTACATTTAGATACCTTTTGATCTTGAACTCTATTATACTTCTTTTATGTAGATGAGGATAAAAAGGGCAATGATAAAGAAGAGATCGCAGAACACCTCCACATCCCACCAACCACAAGAACCAACTTCCCGCTCCCACAAGTGGTAGTGAACCCCTTCACAACGAGACGTCATGCATGAAGCACCTACCAAATACTCCGACGAAGATTGGAGTAAAGAACAACACAAACGACTTGAGTCCCTTACCTTTGGAAATAATGAATATCTTGATTGGAGAATTCTTAGGGCCTACGGCATTAAAGAATGCATTTGTGAAATAATAAGTGTTAGGCCTCGGGCTACCTTCTTAGAAATATAAGAGCAGGCTTATAGAGAGGTTATGCTTGAGTTTCTCTCCACATTACAATTTGATCGTCACTGTCTCAATCTTCAGGTGTATAGACAGAAACACATATTGCCAACATACTGATTTGGGCATTATTTGGGCTTGTAATCTATATCTGAAGTAAACATAGCAGGTTTCCAAAGATTGCCAACCTCTTGGCCTGAAAACATGTCCACTCAAAGATATTGGGAATAGATTTGTGAAGTGGAACCCTTTAAAGTCCAAAGCATCATCCATTCGGAATAGTGATCTGAAAGTGGTCCACCACCTCTTGGCACACACCATTGGAGGAAGAAAGAGTAGTCATAAGGTGGTAAACAATTTTGAAATTTTTCATCTTTATAGTATAATTAA
Organism: Laguncularia racemosa; assembly: GCA_037954665.1. NCBI lineage: Eukaryota > Viridiplantae > Streptophyta > Magnoliopsida > Myrtales > Combretaceae > Laguncularia > Laguncularia racemosa. The sequence goes on along the minus strand of JBBMOL010000104.1, from coordinate 577,142 downwards.
CCATTTTCAAATAAATATAGGAGTTGAAGTTGCTAAGTTCCTATATCAACAGGCTATTGATCCTCGGGCAAAGGGGATATATTGTGGAGGTTATATAACTAAATTTTTTTAAGGATATGACATCTTTTGAGCCCTCGATCCTGAGGACTCCTTGCAACAAAAATTTATGATGGCCTATTTTAGCTATCGGGGTTGGTCAAGTTACTTGACATCCCCACTCTATCAAAGTATTTAACTCCAACTAAATAAACTTATACTTTTGGTGCTATGTTGACTTCAAATGCCTACCACCTCGAAGATGAACTTCAAAGTTTAAAGAGAGAATTTTAGGAAGAGAGGGAGTTGAACAAGAAGGAAAGAAAGAAAAACAAACGCTTTTGCAGTGCAATATGGGCATTTCTTGGACAACTAGCTGGCTGTTTCTTCCACCTCCAAGTGATCTACCCTTATATGATTCCTTTCCCAACTCTACTTCACTTCATGAAGATACTTCTGCACCATCCCGGAGAAAGGGAAAGGACTCAGTTATAGTTGAGTCCTGTAGTTCTGAAGAAGAAGATGATGAAGGTGACGATATCGAAGAAGTGGATGAAGACGATGATGATGATAAGGGAGATGATACACTAGCCATAGACCTTGATGATAGTAGAGAAGAAGATGATTGAGCGTTGGACATTCTACTACTTTACATTTTCCCCTTCTATATTTTTTCTTTTCATCAGACTATTTTAGTTCTTTATGATTTTAAGTTGTACCTAATTAAACTCCCTTTTAGGCAGACTTTTTATCTGACCTGGCTACATGCTTATTCTCTCAACTATGATAGACTAACTTTTAAATTTTTTTTTGGTTTGGTGTTTTTTTTTAGGTTTAATGATGTATGACTTTTGCTTTGTTGGAATTCAAATTTATACATGCTAACAATTAGGGAAGTCCTTAATGTCCTTTTTCTTTTATCTCTTTTCTTTTTTTCTATGTGTGCTTACTTTCAAAAGACATTGGGGATAATGTCTTCAATATGGGAAAAGGCTATAAAGATAGAAGAATTAGGTTCTAAATTAATTATGTATCGTATGCTTTTGTTGATCAAAATTTTCCTTATTTATAAATTTGAAATTGAACTTTAATTTGATCGTCTATTATTGAAAAGTGGAAACCTAGAAATTATACTCATTAAAATGTAAAAATGGCATTCTTGTACACACAAATGTAAAAGTAGTGACTTGGTGTGCCTTATTTACCTATTGTTGAGCTTGGTATACTTAGTTAGAATTTTAGGATGAAATCCAAGTGGAGTAAATATATTTGCTGTTTAAGAGTTGAATATAGAATTATGAAGTAAATGGAAATCCTTAATTTCAAGTGAATTAGTTGTGTTTTTAAGTTAACTAGCTAGTATATTTAATATTCAATCATTTTGAGAACTCCCTCAACCTTTTGTGAAAGAGGCATGTCAAATTGTTGACTTGGTAATTTTTCTTGAAACAGTCTCTTTGAAAATAATAAATATCATTATTGAATCCCTATGTGTTAAGGTAAGGGAGGTTCGATAGGATCCTTTTAAAACCTGATTACTTAAGGTCGTTTGTCTTGGGATCGACTGACCGATGAAATTACCATAACTTTAAGGATATCAAAAAGACAAGTTTATCGAGTCTTGTAACTCAAGTAAATAAGCCTGTAGGGATGCCCTCCATTAAGGGAATAATGTCTGTTAACTTAGGTAATGAGCCCAAGATTATCAGCTGAAAGCTTACTACATAGGTTACTTGGTTCTATCCAAGTGTAAAAAAAAAATTAAAGAGACTTGAAAGAAAAAGGAAAATAATCTAGGGGAATAATAGATGCCATATACTTTGACTTCTTGTTGTGGTGCTTTGAAAAATAATTGAATGGTCTATATACATTTTGGTAAGTGGCGAAATGCAATTGAACAACTTGGATTTTATTTGATTCGTTATTTCCTTTATAACTTTGAACGTAGTTGTTAAACAGTGAAAATACTGGTTTAACTTGTTTGGATTAATTTGAAAAATCTAATTACTGTATATTAGGTACACATACAATTATGGTAGGTTTGAGTAATAGGTACTAACAAGTTACTAAGAATTAATTGAGTAAAAAATGTTACTTGTGATTTGAAGATTATGATGAGTTTAATTTATGATAGAGTTTTTCTCTTGTTCTTATTTTGTTTGCTTGAGGACAAGCAAACGTTTAAGTGTGGGGAAGTTTTAATAAGTGTTAAAAGAACCTTATTTATAACATTTATTAAATATGTTTTTTATAAATTCTATGTGAATTTATTAAGAAAAAGATACTTAAGTGCTTAATATTTGATTTCAGGGGTTAAAGAGTACAAATTATAGATTTAAAGAAGATTCGAGCAAAAAAGAAGCGAAATCTAGAAAAATATGAGAAAACGTAATTTTTACATATGCACAACCTTCAGCATGGCCATGCCGATGCTAGTACTAGGGATCAAAAAGTAATCAGAATGCATCATGCAATTGTGCCCTGGCTGCTACATAAGTGGTGTAGAGAGTCGTGCTGAAATAAGAAATCTTCCTAAAGAAGAAACTATAGGAATTTTGGAGTGCACAACCCCGAGCACGGCCATGCAAGAGGCCATGCAGAAACCAGAAAGTCAAAATTTTACGTTTTTCTAGAGTGCACGGCCCCGGCATGGGCGTGCACTAGGCCGTACATGCAACAAAAATTCTGAAACTATAAATACTTGCTTCATTACGAAAATTAGATATTTTATTTTATTTTTTCTCAGTTACTCTAAAAACCCTATGAGAGCAAAATCGTTGGAGTATCATTGGAAATTACAAAACAATTACGTGAGTTTATTCTTTTCATCATAAATCATTATTACTTTTCTAGATTTCTTGTGATTATTGTAGGTTCTATGGAGGAGTGGATTTATATGCCCTACATCTTGTGAAACTTTAAACCATGTAATTGAATTACTTATTGATTAATTAAAAGTTTATGTTTTGTATTTATTCATGTGTTTTACTGTTGTGTCATTAATTTATACGCGTAAATTGATTACATGTATGATTCCTATTAGATAGAGAGATGTCTCATCTAATAAGATAGATTTTCATGAATAGAAATATTGCATGTTTTACCTAGAGGTAGGAAGACTTTAATTTTTTTGCATAAAGATTTAGTCTTTAATTAGGAATTGTAAGCTTAATGAAATCTTATAAGGTAATAATGAGGGAGAGGTCTCTACTATTCCGTATAAGGTTATTAATTAATTAACTCAAGGGAGTAATTAGTTTAATTGAGAATTCCTACAGTGTAAAGTATAAACAACTAATTAATTAATACCTTATTATAAGAAAGTTAGGATTTAGAGTAGATCAAGATAAGAGTATATCTTTGTAATTGAATTCATTTATTACAGTGATTATAATTAATCTTAAGGTTATTAGATTAGTTAATTCGTAATTTAATTTATTAATCTCACATTAAAATTTAGACTAAATGATAGAAAAACAGTAATTCTAGTACTTGTTTCTAAGATCCTTTAGGATGACACCCGCTGTAATCTATACTATATTAAATAGGTGTATTTACTAATTAAGTCGTTAGAATTTTTTAGATTAATAAATTTATAATTTGATACAATCAAATAAACGATCCATTACATGTGCACTCTATTTATAAAATCTCATGGTCTTTCCTTATATGGTGAATGGTTTTCTAGTGCAGGAAGTTTAGTTTATAGTCTTCTTTTTTATATAAATATGAATTCCATTTTGAGATATCTTAAGTATTTAATATTCATATTCAAATGTGCCTTTATCTTTGTCAAACATATTGTAGGTAAATAAAATTACATTTGACTAATATGCAAATGGATTTAGATTTAAAAATTTTACATATACTATTTAAATTCGATGATTGTTTTATACACCCGTTAAGATAAAGTGATAATAAATCATTTCCATTAATCTTTTCCTAGCATCATTTCTTTTCTTTTCTTTTTTTTTTCTTTTTTTTTTTAAAAAAATCTAACTTCAATATAGATTCTACGATAATCTCATTTATCGAGGAGGTTTTGATGAATTTGGATATAGACATCGATATCTATTTAGGCCTTACCTTCGTTTATTACAGTAAGATGACCAGGACACTTTGTTATGTTGTAATTTTTCCTCTTTATGTAATTTGTTACATTTAAAAGTTTAAATGATTTATTTTTATACATTTTAATTTTATGGAGAGGTTTATACTTATAGTCATTTTAATAGACTTCATAATTATATTAGGGTTTATTTCAAATTTTCTAATTGATAAATATATTCAAATTGGACAATAAACATATTTATTGTACGAGTGGTCTTACGGATTTGGATTCTCATACTTAATTTAAACCTATAAATGAATAACCATTCCTAATTAACATATGAAATCATGCAAGTTATGTTAACATAATTTTTGTAAATGAAGCCCCTATTTTATTTCATTTTTGTAAATCTAGATTTTGAAATGGAAAAAAAAAGTTAAAATAAAATACAGTTTCTAAAATTAAAAAAAAAAGGTTTTATATCCTTTTAATATATTTTTACTTGGAAAAGTTTTTATTTTATTTATTTATTTATTTATTTTTTAATGGTGATAGGTATGCCGAATATGTAATATAAAATTATAACAAATTCAATTTTCTTTTTTATTATTTTCAAAAATCTTTTCTTTCATTTCAAAGATAAGATGAGATAATAAATACCTGTTATGCTACTCATTATTTTATTTTACGATTAATTTTCTGTCGATGAAACATATTCCTCCTTTTTTATTTTTTTTTTCGGCAAACTCCACCATGCCATGTCATGAAAGATAAAAAGCAGTTTTTATTGGGGAAGGGCCATGCTGGGTGTCGGACGCCGACTGAACTGCCCTACGCATCGCAAGCTCCCTTGAAAAATGATTTTAGAATCATCTCTCTAAATAAGAAAATTAAACAGAAAATTACAAGTAAAGAATGAACGTTTACATATTAAGTTGAAATAGAAAATTTAAATAGGATTCTATTATAGTGTAATTATAAATAGTAATAATTTTTTTTATTTATTGATTATGTTTATAGAATAATTACAAATTATTTATTTAAATTATTTAATAAAATATTAATTATTTATCATAATATTAATAATTTATTTTAACTATTTAAAAATCCGATTCTCTAATTGAACTTGATCTGAAACGTTGATCTTCGCTTATAATTTTCCCTTGAATTAAACCCCCCCAAGCTGATGGTTATCTTTGTCTATTTAAGAATTTCCAACTAGTTTTCGTAATTTAGCTAGGATAGATCATACATAGCAGAATAATTGCATTTGGCATTATTGTTTTCAGCAAAATGGAGCCCATACTCCATGGCAACTTCATCGGCCAAGGTCTCTGATGAGATACCAAATCCCCTTCCATCCTATGAAGTTATGTTAAAAATAATTGTATTTTAGATATATGTCAAATGGCCAAATCAGAAAGTACCATGTGACATACTAAAATAGAAAGTTAGTCTAGTTGAGAGTATAAATAGCAGAGTTATTTTACTTAGTGTACTTCGAATATAATCAAGAAAATGAAGATTACATTTTCGTTTTTGTTTAACTTTCATGTACAAACTATCACTCTTTGCATAGCTCTATAGAATCCTTCATCGGCAAAGGCTCACATAATATCAAAGCATCAGGATTAGTATATATTTTTTTTTCAGACAAAAAAAATTATTTGTAAAAAGAATCTATTTGTAAACTATGGAAATGAACTCTGATGATCAATTGATGCTAGACCCGTTGTTCCTTTTTGGAGTAGATAATATGGGTATGAGTATTCGAAGCTTGGTATTCAATGGAAACAATCTTGCTTGGAGTCAATCAATCAAGATGGCTTTGGAAGCAAAATTAAAATTGGGTTTTCTTGATGGGACAATTCTAAAACTAGAAGAAAGGGATCCAAATCATATACAATGGGTTAGATGCAACTACATGGTTAGATGTTAGGTGTTGAATTCCATGGTAAATGATCTTGCACAGAATTTTTTATATACGCAGTTGACACAAGATTTATGGAAAGAGATTGTAGAACAATATCGGACTACAACTAGACCGTTGATTTTCCAATTACAACACGAAATCAGTAACTTGCGTCAAGTAAATCAATCGAGCAGTGTTTACTTCAACAAACTCAAGCATTGCTGGGATGAGCTTAATGCATTGTATGCATATCCATTGTGTACATGCGGAAAAATGGATGGATGTGCGTGTAATCTTAGAGAAAGGATTCAGAATTTTGAATCACATAATAAATTGATTCAATTTTAATGGGATTAAATGATGCCTATGAAGGAGTACGAAACCAAATTTTATCTACAGATCCGTTGCTTACAATTAACAAAGCATTTTACATTGTGTAGCAAGTGGAGAAACAAAGGAAAATTACAAATGGTTTTAATCTAATTGTTGAAGTTTCAACTTTTGCAGCAAATAGAGTAGAAAACCGAGGAATCAATGATAAAAGACAAAACAAAAAGATGTTATGCAAATACTGCAAGAAAGAAGGGCACTTGATAGAAAATTGTTTTCAACTTGTGGAATATCCAAAGTGGTTTAAGGGAAAAAGAGTTGGGAAAACAAAACAAGTAAACCCGATATCTTAGGATAAAGGTGATTAGATTCTTGAGACGCCCTTCAACGATTTTGCAGCATTGGAAATTCCTACAAATATAGACAGAGATATGATTAGAAATATATGCATAAAAGTAATGCAAATGTTGAAAGAAAAAGAGGGAACAAGACATGGATATTCACATGCTAAACTGGTCCATTCTGTAGGTACATTTGTTTTTCCTTCTTCTTGTTATAGCGTATTGAGTAATCAATTAGCTCTTTAGGTTGTAGATACTGGTGCAACAAATCATATGTGTCCTTTTATAGAAATTTTGCATAACATCAAACATTTAACAAAACCTATACCAATTAAATTACTAGATGGAAGGACAATGTATATTGATAGAATTGGATCTGTTAACGTTATTGCAACACTTACAATTCATCATGTCTTCTATGTACCACAATTTACACATAATTTGCTATCCATTTCTAGGATGATCAAAGATCAATGTTTAACAGTTAAGATTAATCAAATCTAATGTGAATTTTAGGACCAAAATGAAACACGTGCAATTGCTAAAGCAAACTTGCTAAATGGATTATATATTCTACAATCAGAAAACAGTAGGTTGGTTGTAGATACAGCTAGTTCTTCAAATATAGTAATAAAACTACATTTGATGATAAAAACCGTATAGATCTTTTACATGCTAGATTAGGACATGTTTCTACTTCAGTGTTGCAACATCTAGATGTTTGTAAGCTTGAAAACTTTAATAATTTCTTCTGTCATACATGTCAAGTAGCAAAATTCCATAGATTTTCATTCCAAAGAAGTGTTAGTTTATTTACTTTTCCATTTCAATTACTTCATATAGATTTTTGGGGATCGTATAATACTTCTTCCATAACTAATGCTAGATATTTTTTTTAACTATAGTAGATGATTATTCTAGATCTACTTAGAAGTATTTACTTCATTATAAATCACAAGTACCAATGATCTTAACAGAATATTTTAAATATGTTTCTAACCAATTTGACATTATTCCAAAGAAAGTTAGAATGGATAATGGATCAAAATTCATATCAAGTGTTTGTCAAAATTTATTCCATGATCTAGGAATCATTCATTAACGTAGCATGGAATATACACCACAACAAAATGGGAAAGTAGAAAGAAAACATAGACATCTATTAGATATTTCTAGAGCACTTTGAATTCACGCCAATTTACCTAAGAAGTTTTAGGGTGAATGTATTCTAATAGCTACATATCTTATAAATAGGATGCCAATGTTAAATCTTAATTGGAAAACCCCATTTGAGAGACTTTTTGGCAAGCTTCCTTCATATGATGATCTAGAGGTGCTAGGATGCCTTTGTTATGTTCATAATAATTTACCAAGTCAAGATAAATTTGATTGTAGAGGAATTCAATGTGTTTTCTTAGGATATGAGTTTGGACAAAAAGGTTATAAAGTTTTTAACATAGACAAGTAGTGAATTTTAATTAGTTGTGATGTTAAATTTTTTTGAAGATAATTTTCCTTACAAAGTTATTAATTCTCATTTTGATTCATTTGTTAATAACACTCCATTTAATGAAGTTCCTTTTTCAAGTGATCATTCAATCACATGTTCAAATAATGAAAATTATAATCCTACTATTAACACTAATAATTTTCCTGAATCAAATACACATCATGCTAGATCATTAAGAAGATCTACTCGTAGTCACAAAACCCCTTCTTAGCTTAATGATTTTGTTCATTCAATCAACAATAGCATATCTAATGACAATAATACATCTTCTATTCTTTATCCTTTAATTGATTAAAATACATTTTCATCTTTTGCACATGATTATGTTGCTTCATTAGTTAATGTACTTGCAATTCAAGAACCTAATACTTATTTAGAAGCTATTAAACATAAAGAGTGGGTAGATGCAATGAATAATGAGCTTACTACATTAGAGTTGAATAATACTTGGGAATTGACGTATTTGCCTAAAGGAAAGAAAGCCATTGGATCTAAGTGGATTTACAAAATCAAATATAGAGCAGATGGAAGTATTGAAAGATATAAAGCTAGATTAGTCATAAAAGGCTTTACACAAGTCAAAGGAAAAGATTATAATGAAACATTTTCTCCTATCGCAAAACTTAGCACTATTAGAGTTATATTTGTTATTACAATTGTAAACACCCCATTTTTGCTCCCATTTATTTTATTTTATTGTTATTTTTTTCATATTTATACAAATATAAAAGAAAAAATAAAATAAAAATAATAGACAAATAATAGAAAATAATAATAATAAGGATAGTAATAATAATAAAAGACACTTGGATTTCTAAATTAAATTTATAAATTTCAAAATAACAAAAAAAAAATAGCAAAACTGATAAGTTAACATATAATATGCATGCAATAAAAAAACGAGAATTGGTCCAGCCCAACTGGTCTGCATGGTCGCCTGGTGCGCGCGAGGGAGCCTTTCATCACTAGTTCGAAACCTGGGAAGGGCACTTTGTGTCTTTTTTTTTTTTATTCGAGCTACCACGTGGTAGCAACTGAATGGGCAATGTGAGAGCACGCACTTTACGTGTGCTCGTCTTCAACTTTCGGCCAAAAACAACGGAGAGAGAGAAGGACAGAATCCGGTCGTTTCAAATCTAACCAATCTTTAGATAAGAGAGGATAAACATCATCAAATCAATACAAATCTTAACTAAAAACAATGGATTAACTCAAATCTAAAAAAAAAGGATGGAGATGGGTCTCAACGGTGAGGGAGATTTGAGCTTATCAAGCTCGATTTTTGTGGGTCTATAAATAAGACTTGATCCTACGAGTGGAAAGGAAAGGAAATCCGAAGGAAAAGAAAAAAAAAAGGGGGAAGAAAAACAAAAAAAAAAAAAAGCTGCCAAAGTTCCCTCTCTCTAGATTTCCACCATCGGTAGCCATCTGAACCGCCATTTAGGATGGTTTTCGACAAAAACCAACATCACCAATCAATTCCTCATACTTGAAAACTTAGGAGATCACCCATCAACCACTATTAATAAACGCTGGAATGTCGCCGACAAGAAGCTCCAGCTGTAGTGCCACAACCCGATCCGACCCGACCCGAACCAAGACCCCACGTCCAGGTTAGTTTGTTTCATCATTATTATTATATTATTATTAGTTTTTAATTGATAATAATATTAATAAATAAAAATAATAAAAATAATAAAAAAATAACAAAAATGATAGAAGATATATGTTTTAGGAATTTGTTTTCTTTTGTTATTGATGAAATTAGGTTTAGAATTTCTCTTTGTGTTTCTTTTAAAATTTCCTTAATTTAAGGCGTGAGTTTTTCTTAAATATACAAACATATATATATATATATATATATATATATATATATATATATATGTATGTATATAATGTTTTATCACCTAGAAACATTATTTTTATGAAATAAAATTTTAATTGATGTTTTCAAAACTAGAGGATTTTAGTTCTGTTTTTTTTTTTTCAAAATTGAGAAATAAAGTTTAGGTTTAGAATTTTTCTTTAAAAAATTAAAATGATAATAAACGTAAACCCAATCTGTTTTCATAATTAAAATTAATTAATCCATTAAAGTTTTATGAAAAACATAACTACATCGGTTTGATCTTGACTAGCGAATATGTAGGCACTTATTGAGCAACTACATATAAAATAAAAAAAAAATTATTCTTTTCCATTTTCAATTTACCATATAAAAAAAAATTTACGAAAAATATTTTATCCTTTTAAAATTTCAATTTATAATATAAAAACATAAAAACATGTTATCCCTTTTTTAATTCAAGTAGAAATACAAAGGTTTTTTATTCTCTTTTATTTCTTTTTAAAATAATAATAGAAAATGTATAATAAAAAAAAATTGGTTAAAAATTTTTTTATGCCATTTCATACTTTATATGGAAACATTATGTCTTATACATATAATGGCGAAAGGAATTTACAAAAAGCTTTTGATTCAGTTTCTTGAAGAAGATAATAAGTGGTAAACATTTAAGTTTTAATAGGATAGCCTCTGAGTCCAGATTCTCTGGTTAATATTTTTTCAAAAATTTTTTTTTATAGAAAAATTCACAAACCAGTAGCTAGTTAAGGTTAATCCACCTCATTAACCTTAACTTATCTTATTTTCCAACTTAAGTTGGTGGCGACTCCAATTTTCTTAAAATAATTAAAAACATAGTTTTTCCTTAATTTTATTGTCAAGTAACTTGTATTAAGTGAGTTGGACTTAATATGGGTTAATTAAGGAAAAATCCAAAATTAAGCTCAACAACAATTGCTAAGAATTGGAAACTTCATCAAATAGATATTAATAATGCTTTCTTACATGGACATATCTATGAGGAAATCTATATGATTCCTCTGGAAGGATATGTGAAAGCAAATTCAAACTAGGTTTGCAAACTTAAGAAATCATTGTATGGATTAAAACAAGCGTCGTGATAGTGGAATATTGAGCTTTCCAATTTTTTAATCAAACTAGGATTCAACCTATCCAAACATAATCATTCTTTATATGTACTAATGACTAACGTTAGAGTTGTTGCAGTACTCTTGTATGTGGATGATATGTTACTTATAAGAATAGATGAAAGAGGGATTTCTAATTTAAAGAAAGCTCTTGATTTAGAATTTTCTATTAAGGATCTAGGCCTTGCTCGTTTCTTTCTTAGCTTGGAGATGTACAAGATAGAACAAGGCACCTTGATCAATCAAAGAAAGTTCATCTTGGATGTAGTTAATTCTGCAAGTTTGTCTACAACAAAACCTACGAAGACGCCTTTGCCAAGTGGATTTAAACCAGACAATACAGTTGGAGAAGTTTTAGACAATGCAACCTTTTTATCGCAGACTTGTTGGGAAGCCGCTATACATCATGCTTACTTGCCTAGATTTAAGCTTTGCAATTCATCTTTTAAGCTAATTCCTTGCACAATTGAGGACACCACACTTGGCTACTCTATTTCATCTCATTCAACATATCAAAGGAACATTTGCAACTAGTCTATTTTATTCAGTAACGTCTCCTTTGAAGTTAAATGGCTACCTTGATTTAGATTGGGCTTCTAATATGATTGATAGAAAATCAATCTTGGGTTATTGTATTTTCATTGATAGCTCTTTAGTTTCTTGGAAGACTAAGAAGCAGTCCACAGTTTCGACATTAACAACCAAAGCAAAATATCAAAGCATGGTGGTGACAACAAAGGAGCTTCTTTGGATTTCCTATAGCATGAGAGATTTGGGACTATTGGTTTCTTTACCGATTGACTTATTTTGTGATAATCATTCGGCTTTACTGATTGCATCCAATCCTTGTTTGCATGGTAGAACCAAACATGTGGATATACACATTCATTTTGTACGAGATCATGTCAAATCTGGATTACTACATCCTTTACATATTTCTTCTTCAAATGAAGTTGTAGATATTCTTACTAAGTCCATTCCTCAACCTCAATTCATTAAATTATGTTCCAAGTTATATCTACGGGGAGATCCAACTTGAGGTGAGGATACAAAGTTATATTAGGAGTAATTGTATTTTAGATATGTACCAAGTGGCCAAATTAGAAAGTGTCATGTGGCATGTTAAATTGGAAAGTTAGTTAATCCAATTGAGAGTATAAATAACAGAGTTATTTTACTAAAGTATACTTTGAATACAATCAAGAAAATAAAGATTACATTTTCATTTACGTTCAACTTTCATGTACAAACTGTCACTCTTTGCATAGCTCTGCAGAACCCTTCATCGGCAAAGGTTCACACATCGCGTCGATGGCTGGACTCTCCCGAGCTGCTGAAGCTCTAGAAGCTGAAATCCGGATCGACTTTCATCGCGACCGTTTACGCCGGAGATATGTCGTACCCCTTTCCGACCAGATATTCCAAAAACTAGTTGACATACACACAAAATTGATCAAAGCACAACGGTAACTCTTCAAGCACATGGATCAAAACACTCCTCCTACACGACAACCGTTTACACCGGCAGACATGTTGAATATGTGGCTGCTTGCTAAGTTTCTGCTTGGTTTTCCGATCTTTATCATCTCAACTACAAGTATGTCAAGAAGGTTTCATCCACTGCGTTTATGAAATATTTCAGCACCCATGTTGGTTTGACGCAAGACCAAGTACGATGCATACTTTACTTGCTTCTCACATCAAGCATGCTCTTGATGATGCCATTTACATACCCCTAATTTGCACCCGGTACTCCTGGGGCACTGAGAATCCCTTTAATATCGAAGGATTTGTTTTGAATGATGAAGTTTTTGACTGTTTCATGACTCTGGTTTCCCATAGAAGGAGTAATTGGATCACTGAACCGCTTAGTTTTGATACTTTTGGCCGACCTTCCTGGCTATTCGATTGGCATAAGAATCAAGCCAATGCCTGGTTTCCTCGAGAAGATAATTTTACATTAGAGGATGTAGCAATAGCTTACATCCTTGGAATCCCTTGTTCTCCTAGGTTAGGGCCTCGTGATGTGGATGAATGGAAACGGTTTCGTGGCGGTGCCCTGCCTGCAACCATTCCAAAAAATGCCCCCTGGGCTACAAGCCGTCATATCTACGGCGCTGCTGAATGTGCTACACTTGAGATAGACCGTGTAGATCTCAGAGAAGATCTTCCCACTGCTCGTCTGCTCAGGAATTCTCATACTGGCTCTAATTTCCCGGCTCCTGCGATGAGAGCCTGTAAGTATCCGGACAAAATTTTTATTGTTTAATATTTATTAAATAATAGAGCTAAGGTTAAAAGTGGGATTTTATAAAATATGAAAAATAAATGGGTCATTTTTTTGAAGGAGTATATAAACCTAAGTTAACCTAGCGCTTCTCCTTTTTGCCATTTGCATAGTAATAGATAAAAAAAAATACTCTCCAGAAAAACTCTAAGGCAAACTAGCGTTTTCCCCAACAACCAAATTCAATTTAATCAAGTAAGGAGGTATAATGATTGAATTATTATTTGTGAGTATTGAATTGAAGGTTAAATCAATTATTATGTTATAATCAATAGAGTACGAATCAAGGAAGGGGCGGAATGAACACAAAATCAAGTGACTAAGGGATTCAAATTTTGAAATTGGACAAGTTCACTAATCTGCTAATTGCATTAGGAAATTACAAATTTTAGATTTCAATTAGAATTAGGAACACAAATATTAAAATTTGGAATGAATTGAAAAAGAGGAAAATAGGGTTTGTGAAGAAGAATGTGGTATATGGTTAAGTACATGCTCGTGTACTTGTTCGTGCTGAAACACACATTGTATACAAAGAGGTAATGATTGAAGTACACGCCAGTGTATTGGGGCATGTTGAATATGAAAAATTCACAAAAAAGTACATGGCCAACTATACGATCGTGTACCAAGGCATGCCAAAAATGCAAAGCCCACATAAAGATACATGGCTACTATATACGATCGTGTATCCTAACTGTGCCAAAGTACATGGCTTAAAGCATGACCATGTACTTAGAAATATTATTATACTTGATTTATTTTCTAACTAAATGAACTTTTACGTAACCTAAACATATAGTGTAAACCTAGAAACTCCATTAGCATAAGAAAAGGAATCATGCAACAAATTAGTGAAGAGAATTAAGAAAACTTAGATTATTTTTAGATTAATACTAAGAAGAAATCATTATTGCTTTGACAGATTATAGAATACTTTAGATTCAAGACCAAATGTGCTTAAGACTAAGATTCTAGGTACGTGTAACATGTTTGTGTTCTTGTGCTTGTTAAGTTAGTATCAATTTGGTTAAGCTAAAGGCGTTTAAGTGGTTAAGTGTTTGTTGATTGTGGTTAGCTTGGCTTAAGGGCCCATAGTGGTAGATCTCAAGAAACACCTAATGATCCTTGTGTGATTTTGGCCCTAGTGGAGTCATGCTTGGAGATGATCTGGATTGGTTTAAAGTATAAGGATTTATGAGTGTCGAGGCCCATAATGATAGTTCTCAACACTAGGTTAAGTTTTAAGAATGTTTAAGGTTTAAGGATTCATGGGTATTGAAGCCAGTAATGACAGTTCCCAACATCAGCTTAAGGATTAAGTTTTTGAGCATGTTTGATAGAGTCATGAGTACCTCACTGTTGTTAAGTGGACTTAAGTAAAATATGCACTTGTTAATTACTATTTAAGATTTACACATATATATGATTTAAGTTCTTGCTTGTTCATGCATGTTTGCTTGATGTTATGCATACTGGACATTAGCTTACCCCTTAGGGATTTTTTTTTAGATACAGGTACAGAGGAAAATGTTGCTCATGAAGGGGAGTTAGGATTAAATGTAAGGAGAGGGAAGAAATAGATTTCTATTATTATTATGGAGATTAATTTAGAACTGAATAACTAAAGCATAGACATTTTATTGAGACTTAGAATATTTAAATATTTTAAGCGATTTGATTTAATCTATTAAGAATATTTTTCTTAAGAGTTGAAAGTTATATAAGATATATTTATATTATGTTAGAAGTATCGGATATATTTGATTGGACTTAAATAGTATTAGAATAAGGTTTAGAAGCCTAACACGTCCTTATTGGTAGGAACATGTGGTGAGCCATAATGCTTCCTGTTTTTGGGGCATTCCAATCAAAGTTTGAGTGCATGTGCAAGTGGTGCTCCATCGTGGCGGCAACAAGAGGATGATTATAACGCCCCCGTGCTTCCTTTTCCACCGACAGCCTATAGATATAAGGTCATTAATCGGTGTTATCATGATAGGGTTATTTATAATCTTCAGGAACACATGCAAGAAGATTGTCTCTGTGCTATCATGTGGAAGACAGCTGATTTCATTATGCACTATCTTTAATATCAATGAAATCATCTTCTACTTACAACCCCCGCCCCCCCCCCCCCCCCCCCCCCCCCCCCCCCCATCCCGAAAGAAAAAAGAGATGTCGTGTGATGTACTTTATTTGTTCCAACAAAATAGCTCATTTTGCAGGAGACTGGAAGAAGACGAAGAGAGTGTAATATGTATTTAAGCATGCTAAACTTGCCATTCTTGCCTGTCTTAATTTTCCGTCGATAATTTTCTTTAATATCTATGATTCTGTGTTCTGGGCATTCATCATGAAGGATGGCCTACTATTGTTATTTCGCATCAGATCTCAGAATATATAACTATCAAGCTGTATTATGGTCCATATTGTTGTGTTTATTTCCATTTAAAACAATCGGACGCTGGGTGGAGTGCAGATCAACTATGGATGGAAATGTCCTTCGTTGTGGCAGTTTTTTTTAAGCAGTAGGTAAAGGGTTCATGTAGCCGCAGCCACCTGATCTGTTGAGGTTTAGTTGATAATTTTGCAGAATGCTCAATTTTTCACTAAATCTTCCATTCCTATCTAGATAGGACCAATGATAATTAATAGAATTGAATCCAGTCAAAGTATGGATGAGTACGCGAGTGCTTTGGCGTGAGGTGGCTTTGTGGTTGGGGATGTTTTCGGCCGTGTTGGGTTTGAGTGTGGTGGCGCAAGCCGCAGGGTGGTGGTAATTCTTTACATGAGGTAGTGTCATTGGTGTAGGCGCATTCCATACTCCAATGCTAGTGGTGGTGGTGACTACATCCGTTACAGACAGTCAAACTAAGCTCCTCCTCACTAATACTACTAATTAAATGTCTTTATATAATGTTTTATTTAACTTGTTAACTTTTTGCAAGTGATATTTTACACGTAAGTGTGACTATGCTATTATTTTGATCCTATTTAATGAGATCTTAGTTTGAAAATGATCATGCTTAAGATTTTTTTTTATTATTATTATTTTTATAAAGATTTGTGCTTTCATGCTACCGAAAACCCAACAAAATCATCCTTTACAAATATGCTTTATCTTTTTCCTTTTCTTTTTATTTTTATTTTTTTAATTCTAAATTTTAGACAACTAATAATTTATAAAGAATGAGAATCAAACAAATATTATTTGGATAATAATATTATATTAACTGAATTATAAAGCTTTATCACTATCTATATAATTTAATAATAGAATTCGATTTAATCTCAAGTCACAAAATAGATATATAAAATGCAAATAAAAGACAAAACCCTAGTGAGCTATAAAGCTTTATTACTATCCATATGGTTTGGAATTTCGTTCAATATCAAATCTCAATATGAAAGAAGAAAGAAAGAAAGAAAGAAAATACTCCCCACATCTTATGAAAAATGTAGGAGCGGTAAGGACTGTGACTATAGCGTAGAAAGCCCTAATAATTAATTGCCATGAATGCTAATTTTTTTTTTTATGCTATAGATTAAGTTTTCTTATTGTAATTTAAAATAATGATGATAATGATGATAAACTATGCTCTATATGAAGTTAAAATACAATTACTTATTCCATACAATAGTTGTTGGAGAATACAGAATAGCACTATGAAGTTCTGAAGCGTATACCTTGAAATAATATGTAATCCTTATCAATAATTTCTTCAACTGGGAAAATTGGCGTTTCCAGTTCCTAATTGATGTCCATGTCCCCCTTGAACAATTATAGATGATCTTAAACTAGGCGACATTTACAAGTTTTGACTGGCAACATCTCAATTCAATGTATGTACAAAGCAGCGTCATATCTAAAATCTCACTGTCCAACCCTACAAAAAACGATCCCCTCAATTTTTCCAACACCATTGCTCATATGGGAGAGATAGAGGAGGCAATGGCGAATTTATCCGAAAGGTTTGTTCGTGCGAATGGCGAGAGAAGCTCCATTTGCCGTATAAATTGTACATCATGAACCAGTGGATTTTCGCTTCGGGAGGGAGGAGATCCAGGGTAACACGATGGCGATTCCCGGCTTTCCGCCTGCAGAAATTTTTGAATTAGAAATAGTTCTTAGTTTGTGTTGTACTTCACAACGTAATGATATTCTGTAAGAACATTGATAGATGATTACAGGAATCTCCAACCTTGTCGACAGGGTGACTTATGATTACACTTCTTCCATCAGTATTTGGCTGGCTGATTAAAAATGAGCATGGCACAGAAGTGGCTAATTAGCAAAACAAATGTATTTCACATGATTGGTAAGAAATTCCATATTCGTTCAAAACAAAGTTATACCTTACCTGTGGCTGCTACATATATGTTGCTTGAGGAATTCATGGGTGGTAGATCGAATCCGCCGCGGTTTTGGACACAAGGGATGCTTTGTGCTTTCGCATTCATTGTTTTCCTTGTCTGAGACTGAGACTGAGACTAAACCAACAAGATTGCTCCTCACTGCTAAATGATGCATATTTTGGTGATACTAGCAGAAACCTATGACTTTGTGGATGTATATAAATATTTTCCACAAAGAGCTTATATACCTTTGTCTATTGAACAGGTGCTTGGCAAGGAGTAAATGTAGGATGGATTTTGACCTTTTACTCCTACATGCTCTCTAACTTACACCAAAAAAGGGTCGAAATTTACTCAGTCCAAATCCAAACTGGTAAAAGGAAAAAGCAAAAACGAAACCCTTTTTGTAGTTAACACACGTGCATTGATGACCATTACATGTCTCCGGGTGAAATGGCTTGAATTCTAACAATTTCTGACCATCTTATCTTCAAGGCTTCGACAATGTTATACAACCCTTTTGTTAAAAATAAATAAATAAACCAAGCATCTTTCTAAATGATTCCTTATAAGTGAGATGTTGGGCATAATGTTTAATGAAGGATAAAATCAAATAAAATTTTGATACTTCACCCACCATTGATAAGATAGCTACTATATGTAATCACAATTATAGATTTTCCTATATTATAAATTTCTATTTATTCTTACTCACCACGTGACGTATCTCTCTCATTGCCCCGTGTTGGGCTATAGTAGCGAGTAATATGATAACGATGCCAACCTGATTACTGTGATGCAGTGATTTATAAACCGTAAGAAGTGATGTTTGAATTTTCAAGCAACACGGTTGGAGGAATGTTGTCACCATGTCGATTAAGCTCCCACAATTTACAAACAGAAGAAATCATCCATCCACATGGTGCCTACAACTACGAAAGGACACGTCCCGACCTATATTTTCCACGATTCCATCCTCTTTTTCGGTGAAAAGGACAGAAACTATTGTTTCAGAAGACGTACAAAAGGCGAAGCTTTAGAAGATGCCACTACAAAACAGAATCGGCTCTTCATAACGCAACCTTTTTCTTTACAGGAAAGGTCCGACTGTAGTTAGACTGGCAACCTTGTATTGGTTCATTTTTACGCTGCTTGTTGCTTCAAGCACAAGCTCGAAAAGGTAAATCTCTATAAGAAGATTAAAGAGAAGAAAATACAAATTCATCTAGTGAAAGTAAACGGTTGCATAAAAATATAACTCTGAATGCTCAACGACTATAAGGCTCCATATGTGCTTGAGTTTTTTCCCGCTTGATTAATTACACGCATTTCAAATGTTATTTTTGATATATACTACGAAGTCCACCCTAAGAAGCATCGTAATTTGCAGGCAGTCGCCATGTAATTTAATTAATTTTGCGGGTCCTCTTCTTCCACTTCCTCTTCAAATCCAACCCAAGCATATCAACCAGGAAAAGAGGCGCAATCCATCCACCAGACTGAAGGATTTCTTACAACATTAACAGCAACCAAAGAAACATGAACTAATGTGCAGAGCTAAAACCTGAGCATATGCATGTTGGACACCCAGTGCAAACAAAAATGTTACATACAGCTACAAACCCCTCGCATTCATTACGAGCCTATGGCAAAATTGGAACAGCCATGCAGTCACCACCATGTTCTATATTATACACTACACTACAACGCACTAGAACATCATTAAAAGGAAAAAGGGAAAAGCTTAGCAAGAAAGAAGACATGTGCAGAAAATGTGCATCCCCCTGTCAACAGTGTCCATTGAGGAGCAATATTATTACCATTATTAAGTGTTTTATAAAGGTAATGATATAACTGCCATTAAGATGATGACAATTGCAGCTGCACTTGCAAAGGTAAAGGAAAACCTTAAAGATACACAGATAATAGGACGCCATGGGGACTCTATTTCAACCAAAAGCCATTTGTTAGATCATTTCTACAGCAAAACACAGACCTAATTGGTGCATTAGTATTGAAGATGACTCCTGCAATCATTCATAGCTGCTAAGGCGCTAACTGCAGATGCGTCCCTCCATTGCTACACTACATAAATATGTATGTGCTCACTCAGTACCATAAGCAATTAATTGAGCTAAAAATTTAACTTGTAGATTAATGCAGATCTAAACATATGAAACATGTCTATTCTCGTATAACCCGTGCTTATGCATCTGAGTTAATGAAAACAAGAAAAATTCACATGCATACCAAATAAGGAAAGGAAGCCTTGCATAAAGATAAATGAGACAGCAATGCACTAATTAATGAGCTAATTAGCAGTGGACAGTGGTACACAACAATGTTATGCATAATATGTATCCCAATCAAACTTGGGCTGTGAAAAAATCTCATAATCAATAGGCCCTTCTACAACACTATCGATGGACTGCAAGCCTTCCAACAGAGCTGGATGAACACCATCACTATCTGAAGGCAGCAATTTATGCATCACTAACAAACCAAGCATAAATATTGCTTGAAGCTTCGTTGAATCTCCCTGAACAGAGAAGTAAAGAAGCATTGCTAACAGGAAGAGATCAACGCAAAACCGCATGAGGCACAGTACTGTATCCATCAGCCTTCCATCATTGCCAGCAGGAAATCCCCGGACTCTATATACAAAGAGAAAATTATACTTATCAACCACATACCTGTACCCAAAATACACTGCACCAACTGGGACCACAAGAGGAGCAAATGAGGAATATATTAAGGTCAAGGCAAATATAGTCAAATTAAATGCATAATACTGAGCAAAATCAAATTTCTGCTTGGGAACAGGTGATGCTCCATTGACAGGATATTCCGTAAGATCCTGGCCTGGAATGTCAAGCCCATTCGTTCTAGGGCTGTCAAAAGTACTCTCAGATATGAGTGGTCTTCTCAGACTATTTACATCCTGCTGCTCTAACTGACGATCCTCACTTTGCTCAGGAACTAATTGAAGCATGTCATTCTTGCGAAATTTCTGAAGATTCTTCTTTATCCAAGGAATAGGTGCCAACAGATCATAAGATATTCCCAGGAAAGCACTAGTGATCAGAAATGCAAGAGATGAGAGGCATGACCTTGAAAGGAATGACGCACTCATGTACTGCTCAATCTTTTTGCAATCTTCACCATCCAGATAGCACCTGCCCATGCGAAGGAGAGCACTTTCCAAAGATGATTCAACTAGTCCTCGCAAGAGGATGAGATTTACAAGAAAAAAGCAAACCATCTTAATAAGTGCAGCCCTCTGTTCGCTGGACACAGTCAGATGCTTCTCAAATTTTGAGAGATATGAAAGAACTGACGGAATGATTATATACATACTCACAAAGATAATGACATTAGGCAAGAACTGAAATATGATAGAAGCAAGCCAGCTCGAGCTTTGCACCCATGCCAACCACACCTGAGCATTATCCATTGCTTCCGCGTTAATAATTCGCCCTGCACTCTGTATGGCACTGATCACTGCCAGAGGTGAGCTGAAGAATACTAACACCAAAAGCAAGCACGTATTAACAAGCACTCTCCGTAATCTCATAGAAGACTTTGTTAGCCCTAAATGATTCCAGTAAATATCTGTAGCCAAGGGTGCTCGCTCAACCTTCCATTGATTTCTCTGAAGTCGCAACTCCATAACAGAAAAAAACTTCCCAGTTCTCCTCTTCTTCTCATTCCTGAAATCCTGAACTGCTTTATTAGCTCCATATACATCCTTAAAGATGACAAAAGCAACACCAGCTCCTGGTGCCCGTCCATCCTTATAAGCAGCCAACTCCATCTCTAGCTCTGCTCTCAACTCCTGCAATTTTCTTAATCTTTCCTCATCAGTGAAACCTAATCTCTCCAAAATCTGATCCCAAAAATGCTTTACTTGTCTCCATGCAAGATTCAACCATCCTAGCAATCGTTCCCTCAAATCCCCATCAAGTTCCTCATCTCCAGCATCATCAGGCAACAATCTTGAATCAATACTTGCAACCAACCACGAGATCTCGTCCCTTACTCTCACCAATTCCGAAGCTAAATCATCCAATGCACACAAATCCATAGGCAAAATAACCTTATAAATTTTACCCGGATACTTATGTGTGAAATACTCTTTCAATTCACTACTATCAGCTCCTAAACTCTTAGGCAAACCTTGTACCATTATCGTAAAAATTGCAGTTAAATTAGCATCAGAGTAACTTGGGTTACCATTCCCATCCCTAAACCTAGTCACTCTCAACCTCTCTTCAATTGCATTGATCCCATAATGCACCAACACCACGACCACAACCACAAATAAGAAATGAATCCATAACAAACTTGAACCTTTCTCGATATGATTAATTGTTGTTTTCGAGAACTGATCATTAAGCACAGCATTACCGCAATATAAATTCAAAGGCAACAATACAAAAACCGACAATACCGCAATCAAGAGCAACAAAGTACAGCTGCCACCCTCGATAATTAGGTACTGCGCCGCATCAGCCCCACAGTGGCGCGCGATCTCGCGGCAGGTGGCATGCCAGACAGCAAGAAGTTTCGCGGAAAGTGCGGCAGGGCCGGGGATGTGGTAGTGATCACTACGGAGCTTAACGAAAAAGAATATAAACACGCAACAGAAAGCGCCAATGGCGGAGATATTAAGCAAGTATTGGATGTTACCGTACCAAGCGGTGGTGTCGAAGTCGGTGTCGCTGGAGGGTGGAGGAGAGAGAAGCTCCGAGGTGGAGGGCATAACTGGAGTTGTTGGAGAGAGAAAGTGAAGCCGTGACATTGGGGCTCGAGAATTAGGGTTTTGTGGGGTATGGATTTTGGTGGTTTGGGTATGCGAAGTTGAGACGGGGAAGTTCGGGGCTCATGTGAAGAGGAAAGAGAATGGATTTGAAGGATTAGGGTTTTGTGAGGGAAAGAACGGTGGAAATTGCAGAGATAGAGATGCTTATTTGTTGCTTACAAGAAAGGGAGAAGCTGAACAAGGAATGAATCCGTGAGTTTTTAATCCGGTTTGGAGAGAAGCACCGAGGAACGACATAGAGATGTGTCTTTGTAAAAAGTATATTTTTATATTGTGTGAATTTTAAATCTTTGGGAATAGAACATTTAATTTATATTTATTCTGTATATAGTATTTATTTGTTTGAACTCAGATGTTTATAAAGTATTTACTATATACAATTATTGCATTATATATGTAATATATATTACGTTATCTATATAAGATTTTAAACATTATACTTATTTATTTTGCATATATATATATATATATATATATATATTTGTTTGTGTGTGCTTATGTGTATAATAAAATCTCTTCATATATAATATGACACATGTATTAAAGAATTAAAAAATTCGTATAATAATATATATGTAATGCTATACATATTATATTGATGTATCTCTTTATTTGTGCATGCTTATGTGTATAACAAAATTCTTTATATATATATAATATGGCACATGTATTAAAGAATTAAGAAAAAAAAAAGGGAAGATAAGGAAAGGAAAAAAAATTATATATAAGGAATTGCGGCATGTTAAGCATTTTTTTTATCCTAAATATATTAGTATAAAAAACTTGTATAACCTATTCTCAAGTTACATCTTGTCGAAAATGAAAATACATTTAAAATCACCAAATAAAAATATATTAATATTTTTTGTGATACCCTATCCATTTAAGGAGGGCGATTATAATATCCCATATAAATGAAGTTATACATAAATTATAGAAGATGTGGAGTAATGATATATAAAACCAAATAATTAATAATATGTCAACAATAATTAAAATTTTTTAAATTAAGTGGATGAAAAAAGTTTATTAATGTTTATTGGCCTCATTATTTATTACTTGTAGCTTGAGAAGTTACAAATGATATTAAAACCGACTCCTTACCTAAGGATGGGCACAAATTAGATTGGATTGGTTTTTAGCAAAAACCAAACCATAATTTATAGTTTTTTTTTTTTCCATCTCAAATCAATTCATACAGTTTAGATTGGAAAATTTGCCAAACCTCAATTAACAGTTTAGTTTGGTTCAGACTATGAATTAAACCAAAATTGTCACCTAAAAAATGAATTATATACTTATGCATCAATTTCATTACAACTTTCTATTCTTCTTTAACCTTTCATGAAAATGTATTTATTTGACTTCGTCATACAAATGTGTTTAGGCTTGCATGAAATGCTTGATAAAATTTAAAAAGTAAAAAGTAAAAATGCTTAATACAATTAAAAAGAAAAAAGAAAAAGAAAAATTTACACAATTCTTACTAAGGTAAAATGGAAAAAAAAAAGCTAAAAAGCAAAAATGCTATTAAAATTTGTAAAAGAGAAAAAATTACATAGTACTTACTTCTTACTTTTGTGAGTGATTAAATGTGGACTATTAGTGGGTTATTTGGACTGTGAAGGAGAACTATAGAAGAGAATTGAGAAGAGTTGAGAGAGGTATAGAAGAGAGATGAAGTAACAATCGTAAATTGTAGCCTATGGACTTAGTGTTAGCATTTGTCGTTTATCAAATATGGGTTAAGCTCCTAGACATTTACACTATAAGGAATGGAATTTTTTTTTTAAATTTGTAAGTGAAATGGCTCGATTTAGGTTAATAGGTGTAGTTTGGATTAGGCACCTGAACCAAACGATAATCTATGTGGAGAAGGCCAATTTGAACCTCAATCCAAACCGTTCGAAAAAAAATGCAATTTTAGTTTAGATCAATTCAATTTGTAGTTTGGTTTCAGTTTAGATAGTTTTTTTACTCACCCTTACAAGTAGGTATCCGATTCAAGATGATTAAAAAAGGGGAAGATATAAACCTAATTGTAAAGTCTCGCAATGATGACATTGCATGCTTAAGGAAGAAGATTATGATACCCCATTTGTTTAGAGAAAGTCAAGAGGGTGGGAAATTGTAATACTCTCATGTAAATGAAGTTTCACATGAATTGTGGAAGATATTGAATAGTGATATAAAGGTTAAATACTGAATAACATATTAGCACTAATTAGAAACTTATGAACTAAATTGTTATAAAAGGCCCATTAATATTTGTTGGCTTGACTATTAGCTATTTTTAACTTGGAGCGTTGCATTGTTAGTTATGTTTTTAACTTAATATTGCAATTTAATGCATACTAAATTGGTTATTCCTATAGTAGAAATTTACCTAAAATAAATATTGAAATGTGGATTTCTTGCGTTATTAATGACAATGGTTGTTGCTAAGAAATAAGTATTCTATTATCTCTAGATTCTATTCTAGAAAGAAGATAAGTCATTTAAAAAAACATATTTCTCTTTCACCATTATACTAATTGAAAAAAAAAACTCCTTATTAATTAATTAATCGTTAATTGAGTTAAAAAAAATTAAAACCATAACCAACGTTTCATTGGTAAGTAAAGATATTATGGTAATTTACTTGGAATAGTTAATTCTTAAATTGGAATTAAAATTGAATATAAACTTTTGATCTTATTAACATAGAAAATAAGTTATCAAAGTAATTTATGTTAAAAAAGTTCTTACTTTGAATGATAAATATAGCAAGTTCTTACTTTAATAATACATATGACATCAAATCAAACTTTTATAATCCTAAACATAATGGAGATTTTTTTTTATCACCTTTTATGTTGAAGAGGCTAATCTTTTAGTTAAATTCAAGAAGAATCCTTTTTACCCTCACGAAAGGCTATTGTTAGAGCTATTAGCTTCTATTCTATGTGAAGAAAAAGGAGAACTGATATTAAATTTGAAGAGTGTTCAATATATTAGTAATCTCCTCATAAACTAAGGTAACATTTGCATGACAAAAATCAAATTAAAAGAGAGATTCTAAAGAAGATGGGATTAAAACAACCAATCATAAAGACACATCTTCAATCTAGTCTGATTTGCATTCTAATCTACCACTTTGTTTGCATGTCACCTAAATAAATTGAAGTTAACTGACTTGAAACTAGGGAAAAGTGATCTCAAATCTTGGATGAACATATACAAATGCCATGGTAGATCTAAAGAACAAGATACAACATTAATAACAATTGCATAATACACTTCAAAGATAACATCATCCCAACCCATCAAACTTACTTATCTGATAGCTTTTAATAAAGCATTAGCTTCCACTACTTCAAGAGAATCAACTATACAAAGTTTGACACTTTCTCCACAAATAAAACCCTTTAAGTTCCTAGCAAAATATCCTAAAGCAGCATCACCAAAAGACAAAGCAAAAGAGTTGTCTGAATTTAGTATAATAGAGGTACCTTTTGGTGCCTTCCAAAAGTTTGAAGAAAGAGGAAGCTTGTTGTATGCATCCTATAGAAGCATGCAACTATTGCTACAATTAAGGTCCAAATTGACAAAATTATTTGATAAAATTGCATAATCACAATTGAATGTGGAGCTTTGAACTTTTTGTTGTCACTGATAAATGGATGGTACTAATGTTGAATTACTACCATTGATAGGACTTCCATCACGATCCAATTGTTGTCTGAATTGTGGACAATAAGATAGGGACTTTTGTAACCATTTGAATATTTGCATGATTATGTGACTTATTTGCACTTGCACAAGGATGAATACTAAAACTTGATGCACAGGCCTCTTTCATATTATTCCACCAGAAGTGTTGCTTTGGATTCTTATACATCTTCGTGCTTTCAAGATGAATATTGTAACTTAATGCCTATTTCTTTCCTCAACTCCTAGTTAGGTACCAATATTCGCATACCATACCTAATGACTCCATTCTCATCCACTCTTAAGCCTTGCTTCTTTCCTTTTGCTATTCTTTCCATAATAGTCTTGCCTTCTAAATCATCCCTCTATGCTTCTTTGATCCCATCTATAAACAAAGGCTGTAGACGTAAACCAACTAGAATAGCATGTACATTCTCTATCATCACCTCAATGTTCATTTTTCTCAGATCCTCCAAAATATCTAGCTGTTATGCTATCAAAGTTGTTACATTTGCTTGTCTCTTTTTACTAAGTGCATTAGCCACCACATTAACTTTACCTGGATGATATAAGATTTCTAAGTCATTTTTTCTCAATCTATTATAACCAATGCCTCTACCTCATATTAAGGTCTTTTGTATGTAAATATGTACTTTAAACTTTTGTGGTCAATGTATATTTTACACTTCTCCTTATACAAGTAATGCCTCTAAAGCTTTAACACTAAAACTATTGTTTCTAGCTCTAAATCATGCACTAGGTAGTTCCTCTCATACCACTTCAATTGCTTTGAAGCATAAGCAATCACTTTCCCATTTTACATCAAAACACATCCAAGTTCATATATAGAAGCATCACTGTACACCACAAATTCCTTACCTCTCTAGTAGGATCAAAATCGATGCAAAAATCAATCTCCTCTTCAGTTCTTGGAAACTTTGTTCACATTTTTCATTCCACTCGAACATCACATTCTTCTTAGTAAGTCGTGTTAGGTCCAACCAACTTTAGGAATCTTTCAAAAAATCTTCGATGATGTCCTACTTAACTGAGGAAACTTTGGATTTTAGCAACGTTCTTTAGTTTTTGCCACTCAGTAGTAGCCTTAATCTTTTAAGGATCTACTAAAATGCCTTCCTTTGACACCACATGACTAAGAAATCCAACACTTTCCAACCAAAACTCACACTTCTTCAACTTAGCATGTAACTTCTTCCCTCTATGTCTCTGCAATACCAACCTTAGATGTTCTACATGTTCTTCCTCCAATTTTGACTCTATCAAGATGTCATTAATGAAAACAATTACAAACTTATCAAGATAATCCTTAAATACTCTTTCATCAATTCCATGAACACTACTAGAGCATTTGTGAGTCTAAAGGCATAACAAGGAACTCATAATGTCCATATCGCATCCTAAAAGCTATTTTGGGTTTATCATGGGGCTTTATCTTCAATTGATGATAACTTGATCTTAAGTCAATTGTTCAGAACACTACTACACCTCTAAGCTAATCAAACAAGTCATCAATCCAAGATAAAGGATATTTGTTCTTAATTGTCACTTGATTTAGATTTCGATAATCTATGCACATCCTCATACTTCCATCTTGCTTTTTCACAAACAGGACTAATATATCCCCATGGGGTCACACTTAAATATATGAACCCTTTATCCAATAACTTCTTTAATTAGTATTTCAACTCTTTCAACTTTTTAGGTGCCATCCTATATGCTACCACAAATATTAGAGAAGTTTCCAACACAAGATTAACTTTAAACTCCAGCTTCTCCATCTGGATGTATTCTAGGTAAGTCATTTGAAAACACGTTAGGAAAATTTCACATTAGTAGAATCTTCTCTATTCCATATTTGCTATTCACATCCATTATAGCAACACAACTAATCCTCCATAATTCAATCAATGGTAAACTACTTAATTGTTCCACATAATCCCTTTAACTTAGGTGTATTAAAACTCAACATTGCTTTCCAACAATTAATCTATACATGGTATCTCATCAACCAATTCATACCTAGTATATATCAAATTCAATCATACCTAACACAATTGTCTCAATAGGCATCATCAATCATAACATCTACATCTCTACAAATATGATTTAAAATAGCACAAAAACCTAATAGGAAATTCACAACTAATTCAACATTTAACAATTTAGTAGGTAACTTACATGCATTCAAAAAATCTTTTGACACACACATGTGTAGCACTAGTATCAATTAGCACATATGCACATCAAGATGAGATGAGAAGTGTAGCACCTATGTCATACTCAGCTGGCTCCTTGTGCTATAATGCATACACTTTGGCTCCATGCCTTTGCCTTTCTCCAACTTTACTTCCTTCAGCTTTCTTCTCCTTACAGACTATTGTTGTATAACCTCTATGCTTACAATTATAATAGAAAACTTACCTCAAGATAGGATTAGGACAATCATAGCTCCCGTGCCCCCTCTTTGCTGTAAAAAAAGCAAGCTGGAGGTGTCCACTTGCACTCACTAATCTGATAAGGTCCAAAGCACCCAGTATACTTATGATCTTTGCTTGGTGATGCAGAGCTAGAAGTTGACACAACCTTTTGAGCAATTTTTTGAGGAATAGTTAGCTTCTTATTAGGATGCACTAGTTTTCCATGTTTAGCTTTTCAAATAGTCAAGGTTCATGCATGTCTCTTTCTAAGAATTTGGGCATTTCACAAGCCATGCTCTCTTATATCCCTCTTTCCCTACTCCATCAATTTAGCCCTATTTACAACTTCAGCATAAGTCTTGAACTAAAATCCTCTAACCTCATGCTACAATCAGGGCTTAAGTCCACTCATAAATTTCTAGACCTTAGTCATTCTCATCATTCTTGTAAGTTTTAGACATAAATTTGATCAAGCAATTCATTTTAGCTTCATACTCAATTGTTTTAGAACTCTATTAAATTTAAGAAATCATTTGCCATCTTCTCTTTGAAGTTAAAAGGATAAAATCGGTCAAAAAACCTCTCTTTGAATCTCTCCTAGGTAATGGCTCCATCCAATAGTCTCTTAGTTGACTTCCACCAATTATATGCATCTCTCTTCAACATGTTTACAACATAATCAAGTTTCCTCTCATATGGTACTCCATAGGCATCAAAAGCTTTTTCAAGTTCCTCCAACCACTCTTCAGCAACTATAGGATCAAAAGTGGATGCATCAAAGGACTTAAGTAGCTTAATAAAGTCATAATGTTACATTAGAGTCCTCTCACTAACCCTATTAATGCCTTTATCCTATGTAGCTGAACCTCTCTTTGCTAGTGAAGTTGTTTATTTTGCTCTCTGATTACTTGCAGCATCTCATAAGCTAAGTGAACGAACTGCTCATTCCCACCCAAAGGTATAGGTAGAGATAGTGGTGGAACTGGGTCATCTTCTATAGGAGGGCTTGGGGATAGATCTCCTAGTCTAGTGTTTCTCCTATCCATCTATTATGTTTATGTAAACACATAAGCATTTGCATAATTCATCAAACAATTTCACACAACCAATTGTTTCATTATTTAGTTATCTAGATTAATTAAATACATAGCATAGCATCATAATACATTAATAAGGTTCAATAACATACCATGATATTTACCAATCCCAAACATCATAATATACAACATTCTTACCAATCCATTTCATATTTAACCTATTAGTTTTAGTGATCTTAGTCTATTTACCAATTTTAATTTTTTTTTTAGATGGTTACATGCTTACATTCGATTACATTCAAATCAAACATACATTTCACATACAAGCACACCCAGATGGTTTCTACTCTCATCCTTATTGTGCCTATGTCAGATTTCTTAATTTAACTTAACTTATAATTCTAATACCACTTAAACTGTCACACCCTTAAACGTCTAAGCATAAATAGTTTACTACGTATTCTACTTAAGTAAGATACACTAAAGCTTACGACTACCATCTAATTGCATTTCTGTTCTAATTTTAGATTTTGAAATTGTCATGTTTAATCTTTGGAAAACATTTGAAAAGGATATGTCTTAGAGTAAAGTAGGTAGCAGAAACAAGTAATAAAACTATAAAATGTAAACTAACAAGGCTGCATGGCCTAAAATATCAACCATCTAGAAAGTCCATAAAGTCCGTAAAACAATCTATATCTAAAGTCCAAAGATAGTTTAGATTTAAACCATACTGAAAGTATCAACAAGTCTATCTTATTTTGCCTCATGTCACTCAAGATTAGAGAATAGTAAATCAAAGTAAGCTAGTAGTGGAAGGAAACTACTCGTTACACCCATTAACCCAATAGTCATCATCAGAATCGTAGCCAAGAAAATCATAGCACAAGTCATCAACATAAAGTTCATCTACACTTGTAAATGGTAAAAAGGATGATGAGTAAAAGTACTTAGTATAAAATAGCTAAGCACATTCTTACATGTTATGCATACCTAGCTCCAATGCATTAGTATAAATTCATTAAGTTATTTAATTTAAAGCAAAACAAGTAACATGGGAGTACTCATGACTTTAGACACTCTGGGGGTTGAAAGGAGTCTGACCCTACTTGATAGACATTAAGGGACTATCATAGCATATCCAACTATTATAATTGAAATCATAATCAATACAAAACCATCAACTAATATAAAGTAGTCTTGTTTGGGTGTTCACTCTAAACGTTAAGCTTGCTACTATAATCACAGTCCATCCAATCATCCTATACATATCCCATTACATATATAGTGTTCAATTGGCATCTCTCCATTTGCATAACTCCTTCGCTTGAGTATTGACCCTATCGACTACCTACCACACCATCTTAGTGGCTTAGGAACCTACAATACTTGACTACCCTTTAGATTGGGTAACCACACACAACTAGTATTACAGATACTTAAATTGAATTTAAGTATTAATTCATTTAAAAAATCCTAAATCTAGCATGCAATACGCAACTATCCTATACTATATTCCATGAGCCATCACCGAATGCCGATTAGAAAAATTCCTTTAACTCGACTAGAAGTTCATATACAATTAAGATCATAATTACCATTGATTAGTATTAATATATATCAAATTAATTTAGTTAAGTATACTTATTGATTCAATTAGTGATTAACTACCATTTAGGTCTATTAGGCTTAACTTAGTACTCGACTAAGTATATATCCTTTAGGCTAGTAGGTTCATTTAGTATCACTAAACATGCTCACTATCTTAGTCCAATTGTTAATTTTATCTATTAATTAACTAGCAAGTTGACTTGTTAATTGAATTGGTTCAAAGGTTATGAATTGATTAGGATAAGATTGAACCAATTGAGGACAATTAAATTCGATTCATCTTTACAGGTTTGGCCCTAATCTATTTTATATTAATTTTTGTTTGTTAATTAATTCATTTTTCATAATTTCAGGGTTAGAAATTGGTTTAGGTGAACTAATTAGGAAGAGGTCAATTCGGTTTGATTAAACTAGGTTTTTGACTGGTTTGGTCCTCTCTTGGGGAACACCTAGGCCATTCACCATTTACCCATTTATTTATTTTACTACAAAGCCAAATTTGATCATTATGTTAATAATTGTGATTTTTAGGCTCAATTGTTATTTATTAATGTAAAATACAAGTTAAGCCCATATATTACTACTTAAGCCAACTAATTACCATAAGCACATTTTAGAATTGGTAATCACTCTTATGAAGATCAAATTCATTTTTGAAATAACTTTTATCCAAATCTTTAATCTCTTATTGAAAGAAAGTAGTTGTGATTTTAATAAAATAGTTTGTGGAAATCAACATTTGAAGTAAAATTGTAAATGAAAGTGTAATTGTCTCAAATCTCATATAAAAACATATTTTTGATGATTTTGGATGGATAATTTGAATCAAACTTGCATTTTATAAAGAATGAGTTGAATCTTTATGAAGAATACAAGAACACATTTAAAGTATTCAACTTTAACTCAGTGAGTCAATTTACACTAACAACTACTAATGATATAACCATCATCATAATAAATCAAAATATACCAAATTATGAACAATCAATAAAAATTTTCTAAATTTAATATCTTCATTCAATAACATTTAAATTCCATTAAAACCAACATAATTTATCAAAATAATAATCAAACACCTAAATTAACACTTTAACCTATAGATCAAAAGATTATAAGTAATATATTTAAATTCCAAACTTAAAATTGAATCTTACCAATAATGTAGGTCACGATTAAGCTTAGTGTAGCGCTTCATCACTTGATCTTTTAATTCCTTATGTAAAACAATAATTAACTTGATATTAGATCATTTGAGCTTCGAAATTGAAATTTAACTTAATCTAAATTCAAATTTTACCCAAATTGGATCCAATACTTTTGATTTGAGCTTATTTTTCATTTCTTGATGATATATATATATAGAATGTGTGGATTTAATTGAAAGGAAAACAAGAGAAATTGAGTAAAAATGGAAGAGGAAGAGAGGTAGACAAGAGAGAGGAAGAGCGATTCGAGAAAGAGACAAATTCAATGGAGAGAGAGGGAAAAAGTGAGTTCTAGAGTATTTGGCTTCAAATTATTGTTATATACTTTCTTAATTTAAATTTGGGTTTGATTTACCTAAAATGCCTCTTCCTAATAAAATATCCTAAGGGCATCCTTATAAACTTCTTAAATTTCTATTCACTTTTATCCAATTTCCCTCACTTAATTAATAATTATAGGGTCACTTTCGTAATTTACCTTCAAATTTTAATATGATCCTTATTTTATTATTTAATTTATTTCCTTTATTGAAATTAATTACTTTCTAACTTTAGGATTTTTCAATATATCTTAGAAAAAAGGAATACCAATACAAATATATCAATAGATTATTGAGCAAGCTTTTTCAACTTCATTATATGCTTACCCTTATTGTGAAAAACAAGTCTATAATAACTTAGAAATTTATCTATAACTAAATATGAAGTAGCTTGGTATGACATTTGTGATCCATATTAGTAAACAAAACACAAACTCATGAATCCAACAAAACCCTAAAACTACACAACATTACAATAAAATGGTTAAACAAGAAGTAATTAAAAGAAAACCTAAACTTTGAGGTTTGAACAAATATCAACTATAGATATTGAATCTCATTGAAACCTATAACTAATCTAATTAAAAAGGCTCCTCACTAATGCTAGCAAATAGAATTCTCTTTTATGCTATAAGCGAATCCTTAGGCTTAATAAAACTATTTTATTTGGATTTGGATCTTCTCAATTTTTCTTCTCTCAATTTTCTTCAATTTACAAATTAATGATTGAAATTGTTTTTTTGGAAATACATTGTGATGCCATCACGACATTATCTTTTTCTTTGTGATCTCAACTATTAATTGTGTATGATAACATCTTAATGGGTAAATTGAGATAAACTCAGAGAGTAAATTAAGAGAATTCGGTTCCATTTTTTTCAGCATATCTGCTCAAATTTTAGTTCCTCATTAAAGCTAAAAAAAAAAATTGAACCTAAATAAAATGTGTGTGTAAATTCACTATAAGATTCTAAGTTAGCTAACATTACATTAAAGAATAAGTGATTGGACTTTTACAGGTTGAAAACTTAAGAGCATTAATTCTAACAATAACTCTAGAAGTGATAAATCTAATGAAAATGCTAACCCAAAAACAAAAAAACAAAAAACTATTACAATATGATGTATTACATTACATAAGATATTGAGAAGATCTTGCTTCTCTAGAGGCGTGTTCCTCTGAAATACTAAAGATGATCTTACCAAGCTTGATCTCAACCATGATATCAAATGAGAATAGCCAAGAAGCGGCGACAGTGTCGAATAGAGAATGAGAACATGGATTGATAATCATTATGGAGGATGAGAGTAGAGGGAGAACAAAGAAACAAAAGAGGAACTCGGTGGAGGGAGAGACAGGACAAGCTGATGACTATGGAGGGAGAGAAAGTGAGAGTGGAATAGAAAGTAGGTGTGATTAAATGTGAAAGGGTGAGTGGTATTAATACTTAATCTATACAACCAATAGAGAGTAATTATGAGTAAAAGTGACTAAAAAGCTAGGATTTTATTTATCATGAATGGACGACTATAATTAAACAGAGCCAAATCGATTCGTATTTTCATATGGATGGGACTATAAAAGTTCCCTATAATACATCTTACGTAGCATGAGTAATAATGGAAATTTACTTTTAGTCCTTCTCTCGTACTCTTCCACTCCACATTTTTTCTTCTCTATCTTGACATGTATCGCCATGTATGTTTTCATCTTGTCTCTCCTTTATGGCAGATTTTACATCTCCATCAATATTTTGACCATTTCGAATTTTTGAAATCATGAGGCCACTTTTTAAGTTGAAGTGAATTGATTGCCTACAAACTTCTTCATTTTATGATACTTTCCATTATCAAGCCATCGTGATTAAATTTTTCTTTACTAAGTTAAATACTTTTCTTACCCAAAAAAAAAGAAAAGAAGCAAATAATCTCCTAAACTTTGGCTTCAATATAAAAACATCATCTCTAACTTATCAAAGTATACTTTAAAATCCCTTAAACTTTGACCTTAATGCATTTTATTAATTAAAGAATAAAACAAGCATACTCTATGTTACTAACTTGTCAACATTTAAAGGCATTATTTGTAACATTTAAAAGTTTATGATATACCTATTCTGAAATTAAAATTTATGAAGGTCATTTGAAATATTTGAAAGTTTAGATGTATTATCCATACTTAAGTCAAAGATTAGGAGATTATTTGCAATTTTCCCTTACTTCCTTCCTTTTTTTTTTTTTTAAGAAATGGTGTTTCCATTTTTATGTATGCTGCTTATGTTTGTGATATTTTAAATTGAAAAGGGTTTGATTTCCCACAATTCTTTGCAACCTAATAGTCATTTA
This sequence comes from Laguncularia racemosa, assembly GCA_037954665.1. Classification (NCBI taxonomy): domain Eukaryota; kingdom Viridiplantae; phylum Streptophyta; class Magnoliopsida; order Myrtales; family Combretaceae; genus Laguncularia; species Laguncularia racemosa. Next base: position 541,853 of record JBBMOL010000104.1, on the reverse strand, counting down.
GAGATGCAATGTTCGGACACCACATTAACTATTAGTACATTTATGTGCATCCGTGTTTTTTCTTTCTTACCAATTAATCTCGTATTTACTTGTTTTTTACCATATGTATCATACTTGCATGTAAATATGCTAGTAGAATAGAACTAAAGGAATGCAAATTTACCATTTTTATGGCATGCAAATCTCCTTTATACATGCGATGCTTAATAGACTTACTGGTTGGCAAGCGGTTTCTCCAAGTCCATTGCTTTTGCTGAGCCCGATTTCATATCATTGCTCTTGTATCATCTTCGAGTAAAAATAAAAAGTAAAAAATTTGCATTCTACAAGTGTAAATTGTACTCATAGAAAATTTAGGAGAACCTCAAGAAATTCAAGACCATTAATGTTTTTGTTTTATTTTTTTCTCCCGATAAATAAGATAACTTCATTCGATCTAAACAATTGCAATAGCAAAGTAGCCCAAGACCAGAACAAAATAGATAGCTTTTGAAGAAAGATTTATTGAGTATTATATACAATATGTTGATAAACCCAAAATTATAACTAATTAATTGATGTTTCATTAATTATATCCTAAGACTAATGTCTACTTGCAATAAAACAATTTCGTTTGAAATGGACTGTTTTACTAGACTTTGCAAAACGAAATATAATATAATATGATATGATTTATAAATATATATATATGTATGTATGTATGTATATGATAGTTTATTTTCTTTTAGCAAGCACTAGAAACTTTAGAATACATTTTTCGTGATTTAATAATATGACTTTTGATCCAATTAATAAAAGCAACAATTTTTTGGGAGGAGAAATAAAAACTGACTTATTTCATTGGGAAACCAGTTTTAATACTGCTTATTTACAATAACCTTGGCAATAATTTAAGGGGCAAATATATATATTTTGAACTTTGTGATGATGGATTACAATTTACATAGATATACAGAAGAAGAACAAGAAGATCTTCCTTGCGATGTTGATTTGAGATAGCAACTTTTTCTTATGAATAAGACACCCGTGATGGTGATTCATTAATTTACAATTTACTTCGTAGAAATTGCAACAATGGCTATTTTTTCTCTTCATGCATGCATGCACTTGATTCCTAGAAGGTCACTTTTTCAATTAGGTGCTTTTTGACACCACATTTTCTTTTCTTTTTCTTCTTTTTTTTTTTCCTTCTTTCTAATTTGGTTCCAAAATAGATTCAATAATATAATTGCCAAAATAAGAATTTGAGAAGAAATCCAATATTTTGATTGAAGAAATATAGATAATATAAGTAGTAAAAGCGAATTAAGATGTAACTCCCATCAAGGACTAGTACAAAGAGGGTAGAAAAATCTTTAACATTTTAACTATTACATTTATATTTCTTAAAAAATATCGAAAATTTTTTCTTTAAATGCAATACAAAATCAATCTTTTATATAAATATATACATCTACTTATGTTTTAGGCCAAATTATAATCAAATATGACGGTTTTCTCGACTTGTTAATATTTTATTTATAAGTAACATCCTTTTAATTTACCTCTGTAGAGAAATATATAAATGACCTATATGAGAAACCTGAAAATGATGGCTACTAATTTGCATTTGGTAAGCAACAAAAACCTTAAGTCCCCAAGTCTGATTTCTTGACACCTTGTTATCCTTGATTGCTCGACCGTGTGAACCAAATCAAACCGTAATGTCACAGTACATCATTTTCATATCTTCTTCGATTTCTTCTTTTGTGGTCTCCCCTATGTTTTAGATTCCCCTTGCTTTCACACCAAGAAAGCAACTAGACCTCATCCTTTGGTTTATGAACTAACTGCTAAAGAACCTTTTGAAGTAGATGATAGCACACCGACATGGACTTATCGCAGGTTGTCCATTTTCCATTAATTTCAATGTTTTTTTCCCCCTCCTTTTGGCACTTTGGCTAGCTCTATATAATCCAAACAACACTGATACTTCATCCGGATTGGTGGCAAAATTAAGAGAATTAGGCTTTACTCACAATGATTTAAAAAGATTTCAATTGATCGACTGCCTGATTTGCTTTTTCAGGATCTTTTTATACGGTTTAGTATATTGTAATGATATGTGATAAGTTGTAAATTTATATATCATTTTATCTAATTTTATATTACACTTATGTGTATATTTTATATATTTTTATACATTTAGTTTAAATATTGATCCCAATCAGAAATGGAACAAAATTCTTATATTTTTCATTCATGGATATAGTAGAAACAAAGTAAAGTTGAAGAAATATAAAGGAGGAGATTCTGATACCAAGACTGAGAGTTTGTTAACAACTTTGGAGAGTTTAAACATATTAGAGCACTGTGGGCTCTTTCATGTAGAGTGGAAATTAAGGACATGGCAATATATTTTTCTCTAATATGAAACCTTTTTATTCTTAAAAAAAAAAAAAGGACTAAAAGGGAAGCTATGTTCTAAAAATCGGTTGGTATCCTCCAATTTTTCCTTATTCTTAGTAAAATAAAAGAATTTTTTTTAATTTATTTAAATCAAACTAAAACTATAAATTACAATATTCATAACTTATTCTAAAAATATCAATGATCTAAAATTATTGATAAAAAATAACTTTTATTTAATTCTCTCTCTCTCTCTTTAAGAGAGACATCAATTGGAAATTCTATATGGCATTCATAAGTTAAGCTCACATGTTGAACCGCAAATGCATCTTTTTTAAAAGTAAAAGAGACAATCAAATCTCATAAGTTTTTAACATTGAAGTACCACGTTTTACCATCATCATCACACAAATGAAAACGCTACCATTATAATACTATGTGTGGATTTAGTGACTTTGATAACATCGATGATGCCCCCTTTACTATTTAATCTCGTGTCTGTCCCTTTTTTTTCCCTCTATTCATCTAGATGCTGTTTCACATGACATTGTTTCAAATATGAAACTTGTTATGTTATGTTTGGCATATAGGAATGATTTGGATTGAAATGAAATGAAATATATTAGAATAGAACGAAATGGAATTACAATCAGAATGATAAAACCATTCCTGTGTTTAGAAACACCACGAAATAGAATGTGTATAAATTAGTATTAATCAAAAGCACTTTTGATTATTATATGGCATAGTTATATTAAAAGTTAAAATAGTAATTTTAATTAATGATAATAAATGAGGCGGAATAAAGTTGCAATTTTATCCCCTCAAAGAGGATTCCCCCCTTGAAGTCAGAATTAAGATTCCAAGAAATTATGATTTTGTCTTCTATAAGCACTTTCAAATATGAAAAAGGAAACGAAATTTGGAATCACAATTCTATTATAGGTCTACTTTTGCATACCAAATGTGAAATTAATGAAGAGATGAGTAAGTAACACAAAACTCCATTGTGTTTAGATGGTGGAAATCTATATAAATTAAAAGAAATTGATAGAAATAGAAGAAATTATGTATTTGGTTGGAATGAAAATGGATTGAACGGGTGGAAATGAGTGGAAATATTTCTGTAGTATAGACCTCATTCTTTCTTTCCAAATTCAAAGAGAGACAAAAGGAAATAGGTGGATAGTTAGAGAAATTATTAAATTAATTTTATAATGAGAAGAAAATAAAAATAAAAAAGAAGGAAATTTGTGAAGTGTGATTTAGTCTAACTATTATTTTATTTATCTTTTTTTTCCCCATTTTCCTGCATTATCTAAATATGGGAAAAGAAAACATTTCAAACTATTTCCTTTCATTTTCACTCTTCATATCTAAACAAGATTAAAGCTTGTGCTTCCTTTATTTTCCTTTCTTTTCTTTTCCTTTTCACCAATTTCCTTCCATTTTCACTATTTTTAAAAGTTTTCAAACATAGTATTAGTTAAGCAACTCAGCTACTCATCAAGTTGACTTCCATATAAAGCGACATATAAAGTTCTCTCACATTAATATTAAGTCTAATCAAGTCGACTTCCATGTAAAGCGGCGTATAAACTTTTCTCATGTTAATATTAAGTCTAATACTTGATTTTTGGAGATAAATATCAAAATGACTACCTAAGCTTTCAACTCTTTTTTAATATAACTTGTACTATTTGATATTTTACTTACAAAATTTTATATCTAAAATTTAAAGTTGTTAAATATTGTACTCAATCAAATTTTTATAAAAAAGATCTGATGATAAATGCTCAATGGTCATAAGGTATGAGAGAGAACAATGAGAGGTAAAGGAGTAAATAAAAGTCCAATTAAATAATGATATTTAAAAGGGTAAATTATAAAAGGTTACCTATATTTTTTGTCATCTGTAAAGAAGTTATCTGCATTTTTTTTTTTGATAAAGAGATGCCTATTTTTTTTTTTTGTGTCAATAATAAATAATGACACATGCTAATTTTCTACTACTTAGTAAATAGTTAATTAAATAAAGTTATATTAGTAAATTGTATAATTTAATAAAAATAAAAAATTATAGAAAATAAAAAAGGAAAAAATAAATAAATAAAGAAGAGAAAAAAATTGAGTAGCCAATTTTCTATTGATTTGTAAATAATTAATTAAATAAATTTTATATTAGTAAATTGTATAATTTAAAAAAATTATAGAAAATAAAAAAAAAAAGAAAAAAATTGAGCAACCGATTGCAAAAAATGCTAACAAAATATTGACACGTATTATTATTTATCATTGATGCAAAATTAAAAAACACATGTTACCTCTTTATCTAAAAACAAAATACAGATAACTACTTTGCAAATAATCTAAATATAGATTACATTCTTATAATTTACCCTACTTAAAAACTTTAAATTTTAGATGTAAAATTAAAACTCGCATTTGCAATGTTAATATTTTGTCTAATTTTTATACCTCTCGACACTTTACAAGTGGAAAATCAATACAAACTCCTCTAATGTTTCGACGGAAAGTAGGAACATCTACAAGGAGGCAAATCAAACAAAGAAATATGTTGTTTTAGATGAGGAAAAGAACTTAATGGGCACATGAAAAACCTTTAGTTTACAATGAAACAATTGGGCTAAAAAGGGGTGTTGAAATTCGATACGTAGTAGATGAAGAGAATTTTACTTTTGATCACAAAGCAACTAAAAATTGATAAAACATCATATTTGGTTTACTATGATATCTTTGGCTACATTTAATGTTATGTCATTTGTTTGTTTGTGTCACATGTGATATAGTTTATAACAATATCTATAAAAAAAATGGTCAACACAAATATTTTCTCATGTTAGGTTAGAGATCTTGAATTTCTCTTGATTTAATAAAATTCTTAACACTTGCCAAGCGAAAAAGAAAAAAAAAAAGAAAAGAAGAAAAAAAGGCATCTTACATAGGAAGAATGCCATGTCTCAAGAGTATATCCATGTACAAGACATTGTTGTTGTTTAGTAATTCATAAGCTATTATCTAAGTCGTAACTAAGCAAGGAAATATCAATGTACTATATTAATCTCTTATTTGCCAATCAATACCTAGGACTTTATTTATGAAATAAAGTTTACTTGATCAAATGGAGTTCCAACTGGAGTTGCACACTCAATGTTATGGTTTGTAAGGGGAGGAAAAAACTCTAATTGAATCCAACCATTTATAAGAAAACATCCCTAAATTCTTTTATATAGTGTGTGATGACATAGCAATTTTTTTTATCATAAATATAATACGGATTTGTGCAAATAATCATAACCAAATCAAGACAATAACTAAAAGAAGTAAGACATAACCAAAATAAAGGAAAAATTACACACAAAAAAATTAATATTTGAGTGTAAATCTAAATAGAGAATTGAAATTTTAACTAATTAAAATAAATTATCAATATTTTATAAAGTAGTCCAAATAAAAAATTTTGTTAACTCATCCTTATAGCATCATTAAAAAGTATTGATGTAGCATGTTAATTGACATGATTATTTATTTTAACCAATTTGAAAGGTCAATAACCTATTCAAACTTTCATCTAAACATTGATCTCCTTTGATATAATTTTCTTCTAAAATAAAAACACAAGTAAAGCCAATAAATAAATAGAAGTATAGGAAAATTGATACATAATGAAACAAATTTTTGTGTGAACATATAATAATTGGAATTTTTTATGATCTCGCTTGTGTTTTTAATGATATTGGTTTAGTTTTGATTTTATAGTTAATTTATGTATTAATAATAAAAATTTAATATATATAATTAAATAATAAGATTGAAAATTATATTAATTTCACTAAAACAATAGATCGAGCATTGAAAATCTCGTAATAATTCAATGTTCACCCGTGGGCGAAGAGATATTTTTCCTTTTCAACACTAGGTCCATATGGTTGTGTCACTTGGCAACCGTGGCACGACAACACGTGTTTTGCTCTGCTGGGTAGTTGACACCTATACACGTTTATCGTATCTTGGGGGCTTACCTCCTATCCGTGGGAGTCCCGATAGGTGCTGTCTAGTGTCAGTCTAGTATTGGTGCCGCGATAACACGTAATGAATACAGTCTGTCTTCTTGTAGGTTTGGTCTTTTCTCTCTTAGATACAGTTTTTATTCCAGCGAATGAATGGTTCTCATCATAACAACTACCCACAAGTAAGTAAGCAGTCAGGTTAAATTACTACTTAGTTTTAAATAAAATTGGAAAAAAAAAAAAAATGATGTGAGGATTGTTTTTTTTTTTTTTAATATTATTATACAGAAGTAGAAGCATAATATGATTAAAAACATGATTATATAAAAATATGAATATGATATAATACACGATATGGCAAATACATTTATAATGCATAAAAGATACAGTTATGAAATAATTAAATTATTTATAATTTTTATTTAATTTTATATAATTTTGGCTATCTATACAAATTTGATAAAAACATGAATGAATCCATGACCTCTGTGTACGAATTACCATCCTTGTATACATGAGATTTGGCTATCTCATGAGTGCCACTAATCGTTAAGGTTATTTAGGTGTGTAATGCTTCCATTGTTCTACGAGATATTAAAAGTAAATGAAAGAGATACCTAGTACAAGTATTCAATGAGCTTTCAAGAACCTGTATACTTATTATTTTTAAGAAAATTGTATGATTTAGTCGTTAAAAAATGATTAAACAGGATACTTATTTTTTACTGTAAACGATATTTATTTATTATAATTGAGAGTATTTTATTATTAAAAAAATAAAATTATTGATAACTTCTATAAAACTGTCAATTGACAACTTCTAGAGAGTTTTCAATAGTCATTTTTACTATAAATGAGCTTTACTTTACTGTAATTATTATTGTAATCGAGAGAAGTGATTATATTGTCCAATCACTTTTAAATAACTAGACTATAGAATTCCCCTCATTTCTATTTTGACATTGAATAATATTAGACAATTAGTAAGTTATTAATTTAGTCTTCTTCATTTTAGCAACATAAGCAAGTGTTAAAGCTTTGGATCCTTTACCTAGTGTGCTTAAAGGAAATTTATGTATAAGGAGGGATAGAAATAACAATTGAGCCACCTTCCCGCTCCCATAATTCCCTCAATCTCTTGATTCCCATAGATCTCTAACATTAATTGCAAAGATGGAATCATGGATTTGAGAGCACTTATCATGGTATGTCTATGTTTGAAGTCTTCTATAGGCCAAACTTGGGTTTGAAGGCCTAATGAGAGCAATAAACTATCAACACTTGGTGCAATTTCTAATGATAAAACTATCATTTATGTTAGTGGTGATGTTATATTGCCGATCCTCATTAGTTTTCTGGTGAGGAGATTATCTTCTTGCTTGTCATAATAGTTGGTATGACTTGTTTCTTGATTTTCTTGGAGATAAATGTGTTTGATGTGTTTGTAGTATCAAACCCTTATCGCTACATTTCTTGATTTTATTGTAGTTGTAGTATCAATAATTCCATCTTTGCTGCTTTGCTTCAACTAAAAACAATGGAAGCATCATTGATGCTTTCATAACTTAGTTATTGCAAGCATAGGAATTTGGTTAAAGAAATTTGTCAACCTCTCTATAAAAAGGTTAAGGGGGAGAGAGAAATCTAATTTTTTATTTTATTGTTGAATGAATGAATTACAAGTTACATGAATAACTATTTATAATAATGAATAATCCACTAATGTCTAACTAGTTTCTCAACTTTCACTAACTTGAGTGTCGGAGTTCCTATACTAGAGACACCTCTAACACCCTTAATCCTTTTGTTTCTCTTGCAAAACCTTACTCTTAAGCATAAAGTTCTCTCCTTAAGTCTAAGCTTGGACCTTTTGAGAATCCAATAACAAAAGAGAATGAATTCATTAAAACATAAAACATTTGTTGTTAATTGGAATTTAGGATTCATATTCTTAATGCAATTGATTTCAATTATCATGATATAGACATATGTGGGGTAACTGGGGTAAATTAGGATAATTAGATTCATGAGAACAATCTAATTATTAACTAATGAATACAAATCAGCCAGCTTAAGAGGGAACTCAATGTTGTAAATAGGGTTATTAAGATTCAAAAGAGAAGGAAATTCTTATCAACTTAATTAATGTCTAGGTAGTTGATTTTAATATATCTAATGAGCATATGTTAAATTATTTAAGGAGAATACATAAATGTAATAACACCGTATATTATCAGTTATCGATAATATATTTTATTATTAATAGGTTTTATTCATTATTATTCAACAATGATTTACTGTTAAGAAACGGTATAAGAGTTGGATAATCCCTTTTACTATTAATGAATCCTATTTTTACCATAATTTAGAATTAGCCGGTTGATATGTCAAATACATATGAACTACTAAGAGTAGCTTCCTCCAACGCCATCGTCACCATTGGCCCTACTAGCTCAAAGAAGCTTCTGTCGGCTAAAAATAATAATGCCCTACCTTGAGGACCACCCCAATGAAATTGTAAACTACACATCTATAAAGAAGCTTTCAGAAGAGAAGCAACTTGAGCTAGAAGTGAACGATGGATTGCAGTTTTAGATAGAGTGAACACTCGCAGCATCTGAATTTGCCACACGCAAAAGCTAATAGAGAATGAGAAGAAGCATCGAATTCTAATTCGAACTTCTATGGGTAAAGATTGTCTTTTTGCATATTGCATGGGCCAATTTGGCAAAATATCATCCCAAGAACTTCAGGAGAGCCGCTTAGGGTAGGGGGATTTCTCCAGCCAAAATTTAAAGTTAATAATAATAAATGCATATGGCAAGGCAACCGTAATTATTGTTTTTAAAAAGAAAAATACATAATTAATCCTCAATATATACCCATTGTCTATTTAAATTATTATTGTATTTTTTTTTTCTATTTGGATTTTCATTTTTTTTTTAATTTTTATAAAAATGGACTTCCATCAACTCAGGTGAATATTTAGCTCATCCTTGATGTCTTAAGTTCTAATAGACTCACATACAATTAATTTAATAAAATATTGTTTTAAAAATTCAATTAAATTATATAATAAATGATAAAAATCCCAAAAAATGAAACGAAAAAAAGGTTAGAAAAGAAAAATAGACAAATCCTTTAAGCCTTGGCTTTTTGCCCTTCATCTTAGGATGGTCGATTAGGCCATTTTTATTTAATTAGGTTCTCACCCACCCTTATAAATAGATCATGCATAGTAGATGGTGCAAACTTAGTTTAGGGGTAAATATAAATATATATATATATTAAAATAGATAAACATTAATAACTAAATAATATATATATATATATATATATATATGTTTAAAATTATACATTTTCTCATTAAATAACCAGCACGTATGGCAAATATTCATGGAGCAATTCTTGGACGTGGACAAGCCGTGTATGGTATTAAGATAAAAGTACTAAATGGTACACATCAAATGGAACAAATGCCGATGGTAAGACCATAAATAAACGATCCCCTTCCATATATGAAAGTTATAATGACATAATTAAAGACAATGTCGTATTTAATAAATTTGATCCTACCCATTTCAAACATCCAATCCTTCCAACTCATATACTCATACTAACATGAAAACTCTCTATCCACTATGTAGATCTACTTTAAAACATTAAAATCTTTCCCATGAACACAATTTGATAAGAATCGATAATGTCAAAATACATCCCAAACTTTGAAAAAGCTAATAAATCGTTTTATTGCCAAATGGTGGTGAACTATCCCATTGAATCCTTGTTCCCTATGTTGGGTTTAGTTCGAGCTGATCATGTAACTACGCCCTCAGACTATTAGGGTGTTTATAGTTCATTTTGTTTTATTAATGAATAAAGCTCTCTTTTGGGGGAAAAAAGAAAAAAGAAAAAAAAAATAGGAGGATAAAAAAATTTTAGACGTTTAACTTAATTTCCACTCATTGAAAAAAGGTTTATACTTGTTTGGATGGATATAAATCGATAGATTAGAAAAGAAATTAAAAGAAGTTTGGTATTTAGTAACTTAATAAAAGTGAAATTGGTAGTGGAAGAAAATGATAAAAAAAAAGTGAAAATGAATGGAAATAATAATAATAATTTATTGTAAAATTATTTTTTAATAATATTTACTAAAATAAGATGGAGATACTTATATCAATTAAATATTTTATTTCTCATAATTTTCTTACGAATCAAATAATGGGTCTTTTTTTCTTTTATTGTATGTATTCTATTTGTATCTTTCCTAATTTAATTTGTTTGAGAAATATGATTTGTGAAAAATTATATGATAGTTTTCGTTTTAAATGTTATGATTGGATACATTGACTTTTCTCGTTTTTATCATAATTATGATGATGTAGACTGTTGATTGGAAAATGAGAGTTTAAGAAAAATATTCATGTGCTTTCGAGGAAATGCTTATAAAAATATTTTTTCCATTTGAAAAAAAAAAACTTTTATTTAGCTTTTCTTGAGAAAGTAAATAGAATAAATGGTAGATGAGTTTAATTTTATAAAATTTTATTAAATATTTAATTTTATCTAAAGGATATAAGGTTATGTTTGATATATAAGAATAATTTAGAATGGAATATAATAAATAATAGTAATAAAATATCAAATTCAATTTATATGTTTAAAAATATTCACAAAATAGAATGGAATGGAATGTTATGAAGTAATACTTATTAAAATTACCTTTAATTTATGGATGCAATAAATATGTAATATATTTAAAAGTTATTTAAATAATTATAATTAATGAGGGTATTAGAATTTGACTCCACTCCAATAAAGTTGGAATGGCGATTATCTTTTTTAGCTGGAATCATTATTTCTAAAAAAATTGTGATTCTACCTTCTAAAAGTTATTCCAAATATGGAAAAGATAATAATATTTGAAATCATGATTCTATTTTTGATTTATTCCTAGCAATTACTAAGTTTCTGGTTAATTATTTATGAATTGTTGCCACCACTACCTTTATTATGTGAAATTCCTTTATTTATTTTTCCACTGCCTTTTTTCTCTAATATGAACCAAGACTAATAAATAAAATTTAGCGCACTAATCAATGTCTGTCGACAAAACCGTGATTTTCACAATACACCCATTAGAAATCATGGTTGAATTTTTAATACACACCAAACCCTAATTAGCCTACTTTATCCTCTAAATTAGCACCCCTTTCGTCATAATTTTTAATACAAAGGTTATTTCTTTATTAAAAAATAAAATACAAATAATATTTTTATAAATTATTCAAAAAATATATTATTTTTTTATAAATTAAAAAGTTTAAAGTATATTAGCTATTTCGTTCAAATTATTTCAATTATTTTTACACCAATTTTATGACAACCAATTAATTAAACTCAAATGTATCTTATTAGTATATAAGAGTCAATCCACACTTTTTGGACTTTGCCATATACCGTTGACCTTTTATAGTCTGACTCATTACTTTTATAAGATCAATTTAGCTTTTAACTTATTATTTAATTATATATATTAAATTTATATAATTAATTATTATTAAATTATTATTATTAATATATAAATTAATAATAAACTTAAAAATTGATCAATTTTATTAAAAACACGAATGAACTATAAAAAATTCAGTTTAAAACAATTCAACTCAAATACCATGATTTGTTAATCATTACTTTTGAAAGATTGCGACTTTGGACTTTGAAGCACAATTTTCTAATAAACTGTTATGTTGGTTTTTATTTTTGTTGACTTTAGGTATAGAAGTGAAAATAAATACATCATAAGATCAATATTTTCAATATATGTCAATTTTAGAATCTATAGTTTCATTTTATTTTATTTTATTACTCCAAATCCAGGTTTTTAAATGTGAGTAAAAAAAAAGAGAGAATTTTATAAAAAATTCATAAGATTAATTTACTTATGTTTTCATCAACCACATTGATAATTAATTATCAACTGAAATTATACGTAATAAAATTTTTTATAAAATAATTAATTAAGCATAACTTTTATAATTCATAACAAAACAAGTATGTATTTGTCATATTCTTGGTACATTTTTCTTAATTCCTCTTTTTAAAATTTTGAACAATTATTACTTTTTAATTAATACATATGTGGAGTGGAGCCCATGGCTGCCGGCTGCCCTTATACACTGCTGGTTTTCAGGCGTGGCTATGCTCGTTCTCATTTATAGGGCTTTTGTCTCAAGCAGAGAAAGAGAGAGAACCCAGAGACACATTAGAGAGAGAAACATAGTCTCAGTTGGTTCAATCACACTTATTGAAAGAGAGAGAGCGACAACGAGAACGAGAGTTCATTTTAGCCTCCATCTTCTTCTTCTTCTTCTTCTTTTATCTTCTTCTACTTCAAAATCATAAAAGACCCACGAGATTACGGAAGGAACGAAATTTGAACCTTTTTAACCAAAAACCCAACATTTCTTATTATCTATTTACTTTTTTGATTTGACGGATCTATAATAAACCCACATACTTTGTTCTGTATCATTTTAGATCTCAATACTTTTCATTGTTCTCGATCAACTTCTCATCACTAAACTAGCACAACCACATATACCTAATCGTACTGTAAGTTCGATTTCAAATTATCCGTTTCTAGTTATTCTTCTAGATTCATATTATTAGTGCAATTCTGGGTTTTTATTTATTTTCTATTTTTTGTTGTAGTTTTGTTATTGGGTGTTTTCAGTTACTGTGTTTAAGTAATTGGGTGAGTGATTTTCATCCAAAAAAAAGGGTAAGTGATTATATGGTTAAAGTTTGGGTTTTTGATTCATTGTTGTGTCGTTGAGTTTTGATTTTAATATAATAACGGGTTTTGGATTTTAGGACTTGATTGTAAGTATTTTGATTGAATCCACATGAAAGGTGTGTGCTTTTTTCTAGTAATCACGTGAGGATACTGTTGTAATTATCGGTTTTGGATATTTTGGGGGTTTAATTATGAATGTTGTTGATTGGATTCCACATGACAGATATGAGCTTTCTAGATAATTACATGATCCCGATTGTTGATTGTGTGGAGATAATTCCGATTTTTTGTTGTTTGATTCATGTCTTATGTTGTGGATTTTGAACCATGTTTTGCCTGCAGAGGGGCAGAGGCTATTGTTGGTTTATTGGGGGTTATACTGCATCCAATTCGGATGTTGAGCTGGAATTGAGGGCTTGCTTGGTGAAATGAGGGATGTTATCGAGGTTGATAAGCTTTCTGAGGGCCTGCTGGCGGCCGTCCTTGGACCACTATGCTCACATGGGTTCGGATGCTGGAGGACGCCAAGATGGGCTACTTTGGTACAAAGATACTGGGCAGCAAGTCAACGGTGAATTTTCTATGGCTGTTGTTCAGGCCAATAATCTGCTTGAAGATCAGAGTCAAATTGAGTCTGGCTCATTGAGTTTTCTTGAAGATGGTCCTTATGGCACATTTGTTGGCATATATGATGGTCATGGTGGGCCAGAGACGTCTCGCTATATCAATGATAATCTCTTCCAGAATCTTAAAAGTAAGGAACATTTTCTATCGGGATATACAGTTCAAGGTGATAACTTGCATTGCAGCTTTGGCAAAGCTGGTGTCAATCCAGTAGTAGTGAAGTGGCTTAAATCCTTTATAATAAATTTTTGTTCAATTTTCAATGGAATTTGGTGATTGTGATGTTGGTGAATTATGGTTCTAGTTTAAAAAGTTTTATTGCCTATTGCAGGGTTTGCAACAGAGCAGCAGTGCATGTCAGTGGATGTGATTCGGAAGGCATTTCAGGCAACGGAGGAGGGGTTTTTCTCTGTGGTAACGAAACAATGGCCACTGAAGCCTCAGATTGCTGCTGTAGGATCTTGCTGCTTGGTTGGTGTTATAAGTGGTGGGAGTCTTTATGTCGCCAACTTAGGTGATTCTCGTGTTGTACTGGGAAGGCTTGTCAAGGCAACTGGTGATGTGCTTGCTATCCAGCTGTCTTCTGAGCATAATGTTGCCATTGAGGCTGTTCGACAGGAGATGCGATCTTTGCATCCAGATGATTCTCACATTGTAGTTTTGAAGCATAATGTATGGCGTGTAAAGGGCCTCATACAGGTATCAGAATATATATATATATATATATATATATATATATATATATTATATTATAATTATAAGTTGCTATATGCAAATTGGTGCCAAATTGTATGTGCTTGATGCCTGTATTTATTTTTTCATAATGGGTAAAAGAACTGAATTTGTTATGAATACAACATTATGCCTTGAAGATAGTTGTTGGTTTTGGGTATAGCAGCAGAGTCAAACTGTCAGAAACGAAGTTATATTTTTTTAGACGAATTGATTAGAGATGAGACTGACTAGAATTAAAGTGGTTGGACTGTAAAGGTACATGATTCAGTGATTTTAACATATCTTATTCCTAACAATCCAATGAGCATTTATGGAAGTCTCTGTCCCCTATAATGGACTAAGGCTTGTTTACTGACATCGGGGTATTATGTATAAGTACTTTGGGTCTCATTTTTCATCATAAAGGCATAAGTTGCTTTGGCATAAGGTTCATCTTTGACTTGTTGCTTGACTGGTGTAAGATGGGCTTAAATATTATTCCCATGTCTAATTGACTAAGATTTAGGAATATGTTGCCTGTAACGTAGCATGTCTGGGTTTCGCCATTCAGTGTCCACTTAATGGTGTTGCTTGCTTTCTTGAAATATCTCTTAATCATAAATTTGTATGATTCTTTGCAAAGTGTAATAAGCAACATTTGCTTGCATATAGCTCACCTGTCTCTTGGTAATTCTACATTTAAAATCTTTGAGATTAGATTTTGTCTGACAGTGTCTTCTCAATGCAGGTGTCAAGGTCGATAGGTGATGTGTATCTGAAGAAGGCTGAGTACAATAGGGAGCCTCTGTATGCAAGATTCCGTCTCCGTGAACCTTTTCAAAGGCCAATTTTGAGCTCAGAGCCATCAATAACAGTGCTGGATCTTCAACCCCATGATCAGTTTCTCATATTTGCTTCTGATGGACTGTGGGAGCACCTTAGCAATCAGGATGCAGTCGATATAGTCCAAAATCACCCTCGCAATGTAAGATGCTATGGAAATTTGTTATTCTTTTTGTTCGTTTTTAAAGCTAAAATCTTCCCTTCACTCAGTAAGGTGTTTTTCTTTTTTAAGTATGTAAGCATTGTACAAGTTTTCTTCTATAAAGTAATGCCAAATTATACTGATGTATGTGCACATTTTATAGTGCCTGAATGCACGAGTTTCAATTATTATTTTTTTAAATGAAAATATAAAATAATACTTGCTAAAAAAGATCTAGATGACTATGATTGTATAATAACAAAGCCAGTTGCTTTTGGTATTTGATTCAATCATTTAACCTTTCCTCCTTTTTTGGGATAAATTTTAATCTTCCTTCTTTGGCATGCTCCCATAGAGAAGATTTCCCTACATGCCTGAATGATTATTTCAAGTGGTGCTTAATTAAGTTATTGGTGTTCTGAAATGATATATTTGGTTTCTTGGTTAATTAGCATTTGTGCTAGTATATATGCGTGTGTTGTACATTAAGGATTTCTATTTTGCATTTGTACATTAAGAATTTCTATTTTGCACATTAATGTTGTCAGTTTTTGGTGATGTTTTTCATGTTCTGGTTGTGGTGTACTTTTGGAACCAAATCTTGATGATGTGATCATGGGAGAAAAATAAATATGTATCGGTGGTCTATGAAAAGTAGCAAGTGGTGCTTGATTCCCCATATAGCGTTTCTTTAACAATAAAGATTAGTTGAAATATGCAGATTGCAGAGAGCATCATGAACAAGACTTTTGAAACTTCCATGACGGTGCCCTGTGTTTAATTTTTAAAACATACCGACATTTTTTGTGTGTATATGATTGTTATATCATCAGATAGCCTATTTCTATTTTTTCCAGTAGATAGTTTAAGAAATTGCAAGATTGTGTATAAGCATATGTGCCTCTACTTGCTGCCTTACTTCTACCTGTTGTGAATCTATTCTCTTAACTAAGCATCTAAGCAAGGAACTTACCAAAAAAAAAAAAGAATCTAAGCAAGGAGTACATTGTGGTTGATAGTTCCATGATGGGATCAATATATTGAATAGCCACTGAAGATATTGCCTTATAATATGGGTGGATCTATCTTGCTGGTCTTTGTTCAAGTGTCTTGTTAATAAGTCTAAAGAGTAGTTGTCTGTATGGCTTCTTTAGGGAATTGCTCGGAGGCTCGTGAAAGCAGCATTACAAGAGGCAGCTAGGAGAAGAGAAATGAGATACTCCGATTTGAAGAAGATTGACCGTGGTGTCCGCCGACATTTCCACGACGATATCACAGTGGTGGTTCTATTTCTTGACTCAAATCTAGTTAGCAGAGCCAGCTCAGCAAGAGGCCCTACTGTTTCCCTGAGAGGTGGAGGCATCCACCTACCAGCAAACACTCTCACCCCGATGGATGTTGGTAACACCTGATACAGTCGCTTCTTATCCAACTGGGAACTGTCCTACTTGGTAATCACATGCAAGAGGGACAAGGTGCTGTCTGATATTTAAAATGTTGGTGTATAATCTAATGTTTAATGCAACACTCTATTTTCCTAGAAAGAAAATGGAAATCAGGAGGAAAGGTCGTAAAAAGAGGTGTGACAAGAGAATCTATCTCCAGGATCTCTCATTTAAATGTTCAATTTTTCTTTATTTATGAATTTTGCATTCTGTAAAGTAGATAACAGTGGATCCTCGAGAATTACAGTTCTGTTTTCCAGTGAGTAGAATTAATCAAAAGTAGCTCTCCTTGCAATGTTAGGAAAGCAAGATGTATATGTGAATGTCGGTGGGTTTGGATGTCGATGTTGCAGATTCATGCTGAAGAGGTGTTTATGGAAACAGGGTAATCCTTTGGGTAATGTCTTGTCGACAGCTTTGCATTGTGGCCTGTGTAATGCAGTATGTTTGCTGCCATGAGAAAAAAAAAAATGAATTTACTGTATGATGTGAATTATTCTGCACAGATCAACTCTGCAGGACATGAAAATGGTAGAGCCAGGTTGTCTGCTCTTGGTGCCCTGGAGAGACCTGTTGGTGCACCTGTATGATAAAGATGCCAGCAAATGGTACGAGAACTCGTTTGTATTTCCTTTTATTGGTTGGAGGATGTTACGTTCAAGTCTTCTATGAGGCTTTGAAACTTGGCAAGTTTTTCTCATGGGCTAGCTTGTGAGTGACCCAACCTGTCAAGAACTTCAAACTGGAGAGGGCAGGTCTTTATATATGAAGCTGTGGAAGCCACTAAGCATACTTATCAACAATGAGCTCTCTGGGAAATGATTTTAGGGATTGTGTTGCTGCATCGAGGTTTGCCTCCAAGCAGATTAAACAAGTGCAGTTCTGTTGTGGAATGTTTTGAGGCAGATGCAGTGAGGAACTGCTTTGAAGCAGATGGGGTGAGTTTATGTGACTTGTAACATTAAATGCAGGAGCAAGTGTTCCTGGTTGGTAGTTTCTTTGACAGGATCAAATTGTTTGCTACAAGTAAGTTCCATGAGATCGTTGAGTTGTCTATATATGGCATAGGATTTAGGAAAGGTGGAAATTGCATAATTGTGATGGGAGTGAACTCGAGAGAGGGACTACAGGGTCATGAAAGTGAAGCTCATTCAGCATGTTTGTTTCAGGAAGACATCAGGGAAGACAAGTTGGTAACTAGTGGGAAGCACGGAGCATCATTGCCTTTTTAGAAATTGTAAAGGGTTCTCTAGGACTTCGGCTTTCTCTATGAAATGAAGCTCGCTGCCAGGGCAGTGCTGAAGAACTATCACTAGCATTGCCGTTCCAGAAAATGCCGTTAAACATGTTTTGCTAATACTCTTATGTATATTCTGGTGGATTGATCTGTACTTGAAGGTGACATTCTCTCCAACTTACTGCATTTCTTATTTCAAATATCAGGTACTACCCTTGGACTATCAAAAGTATGTTCTTAAAACTGTTTGAAATTAGCCAAAGTAGAGGTTTTTCAGTTGCATTTGAGAATTATGAACCCATGGTGAATTAGCCGACACGGTCATTCGTACTTGTTTCTTCTATTATTCCCCTTAAATTGTCAAAATCAGCATCCATGCTAATACTATTCGTCTCTAAGCACCTCAAGCTTGCACTCTGAAATGAAAAACTATCCACGTCTACAAAGAAACTCTGATATCCAACACCATCGATGCTTACAAAGCTCTGAGAGGTACCACCATCGCGATCTATGTTGTTGGTCGATGATTGACGGTATCCACCGGTTGAGCTATGGAAATTCCTGGAAGGGTCTTTTGGGATGAAACAATCACTGGACTGAAGCGCCGATTCCAGTTCCTGCCATACTTGAGTCATT
This sequence comes from Laguncularia racemosa, assembly GCA_037954665.1. NCBI lineage: Eukaryota > Viridiplantae > Streptophyta > Magnoliopsida > Myrtales > Combretaceae > Laguncularia > Laguncularia racemosa. Next base: position 522,991 of record JBBMOL010000104.1, on the reverse strand, counting down.
GAAGGGCGTTGCTTAGGCGATTTCTTGACACATTTTAAACTGAGTTGTCCCATTTTTAGCATCACTTCCATGTTGCACGACTCGGACAAAAGATTAGCATCCAGTATTTCTTCTACACTTCCCCTCTCCAAGCTAGGACTGGCCTGAAACATTTGATACAAATTACATTAGTGCTATATAGCTTCTTCATGGCGACAATTCGGGAAAAGGGGAATGTTATGGTCACACGTTTTGGGAACTATCAAAATTTCCCACATTATCAAAATTTACGTGATGCCTCGAATTTCTTTAATAGTGCACTTGCATCATTTGAGAAATATTGATATAACAAATGTCTCCTCCAAATACGATAGTAGGTCAATCTTTTTTATGAAGATACAATTGTAATTACTTCTTACACCAACTCGTCGGCTCAGTTGATCTATATATTGATCTCTGCATTATCAAATTAGTCGAGAAGAAGTCTTGGATCATAATTTTTATTGACTTTCAGAGGGTGTCGATGTAATTAAAGAAAGTCTGGTGAAAGGGAAGAGTAATGCTAATCCCTACCCATTCAATAATATGATAATTAGACTTGTTTCTTCCTGTGTAGACAGCAGGGCGGGCAGCTACAAGTTGCAGAAGTAGGACACCAAAGCTATAGACATCCGTAAATGGTGTCAAGTGGAGGCTTGAACAATATGCAGGATCAAGGTATCCTGGTGTTCCTTTAACTTGAGTAATAACATGAGATTGGTCCCCGATAGGGCCCCATCGACTTAGCCCGAAATCTGATACTTTGGCTTCAAACTCATCTCCAATTAAGATATTGCTTGGCTTGATGTCGCGATGGATTATGCTTGGCTTAACACCTTCATGTAAATGAGCAATGCCTGTAGGAAGTAGCAAAGGAAAATGTACAAGAACATATTAGTTTAGAGTCTGAAGTTATGTTATGGGGAAAAGAAGACAAAGACCGTTGTGATTCATGAGGATGGAGTAGTCAAAGTATGGGTAATAATTCCTGATATGAAGCGATAAATCAGGTGAGACCAGATTGATATAATCTGACTCCAACACGATTCAATAGTTAATGGGTCATTTCGGATCAACTCGGTGAGTGGGTTAGGTTAGAGTGAACATGCAATATGGGTACGACTCTCTTAACTTAGACTATGGAAACGAGTTAAGAATTTCTATAAAGGAATAAAAGAGAATAAAATAAATTGATTTATAAATCAAGTCAAATTGATCTGCGTTTACCCTTATCAAATAAGTTAACCGGTCAAGATGGGATGAACCAAACACAACCTATTAACAAATCAGTTACACAATACGACTTATCCAGCTGAAGAGTCGTATTTAGATTTATATGTTATAACTTACTAACATGATAGTATTGAGATGGTCATGATCCATAATTCCGAATTGATGCTACTAAATTAAATGATGATGGAGTTTGTGGAGACTGAGTTTGTTTGGTTGTTTCTTATTTCTTTGTTTTAAGCTAGTCATTTTGTTATTGCCTTCAAAAGATTAAAAAAATAAAATCTAAGTATAAGTCCACATGTATCCCTATCTTAAAATAAAATGCCTAATATATCTTTATAGGAGTAGGGTTTTCCTTTAACAATATAATTTTTTAAATAGATAAATATTTGTTTGATGCGTTATGTATTTAATGTATGCAAGAAAAGTTTCAATTTCTGATAAGTAGAAAGATTATTTAATTACTCATTCATTCATTATTATTATTTTTTTTGGGGGGGGGGGGGGGGGGTGAAGAAGTTACCTTTTGCTGCTCCAATTGCTAAGTTTACTCTTTGCCTCCAAGTCAAGACCATCTCTCTCCTCCCTTCATGGCAAAACATTTCAAAGAAATTAAGTGATCTTTGCTTGCCAACTTAAGAATGAAAACAGAACTAGTTATAGGATTTTTCAAATGACATAGATAAGGGGAAACTGGTCTACAATACGAAAAAGGTAATAAGAAAATTTATCCGAATATAATGTGTTGGAAATTTAGGTGCTGATGCTTTGTGAAAAAAATAAAATATAACAAGTAAAACAAATATTAAACGTTGATTTGCTTTTTTTTTTTAATAAATAATATTCGGTATATCTACCAAAACCCATAAATAAGAACAATTTTAAGAACTAACCATTAATATACTCAAGCAAAGAACCGTTTGGAGCATATTCATATACAAGCATCTTGGCACCTTTTTCCCCTGCATGAAGTCAAGCAGACTCATCAACAAGGTTCCTATACTTGTTCCATAATATACGTACATATATATTATATTATATATATGTATATATTATAAATAAATACCTTTTTCTTCGCAATATCCAACTAACCCAACAAGGTTCCTATGCTTAACTTTTGAAATCAGCCTCACTTCTGCTTAAGAAAATTGCAGCAGAATATTATTAGTCACCAGTAATTTCGAAAAATCAACTCAATATGCCCCGCTAAAATAATCAAATCAAAAAAGATTTACCATTTCTAAATTCCTCAATGCTTTGGTAAGAATTAGCATGAGGTTTCTTGATAGCTAATATTCCTTCCATGTCGAAATTCCCTCTGTATACATTTCCAAATGCACCGAAACCCAGCAAAGACTCTTGACTGAAATTCTTGGTTGCCTTTATTATCTCTTCCATATGGAACTGCCTTAAAGTTATCTTCTCATCTTCTTCATTACATCCTATTATGATTCAACCCAAAAATAAATAAATAAATAAATAAATATTTATAGATTAGTAAATGTGAGCGCATAGGAAATTTTTTAGTGATTATATGTGCGATTTCATCTTAAATGGACAAGTATTGTTCCTCCACTTGCATGTAGGGTATATAAGAAATTTTATTTATTACAAATTGAAATCATTAAAGATTTTGATACAAAACTATGGTATAAATACTATTTTCTCTCTAGGATGGATCGAAGGTTTGAATTTCCATCTCTTATTAGTTGTATAATATATAATTAGCTAAAAAAAAAATTGATATTGAAAGTGTGAATGGTAAATAAATAGTACTAATATTCTAATACTTGGCAATTTTTAAAAAGTACTCATAATAGTTTTTCGAAACATTCCTATTTCCCTATAGAAAGGCTTTACCATATAACTCTATCATCACAGCTCACTTGCACACTAACTACTAGAATCATGAAATTACAAATTATATTTTTGTAAGACAAACCACTAAGCTTTGAATATATTGCTCTAGAGAAATTATAAGAGAAGCCGACACCGTTCACTTCCTTCTAAACTCATAAAATTTTCTCGAAAAATAGATTAGTCTTCATATGAAATGACATATTATATTATTAGCATAATTCTTATGTTTTGTCCTGCAAAACGTTTGTGTAACAGTCCCTAAAATCCTCTTGAAGGTAGGATAACATTTAGTTCGAAATCGAGACAGTTCTACAAATCCAAATGAAAGGAAGGATTTCGTTAATTACTATAAATATTATCTAACTTATATAATCGAATGATAAAAAAAAATAATAATAATTATCGTCTATAACATAGTCAAGCCAAAAATTTTACCTCTCATTTTCCGTATTCTAATCAACGGAAGGAGTTTTCTTCTGTAGAAAACGCAAAACGAAGCACCCAGTAAAACAACAGACAAGGCAATCATAAGTCCTCCCAATAATTGTCCTGGTGGAGACATATCATCATAAGGGTATGATTGGTTCACCATTTGTGGCTAATACCAAGTATGATCTATGAAGTCTTCGATGTCACGTTAAGACTTAAGACTTACTGGTGGGACATTTTCATTTTCGACAAACAATGTTTGAGCAGTGAAGAGCAAGAGAAGAAGGGGCTAAGAATGAGTGGACAAAATTGGTCTCAATCAAAGCTAAACTAAAGTCCAGCTATATGTAGTGTTGTTTAACATTTAATTAGAGAGTTTAGTTAGAGAGATTTATGGATTATTCTGCCGGCGGACAACAAATGAGAAAAGAAAATAGTATAGGTTCTTTTTGACCTGTTCTTTATTTAGGACGGCATGTATAATTTGAGGAAACACATAGGTTCATGTTTGTTATTAATAAATGTATGTTTGTTTTCTCCTGTATAATTATTGACCAACTTATTAGATATGAAACATGCTTTCACATTTTCTTAACCTGAAATGGCTAGTAGGAATTCGACTTGAAGATGAAGATGAGAGGTTGAAGATCAAGATTAAGTTTATTTTTGTTCTTCAAACTACCTATTTGCAAGAGGGAATCTCTTCTTTTCTCATGTAGCTGATGTGATGTTTAATCATTAGTTCGAAAATGTGACTGCGATACGCTCAATGATGGATATCACAGTTTGTCCAATTAAAAGTTTAGGTGTAAAACTGAAAAAACCAGTAAGTGAATGTAGTATTGTCTCATTCATAAAAGCTTATATAACGTTATATGCATATTGCAATACATCTTGATGACTTTTAACATGGGTTACAAATTTTTCATAATGCTTATTTAACATTGCAAAATATTTCGTACTTCATTACTTATACTTTGTCATTAAGTGTAGCTTTGGTAATATCTATAGACGTTATAATAACACTTAAATAACATCCATTAAAAGTTAAGGAATGTTAAGGTACTCCATATTGTTTAACTATGAAGACTAATTTACACATATGGCATTATAGCTGGATGGACATTTGTCAAGGTTTCATTGGTTCACATGTCATTATTAGATTGGTTGATTAGTTGTTTGAGTTATTAGAACTTATAGTAGTATCTATAAATAGTTCATAACAAAGTTACTGCTATTTTCAATTCCTTTGTAGCTAATATTGATGAGTGAAGCTAAGATTTTTTTTATAAGTAGGTTTGAAGCTGATTTCTAGTTCTTTTATTCAAAATTTCATAGCTTTTCTTCAAATTTTAGTTTGAATTCCTAGTACGTTGATTGGAACTTTAATTTTCAATGGAAGCAATTACTTATGATGGAGTGGATCAGATAAGATGGGTTAAGGTGTTAAGTTGAAATTAAGGTTTATAGATGGTTTGATGGAAAAACCTTCTAAAAATGCTTGATTTGGCAAAATTGATGTAATGTGACTACATGATTTGTTGTTGGATCTTAAATTCGATGACCTCTAATTTGTCACAAAGTGTTATGTACACACAATTTGCTCAAGAACTTTGGGATGAGATTACAAAGTAGTATGGTGTAGCTAATGGGCTACTAGTGTTTCAATTATAACATGAAATTTGTAATTTGAATCAAAGTGATTAGAGTATAGGAGTTTATTACAATAAACTCAAGAAATGCTAGGAAGAATTACAACACTTCCATGCTTATCCAATGTGTACACGTGGTTGATTAAGCTATTGTACTTGTAGGCTAAAAGAAAAGATTATTGAGTCTAAAAGCAAGTTAATGCAGTTCTTGATGGTTTTGAGTGAAGTGTATAAAGGAGTGAGGAATCAAATTCTTTCAATGAAGCCTCTACGCGCAATAAATCGAGCTTTCTATCTTGTATAGCAGGTAGACAAACAAAGGCAGACGACTTCTATTTTATCTTTAGAAGTACAAAGTTTGGCCTTTTAGTCAAATAGAAGTCACAATAAGAATGACAATAATCGATATTTGAGTGACAAAAAGAAAGGGAAAGGTCAAATATTTTGCAAGCATTGCAAAAATGAAGGTCATACAATTGAAAATTGTTTTCAAACTATGGGCTATCTTGATTGGTTTAAGGGAAAGAGATTGTCAAAGGGAAGAAATCAAGCATCTACATCACTTTGTAAAACTAAATAAGTTTTCAATACTCCATTTGAACATGTTGCTAACATTATTTTTGATGAAGATCAATAGGATTCTTGTTCTAAGAAGATTGACAAGTAACTCATTCAGAGTATGTGCCAAGAAGTGTATCGGATGGTTAATGCTTTAGAAGCACAAGAGAAGAAGATGGCTGACATGGTATAATTTGTAGGTATTTCTAATTCTACCTTATGTTTTAGCATTTCAAATAACAATATGAATTCTTAGATGATGAACACAGAAGCTATAGATCATATGACCCTAAAATCTTATTATAACCTTTAACACATCTATGTGTACATTTCAAGAATAGAAAAAATTGCAATAGGGTGGGCATTATATGGACTATATGTACTTTAGTTAGAAGATATTCGGAGTTTACATTCTTTAGCTAACTTGTAATGTCTTGTGATACTCAAACTTGTGTTGATGACAATACCATTCAATTGATCCATGCTCAAATGGGTCATTCTTTAGTCTTTAAGATGAAACACTTAAACATCAATATGAATTTCAATTTTCATGGTTTCATTTATGTTACATGTCATGAGTCAAATTTCATAGGCTTTCTTTTCCAAGGAGAAAATATGCATCCACATTTCCTTTTCAACTCTTACATGTTGATACTTATGAGTCTACATAGGGTAGAATCAATATCCGGTGCTAGATATTTCTTGACTGTCGCTGATGATTATTCAAGATCTACTTGGACTTATCTTCTTAATCACAAATATCAAACACATTCTATTCTTAAACAATTTTTTTAATGTCCTTAATCACTTTTCTATCATTCTTAAGTTCATAAGAATAGATAATTGTTTTTGAGTTTTTGTCCAAAGTGTACCAATCCATGTTTCATGGCATAGGAATTGTTCACCATTGTACTATGGCCTATACACCTCAACAGAATGAGAGAGTGGAGAGAAAACATAGACATTTTTTTTTTGACACCACAAGAGCATTGAGATTGTATGCCAATTTGCCTAAAGAATTTTAGGGTAAATGTGTTCTCACAACTTATTTGACAAATAAAAAGCCCATGGAGAATTTAAGCTAGAAAACTCCATATGAAATGTTATTTAGATCCCCATGAGATTATTCTAACCTTAGAGTGATGGGATTTTGTGTTATATAGCTAAATACACTAATACTAAAGACAAATTTAAGCCAATAGGTGTGAAAGGTGTAATTTTTTTAAGCTTTATGCACATACAAAAAGGGTATAAAGAATATGATCTTACTCAAAAACACATTGTTACATCTAGAGATGTTGTTTTTTTTATGAGCATATATTTCCCTTCAAGCAATTGTTTGATTTATGGTCTAGTCCTTTTATGTCTTTTCCAAATCATGTTTTATCTGAGTCACAAATCACATCATATTAGTTTACTACATTTTATCATAGTTCTTCTCCCTTATCTAATGAGTCTTTAGTTGATTAATCTTTATTTGAAGAGTCTAGTGTTAATGGTTTGCACAAGTTAGCAAAAAAACATAAAACTCCTAAATGGCTTGAAGACTTTGTCTTTATGGTTCAGATTAAGGTATTTGGTATTGATACTTTTGTCTTTGATAATTTCCCTAAAGTTTACATAGCTTCATTAGTAAATTTGTTTACTACGCGAGTTACATTGTTATTTGGAAGTTGCTAAACAAAAGGAATGGATAGAAGCCATGCAAAAGATGTTAAATGCATTAGTGAGCAATGATATATGGGAGTTAATTGTTTTACTGAAGGGCAAGAAAGCAAATACATTTAGTTGGCCAATTCATCAAATCAACATTAATAATGCTTTCTTGCATGGACATTCAGGCAAAGAAATATATATGTCCCCTCCAAAAGACTATGATAAAGTATTGTCAAATTAAGTTTGCAAATTGAAACGGTTGCTTTGTGGATTAAAACAAGCATCTAGGTAATGGAACTTAAAGATTCCTAATTTTCTTTTGGCGAATGACATGATTATTCATTGTTTACATATCGGAGTTCTTATACAATAGATCTGGCCGTAGTTCACAACCAAGGCTAATGGTTGACAGCGAACATGGTTGATGGTTGACGATGAACATGGCAACCACACCACACAAACAACAAACATACGCCAACACTAATCTTGGCACATCTAGTTGAAGACATGACAAATCTAGGAAACCACGAGGACAACGATGACTAAGGATGAAGACACAATAGATCTGCAAGGAACAGTGAACATGGCAACCATGGCGACCATGATAGACATAGCAAACAGAAGGCACACCTTGCAACCACCAAATCTATGCGAAGACAGCACAGACACAACCAAGAGACGATAGATTTGGGAGTTCATCTATCAACTTTTCCTCTTCCCTCCTTCATCTCTGTTTGTAGTGGAGAAAACGTGTTGTGTAGCTAAAAAAGAAAGGGGCTAGTTTAGGGAAATTAATGCCAAAGTATCGCGTAATTGTGATTCTGGAGAGGTTAAATCGAATTTCAATTCTACATTTTTACTTTCCAGCCAAATTCCAAATCCATGGTACAAGTGAAGTAAACACCGTAATTCTTGTTCTATGTGGAATAAGGCTATAATAAAATTGCTATTATAGCAAACTAAACATGACATTAGTATATTTATAGGATAATAATATTTAAATTACTTAATATAATGTTGATATTTTATTTTAACCATTTGAAATTTTGATCCTTTATTTTAACTTAACCACAAACATTGATTCCCTTGCCCATAATTTTTTCAAATGTTTAATAAATAGGTAATATTAAACTAGATTGTAATAATACTACCAAAACTCTTATAACTTAGTAGTATTAATGTTGCTTTCCTAGTAGCTTAGACTAGGTTTAAATCCCCTTCTTTTATTGTAATCATTGAAAAAATAATATCCATTATGTTAATGGGTTATGTCCATTACTTTAAGTTATTTAAAGATAAACGAAGGTGATAAATTCGGTTGATGTTTTGTGTAATCTTATATGAATTTGTAAATTTTCAATGTTAAAGATAATGCATGTACGTCAAGTTTAGATGATCTCATCAGCCTTTGTAAAGTTTAAAGATTGCTAATTAATAGACTTACAACGTTGAAATGTTAAATACCACAACTGTAAGCTTTTGCAATGTTTAACCTTTTCAGTGTTTTTCCTTTGAAATCAGCAAAAGGCGTTGGCAACTAGTTTCTAGAACATGAATTTGTAATCTTTATTAATGTTTTTTTTTTCTTTTTTTTTGGGTATGTTTATTTAGGTTTCTGTATTGTCTAGCAAGCATCATGGAATCTATTTTGTTCGTGGTGCCCTAGAGAAAGGAGTTGAATAATATCTTAAGAATTAGCATGAATTATGTTTGGTCTTTGAGAGTTTAGAAGATAGATTCCTTACATAAATCTGTCATTGCATTTATAGGCTTGCATGAAAAGAAAAAAAATATTTAATATGCCTAAACAAGTGTTTCAAAGTAAGCAGTGGGTAGAACGAGAGAGAAAAAGGGAGTAAGGTTCAAGACTAGGGGCAATAATAAGTGTATTCATAAAAAATTAGAAATACATATACATAAAAATTTATAATTAGATAAGTAAGTATAGAGTGACTAAAATATAAATTACTTATTGTATCCTATTTATAAGTATACATTCTCAAATTTTGATATTGAAACTTATTTTATAACATCTTAGAACCACCTTGAAATTTATATCAAGCAAAACTTATAAGTACAAAATATCTTGTGGAACCTATAAAAAAAAATCTTGCAAAATATTGTATATGATGATTGAAGTTTCAATTTGTAAGAAAGGTGAATTATAATATGGAGATTAAAAAAAAAAAAAGTTCCAATTTGTATAAGAAGTTAGTGTACATAACTTTCTTGTAGCAGCAAAGAAGTTTGTAATAAGAAGAAATGAAACAATGGGGGGTAGAAAATAATAGTAAAGTTAAGGTTAGTAATGGGGAATAAATGAGAGAAGAGATATAAATAATAAAAATGTACAAAGACAAGAGAGTAATTGGAAATGAAATGTTTAAGGGTTGTTATAGATGATAAGTTTGAGCTATAATCTATATGTTCATTTATTTTTCATTTATTTTCTTAGAAATTGTAACATATAAGATAAAAATATGACATTATTTTATATGTATTATTATTATTTAATAATTTTTATATGATGAGTATAGAATACTTTAATACCTTTACCATATATACTTTAGAACATAGATTTCATGGTGAGTATAAAACCATATTATACCTTACCAATTTACCTTGAGGGAGCAAATTCCCAAAAATTATGCTTGCAACTTGTTTCGTGACCTTTAATACTTGGATGGAATTCTTTGGTTAAGTAAGATACTATATGATACAATGTACAAGAGTGTTACTTACTTACTCTTATCTTCAATGTCAACGAGCATTGAATGAGAAAAGAAAATCAAAATTAGGTGAAAATAATAAATGAACAAGAAAAAGAGAGCTACTACTTTGCTACTAAATGCTGGGAGGTCTCCAAACTTTCATTTTTTTTTAGTGAATTGGTCTTTATACTTTTATTTTATGCAATTAATTGTCTATGGTTTTCTTTAAGTTGTAAATAAGTGCCTCGTAAAACAGATGCTACTTAAATAAAACCCCTACCTCCTTTAATGTATTTACTAGTGGAACGGTCATATGCATAGATTTTGACATGTTATAAGACTTTCAAATTTTACACACAACTCCACATTTCAAAAAAAAAAAAATATTACATGTTTAAAGTAAATATATACGTTTGAAATAATTGCAGCTCACATAATATGTCAAGATTTGATATATTTCAAAATTTCTCACTTTATTTACACTTTATTGACAAGACTAATTCTTCTAATAAATTGAATAAATTAAAAAAATAAAATAATGAAATAGTTGAAGCTTGTTCCCTACATTAAATTTCGATTTTCAATATGTTTGAATAATTTCTTTCTTTTTTTTTTTTGTATTTTTAAATGGGCAAAAGGTTATTTCTTTGGGTAAATAAAAAAAAAACGTGAAGAATTTACAAAATGTAAGATAATGTTTTCCAAAATTTATATTTGATGTTTCTCTTTATTTGAAATTTTTTTTCATATTTTCCACATTTTCCTTGATTTTCTTCAAAAAAGTAATTTAGAAGAAATTCAAAAAAAATGCAAAAAAGTACAAAATTTTGGAAATTTTTTTTCTAAAATTAAAATTTAACTTTATCTATTTTTTAGGATATTTGGCATTAATTTTCTAAATTTTCAATTTTTAATAAAATGATCAAATCCAAGAATAAATTTAAAAAAAGAGAGCATAATTTCAATTTTTGTAAAAAATCTTTCTTTTGATTTTTTTTCTGTTTATTTAAGTATTCTTGAATATTTTTCTGTAGTTTAATGAAAATTTCACAAAAATTTATTAAATTCGTGAATAATTAAAAAAAATTAGAAAAGGTTGCAGAATTTGCGGAAAAAATTTCGTTCATTGAAATTGGATTTTTCCTATATAAGACAAAATTTATGAAAATCCTCCCATTTTCTCAAATTATTTTTGAAAAAAAAGTTATTTATTTGGGGAATAAAATAAAAAATGTAAATGGTACGAAAACTATGTAACATGGAGCGAAAATTCATATTAAACGAAAAAAAAAAAAAGCAAAACAAAAATAGCAACACATTTGCTGCCAAAATAAAATAAAAAGACAGCACATGCATCATTTTTTCCTTCAATGGTATGACAAAATTAAAAATTTGCATAGTGATCAAGTAAAAATAAAGAAAACTTACTAATCTCTTACGTGTAAGAGAAAACATTAATATTTACAAAACCAAAGAGAGAGAGAGAGAGAGTTAATACTATTGTGAACATTTATAAAATAAATTAAAATAGAAAGAAGGAAGCGAATGTGAAAATCAAAACCCTAATATTGTGATATATGTAAATTGAATCTCGTTATAGAAACTTGTGCACATGTATTCTAGAGTACCTTGATTGCATTTATCTAAATAATAAGTTTTTGCAATAAGGCCCTTACCGCTTGCCATGTGGCATAGTGAGTACCTAGTTGTAATAACTTTTACTTTGGCTTTTTTTCATTCAAATATTTGTAAGTTGCAAATCTTTTAAGAAATGTTAAAAATATATTTATTGTAGCGAGATTTATGCTATATTAAAAAAAAAATTATTATTATTATTTTTGCGGCAAAAACTATGATAATATATAGTGATAGCATAAAAAGCGTCAGCTAGCTAGCTTATTACAAAGATTAGATTCATAAAAATGATAGCAATTTAACATGAATGCCCATCTCTAAATCAGGAATTGGGTTACTTATCCAATCACAAGGGCAATTTCAGACATAAGCTTGGGTTGCAATCTAGTCAGTTACTCGATTTGTTTCTCGCTTGATCCGATTGAATTCAACAAATTCAAAGCATGGCATCAGATTTCCTAAATCATGCAAAAAGCTAACTGCCATGGAGCTTTAGATGGATTGACAATGGCATTTCAAACAACAAAATAATCTAGTTCAAACATTGCTAACTGCCAACCTTTCCAAATTGCATATTTTGCTATGTCCAACATTACTAAGAACTCCACATTTTCGAGCAAATCAACCTCATATAAATTGAAGTCACCTTTACATATAAATCCATGATGATTCCTGGCTACAAAACCCATTGCAGCTTCCCCAAAACATAAATCTCAAGCACCATCAGAATTTAACTTTATCTAACCAACCTGAGGGATTGTCCATTGAAACTGATTTAAGCTGCTACATTGGTGTGAGAAGGTGCTCAATACTCTGGTTCTTCTATCTCTACTAGATAGCAATTCTTCTATGATATTGTTCTATTGCACCACCTGGCTAACGACACTTATATAATTGATCGGCACACCACTTTCTTGTTGCCTCAATAACCTATTCTGATTGCACCTAATGGCTTCACTGGAACTTGGATTTTTCGATAAATTCTAATTTGGAAGTAAAGGGGAATTACTATAGGGCATCACATTATCTTGTGAAGGACCTGCATAAACAAATGAATGTTGTGTATTATAAGCGTAAACACCCCATTTTTGCCCTAAGGACAAAAAAAAAAAAAAAAGATTAATAATAATCAATTTCCAATTTTTCCTAATTTTTTCTAATTTGTCTCTAATTTAGCAAAAATAATAAAAATGTTCAAAAAATAAAAATAAATAGGAAAATACATCAATTTTGAGAAATAATTTCAGAAATAGCAATAATAAGGATTAAATAATTTTTACAAATTTTTTAAATGCCAAAAAATACAAAAAAATGAAAAATTGCATCACATATATACAATTTGTAATGTAAATAAAACCGGGAAATTGGGCCAGCTCAGCTGGCTCGTGTGTGCGCCTAGGAATGTGCGGGAAGCTAGAGGTCTTGAGTTCGAGTCCCCCACCCCCCCCCCCCCCCCCCCCCCCCCCGCGTGCGCTCGGCAAAAATTTTTCTTTCTTTTCCTTGGAGCTGCCACGTGGCAGCATGTGATTGGCTGAGAGGAAACACGTGCCTCGCACGTGGTCATCTTCTTCCTCGAGCCCAGCCGGAGAAAAATCCGGCAGAAGTCCGATAAGGCCGAAATTGCTGGATTTCTTCGAATCTTTTTGGATTTTAATAAATCTAAAACCGAATTATCTAGATAAATCACAAGATTACAACAAATCGGCATCAAATAGGCTGGATAAAATCAAATCTAAAAAACAGAAAAATTCGGATTTATCCAAATCGGTGGATTTGAGCTTATCCAATAGGGCTTCTGAGTAGCTATAAATAGGGATCGAAAGCAGGAGCAAAGCACACAGATCAAAAGCGAGAGAAAGTGAGAGAAAAGAGAGAATCAAAGTCCGCCGGAGGAGTTCGAACCCGCGACCACCGATCAAGAGTTGGGCAACCACCAAGAAGCATTTCTGGAGCAAACCACCGCCACCATTGGATTCCTCACTCTCGATAACCTAGGGTTCGACACCTCAACCGCTGCAAAAGGCCACTGGAACGCCGTCAATGAGCACTCCCCGCCGCCGTGTCCGACCGCTTCGACCCGACCAACTCGACCCACGCATCGACCCGGATCCAGGTAAGTAGGATTTTTTCGATTTTCTTTAATTTATTATTTATTTGGTTTATTTATTTCGAATTAATTATTTTTTATTTATTTACTTATGTGTTATTTATATTTCAATAAATAGAAAAATGTTAGAAATTAGATTTTTTAGGATTCAATAATATAAAAAATAATAAAATAAAATCAAAATAATAAATAATAAAAATGTAGAAAATTATAAAAATATTAGAAAAATGATAATAAAACTTTAGATTTTAAAATATGATAGATAAGAATCTAGGAGGAAATTTTTTTTAATAAAATAAAAATTATTAAAAATTAATAAAAACTAATAAAAAATAATTAAAAAATTAATAAAAAATAATAATAATTTATAACAGCATAAATAAGTCAAAAAATAGAAAAAAAATGAGTTTTATCACTTAGAAAATTTATTTTCTCAAATAAATCCAAAATTGATGTTTTCCCTTAAAATTATTGTCAAAAATTAAATTAAAGCTTAGGCTTAGATTTTTTAGAAAAATCTTAAAATGGTAAAAACATAAATCAAAAGAGATTTCACAATTAAAATTCACAAACATACTAAATCTTTTTAGGAAAAGCGAACTACGGCTTGTTTGATCCTGAATAGTAGGTATGTAGGCACCCATTTGAGTCAACCCATAAAATGAAATAAAAAAAATCATTTTTTTCAAATAATTCATTCAAGAACATAATAAAAAGCAATAGAAACAAAATAAAAGACATTTCTAGATAGAGATAATTTTAGGAGATTATGTGGTAACTGTAAGGTTTTAATAGGTTAGCCTCCGAACTTAGAAACTCTGGTTTTCCTTTTCCTCTTTTCACCAAAAACGAGAAGAGGAAATCACGACAACTAGTGGTCCAAATTAAGACTAATCCGCTCCTTTAGTCTTAATTCAATCTTTCCCAAAATTAAACAAAGTTCCTAACTCAAGTCGAGGATCTATATTAGATGAGCATAGGGTCTAGTCTAGATCGGATTAGGAATGGGAAAATTCAAAAATTAAACTTGACAGGATGGCGACTCCGCTGGGGACCCTCATTCCAGTAAGCTAGCCACCTGAATCTCCTCAAGATGTTCTTTTAAAGAAATATCTTTCAATTATTATTCTGTTGCTAACTTTTCAGGGATTAGCTAAGTTTAGTTTTCTTTACTTTGGGGTCTGCATGCATGCATATGTTTGTGTGAATAGATTCGGTCGAACCCGGACCGTCCTAGAACCCTAAGATGGGGAGCCATTGTGTAGGTTTCGGGCAAAGTGAGTTGATCACCATTCGGGACCAATTAGGCTACCCTACCCAATGCTTCGATATGGCCTGAGATCCATTTCTCCGAGAATGCGGGAGGCCATAGAGCTTGGGGACCAGTTAGAACCAACCTATTTTGCATACATAAGTCATGGGTTGACAATTGATGATAATGTAATAAATTGTTGTTTTGTTCATGGAGTTCGGGTCTATTTCCCTGTAATATTTTCATAGTTCTGGTTGTAATTAGGGAATTTCTTGTTGTAATAGATGGCTAGTACCGCAGTCGATCGCCTCCTCCGCAAAGAAATTCAGGTGTACAAACCTTTGGACCCAAAGTTGGTACTGGACCATTGGTTTACCTTGTACAATCCAGAGGAGCAAGCCTTCATCCAGCAAAAGATAGGGCCTATCCTCTCACTAACAAAGATAGATGTGAATTTGCCTTTGGTACGGGCCATGCTCCAATTATGGGAAGTAGAACCTGTAGCTTTCTTTATCGGGCCACATGAAATCACCCCTACCCTGGAAGAGTACACCCAGCTGCTACAGTCTCCAGCACTGACTGATCAAATCTATGTGCCAGATCTCGAGGTCGGGCCAGCCGGTACCTTCAGCAGACTACTAAGTATTCGCAAAACAACAGTCAACAAAGCCTTGGAAGCTCAGCTGGAGAAGACCCAAGCTAAAGTCAAAGAATTAGAAGCCGTCATCAACGGGAAGCCTGAGCCTCCACAACAGAAGACCAAAAGAGCTAGGAAATAGATCATCATTTGTAATCTTTTATTTTTCTTTAAATATCGAACTCCAAAATTGCCAATATTAATAAAAGTGAAAGTTTCAATATTACATCATCAATCAATTGTCAACCCTTTTTATTTTTAGCATTTGTGTGACACATGCATAGCATTTTGCATACATTATACTAAAGAAAAAACAAAATGCGCGCCAGGTATCAAGATAGCTCCCAAGGAACCGAACCCTCCCAGAAGCCCAATTCGCACACGTTCGAGAACAAAAATGACTAACAGTAGTGACAACCACAACAACACAAATGCTGAAGCTGCCTCAGACTCCAGGATTGTATCACTAGAACAAACGGTCCAACAATTGGCTGCCCAGGTCTACCTCTTAACTGAAAGCATTGGCCTCCTTCGCACCACTCAGCCAACCCAGGAAGAACATTCAGGGGCCAGGAAAGGGAAAGCAGTGGAGGGACAACCTCCGGAGTATGAAGAGATCAATTCCCACCTTAACCCGACCTTTGAATATGAGCCAAAGATCAACCAGGGGCCAACCTTTGATGACCTGAAAAGAGAGATGGAAGAGAGACAGAAGGAAATGGAGAAGAGACTCTTCCAACAGCTCCATGATAAGATGAACACAATTGAGGGTCCTGATGGTTTTGAGCAGGCCGGGATCACCAGTCTGCCAGTATACAGGGAAGAGGTATACCTTGCGAAGTTCAAGACTCCGGAGTTTGAAAAATACGATGGGACTGGGTGCCCCAAAATGCATACCAGGCTATATGCCCGAAAGATGAGCAAGTTTGCTCAATACGACCAACTCATGATCAAGACCTTCCAAGACAGCCTCACAGGCCCTGCATTGGTCTGGTACGCCCACCTAGACTTCAATAATGTCAACACCTGGGAAAAACTAGCCTGGGCGTTCTACGACCAGTATAAGTTCAATATTGAGGTCGCCCCCTCCGTGATTGATCTGGGGAGTCTCTGGAAAAGACATACTGAGCCGTTTAAGGAGTATGCTCAGCGCTGGAGAGCTCAGGCCGCCAGAGTAGCAATCCCGATCTCTGAGAAGGAGTTGACATCCATATTTGTCAACACCTTAGACAAGACCTACTTTTCACATCTGGTAGGTCAGACCTCATCCAGCTTTGCAGAGGTGGTAGCTGCAGGATGTCGGATTGAAAATGCCATCACCACCGACAGACTCCAAATGATGGATCCTCCCAGGGTCATACCAACACAAAGGCCCTTAGGAGATAATAGAGCTAAGGAGCCTACCGTCAGAACTGTCCATTCCGGTAAGGCAGAAAAAGCTGAAACTCGTGTGACATTTCAAACCATGAGTACCCCAACCCAGCAATCCATGACAGGTCATACCCAAGCCACTAGGGTCCCAAGGCAGTTCACTCCAATCCCCATCCCGCTCAGTCAAGTCTTTGCTCGGTTGAGGGCGGACAACTTGATCAGCTTTGAGATCCCCAACGACCGGTACAAGCCCAAGAATTTCGACTCAAGCCTCAAATGTGACTACCATATGGGTCAAGAGGGGCATTCTACAGATAGGTGTTGGAGACTCCGGCACAAAATCCAAGACCTAATCGACGCAGGAATCGTACAGCTGGATTTTGTGAGCACCCCAGCACCCAATGTCAACACCAACCCGCTGCCCAATCATAAGCCTACCATTAACATGATCACATCTGAGGAGTCAACTCCCAAGGAAGCCCCTAAGTAGAAGACAACAGACCAATAGAAAAAGCAATCCCATCAAGCTCCAGAGAACGCCCCAAAGGCACATATCAAAAGAAGATGGTTAGCCGGAGACCCAACAGTCGGCACTTTGAGAGAATCACACGGGAGGTTTGAATACTTGGTAAACTATTCTTACACCCCAACGGAGTATGGGCCACCTAGTGGATGGGGGCCAGAGTTTGAGAAAGAGGACAACCCGCCGAAGGAAGAAGAGAAGACTATAAACATGATCAATTCTCATTAGAAGCCCAGGGTTATAAAATGCTATGAGGGACAGTCAACCGAGATACAAATCCCGAAGAAAAGATATGTATTTAATGTCCCGATACCGGCAGAAAGTTATAAGGCCGCACCTTTCGACTATCAGGCCCTCGAACAAGAGTGACCTCCTATGGTGGGAGGAATCACCCGCTCTAGGAGAATATATGACCCAAAGTATAGAACCCCGACCGAAGAGCCCAATGTGGAGAAAGGAGAGGAAGAGGAAGAGGGACTCGCTGCGTTTACAAAGATGGTCAAGGCGACTGAATACAAGATAATGGAACAACTAAATAAAGTTCCAGCACAGATATCACTCATGGGCCTTCTTACAGCATCCGAGCCCCACAGGGAAGTACTCTTTAAAGTGCTCAAACAGATTCAGGTCCTGGAAGGCATTGCTACAGACAAGATAAGTCACGTGGCAAATTCTATTTTTACAATGGACCAGATATCTTTCTCTTCGGAAGAGCTAGGAGAGGAGGGAGACCAACATACAAAACCACTGTTCATAGTGGTTAAGTGCAATGACACAATTGTCTCCCGGGTACTCATCGACAACGGATCATCCCTCAACGTTTGCCCGTTGGCTACTCTCGACTTATTGGGGGTCAATCCAAGCAATATAACACCTAGCTCAATAGTGGTCAGAGCTTTTGATGGGTCAAAAAGAGATATAGTAGGGGAGATGAACCTACTAGTGGAAATTGGTCCACAAATATTCCACATATCTTTCTAGGTCATCGACATCCCAAGGTCTTTTAACCTACTTTTGGGAAGACCCTGGATACACGCTGCTGGAGCCATCCCCTCTAGTCTCCACCAAAGGGTCAAATTCATTGCGAACGGGCAGATAGTCACCATACTTGGCGAGCAGGATTACGCCATATACAAGGAGACTGCCATACCATATATTGGGGAAGAAGGTTCAGAAGACCTTGGACTACAAATTTTCAATGAAGTGAACGTGGTGACCAGCAAGGAGGGCCTTCAGTTTAAAGAGGGGCAGCAAGGAACGTTTGGACTAGGGTACGTTCCCACAACCGAAGAAGAAGCGCAAGCAAAAGGTGTCAAAGGCAGAATGAAGGAGAAGCCAATCGACGCCCAGATGTGCATTATACCTCTCCAACAATCTTTCCGAAGAGCAAATATTATTCAAGAGCCTCGGATAAACGAAGGTGACGTCAACAATGGGAAACCAACCCCTCGTACATCCAATCAGCATCCGACTTTAAACAATTGGTTTTGTTATCCTATCAATAGTTCTAGGTCAGCTAAAAAATAGAGAATGATTATTGAACGAATTCTATTGAGACTCTTTATCAATTCAATTACAATCTGTTTTTTCTTATATACATGCTTTCATCTTTACTTTACCCAGATCTCCTACCAGCGAACATCAGGGATATTTCATGCAGGTAGAAAATAAAAGCGCTGATATCGTTTCCAACGCTGCTGGGTCAGTTGTTGAAGGTGATATCCTTGACCACGAAATAATACAAGAAAATTGGAAAAAACATGAACAAAGCGGAATTTCGATCAACGAGCCGGTGGAGACAGTAAATCTAGGAAGCATGGAAAAACCTAAAAACCTCAAAATCGAGACCAGTTTGAGTGCCGAGCAAAAATGTGAGATAATCGAGCTATTAACAGAATATGCAGATGTGTTCGCCTGGTCATATGGTGACATGCCAGGACTAGACCAATCAATAGTGGTTCATAGGCTCCCCACAAGGGAAGATGTCAAACCTAAAAAACAAAAACTAAGAAGATTTAGGCCTGACATCTTGCTAAAGATTAAGGAAGAAGTCAAGAAAATGCTAGAAGTAGGGTTCATCAAAGTGTCCGATTACCCAGAATGGGTAGCAAATATAGTCCCTGTTATGAAAAAGAATGGAAAAGTACGCGTATGCGTAGACTTCCGGGACTTAAACCAAGCCACACCAAAGGATAACTTCCCCCTATCTCACATTGATGTTCTAGTGGACAACACTGCGGGAAACCATCTTTTCTCATTCATGGACGGTTTCTCAGGATATAATCAAATAAAAATGGCTGAAGAAGACAAAACCAAAATAACTTTCATCACAACATGGGGAACTTTCTGTTACAAAGTCATGCCCTTCGGTTTGAAAAACGCCGAGCAACGTATCAGAGAGTCATGGTCGCGATACTTCATGACATGATGCATCGAGAGGTTGAAGTATACGTCGACGACATGATAGCTAAATCTAAAGAAGGGGAAAGCCATATAGATATCCTGAGGAAATTGTTTAAACGACTGAGGAAATTCCAGCTCAAGTTAAACCTAGAGAAATGTACTTTCGGGGTCACAACGGGGAAATTGTTAGGGTTTGTCATAAGCTAGGAAGGCATTAAAATTGACCCTGACAAAGTAAAGTCCATATTAGAGTTACCTTCCCCACGCTCCGTTAAAGAAGTAAGAAGCTTGCTGGGAAGATTAAATTATATAGCTCGTTTTATCTCACAGCTCACCGATAAGTGCCGGCCACTATTCCGTCCGTTGAAGAAGAACGCTACAGTAGAGTGGGACGACGAATGCGAAGAAGCATTTAGGACGATCAAAGACTACCTTATAAAACCTCCGGTCTTGATAGTCCCGAAGCAAGGAAAGCCCTTATTCTTATACCTCACAATACTCCTTGAATCCATGGGTTGTGTGCTGAGGCAGAAAGATGAAGAGGGAAGAGAGCGTTCCATATATTATTTGAGCAAGAAATTCACAGACGGGGAACAAAGGTACTCAGAGGTGGAGAAGATTTGTTGTGCTCTAATTTGGGTCATGCATCGACTAAGGCAATACACCCTTTACTATCATATTGAGCTACTGACAAAGCATGATCCCTTGAAATACTTGGCACAGAAACCAGCTTTGATAGGGAGAATCTCTAAATGGCAAATGCTCCTATCCGAGTTTGACATCACATACATAAATCAGAACTCGATGAAAGGGCAAGCCTTAGCCGACCAATTGGCAGAACACCCTGTCGAGACAGATTCCCAAGAACTACAAGCCCAATTCCCGGACGAAAATATATTAACAGTGGAAGATATACCGGTAGAAGACTTTGGGATAGAGCAGAACCCGAAATGGAAACTGTTTTTCGATGGAGCCGCCAACGTATTCGGTTGCGGAGTTGGGGCAGTATTGATATCCCCAGATGGCACTCAATTCCCTGCAGCGACAAGACTTACATTTCCCTATACTAATAATATCGCGGAATATGAGGCATGCATTCTTGGCCTCAAAATGGCTTGCCAAATGGAAATCCGCGAATTAGAAGTATACGGAGATTCGTCGCTCATCATACTATAGAAAAGAGGGGAATACAAGACTAAAGACCCCAAACTGGTACCGTATCATTAACACTTGACAGAGCTAATCGAAGAATTCAAGGCAATCACTTTCACATACATCCCGAGAACTCAGAATCAGTTTGCAGATGCACTCGCCACACTAGCATCTATGATCCAGATAACATGGGGAGCCGAAATCCAACCGATGAAAATAGACATCGAAAATCTACCCCCCTACTGTTTAACGATTGAAAAAGTACAAGACGACAAGCCCTGGTATCACGACATCAAGACCTTTCTCCAAGAAAGTAAATACCCTGAAATGGCTAGCAAGAATGACCAAAGAACACTCAGAAGGTTAGCAAGCCATTTCTTACTAAGTGGGTCTATACTCTACAAAAGATCATCTGATACCACCTTGTTGAGATGTGTGGACAAAAATGATGCATGCGAACTGATGAAAGAGGTATATGAAGGAGTATGTGGACCTCATATGAATGGCTACATGTTAGCTCGAAAAATCATGAGGTTAGGATACTATTGGTTAACCATGGAATCAGATTGCATAAAATATGTCAAGCACTGTCATCTGTGTCAAGTATATGCGAACTGGATAAATGCTCCGCCCAATGAGCTACATTTGTTGTCAGCACCATGGCCTTTCTCCATGTGGGGAATCGACATAATTGGCCCAATCACTCCGACAGCATCCAATGGCCACAGGTTTATATTGGTAGCGATTGATTACTTCACCAAATGGGTAGAAGCTTCGTCATATGCCAATGTCACCAAAGGGATAATAGTTCGCTTCTTGAAAAGGGACATAATAGCCCGATATGGAGTTCCTGAGTCTATCATCACTGACAACGGTACCAATCTTAACAACAAATCGATGACAGGTTTATGTCAACAATTCTGCATAAACCATAGAAATTCAACTCCTTACCAACCTCAGATGAATGGGGCAGTAAAAGCAGTTAACAAGAATATCAAAAAGATCATCGATAAAATGACAACTACTTACAAAGATTGGCACGAAATGTTACCGTTTGCTCTCATGGCTTATAGGACTTCAATAAGAACATCTACTGGAGCTACCCCATATTCATTGGTATATGGTACTGAAGTAGTGCTACCAGTCGAAGTCGAAATACCATCATTTAAAATCCTGTCAGAAACTCAGCTAATTGAATCCGACTGGGTAAAGAAGAGGCTTGATCAGCTGAATCTGATTGATGAAAAAAGACTTACCGCACTATATCATGGCCAATGTTACCAGCAAAGGATGGCCCGAGCATTTAACAAGAAGATGAGACCCCGATACTTCAAAGAAGGGGATCTGGTGCTAAGGAAGGTTCTCCCGAATGCCCAAGACTCCAGAGGGAAATTTACCCCAAACTATGAAGGCTCTTATGTGGTGAAAAAGGTTCTGTCAGGAGGTGCTTTGATACTGACTCAAATGGATGGTCCGGAATTGAGAGACCCCATTAACACAGATGCTGTAAAGATGTACTATCCTTAGGCAAGGGAATTGAAAAATTTCCATTGTTTATGAAAGCCAATGTTCGATACAAATTTCGTTGAGTCGAGTTTTTACTTTTTACAAGAAAAGTTAATGTCCCTGAATGGTCAATAATCCCAATCAATTCTCATCGCAACAAATATTCCTAAACACATTACCCATCACTTCAGTAATAAATGATAAACACTAAAATAATAATGAATCTCAATAAATTTTGTAATATAATTCTATTATTGAGCATTAAAACTTAGCGCATTAGTAGGATAACACTACCGGCAAAAGAGCCATGCGCATAAGAAAGGAAGCACATCAAGATTTTCAACCCCGTGTCAAGATGAGAAGAAGTGAAGCAGAAGCAAACCAGCATGAAGGTTCGGTTGTTTAGTTGCCATCCACGATAAATTGGCAAGCGTATTAAAATGAATAACTATCATCATATCATGAAAAGCATCACATCATTTAGATCAGTCAGTAAAAAGCATATTCAAAAAGCATAAGATGAGTCAGCCCATAGTGGGGCATTTGTCTAAACATCCCCTTTAATAGGTTAGCTAGCCCAAGAGGGGTACTTTCCTAAATATCCTCTCTTAAGGTCAGCCCATAGAAGCACCTTTTTGAGATATTTTTATCATTGGTTAGCCAGCCCAAGAGGGGCACTTTCTTAAATATCATCTCTTAAGGTCAGCCCATAGGGGCACCTTTTTGAGACATTTTTATCATAGGTTAGTCAGCCCAAGAGGGGCACTTTCCTAAATATCCTCTCTTAAGGTCAGCCCATAGGGGCACCTTTTTGAGACATTTTTATCATAGGTTAGTCAGCCCAAGAGGGGCACTTTCCTAAATATCCTCTCTTAAGGTCAGCCCATAGGGGCACCTTTTTGAGATATTTTTATCATAGGTTAGTCAGTCCAAGAGGGGTACTTTCCTAAATATCCTCTCTTAAGGTCAGCCAATAGGGGCACCGTTTTGAGATATTTTTATCATAGGTTAGTCAGCCCAAGAGGGGCACTTTCCTAAATATCCTCTCTTAAGGTCAGCCCATAGGGGCACCTTTTTGAGACATTTTTATCATAGGTTAGTCAGCCCAAAAGGGGCACTTTCCTAAATATCCTCTCTTAAGGTCAGCTCATAGGGGCACCTTTTTGAGATATTTTTATCATAGGTTAGTCAGTCCAAGAGGGGCACTTTCCTAAATATCTTCTCTTAAGATCAGCCCATAGGGGCACCTTTTTGAGATATCTTTATCATAGGTTAGTCAGCCCAAGATGGACACTTTCCTAAATATCTTGTCTCAAGGTCAGCCCATAGGGGCACTTTTTGAGACATTTCCCCAGGGTAGTTAGTCTAAGAAGACACGTCCCGCTATAGGTTAGTCAGCTTAAGAGGGGCACTTTCCTAAATATCTTGTCTCAAGGTCAGCCTATAGGGGCACTTTTTGAGACATTTCCCCAGGGTCGTTAGTCTAAGAAGACACGTCCCGCTATAGGTTAGTCAGCCCAAGATGGGCACTTTCCTAAATATCTTGTCTCATGGTCAGCTCATAGGGGCACTTTTTGAGACATTTCCCCCAGGGGTCGTTAGTCTAAGAAGACACTTCCCGCTATAGGTCAGTCAGCCTAAAGAAGGGGCACTTTCCTAGATTCCCTCGATTAGTTAGCTCAGAGGAGCACTTTTCGAATCCCTCGATTAGTTAGCTCAGAGGAGCACTTTTCGAATCCCTCGATTAGTTAGCTCAAAGGAGCACTTTTCGAAACCCTCGATTAGTTAGCTCAAAGGAGCACTTTTTGAACCCATCGATTAGTTAGCTCAGAGGAGCACTTTTCGAATCTATCAATTAATCAGTTCATAGGAGCACTTTTTCAAACTTTTGATGACCGATCAGTCAGCTCAATGGAGCACTTTTCGGAGGTATTTTTCCTAACAGTTGCTAGTTTAGTCAGACGCTTCTGTTGACAGGTAGCCAGCTCATCAGGGCGCTTCCTAAGATAATTTTCTTTTCAAGGTTGCTAGTATGATAAGACGCTTCCTATCATCATTTATTCTACACTCCTAAACAATGTTTGAGATGTTTCCGATCGCCAATTAGTCAGCCCATAAAGCACTTTTTGGGAATGAACATTACTCTAAATTGTTAGGACCATTTTAAACTTGTGGGATTATTAGCTCTTGGAGTATTTTCTTACCAAAAAAAACCAAATTTCAGATAATCAGCCAAACCAAGGCGTTATCTATTCAAATCAAGAGGCCAAAAATGGCGTCTTTCTTGTCTTTGTAGTTAAGTTTTTCAAACTTTACTACAAAGAAGGGCAGCTGTAAACACCCCATTTTTGCCCTAAGGATAAAAAAAAAAAGATTAATAATAATCAATTTCCAATTTTTCCCAATTTTTTCCAATTTGTCTCTAATTTAGCAAAAATAATAAAAATGTTCAAAAAATAAAAATAAATAGGAAAATACATCAATTTTGAGAAATAATTTCAGAAATAGCAATAATAAAGATTAAATAATTTTTACAAATTTTTGAAATGCCAAAAAATACAAAAAAATGGAAAAATTGCATCGCATATATACAATTTGCGTTGTAAATAAAATCGGGAAATTGGGCTAGCTCAGCTGGCTTGTGTGTGCGCCTGGGAACGTGCGGGAAGCCAGAGGTCTCGAGTTCGAATCCCCCCCCCCGCGTGCGCTCGGCAAAAATTTTTCTTTCTTTTCCCTAGAGTTGCCACGTGGCAGCATGTGATTGGCCAACAGGAAACACGTGCCTCGCACGTGGTCGTCTTCTTCCTCGAGCCCAGCCGGAGAAAAATTCGGTAGAAGTCCGATAAGGCCTAAGTTGCTGGATTTCTTCGAATCTTTTTAGATTTCAATAAATCTAAAACCGAATTATCCGGATAAATCACAAGATTACAACAAATCGGCATCAAATAGGCTGGATAAAATCAAATCTAAAAAACGGAAAATTTCGGATTTATCCAAATCGGCGGATTTGAGCTTATCCAAGAGGGCTTCTGAGCAGCTATAAATAGGGATCGAAGGTAGGAGTAAAGCACACAGATCAAAAGCGAGAGAAAGTGAGAGAATCAAAGTCCGCCGGAGGAGTTCGAACCCGCAACCGTCGATCAAGAGTTGGGCAACCACCAGGAGGCATTTCTGGAGCAAACCACCGCCACCATTGGATTCCTCACCCTCGATAACCTAGGATTTGACACCTCAACCGCTGCAAAAGGCCGCCGGAACGCCGTCAACGAGCACTCCCTGCCGCCGTATCCGACCGCTTCGACCCGATCCGACCCGACCCGCGCACCGACCCGGATCTAGGTAAGTCCGATTTTTCCGATTTTCTTTAATTTATTATTTATTTGGTTTATTTATTTCGAATTAATTATTTGTTATTTATTTACTTATTATTTATTTATTTACTTATGTGTTATTTATATTTCAATAAATAGAAAATGTTAGAAATTAGATTTTTTAGGATTTAATAATATAAAAAATAATAAAATAAAATCTAAATAATAAATAATAAAAATGTAGAAAATTATAAAAATATTAGAAAAATGATAATAAAACTTTAGATTTTAAAATATGATAGATAAGAATCTAGGAGGAAATTTTTTTTAATAAAATAAAAATTATTAAAAATTAATAAAAACTAATAAAAAATTAAAAATTAATTAAAAAATTATAAAAATTAATAAAAAATTATAAAAATTTGTAACAGCATAAATAAGTGAAAAAATAGAAAAAAAATGAGTTTTATCACTTAGAAAAATTATTTTCTCAAATAAATCCAAAATTGATGTTTTCCCTTAAAATTATTGTCAAAAATCAAATTAAAACTTAGGCTTAGATTTTTTAGAAAAATCCTAAAATGGTAAAAACATAAATCAAAAGAGATTTCACAATTAAAATTCACAAACACACTAAATCTTTTCAGGAAAAGCGAACTACGACTTGTTTGATCCTGAATAGCAAGTACGTAGGCACCCATTTGGGTCAACCCATAAAATGAAATAAAAAAAATCATTTTTTTCAAATAATTCATTCAAGAACATAATAAAAAGCAACAGAAACAAAATAAAAGATATTTCTAGATAGAGATAACTTTAGGAGATTAGGTGGTAATCGTAAGGTTTTAATAGGTTAGCCTTCGAACTTAGAAACTTTGGTTTTCCTTTTCCTCTTTTCACCAAAAACGAGAAGAGGAAATCACGACGACTAGTGGTCCAAATTAAGACTAATCCGCTCCTTTAGTCTTAATTCAATCTTTCCCAACAACAGTTGGGTGGCGACTCCAAAATTAAACAAAGTTCCTAACTCAAGTCGATGATCAAAAATTCAAAAATTAGACTCGACAATAAGAAGACAACAATTGGGTTGATCTATTCGACTTGTTAACTCCTCTTTACTTGTTATCCTAGAACTCACATGCTGAATTTACCGAGTTGAGCTTAATAATATCCACTAACATTTGTTTACAACTTTCCACAACAGAAACTACATTGAGGGTCTTAGAACTAAGATAGCATTGCATCACGCCTTCCAAATGTTCCACATGATGGTAATTATCCTAAGAAACAATTTTAAGGATTCCTTTTTGTTTCTTGCCGCACTTTCCACATAGTACTTTATCCATGCATCTAAATTACTAATTCTATCCACCTTTATATACAGACCTACAGTAGCAATCTAGATGGGTTTTATCCAAGGACAACACAACATAACACATTCTATGGTCTCTTCACATGAACATACACTACAACATTTATCATTTGTAATTTGCCTCTTCCTAAGGTTACTCTAAGTTGCCACTGCATTATTCAATGCCCTCCATATAAATAATTGAACTTTAAGGAGACATTTGCTAAACCATATTGGAGACCACACGGATTTATCAATTTGGTGTGACATAGACACACCTAGGTCAACATGGTATAAACCACACCTAATGAAGTTATAGGCAGTTCGCACGGTGCAAATTCCTATTTTGTCATGCAACCGGATAAGACGATCGCTCATTATAACGATTGAAAATGGTATGTGTTAGATGGCTTTTATTGTGTTATATTCAAAATACTGTCTCAACTTACTTGTTCTACATGATCTTGTTTCCTCATTGATAAAATCAGAAACCATCAAGTTAAGGTTCATCATCCCTAGCCTAAAAATTAGTCGATGACCATTGATTTGGAGATCCATTTGTTTAATGCTAATCTAATTCCTAAACCATCTCTGACTTGCCAAATGGCACCTTCTAATAACTTGTCTCTTCCATGGAGGATGCTCACCCATCCCCATGACTCTTTAGAATCTCTTGTGACTTGCAAAAAGGAAGTATGAGGAAAATAAATTCTTTTTAGTACCTGAACCTAGTAAGCATGCGAGTTAGAATATATTCTCCAAGTAAGCTTTGTTAGAAGGGCCAAATTAAAATCATTTAGATCCCCAAATCTAGTTCCACCTTTTGATATTGGGAAGGATAGTTTGTTCTAACTTAGCCAACGAATTTTCTTGTCTTCATTTACTTGCCCCCACCGGTATTGTGCAATTAAGGAATTAACTTCTTTGCACCACTTTATAGGGAATTTGAAGCAACTTATTAAGTAGTTAGGAATTGTGTTAGCCATTGATTTGATGAGAATCTCCTTACTTGCAGTGGATATAATGTTTCTCTTCCAATTCTTCAGCTTTGTTTTAATTTTATCTTTAACAAATCTAAGTGCTTTTGTCTTGTTTCTACCCTAGATTGTTGGTAGGGCCAAATATTTCCCTGGATTTTGGGATGTTGGGACTCCCAGTGCTTCTCCAATTTGAAACATTCTTTCTTGTGAAGTGTTCTTGCTAAAAAAGATACTGCTGTGCAATAGACTTATAAAATATTTTGTAAAACCTATAAATTCAAAACATTCGCTTGCATGAAAAGTAGTGAATCGTCAGCAAATAATAGATGTGATAAAGATAGATAAGATCTTCTGATGCTCATACCCTTTAAGGAGTTATCATTGACTGCTTTTTCAATGCTTTGGGATAAAACATCTACTATAAGGATAAAAAGATAGAGTGAAAGTGGGTTAGCCTATCTCAAACCTCTAGTAGGATGGATTTGCCAAGCAAATTTTCAATTAACTTTAATCCTGTAGGAAACAATAGTAACACATTCCATCACCCATTTGATCCATTTTTCACAAAAGCCTAAGTTTCATGAGTGTTGCTTGAAGAAAATCTCACTCTATTTGGTCATATACTTTATTCATGTCAAGTTTTAAGGCACAAAACATTTTTTTGGTAGACCATGTAGTTGAAAAAAATGGAACACCTCATGAGCTATAATGTGTTGTCAAGAATGACTTCACCCAACACGAAAGCACTTTGGGGTTTAGAGACTAAATTATGCAAGAAAGGTTTTAGCTGATTTACTAAGACTCTAGAGATGATTTTGAAAACAAAGTTGCACAAGCTTATTGGACGAAAATGATTGTCTTCCTATGGGGATGCTACTTTTGGGATTATAACAATTCCGGTTAGATATAGAGAAGGTGGAACATTTTCCCGTATAAAAAAAAAAAAGATTGAATGGTCTTCACAATAGATTTACCCACGATATGCCAATAGCGTTGATAGAATACTCCTAAAAAGTTACCGAGTGCTTTCAAAGCATCCAGCTAGAAAGAGGTGGTTTTAATCTCTTCTGTTGATACCACTCTACTTAGAGCTCTGTTCATTTCACAGTGACTAAAGATGGAACAGCATCCAAACTGTCACCCCAATTCCTTCCACCTTCCGACTTAAACAGCTGCTAAAAAGGACCTGCCGAGAAGATTCATGATATCCTCCACATCCTCAAGCCACCTGCCCTTGTTGTCTTTTACGCTTAGAATTTTGTTTCATTGCCTATGCATTTGAGTTAACTGATTGAAGAATTTCGTGTTCCTATATTGTTTATTGTTAAAAGTTTCTCTACTATAAGATATTGACTACTACACATCATATTTCTTCCAATAAGATAGAGTAGATCAAGATCATTGTTAGGGGTTAGATTGAAAATAAGAATATATTTGAATGAGATAAACTCAATTAATTATACCCAAAATCTGGTCATCATACCTAAAATTCAAACTTGTCTTATTTTGAACAATTAAAGTTTGGAATGGATTAAGATGAGGTTGCATAACTATGGGGGAAAAAAATAGGGGAAGAAAAGTTAGGATGAGCTCGCCATGCATGCATATGCATCCAAACAAATCGTGTTGCAATTATTAATACGATTAAATACAATTAAGCTCATGTGGAAACTTTTATAAACTCATGACATATATCCTCTCACTTTAATTGGCAAATTCACCAAGTGCTACATGAACTTATATATCTTCCACACATGATTAAACTACTGTAAAATGTGATGATGAAAACAAGCAACAACACTAATGTAGTACTAGGTCAATATATGTCGGACAAAATAAATATATATGTATAATATATATTTACAATCAGATTTACACCCAGCATATTGTTATATACTATTGCCCATTCCATCAAGTTACCTCTTGGCGGCAAGGTGTTGCGACATGCAACTGATATAAGGACAAGCAAAAATTCAAAAAAAAAATGACGTACAGTTAGAACATTATTATATAATAGTGAATATTATAAGTAGACGCGTACGATATTAATATTAGGGTTCATACAGGAACACAGGAACTGTTATTTATCGACTGTGTCACTATCTAGTTTTTATTATTGCCATGTTATATATAATTCGTCCCAATTAATTTTTAATTATTGTAGATTGAAATTGGGTGAACTGGCATCGTCATCCGTAAAACAATCTCCAGATAGTTTCAAAATACAGAAAGTCCAATGTATAGTTGTCATCAACCTTTTCTAGAGGTATTTGTGAATCGGCAGATATTTGGATGTTTTGGCCGTGTCTTATGGGTTGTCGTTGCGTGGAAGACTCTTCCAGGAAAATAGGTAATCAAACTTTAGATGGGAAATTGGCTAATCAAGAGTGTAGGGCTCCGTCTGTTACCCAAAAAAGAGTGTAGGACTCCTAATGAACCAACCGGGTTCATAATCATTTGAGCTCGGCTCGACATCAATACAGTCGAGCAAAGTTCGAGTCTCAATTTGTTTGATTCGATGAGCTTGTAAGTCCGACTTAGTTTCAGTCAAGTTATATTGAATTTGAAACAAGTTGAAGCCTACATATAAATTAAGTTGAGAGGGTTATAAATTTTTTAAATAATTGAGTTTAATAAATATACTCAAGTTAAGTCAAACTTTTGAAATAGTATTTTGTGTTGAGTTTGAATTTTGAAATTTTTAATCGAATTCGAAATCGAACTCTATATCATATCCGATGGAGAGGTGGTGTTATGGACACCTAATTGAAGTACTAGATAAACATCTCTAGCTCACAGGCTAATTAAATATGCATGTATTATATATAATATATATATAAGTGTCTTATAATTTAATAATATAGATATAGATGAAGTATCTTATAGTTTAATGATATAGATGTTGATCTCTTAATAAGATTGATAGGATTTAATCTTCTTCTGTTCTGCCATAATCACTAAGAAAACA
Organism: Laguncularia racemosa; assembly: GCA_037954665.1. NCBI lineage: Eukaryota > Viridiplantae > Streptophyta > Magnoliopsida > Myrtales > Combretaceae > Laguncularia > Laguncularia racemosa. The sequence continues at coordinate 491,678 of JBBMOL010000104.1, read as the reverse complement.
TATGTAATGTTTTTTTGTCATGATTAATCAGTATATTCCCTTGAAAGGGGAGAAAATGGATGGTGGTTCTCAAATTTAGATTGACCCTTCAATTCCATCGTCATCTAAATATTCTTTTTTCAGATTTCTTCTATATCTTCGTAAATAATTATGTAAAAAGAAAAGCAAAAAAGGTCGTAAAATAGAGGAGCATATATTCCCTTTACTAAATTGATTTTTTTTTATACCACTTACTGAATTGAGAATCAGATTTTACTATATATTCATTCTTTTTATTGTTAATATGCCTTTTATATTGTAATTTGAGATAATTTATCATTAAAAAAAAAAAGAAAAGAAAATTGATAGCTCAATGAAGCTATCAATAGTTCTCATAAAAACTATCAACAATTCCCATTGAAACTATAGACAGTTTTCATAAAAGCGTCAACGGCTTTCCGATAGTTATTGATAACAATTTTTAATGTTAATGGGCATTTTTTTTAATTATAATTCAGGAAATTTTACTATAATTAAAAAATAATTATATCATATAATTGCTTTTTAATAACTGTGTTATAGAATTCGCCATAATACTAGAGTTTTTTGCAACTTTTATTCTTAAAAAATCGATCATTCTAGAAAATCATTTAAGATGAGCTTCATAGTCCAGAATGAAATAGTCTGAAACATTGACTAAGACTTTAAGGTAGCGTTTGATTCAGAATACTAGACAATACAAAGAGTACTAGACAATACAAAATAAGGAGAATATGACAAAAAGGATTTTTGTACCACATTTGAGTACCTGAGTATTGGATAATGATTTTTATGCTATCAATTGTTTGGAATTGCAAAGTATTAAACTGAGCATTGCAATTTTGATAATTATACTCTTTGTAGAATATGAAGGTTTTTAATTACGTAATTTTTGACAATTTGAAGACATTATTAAATTCATATAATTGAGTGAATTATATGGGTTAATAAATTTAAATCAATTGATTAAAAAGATTAATAATTCATATTACAAATTACAATAATTTGTATTATATTTAATAATTCAATTCTAATTGAATTGATAATTTTAATCACCATAGAACACCCTTGAGGCCTCCAACACCGAACAGCTATAAGAAACAACCCTAGTGTATTAAAAAACTAATGGTTAGTTAATCTATGAAGCTACATTTTATGGGTAAAAGTAGGACACAACAGTAACGACAACAACAAGAAGAGGAATGACAGCAACAAGAATGATAGCAATAGGAACAACAGCAACAGGAACGACGACAAATACACATACCTACCACCGGACGCTTGTAGATCTGCTATGGATGAACACCAAGCAATAGAGGAAGAAGGGTGGTGACAAGAAAACATACCTGTCGTAGTTGCTAGAGTGGAGCATCGAACAAAAATTGATGATGGGCTCAGTGAATGTGAAGACGATGTGCGTGTAGATCATAGTGGAAAACGGGCTGCATGCAGTTGGAGTGGATTAACTATTGATTTCGTCTAGTACTTGTGAACTAGGGTATCTGATTTGGGTAATTTTGGAATGTTAGTAATAACTGTCATTTTGTGCTGTCCTTCAAAATTTGTCCTTTATTTATCATAGTACAATTTTTAACCAATTTATCCAGTACTTCAAGAGAGATTTTATCCAGTACCTGAAGCAATTTTGCAAACCAAACGAGGGACAAATATTTTTATTTTGTTCTGTTAGTACCACTTTTTATGCGCAACCAAACACACCCTATATGACACCTTAGTGATGGAGGAACACCAAAGTATCATTTTCCGAATTTCAATTATGGGGTTAGAGGATAATGGGCTTGCTTAATTTGCCTCATTGTTTTCAGAGTTTCTTGTTTATTCCACTTTTTTTTTTTCTTAATTTTTAAGCCATCAATACCATTACATTTCAACAGTACATGTAACATAACATGCATGCAAGAAATTAAATAAATAAAAATGACTTGGTGGCTGAATTTAATGGAACATAATGTCAATATTGTTGATAGATGGACCCGAATTACTCGATTTAAAGAGATTTACACAGTATTGCTGAACCATTTAGAATATTTAGAAATTAAACTAAATATTATACTTTTGGTTAGTTATACTTTTTATAGGATAAGAAGAAATTAAATCCCTTCCATTTTATAGAGAAAATAGTGTCTATACTAGATTTGACTATAATGATAACCTTGGCACTTTTGATGTTGATTTTACCATCTAACGCAGATTTAAGTTTAGCTATTGATATTTTTATTTAAATTTATCTCTGTTATAGTGAGCAAATTATATGTAGATAATAATAACAGTAGGAATGAGTATGTATAAGGTAGATAGAGTATAAACTTTTATTTATATTTTATTTTATAAAGTATAAATTTTTAAATTTAAAACCAAAACCTATTTATAACATCTCACTATATTTGTAACTAGTACTTTATATGAATTTTATAATTTTTATTATAAATTTTAAGTTTATATGATATTAAAAAAAATTATATGTAATATTATAAGTTTTTTATATGTAAAACTTATAAAACTTGTAATAAAATTTATGAAATTAAAAAGAAAATTTCAAATTCATTCTTTGTTTTCCGTGTTTCTAGTTTACTTTTTTTTTTTTTAAGCGATCAGTGCCATAATATACCCAACAGCACATGTGACACATCATGCATGCAGAAATTATATATAAGTAAAATGACTTGTTGGCTGAATTTAATGGAACATAATGTCAATATTACTGATGAAGGGACCCAAATTACTCAATTTAACGAGCTTCACATTTTTAATTGAATAATTAAGAATGTTTAAAAATAAAATTATTTGTCAGCTATATATTATATTATATAGATGATAATGACCTTGACAATTTTGATGCTGATATTTTACCATCTTACGCAGACTTAACTTTTATTATTGATATTTGTATTTCAAATTGCCTCTGTTAACATGAAAATAAAAATATATGTAAATAATAGTAATCTCTTACAAAGAGAGAGTAGAATGGGGATCGATCATTTTAAATATATTACAGCTTAGACCTAGCAATTATTTTTCGGGCCAAATTTGAATGCTTCAAATATGGAAGAGCCATCGGTCCATGGGACGTACGTAATCAATCGCATAAACGGTGTAATTAGTTTTCACTTTCAAGCTAGTTGGCATTTGGATGCCTTGTTGAAAAAATACTACAAAGCAAATTTTCGAGAGCTAGATTGTAGATTGTGCCTTTTCTTTCTTTGCTTTCTTTGACATTATAAATGCATGTTTAGAGGGGAATATACTTAAATAATATATATATATATATTTTTAATTTGTAAAATAAGATATTTATAAAAATTATTCAAAAAATAGGTTTTAAAGTTGCAAACTCAAAACATACCTTCAATACAATTTGTATTGAAGGCATAGACTATGTGTCTAGCATTTTGACATTGCAGGCGATTGCAAGAGCATTTGTATTGAAGGCACAGACCATCTACGTGATGTTTTTACTTCAACTATAGCATTTCGACGTTGCCAGGATGTATACATGGGGGTCTGCAAATCTAGCATGATTGTATCGCCAACTTTATGTAGCATCATCCATGTTGGCTCGCGAGATTGGAGGGGTTGCGATATTATCATATGGTTCGTTGACAATGATCTCTAACTTGATGCCCCTTAAGTCGATTGGGAGTCGTATGTTGAGAGTCTAATTCACATCCTACCAACTTCCCACACGACCGCAGGATGTCGACGACCCTGGAATCGGGCTGAGGCACAAGAATGTTCTAACATACAGGAGCAACAATTCCAACCGAATTCCAGTGTGATGTATGACAAATTGGCACAACTGCCACATATGTTACACCACACCATCATTCCATTAATGGTCCTATCTTAACACCACTTACTCCGCATAAGAGACAATGGTAAACAACCAACATATCAGGGTGAATCTTTGCATCGAGCTATAGAATGAAGTTCAGTGCCTTCCCAAGAATTCAACAAAACCCCCTAGTACCATTCAATATAGGAGTCGCAAGCTCTTCCAGCTCCACATTCTAGGTCATCAAGGGAGTTAACGAACGCATTTACACAGCTAGCTAAACATTTCTGAGGGAGAAGGAATAATTCAGAGACAGGATTTGATTTTTTCTTATTTATTTGATATGTATGCCTTTTCTCATTTTTTTTTTTAAATTAATGTAAACAACTAATTGAAGTTGATAAATTTATATACCATTGAAATAACAGTTTATTTTTTTCTTATAATAATTACCAATTTTATAATTTTTAAATTTATGAAAATTACTTTTTTTTTGTTATTCTTTAGGTAAACTTTTATTTTTTTTTTAAAACAAGAAAAATACATTTTATTTACATGCTTTTTCATAAAGAGAAATTTCAACAATTAAAAAAAAAGTATAAATAAATTTGCACTGAAGGCACAAATTTTGTAAAACTGAAGGCGAGAATAGGGTCTGTGATTTCAAAACCTATTTTTGAAATAATTTTTGCAAATCCCCTATTTCACAATTTAAAAAAAATAAAATTATTTAAATATATTCCCCCATGTTTAGACTTCCTAAATCGTGATTCTTTATGGTGGATATTTTAGATGAATTTGAAGATGTTATAAACTCAATCTATTGATCGAGACTATGTTGTTTTCAATAATTATGTCTTTTAGATGAGTTGTGACATGTGGAAATTAAGAAATCGTTGTCTAAAAATATATAATTATTTTGCAGACATTTTTACACGAACTTTTACACTTCTTCTCATCAATTTTCCTCTTTCTCAATTTTACCAACAATCCGAAAACAATCTTCAAAAATTCAAAAGTTTGCTACTTTTATTCTTGATATAAATTTAGTTGTATCTTGAGAAAACTTATGAATTCCATAACATGTTTATGTAGGACTCATAAAACTCTTCAAGGAAAGCATTTATTCACATACTTTCAATATTACCATTAGTATGCAAGAATTGTTTAGAATGGAATAGATTGGAATAGAATGGAATTGGGACTATAATAATAAATTCATTCCTCTGTTTGGATAAGCACCATGGAATGTAATGTGGATATAGTAGTATTTGTAAAAAAAAATCCTTAATTATTAGATATCATAATTAGTTAAAGGTTTAATAAGTAATTTTAAATTAATGATAAGTAATAGAATCGTAATTTCACCTTCTAAAGACACTTTCAAAATAGGAATATGAACCAAAGTTAAGATAATTCATTCTTGAATACTAAATATGACATAAGTGTCATTCATTTTCCTCTATCTTTGTGGAAATTTTTGACAAATTACATTTAAAATATTGTGAAAAAGTTAAACAAATAATACCATATTATTAATATATGTATTTTATATTTTTTTTATGTAATAGAGAAGTGGGTGCATTTAATTTTCTTCTGGTAAAAACAAAAAAAAAATACAAAAACACAAATTCACACGTATTAGTTGATTGCCATGGCTAGTAAAGATAGAGAATGAGCCTTTTCTTGTTTCTTTGTTTGTCATTTCTCTCTTTTGATTGTCACGCCCCTAACTTTTATGGTAAAAGCAACATAATTTACTTAAATAGAATATAAGGTTTACAATTATTAAGTGGGCCTTTAATCCAGTTTTAAGACTTTGAAATCGTTTGATTAATTTTGTAAAAATAATTGAAGGTTGACTTGATTTGATTGGTTGATATTTGGAAATTGATCCTAAACTAAAAGTTCATCATAGGTTAAAAGTCGTTGGGCTTACTAGACTTTAAAACATAATAGTCCACCATAAAGTCCACATATTGCTCCAAAAAGTAAATAGTCCTAAAACTAAAACATAAAGTCTAAACAAAGATAGTCATAGAGAAAACTATGTCCCATTAGTGGTCATCACTTGTCATCAACTATGTTACTCTCATATACCCAATACTCCTCCTTAGAGCCGTATACTATCTAAATAGGATCAATAGGGTAGTCATTCTTATTTGAAAAACAAGAAAAGTGCGCTACAAAAGCCCAATGTACAGTAACATAAGGATGCCACATAGGCCTAATCTAATGTAACAAGCAATAGTTTAGTTAATATAATAGTTAATTAGATCCGTAATTAACATAAAAGTACTCATGACTCTAAAAATACGATGGGGCATCTGGGATTTGATAGCATTGCAGTGTTCATCAAGGGATGATGGGAGTAGTCAAACTCCATGTGGAACCTTAGTACCTAAAAGTAGCTTGGTCTAGGCTTCATCACCATTATGCAATCATCACTGATCGTAATCTAACTATATTATATTGCCTGCCAAGTCCCACAAACCCCAAGTGACTCTTGATACAACTTCTCTCCACTTCTAGTGATTGTTATTTGATATGATTTCACTTATCAGCGACTCATTGAGCCATCCTTGATGGCATAAGTGCTTAAATTACTGTAGTTAACTACACTGAACTATGATTGCAAACATAGTTCTAAACTAAGGGTGCCACTTGTTGACTCAAGTGATCAAGGACAAGTAGTAAGCAATTAATTAGCCAAGTTTAATTATTAGTTAGGTTTATTATTTTTATCCTAACACGCAATGCTTTGTTACTACATATGTGGAAGATTGAAGGTTTCTTGAAGTCGAAGGTGTCCTTAATGATCACAATCATTTAGTTTTTATACAATTGAAAAGAAGAAGGTATAAGTTAGTAACTTATATTCATAAAATAAATTATTATTATAGACTTGGGTTCTTGGGTTCTTATCTTAATAGGGCCTATACTAGTTATGGGTCCAAGAAGGGCAAAAGGCCTAATTTGCCTTTGACTATAATTAAGTCCATTCATTAGTAGACTTACTAATTTTATTATCTAATTCCTATTTGTCTTTCATTTAATTTAGGTCTAACTTATTTAAGTTCTTTAGGGTTAAGCCTATTGGGCCTTAGCTTATTTTAATTCTAAGTCACCTATTAAATTTCTCTAAGTGCATCTCATATGTTTTATTATAGCCCATTAGGGTATTAAGCCTTAAAGTAAGTGAGTCCAAATTGTTCAGAGTTGGGCTCACTTGATTAAATTAAGTTAATTTACCCATTTTAATTAAAGTAGTTAATTAATTAACCACTTGATTGCATAATCCAATTAGATCTATGACACTTTAGTTTATTTACTTAAGCCCAATTAGGTTCTTCTAAGCCTAATTTATTAAATCTAAGCCCACTTAATTATTTTAAGCCCATTTAGTTGACTCTTACCATCATGTCCACTTTAAGTCTACTAAGGTCTATTATGCCTAATCCATCTAACTTAGGCCTATTATGTTCTAGTAATTGTTTCTTATACCCAATTAATTTATTATGTCTAACTTAAGCCTATTGAGAATTCTTATTTGATTTTTGGCCCTATTATATATAAGGCCCATTAAAGTGTTTTATTTTACTAAGGTCTGTTTAGGTTATAAGCTCTAAAGAAGAAATGAGCCCTAAATGGTTCAGATTGATTTTAGAATTTAGTCCATTAAACTTATTTATTTTACTCATGATTAATTTACTAAATTAACCATATAATTAAATTAATTTAGTCAATTTAATTAAACAAACTAAAATTGTTACATTTTATTGAAGGGCTTGTGAACCGGTCATTAAGGAAGGAGTTGAGTTGATTCTTATATCAAGTTGGGTAGGTTAGTTTGAGGTTGAATTAGCTTAGGCCCATTTAATATTTTTTTATTTTTTTATTATTTTTATTATTATATTATGCCATTTTCCATATCATTTTTAAAGGAAATAAAAAAGCTATGTCATAAATACCTTTTCCCCTTAGTTACTCTACTCTACAATGTCAAACACGATTTTTCATTAAGTTTTGATTCAAATATTTTATTTGAATTCGAATTTCATATAATTTGAATTTGAGAAATTAGTTGGTAGAAATGAAATCAATGATCAAAGATACACATGGAAATGTCATTAGTCAAAATTTGGTTCAAAAACATTCTTTGGATGAAATTGGTTGAAGATTTTGAATCAAAAAGAGCTTTTGGGGATGAATATAATGAATGTTCATTATGAACATGTGAACATTCAAAAAAAATTTTCAAAAATTTAAATACATAAATTTGGGTTTGAAATTAGTTAGAATCTATACAATTTTCTTAATAAGTCATTAGTACTTATTTGAATCATCCAACAAACATTTCAATCATTAAAATCATAATAATCATACCATCATACATGCTGTTAAATGCTGGATTTTATAAATTTCAACTATACCCATCTATACATGTATCAAAATAGCATCATTAGGGACCCAAATAATCACATATACATCATATCAAATTTAACATCTTTTAACTTCTAAAATCATCAATTAAACATCATGGCACATCAAATAACAAAAATTAATCAAAAATTATGCAAAGAATACTTAAAGGGTGGCAACATGTATGTTGAATCAAATATTCATGCATTATTTCAATATAATTCTCATCCTTAGCTTATTAAGCCTTGTCTAAACCCTAAATCATCAAGTAAACATCATTCAAACCTCAAATCATACCCTATTTGCACTTCATTTATTTTGAAAATTTTCATTAATTCTCATCAAAATACCCATTAACATTCCAAGTTGTCAAGCTTGAAAGATTAACTATTCTAATCTAGGTTATACATCAATTGGCACCTAAATCACTATCTAAGCTAGGATTCACCACACAAATCATCACTTAAGCATCTTAACATGTCCAAATCACCAATCCAAGCAAGAAAAATTCAATAGTTATAGAGAAGGGTGGCGGTATGCTTGGGAAATAAATTAATGTGCAAATCTCAAGTCCTAACTCACTTCTACCTTTACATACTTTTCATCTAACAACTAGATAAACATGTTTACTCCTCAAATAACACTTGAAATCATCTAAAAATACTCTAAATGTACATTAAAATTGATGGCATGGTAGGGTTTATACACTAAGCAAAGCAAAATTTCATCAAACAAATAAATAGCATGTCTAACTGCTTCTAAACACTTTAAAACATCCATTTAAGTACAATTCATGATCTTACTTCAATTTCTCACTTGATTCCTTGGCTTTCTTGTAAATGGCACCTATCTTTAAGGACCCAAATGTGGGTTTTCTCCAACTTTCAAGGGTTATTCTAAGAATCAAACCTCTAGTTAGCTTTCATCTTAAATATTAACCTCTAAATCATCACAACAAAGAGATGGATACCTACTTACCCTTCAACAACTTCTTGTCAAGATCTTCTCTTACTCCTAAAACCCTTAGCTTGAAGATATACCTAGATTAAACACTATAATTAACTAGATTAGTACTTGGTTTAACATAAAGTTAAGGGTTTTAATTAGGCTTTAGGTTTCTCACCTTTCAAAGAAAAAAGACAAGTGGAAGGGTTCTAGAGAGAGGGGAGGGGTGGTGACATGTAGGAAGTTTTTATGGGGTTTTAGGTCTCATAAAACCCTAGGTGGATTTATGGACCCCACTTCCCTTATCTTGATGCCAAATTTGGTCACATGACCCTTAAGATCCTAATTAAGGTTTGTGTCACCTAATCACTCAATTAATCTCCAAATTAGTTTTTTAACATTCCAATACCCTCAATTAATTGTTTAAACCCAAATATTGATATTTTGTGATGAAATCAAGTATATGGGCATTTTAGTCATTTTTTTGATAAATTTACCCTAAAACTTAGAGTTTTCTTCTTAATTGAACTTTGAAATTTTATTTTTGTCTCAAATTGAATTTTCAACACTTAAACATTCCTAATTGAACTTTATAAGCCTTAGATAGAGCTTAACAAAATTTGGTAAGAGATAAAAAGATTATTTAAAAAAATTCTCATCATAACCTTGAATTACCCTCTAACTTAACTTGAAAGTCCCCTTTTTAACATAGATGAGTTTAATTAATGATTTGGGGGCTTTGCTAATTGACAACGAGACACATGTTTTAAGCTTGTCCAATGATTTTTAATCAAACATGCTTTGCTAATTGACAACGAGACACATGTTTTAAGCTTGTCCAATGATTTTTAATCAAACATTTCATGACATTTTGAATTATGTTGGGAAAAAAAAAAAAAAGAAAAGAAAAAGAATCTATGGTTCTATTACAGCGTAACTTGTTTTCTCAAATAGAATAAGTTGCCTAGTGTTGAAGGAAAAAATAAATAAATATTTGGGCCTACTAAAGTTGGCTAATTGGCCTGTGAATATCACTTGATCATGCCAACTTTTGAAAGATGTAGCATCACATCCAACAAATTGAACATTTGAGCAAATTGAGAGAGTTAAAAAAGAAGGGCAAATAAAGAACAGCTCAGACTCATCACATGCGTGTTTAATTCCATGACTAGAGCCCAACTTGAATTTGTGGTTTTCTGCATTTCTTTGAGAACTATCTCATCTTTTGATATTATTATTATTATTTGCCGGTTTTTTCCCCTAATTTGGGTATATTTATTATTTAATTAATTATAAATATAAATTAAATAGTAGTTCATTAAATTAATTAATGTGAGCCAATTAGAAAGACTTTAACGGAATACATAACAAAGTTAACAGAAGGGATCAAAACAAGAGCTCAACTAGATGGAAATATAAAACGGAATTAAATATTAATGATTAAATTTGTGACTTTACCTTTATGGGGTTGCAACAATTGAACTACATGGTACTCTTAATTTATCATTCTACGCTGCTTCCATATTAAGATTTTATAAAAACCTGCAAAAATTTGGATTCTCTGAAAGAGACTTCTCATTTCGGACATCAATCCATGTTCTCTAATATGAATCCCTGAACTAATATGGTCCTTCCTTGACGGCGATACTCCAAAAGAGCATCCAATGTACTCCAAAATAAGAAAGGCAAATATCTAGATTCAAATCATGGCATCTTTGTATCCAAGAGATGGAGAATGTAGGGTTTCTCCTTCGGAGAGCAGTAACTAGTATTTATGGTGGTAGGTGGGGATCTAAATGTGGAAATGCTCCATTTGGTCATTAAGGGGCCGGGATATTTATCTCAAATCGTCATAAACCTCTGTATTCAGTCCTATTCCTATTTATTTGCTGTTCAGATCTTCTCCTGGGGACCCCTTGTCTTCTTGGTAGTTTAAAAATCCATCAATGCATCAGCAATTCAAGATCTAGCCATCAATACATGAGTCGGTATTGATGAGCTTCTCACCTAAAGCTGTGCCCAAGCATGTGCATGCCAAGATCTAGCCATCATCTAACCTTTGAATTGACTATATGAGTGCCATACGAGTTAATGCAATGGGAACTTCAATGATCAAATAAAGCATTGAACGGTCCTGTTGCTGAGATTAGAGAATAACCCATATAGATAATAGTTTTTAAGGATTAATTACAATGGAAAATACGTACGTTTACTTGAAAATACAAATAAATAGATGTAGGTTTTTAATATATGCAAACAACTCATGCTGCATTTCAAGAAAGTTGTTAACTCTCGTGTCAGCTCCATCATAAGTTTATACTCACTTTGAATTTAGGGACTCAACATAATCTCTCTATACACTATATAATGTAAAATTTATTCTCAATTTCAAATATATATACTTTATTTGTACTTGAAGCAAACATACACTTAGGTAGATATTATTTGCATTCAATAACATTACGAAAACAACACGATGGAATCTCCAACAGGTCTAAATTTAAAAATAAAATGCTAGATTAAGAAATTTATCACTTTCTAAACTGAATTGATAGGAGTAGAAAAGAAGTCACGATAAAATAGTAAAATAACTATTGTTGCTCTTTTGGCATCACAAGGAATTGACCATTAGGTGAAATTTTAGTTTGCAAAAAATCTTTTCCCCCAAACAATGACCAAACTTTCCTCCATCCTATTCCTACCTACAAGTTTTTTTTGCACTCTATTCCATCTAATACATCTCAACAGAAAGTAGTGACCTTCTTCCTTCCATATAGTCAAATCAAGATTTATAACAACACGAATTGTACTTTAGCTATACTGCTGTTTGATATAACTTTACGACAGTATCAACAATTCCTGTTAAAAAAATGCTTTTGGTTTTCGATCTATTTTATTATATGTTGATTTATCGCATGCCTAAGCCAACCAACACATAAAATACGCTAGATATGTGAAAAAACATTAAGCTAAAGTGCCATCCAAAGGAGGAAAAATGCTTGTTCGACAGCAACAGTTAGAAACAACTACCCATCCGAAAGCCAACCAACACATAAAATACGCTAGAAATGTGAAAACTTTAAGCTAAAGTGCCATCCAAAGGAGGAAAAATGCTTGTTCGACAGCAACAGTTGGAAACAACTACAAAATCCTCACAGGGAATAATCAATGCCAATATGAATCAATGATGTGAACATGTATGAACAAATAAAATCGATATAATGACCTCTCTGCACAAATTTATGAAAGAGTGCCGATGTAAAACGGTAGATGTTTCACTACACCAAGAAAAATGCAAGAAAGATTCTAGCGGACAATGGGAAGAGCTGCCATCCTCAAAATTTTGTACATGTGAAGACCCATTTCACAAACAGGACTAGCCTAAAGCTAAGTGATGTATCAGAGAGTAGTCAGCTATATTTACTGTATAAACATAGAGGCCAAATGATTTATAGTATATATAAACTAATTAAAAATCATTTTGGTCTAATCTACAAAAAAATCATAGATCCCGCCTGCATAACGGGCAGGATGCATGCTTGAGAAGCCATTTATCAATGCAAGGTAGATGAAACATGTGGTGACAGTGAGGCAAGCTTCGAACCGTCTCTCCTAGCTGGAAATCCTGAAAGCAAGAAATATTAGAGGATCAATTCAATCTGTTTTTAGATAAATTAAGTGCAGGTTCAATTTCCTTGAACGGTTGAAAGTATATTACAAGTACTTGTAGAAGATGTACCTGAAGACACACCGAGCAACAGACTTTTTCCCCCGAATCATCGATATTATTATTGCGAGTGATCGTTATCTTGGGTATCTTTTCGACCAAATCACCGGGTAAACCCTTGTCTCCGCCAGTGTCAAAGATACTGTGCACCTCTTCAAAGCTTGTTTCTACAGCAGTCATCTGATAAGACAAAACAAACAATTCGTATTCTTGCACGGTTAACTCCAGTATGTCGAAGCATCACAGAATCACAGTATTCAGCTGTAAAACTTGTGCAGGGATAATACTTTACCTGACTTTGCACTGCACTTAGCATCGCCGGACCAATCCTCTCACGAACCAGCCTCCCACTTAAAAGACTTGCAAGGACATCAATCTGCACATTTATTGGGAGAAAATCATCGATGAACAATATAAGATACCAAAATTGCTTCCTGTTAACTTCAGAAAATCGAAGTTTGCACCAAACTGAATACTAAAAGTATGTCCATTTCCTTACCAAATAGAGAAGACAGCCAAATCCTGATTCGTCTGAATGCCACAAAACTAGAGAAGATTCAAACACTTCAATAGAAAAAACTGCCCCGGAAATCGCCCCTATAGCTGCTCCACGGACAAATCCGCTCTCTGTCTCTTGCCCGATCAAGGCTCCAGTCATAGCACCTAATAAAGTACCAACTGCAGAAAAACAATGCCCATCTCTTTAGTAGATACCCAACCCCACCAAAATAAAATAAAATATCCCTTCCTAGAATTCATGAAGTACCAACCATAAGGAAAAAATTAATATCATAACATATATCCAGAACAACGCACAGGACCACAAAACTAAATGGTAGTTTTGTCATTCATTTTTGAGATTTTCACCTTCATATTATCAATGTCCACGTGAATTTCAACGTACCCAGGAAACTATACCAAAAAGATAGAACAAGACTAACATCAAAATCCAAAATTGCAGCCGTAGGGTTAAACTACATTAGATTTTCAAAGAAGCCCAGATTGGCCATCAATGAATTGGAACTTGTAATCAAACTAAAGTATGTATTTTGTTTCATAAAAAATGTCGTCCGAATTTCAGTAAACCATAGAAAACGAGTTTTATGATAAGACAAATGATTTCTTTCTAAAAAAAAATTGAAAATCCTTCCCGATTGCTCATAATCAATTTCTATGTTGAGAATAAGACCACCACCAGCCGCCGGACACTAGCATGCGTCTGATTTGACCACTAGCCACTTCAGGGCTAAACAGCCTCATAGCAGAATGCAAAGACAAGACAGCATACACATACGACCATGAAAGCCCCCTATATCTATCTAAGATCAACATGACAAACATGGGAAAATTCAACGAACAAGATGTCGGAATTCAAAAACGCCCCCAGAAAAGGAGGAACTGAAAACAGGTAGCCAAAGAGAAAGGAAAACAAACCTAATGCGAAGAAAAAGGTGAAAATTGCGGAGAATATGTTGCCAATTAAGGTAGAGAAAGCAAAAGCGGACATCTCCTTAACCCTCTCGACAAGATCACACACGGAAGAAAACAAAGGCATGGGAAAACGAGATGGGGATGCGTAGAATTCCATAATCGTCCCGACAGTTGTACGAGTTCAGGACAGAAACTAAGGGGTGGTGCTCGTTTTTGCGAAGAACAAGAGAGACTCTGCCGCCTCCACCAACGAGCTATTTATAGAGCAGAGGACAAGATATGGGGTATACCGTCTAGTACTTCAACAGCGGAGACAGAGAGAGAGAGAGAGAGAGAGAGAGAGAGATTGAAGAAGAATTCAAGTTTTCAACCTACTCCCGTTTTGGCCAAAATGAAAAAAGGACTACTCACCTTTAAAAGCCTTTTTCTTTTTTAAAACCATGAAATAAATGTTTTCATAAGCCAGCGGTGCAATACCACAAAATTAAAGAGAAAAACAGGGAAAAAAAGGATGTCACTGCATTGTTAAATGTTGGGTATTGATAAATTAAATTTTATGTAAGTTTTTAAAACAATCCATATCAATAGTTTTTTTTTTTAAATATAATTATACATACTACTTATTTGCTCTTACACACTATTGTTATATTTTATAAATGATATACTACTCTGAGTGAATCCTTTTTCTGAAATGCTGGGGAGACTCAATCTTTTCTAACCTTAGGTGAAAATGACATAAATAACATGTCACCTACGGTTAATAAACTTTTAGTGTAATTACTCTTAAAATAAATAATAGTAGAATTTATATAATCAGTTATATATATATATATATATAGATTTTATTAACCTTTTTTTTTTTCTAATAGATAATAAGAAAGTGGATGCTATAAGTCCACCAATTTGTTGCCCCATTTTCAATTTGTCAATCATCAATATTAATAGGGCTCACTCTTGCGCGTGTTTCTTTTCAACTTCTTGTCCTGGTCAATGGACATGTGAGATCGGGGCCGATCGGCTTATTTTCCTTTTTTGAGGGTGAGAAATTAAGGAAATATAACATTATTGGGGTGAGGAAAAAAAATCATCTTTTACTAAATGAATCCGAAACAAAATCACAATTTTCTTTTCAAAATGGTTTGGATCATTATCTCTCCATCAAAAAAAAAAAGAAAAAAGAAAGAAGAAGAAGAGGGATTATAGCTCAATTTAAGTACTTAATCCAAATCTTACCTATTAATCTGAATTGAACTATTTCATTAATAAATTAAAAAAAATCCACATCAAGTAGTGTAAACTAGACATAGTAGGGGTAGAATTGCCCAAAATAACTAGCATCGAAACCATGGGCCCAATTCATGAGCTAGTTTTATAGAATCGACGAGTCACCAGTTGGTTTTAGTCTTCATGAATTGGCTTTTTTATTTTCTTAAATTAAAATAAAAATTAATTTAATTTTTAAATAAAAGACTATAAGGTCAAAACTCTTAATAATTTTTAATCCATTTTATAGATAACTTAAAATATATTTATATTTATTTATATAGAACCATACTTAAGTGGAATTATCATCTAAATAATGTAAGACAAAAGTTTACAAAAAAAAAAAATAGTCCTACATTACTAATGAATAAAACTCTCTTAGTGAAGCCTATACTTTTGTGGTGTCTTTATTTCTTATGTTGTTAATGACAATACATTAAATATTATAGTTTGGTTTTTAGCAAAAACTAAATCAATCCGATATGTGCCCACCACTACTTTATAATCGATTTATACTTAATAATTATAGAAAGAACTAGGCAAAAGCCCATATGTATATTGGTTTAAAATATACTTATTAATAAAAATAATGAATTTATTTAAACAATTATAACGACTAATATGTTAGCAATATATATTTATAAATGTTATAATATAGGATAAATATTTTATTTATTTATACAAAAATATAAAATATTAAATTTTGAGTGATTTCTTCATAAAATGATGCACCGTTTATAAAAAGTTGTAGTTTTTCATAGTATAAGGGGTACATCATAAATGCAAATATTTATATTGTTTTGACTTTCGTAAAGATTGTAACTGTTTTAAAAGTTACTTCACTTCCATAAAGTACTGCATATCCAGCGTGAAACCCAATGTAGTTAAAAGTTACATCACTTGTTAAAAGAGTCCAAATGTAAGGCCATAACCCAAAAGTATTCAATGCCCAAGTTAATAGGCGATAAACAAACATTTCATAGCCAAGCTTCAAAGTATGTAATTAGTTTTAACTTAATATTCATTATCTTGATTGTCTAAACCGTTAGTAATACTTTCTAATAATCTATATAAACTTTACTCGTATAAAGTATCATAATTTTCTTGTTGAATATATAATTCAATTCTTTCCTACTACCCTTTACATATTGGTCATCCTAGAAGCCGCACTTTGATAATTTCCTACTATCTTCAAATCTCTTATTGAATCGGATTGAAACAAGCCTACTAACTTCTATCCTAATTTGTTCCGGAATCAAACACTTGTTGGTAAAGGGACAATTCTAATACCATTTGTAATACCTTGTTCAAAATAGTTAATAACCATACCAATGGATAAATAATGAGTTTTTTTTTTTTTAACTATTAGACCCAATAGCTTATGATTAGCATTGACTTGGTATTCTATACTTTAACCTTATAAACCATTACCAATGCTCTTATATATTCCACATGGATTTTACTTACGTGGGGAATCTAACCATGTCTTGAACAAAATCATCGAACACAAATTATAGCGGATATTCACATACCTAAGCAAGGGGAATGGAATTGCTATTTACTTATATTTCACAATATTATTATTCAATTACACTTTTATGCAAGTAATAGATATTCAATTGGATAAAAAATCTCACCTTCCCCCATCCCCTATTCTTTTACTTATTAAATTATCATTGTTTGAAAGGAAAATAACACCACTAGTGATGTATGTGTTAAACGGAAGTGTAGAAATGTGATATATGTTGTTAATAGAGTAGATACATGGTGAATGTTATATGAAGTGGTGCAACAATGTGATATATGTTCTTAAAGGCATAAATAAATAACAAACATTACACAAAGTGGTCTAACCCAATCAAATAATTTGATGTTATTTGAATGAGCTACTTTATATAACATTTATCACCTATCTGTATTACTTAAGATACATGTACATATTTCCATTATTCTAAGTTACATTTATCTTATATTTATGATACTAAAACATACATGAGCTTTTTTTTTTTTTTTACACTGGAACCTAGGCATACAATATCCTCTATATATGGTTTTCCAAAAACATTTTGCTTCAATAGAAATTCTATAAATACCTCTAAGCAAGAACCATGAGCGATTGGGTATATTAATAATCATCCTTTTAATTAATTATTTTCATTAAAATAGTAGATTTTTCTTATTGTCTCGTGTGGTTCCGAGAAGGTCATGTAGAATGGAAGTTTTTAACATTTGAAATAGTATAAGTCGTGAGACATTAGAACCTTCTTATTGTTGACAATTCGACGGTGGATACATTTGACTATTGATTACGTTAAACAGAGTGTTTTTCCCGTTGGTTGTTTTTTCAATGTCCAACTCCGACAACTCAACTCGTTTTCTGAGAACGGAACAAGAAGGTGTGCGGGGCGGGGCGGGGTGGGTGAGATTGTCGTTTTCTTGCCTAGTAAGTGGTTATCGTGGACACTTGCATTACTCGCTTTCACAATTTTTCTCAACGTCCTTAATCGCGTTTTGAATTATAAATAAACCCTCTTGGTGCGATATATCCTATTGATGTGGATGTAATATTTGCCGACAAATAAAGCCAATTTCCAAAGGAATGGAAATTCCAAACATAGAGAGAGAGATTAAATGGCAAGATCATTCTAACTAAAAAAAAAAAGTGAAAATTGAAAATTTGATTGCTACTAAATGAATTTCCAGATCCTTTTTAACATTAGCTATAATACAATCTTACATCGTGGAATTGTATTGTAGTGGAAAGCACAAAATAAGAATCTAAATCCTAGGACCTAAGGAGCTCATAGAATATAAATATAGGTAAACAAGTCATAGAGCATAAGCAGCTCTTATAAAGTATAAATATAGTGAAAAAATGAAATTAATTAAGTCTATATCAAATTGAAAAAGTAAAAATAGTTATCACAATCTAAGTTTGTGAGCTCATCTCTATACTCTTCCTTAGAACCAAACCCAATATTTCATAGGGTAGATCCGTTAAATAATTCTCACCTAAAAAAGAAAAAAAAAGTGAGTCACAACGGCTTAGTATACAATAACACAAACACATTCATGCATGTCAAGCCAGCCTACAACTAATGTAATAGACAATCATTTAATTCAATTAATTTTCTTATTTAAACATTCCGTATGGGAGTACTCATGACCCCAAATATCACAACAAGTGAAATGGGGTTTGATTCCACTACAGTAGATATTAAGGGTTGATGGGAGCAGCTAAACTCCACATTGCCGAAAATGGTATACCTAAATAGGCTCATCTTAGTGAACTCACCATTATGCGACTCCACCGATTATAGTCCAGCTATATCGTATAACCCATTAGGACCTATATCCTCATATTACACCTAATAGACCTTCTCTCCGCTTACAATGCCCATTATTTGATATGTTTTCACTTATCAACTCTCTATCGAGCTACCTTTGGTGGTCTAAGCACTTAACTAGCATGTCGTTTCAAGTATATGACCATAGCCATAATGTCACGCTTTACTCTAGGGGCCCTTCGTGACAACCTGCCACGATCGCTTAACCCCTCGTTAAGCAACCACGAAACGTCTTATCTTCAACATTGACATGTTCATCAAAGTAATCATATTCCCTATTCATAATATAATTAATTACATAAAATATCATTAGGCCTCAGATGGGTCCCATTTTACCACCATAGGTACACACAAGACCATAACAGGTCACTCAATTACAACTTCATCAATTACAAAAAAAAATCCATCCTAAAGATGTTTACTTCAATCTAGGCCTCACATCCTTTCCACAACCGTGCCCACCATTGATGCAACGAGTACTCACATTGGTTCGTCGATTCATCATGAAGTTTAGGTAGTCTCGACCTGCAAGACAAAATATATAAGAGGATAAGCTAAAGCTTAGTGAAATAAGGTGCAATATCTCAGTATTGCAACAAACACAACAAAATTCAAATAAGTTATCAAACAAGTACTATGCATGAACAACCATATGAAATGCAGTATCTCACATGGTCTTTCGGTAGCCGACGTGAAGTCTAGGGTTTACACCCCCTTAACCTTAGGTTGGGGATTCCGAAGCCACCATCAGTGCCCAAGTCTTACTCACATCTTTATTATTCTTATTACTTAATTAAGTTGTTTCTTAGCTTTAATGTTTTAGGCTCAGGTGTCTCAATACACTGAGCATTACACCCTCAAGAGACAGGTCGGACTCAGAACCGTCAAGGCGCGGCGACGATCCCTTAATTACTTAGTTCGCACTTGGCGGAACAGTGATCCTCTTGATCGCTTCTAGCACATCCTGTAGTAGTGATGGCCTTCAATCTCTTGCAATATTTATGCAACATGCCAGGTTTTTAATTAGATGAAGTTTTAAGGTGATCATCCAAGGTCAAGCACATATGTAAATGGCAATCATGTCAACAATCTATTCATAACACATTTAATCATTTCAAGGAGCAAGACACAAACGTAACATTAATAAGGAAACAACATTCATAAATCTTACAAAAGTTCGTCAAACAATGGGCCTCTTATTCGTGATTATGATTATACCTTGTTCTTAGATACACATACATATATACCTAATTTTATGGCTCATACCCGTTTCGATATCCTAATTATTTCATCTCGCTTACACCTATTGTATGTAACTATAATGATAAAGACTTAGACTATTGGCATCTTAAATCCTCTATCTTAACTCATGATGCATACACATACTTGTAGTTCATATCAACTCCCTAGACCCTCTCTTTCTTGCTTCCGCCACCAACGACCCCCATGTCAACATATGTCTACAATCTTCTCATCAATCTCCACAATCGTCAACAATGATCATGCCATGATGTCTCCCTTTCCTCCTACTAGTAATACCACATACACTTACTAAGGAAAAGAATCCAAAACCTATATGTCCTTGTACGTTTTCTCATATCTTCCTTCACGGATTTTCCCATCCTACTTCCCATTTTCTCAACATACAAACTCACAAGAATCTAACATCAATATAATCCTAACTCCCACCTCCATTTTGTCTTATAGCGCATATTCTCAAGTTGAACTTCCATTTTCGCTTTCATCATACCACGTATAATATATACATTTACAACATTCCCTCTTAGCCTTCCATTCCATCAAGGTGCACATGCAAGATATACACATAATGTTTCCAACCTCCAATCGTCATGTACATATACATATCTATTAGTAAACCGCACAAGACTCCTGAGGCTTCCCTTCTTCCCATTTCCAACAATATCCTTAGCATATATATTTATTTTCTTACAACCACACAACCAGCAATGGAATTGTCCACCCTCACGTACATGGAAGGAAACAAAGGATAATCCGTAGTCTACTATGTTCGATTTAGATATATATTTTTGTATACGACAGCCAGCAACAATAAAAGAAAGGAAACAATGCCACAACACAATGGGAGTCCACCCCTACACATGTATCTACCTGCACATATATATATATATATATACTTTACGGCATACTCCCTTGCAACAATTGGATACATATATACATCCTCTCCCATGATTTCGGCCAGCATCCACATACAACCTTTATGTGTAAGCATAGATATGTGTATATGTATAAATCATCTTACGGCAGCAGCGTGGACGTTCTCGCAGTCTACGGATACATCAGCAAGCTCAATATATATATATATATATGCTTATCCCTTGCAACCTTAAGGAAGGAAGAAGAGAAGAAAAAAAATTTCCACACGCACACACACCGGCACAGATCAGCCATTTCCAATACCTGTTGTGTTTATATATATATATATATATGTGTTCATACAGCCGTTGCCTGCAGCCACAAGGAAGGATCCACACATTCACGCACGCCACATACCACACCACCTTAGTCACGCACAGTACACATATATATATACATATAAATTCGTATATAGGCAGTACAAAATCCCTAATAAACTACACAAAATCAATAGTATACACACAATACAATACGCCACGGAGTCCTACTCACCTCAGTTTCATTTTTTCAGGGTTTATTCGAAATATTCTTCGATATGTTCGTATCAAAACCCTCTTCACTTAGAAAATTAAAAAAAAAAGTACATCAATACACTAAATTCATAGTCTAAATCATTTTATTTAATATTTTTTGAGCTATCACAACTAATTTTAAGTAAAGTACTAATTTTTATATTTATTTATTTTTTATATATAACTTTTAGAAACGAACTCCATTTTACGAAAAGTTAGTCTAGTTGAGTTACACTCACCTTAAGGAACACGTGAGTAGTCTCGGATCATTGATCGGAGGTCGGAAGTGCGAATTATGATTTTTTTTTGTTCGGTTCCCCTTTCTGTTTTTCCTTTCGTTTTCCGTCTTCTGCGTGTGGTCCTACGTTCTGTCTCCTCTTTGTTTCTCTCTTTTGTTTTCTTTTTTTTCTTCTTCTTTGGTTGTGTTCAGTTTGTGCAGTCGTGGGTCCTTCACGGTCTCCTTTTATATATATATATATATTATATATATATATATATATATATATATATATATATACATATTATTATTATTTAATACTTTATTAGATTAGGATTTAAAAAAAATTCTAAGATACTTTTACTCGTATAACGATCTTAATAAAATTTAAGATTTTAATATTTTATTACAAATTTTTACGCTTAAATTAATTTAATTATTCCGAACGCGAATATTCACTCAAAATTCTTATTTAACAATCCTAAATCTATGATTTTGATCTATTACATCGTTTATCCAAAGTTTCATTATGGTTGCCTCTAATACGCTTATTTCTATTATTACAACTCTATTCAAAGAGTGTTTTAAGACTTTTAATAAAATCTTTTAATTGTTCTGCTATTATGCGAAATTAAAATTTGCAGGTTTTATACATAATCTCAATTCAAGATTTGTTACTTATTGGCTTAAGTAACCATGCACAAGCAATAAGCAGTTACTTAGTCAAGTTAATTATTAATCCAATTAATTTTCCTATCCTAGCACGCAACACACATGTTACTGCAAACCTTAAAATGTTGACAATTCTCGAATCGTAATCCAAATTACAATTGAGTTGATTGGGTTGGTTTTATGCATCAAAGAGAAAATTACAGTTAGTTATTCTAAGTGATTGAATTATATTATAAGGTTCGGTTTAGACTACTTAAGGCCCATACAAATTACGTGCCCAATTAAGGTTACTTAGACCTAATTAGTTTTTGACTAATTGTGGCCTAAATCATTTAGGGTTTATCTGTTTAAGCCTAATAAGTTATTTGGAATTTTAAATCTGTTTATGTTCAAGGCCTAATTAGCGTGTTTAGGCCCTTTAAAAATAGTAGGTTCAATTGTGTTTGGAATTAGATTCTAATTAATTTAGTTAAATCTAGTTATAGTTACCAAGTCCATTTTAGTTCTAATTAGATCACTTCAGTTTACTTTAATTACCCTAAACCCATTATGTTTAATTAATCATATTTGTTATATTTTATGCCTAATTGATTATTACGTCCAATTTCAATTTCATTTTAAATCCTTGATTGATTTAAAATCTTCATGGATTTCAGGCTCATTTAGATTTAATTTATTTGCTAAGCCCTTAAAGATTAATAGGCTCAAGTATATTTTAGATCTTAGGCTCAATTAGGTTTTATTATAATTATATAAATCTATTCTATTTTGTTAGATTTATATCTAGTTCATTTTAATTAGTTAATTCGATTTAAGCCTTCAATTGGTTTGAAGCTCAATTGAGTTATTTATTGTGTTAAGGTATATTTAGGATATGAGTCTTTAGAAGAAATGGGCCCAATTATGTTTTGAATTTTGGATTTTGGGCTCATAAGTTATTGAGTTCGCTTTATCATGTCAAATTTTATTTCAGTCCAATTATGATAGTTTAATTAAGTAAGCCTATTTAATCAATTTATGTTTAATTACATGGGTCACCTAAAGAAAGGGTAAGAGAGTGGTCCTTAAGCCTAATTTTGTTGGGCCGACTTGGGGATAAGTTGGCCTTAACTCGATTTAATTAAACCAATCATTAAGCTAAACTCAATTCATCATAATTAAAGGTTTTGATTTTAAATGGTCATAACTTACTCAATTTAAGCCCAAATTAAGTGAAACTAAAATCATTTGATTCCTTATCACTTCCACTATTCATTTATATAAAAAGTGATACGAACTCCATCAATCTATGCCAAAACCTGAAATCCCAAATTGAATCTAACAACCTAGAATCGATCATCTATTTCCTAACTTAGCTTTCATAAAAAAGCCTTATTTTATTTAATTTAGAGCTCTTAGACTACTAGATTAAATATGTTTAAGAGCTTATAACTTTTTCAATTTAAATCCAAATTGTTCAAAACCAAAGCTAACTTATTCCTATTTCTTCATAAAGTCTAAAACATCATTTATTTTTCATTTTCAAGCCCAAAGTTTCACCAAAACATGGCAATCAAAACAAAGTACACCCCAAATTGTTTTCATCCATTCAACTAATCCAATTTCTACACATCTTCACTTCTAAGCCTTATTTTTCATCCAATTAAACTCTTATCTATAATTAAATAATAATTCCTTCAAATTTACTCAAAATGAACATGATACAACATTTTTTCCAAATTAAATATTTGCCAAAATTAGGCAAGAAAATCAATATTTCAAGTTTTTACAAACTCAAAATGAACATAATATATCATATTTTTTTAAATTAAATATTTGCCAAAATCAGGCAAGAAAATCAATATTTCAAGTTTTACAATCTTCCATTTTAACCCAATTTGTCCCTAAACTTTGCAAAACTTAACATTTATCATGCAACTTCAATTTTCATCAAATTTATCACCTTATGAACATAGTTATATGCCGGAAATTAATACTTTAACAATTAAATTAATTTATTCAACCACCAATTCAATCATATCACCAAATTTCAACCTTCCACATGTTATATCTACTAATTTATCACCAAAACCATTCTATATATCACATGTTCATACTCCAATCATCAATTTATCATCATTCATCGTCCAAAATAGAATTGGCAAGAAAATCAAGTTTTAATTTCATATTCCTTAATGGTGATAACATCAAGACTCAAGCATATCTTCAATCATCATGCATAAATCTTGATTTGTACTACTAAATTCAATACCCAACAATCCATAAAACATATTAAATCATGGATTGATTCCTAGATCACCAAATAACACTTAAGAATCTTTAATATGGGTGGCAGCAACAAGAATACATTCCAATACATCCTCAACATTCAAGAAATCATCAAATATTCAAGTTCAATCACTTATAACTATCATAAATCATCAACTCAAACAAGATTTTGAACTTACCTTATCGGAGATCCAAAAAATACCCGAATCATGCCTACCCAACTCCAAGCTGATTTTTTTTTCCAAACACCCAATTGATTTTCCTTCACAATAAACATCATACATTACTTAGATATACAATCTACAAACTAAAATTCACTTAAATCAATTCATTTTTTTTTTTTTACTTACCTCCACATCCAAAATCATGCATAAGATGCTCCCTCTTAGCTTGGAATCTCATTTAATTCTTGACCTAAAACTTATATAAAAAAAAAAAGGACTAGACTTAGTAGTTAGAAGGGTAGGTTTTAAGCTAAGTTAACGGGCTACTATTTTCTGTTAAAAATGAGTTTATATAGTAGGGTTTAAGGTGAGTTTAAGGTTGAGGGTAAATGGGACTACAAAGATTAGTGAGTTGTAACCATAAGTGACATGTGTCCTCTTATTTAGTCCATTTTTTAAAATTATTTTCCCCTTAGTTTCCTCCACTTATTCCAATCATAAAATGGTGCTTCCTCATTACTAAAATTGCCTTAGAATTTAATTTAATTAGTTACTCCTCCATAAGATAAGCCTAAGAGGATTTTGATCATTTTATCTAATTGACCTCTAAATTTAAAATTTTCTTTTTCAATTGTCTCCAAATATTTTTGTAACTTATTTTTTTTCATCTAACTATGGTCTTAAGTCTATATTTAAGGTCTTTAAGAAATTTCGAATTCAATTTAAGGGCAAAAGTGGTCATTTTCTATAAATTGTCTCCAAACTTTAAGATATCACTCCCAATAACTTAAAATGACTCCAAATGACTTTAATTAAGTTGTTTAGTGATTTCGGCCAACTTTAAAGACTCTAAATCAAGTTTAGGGGCAAATTAGTTATTTTGCAAAATTTATCTCCAAACTTAATTTTTCTCTTTTCTAATTGACTCTAAATAATTTCTTAATGATTTTATTCACTTAATTAGGGTCTTGGAATTTTATTTATGGTCACTAGGATATTTCAAATCTATTTTTAATAAAACCAACTTTTAGGGTAAAAGGTTATTTTGGAAAAATTTGGCCCTAAATTTTGTAAATTCTTTCTTAATTGATTCCAAATCTTTCTTCGTAATTCTATTGACCTTATTTGGAATTTTGGGGTTTTTCAGTTCAAGTGCTTATCAAATCTCACTCCAAGCCTTTGTGGCCGATAAAACCCCTAAGGTTTTTTCTCCCTTTATATTGTCTTTTTTCTTTTCTTCTTTTCTTATAACTTTTTCATGATTTTTGCTCTATTATTTAACTAAATATATTTAAAAATATTATTTATTAAATTAATATTGTTGAACAATTAAAAGTTGACACATGTTCATCTATTAGTAATGACAAATAATGATAAAATATAATACAATGCATAAAAATTGAAGACTGAAAATCTAGATATACATAGTGAAAGTTACTTTTTTTTATACTAATGAAATATTATGAAATCATGGAAATGTAATAATCATGCTAGAAAATAGAATATGTACTAAAGGAACAAAATGGAATAGATAAATGCAAGCTTTTGAGACCTAAATTATTTAACAATAATCGTTATTGTTAAATGAATAAAAGATTTCAAGTAGAAATAATAAATGAATCAAGAAAATGTAATAATCATGCTAGAAAATAGAAATATGTACTAAAAAAACAAAATGGAATAGATAAATGCATGCTTTTGAGACCTAAATTATTTGAATAAAAGATTTCAAGTAGAAATAATAATTTTAGAAAATTAATTAATGAAGAGAATTTATGTGATATGAAAGAGGAAACCAAGATATTAGAAAGGAGATCAAATCTAAAAGACTCCATAAGATGAGTCCCATATATAGGCCACCCTAAATTCTATAAATATATTCTCAAAGCCTTGCTCGCAACCACACCATAACAAGCAAGTTTTGAATCTAAAAACTTTCAATTTATGATGAAAACTTAAAACCAAAAATTTCTAATGAGAAAACTTAATTATAAACTTAAGGAAATCTAAAATCAATAATTAACATCTAAGATCTTAATACATAGTTATTTGAATTGTAGCATCAAATTGTAAAACTAAAATTTGGGAGATTTAATCTAAAACTAAAAATAATTAGCAAACCCTAAATCTCTATTCTGAATTGAAAAATAACAAACTCAAACTCAAGTTATAGAAGTAAGCCATAAGAAACTTAATCTAAAACCAAAATTTATAAGAAAAGCTGAACCTGAATCTTATTAAATCTTACATTAGAAATTTTGAAATTTTAGGCAAGATGAACAGATCAACAAATTCCTAATAGAAGGATAGCTTTGATTTGTAATATAGAATTTCAAAAAGAAGTTTAGTTTTGAAACTATTGCTTTAAGTGAAAATTGCAATTTTAGAAGCATAACAATTAAATAAGTAACTTTAGATAAATGGATTGATAAGAATACCTTATAAGATCAAAGATTAACCCTAAAATTTGAATTAGGAAAAACTACACATGAAGGAGTAAAGGAAAATAAGAAATATCTAAGTCGACCAAAATAGATTAACCAAGCTGGAAACTTGGTTAAACCAGTTACAAACTAGGTCCACCACTTGTAAAATCCAATTAGCTAAGTTCGTTGAGACACCCCAATCAACCAGTTGTCTTAGATAGTCAACTAATTTCTATAACAGGCTAAAATATTGCTCCAAATAATTCTAAAATTATTTAGAAGTCATCCTAAATCTTAGGATAAACCAAAGAACAACTTAACAAAAGAACTTAGAATCAATTCATCAAAATTAATCATGCAATTAATTAAATTATTGGATATTCTAAAGGAAGAACCAGCATATTTAGGATTTTGAAAGAACATAGCAAATAATTATTCTTATTGATTGTTGGTTGTTTGTATTAGGATTATACAATACCCAAAATAGATTTAGCTATTAATTTTTAATGTTGTTTGTTGGTTGTGCTTTTGTAAAGGCCGATAACCATTCTATATAAACAAGTCATAAATAGGATGTTTTTTTCCTTATAATGCTTGGGCACTTGTGATAAAGTAATTGGTAGTTGTAGAAGTTGAATTGCCACAAGTCAATATAGGGATAGTTGATATGGTTAACTGCTATGATATACGTCAAGTCTTCTAGAAATCTATAAACAAGTCACATTAGTGGTATAAAACCTACTATGGACAGTTATAGGAGATCGGTTATTTGATGGTTGATATTACCATAGAAACCAGTATAAGACAATTTGACTTTTGATTCTTAGGGATACTAATCCATATTTTAATAATTCATATATTATAAGGATCTAATTATCCAATCCCAAGATGTGTGCTGGTTGCCTATACCTCAAATAATCCTTTAAACAATACTATATTCGTCGATTGGATTGACTGTTGCATTTAATTATTAGGTCTTTTGTGATTTGACATGTTGGTGGTACAGCAAATTAGTTAGTTTACTTATGATCCTTTTGGGGATTTGCTTTAGAGGCAAATTATATATATATATATATATCGATTGGAGAGCTTGATGTTTAAGACTTAACTGTCCTCATGAAGCAACACAGACATGTAACGGATCCATTATGGCGTTCATATCCAGGGCGTGGCAACCCTAATTTGATCTTACAGCCGTGGCATATTATTATAGTAATGTAATAATTAGTAATTTTTAGTGAAAGGCTGTGGTTGAAGGTAAAAGTAAGGGTGAGTGATTGACGGTGTTAAGAATCACCATAATGGTACACCATCATCCCGTTTGGCCTTAGTTATTACCACCAGCTAGCCATTAAGAACATGAATGAATGAACATACCGGACAAGCAATGAAGTCATTCCTCATTGAATAAAAATCAAGATCTATTCAATGTGGAAGTTCATCAATGGCATCTCATGCTCATTAAATTCGAAGTATACAAATTATAGATAAAGGGTGAGGAGATCGAGAAGAATTAACTAAGGAATTTAATACGTTAATTAAATGTTCTGCAGACAAGTCTGCTGCCATTTGAAAATGTCTTCTACATGTCTATTTCAATTTGGTGATGGCCAAGGACTGCGGAAAAAAAATTTAAAAATAAATAAATAAATAAAGAGGAGGCTCTAGGTGGTTTTATTACTCTTCTAAAATATTCTGTACAAGTATATCTATGTCTTCAGTCATCTTCTCGTTGGACCCATATAACCGAAAAATTAATTGTACTTATTCAATATGACAAGTCATTTTTTTTTTAAAAAAAGATTACACTCTGTTCTGTCGTCGTATGAATGAAGATAAAACTCTGCAACCCATCTGTCTCTATGTATCTGTTTTTCATTTGATCATACGACTTTGTTTTTTATATGAATCATGAGATTATTGTTTATTAATGGAATTCAGTGGCATTGGTAGCAAATGGTATTTCTAATCAATCTAAGAAGTTGAATAACTCAAGTCACTTTTCCATATCCTTGATGAGAAAGTCTTTATACATCGGTGGCATTTCAAATGAATTCATTAGGTATTTCTATCTGATCTTGTAGGATGCCATGGTATAATCATACATATTTAAAAAAAAAAATCAAAATTGTATTATAAAGGTGAGTTTATAAAATTTCTATAGAAGAAGTCTCTATATTTTTTCAGTTTGGCAAAAGCATACGTTTGAGGATCTTTATCACGATGTCCTTAGTACCTAAAATAAATAAATAAAGTAAGTAAGTAAGAAATAATTCTCAGGATAGTGAGCATCTGATATGTCTATCTATATCATTGTTGAAGTAGCCTAGAAACTGGATAAATCTCGAGCCCCAGAGTACCCATGAATCCCTCAAGATTTTTTCTATGGTTTCATTATTAGGTGTCCATCGACCAGTCCAAGCTTACCTAATAAGATAAGAAATAAAATTTTAGCTGACCCTACGTTTTATAAATAAGATGAGGGCATTGAAAAATGGATCACCTCGATAAGCTCCTCAAGGGCACATACTAAGGGCGGCAAGCTAGACCTTCTAGATTGGGGAAAATCACAAACTAAAAGATAAATATTAGAGACTAAATTTAAATAGTGAAGATAAGACTTTTTAATGCTTCAAGTAAGTGATAAAATATTATATAACTTGTGCAAATAAAAGATAAATATTATATAAAATTGGTGCAAATAAATGATGTAAGTAGCACCTTAGAGAATGAATTTTCTAGTGTATTTTACGTGGCAAGTTACTAAGATCTAATAGTATTACACTAGAGTTATAATGTCATTTTATATTGGCACAATCTTACACGACATTCATCATTTATTTTAACAATTAAAAAGTTTAATTTTCTATTTAGAGAACTAAAAATTCTTATTATCTATTTGAGTTTGACCTTAAATGTTCATCCCTTGGCATGCAAGTCGAGCTTTACACAATTCTCGAAAAAGCAAGTACTTGGAAGTTGTCTCACTAAACCTCTACATTGTATAGAAAAAGGAAAAAGAGTTATTATGACACAGGTGAGATAAGTTTATAAATTATGGAATACTTAAATCATTGGAATTTTCAAAAACAAAAGACTTTGAAGAAGAGAAAAAAGATATCAAAATTAAAAGTTAAATCATCTAACACATTCGGAAGCCAGTTGGAATAAAAAATTTAGAGGTCATTCAATTCAAGCCAATCAATATTGAAACCTATTGGAGGCACCTATCAGAACCTATTGGGACTTATCAAGGACTAGCTAGAAACAACATTGAATTGGAACCAAGAAATCTTGAAGTTCGGTTAGAGGCAGATATTTTGAAGTTGTTCGTATGTAAGGCCATTCAAAATTTTAATATCTAGTTCAAAGCTTACATATTGATTTTAGAAGCTATTTCTAAAGCTAGTAAATGATTCAAATTAGCTCATTTCAAATATATAGCAAAGTTTGAAAGTATTTTAGCTTATTTAGAAATTTTAATATTCTATTTCCTTTTCTATTTTTTTTTAAGGTTTAGGGAAGCTAGCTATTTTCTTGTTTCCTTTTTTATTTTGTTTCCTTATTAGTTTAAGAAAGTTTAGATTTGATAGGTATCTTGTTATTTTTATTCCATTTCCTTTCTTATTTCTAGGGATTTGAGTGTATAAATACCTAATGAACAATATAATAGATAAATTATTAAGATAATTATTTATCATTATTAAATATTACAAGTTATTTTCTCTCTCATATAATATTTGGCTGTTTATGCTTTAAGATGCGTCATATATTTTATAATCATAATTAGGTTAAATTGCAAGTACACTTACATATGTTTTCCTCTGTGTATACTTAATCTCTTTATTTTTGAAATTGAGCTTTTAGATACCCAAATCTTCACCCAAAAAACAATGGTGCTTTTTAGCCTCATATGACCATTTTGCCCCTTAAAAATTATAAAAAAAAATGACTTTAGTAATTTTTCACTATTTTATCCATTGCTAAAATAGTGAAACGGGGTCTAAAAATACAATTTTTCAAAGATTTGAGAATTTAAAAATGTTCATTTTAAAAAATAAATGATCTAAGTATGCATGAAACAAACATAAGAAAATGCGTTTGTAATTTACCCATACAACTAATCAAAAAAGAATGATATAATAGATATACATAAATCTATAATAATAATAATACAAATAAGAATTAATATATATATATATATATATAATAACAAAAGCAATACTATCATGAATAACAATATATGAAAGGAAGGAAAATTGAAATAATTGACTAAAATATGCAACATAAACTATTATCAATAAATAAAGGGCTATGTTTTCTTACCATGAGCTCACTTGATGGCATAATGGAAATAAGGAGGGGGGGGGGGGGGGATATACTTAAATAATATTATTTAATAAAAAATTTATGAAAATAAGGTACCTACAAAAATTATTTCAAAAATAGGTTTTGAAGTCACAAACCCTATTCATGCCTTCAAGGCATAGATCATATATGCGCCTTCAATAAATTACTTTGAAAATGTTTTTTGGCATCATCCTCTATTGTCTAATAATTTCATTCAATATTACAAATTTATAAAAATTATCTCAAAATGACACTACAAATTTATATGGTATCTCAACATGTAAACTTGAATGTATAGAAAAACAATTGCACTGACAATTTATATTATAAATACAAATCCTCAATTCCTTAATTCAGTTTGTACACAATTACATCTCTTCTTCCATTCTTTTTATCTTCTACAGTTCGTAGTTTATCCTTTCTTAATTTTTATTTTATATAGGTTTAGCTTGTACATTTCGAGGTTAGGAATATCATGAGGAGATTTGTTTAATTTGTTTGGCGAAAAAGCATGATTAGAACAAATATTTTTGACACTTTTTTCCCATAAATTTTTTTTTCTTATTATGTTACTTTTCATCAATCCACATTAAATTAAACACAATTATTCATAGTGTACTATTTTTATTAAAGTAACAGTTGTTGTTGATAATTAATAATTAACTTATCATTAATTAGTTGTTAATATATCATTATTAAAAATTTAAAAAATAATTAGTAAAAAATTTCATATTGATTGTAAATGAAATGTGTTAGTTTGTTGTTGTGATAATTGTCATAAAATTAGTCATTAATATGTTATTAACTATTAGTTAGAAAATTAATTAGTAGAAAAATTATTATCGACCGTAATTATTAGCTATCTTTTGCTTATTGCCCTGGTGTTTGTTTTTATTTTTCTAAGGTCTTTCATGAAACATTAATTGATAAGAGTTTTCTCACTTTTAAGACTTCAATTTAGACATAAGCCATAGAAAATTGCTATCGGACTTTCGTTTATACTATTTCAATTGTTACCTTCATTGATGCGAATAAGTTCCATTGATTTTAGTATACTGTTTGCCTCTGGGGTTGATAAGCAATCGATTCCTTTTTATCTAGTATATTGTTTTAATAATCCTAGTTTACTTAGGAATTTTATTTTTTTTTGGGTCTATAAGATAAGCAGAAGGTTGTTGTTTAACACTCAATAACATTTGCATTTTAACATTATTATCAAGAAACAAGTTATTTCCTTTCCTTTTGGGTTGCTTTTTTTTTTTTTTCTTAATGTTATCATTTGTACCACTAATTTCATTTGAGAAAAATTTCTTTTACCTATCCATTCTCAAATTTTCTGAAGGTTGCAAGTCACAATGCAACAAATTGAGCATCATATGGAGTACATATTCCATGTTTGTTAATTCGTTTTCGTTTCAATATTTTTTCACATGACACTTATAATATTAAAATAGGGTGTGACGCTTTTAGATTTATGTCCATGTTTGTTTTTCTTTCTTTCTTTCTTTCTTTTTTATATTAATATCGAACTTAATCATGGTGTTTTTAAGGGCTTTCTAGTGATTTACTTTGCTGCATATTCTCCTTTTAAAGGTTTTAGTTAATTATTATTTCTTTTTTTTTTAATTTCATATTGTTACGTGCTTTCTTTTTTTTTTTTATGTTTCATTTTTTATGTACAAAGTTCTTCAATTAATATCTTCTTCGTTGTTTTTATAACCTAAGGCAAATCAAGTGTAATTAATATATTTTCAATCTATTATTACAAATAAAATTCTAATGCATTATATATCTCTTTTTTTTTTCTTCTCATTTTTAAATTGTTTATGCATAATATTTTTCTTTCTTAAATCAGTAATCACATATATACCTTGAATCATTAATAGTTATCTATTTTCATTAAATTTTATCATACCATTGTATTAAATTTTTTCACATACATTGCTAATGTGCATTTAGCCAGAAAGATTGTAGAATTATATATATTTCTATGACATATACAAATATATAGAAGAGAGTTGTTACAAGCCAATGTTCTTATAGCATGACACACTATTTTTATAATTTTTTCATGTTTTCTCAATTGCAATGTTTAAAAGCTTTAGATTATATGGATCGAAGATAAGTAAGATGTATGAATTTATGTATGAAATTGCTATATCCACAAATTTCAAGAAAAGAACATTCCACCAGTTTTTAGAATTATTTGCATGATACGAATTCTACATATGTTCTTGTTCCCCTAATAAGAAGTTAACAACATTTTTATTGAGGGAGCTAAGTAATTGTATTAGTATATTAATATATTGCAATTTGCACATACCATTAAATTACAACTGTGAGGTTCTTGTTAATTAACCATACCATTAGAGCTCGTACGTCATTAGCATTTCCTGACGCGTTGGGCAAATTCCAAAGAACTAGAAGGACATTGTATTATTATTATTATTAATTATAAGAGTCAAAGATTTGGTCATTGCCAGTGTAATTGGTACTTTCTGTGTGATTCTTGACCTCTGGAAAATACCTAAATTACCGTAATAGAGCACCCACAGTATTGTTTCTTTAGCCGGTGGGTAGGCGTACTAGTTTTAACTTTTTGACTTTGAAATCAATTTAAAAATTATTTAGGTGTTTGTATAAATATTATTTTTTAATAAATAATTTAGATTAATTTTTTTTATTTTTAATAGTTATAATAGTAGTTAAAAAAAGTAACTTTAAAATTCTCCTTTTACGCGGAGTCCAAGATAGGATGATGAAATTAAGTCACTAAAACCATCCAGAAAAATAAAACTAAATGAGTAAATAGTGGCTTTTCGACCGGTTTCAGGAAATTTTTTATTTATAAAAATAACAACTGTCCAAAGTCCTGTGAGCAGACATGTCCGGAAGCTCGCCCACCTTTTTAGATGGGGGGAAAAACCGAGGCCGAAGCTCCTGTCGGCAATGTTGGAAAAAAATGCAGCTTTTTATAACTGTTTATTATTTTGATAATTTAATTTTATATATTAGATCTTTATTATTAATTATTATTATATAAATTAATAATAAAATTAAAAATTAAATTTATCACATCAAAAACATATAAAACTCTAAAAAAATTTAAAAATATGCTGGGATTTAATTTCTTATGACACTTGCCAGAGGATAAGCTTTTCTCCTATACCATCCGAATGCTTATAATTCTGTTTTGAAATCTTAAATACCATGTCAATATTTAAAAAAAATCTTTTAAATTTTTTTTATTTTTATTTTTTTTAAATTAACAGGATTACATACTTAAATATTATTATTATTTTTAAATTACATAAATATTATATCTATAAAAATTATTACTAAAATATGTTGCAAAGTCACGAATCACATATGCTACTTTAGGTATACCGAGAAATTGTACGTTGAAGGCATGGACGAGCCGCGCCTTCAATACAAAAAAAAAATATATATATATATATATATTGCCTATAACCCTATGGAATTTTATTCTGCAAACCTATAAAATTATTACAAAATCATATCAGTAAACCTATAAAAGTGATATAGTAAATTTACACAATAATACACATGAAAAAATTTGCATCGACAATTTCTAATATAAATATGAATCCTCAACTTATATGTTTACATTTCCATCTTTTAATTTTGTAAACCTCACTATCTATCGTTATTTGCAAGTTTTCGTTTTCATAATTTGTATTTTACACAAGTTTTACTCTATTGAAATAGGTGTGTGGAAATATCTTCATCAAAATCTCGATATGTTTTCTTAAGAAAAATTTTATTTTTATTGCTATTATACTACTTTGTTAATATATGATTAATTAACATTAGTAAATGAATTATGTATATATGTTATTATAATGTATTTTTGTAAACGTAGTTGTTAAATTAAGTTATTATTAATTAATTGTTAATTAGAAGTGATTAGTCATTAATTAATTGGTATAAAATTAATTAGAGAAAAATTTTGTATTTGTTGCAAATGAAAAATATTTGTATGGTTTTATAGAATTAGTTTTAAAAGTAAGTAGCTATTAATTATATATTAATTAATTATTACAAAGTTAATTAGTGAAAAATTTCGTATTCATTGCAAATAAAAAATATTTGTTTGGCTTTATAGAATTAGTTATAAAAGAAAATAGTTGTTAATTATCTGTTAATTAAAGATGATTTGTCATTAATTAATTGATATAAAATTAATTAGTCAAAAATTTTATATTGATTGCAAATATAAAATATTTGTATAGTTTTGTAGAATTGGTCATAAAAGTAAGTAGTTGTCAATTATCCATTAATTAAAGGTGATTAGTCGTTAATTAATTGGTACAAAATTAATTAGTAAAAAATTTTGTATTGATTGCAAATATAAAATATTTGTATGGTTTTGTAGAATTAATTATAAAAGTAAGTAGTTATTAATTATCCATTAATTGAAGGTGGTTAGTCATTAATATGTCGTTAATTAATTGATATAAAATTAATTAGTGAAAAATTTTGTATTCATTGCAAATGAAAAATATTTGTATGGTTTTATAAAATTAATCATAAAAATAAGTAGTTGTTAATTAAAGGTGATTAGTCGTTAATATATCGTTAATTAATTATTGTAAAATTATTTAGTGAAAAATTTTGTATTTGTTGCAAAGTAAAAATATTTGTATTGCTTTATAGTTAGAGTTATAAAATTAATTAGTTATTAATTATCCATTAATCAAAGGGAATTAGTTGTTAATATATTGTTAATTAATTTCTATAAAATTAATTAGTAAAAAATTTTATATTGGTTGCAAATATAAAATATTTGTATGGCTTTGTAGAATTAGTTATAAAATTAAACAGTTAATAATTATCCATTAATTAAAAGCAATTAGTCGTTAATATGTCAATAATTAATTATTATAAAATTAATTAGTAAAAAATTAAGTATTTATTGCAAATGTAAATTATTTGTATGATTTTGCATAATAGATGGAGCTTAAACCTTTCAGTCTTTTAATCTTGATGCAGTAGGCAAGTCATCGATCACAAGCCATTTGGGATGGAGAGGTAATCGATGTTTTACTTATCTATTAGTTTATGTTGCATTAGAAATATGAAAACATTTCACATGTTGTTGGCATAGGATCAAGTAACCCTAGCTATTCAATGACATGAGTTGTCACTCCGTCACGACAAGCGTACCATCCCATTTGATACTCGAATGTAGCTATACTTGTAGTTGGCTGGATTCGAAGGTATGAGTTGCCTACTGTACATACCCCTTAATTAGCACATGATTACAATATTGGTAGAGTGATGGCGTCTAGAGACACACACATTCCAAATGCCGACGGGAGAGTTTACAATTATGCTTGAAAATGTGGAGATCTAGTTAGAACTCCCTATGGATGAACAGGCAGTTACAAGGAGTAGTTGCCTGGATTGGAGAGTGATATGTAAAGAACTGCTGGGGGTGAGACCAGGGTCTAGTAGTAAAATGGGTCGCATTAATATGATATAGCTTCGTGATATGTTATGGCTGATCTCACCAAATGCAGATGTGGAGCAAATACATCGAGCTACTCGTGCATACATACTGCAGCTCTTAGAAGGATTTATTTTTGCTGATAAATCCAGCTCCCTCATCTACGCGATGTGGTTACCTTTGTCGGAACATTTCGACATCGCTAAGACATATAGCTGGGGGTCTACATGTCTAGTGTGATTGTATAGTCAACCATGTGCTGCATCATCACTATCGACACATGAGATTGGAGGGACTGCCATATTGCTACAAGTGTAGGCTTGGGACAGATTTCCCCACATCATACCCATTAGTCGACATGGACTATCTATACTAGCTGGATGTCCACTGGCAGCATGTTGGAACACATAGAGGGACACACCGTTTCATCCTACCCACATAGTTGACACATATTGAGATGCATTGAACAAGCAAAATATGTCGCAAGTACCTTAGTAATCAATTTTTTTTCTTTGTAATTAATCATATTTATCATTTGAAATCGATAAAATTTCCTATTTTTAAGTTGAATGGGAGCTATACAACAGGAATTTAATTAATCTCCTACCGTATTTCTACAAAGCTGGCATGCACATTTGGACGGCTCGAGTGTCACTTATTTATTTCCACATTGTTCAATGGCATTTGCTAAATCGAGTGGCAAAGCAGTTTAGTGGGTTCCAATATATCTCGCAATCAGTGAACACACAGCCGAAGCTCCATGAAATCGACCTACGTAGCCGAATTGATATTGATTGGATTGTCCTACATGCAGTGTATTTAACCATGTGGGAATAGCGGGTTGGTTGATTCGTTCATATGGATGGCCCTTACGGTATGCATGATAGTTATCTATAATGGTATGGATCGATCAACATGCGATACATTGGACACGCGAGGGCTATTCTTGGATTTCTAGTATGAACAATTTACATAAACACTTACTAATATCAAAATAATTAGATCATCATGTTAACCTTACGTTTTGCTCATACTTGTAGAGTGATACCTTGACAAATCTACTTATCGCCGGATATAGACACGGCCATGGAGTCTTGTGCCTCTACGAGTTTTCGACAGTACTCCCCACCAGCATCCAACCTAGGAGTCCGAATCTCCCTCGGCTCCACGTGCAAGGCCATCTAACACCTTCACTCGGTTAACTAGGCATTTGACTAAGGTAGGAGATATGAGGGGATAGGGATAGGAAATGATGATTTTTTTTAATTATTTGCATATGTATATAGTCCATTGCAATAATTAAATTTATGTATTTTTACAATTTGTAATAAATTAGTATTCATTTCGTGCACCAACACTATTACCTTTTGCCATTTTCACATGCAATGTGGTACATATACGATTTTACAACTTCGAATATTTCATAATATTTAAAAAATGTCTAAACAAATTGACATTCAAAACAATTTCTCAATAAATGACAAAATTGCATATATATATATATATATATATATAAGAATATCAAGCATCCCCCTTTTGCCATGTCCTCAAACAAACTTGATGATGTAGTCGAGGATTCACTTAAGCTACAAAAGAGAAAAAGTTAATGTTAGCATCACAAATGTAATGTCGAACGTGATGAAATATGTATTGGTATCCATCAGTTACCATTATCGCGTCGACATAGGCATGTTCTTCTATTATGGTCCTCCCTCCACAAAGTCCACATGTGATTTAATCTAGATGCTCCCTAATATCCATCTCCATGTGATATCTTTTCTGCCTTGACTTTCCTTTCTTCCATACGTAGTCTCCCCTTAGGCGGAGTGACAAGAAATACACTGGCTCCCAATCCAACTCGTCCCCTATAGGCATGAAGTGCATCATATATATTTGGTTCTGATGTGTCCATCTATACCAATCAGGTATAGAATGCATCATATCAAGCTTAAGCAAGGCAGCCACTACATATGCATGGGAGCATAGAATTCTGCATATTTGCCACTTTTGGCAACTACATGTGCTGCGAACAAAGTCAACAATGTGCGTTTGGCCCCCTCCCTTTAACCCGCTAGCGACGTGAAGATTACCGGTGAAGACTTCAAAAACTCTGTCGTGCATGCTGTAGTTAATGACCCTATGGTTGCTAGCTCGTGAACTCCATTAGTCGATTTTTTTTGCTGCATATTTGGTGAAAATTCTACCATTTGCAATATTCTTCAATGCCTTTGTTTGCTTCTAAACGAATTACCCGACACAATTGTAGAACATTTTCTTCACCAAAGTAGTCATAGTCAACCCTCGAGCCCCCTTCAATACGGAATTATAGCTTTCAACAACATTAGAGGTTATATACCCAAATCGATAGCAACCGTCATGAGCTAGCATCTACATATCCAACGACACGTAATCAAACTAATCTAACGTAGCCGGCTTAATCATCCCTGCCTGCTCTATCACATAATTCAACTTGCAAGATTGTGCTTGCAACCCGGCATATGTGACCAACTTCTTACATTAGGTGTTTTTATGTGCCAAGTTGAAGTTGCTCGCAATGTGTCGGAGGCAAAATCACCACACTGCAAATGGAGGCCGCCATCCATTCGCTACTTCTTGGATTACTGATCTGATGCCTGCATGTCTATTCAATATGAGGCAAATGATTTCACGACCATCACGGTCGCCAACAACATATTCCTTTAGTTTCCTCAAAAAACCAGCCTCATGTCTCAACTACCTCCCGATCAACCAAAGTGAATGTCAGCGAAAGTACATGATTGTTGCCATCAACACCACAAGTAACTAGCAACTTATGAGTGTACTTCCCAAATAGAAAAATGGCATCAATGGTAACAACGGGTCTAAGAAATCTGTATGTTGTGATGCATGGCCTAAAGGCCCAAAATACTTAGTAGAAAGTAGACACACCGGGGGTACTCAATCTGCTCTACCCCCAATCTATTCATGTTCCGGGATTTGTATTTTCTATTACATTGAGAAGTTTTGGCAATTCATCATAAGACTTCTTCCAATTCCTGTATATGAGCTAGATAGCTCGTTTCT
The DNA here is from genome assembly GCA_037954665.1 of Laguncularia racemosa. Classification (NCBI taxonomy): domain Eukaryota; kingdom Viridiplantae; phylum Streptophyta; class Magnoliopsida; order Myrtales; family Combretaceae; genus Laguncularia; species Laguncularia racemosa. Next base: position 451,415 of record JBBMOL010000104.1, on the reverse strand, counting down.
TTCTTTCCTAAACCTATCTTCTACTAATCTTGTAGCCAAATTCTTGTTTGACAATAGAAGTCAGCTCGACCACCTTCATATCAAGATTCTCCCTAAGAAGATTTACAAATCGGTTAGAAAGGAGATTGCAATCCATCTATAGGTGATCTTGACTAATCAGCAGGTTATTGCATGTGTGTAAACCTTTGAATCTTATTACTACGAGCATGCCCTCCAACTTCTTCTTTCAGGCTTGAAGCCTCCATTTACATCTATCGTTCCTTCTCAAATAATAAACAGACCACAGCAATAGACTGGACTCTATAATAGTGAAGTTGTAATGGTTCTTCACATGGTAAGACTTCACTGCTTGAATAACATCTACTTTCGTCCTAAATCTTATGCCCCTATAGAAATTGTCACTACTGCTAGAACTACTGCAAATATTGGTTTGCTCTTACTTGAAATAAATGTAACCACTATCGCCCCTATAACTATAATACAGAACAGGATCTCTAACAAGTATGATTGGTGGTTCAGCCTGCTTTGTTCGATATATTGGCTATCTTAAGTAGGTATGTACGATTAGAGACTCTTCTTCTAGTACTTCATCTCCCTCGTTCTCACTCTCCTCATTTTCCTCTTCGAAACTCTCCTCATTATCACTACTCTCCTACTCAACACTCATTCTACCATCGGTGTCAGTTACAACCTCTGCTCCGACATGAAATATGTACGGATCTTATGTGTTTGGTCGTTGTAATACTGGAATAACTACTCTATCTATTTCATCCTCATCATTCACTTCCATCGGGGTTGGAATAGAGGGTTGAAATGTCAATAGCTCCGGCTGCATTTCTCCAATGCCATGTGATGAATGAAGCTGATTGCTTGTATCGAATGTCTGCTTTATCGAGCCTCTCCACACCCCACCCCCCCACCCCCCCCAAATTATCATAAATTCTAATGAATAATCGTTGTATGCCGCGATCTCCATATGATTCAGCCATTTCAATAAAATTTTCAACATCTCTATAGTCTCTAATCGCCATCAACACATAACATGTATTACTCCCATGGAATATAGGATGCTTGTAAATTATCTCAAGCCCCACTTCGATTAAATCAACTTCGATGCCATGACATATTCTATATAAAAATTCGTTGTAGTTAACGTTTTTCTTCATTTTCAACTTCTTTACCGGATCCCTATCATACTCCAACCCCCAATTACTAGCTACAATATTTCCAAATGCATAGATCATTAACTTCACGTAATCAACCATTTTTTTTTATCCATAGTATATATAAATTATAAGCTTTTAAATAAATATGACAATTTCCAATAACAACATTCTAAAATTTTCAAAAAAAAAAAATTCATAACATTTCAAATATTAAATTTTTTCCCATTATTGCCATGCAATTTTTTTCTAAAAATTTGTCAAATGTTATTTTTTTAATAACATTTTCGCTGTTAAAAATTCAAACTATTTTCATATCATTTTACAACATTGTAAAAATTATTTTACATTCCAGATTTACAAATTTTCAATAGAAATTATTTTTATATTTTCAATATTTATACAAAAAAATTCAAAATAATATTTATACAAAAAAGTTATTTTCATTTCTTAATTTTCCTCTAATTATTTTCAAACAATTTTTTTCTAAATATTTTTCTGAAATTATTTTTTAATTATATTTTTCCACTAAATTTTTCAAAATTTTCCATATAATATTGCAATAACTATTCTATATTCTACATATTTCACATTTTTTTACAATAGCAAATCCTCATTCTAATACAAAAATTGATATTACATGTTAGACATTACAACACCTATATATATCATATTTAATAAATTATAATCTAACAACACCGAGTAACATTTTCTATAAAATATACAATTATATTAATATTTTTAAAAAATCTTACATCAAATATAAACACAGATAAAAAAACTTCAACTTTTCTATAAAAAAAAAAAAAACATACCACAATTGATTAGCTATTCGGAAACACTTAGATTTGGTCAAATCCTTTCTTTTTTATGCAGAATCACTTCTTTTTCTTCCTCTTAACTGCATGCGAACGAGAGAAAGAATAGATCTAGGTGAGTAGATATTTTTCGTGTGTTGTGTGTTTTTGTGTGTTTCGGACTTTTACTGTATTTATATTTTTTTTAAATTTCTGTACTGTTATCACGTGTTTATAAATCTATAGTGAGTATAAATAGAATAAAAAATTGGACGATGAGATAAGTTATATTTTGTACTGAAGGCACAGATTGGGTCTGCGCCTTCAGCGTACAATTTCCTGGTATATGTAAAGTCGCATATACTATCTGCGACTTCACAACCTATTTTATTAATAATTTTTAGGGTACAATATTTACGTTTTTTTTATCACAATATTTATGTATGTAACCTTTTCTTAATGTTTATTTGTTTCATTTATAGGACCCTCAATAAAAAATATATATGAAAGTAATAAAAAAAAAGAAAAACAAAAAAAAATGAATAACTTTTTATAGTCCTTATCAAAAAAATTTCAAATAGTTGATAGAAATTCCCTTCAATACATTAAAGAAACTCCATGGTGGGTTCCTTCCAACCTTTGAAAAGCACACTATAGAGCATACATCAAGGATGACTTAATGCATATTGTAAATTGTGAAACTTATATTTATATCATATATGTTTAGCTTTTAAATATTGGTATTAAGCATTCAAGCTCACAATTTAAAAAACTTGCTTTCAATTATTTTTATGACCATGTTATCCTTGATAAAAATAAAAATAAAAATAAAAAATACTTCTCTTATAAGTTGTTAAACTGTAATTATCTCTTTTACAGTTTTAACTACCCTAATTGATGTTAGTTTATTTACATATATTTATGTCATGAAAAATCAATATTAATTGAATTAAAATAATGAATCCTAAATCTAGCTTGCATTGCATGTGTCGACATCAATGTTGAATTAATTATAGTCCAATTTGATTCAATTCTTCCATTCCATTTCAAAAATTTCAAATGTTCATTTATAAGTACCATTGGTTAGATAATAGCAGCATAAATTAGAAGATTGATATGATTAAAATTAAAAAAATAAAATAAAAAAGTAACATAAATGAATCATAAATTGATTATGCCATCAAGCAACATCATATTTCCTAAAATCTCTTTAGTTAATAATAAATTGAAGAACATCATAAAAATTGTAAGAAAACACATGCTAAATCTAAATAAAAGAATAGAAGGCTCTTGATTTGTAGTTATAGCCTTGACTCCACCTTCCAATTCATCTTCTAAACACTTTCTGAGTTCTCTTCACTTATATGACCCTAGAATGGGTGAAAATAGAGGAGGAAAAAAGAAAAATATCTTATGCTGAAAATGACATTGCTATAAATAATAATTTTGTACATTGAGCACTTCATCTAAGCAATGTGGACTTCAATCAAATGAAGTTCCTTATTTCCTATAGCAATGCATCCAAGGTTCTAGATTTCATTTGAACTACATCAATGCCTCATTTGTGTGAAGTTAAACAAAATATTTTCTCTCTCATTTGCATCAACCTCATTCAAATGGAGTCAAGAAAATGTTGCAAAATGTCAAAACAAGACTTCCCAATGAATGATATGAGCATTCCTTCCAATGAAGCCTTTTAGAATGTGTCTTATTCCTAGTTTTATGACTTCGTTCAAATAAAGTGATACTTGATTAGAATGAATCCTTTACAATGAGCTCTAAAGCAAGAATTTCTTGATCTTTTCACTTGTGTTCTTGCACTTAAATCAATCTTTCTATGTGTTTCTCAAATTTAAGCATTTTTTATCAAAAAGCACAAAAATGCATACATAATTGCAACATAAAGTTGGTTTAAACATGATAAATTTTACAATTATTAGAAAGATGATATGAGCACTAATGTTGTTCTTCATTACAAACATACTTTTTAGCTTGAATGTTATGCTTTTTTATGGGTTTATAGGTGACAATTTTATTCTTGATTGTCTTTGCAATTCCACTTAAGTTGTTTACAAGATAGTCTAAAATGACCACAAGCTAGCTTTCCATTCCTATCTACAAGTAGTATGTCATAGTTTCTTTTTTAATCTATCCTTTCTTTCAATTGCAATATTCATTTTAGTAGCCCTCTTGTGTACATCATTGAGGTCCACTCAAATTCTCTATTGAGGCTAAGTTTGATATCATTGGTCAAAACCCATCTTAGTATGTGGGCCATGTCTAATGTTTGATCAACGCATCTCAGTTTAGCTTTCTTAAAACACTCATGGTAATATTCCACACTTCCTAATGTCACCGGGTTGACACCAATTGGTTCATAATAATCAATTAAATAATGGATATTGATTAAACTAATATCAAAGACTTTGATTATTGAAAAAGGATATGAATGACCTCCTAAATGGATATGATGCACTACCTAGAATCCAAGCTATACCTATTCAATCTAACGTCATACATAAATTGAAAAGATGGTTTGTCCACCGCAAATCACACAATTTGAAAAGAACATAATTGATGAGAATACCCAATTCAAAAGGAAAAGTAGCCTTCAATAATGATGATTTAACATTGTTTACAACCCTTATATGTGTCTCTAGGGTTCAACAATAACAATTATGGAAATAAAATAGGAAACAAAAAAAATTCATAACAAAATAGTAAGTATATGAGCATTTACACAATCGTGTAGATGGTCATATATATCAACAAGACTCAAAAACATAAATAACATGTCACAAAAAATAACACAGGGATCTACATAGCCAAATATATTTTCTTGAGTTTTTCTTTTCTTTTTCTTTTTTTTAAGGTAGGTAAGGATATTGTTAAATGGTTAGAAGTTTTCTATCCTTCTATTGCTACTAATAAAATGAGGTCAAAGCAATTTATTATACATTAAAAACTTATTTCTTCTTGATCAACTGAATTTAAATATAAGGAAAAAGTTATAGGAGGACCAAACCCAATAGCATCTTCACTCTTAGATTCAATCACAATCACACTAGTCTTTGAAACACTATTTTTATACTTTCTATGCCTAATTTTCATTTGAAGCACTTTATGCACTTTCTAATATTCATATCCAACATCTAACATTTAAATTGAATGGAGGATCTCAATGGTAGTCTTTAAGGTGAAACTCATGAATGATCCATTAAGTCTAAGTTGAATTAGAGTATTTCCTCCATAAAAAGTTGAAGTTTTCTTGATCCTAACAATTGGACTATTGCTATAAGTTGCAATTTTCGTATATACTGCACTTTACTTCTAATAACCAAAAACAACTACAACTATCTTAAATTGCTTCACGTTGCCAAGGTTTTATATCTTGGTTGGCATAAATACCGTTCTCCATCAAGGGTGTAACAAGTTCAAATCTCTCCTTCCCCCATCCATCAATTGTGTAAAATTTCATCAGCAAAAAAAAAAAAAACGCCACTTCACATTTACTATTAAAAAGTACCTCTTTTATCTCTATAACGTTGTAGGGAGAAGTGAGAAAAACATTAAACTCAAGACAACTAAAGCACACTTCTGATGTGCCTAATCTCGACGCAGAATCAAGCAATCGCAAACCCAACCAATAATTCACAACAAGTAATTCCAAAATCAAACAAATAACAATACCAAAATAAAACCCTAAACCCTTACTAGACATAAAGCACTAACAAGAGGATAGTCTTAGCATAATCTTGTTGATATGACGCACAACAATCCTAATACCACCACTCGCTACAATTCAAGGATTGATAAGAGTATAAGAAGAATGAGAGTAAAACTCTAATATTGTATTTCTCAAATATCAAAGTTCCGTTCGTATTTCTATCCTCAGAGGTATCAAAATAAGTAAGCTTCAATTACAAAGAAAATTGACTCGAAATAACGTAAAGCAACCGACCTAAATTGTAAGCCACCTAGGTTAAGTTACCAGCATAATTTCTACACCTTCGGCTTTTGAATATACACTACCGGCCCTTTTGGCCGGCCTTCATTCCTGCACCACCGGTTCTTCAGGGTAAGTCACTAACTTTAAAAACATAAGTTGCTGGCTTTTAAGGGCAGTGTTCCATGCTTACTTTGATTCATTTAGCTTACCCGGTTGTTGTCCCAAAGCATTGACAAATGTATTTAATTGAAGTTAAAATAATCATGCAAAAATAAATGAAGAAACTAGATGATTCTCCTCGAGTTCCATCTAATCAAGTAGAACTCTCAATGTAAAGTTCTGTAGTCCTTTGGTTCTAGCTCAAGTAAGTAGACCTATAACTGGAATAGCTTGATTCCCATTATCTCCTCCAACCTGTGGAAGATTTGCCCTCAAATCTGATGGTTCTTCATGAAGATCTTTTAATAGGTACAGTGATAGATTTGCAACATTGAATGTAGCAGAAACGCCATATTCTCCTGGTAACTTTACCCTATAAGCATTATTGTTGATGTGCTTCAGAATCTTGAATGGTTCATCTACTTTAGGTGAAAGTTTCTATGATTTCTTATCAAAAAACCTATCCTTACTGAGATAAATCCAAACTAAGTCACCTGGATTATAAATCTTAGCTTTCCTGTGTTTGTTGCCCTGAAGTTGTTGCTGCTCTTGAATATTCTTAAGATGTTTAGATGCCTTCTAATTAAGCTTATGAATCTCCTGGAAGCACTCTACTCCACTCAAGCTCTCTTCCTTTGCTACTGATTGAGCTATCAAATCCAATGGAAGTGTAGGATTATAACCATACACGACTTTAAAGGAGGACTTACAAGTTGAATTATGTGTTGACTTATCATCTAGTAACTAGCTCACAACAGGCGTCAATTATTCTTACCGATCGACCTCCAACACATACAACATCTGCAATAAATATACCAACCTCTCCTCCTGAATAACCTCCTCCAGCTCCTTATGCCCCACAAATAAGGACTTCTTTTTAGTGGCTTTATTGATCTGTCTTTATACCTCTTGCACCTCAACTGGTGACATAGGATTCAAAATAATCCGCTTACCATCCTTCTGAAACACATAGGTGTTCCTAAACCTATCATGTAATACCCTCCTGTCAAATAACCACGGCCTATCAAGTAGTATGTGTGATGCATATATAAGAAGAATATCATAGACAATCTCATCATGGTACTTCTCCTCTATACTAAATGGGACTTTAGCCCTTTAAGTAACATATAGACTATCTCGTTCACTCAACTAGTGTAGCTTATATGGCTTAGGATATGGAGTAGTATCCAATTTCAATTTATTAACTAACGAAGCAACCACTACATTAGTGTAACTGACACTATCAATAATAAGAGCACAAAGGTTATCTTGAACTCTACAAGAAATATGGAATAGGTTCTCCCTCTATTCTTCCTCATTAGCAAGAAAAGTAGCCATCACCCTACACAACATATTGATAGCCAAATACTGATCATTCCCTCTATCTTCATGCGCTTCAGCATCTACATCACCATAATACTCATCTACCACTACCGAAAAATCTTTCGGCTCATCTAACTCTTCATCTTCATCTTCACTTTCCACCTCCATAGCAATTATCACCCTTTAGTTTGGGCACTAAGTAGCTATATGTCCAAAACCTAAGCACTTGAAGCACTTAATTTGGCAGGTTTTCCCATCTGATGACCCAGCTACTATCTACTTATTTTCAACCCCAAAAACTGCCTTCCCTGTCTCAAAAAAACTCTTCTCCCCCTTAACATTTGTAACAATTGCATTCTTTTTCCCATTCTTACTAAATTCCCCTTATCTACATTCTTACTTTCTGAATCATACAACTTATTAGAGGATCCATACCTATTATTTGTCGTTCTACAAGGATTAGAACGCCTTTATCTCTCAACTTTCAAGGCCAACTGGATGACCTCATCAAGGGTGTCATATCATTGCAGTTCCATAATACAAGCAATCTCATACTTCAAGTCTGACATAAATCGTGCCATCATCTGTTTAGAAGGTTCAACAACTCCACATCAAATCATTAATGTCTCAAATTCTTGGACATACTCATCCACGGTTTTGCCTCCCCGTCTCAATGTTTGGAGACACATGAATAGCTCCTGTCTGTAATGCTCTGGTATAAACCTCTTCCTCATAACCCGTTTCATCTCTTATCAAGTATGGATCTCAACATCTTCATCTCTCCTCCTACTAACCACAATGCTTTTCCACCATAAGGCGACATACCCTGTAAACTCTACTACTACTAGACATATTCGGGTATTGTCATTAACCTCATAGCATTCAAAAAGTCCTTCCATTTTATCCTTGCAATCTTCTACAGATCATCTTTCAATAAATGAAGGCATCTGTAATTTCACATATTCTAAACCCTTAAGTAGCCTAAACTCACAATTATGATAGAATTCATCTTCAAAGTTATCATCTCTTCCTTCTCGATGGGCACAATAATCTCCTCCAAATCACCTTTCCCTATTACCTCCCAATACTCTTTCCCTACATGCATTGTTAATGGCTACTTGAGGTGGGGTTGCTTGTAGATTTGCCACTAGCTATTGGGGAAGTATTATCTGATCCACCCATGTGGCTAGATTAGCAACAATGGTGGTTAGATCTTGTAAATGTTCTTCCAAGTTTCTCTCCAACTTGACTATTGGCTTCATCCTTAATTCCTTTGTTCACACTATCGTTCGACATACTTCACTGATTCTACAGTCTCAACACAAAATTCCCAAATCACGATCACACATACACCGCAACACAACCCTAACATCAACCCTCATTCAATTCCAATTCAAATTCAATCAACCCATAGCACAATTCACAGTATAAACCCTAATTTCAATTCACTATCACACTACCACCTTACAAGCCCTAATCTTAACCTTGGCTCAATCCTTAAATCACAATCACACAAACCATAGCATAAGCCTTAATTCTCAACCTTCGCTCAATCCCCAAATCACAATCACACAAATCACAGCACAAACCCCAATTCTCAACCTTCGCTTTAATACCAAATTATGATGTGATCTAATCCCAATGTAGAATCAAGCAATTGCAAACCCAACTGATAATTCACAACAAGTAATTCTGAAATTAAACAAATAACAATACCAAAATAAAACCCTAAACCCTTACCAGATATGACACACTAGCAAAAGGATAGTCCTAGCATGGTCTTATTGATATGATGCACAACAATCCTAATACCGTCACTTGCCACAATCCAAGGATTGATAAGATTATAAGAAGAATGAGAGTAAAACTCTAATATTATATTTCTCAAATATCAAAGTTCTATTCGTGTTTCTATCCCCAAAGGTATAAAAAGAAAGCAAGCTTTAATTACAAAGAAAACTGGCTCAAAATAACATAAAGCAGCCAGCCTCCAACTTTTGAATATACACTACCAACCTTTATGGCTGGCCTTCATTCTTGCACTACCGGTTCTTCAAGGTAAGTCGCTAGCTTTAACAACATAAGTTTCTAGCTTTTAAGGGCAGCGTTCCATGCTTGCTTTAAGTAATTTAGCTTACTCGGTTGTTGTCTCGAAACACTGACAAATGTATTTAATTGAAGTTAAAATAATCATGCAAAACTAAATGAAGAAACTAGATGATTCTCCTTAGGTTCCATCTAATCAAGTAGAACTCTCAATGTAAGGTTTTGTAGTCCTTTGGTTCTAGCTCGAGTAAGCAGTCTTGTAACTGGAATGGCTTGATTCCCATCAACTATGGAAGAATGAAATACTTGCGTTTAAGATAAGGAACCATAATCTTTTCATCTATTGGATCATATCTAAACCAAAGTGATAATATTAGCCTACTACCGAAGATAACATGATTATGTTTATTCATGCCTACTTTCTCCTTCATGTTGAGATCTTGTTGCTTGTTTTTTATTTCTATTAAAAACCTAATTTAAATTAAAGAACTATGGATCTATCAACAATACATCAAAGAAAATTGGTATGAAAAAAGACTAAAATTGATTTTGTTGTGTAATACTAAGACATGGGATCTTAAAGAAAAGAGAGAAGAAGAAAAGTGAGAGGAAAAGAAGATTTCATTTGGTATAGATTGTGGTGGTTATAGATTAGACAAAGAGGGGGTTCTTCATATAAAAATTAAAAAGAAAGAGAAAGGTCTTCATTGTATAAAATTGTTTTTTATTTTTTTAGTTGTAAAGTGGATACTCCTTCTCTAGTAAAGAGTTGAGTTTTTTAATTTTTCATAGTATAATTTTGACTCATAAACAATATCTACAGTACTTATACAATTGCACCAAAGAATCAATAGAAAGACTTGTATTGAAAAGTGAAGGAAAAATCAATCTTCTTTAGTTAAGGTTTCAACGATCGTTCATGAAGTACACATAACATCCTAAAATCAAATGATTTTTTTTTTTTGTGATTACAATGATTTCAAAACCCAACCAATGTCACTTTTTCTCTTTTTTGTACTTATAAATAGACCACTATACATTGCTTCTTCTCCTCTTAGCTATTTTTCCATTTTTTTCTTCCCAACACATCAACTCCAATAACAAGCCAAGACACCCTCCATGACCATCTCCACAAGCTCCACCACTTTAGCCCATCCACTAACCTAAACCACACATTATTTAACTAGAAGATCAATCCAATAGTAGACCATTGAGTTGGTGGCATTTAGAAATTAGTAAATTAATGCAATAAAATACTAGCCACTTCTTCAATTCTCAACCTTCTAAATGGTTATCCCTAAACACTATGACCCAAAACACTTCTTCACATCAATCACCACATAGCCCATGTAAAACCCTATACAAGTTTTGGTCAAACGTAAGGATTGAGATAATGACCTAAACTACAAAAAAAAAAAAAAAAAACTTGACTCAACTTGATTTGAGCAAAAATCAAAACCCTACAATTGCTACTATTTCTTCCTCTAAATGTGTGAGCCCACTATTTCTTTACCTAAAACTAACCATCATGCTTCTAAATCCAATCATCCACCACTTTGTCTCCATTTCATGGGTTAGAACCTAATTTCTTGATCATAGCCCCTATCTTTGCATATTTAATTAGTTCAAGATAATACAAAAAAAAAAGGAAAGAAAAAAAAACTTAGTTGTGTGGCATAAAACTATTTAACTATATTTTTTTACAATTTTTGTCAAACTCTTGTAAAATATTTGATTTTAACCAAGTATGTAGTTTTGATATCACATATTAATTAACTTGAGTTAATTTAGCAAGTAGGTAGAGATTATGCATAAAAACTTAAAAGTAGTGCATAAAGAGCTTCAGACCTTCAACATTAGATCTATTTAAGGAAATTTCAATATTTTATGGAGCTTTTATTTCAAATTTCACATCATATAATCTTAGTTTGTTTTTTAAAGGTAAAAAATGGTATACAATACGTAGAACAATGGACTCAAAATGAGAAGTGATCTCAAAGTTAAGTCATAAACTATAAAATGGTAACAATTAGGATTTATAGTATTAGATTCTAATATGGGATAATTGTAAATGTATACCTAAGACCATTGATCATATATGGATAGACTCCTAAAACTCCTTAAGTGTGACCTCATCTCCTAATAAGTTAGCATGCATATATTCCTAAACCATTGCTAAAGCCTTAAAATCATTGCTAAAATATCCATAAATAATAGTAATTTTATGGCTTTAGTGATGGTTTAGAAAGCAATGTGCAAAGTTTCAAAAGTTTTGGGGAGGTGTATGTACATTTTGGGGGGGTTACAAGGTCTATGCACACATAATCAATATTTGGGATGTATTTCCAATTTCACTATTCTAATATGAGTATATTACTAATTATAGGTCACTCTACTGATTTAGTGAGACACCTAAGGATTATTGTTACTAAACATATGTGTCCGAGGTAAATAAGACTCTATCATTTACTATACTACTTATGTGTGCTAGCTTGGTTATATGATCATGTTTGAATGGATAAATATGGCATGTTGGTTGATAAGTCTTGTTGGTTGACTTTGTGAATGTGAATGTAAATTTATATAGACTTTACTAATATATGATGTTTTAATATGGTGATTGTAGGAGTGATGCATGATATGTGTGAAACGTTTCTATTGATATTTGATTTACATTAAGCATTCATGTCACATGTACATGATTATCTAATACATACGATTGGTCATGTTGAACTAACTATAAACTCAAGTTCTAATTTTAAAATTCAACATATATTATTGCACAAACTTACAATTATTTTTCATAAATTTACCCAATTTAAAAGTTACACTCATGCACAATTTCGAAACGATTTTCATTAATTATAAGTAGAAAGTGATAATTGTATATAAAATGGACCAACTGGATCAAGAGTGTCAAAAATACTAAAAAAGGTTACATTTACAATGATTTACACTAAGTTTTGATACTTTATGCAGTTGCAGGATGCTACCATTCAATTTATAGCCCCCATCAATTGGTGGAGAAGGAGTAAAACAAAGGAATTAAGAATTTGGCCCAACCGACTAGTTGATAATGAACCAACTATCTAATCGATAGCTTTGAAGCTTCAAGAGACTATCATTTCATGTACCAAGCAATCAGCTCAGAAGACACTAGAAGTGGAAATTCTCATTGATGCAAGTCTCTCTCCCACTAATTGGTCATTAGCATGTATTGACTAATTTGTAGCTAAAACTTTAGCTAGGGTTTTCAGGTAAAACGCATTGTTTACTTATGAAGCAACTGAGTAAAGGCCATGTGTCTATCAACTAGTCAATAAGCCTAGTACTAACCAAATGATAGGCCTCGGTTATAAAAAGTTACAAAAATGAACGAGAAACAGAACACAGACATCTAAAGTAGGATTTTAGAGTAACTCTCTCATATTTCTCTTAGGGTGTAAGATTGACTAGAGTTAGATTAGCTTACATCTAGTGAGTTTTATTTTTTCTTTGTAATTTTGAAGCTCGATAATGCATTTAGGAATGAAAATTTCAAGCATTTCACATCATTCTTCTTATATCTACACTTGATGATTTCTAAACCCATTTAAATGATGTTTTCAGTTAATTTTATGTTCTCTTGTGGGTTTGATGTATTTTTTATGATGGAATATGCATGAGTAATGAAATTTAGCTGAATGGGAATTGTGTTAGTGCGCTATTTTGATATAGTTGCTCTTGTAAAATTATTTAAATCAAGACTAATCCTTGAGTTTTTGCAAATGAGATTATCTAATAGCCTTAATTGGTGTTAGATATTCATTAGAATAATTAAGATGTTTTCAAATCACAAGTGATTGGGTTTGGCCAAAAACAATTGAACTCACACTCTTTATGCAATTGGAAATATGGGTTATTTGACTTAACCACGTCTAATCCATGTTTCTAATTAGAGCATTTAGTTAGTGACAATAATTAAATGTTTACCAGGTCTTATAGGAAATTAACCCATGACTAGGGATGAGTTTTAGTGAATTTAAATCCATGCTTTTATAATTTGCATTCTATCATAGCTTAGTTAGATCTGGTTTTACAATTCCTATTACTAAAAATCTCTATTTCAATTCTACTAAGATTAAAGTACTAGGTATTATTCTAGTATTTAGTTATTCCCTTTTCTTCCTCGAGAGATCAACCTAGTAAATACTCACTAATTTTTATTACTACAATACGACCTAACACACTTGGTGATTATGACAAACTAAAGATCATTTTTCAAATCAATTTTTATTGTAATGTCAACATCTTGTCAGTTATATGTAGACATTTACAGAGATAATATTGACTCGATTTCATTTGTTTATCAAAACCTTTTCTCTAAATACTTTTTTGCGGATAAACCTTAGCTTCATAGATATTGTGTTTGATTAGGAAAACACTTTTCTAGTAGTACTCACATAAAAAGAATAAATTTATAATGCTCCTTTTACAATCTATAATGACTCAATACTAGTCATTAATATGGTTTAGGAAGTTACTTTTATGATTTTCATGGGAAATCATTGAGGTTGACCTTAACAAAGCAGCATTAGACTTGTTCATTGGATCTTTCTTTCGAAATATTATACTAACACCCTCCTTGTTTGCTTCCCCACAAAATCTATCAAAGTCTTAGAAGGATTATTGCCCACTAGCATCTATAATTTATCAAAGAAGATTTTCTCAAAAATCTTAGTTAATAAGATTTCTTCTTTCCCACAAATATTTTTATTCCAAATTACCTTCTTTTTTTTTAAGGACAATATGGTAAAAAACAAAAGTGATATAACTTAAGAAATGAAAAATTCCACGTGCCAAAAAATAAATGGGCATAATATGATTATTAAGCTAGATGTGGAAAAGATTTAGGACAATATATGCTCCCCAAAGTCAATTTTGAGAATATGGAATCTAGTAGATTCCTTAGAGTTAATTTTTAAAATGTGGGTTCATTGTGATTCCATGAGTCATTTTGAAAAGGTAGAGCAAGATCATAAAGTCAATTTTAAAATATGTAGCGGATCCTAGAGTCGATTTTGCAAATATAACTCGTATTAGTCCATGTTTTAAAGAAAAGGTACTTTAGTCAAGCACATATAGCAACAACACATTAAATTTCCAATTCAACATTAGTCAAATTATTTTCTAATCCTAGACTAGCATTTCCATAAAAAATACAACAGTTTATGTACTTGGGAATTCTCTTAAGAACTCAATAATAAATTGAATCGATGTCAAATCCTAAGTCATACAACATACCATGGACTTATTTATGCTAAAAGATTACAAATCTTAAGGCTAATACTTGATCTTCCTCTTAAAGGGTAGATTATAACCTAATTTAATTCATGCCAAATACTACCCTCTAATTGACTAAGAAGGCAAGGTGATCGACCTAGGTGCTAAGACAACTGAGGAGGTTGACTAGGCCTGGAGGGTAGATAATTAGGCTAACCAAGAGGTCAACCACCTTTCATAATTTTATTATTATTATTTTCTTTAGATTTACACCTAGACTTTCTATCTAACATCCCCCAAATAAGTTTTTTTTTTATCCAAATTCTCATTTAATTTATCCTTTAACTTAGAATTCCAAGTTTTTATTAAAAAAATATCAACGTTCCTTTCATAATCTTCATTCATGATTTTGTAGAACACTCATTTGCTTAACTATTTCTTTGATCTTTCTCATAATTCAACAATCAAACTGTAAATATCCTTAAGACTAAATTCCTAACTTGCAAAGTACTAATCTCTAATTGTGATCTCATGCCTAAGGGATTGCTTTAGATAGTAATTGATATTTATAAAGTTTTAAATTTTAAAATTTGTATTTATAATTGTACTACTACATATTCTAATTTTCCATCTTAATAATTAGAGTGGTTTAGTTTAAGAAACTTAATTGACATGGAGTGGCGTTCTAAACCTCTTCTCTATCTCCTATTACATTTGCAACAAGTAATTTTTCTTACTAGAGTGAGTTTCTATTTCTTATTTATAGGATTTAGGATGAAATCCTAGGAAAGCTTTTAGGAGTTTCCTATTATATCAAATCTTTGCTTTGTTTTCCATTAAGATGCCTCTTATGTACATTTTTATTGTATCTTTGATATATTTAGTTATTATATTTTCATCCCATGGTTATTTATTTCTCTAGTATTATATCATATCTATTAAATTCGTGGGTTTGGGGTATTTTAGCTTTAGTATTTCAATAATATTCTCCGTGCCTCCTTTGACAAGGGCAAAGGATACAATAGTGTCGAGCATTTGGACAAGTTGAGACATAAAAAGAAAAATAATCAAGATATTGGCATCGAAAGGAGAAGCTTCGTGCACTTCTACATCCATTATCTCATTTCAAATCCAAACACATATGGGTGGATTTTATCTTTTGACATCTACGACTTTATCAAAGGATTCAAAGTGTGTAAATATAAAAATTGTTCTTTCACTAATAAGATAGAACAGCTACGGGTCTTCCTTTTCATACTTTCTCATTCCCTATAAGATAGTTTTCCAAGAAAAAACAATCTATAATTGCCGCCTTACGCTTATAATTTTTATAACTTTTACAAAAACGTTGGATACAACTCCACCAATCAAAGATGGCATTTTTTTCATCTTAGGCCACGAGTTAAGTTAACCAATGTGACATGGTTTTGGTTTTTTTTTTCCTTATTATTTTTTAGATGATAATTCATTACAATTGAATAAGGGTGTTGAGGCCTTACTATCAAAATTAGAGGTTAGCAAATATGGGATAGATAGGGTATAAAACCCCATTCGTACCTTATCTTATAAGGTATAAGTTTTTAATTTTTTAATCGGAATTTATTTTATAACACTCTGAAACCATTCTAAACCTTATATCCTATAAAACCTATAACGTATAGGGTAATTTCTACATGAATTATAAATTCTTAATACGCAAGATTTATGGAACTTGTAATAAATATATAAAATTTTAAAAAAATTGACCTTAATTATTTTAAGTTTTACAATCTTATTATTTAACAAATGGAAAAGAATAAGATAAAATAATAGAAAACCTAAGGTTATAGAGGAAAATGGGGAAACGTAAAGAAAAGAAAGAGAGGCAATATTAAGTTTAACTATTTGGGATAATTAACTTATGAACTTAAACTTTTTTTTTCTTTTTTACTAAAATATTTATTATAAAAAATATTATAATATTACCATTTACTATTTATTTATTAATATTATTTAATAATATTTTATAAGATAAGTATAGGATATCTAAGAAACTATGGTTCGTATATTTTGAAATATACGTTCTAAAGTGAGTATAAAATAGGAAAATCACATATCAATACCCTATCCCGTAGGAGTAGGTTTCAAAAAATATACATCTAGAACTTATCCTATGACTATTTATATCTATCCGAAATTTATTAAATTAAATAAGGTATGAGTGAGTATCTTATATAATAGGTTATAAGTTCATCCTAATTTAAACCATTTGGCAATTTCAAGAAACTTTAAGTGACCCATAAAATATTCAGCCGCAATCTTGGATAAGAATTAGATTTCTATTTTTGCTAGGAATTCCTATTTTCGTTCAAAATCACAAACTTAGTTCTTAAGCATTTGTAGAAAATTTTGTTCAAAATCATATACTTAATTATTAAGCATTTGTAGAAAAGTTTTTTAAAAGCTACGGGAAATAAATGATTGTTGAGAGGGCACTGTCTAGTGAGTCAACTCGTAAAACGTTCCTGTCACGTTGACATTGCCATTTGTTATTGAAATTTGCTATATCCTTAATCTTCAAGTAACAACGTTCCACCAGTTTTAGATTTTTCCAATGTTTGACCGCCAACAATAAGTATTCTTGAGAACCCAAAGCAAGTTTTACGACTTAAAAGGTAATTTCTTACAGGGCCAAATTGTAAATATACACCTAAATTATTGATTAAATAAAAAAAAAATTAATTTTTAAAGTGTATTTTCATTCAAATCTTAAAAATATATATATACATTCAAATTATCGCTAAAAACACTAAACTCATCATTAATTATTATCTTTTAACAAGAAGTTTAAGGTCTTAGCCACACTTTATATATATATATATATATATATATATATATATATACTTTAGAAGTTATTAGGAGATCATACTTTTAAAATTGAAAAAGGTATATGTATTTTGAATAGTTTAACTCTATTTTCCATTTATTCATTATTACCAATAAGATACATGTCGATAGGAACCATAAAGGACTTTGCTTTTTTTTTTTTTAATAATTTACTTAAAGTTATATCACATGTTGTGTTGGGTTGATATTATAAAATAATTAAAGGTATTAATTTGTAAAGCTGTCAAAAGGTACCTACACTGACGTCAAAACAAAGAAGTTGTTTCTTCAGACTTCGGGCAATCTACGGAGAGCAAACGGAAAAATCCAATCTTTCGCAGCATTGGAAGATTTGGTTGCTATCACTTTAATGTGTACTTTCTGGACAATCATTGACCTCCTGAAACAACACAACTTCGTTTTGCTGTTGCCCTAGCCAGTGGGTAAGCTCCATCCCACAAAGAACTGATAACTTGAAAGTACATATTTGCATTCGTGCATACCCGAAAATAAATTATTAAGTGATGAAAATGGCACCAACTGAATAATTAATTTCAAACCCTCAAGAAGATTATAGAATTAATCACGCTCGGACAAAGACGATTATCAAAATTATTGAAAACCTTATCTAGATAAAATGACATTTTTATACAGGGTTTCATAGAAAGAATTTGATTACCACAACTATTAGTTTGTGCCTAAGATTAGACTGCAAACAGAGCAAATAATTACAGCATGTATTCACCACACTTTGAGTTATATGAATGAAAATAGATTTTTTTTAATTATTTTCTATAAAGTTTTTAAAATTTATAATTAAATAGTTAAAATTATCTAAATTTTTTAATTACTTTGTGACATGATCATAACGCTATCTTCTTTCTTATAATCGCAATCGTTAATTACCCATAATAACATATTAAATAGATAAATTTATCGAACTTTAGAAAAAGTAAGTTTAAAAAATATAAATCTTATCCTAATGATAAAAACCAAAGGGCTATCAGCCTCAACGAGGAAGTAATAAGAGCAAAAAGAATGTAATAAGAAAATTCAACTTGTTTAGACCCAAAATCCTTAGAAATATAGACTCCTAAATATTGTAGAATGTTGAAACCATAGAAAAAATAGGAAGTGGAAAATAAATATAAATTGACATCATGTATATGACTAAATATAAAAACCGAGGTATGATGAACAAGAAAACCCTTGTTAATGAATTTTAGCTCATGGAACTAGGGCAACATCTGGCTAAGCTCCACCTCATTTGAAGCCATCATGCAACTGAAAGTCTTGGACAAGAACCAAATTAGGAATTTTCCCTCAAACCAGAATCTCCAATATCCCCTAAACACATAGATAAATCCCTCATAAGTCTACTTGGACATGAACCTAATCCAAAGGAACCGTTTGTCTTATGCAAATCCATCAAGCATAGCATCCACGTTAGAGAGAAAGTAATGATAACTCATCGTTTTAAGATGCAAGGCTCGAGTGACGGCAAAAACTTTCATATTAGAAATCCATATTTCTTCGATACTAACTTCATTTAGCACCAAACAAAGGCTCAAATGGATCTACAGTATCTTTTTCGCCTACCCTCCACTGCAATTCCTTGTCTTCTTCATAGCTTTATAGAGTAAAGGATCATGTAACACCGGATTTACTTGATTCATCTGTAGCTCCTCACTTTAGACAACGTTTTGGGCTCTATAACATTAGAACATAGCGGTTGCTTTTATTATTTTGTTTACCTTCATCAGCATCTAGACTATTCACTTTTATTCTTGCTCACTTGTGTGTTCAACTGATGAGGTAAGATTAATGAAATGCTCCAGAAAATCACCTAAAGTTGGGGGAAAATCGGTGATTCCGTCCCTGATCGCTCTCTATACAAGGGCGAGTGATTCTAACTCTGCTTACAAAAGAACCAAGAGAGTTGCTAAAGGACACACAAATCTCACTCTATCTCCCTCCCCTTGGGTGCCGACAAGCCCTCTTCCTCTTCCTCTTTTGAAACTGCTTGAGATTTTCCACGAACTTGTAAGATAATAATATCTTAGAATAAGTTAAATTTAATATAAATGGATTGTAACTGGTGTGTGTGATGAATTGGTCAAGGAGATCAAGGAATTGATGTAAAGCTTTCAAGAAAAATCCTACGTTATATACCTTTTCTTTCCTATTAATTTATTACAAAGCTGTAATTATGATCACACAAGCATCAACCAGCCACCTAATAGATCAGGGAAACGTCAGTTTGCAGCGTTTGGATAAGCTGACACACCACAAAATCAAAAGGAGAAAGTTTATACACTCAACAGGTTTCATTATCCCATTTCAAATCCAAACTCATGTGGTATTCTTCAATTCATATAATTTATTTCATTTATGTAGTAAATAGTTTATCTTTTAATATTTAGCACTGAATGCTCAGAGTCACAGACCTCATATTGCATAAACATGAATATTGTTCTCTAACTGATCAGATAGAATAGGTAAAAATCTTTCATTCGCGTTCCCGTAAAATGTTTTCTAAGAAAGCATCTATGGCTAGCTACTGCCTTACGACCCATAACTTATACGATCAGGTCGAACGCAACTGGACCGATCAAAGATGGCAATTGCTCATCTTGGTCCACAAGTTGGGCTAACCAATGCGACTTGGTTTTGGTTCTTTCCTCTTCTTATTGCTTTTTCGAAAGTCGTTTTTTATGTGAGATGATAGGTGACCAACATGTCGGCCGAAGGTTGGCTGGAAATGAATGAGAATGGTAGAATTATCCTACTATGTGTAAGTATTAGTGGTAAAGTTTGTCATAATAAAACTTTATTGGGTTGATTTGGCATTTTCAGGAACACTCCCACCCAACTAAAAAATGTGGAATTCGTCCAGTCTAATCTCACTTATTCATTATTATCATACTATACAAAGTAATGAAAGTAAGGTCATATTAATAAATTACACAACTTAGTCCATCTTGTTATTAAAATTGAGCGATGAAGATGACTCAATTGAAATCAATGTAATAGATAGGGATATGTTTCGCTGAAAAATAGAAATTGATTCTTTTTCATATGCCTAACTACGAGGAAGTGAGTCTTATCACAATGAAACTGTGAAAAACTATCCTTATGGAGAGAACAATCTTGGGATGGTTAAAAGTTCCTCGCGACAAGAACTGAGCCTTCCTATGGTTAAACAATGAAGCCCTCCATCCGGTGAAACTACTAAAAAATTCTTAGTTACAAGAAATTAAGTCTTGACACGACGAATGGAACATATCCTTTATTTATATATGGGTAAGCAAAACCTCAAGATACCAAACTAAAGCAAGTTTATTACTTAAAAAGTACTCTATTACTAGCGTAAATCATAAATAGACTCTTAAACTATTGGTTAGTTATGGTTAAATCTACTAAACTTCTAGATGTACTTTCAATTCTATAATTTTTTTATAAAATGCATATACCTTTTACGTTATCGTTAAATTCTCAAAATTATTATTATTATTTATTGTTCTTATAAAAATATTTTTGGAATTTTAGCAATAATTTAAATGGTGGTGTATATTTCAAAAGTTACAAAGAAATAAAACATCTACAATTCAAGAATTTAATTAAAAAATTTATCCATGCTTGATCAATAGTTTACAAAAATGTATTTACAGTTGTACCCCCTTACTAATAAGATTTATTTTGATGGATTTATAAATAATTATTGCATTTTTCTCAATTCATCTAGATTTATCACATGTTAGGTATATATAATAAAATAGTTAAAAGAATTGACTTACAAATGTGTCAACAGGCACCCACAACATCAACCAAAAAAAATTCCAAATGTTGGGTGATCTCCAAAGAACAAGAAGGAAATCAAATCTTTTGTAACAATGAAAGATTTGGTGATTATCAGTCTAATCGGCACTTTCTGGTGAATCATTGACTTGTTGAAACAATAATTTAATTTACCATTGACCACAACACTGTGTTGCCTTGTAGCCAGTGGGTAAGCTTCAACCTACAAGCTGATAAGTTGAAAATTTTGCATTCATGCATAGCCCAAAAATAAGGTGGTGAAAGCGGCACGCACCAACTCTACAATGCATTTCAAACCCTCGAGAACATTATAGAGTAAAATATGACCAAGACTAAGCGTAAAAATAAATAAATAAATAAGGTTTTGCATTCAGGGTTGTGATAACAATAGAATGCGAATATCATTAAAGCTCAAAATATATGTGAAATGATACAGCTGATACTGGTATTATATGGTACCACAATGCCAGGACTAAGTGTAAAAATAAATAAATAAGGTTTTGCATTTAGGGTTGTGACAACAATAGAATGCAAATATCATTAAATCTCAAAATATATGTAAAATAATACAGCTGAAACTGGTATTATATATATGATGCCATAATGCAATTTGAATCCAGAAACACGCAAGTTGATGCAATTGTACAATATATTAATCAATATGATGCCTGGTACGTTAAAGTCGATATGCTAGGCATTTGATATCACTTACTATCACTATATTTATTTTTTTCATTTTTGCAATGAACCCGTATCTTCATCTGACCTAAAATGTACTAAATTCCCTGATGGACGTGTTCGTGATAAAAAGCAGTTTTCTTATGAAAGCTTTAGAATTGAGATCGGATCTCTACTTGCAACAAAATTTTTCTAATCTTGAAGTGGAAAATTGATTCCTTAATGGTAAGAAATTGTATTTCAGAGAAAATTACACCAAGATGGAGTATTTATTACACAGTGAAGTGAAGAGAGCTCAACCAAAAATGATTAAACTCGATGTTTCAATTCCTTAAATCTTCAGAGCGGCTAATTCAATGACGGATTATTTGGCTAAAACTTCTTGTTATTCTCATTCGATTTTTTTTTTTTTTTTTGTTCTAGAGATAAATCTTTTCTAGTTAGATAATTGGTGCAAAGTCCTTTTTTTAGATGAAAAGTATTTTCTTTACATAAGGAGATGATTTTACTCGTTTATCATTGATATTAATAAAAGCTTTTTTAATATATAAAATAAAACCAAAAAAAAAAAGACAAGAAAAAAACTTAGAAATATATACGATGGACACCTATTATTGTTACATAAAAGAAAACCCTAGGAAACTAGATTAAAAAAAACTAGGTTCTTTCTCTTTCTAGACATTCGAATCATCCCTTACTCTAAAAAAGCAAAGATGAGATCCAAAGAATGGAACAGACTTGCCTACTGTAGCAACGTCCAGTTAATATCCACATTGTTCTCTGCCGATGCTACACATCATCCACTGTTGTTCTCGTGTAAACTCAACCATTCAGCTATATCTCTAAATGGGTTCGGTGAACCATCAAAATGGTCACAATGATCCATTTGATATCCCTAAAATATGTAGACCACATATTTTTTCAAACACAAAAATATATCCCTTATAAGTCTATGTAGACCATATATTTTTTCAAGGAGAAACTGCTTGTCTCATGCCAGTCCATCGAGTATAACATCCATTCTTGGAAGAAAGCAATGGTAGTTCATCGCTCCAATGTGTAAGTCTCAATAAATAGCACAAGCTTTCATAGTTCCGTCTTTGCTTTGATCCTAGCACCATTAGGACTATAAAAAGGACCCTATCTATTTTGCCTACTCGCCACTATAATTCCTTATCCTCTTCAACTTCCTTATTAAGTAAATCATCATTTAACACCGAATTTACTTTATTTTTTTATGCAAAACAATATGAAAAGCGGAAGCAATCAATATAAAGGTGAAAGACAATATGTGAAATTGTGCAAATCTAATAGAAAACCAATTAAAAAGTACTAGAAGTAGCTAAAAATTCACCACCTATTCATGAATATGAAAAGAGTCCTCGCGATAGTGACATATCAATCCTACTTCTATGCTCACGTACTAACATCTAGATAAACAACATACAGAATCTTGAATTCTACTATTCCACAATATGCAAACAATTTGTAACCAACCCATAATACAACTTGTGCTTCTTTGATGAACTTGATACTAATCACAACTCACTAAAGAAACAATAAAGGTTTGAGATAGGAAAATAACTTAAAGGCTTCAAGTCTACAGGAGTCTTTGGTGGAGTAACACCAATAAATAGGGATGGAGTCGCATCATCGAAAAAGAGGGCATCACACCAACTTTGAAAGAGCTTGTGTGCAAATCCCTCAATATAATTTATATTTAATTCAATACAAACTTAGCCTATATGTAGGCTAAACTCAACCTAATCAAATTAGGAATAAGTTGAGTAAAAGAAATAGGAATTGATCTAGTAAGGTAAATAAATAGAATAGGCAACTACAACAAGAAAAATAAGCAAAACCAAACGTCCCTTATGCATAAGAAGGTAACTCGACCAATTAGGTTGTATATGCAATTGACCTAGTAGCTACCTATCTAGTCAACCAGGTACAACAATAACTAATAAGTTGATCAAGTCTTCACTCTACTCCATCCAAACGACCAAGTTAGCAAATTGATTTACTAGTTTCTTCATCTAGTCAGCTATGTTGAAGGTTTAGTCAACCAAATTTAATTTCTTTGGTCTAGAATGACTCTGAATTGACTTTTGATCACAATAAACTAACAAAAACTCAAAATAACAACATAAGATAGTCTAAATGCAAAATCTAAAAGTCAAAATCATTATGCCATATAGGTCGATGGCACTTATATGAAATCCTTCATGTAGGCTAATGGTCCTCATCAATTCTCTTTGACTTAAAAAGATCTACCTATGATGAATTGAAAATGATGTACCTCTTATAAAGTTATGGACTAATCCTCTATAGCTCTAACTTAGTAATCTAAGTAGCAGCTATAAGTGGATGATCTAACCATTTGATGAAAAAATACCTATAATTTCCCAAGATTTAATCATCAATGACATCCTTTGCCTCCTTGTTCTTTCTTAGGAACAAGTGGAACTAGTAGGAATGATTGGACAAAACTAAGAAATAACACCTTGTGTGAAAAAATTATCAAAGATCCCCTTTAAGATCAAATAATTCCATCAAATTAAGTATGACTATTTGTGTGATAGCATCTACTATACTTGAAAAATCAATGAACCTTATTATTTCAACTATTCAGGTTGTGACAACCTAGAAAGCACTTAATTATGAAGAACTTTGTTAAGCCTACTTGGGTAGTGAGCATTTGCATGTAAGAAAATTCCTTAGAATAGGTAGTTGCAATTACAAAAAAAATGGAACTTGTACACCTTGTCTTACATCATATATGTGTGGATACTTTATGGTAAGGCAAGCCATCCTCATCATTATATATGTTATAGATACCTTTGTCTAACAAAACTTCGAAATATAGTCATTTGCACCAATATACTTTAGAACCTTGAAAGGTTAATGCCTCTAACATGTAATTTCATACAATTGGTGAAAACTCTTAGAATTAATTCAAGCAATCACCAAATCTACTTCATGAAATTTTTTATGCTTGCAGTGAACATTTACAACAGACTTATATAATTTATTACTTAAGTTAATTTTCCTTTTAATTTTTGTATGTAAGTCATGATACGGGTAGCAAATGATTCAACATGTTTGAAAGGTCGAGATATGAATGGGAGTGGTATAAAATCAATAGGACATCTATGTTTATCCTAATATGGCTAAGGGACTCAATCCAATGGACCTATTCACTAACTAGTGTAAGTAAACTCTACCATAAGGATACAATCCCAAGATAACACATGGTCACCAACCAAACACTTTAACAAGCCATGTAAACTCCAATTGGCTACTCTAATTGACCACCAATTTAGGGGTGAAATGTTGAAGAAAACTAAAGTTTAGTACCTAACTTTTTCCACAACGTCTTCCAAGAGTAACTTACAAAGTTGACATCTCTATATGATATGATCCTATAGTTTTAGGTAATGCATTCACCCTAACAATCTTATTAAAGAACAACTTGGCTAAAAAATGTGCCACCTTTAAAAAAAAATCTACTACTACAAAGACTGAGTCACATTTCCTTAGTGCCACCAAAAATACTAATACAAAGTCCATAACAATATCATGCAAGATGAGTATTGAACGATTTAGGGCACGTAAAGACCTATATTTTGTTTCCCATCTTTAAAAAGTTGACAAGTGTTACACTACCTCAAGACTTTAACCACATCTCTCTTAATGATAGGTCAATGGAACCAATCCTCAACCATAGCTATAGTTTTACCTCTCCTAAAATGACTAGCTAAACTTCTAGTGTGCAATTGTGAGAATAAGAAATCTCTCAAAGAAGTTCTTGGAATACATAATCTATCACTCTTAAACAAGTAACCATCCTTAACGGCATAGTCAAATGGAGTCCCAATTGACCAAAACTCAAAACAAGTTGCATATCAATCCTTTATCTTTTCAAATCCAACAACCACAACAATTAAAGTACTTATCAAAGAATACACACAACTTGAAGCACCAATAGCTTTATTCTCAAACCCATCTTTTTATTTCAAAACAAATGTGTACTCCTAAAAAAAACTAAACTCCTTCTTTTCTAAATCGAGAGAAAAAAAACGGTCCGTTGATCACTATATAACATAAATTCAATAGGCAACAAGTATTATTTTTAATGCCTCAAAGCTTACACCACTATATAAAATTCTTTTATCATAAGTTGGGTGCCTTTCTTTTGCTTCATTTAGTTTTTTGCTTAAGAAAGCAAGAGGGTTCTAATGTGCCAAAATCATGAGTCATTGTTTGGCATAAATATGAGTACACAAAAACTTGCTTTAAAGCAGGAAATTAAAAGTTTTTGATGATTTTATATATATAAATGCAAAAATAAATGGATATGAACATAAACAACACTAGAAATATAATACTTAAATATAAATGATGCTTAAATATAAGCTAGGGTGCCTTGCAAATAAGCCAAGGTTTTACAAAATAAAATTAAGGAAAGCATGCTTTATGAATTCACCTAATAAAGTATACCGTTCAAAGGATAGCCAAGCTACTGTTCGAATAGTAGCAAGGTTCCTTCTATGGTTAGAATGCTTGGGCCTACCAGCTGGATGATAGGACCAACTAGATTATAGCCTATCAACTGGATGGTAAGGAACCTAGTAGCTAAATGGTAAGGCTAAAGTCAACCCTTTTTAGCTCAAATTCCATCTTGGCTTTAAACCTCTTGATTCATTTCTCAACTCTTAAACTGGCAAAATTAATGCAGGATTTCCAAGATATGAATTTTAGGTCTTAAGCTTAGGTTTCATCACACGGTACTCTCCCTCTTAAAGAAGGTTAGACTTGAATCTTGAAGTTTTGAATAGTTTGTTCTCCTCTAAGATCAAGTATCATCCTCCAAGAAGCATAAACGAAAACACAGCAGTTATGAGAGCACAAATCAAGCTATATATATATATATATAATGTTTAAGGTGAACAAATTATATATATAAATATTCTCCTATGTCAAATCCAAGAGTTTGAATTTGGAAATGTTTTTAATATGGAGTAACAGTAGAATTACAGACCTATATTAGGGATTTTAGGGATTTCAATTAAATATCCAATTGATCAACCCTATTCCATGATGAATTGGGTGAGGTTATGCAAAAACTTGGAGACTAAACCATTGAGTTCCGGATTAAAAATATTGGAACCAAGAATGGAACTTGGTTTCTAGGTTAAATGGAGATGTTCTGTTTCGAGCCGATTCAATAATTGAACCGTGATGTTCATCCTTATCCTTATAACTAAATAAAAATTATCTTCAAGTTTCAAGGTGGATCGGTGCCCAACACATCAAGTGAATTAAGCATAGCATCTACTCACAAAGAATACCCAGCCCAACCCAACCATCGTCTTAAGTTTATACTTTATTTAACCTTATACATATTGTAATAAAAACCTTGATTTTTCTTTTAATTCCACTAACATTACATATGTTAAGGCGACATGATATAATGAATATTAATATAAAATATGTAATCGTCACTGGACATGATATAGTGCTTGATTTGGGCATTTCTGAAAGCGTTAGACCAACTACTAACATTGAAAGAATTGGGGACACAACCGTAAAATCACAAAAAAAAAAAAATTCTAACGAAATTTTCCTTAAAATAAGCTCAACTCTATATAAAAATGAACATCTATTTCATTGTAACATTCACACACACACACAAGCTGCATTTGTGTATAATACACCTATTTTCTTAACCACCCACCATTGTAAAAAACACAACGCATGCAAATATCATTGATACCTTTTAACTTAATGGACACTAAAGCATGCATCACAATGGAGAGGCTCAAACCAAGTGCACTCAAGTAACTTCTGAGCCTATTCCATTCAGATTTAGCTTAATATTTACTTAAATTTAATTCAACTAGAATCGATCCAAACTACTCGAATAATTTATCAACTTCATGAGCCCACAAGCTTAACCGAGAGCTCAAATCTAGTGTAAATAAAGTTTTAAGTAAATTTACAAATTAACATTATTTTAAATAAAAATGAATTTTTTTTCCTATATAATACAAGTTTAATTGAATCAAGCTCAAACTATTTAAGAGTCATTTCAAGTCCTACTCAAAATCGTAATTGAGCTTTGAATCGAACTTCGACTTTGATTTTCCTAGTCGAGCTGACGTTTGAGCTCAATAGAAAACTAGCAGTGAATTTATCCCACAGCATGCTTGGAAGATGGAAAATTCCTCGATTCTATATAACACCCTGATAAATTGGCAAGGAAACATTGGGACGCGGCCAATAGTACAGAATTGGCAAATCATGGAAATGACCAATGATGGAAACAATGTTTCTAAACAGTGCTATCATGTAGACTAGGAAAAAGGCAATACCATTTGATCTGCCAAATTATTTAATTATTTGTTCTGACTCTGAGCTCCCAATTAAGATTCTGCCCAACCACGGTCCAGAAAGGAGGAAGTATGTTTAGAAAAGGCAAACTGTGAATCTTTCTTTCTGTCACTTCCCTTCATGCTAGTGTACTCAATGACTTGAAGCAATCAAGCTCCTGATGGCATATTGCAAGATGCCTCCATGATCAAAATAAGCCAATTCCACCTGCAAAGGGTGCAGATAAAGATTTAACAAAACGGGTGAAAGATAGGAGGGAATTGAAATTGAAAAGCCGTCTCGAGTTCGAATGTGTTATTATTATACCTCCGTGTCAAACCGCAGAGTGCACACAAATGACTTGCCATTATCTGTCACAACTGCGACATCCTGACCAGGCCGTATCTCACTAACTTTGTCAGGAAGATCAATGGTGTAGCGTTCATGACCAGTCAACCCAAGAGCCTCAGCGTCCTCCCCAGGCTTGAAACATAATGGAATAATACCCATTCCAACCAAATTACTTCGGTGAATCCTCTCAAAACTCTTTGCTATAACAGCTTTCACGCCCTGGAGCACGTTTTGACTTTAGACAATATCAAAGTACAGGGAAAACACAAAAGAAATGAACATCACTGAATACATACCAGTAGCATAGGACCCTTTGCAGCCCAATCACGAGAACTTCCACTTCCATACTCTGCACCTGCCAAAATAATGGTATCCTGTCCCTCATTCTTGTATCTCTGCCATATGAACATGTCACATGTAAAATCTCCATCAACAAAATTCTTTGAAGAGACAAAATCAAAATTACAGTTATATCTGTAATTTCAAATAGTTACAATTATATATACAGTTTCTCCATGCTAAATAAATCTCTCCATCTCTCGGCTATGTCACTG
Organism: Laguncularia racemosa; assembly: GCA_037954665.1. Classification (NCBI taxonomy): domain Eukaryota; kingdom Viridiplantae; phylum Streptophyta; class Magnoliopsida; order Myrtales; family Combretaceae; genus Laguncularia; species Laguncularia racemosa. Next base: position 422,077 of record JBBMOL010000104.1, on the reverse strand, counting down.
CAAATTAAAAGAACAGACAAGCAAATGCATTCAAATTCTGTGAGCATCCTTGCACTCATTATCAGTAGCCACAATCATCTGACAGGATAAATAAATAGAACCATCAGCGCAACATACTATTCTATTGACAAACTCTTTGTAAGCTAATTATAACACATTTCAGCAACATTAAGCTTTATCTCCCTACATAAAATTGACTGTATGTCTCCGTAATTGATAGATAAGCAGCCAAGGCTCTATAGCTCCAAAGAGCTTTTATTATACGCATCTTACCACTTATATACTTCATTGGTCATCAATCCTTTGTTTTAGTCAAAAGGCAACTCCATCTATGGCCACTGTCTTGAATGTTGAACGTGGCTTCTCAGAATCTCCCTTCATATCTCATTAATACCACCCCTCCATGATAAAAGGATCTAGAACCACATCTATAAATTTCATAGGCCTCCTCAATTGACACTTCAACTGTTCAACATGAATATATTCATTCTGTTCCTAATATGCTACACACACTCCTTGAATCATAATATTTTATTTTCTTTAAATAATTGAAAAATGACAATGGAGTGCATATAAACACTAAAATCTATATATGTTATACTAAAATCTGATTCTAAGGAAAAGGCAGATAATGGAGTATGTTGTTTTAATAATCCTAGATATTCATGTTGTTTAACAATGGAGTGCATATTAAACAGAGTTATACTAAAATCTGATTCTAAGGAAAAGGCAGATAAAGTAGCATATCAACACAATATCTGTAAGATCAATCCAGAATCTTTGTTTAATAGAAGACAAGCTCAGAAAAATTACCATGGCAACATCAAAAACTGATAATTTCTCTCCACTGGGAATATGAATTGTTTTAGGTCCAACTTCTCCATTCAGCAGCTTATTGACAAGCCGAATATTGGCAAATGTTCCCCTTGCCATAATCTCATCATTACCACGGCGGCTTCCATAAGAATTGAAGTCTCTCCGTTCAACACCCCGCTCCATGAGGTACTTTGCAGCAGGACTCTCTCTATGGATACTGCCAGCTGGAGAGATATGGTCTGTTGTAATACTATCTCCAAAATTGAGCAAGCAATAGGCATCCTTAACACCATGTGGGCCTGGAGGAGACATGGTCATGTTCTTAAAGTAGGGTGGCTCATGAATGTACGTAGATGCTGGATCCCATGCATAGAGGGTGCTTGGAGGTGTAGATAATTGATTCCACATGGGATTTCCTTTAGTTATTGCTTCATATGTAGCCCTAAACATATCTGGGAGCACATTTGATTGTACAACCTAGGGAAAATAGGCATCCACGTCAATCCTTTAAACAACAAGGTGCAATAAAAAATTTACAAGCCACTAAGGAGATGCTTTTGTATGCTCACCTCAGCCACTTCTTCATTTGATGGCCAAATATCCCTCAAGTATACATTGTTTCCATCTTTTCCCACCCCAATGGGCTCAGTTTCAAAGTCAATGCCTACCTGCATCATCAATGTCAAAAGCGGAAAGTTCTGAGTTCACAGCAAACAAAAATATGCTATGCTCAAATGAATTTGCCCCTATGGGACATAAAGTTCCATCATATACATTGACAAACTAGTACAAGTAAAAACCATTTACTGAAAAATAAATCAGTTAAAAGCAACGTACCGTGCCAGCAAGAGCATAGGCAACGACAAGGGGAGGAGAAGCAAGATAATTAGCCCTTGTTAAAGGATGCACCCGGCCTTCGAAATTCCTATTTCCAGACAACACAGCAGCAGCTACAATATCTGGCGAGCATGCAAGTCCACCAGTTAGCCAAATGGGATTAATTAAAATACTAAGAAATATTGGAGAAACCGAGAAGATACCATTTTCAGTGATGGCTGATGCCACTGCTTCATAAATATCCCCAGAATTCCCAATACATGTTGTGCATCCATAGCCAACGATGTTAAAGCCCTGTTGGTTCAGATGCGTCTGCAATCCACTGTAAAACAATAACTTTTGCTAAGAATGACACCACTTAGCAAACTATATAAGATCTAATAATGATTGTCACAGGAGAGCACCTCTTTTCCAGATATTTGGTTACAACTCCAGATCCTGGGGCAAGACTTGTCTTCACCCATGGTTTTACCTGACATACATTCACCGAATAGCGCTGGTTAATAAATTTGAACTAACTTCAAGATTTGCTTATGTCACAATACTACATGACTATGAGCATGAGCAGTTCAACTCACGTTAACATGTTTCCAATATGCCATGCCAATTATGTTTTTCCCTTGTTTGGGTAAGATAGATTGTTTTTTTCAAATTAATATTTAACAGAATTTAAAAGTAAAAAATGCTACAACAGGCCAAATCAGCAAATAAGAAAAAAAATATTCAGTTTCTCCCTATTCCCCTACCCTCAAAGCAGTGAATGAGGAAACCTCCTGAGATTTTTTTTTTTTCACTTTTTTAATTTAATTCTTGTGGTCATTGAAAAGCTCATGAGTTCCAGAAACTAAAGCAAGAATTTGCCATATCCTCACTGACGCTTAAGCATGTGCATTATTATGGTCCAGTATCCAAAGCTGTCTCAAGAATAAAAAAGTTCCCCATTTTTTGCAGTATAGAGAGGTTGGCTGCTAATCAGATCACATGTGATAGAATATACACTTACTTCATTTATACAAAATCTAATTCTTAAAATAATGGAATTGAATATTAATTTTTTTCTTATAGCGAGGTTAATTACTAGTCAGCTCACGTGTGATAAAATATTGATCTACTATTTATACAAAATCGATTTCTTAAAATGATAGGATTGAAGTTATCCTTTACTTTTTAGTTCAACAAGCTCAAGAACTATACATGCATAACCATTGGTAATTGACCCAAAATATGATGGGCTTATGGGAGACAGGAAAACAAACTACAATTAGAATAAAAAGGTAGATCCAACCTCCAATCCTAAATCACAAGCCTTCTTTGCCACCAAAGCAGCACCAAGCATTACACTGGGATTTGAGGTGTTCGTGCAACTAGTGATAGCTGCTATAACAACATCACCATGATGAAGCTGTGCAGGCCTCCCATGAAATTGGAACTCAGCAACTTTATTTTGGGATTCTTTTGGTATAGCAAAACCCTGGACATATGATGCAAGGGAAAAAAAAAATGAATTCATTAACAAAAAAGAAATATAAGAACTAAACTAATTTCCAGAAAACAGTTGCATAGCGGCATTATAAAAAGCTTAATCAAGACTTTAAACAGTTTATTTTTTGAGCCATTAGCCAAAATAAGTACTTCCATCATCACTCGAAAAGTCAAAAGATCCAATCATAATGATCAGCTTCACAAAGATACAAAAAATTTACATATTTATGATTATCCAACTTTTCAAGCCTTGAAGTAAGGTGATTCTCTGTGCCCAAAATAGGTTAATATGATTTTGAAGTTTGGCTGTACTAGACATAAAGCGTCTTACAAAAAGCTCATCTTTATGAGGGCCGTCTATGTTTTTACTAGAACAATAAAAGCTAAAGAGCTCACAGGATAGCAAATCTCACCTTGAATCCAACTCTATTGTCTAAACATGCATGCCAGTCAGCTTTCATTTCTTTCAGTGGTACCCGGTCATGTGGTCTAGCAACATTTCAATCTTATAAGGAGAAGATTTTAAAAGGAGCAAAACAAGTATAATGAAATAAAACCCACCGCAAATGCTTAAAACTTTTAGCATATCAAAAAGAAACTCACCTCTTTGGACCCGAGACACATGGCTCCACATCCTTGAGATCCAATTCCAAGTGTGATGAGTACGTTCTCTCCACCTGGGGCTAGTTTTAAGGGAAAAGAAAATCAAGGCTTAGGAACAGTCGTGATGGACATGTAAGACAACTCAGTGCCGCTTCCTACCTCATTGTAGTCCACAAACATTTTATTGGCTCGTAGATACGACTCTATCATGGCTACCTGCAAGGTTGATGAAACTTCGTATTAATAAGAACTATGATTATTAACTCAATAACTTTGAGAGGCTGATTACTAACAGTTTCGCTGCTTCTTCCAGTCAATTTTAGATACTGCAGAGTAACGTGATCAACTGGAAAAAATCCCATTGTTGCACCATACTCAGGGGACATGTTAGCAATTGTTGCACGGTCTGCCAATGACAGTTCACTCATACCTTCCCCTGCATAAAAGAGACTAAAGAATTAGCACAACATTGTCATGAGGACCAGAACATGGTGTGGGTTTAGTGGAGAACAAAACATCATAGCACCATTGGAAACATACCATAAAACTCTACAAACTTGCCGACAACACCATGCTTCCTCAGCATTTGTGTCACAGTCAAGACTAAATCAGTGGCTGTCACTCCATTTCTCAACTTCCCTGTTAACTTGAATCCAACCACACCAGGGAGAACCATGCTCATTGGCTGCACTCGAAAGGGAGGTAAATAATACAGTAAGTAAACATACCATTCATAATAGGAACATTACCACTATCAAGTTCCATCAACACAAACAAACATCAAGATAGTTATTAACCTGGCCAAGCATTGTAGCTTCTGCTTCAATTCCACCAACTCCCCACCCAGCCACACCTAATCCATCTATCATAGTCGTGTGTGAGTCTGTACCAACAACACTATCAGGGTAAAGCAAGCCACCTGAATTGAACACAACTCTGCCAAGATATTCCAAATTAACCTGCAGACAGGTTAATCCAATAATTAGCAGATTACCACAGGTTAGCAAGAGATAGTCTTGCAGTGGGGTTAACTCAATAACTTAATTTGTATTGATGTGTGAAAATATTTACAAAAAACTGCCACAGAATATCAGGCATCTAAGATGCTCAAGTGCTTACAACATTATAGCTAAACCCCTAGCAAAACAGGAAACTGTTTGTGTGTTAAAAGAAAAATAAATAATAATAGTAATAATAATAAACCAAGTTAAAATTCTGGGCAATGCTAGAAACTAGTAAACCAATCCAGTCAGAGTTATTTAGTATGACATAGGTAAGGTGCGCCCAGCTAGGATAGAAGGTTATTGAGTCTTGTTACCAACTCAAATAGAGTTTAAAGCCAGTTTTGCATTTTTCGCATCAACAATAAATCTAACTAGATGTAACTACATCTAAAGTACAAGACTCTTGTCCATATATTATGATCACCAGTCAACTATGGAATGAATATCTCTCAAACAAGCAGAAGATATTGAAATTAGAATACCTGGTGTACAATCCCTGATCCAGGAGGAACCACAAGCATGTTATTGAATGCACTGGAACCCCATTTGAGAAAACCAAATCTTTCTTTGTTTCTATGGAACTCAAGCTCCATGTTTGCTTGTACAGCATTTTCTGATCTTGCAACATCAACTTGAACAGAGTGATCAATTACTAGATCCACAGGCACCTTCATGCATGAAAAGCTCATGTCAATTTTCTCAAGCATATAATTACTCAGAATGTTATAAAAAATAAAAAAAAGAAAAAGGTTCTCAGGCTATCTAAAGGATTGCATAAACCAATATTAATCCTCAAAAAAAATTTCACCCACATACAAACCAATCTTTGCCAAAAAGGGCAAGTGTTCTGTGCATATCTGAATATATATATATATATATATATATTTAAAAGGCACTTTCTTTTTCTTACCAGTGGATTAATTTTATTAGGATCTCCTTGAAGGCTGTTCATTGCATCTCTCATACAAGCAAGATCGACAACAGCAGGGACTCCAGTAAAATCCTGAGTAGATTGAAGTTGTAAATTCTCCTAATCATGTGACATGGCAAAGCTTTGAATTAATGTACTCTTACTATGTGAATACCTGGAGTAGCACTCTGGCTGGCTTGAATGGAATCTCAACCTGCTTAGGAGAAGTATTTTCCCAGTCAATGATCTTCTCAACATCCTTGCTTTTAACCTGAAACTCATCACAGTTCCGAATGGCTGATTCGAGAAGGATCCTGATAGAATAAGGTAAGCGATCTGCAACACAACCATCAGCCTTAAGTCACCACTTCACAGCTACAATATTTTGCAGATGCCACAAAGAATCCAATCTACACACACGCACGTGCATGCACCCACCCCAAATCCAGCTGCTGGATATATCAATGCGTCGTTTATCAATTAAGCCAGAAACTTTCATTTTAGCTTGTGTCTGTTTTGCAAGAAAAGTTTTCCAAATCTTGAGAACTTGAAACCACATTGGTCAAGGAAAAACAGTTTTCCTTAAGATGAATATGCCCTATTAGAAATGGGGACAAAAAAAAATAAAATAAAATAAAATAAAGAAAAATAAACTTCTGCATCTTTAAAAGAAAATCATTTTCCTATACACTCCAGAAGGAAATAATCCACCAACAACACTTGTCATTGCCTTCACATCTCACCATCATCCATCATGAGCCATTGCCAATTAGCATAATCACTTTCAGTTACCACCATAAGCATGGAAACGTGTTCCACTAACCAATCGCACCCTTACATGCAATAAACATACTAATAACCGAAACAAAAGATACGATAAGAAAAGTCATTGACAAATTCCCCCGCCCAGGTTTCACCTAAATACCATTCACCTAACAAAACAATAACGAAGAGTACATAAAACTACTTTCAACATCAATTGTATTTTGCCTATTAGAAATGGCAATATGTGCTAGCGGATCATTTTTGTATTGAATTTGGCATTAAATTCGTGTCTCGAGTTCAAAAACACGTAAAATAAGTATCAATTACAAATCATCAATTAGTGTCGTGATCGCATTAATACTTGTTATACTTGTGTCAGTCGTATCGCTTCAGTTTCGTGTCTTTGCCATGCTATATGGTGATACAGTAACGTTCTAATATCTGTCAGGATTGCCAGCTCAACATTTCCAACAAACCCATCATACAAAACGTACGAAAGACATATACTTTAAACTTAATATGTCAAAATACATTGTTACATAGTACATAAAACAAAAGGTCGATGAGATCAAAATACTAACCAATTCTGGGATCATTAAGAGCAGGCAAAGAATAATACTTCCCGAATTCACCATCACCACCTGGTTGCTCAAGTGTTTTCAATATTGTTTTGAAGGGATTTTCGCAAGCTGTTGTAAAGCCAATCCAACCCAACAAATAAAAATGAATCAAAATCAAATCTTCAAACCCAAATATATATATATATATATATATAAATGAAAACTAGATGTACCATATCATATCATTAACTAAGGTCTAAATGAAGAACTAAGGAAGAGCGGATAAAGGTTACCCATTTCTAGGATGAGACTGCAAATTCGATGCAAATGGGTATGTCTGAAAGTGGAGATCTAAGTCTTTAGGACAAAAAGAAAGAGAGAAGAAAAGAGAGAGTAGGTGGGGTTGTAGGTTAGAACGACTTAGGATTTTTATTTTATGGGGTTCAGAGAAAGGGCAGAGAGAGAGAGAGAGAGAGTGGTGGGGGAGTGTGACATACACGGGAGAGAAAGAGGAATGTATGATTGGCGTCGTGTCCAAGTTGGTCACGATCTTTTATTTTCACAATGCCCATATCATGGTTCGATTAGAAAATATTATTAAAAAAGAAAAATTAATAAAAATATTTTGTTCATGAATAAAATTGGATTTAATTTTTATCATGACATTTAATATTTTAAATCATGAAGGTAAGATTTGTTGAACTTTTTTCTCTATCCTTTCCGAATAAAATCAATACTTTTTTATTATTTAATCATATCTTGGCTAAATTAAATATACATAGATATATATATATACAAGCAAGAAAAAATTATAATAAAATTGTTTAATAATTATAGACAGAAACAAAAGTTTTGAACTATCAACCTATATTATATGATGAAGGTGTTATATGATTTGGACAATGCCAACGATTGCTTTTAGGAATTTGTTAATATTTTTTTATATTTATTTTTGTAATATATGTATAATCAGCTATCACAAAAATAAATAAATAAATTTTAAACTTGTTAACCAATATCCCATAATCATTTACTATAATGATAGCTAACTAGGTAAAATAAAAAAAGGGTGTTTATAGTGAGCATTTACAATTAGAGTGTAGCTTAGGGAGTGAGATAATTAAACTATACTTTTATTATTTGTATCATGCTTATTAATAACTTGTCTCATATATTTTGCTATTTGTTATTGCAGTTGATATAATTTAATTGGTTAATTATTACTATACTTATTAAGTTGTAAAAAAGAAAAATCTAAAGGTGATACTTAAAATAAAAATGAAAATGTGAGAGGATTTTTTTTCCCAATGATTATAGCAATAAAAAAAGGATTTAAATGTGATCATTTTTATTAAAAGATTAACGTCATATTTGATCTTTAACGTAAAAGGTTTATTTTCTATTAATAATTTTATTTTATTTTTATTTTAATAAATTTAAAGGAAAAAAAAAAGAAAAAGGCTAATCAAGAGAAATTAACTATGATATTTTAATACCTAGGGATGTAAGCGAGATAGGTATTGTCAGGTTCCCAACTTACCCGTCTCACTAAAAACCCTATAAGGTTTGAGATGAGTTATGGAATTTAAAAAAAAAAAAAAACTTTATAGGGTTTAGGACGGATAATGAAACAAATGTTAAACTCGTTAAAAACCCAAACCCATTAATATATATATATATATATATATATATATATATATTATAATTTAGTCAATTACATTAGATCTAATTATACATGTAATTTCTCAATCCACTTGCATAATATCAATAATTAAAATTGATACTATAGAAATACCAATTTTATACAATAAATAATATGCATAATTGAATCAAGAATCTAAAGAATCAATTGAATAATAACTGAAATAAGATTACATAATAATTATAGGGTTCCACAAATCTAAATATTAAAAGAAATTAAGCTAACATTATAAGATAAAATCTAACAATAGAATCAAAATAACTCATAATGGAAAGAAAAAACCCTTTTATAAATCTTTTAAGTTTTATGTTTGTTTATTTATAGTACGTAGCTGTCAAACCCAACATGACCGTTCAACACGGTCATGTTCAGGTCATGTTTAACTTAAATCTTTCGAGCTTATCCAAATCTTAGGAAGATATGGCCAACACAGCCCAACACAATTATGTTGACAGGTCATGTTGTACTAATTCAACATGATTATGTTAATTTGTAATGTTTGGCTTCAATTGCTTCGAGAGTTACATGACTACTAACACGGTTGTATTGTTTCTTCTTATATCTTTCTGATTCCTCTTCAAAATCAACATGACCATGTTAAATGACTATGTTGATCTTCAAATGTACATAACTCTCTATTTCCACATTTCACTTCTCTCTTGTCCAAACAAACTCCAAGACCTCCAAAGCAGCTGAAAAACAAATCAAAAGGAAACCTGCAACAGCGAAACCCTCATCGTCCTTCATAAGTCGTGACCTCGTCCCCCTATCTAAGTTGTCATCACTTGCTCATCGTCAGCACTTAGCACTATGTCTCTATCAACTGTCGTCTCTTGTCATTGTCAGCAATTCAGGTCTCTTGTCTCTTGTCTCTCATCTCATGGTTGTCATCTCGATAGTTGTCCTAAACGTGTCAATTGTCTTCGTCGTTGTTTGGAGTCTCTCGTCCTTCAGTCGTGTTAAGGTTAGATCTCACTCTCACTCTCACTCTCCCAGTTTAGTTCAATTTTTTTTTTTTAGATCTTTATTCTAACTTAGGCTTGCATTAGTAGCCCTGAACTTTAACATTGGAAATCCATGAGAGCTATGGTTAAAATAGCAAACAAGAAGCCATGATTTTTCAAATAGGTTAATTACTAGACACAAAGAAGGATTATGCTTGTAGTTTCCTGTTATATGTGATGTCCTGATTGTAGTTTGTAAAGTATTTAATAAAATGGTACAATGATTCTTATGTTCATTAGACATAAATGGTTGTTGGTTTGAGTTAGAAAACTGATAAGACTGTTAGTGATTCCATTAGACATATATGTGATGTCTTGGTTGTAGGTTGCTACACTACATAAATGGAGATTGGTGATTCCAATTCATGTTGCGCAAGTTGCTTTTGTGTGTGGAAATAAAAAATCTTAATTTTTACCTTGATATAAACTTATAGATTGGATGTTTTAGAAAATTGTATCTTACTTTGAAGTCACACCTAGTTATAACGTAAGTATGTTAGAAATGTTAACTACATTTTATTTCTTTGTGTTATTTATTAAGTTGTATGTCTGGTTCAGTAATTTTTATCTTATTATAATTAAAAATATTTTTATGTCAATAATTTTATTTATCAATATGTAAATATTTAAATAATATTAAAAACACATATGATTAGATATGTTGAAACTGTAAATATTATTTATTTTTAAGAATATAAGTTATATTTTATAAAAATAATCATAATGAATAAATAAATATTTTAAACTAATAATATTTTTTTTTTAATTCTAACGGTTTGAGATAGGTTTTGAGTTGTTTATTAGAATCCTGTAAAATTTAAAATAAATAGCAGATATTTTATAAAAAAAACATAAAATTTAAAAATCTCCATAAAATAACAAAACAGATCACAAGATTACTTAATCCGGCCCAACCCATCCCGCTAACATCTACCGTATCTGTGGGACGGAAAACCGGAAGGAAGAAAAAAAATGCTGGAAAGGATAAAATAATGATGATCGGGAAGGAAAAGGAGGTAGTAATGATGACGTTGTTCTGTCACCAAAATGATGAGGTTAGGCATGTGGTGCCCAGGGCCCAAACTCACGTACTTGTCCCATCTGAACAGTTCGGGATTCTATGTTTATTTTACAGAGTCTTCTTAGGGATACATACATGTGAAGTCCGGGTCATCTGGGCATCAATTCTATACCTAAGATTATATCCGGAATCCATATGGGGGTAGGACTAATCGGGTTTTTTCACAGATATGGGTCAATTTTATTTTTTTTTACTTACTATTAAGAAAATTGTCTTCTATACATTTATTAGGCAGATAGGTAGTAAAATCATACATATGATTGTTAAAAATAAATAAAACTAAAGATGCATATAGATACTATTCCTTCAACTCTTTTGCACTGAAAATATTATTAAAAAAGAAAAATTAATAAAAATATTTTGTTCATGAATAAAATTGGATTTTAATTTTTATCATGATATTTAATATTTTAAATCATGAAGGTAAGATTTTTTGAACTTTTTTCTCTATCCTTTCCGCATAAAATCAATATTTTTTATTATTCGATCGTATCTTGGCTAAATTAAATATATATATATATATATATAAGCAAGAAAAAATTATAATAAAATTGTTTAATAATTATAGATACAAATGGTTAGAAACAAAAGTTTTGAACTATCAACCTATATTATATGATGAAGGTGTTATATAATTTGGACAATGCCAACGATTGCTTTTAGGAATTTTGTTAATTTTTTTATATTTACTTTTGTAATATATATATAATTAGTCATCACAAAAAATAAATAAATAAATTTTAAACTTGTTAACTAATATCCCATCATCATTTACTATGATGATAACTGACTAGGTAAAATCAAAGAGGGTGTTTATAGTGAGCATTTACAATTAAAGTATAGTTTAGGGAGTGAGATAATTATATTATACCTTTATTATCCATATTATGTTTATTAATAACTAGTCTAATGTATTTTGCTACTTGTTATTGTAGTAGATATACTTCAATTGGTTAATTATTATGATACTTATTAAGTTATAAAAAGAAAAAAAAAGAAAAAAAATTTAAGGTAATATTTAAAATAAAAATGAAAATATGGAAATATGAGATAATTTTTTTCAGGTGATTATAGTAATAAAAAAGGATTTAAACGTATATAAAAGGTTTATTTTCTATTAAAAAATTAAGTAATAATTTTTTTTAGTTTTTATTTTAATAAATTTTAGGGGGGAATCCAATTTGGAGAAATTAACTATGATATTTTGATGATCGGGAAGGAAAAGGTGGTAGTAATGATGAGGTTCACAAAAAATAAAAATAAAAAAGTAGAAAAATGATGAGTTTAGGCATGTGGTGCCCAGGGGCCAAACTCACGTACTTGTCCCATCAGAACAAATAGGGATTCTATGTTAATTTTACACTCTTCTTATGGATACATACATGTAAAGTCCGGGTAATATGGGCATCGATTAGATCCGGAATCTGTATGGGGCTAGGACTAATCGGGTTTTTACACAGATATGGGTCAATTTTTTTAACTTACTATTAAAATAATGGTCTTCTATAGGTGGATAGGTAGTAAAGGGGTATATATAATTATTAAAATATATAAATAAATAAAATTAAAGATGTATATAGGTATTACACCTTCAGTTGTATTGAAAACGCGTATATCTGTTAAAATAATTGAATTAAAAGTAGACATAAAGTTTCCATCTTAGTTTTTTTATTTGTACGCCTTCAATAGAAATATATACATTATATGCATCTTTAATGTAAACAATTACACCAAATGTACATATGGTTCGATTTTTTTTATGATACACTTTGTTTCAATTTTTTTTTTAAACAATAAAACCATATATACTCCTATATTCACTAAATTAGTTTCAAAAACACCATTTTTTATAATAATTTTCAAAAAAAAAAAAACTCTATATCTTTAGAAAAAGCGACTAAACGAATGGTCCAATCATCATTGGTCAAATGAATATTATCATTAATTTATTCTTTTATATTCCAAGATTTTATCCACTTACTGTTACAAATGAGTTTTTCTTCTTTTTTTTTTTGTTTTATGGTTCTTGAATTTCATATTGTAATTCAAATCATAAGTCAATTTTATGTATCATAATTGGTGTGATGAAAAATATTTAGAGAATTCAAAATACTACAATAATTCATTCCATAAGAATGGTAAGGTGGCCTTTTGCCCTTACATTTCTATAGAATGATCTAAGAGTCTTTTATCTTATGGGACCTAATTTTTATTATGATGTGATAATAGGAACATGGATACAACATAGTTATAAAGGCAAACACAATAATAATAAGAATAAACACAATTATGATATAAGAAAATTATTTTTGATCTCAATTCAATTATATGTAATCTTAGCAATGAAGACAAACTTGACATAAAATCTAACATAAATATGATCCACTAATACAAATTCAAATATAGAGAAACAAAAGAGAAGCCTTCCCCTTTCTCTCTCTCTCTCTCCCATTTTCCATTAGATGTTGAAGCATCTCTTTCCCTATTGTTGCTATGCAAATTTTCCATTGATTATAAAGGTAAGAACAAAAAATATTTCAAGCGTATTACAAAATTATGAATACTCCAATAATACATTTAATTCATCTTTTAGGTCTATAATCGTCACTTAAAGAAAATATAATTTTGCGATTATGTTTTAAATCAGAGATTGATGTTGTTGTTGATTTTACATCATCAATGTCTTATATGTTATGATTTCCTACAAATTATGGAGATTAAGAGATTGTGGAGAATATAGTATTGAAATGCTATTGGGAAAGATTAGTAATTGGAGTTCTCATAGAAAAGTAAGCTTAAAATTATCTTGTAAGCTTATTATCTTAAATTGGAGATCTAGAATAATTTGATTAAGTTTTAAATCAATAGTTGTCATCATTGATTATTTTGTTTGTCTAATTCTTATTTAATCTTTGAAGTTCAAATATTTGTGGGGATTTTTGGAATTGGTGATTGGAGTTTGAAAAGGGTTTTAATTACGATAAAATTTGGGGTTTGATTTTTGTTTTGGAATGAGAAGGGAATTTGAAGTGTTTCAAGGCTAGCTTTGGGACTCAAAACTCAACTCAAGGTGCCCTATGTTGAGTCCCTAACAAGTAGGGACGAAGCTTAGAGTTAAGAAGATCAAAATAATTAACTGTATATTGAAGTAATCAAACACCTGACTAAAGTGGTCAACGATATTTTAAAATGGTCAATCACATTAAAAATTAAGAAAAAAGTGATCACCTAAATTTGAAAAGTGGTCAATTGCTTTTCTCTCAAAGGGGCTTTAGTAGACCAGACTTTAATCTAGTTAACTAGTTTTGACAATTTAGGGTTTTAGAATTAGAATTGTGATCTTTTAGTATGATTAAGGTGTTAATTGGTTATGTTATGAACAATGATTGCCTTTTCATTAAAGTTAGATTATTTTCAAATTAGTAAGCTAATTTTGAACATGTGGGTTATTATTTGTTTGCTATTTGTGTGTGTAGGATTAGATAATTAACGTAATAATTAATCAACTATTAAACTATGTTTGTTGTTTGTGCTTGCATCTTGGGTGTAACCAATTGGATAGGTGATGGTGTTCATTGCCTATTAAAGGTTGAAAATTCAGAAATAAGTGGATAGCAATTTAGTGATAAACCACCATGTGTGGATAGATGGGTTATCAATATGATAGAATTGTTCTCCTATGCACTGGGACTTTTAAAGAGAAGCTATATTTAGGTCACAATAATGGTATGGACACTATTGTAGATGGTGACGATGCACAATGGCTAATACAAGTAATGAACCTAGTATTAGACATTTTATATGCAATTTCTCACTATCAAGCTTTTGCAACTCACCTATGTTTAGGTTATTGTATTTCATGTAAAGATGATTTACAAGACGTCAATAATTATGACTATCTAAGATAGGCCTTTGGTTTAGGAGTGAGAGTAGCGCAAATACATCAAATGATAATAGACCATGAATGGACTTACTTCTTCAAGGACTATTGTAATGCCCCAAGCCAAAAGTAATCAATAATCAAGTCAACAGATAACCAATAGACCTTTTCAACCACTTAATCCAAAATTTTATAATTAGTATTAACATAATATTTTTTACTTTAACCTTGTATACCAATATCCATCATCTCCCACAATCCATGTGGGACTTTATTCCCATGTGGTAACGCAATCTTCCTCCCTTAAACATGTAACATCCTCGTTGCGAGAAGTTACAATTAGGCCTAGTGTCTCCTATTTTTAGTTTTTGATCGATTCATTCCTACCACCTTCAATATACAGGTCATTCTAGAAGCATGCTAGGAGTTACACCCTGGCAACACTCCTTGCCCTCCTTATACCTCTTTTCCAAATTGAGTAAAAATAGTCACACTAACTTCTTCGTTGATTCATCCCCAAATCATTCATCCGGTAGTAAGAGATCGACTCTAATACCTTTTATAATACCTCAAGCTAAAAGTAACCAATAATCAAGTCAATAACTAACTAATAAGCATTTTTAACTACTTAACCCAGAAATTCCTAGTTAGTATTGATATAATATTCTTTATCTAATACCAATGCTCATTCTCTCATATAATTCATGTGAAACTCATTTATATGGAGTATTACAACTACTATAATGGTTATGAAATTTTAATTTTCTGTTTTAAATTTATAGTTCGACATATTTTGAGATAATTGGAATTTTGAGACTTTCAATGACATAAAGTACACATACATACATACATATACAAAATTCATATTTGAAATTATATCATATAAAAGTTTAATATAGTATACATACTTTACTAAGTATAAATTTCCATTCATAAGTGAAAATAATTGTATAAATTCACAGTTTTTATTTTATGTATTGATAAGTTCAAATTTTGATAGTTTTGCCCTACATTAAGTTACAACTATATAAATTTGTAAAACCAAATTGTTTGTGCCAAGAATAGGTCTCCATAAGTTTCCTAGAAGTAAAAGTGGAGAAAAAAATGGATAAAATTGCAGCTGCAAGCTTACTTTGTTAGGATATCCTTAGCACTATTGGAACAAAAATAAATAAATAAATAAATTAAATCACAAATGGAAAAGCCTCAAAACAATTCATTAGATGAAGCTACATGTTGCTAGAACAAACAATTGAAGTTGAATCACATGGCACTTTGGCAAGATTCAAAAGAAGTATATGTTCTAAACTTGCACTTGTTAATAATTATATTTGAGAATTATTATAGCATTGAGAAGAAGTAAACCAATCTTAGACATATAGATGTATAGATAGATGCAAAATGGAAGCCCTCTTATATGCTACTAAAATAGAGGGATTAAGGTCATTATGAAAAATTAATTGATAATTAATACTAATATCATTAACAAGTACCTAAAATCTCTCGTGAAGCTTAATGGTTCTTACTACTCATTACAAATTCATCTTTATAACCATCACAATGAGTTAAATAAAAGAAATCTCTAATGGAAACTTACACTTTCTCTCCTTTAAGGCAATAGAGAGGAAATATAAGTCATTTTTCTAAAATAGCATATGCTCCCTTGTTTTGTTCAAACTTTGGAATGATTATTCCAAGAGGCTCTTTTATTCATTCTCCACAATTAATAATATTATCTTCTATCAAGTGATATTATTTATTTCTTATGAACAAGGAATAGGTTTCATAATTATGTGGCAATTTTACTGTTATCAAAATTATGCCATTACCCTACCACTACCACTAACAGCACCCACATACAACCAATACCATTACCACAACTACCTTCACCATCACATCATCATTATCACTGTAAACCCTACCCTTTCACCACCATCTTATCATTATCATAGCCACTACATCTACACCATCACTAGCACCTTTATACCATCAACACCATCATCATCATTGTTACCAACACAAACATTACACTGATAAAGGCATATTTTACTCATAATTCATTAAGCAATTTGCAAGTATTCATTATTGATTTTAGAAAAATCACAAGGAAATGGTACTTAATCATGTTTATTTTTACATTTCAGATGTTTGAGGACTTTGAGTTCAAAGCTTAATCAATTTGGAGAGATTGCATACAAATTGAAGCATAAAAAGATTGAAGGATGGAAAAAGAGAAATCAAAGCCACCGGCCTTTATGGCCGGCTTAAAAGAAGGCTGCCGGCCTTGGACCGGTCTTGTTTTAATTGCATCTTCTCGCCTCCCCTTGCATATATATAGGTCTTAGGTCGATTTGTGGAAGAACTTTTATCAAATTTTCGTGTTCTTAGAGTAGTTTTAACCTAGTTTTAAGGGAGAATTGTGGAGATCAAATCTTGGAGAAAACTTTGTGATCTTGGTGGAGATTATCATCCTTTGTGAAGGATTTGTGGAGTTCCTTGCAATTAAGGTATTATTTGTATTATTGAATTGGTGATTTCTGAACTTTATTTCTTATATGCAATTCAAGCATTTGATCTAACCATTGAATATGATTTTTTTTGCACGAATCTCCTTGAATCATAATCATGTCTTTATCTCCATGAATTGCTAAGTCTTTTCCTTGGGAAATTGGATGAAACCCTAGAATGTTAAAAGGATAATTGTAGCCATGTTATATGATTAGGAATTATTAGGATTATTCATGATTGCAATTCCTTTGATTTCAATTATAATTGGTCTTTGATTATAATTGTTAGAAATCCTTTTGATACGGGAGTTGATTAGGATTTGTTAGGAATTCTTAATTAGATTGATTATCAATACGGGAGTTGCGATAATTGGTTTAATTAGAGTTTATGGAGGGCGCAATGCAATGTTTCCTATTAATTAATCACTAAGGGATTAGGGTTAATTGATTTAGGGCATTAGTTGTTTGTAGCATCGGGAGGTGTATGAACATAATTTTGATTCCTTGGTTAATTGGAGACACGGAACCCGACTAATTGATTTAAGGTTAACATCCTTAAAAAGGATTTTTTAAACTCACTTGAATAACCTTATAACCACTAGTTGATATAACATGGTAGCAGTTTGATTAATGGATCTAGGGTGAATTCTAATTTCCCGCGTTCATAATTGATAGATTCTTCATAAAATTCTCCTTGTTTGCTTTAAGTTAAATTTTTAGCTTAGACATTTCAAAACCCCTTTTTAATCTCCTAGATATTGATAAGAATTGCCATAGGTCTAGTACTCTATTGGTTCCTCGAGAGATCGACAACCTTACTTTTCACCACTCTATTACTTGATACGACCAGTACACTTGCTGCAATTTACGCTCCCATTTTATATATATGTTCTGAGCATATCATACACCACCATCATCACCATCACTATGAATCCCATTATATTGCTATTAAAACCTACCATCCACCACTACATCAACAATAACCACTACTACCATCATCATCACAAACAACCTACAATCGTTGCTACCACCATCTACCATTCACTCACTATTGCCTCCTCTTATTACTACCAGCATCACCAATACTATTACTATTTGTCATTGCTACTACATCACTACTAGCCATCATCAACATGTTACTCTCTACCACCACGTTATGATGACCATTGTCCATGCTACCACCACCACCTATACCCTTACATTGTCATCACTAACACTAGCCCTATACTACTACCACCACTATATCGCCACCAAACCTACTACCGTTACATGGCTACCTTTACCATTACCACCATCACCATCACAACCTCATTTCTAGCATTACCATGGTTACACCATTACCGATGCTACTACCTCACATTACCACTCTAACCTTGCACCAATAGCAAACACCATCAACACTAACATCATAACACGATGATCACTATTACTATAGTTTTGTTAGTGGCAGTGATTCGATGGTGGTGGCAATAACAAAGGAAGTGGTGGTAGTGGTGGGTTTAATAGTAATGCGATGGTAGTGGTATGATACTACAATGATGGAAAGCAGCTATGGTGGTGCTGTAGTAAGGCCATGTTGGTGTGGGGTTGTAACAATGGTGATGATACTAGTCATGGTAAATGGAAGTCGTAGTGATGAGATGGGATAAGTGATCCATTGGTAGTATTATAAGGTGGTAGAGATGGTCCTCGTAACAATTGTGTTACTTTTCATCAAATAAGGTTATATTAAGACTTTTGTTCTATTTCAAACTCAATAATGCAATATAATATCAAGATGTAAACAATGAAATAGTTACTCCTTGCAGTAGAGACTTGTAGAATGTAAATAAAGGAATATATATCACTTGGTTATTCTAGTGACACTTATTCTAAAGGTATCTATTCTAGTGCACCTAGGGATCTGCTGCTACCTCTATCTATATTCTAGCTTTTCTATTTCTAAAAGCAAATGGACCCTTAAAGAAATATAAGAGATATACTTGACATGCATCAATTAAGAAGCAATACAAAGATGATTCAACCTAAAATAACATTCTTCATAACTTTTTTAAAGGAAAGTTGAATCACTTGTTCTAATCTTTGTTGCTTGAGCAATTAAATAATCCTACAATCCATGGAGTGGTCCAACAATAGCATTAGTTGCAATTGCAACCACTACTAATTAATGAGAAGAAATTTTTTAAAGAACATACAAGTATGAAACATTTAAACTACCATTATATACCCACATTAAGTTTATAAGTAAATTGCATAAACAAGCTTCAAGTAGGTTACTTTTTTTTCCCCAAATGGTTTGCTATATCCAAGCATTTTTAATTATATTGATGTACCTTTAAAAAAAAAATACTTAAAAGATGTTCATACCTTGAGTTAATAATATGGATCTAAGTACAAAATGTTTATAATGGTCTTAGGGGAAAAAAAACTACTTAAAAGATGTTCATACCATGATTTAATAATATAGATCTAAGTGCAAAATGTTTATAATGGTCTTAAGACCATTTATGGTTTGCTCATTTTACCAAATGGAATAAGGGAGATTGAATTGTAATTCAATAAAAAATGAATAAACATGTAATAATTATTACCTATCTATTACTTTATTTAGTTTATACCTAAATAAATAATGAATAAAAAACAAATTATCAATTATACTCCTAAAATTCCGATCATTTTTTACATTTTAGAGTCATTATATACCTAACACATCTTACAATAATAGAGTATTTATAGTAAAAATGGTAAATAAGTCATTAATCATTCCCTCTAAGTGAATATGCAGTTAAGGATTGAAAAAACCTAAATTTCAACAACATAAAAGAAATAAATAATAAATATTTACATAGTTATATACATATATATAAATTTATAAGATGAATTCAATTTATGATAGAGAGTTTACTTTAATAGACACCCTTTTTAGGAAACCAATAAATATTAAAATTAAATAATATTGAGATAGGACAAATTCCCACCCCATCTAACAAATTATTTATAGGATCTTAAGTGCTCTCTCATAATTCAATCTAACAAAAGACCACTTGCTATGAATTGACAAAAGAGCATTGCCTATGGGTCATGCCAATTCTAGGTTAGAAAGCAGTAAACATTATTCTAATCCTTGTCTTTTTCCAATTTGATAATCTAAATATGAATATAACAATTTTATGATCAATAGTTGAATCCAAAATTATAAATTTTTTGTTTGGTTGGGATTGGAAATTTTTCAAACCAAATTATAAGAAAAACTATATTTTTGGTTTAGTTTAGTTTGATTCGATTTACAAATTAGTTAGGTTTGATTGGTTTTTTAGCCTACCCCTACTTGGAACACGAATTCAGATTAAACTAAGCTAGTGAGGGGACTATGAACGGGTTTTGCATTACCCAAGCTACTCTAATGGTTGTTGATATCGAGCTACACTTATCATTGGTAGGGAACACTGTAGCAGTGATGATTCAATGTAAGAGGTGCTATGAGGGTGGTTTCAAACAACCCCATTGGCAGTTTAATGGGCATTAGATCAAAGGTCATTTGCAATCAAATCAACACCAAAGATTGAATTTTTCTTGTAGCTTAAGATTTCTAGAATCAATTGAGACCAGAGAGAAGATGGGGGGGGGGGGGGGTCAACTAAACTAGTATAGAAAGAAAGCTTTAAATTGAATGTATTCCAATGTTTTTGACACTAATTATTGTAGTTTTCAAGTTGTATGGAAGTAACTATGTAATGGTGGTAGCATATTGGTGGAAAGAGGTGAAGGCGAATTGTACAAAGCTTACTCGATTTCAAACTTCATGTCCTATTTTAATCCACTTTTAATTTTTGATCCAGTGATTTTGAATGTGAATTTTTGGATTATAGCCTTTCTTGGATGTTGATTAGCTTTGATTTGCATCAAAATCTATGACAACGAGTGAAAATTTCAAAAAAAATTATCAAAAGAGAGATAGGGCTTATGAAAAGTCAGAAATCCATAAGTTAAAGGTGACATGTCCACTTTATATGTGCATCTAGGGAAGCCAATTGCACACAGTAGAGTAAAAAAATAAAAGCATCACCTTTCATGAGGCTTTAAACTCAAGTCACCTACAATGTGCAAGGAAAACTTGTTGCTTAACCAACTGCCACTCTCAATTTATCTTCAGCCACATTTTTATTTGAACATTAAATTGGTTAAGGTTGATTTTAGGCCTAACATCAATTTTAGGCCAAAAATCAACCTAAGCCCAACATTTCCTAAAAAATCAATTCATGCCTTCAGCAATTAATGAATCTAGTATGCATATATATAAGTACTTTTTTAAAAAAAAAGAGTCATTTGAATAAAATTTAGGGCCTTAATTTCTTTCCTTATCTAACTCGCACTAAAATAATTTTTCTCATAAAAAAATGAATTCAAGTCTAAATGGGACACCATCTAAAGCCACATTTCACTTAATACCTTTAGGAATGAGCAAGCAAGATCAAGTTCAAAAAAAAAAATAACTTTTTAATAAAATGAGTGTTTTTTTTACCAAAAACTCAAAATTTGTCATATTGTATATGCATATTTTGACTATGAAGGCCATTTTTAACATTGAACCCCTTTTTTTTCAATTTTTCTTTTCTATTGTTTTTTTTTTTTCATTTTTTAGGTTTTAGATTTGATTTTTTTTAATATTTTTCTTAATTTTTTACTACGAAAACTTCTCTTAAGAGGGCAAAAATAGAGTATTTGTAGATACTCCTCTTTACGATGATATTTGTTTAAAATTTCACCACAAAGATAAAAGAAACGCCCCATTGTTGCCCAATTAGTTTCTTCTTGTCACCTATGGGATTTTCTTTGGCCGTCCTATAAAATTTTCCTTAGTGCACCCTATGGTATTTACTTTAGTCATGTTACTAGATTTGTTTGGTTTACCCTACAAGATTTAATTTAGTTCACCATATAGGATTTACTTTGGTTTGCTCTATGGGACTTACTTCGATTGCCTAACAAAAATTACTTTGGTCGCTCTACAAGATTTATTTTGGTTTTGCTAGGGTATCTGTTGTACCTAGACTTAAAAAGGGTGCTTAGACATTCTATTAGACCTATTTGGTGAGTGTTGGAACATTCCATTGAACATAGCCTTTAGAATGGTGCTAGGACATTCTATTAGACAATCTTCAAAAGACTGTTAGGACATTTTGTCAAACTTAGTCTTGAAAAGAATGCTAGAATGTTTTATCAAGCCTAGTCTTAAAAGGGATGGTAGGACATTCTATCGAACCTAGAGTTGAAAAGGTTGCTAGGACATTCTATTAGGCCTCTTGAAGGGTTTAATGGGACATTTTGATGGAGCTAAGCTTGAAAAGGGTTCTAGGTTATTCCCTTAAACCTAGTCTTTTGAGGAGTGCATGAACATTCAGTCAAACCTAGTTTCTAAATGGCATTAGGACAATTTGTTGAACTTAGTCTTAAAAAGGGTGCTAGGACATTCTAATAGACTTAGATTTTTTTTTGGAAGTGCTAAATTTTTTTATCAAATCTAGTTTTTAAAAGGGTGTTAGGACATTCTACAAAACCCAAACAAAAAAAGGGTAGTAAATTTTATTAGACCTAGTCTACAAAAGGTTTCCAGAACATTCAATCATACCTAGAATTTCAAAGGTTGCTAGGATATTTTAAAACCTTAGTTATCACACATGTGGCAGGCTGTAACTTTCTAGGTTTTCAGGTGTTACGGATATTTTGTCAAACCTAATCTTTTGAAAGGGTGCTAAGATATTTTATCAATCCTAGTCTTTAGGGCCAATTGCTAAGCCTTTTGTTAGGCTTTAACATTTTAGGGTTTCCCGAGCCACCTATCAAGTTGAGACTTTTGGAATTTGCCAAGTCATCTATCAAATTTTGGACTTTTGGGGGTTTTTCAAGTCGTCTATTAGACTTGGAATCTTGAGTGAAAAAATAATAATAAAATAAAATCTTGAAAACATTATCAACTTTGCTCTTCTTTTGAGATTAGGACAGTTGAGAATCCTAAGACTTTAAAGGTGCTCAAACAACTAATGAACATAGACTTTATGGACTCTAGAAACAACTTGAGAGTAAAAAACTTTTGAGGTCTCCTTTTTGAAAAATTTGGACATGCTTGTTATTTTCCCTTTTTATTTTCTCTCTTTGAAGAATTTAGTAGCTAATAGGTTTAGTAATCTTATTGGTTCTTGAAGATTGCTAAGGCTTTCTCTTGATCTCAACACTTGATTTATCCTCTTTTATTATAATTAAGAGGAGACTTTTGCCATTTGTGTTCATTTCAATGGATTTTTCTTTGAGGAATCTTTTTTAAATAGGAGAATTCTTTAACCATTGTCTCTAATGCTTTAAAGATTTTTCAATAAAAGACATCTCATTTTCTTGAATTATTTGGTCTAATAAGAGGAACTGAATGGTTTCCTTTTCTATGAATAGTTTTGAAGTTAAAGTGTATGTGTGTATGAATCGAAAAATGAAGACTCTCCTTTATCTTAAAAGAAAAAATTATATATGAGAATTAGTACCCATGAATTGATGTGACTAAGGTAAGAACCAATCGGTTTATCTTTTTTTTTTAGATAACACCATGATTTTAATACCCTCAATAAGAAAATAGATTCATTAGTATTGATATGTTATATATTTTGATAATGACATATAACTACCAATAATTTTTAGATATATGTTACTTATAATAGATATTTTTTGAAAAACTATATTTTATATTTTTGTGTATTAGAATTTTATTAATACTTATGTGACACTAATCATTCATGTTACGTGGTAGTACCATTGAGATCTTTCTCTCCCAATAGGGAATGGTTCTTGACAATGTTAAGCTTTTGGCAATGAGATAAATGTATTTAGGAGAATCAAAATAAATACCTAGCATCACTTCAACCTGCATATCATTTACCAAATAAATCTTCCTTAAGGAATGAATCTTGTCCCTACCCAAGTGTCGCTCAATTCTTTTTAAGTGTTTAGCGTTTGGAAGTATAGGTCATCTCTTTTCATCCTCAATTGATCAATTGAAGGAAGATTTCTCCTTAGAAAAATTCGAAGCATTTTGATCATTCATTTCCGCTTTTACTTTTATTTGCCCCGCCGTACTTGGAAGGACAGGATACCTCGTGATGCCCCTTTAGGTCAGATGTGCCCCACTGTTTTGAAAAATGAGATTGCCTTGGGCCTAGTGGACTTGACTCGTCTATCAATAATTAAAATAACTCATTAGACAAAAGCTGAGACCAATTTTCTTTGTCTCCCTTTTTTTTTAAAAAAAAAAAAAATTTAGTTTTTGAGTGAGTAAGCAGACTTTGTGTTGTCTCCTTTATTGGGGCCTTCCCCCCCTCGTTCAATTGATATGCGATGGGATGCACAGGCCTTAGAGAAACGACTTCAAAAGGTTTCGTCTCTATTACTTTTAAGAGTTATTCTTATTGGGTCTTTGATGGGCTCATTCGTTTCACTCCCCAGCATTGCCCCTCGGTGAAACAATAGATTATCGTTCGTGCATAGTTTCACGTCTCTGCATTAATGACGACTGGAACAGACACACTAGCAATTTGAAAATTGTAAAAAATGAAATTTCATGTACCAAATCTCCAAAAAGAAAAATTCATACACCAAAATACAGAACGTGGAAAATTCATATAGTTAAAACTCGTGTAGGGCCTTTTCCTAAATTACTCCCCGAAAAAACATTCTCCTATGTTTTGTTTGTGTGTTAAATTTAAGACCTCTAAATATCCCGTCTCATCCATTCTCAGTCACAGAATAAAAAAAAAGAAAAAAAAGCATTATTTTCTCTATCGGCCACTAAAGTCATGGTGCTCATGGCAATGGCAATAAGAGATATGGCTCGTGTTACATAAAACAAAAATCTGGACAAAAAAAATTAAATAAATAAACAGTCGTGGAAGTGTCCGCCTAGAAATGAATACACCAGGGTGCATCGTGACTTACAGACCGAAATGAACTAAACCCATATTTGTCTGAAACCTTTTATTTCATGAAATCAACATCATGTAGTACCGAGGAAAAGGATTTCGAGAATTTTCAGTTTCCAACATCAATTTGCAGAGGAAGGAGGAATACAGAGAAACTCCTGAAGGCTCTTGAACATGGACCATTACACCGGAGAGTATTAATGCTGTATAATATTCCTGTTTTATTGTTCTATATTTTTCAAGTTAAAGGAATTTACAGTGACTTTGGCCTCATTACTCTATCTCTATTGTTACAAAAGGCTCCACTGAATTCCACTTAGAATGTGGACCCTAATCTAAAGGACAGGTATGGCTCATTGACTTCAGGTACGTACAATACTAACTCAAACCCTAGCTGTTTTGTCAGCCTGTGCATACTTCATCATGTCAATATTCACCATTCGCAAACTCAGACCTGTGAAGGAAAGAAATTGCACAGACATCATGTAACATACACTAGCAAGTGGAAATATGAACTATGATCTAATAAAAGAAATGCACATGCTTTATATACAGTCCAAGTATATTCAGTTCCACATCCACATATTCCAGAGTCAAGACCAAATACGATAGGAAACATTCTAGGCTCTCGCTGTAGTATTTCATAGGGTACATCAGTTGTATGCTTAGAGCACCAAAAAGCTAATAGTGACTACAAGAAAGCATACGTGTTTGTGAAACATGATATATAGTACCGTAGTACCTTCTTGAAGTAATTCAAACTGTATACTCGTGAACACGTATCCACTTAGTAGAGGACCATTTATTTCCTTTAATCACTGGGCAACCACCTGAAATTAAGAGCAAGACGTTTAATGATGCCTTCATGTGTGTGTAGCCCAAAAATCAAACAGCCATACTCTATAACAATACATGGGAATTCTTCATATAAAATTTAACTAAAGCCTGCAGCTAAAACATATTCAACAGATATTATGGAAATAAATTGGCATGTACATAGATAAAACATTACTAAACATCAGCACGGGTTTAGCTAACCATGCAGACTGGACTCATCTAATGTGGCATCAGGCTTCATGCTCCAGAAAAGCAATGCATCACCCATTTTTGGCTTCACAGAAAGTCCTTTTTTCCCACAATCTGAAAGCTCATTCCACCATGGAACAGCACTAAAGTTCCCTTTGGCATTAGGGAAAACAGTTTCACCTCCTTCCTCAGCATCTGAGCTGGAAATTAGTAAAGACGAAAATCATGAGAAAAACTATTCTTAGATATGCCATGCACATTTGGCCAAAAAAAAGAAATGCCATTCACATGGGTCAAGAATATGGCTGGCAAATTCTTGTACTCACAGGTACATAAGAACTGTTGCTATACGTTGACCTCCATTCTTAGTGTTGAACGAATCTTGAAAGTAATCAAAATGAGGCTCATATTTCTGTCCAACTTCATAATGCAAAACCTGAAGACCTTCTCCATGATCTGCAGGTGTACCACATGTATGAAACATGGTTATAAACGAAAAGACCAATTATGCACCACTAAAGTACACATCACCAAACTGTAATTGACTGGTATAGAGATCCTAATGTAGCATAAGCTTCTCAACCAATGCCATGGGTGGCATTGGCAATTTGCGTTTGTGTAGGTAGTTGGTCAATCTACAGCCATGCCTCTCCATTAACAAAAAATAAAGCATGTTTGGCCAAATTCATCTGTAAATAATCAAATTAGAGATTTTCTACAGGAGTAAGACTGATGCAATTAATTCATGCCATTGGTGTCAGCTTGAGGTGATAATAGCTTTAATGTAAGATGATGATGAATGTAAATGGTGTAAAGATGCAGTTGTGACACAAATATGGTTGTCAGGTGAAGAGTCAGCATGTATCGCTGAGTCCCAATGGAAAGAGATTATCAAATCACTAAAGGACAATGTTAGGCACATGAACTCCATGTCAGCAGTGATTCGCCCCTTCAAACATGTACATGTGTCATGCTAACAAGAAGAACTAGTTGGCTAGATAATGTCCTCATTTTTAGCTATTCCTTTCCTACTTTCATGTATTTTCTGTTATTTGCTTTACCTATGTCAGTAGTTTGAAGATCTTGGGGTTTATCCACAACTCCACTCATCCCTATACCTCGGCTAGAGTGGGGAAGTAGTTTGACAGACTTTGACAGACTACATAAATCGTTCCTTTTGGAAAGGAGAGGGAATATTAAGAGTTTATCCAAAAGAAAAACAGAGAGAGAGAGAGAGAGAGAGAGAAGAAGAAGAAGAAAAGAAAACAATTTTTGTTGCTCACATGAGATATAGGGTTCTCTCTTAGGAAGCCTAAATATTAACTCAAAATAGGTAAATTCAGAAGAAAAGCTCGCAAGAACAAAGGCACAAGTAGTGAGGATTTCACCCCAAGTTGCCCTAGAACTATACTCCAAACGCGATCTTGTAACATGGTATGAGAGCAAGCTGATAAGGGTGAATTTCATGTCCTTCAACAACTATTTGAAGCTTTCATAGCAATATTCCAAAAAGATCAGGAGAGAGTGTGAGAAGAAGTTGCAAGAGGTGCACCAACAAGAGTAATCTCAACAAATTCAAGAACCATCTCATTAGGCTCTCCATACTCTTTGCACCACTACGATGCAACCACCAGTATCAGCGCTTCCTGATTTCAATAAGGAGTTCACTGTGGAGTCTGATGCTTCGGATAAGGATATCAACATGGTATTGCAGCAAGAGGATCATCCAGTAGCCTTCTTGAACCAAGCCTTAGCACAGCAGCATCATCATCTTCCAGCTTACAAGCGGGAAATTGTAGGGTAGGCAAAGGCTGCGTTCCATGGGAGGGCAAATCTATAGGATTGAAACTTCACTATAAAAACCAACCGCTAGTCTTAAATTCCTACTTGAGCAATGTGATAATTCTTCTCCTCAACAGCATTGGAGGAGTAAACTATTAGGGTAAAATTTTGTTATAAAGTATCAAGCTAGTTGCAAGAACAAGGTGGTCTATGCCCTCTCATGCAAGGAAGAAGAGGTAGGCTTACTCCTGGCTAGCTCCTTTAGTAAGTCTCTAGACAGTATTAGGTGTTGCAGAGTCAATGGAATTACAACAGCTTATACACCACATACAGAATGGCGATGAGCAGGGTCCTTGGCGTGTAAACAACGGCCTCATATTCTTCAAGGATAGGGTCTATCTCACAAACTCCTCTAGTCTCCCACAAAGTGTCATCTCAGCCATACACAATCAACATCATGAAGGAGATCAAAAGATTACCAAAAGAATAGCTGGCTGCAGCTGATTTCTATTAGAAGGGATGAAAGGTAACCTCCCAGTTGCAGTGAGTATGTTGAAAGTTGCCAAAAGAACAAGTTTGAACATTTGCAACCCACAAGGCTTCTTCAATCCTTCTGGTCCCATAAAAGGTATGATCTGATATGTTAATGGATTTCATTGAGGGATTCCACCATCACATGACAAATCCATCTTGATAATAGTAATGGACCGCTTCTTTCTGTATGCTCACTTTGTGGTCCTTAAACACCCATATATGGTGGTATTGGTGGAATGTTCTTTGATTCTATTTTTAAATTGCATATGTCACCAGAAACTTACAATAGGGATGTAGCTTTTACAAGTGTATATTTGTTCAGGTTAAGTGGCACAAAGTGGTATTTTAGTTGCTCATATCATGCACAGAGCAATGGACAAACCGAAGTTATAAATCATACTCTTGAGATGTACCTTTGTTGCTTCACTAGTGAGCACCCAAGGCATTGGACACAATGGGTAGCATGGTCTCAAAATTGTTATAATAAAAGTTACCACAACACCTTGAAGAAAGCTCCATTCGAAGTCATCTATGACAGTTCACCACTACGGCTGCTATCATATGCAGCATGGATGTTCAAACTTGGTAGGTCAATATTGCTCTCTTAGATAGGGATCAAATGGTTAACAAGATCCAGACCACCACAGACAAGAGAAAATGAAAGTTGCTTGATGTCCACTAACGTGAAGTTCATTTTGACATCGAGGATCTGATTCTTGTCAAGCTCCAGCCATGTTGACAATAATTGCTCTCATCATGGATCAACAAAAAGCTTTCCCCTAAGTTCTATGGCCCTTTTTCCAATGGAAGAGAAGTAAAGACAAATTGCTTATAGACTCTATCCACCTGCCAAAGTCAAGCACTGCCCCGTATTCTACATCTCATGTCTCAAGCATTTTCATGGAGTACCCACCACACCACCAAGCACTCCAAAAGTAAAAGAAGGAAAAGTAGTTCTTACTCGATAAGCTGTTCTAGACTTTTGCCATCACAAGAACATTGAAGAAGTGCTCATCCATTGTGAAGTTCTATCACTAGCAGAAGCTTATTGGGAACCAGCATCCAAGATCACCCAGCGATTTCTAGAGTTTGCACCCAAAGTCACTCACATCTCAAGAGGGGAAGGCAGTGATAGGTGCACGAACTCCACATCAGCAGTGATTCACCCTTTCAAACATGTGTACACAAATTGAGCTAAGGAGAAGAACTAGTTAGCCAGATAATTTCCCCCAATTTCTAAGCTATTCCTTTCCTATTTTCATGTTGTTTCTGGTATTTCCTTTATGTAGGTCAGTTATCCTAGGATTGTGGGAGTTATCCACAACTCTACTCATCCCTAAATCATGGTTAGAATGGCAAGCAGTTGGACAGACTTCAACAGCCTACATGTATGGTGCATTCAAGGCATATCAAGATTTTATCAAAAATAAAAAAAGAACAGCTCTTGTTGTTCACATGGGATCTAGGGTTCTCTCTTACGAAGCCATCATTCAAATAGGTAAATTGGGAAGGAAATTTCACAAGAACAACGACACAAGTAGTGAGGATTTCACCTTAAGTCACCCAAGAACCAGACTACAAACACAAGACAATTAACTGCAGCAATGTAAAGGCTTAACAGTACCTGGTCAATGATTTTCTTTTTTTTTTTTTTCCTTTTTTTTCTGGAAAGGAGTAAGTAATGTACTAAGTCAATAATTTCACCGATAGCTTGCATCGATAGTCCTCATGAAAGTTACAAGAAATGCAAAAGGAGTTCTGGACAGGCTGAAGGAAAATGTTTTAGGATAAATTCAGCCAACACTTTATGTGATGAGTTGACCGAGTTGTTCAGAAGCAATGTCAGAAACAGCAGAGTTCTGGCCATCAGAAATATAGTTTTGAGGTGGTGATGCTACTGGATCAGTCATCCAGGAGGAATATAATTTAATATAGAGTAAAATGTTGTTCGATGAAGAATACGATTTGAAGAGCCTCCATGAGGACAAAGTCAATAAAATACCAACTTTCTCTTTGGTGACCTAGGTCACGGGTTCAAGTTGCGGGAACAGTCTTCACAAAATATAAGGGTAAGGCAGCATACATATATGTCCTTCCTCCCCTTACTAGTAGTGGAGCAATTTGAGCACCCAGTAAACCCTTTTATCAGCTTTCTGCTATTTGATGGTCGGACATGGTTATTCAAATCCATTTCCAAAATTGCTTTCACTGTCATTTCCACGTGGTTAATCCTACACTAGAAACACTAAAACACTGACATTCAGCTACTATAACTAACCCAACTGGCAAAGCCTACCAACCACCAGTAGCATTTGGCAACAGAGGTCAAATAAGCATTTCAGTGTGAAACTAGATCAATGAAAAAGTTGCAGATCTTACAGATCGTTATTCAGCACAATACAAAGTGACTTTTATTTCTCAGATGAGCTACATCCCTGATTCATTTTCAGAGCCAGCTACAAACTTGACCTAAATATCTGTCCATTTCCCTTGTGGTCATATGTGGTATTGAATTAAAAGGAAAAGAAAAGAGGAAGGATAAATTTCACAGATATATATCAGAACCATCTATCTTCCAAGCAAACTAAGGGGAGCATGTAATACTTACTCACCTGCAGGGATGAAGGTAAAATCTGCTATCCTTTTCTCAATGTCCCTTATTATTTTATCACGACCTCTGGCCAGAAAAGTACCAGAACTTGTACGCACCCTGTGTCAAGTTTAAACAGCAAGGATGAGCCTGTCAAAGGAAGTCTTAGAAGAATTGAATAAGCCATTTTAAATTTATTGTTTAAGAAAAAATCAAAGAATATCAATACCTGCTATCTTTACTCTTGCCAGTTTCTCTATCTACAACTGTTGACTTCTGCATATGAGGTTTGGCCAATTCAATAAGGTACTCACATTCCTGCTTAGACTGCATACAGGAAATAAGCCAGCTTTAGATGCTAGATTGTCATCATGAACGTTTCCAATCAACTTAACAAAATCCTAAGCTAAAGGGTCTGATCCCAATTGCATATATGAAGTTTGATCAACTGCATGATGAAACCTTGCAAAAGTGAGCTTGACACACAGGTCTTTTTCACATTTTGGCAAAACTTGATGTACAAGTTGAATGACCGCAAAAACTGAGTTTCGACATCCAACTGTGGGATCAAGATCCTCAATGTAGTCATGGGTCTTTGCCATCGTACAATATCACCCTGGCAGAATTCTTGCCGGGAAAATTTTTTAAAGTGAAGAGAGAATGGCAACAAAGTAAAGGAAAACAAAAGCATTCAGGAAATTTTATGAAGAATAATGTTTTCCCAACTTTAATTGCAGTTGGCTTCAAGGAAATTCTACTACTTAGGCAAATAAAAACAAAAATTGCTCTAATTAACTTGGCTCATCAAATAGAACCAACCTAGGTTTAAGAAACAAAAGTGGGCATATGAAATGCAAAAGATCCTTAGGCACGAGAGAGATTTAGAGAGATTATGGATTCAAGAAACTAAAGATCCCATCCTAGATATCTTTTTTTTTATAGAGGATGTTAATCATTATGTGTCAATGCACCAAATTCCAGACTGAAGGAGACCAGATCCATCATCCAGCTCTCAGCATACTTTTCCTGGTTTTGTTAAAACCGATTGATTCAAACGACGATGCTCCATTTGGCCCGTTTTTTTCTTATTCAGTCTCTCAGAAATAGGCAAAATAATCCTAAACAAATTTGAAGTATGAAAAGAATGCAAAGACACGCACACAAAACAAGAAATTGATAAATTCTTAGAGAATACCCATTCGCAATGCATAAGCACGGAAACACCAAGGCCTTCATAGTCCAACAGCATAATTATTGCTCTCTTAGTGATTGATTCCCCCTTTATTATAAACTATAACATGTAGAATTGGCCCAAAAAAGCACAAGGATGGCTAATTCCAAAATCAGTCATTCTTTTATCTGTTGTATTCAATGAGACTTAACCCCATAAGTGATGCTATCACCTGTCTTTAGACCTAGGAATTTATGAGGCCTCACAACTATCAAAAGGCACAAAGTAATCAACAAAGAATTATAGGGTCCCCGGACAACAGATAGATTCTCAAACTTCTGAACGTGTTGGATAAGAGGAATCTACATGTATTGGAAATTGCACTGTGAACGAATCAAGCTACCATGTAAATGTAAATTACACAAGTTGAGATTGGCTACAAAGAAGTTGAGTCAACTTAAGCTTGGAGTAGCTAACTAAGTCAAGCTTGAACTTACAAATAATTGAGCTCAACACTCAAGTTTAACTCAAACTTAAGCCAACTGCAATATTAAGGACTTCAATATAAGGAAGCATATGTTTCATGGAAAACTTTTTCCTAAACTTTTTAGCATTTGTTGCAGTCCCATATCAACATGGACATTTTTACAATGATAATCAAAGTAATTGTAACTTAGCAATACAAGGTCTGTGGAAGGTGACTTTAGCATTCAAAGGCAGATACCAGTGGTCCATATACCTATTGAAAGTAACCAAAGTTTAAAAAATAAATAAATAAGTAAAAGTGTTCTACTATCGAAACATCAAACCATTTTACTCCGTTTTTATAGGATATTTTCCATTTTAATGAATCACTACTATTAGCTGTTTTCCCTTGGAGTCACCTATTACCCTAATATCTGACTAGTAAAGATCCTAGATTATTGCGAATGTAAAAAATATTTTCTGCAAAATAAAAGCAACTAGTTTCAACTAAAAGGAATATAATTTTCTGAAAAATACATAAGCCTGGTTGAGCCAAACATGAACTTGTGGAATCCCATTTTGTGCCTCAACTCAAGTTCACAAAAAATGAGCACATCAAGCTCGATTCAAGCTTAAGATTTGGGCTGTCTTGCTGAGCCCGATCTCAGCTCGGAAATTGCCTCGACTTGATTACACCTCCATTAATACATGCACACCACATTGGGACCAACCAACTATTTCTCGAAAATATAATGCTATTGCAAAGAGTCAATTTTAATCCAAACAAAAATCATAAAATATTCTTCAAATGCTCACCAAGAAATTATGATATATAGAAGCCCTAGGTTCCCATGAGATCACTTCAACCCACTGTTCTCCTCTCTCTCCATCTTCTCCAGTCCTAAAACGCCAAAAAGAAACCTTGATTATCAATAAATCGCCATCCGAACCAACGAAACCCAAAATTCAACGAAATTTCAACTTACATTTCCGAAGTCTTCCTCTTCTTGACAATGGAGCTGAGATCATTGGCCTTGGTCGAGTCTCCGGGACCGCTAGGGATCGATGGGATGCCGAAAGTGAGAAGAACTAGGACAACGAAAGCGAAAACAGTAAGTGCGGTGAGAATTAGCATCGATGGTGAGGTTCTTCGAGATGGAAACCGAGTGTGTCTCGATTTCACCGCCATATTTCGTGGTGTAGTTAGTTCTCTTGACGTGGACTATCGTATAATGTGGTTTGAAGGATTTGGATTTTGAAATTAATTATGGAGAAGAAGATGATGAAGAAGGAGTGGAGTACACGGGAACGGGGAAGGAGGCAGTATGGTAATTTTCTCAAAGTTTGGGGGTCAAACAGAATTTCCAAGTTTGTTAAGGTGCACTTTAACCCTTTTTTTTTCTTTTAAAGGCACGTTTTAACTTTAAAAATAATAGTTTAGACTCCGCACAAACTTTAATACAATTTTATGCTTTACCATAATAAACTATCTAGTTAATAAATGGTGCGAATTTTATTCTGAAATATATTTATATTAATCAACATAATATATTCATGCAAATAATTATCGCAATTAATATGTTAATATATTCATATTTGAAAATTTTTTATGATCATTGTTGGGAGAATTTACTAAATTAGATACCTAGAAAATTTATTTAAAAAATAGGTTTTGAAATCGTAAATTTGAAATATACCTTCAATTGAACTAACTTTGGCATAACTGAAGGCGCAAATCAGGTCTGCACATTCAGTACAATTTTCTTTTTAAAAAAAAAAATTAATCAATATTTATAATTTTTTAAATGAAGAATTTTTTTTCTGCCTATTCGTATGTGAATTTTTAATATATTTGAAAAAAATAATTTGGGAAAACTTATAGTTGGAAAAAAAATTAATGAAAAATCATGCAAAAAAAGTCATAAATAAATTTTGTGAAAAGAATTATAAAAAAATCTTAAAAACAATTGTTAAAGAAAATGTAAAAGCATAGATAAAAAAATAGAAAAGAAAATAATTTATTAGAAAATGCTAATAAATTACAAAATTTCAAATATTAATGAACAAAAATCGCCAACATCTATGAATGATCTCCCTCCTACTGCATTAAAAATAGATAGATGAAATGGTCGAGACTCTATCTAATCTGTACAATAAAAACAAAAAAAGTTAGCATTATTGTAATACTTGAATTTTTAAATAAATCATTTATAAATATTATAACGTAAAACTAAGGCTAAGGACGGGAATTTTATAAAAATTGAGGGGCAATTTGGACATTTCCCAAAAGGAGTATTTAAGCCTAAGTTGACCTAGCGTTCCCCTCTTTTGTCATTTTATACAATAAAAACAAGAACGCTATGGAAGTGCTCTCTAGCGAAAAACCTAAAGACGACTAAAGGGATGACAACAAGATTCGAATCTGACTTCTTTCAGGTAAGATTTTACCATGAAATGGTTGATAAGAATACAGAATTTAAAAGTTAACTAGTTACGCTGCCTTGTTATTTTAGAATTCGGAATTGGAGAGAAGACATAACAAGCACGGAAATCCATTAATCAAGGATACGATCTATGGAAGTTTTGATGTAAGTAACCTAGTCCGTATAATCTAATTAGAAATACATGTTTTAGGGTTAAATTAAACCTAGGAATAAAGAGAATTAAAATTAAGAGGAATTGGAATAGAGGAATTAGGGTTCGCAAAAGGATACCGAGAGATATACGGCTTGTCTACATGCCCGTATTTCAACCGTGTTAAACCCTAAACATACCGAGAGATATACAACCTATCTATACAGCTGTGTTTCAACCATGTTGAATGCAAAACCTTCCAGAAAGATACATGGCCTCCCAACATGACCGTATCTCATCTATGTTGATGCCAAACCTTATAAGAGATACACAGTCTCTTAACATGATCGTATCTCGCTCGTGTTAAACCTAAAACTTAAAAAAAGGTACATGACCTTTGACACAATTGTGTTATCTCGTGTTGAGCTACACGACCTCCAACATGGCCGTGTTGAGTAAAACATAACTTAATTCTATATCTATTTTTAATTAAACTAATTCTCACGCAACCTAGATAGTTAGTAAAACCTTAGATAACTTGAATAGATTAAGAGAAATTAAGGGATTATACTATTCTTAGATTAAAACTAAGAATAATGTATTAATGTTGTACATATTCAACTTAAGTTCAGGACCAGACATGCTTAAGACTAGGATTCAAGATACGTGTAACTTGTGTGATGTTCTGTGTTTGTTTAAGTTAGTATAATTATTGAAATCGATTAAGTTGAATGATTTAACTTAAGTGTTTAAGTTGTTGTTATATGTGCTTGGCTTGGCCTAGGGGCCCATAGTGGTAGATCCCTAAGGAGCACCCTAATGATTTTGTGTGACGTTATCCGTAGTAGAGTCGTGCTTGAAAATGATATGGGTTGAATGTTGGATTAAGTGGTTTAAATGAACATAGATATAGGGCCCGTAGTGGCAGTTCTTAGCACCAAGTTTAAGTGGTTTAAGTGAACATAGGTGTGGAGCTTGTAGTGGTAGTTTCCAACACTAAGTTTAAGTAGATTAAGTAAACATGGGTGTGGAGCCCGTAATGGTAGTTCTCATTACCAATTTATGTTCCATTGTGTTAAGTGTGTTAAAAGGGTCATGAATACCCTATTGTTGCTTATAAACTTAAATTATATCATGAAACGGTTACCTGTGTTTAAGTACTACATAATACATGTGATACATGTTCACATTTGTTCATGCGTGTGTACTTGTGTTATACGTACTAGACATTAGCTCACCATTCAGGAAACAATTTTTTTTATATGCAAGCATCGAGAGAGATGATAACCCAAAAGATAACCTGGGATTAGGTGAACTACAAAGAGAGGAAGAAGATGGTTACCACTATTACTATGGTGATTAGAAATTAGAGAGAATTATGTCATTTGGATATAATAGTTGGTATTATTTGGAGAATGTTAATTTAAAATTTTATAAACTTTCGTTGCATTTGATGTTGAATATGAATTCATAAAATTGGTTTTGAAGTTTGTGAGATGGATCGAATGTCTTTATATAGAAATTACAGGATGAAAAGGTATCAGAGTATAATAGAGCCTCAACGTGTTTTTGTGTGATAAGAACACGTGGTGAGCAATAGAGCGGCTTGTGGTTCTAGGACATTACAATTATACTAGCAATGATTCGATATCATAAATGTGCAAGGCTAAGCTAAGATTGAATTAATCATGCGTCTAATTATCTAACATTTACCATTATCGTGTCGATGTTGGCATATTCTTCTATTATGGCCTTCCCCTTAGTAAAGTGCACATGTAATATTATATGACGCTCCCTAATGTCTATCTTCATGTGGTATCTTTTTCCCCTCAGTTTCCCTTTTCTCGGGCAAGCTTTCCTATTAGACGAAATAACGAGAACTGTACAGGCACCTAATTGTGCTCGTCACCTATAGGCAAGAAGTGGGTCCTATATGTGAGCTCTTGGTGCATCCACTTGTATAAATCCAGTATAGATGCCGAAATATTGAGCCTGATTGAAGCAGCTATTGCATAGGCGTAAGAGCATGGGATTTGATATATTTGTTACTTTTGGCAAGTGCATGTGCTGCAGGCAATATCAACAGTGTGCATTCGGCCCCCTCCCCTCAACCTACTCGCTACATGACGACTACCAGTGAACACTTAAAAAATTCTCTACTGCTATTGTAGTTAATGACTCTATAGTTGCTAACTCATAAACTCCATCCGTCTATCTTTTTGGTAGTACAGTTAATGAAGATTATATCCTTCACCATATTCTTAAGTGCCTTCGAATGCTTGTTGACAAAGTAAGCCATGCAATTGTAAAAAGTTCTCTTCACTAAAGCAGCCACCGGTAACCCCCGAGCTCCTTTTAAGACAAAATTATGGCTTTAATAATGTTGGAAGTCATATACCCAAACTAATAGCAATTGTTGCGAGCCAGCGTCCACATCTCCACCATCACATCATCAAACCACGCCGAGGCATTAGGCTTAATAGTCCTCACCCTGTCCATCAAATAGTTTAGTTTCCGAGCTTATGCCTACAACCTCGCGTAGGTGACTAACTTCTTACATTGCATATTTTTCCTTGTTGAAGTTGTTTACAATGTGTCATATAGAAAACTGTCACACTACAAATGGAGGGAGCCATCAGTTGGCTTGAGCTTTAACAATCGACTTAATGCCAGGGTATCTATCCGACATGGGACAAATGGTTTCATGACTTGCATGGTCACTAACCACATATTTCTTCAATTTCCTCAAAAACCAAAACCATGTTTCAACCGACTCGTCACTTGCAAGAGCGAATGCCAGTAAAATAGGATGCCTATGAATTATCTCAAATTCCACTTTAGTTAGATCGACTCTAATGCTTTGGCATATTCTATACAAAAATTCGGTGTAATTCACATTTTTCTTCATTTTCAACTTCTTAATTGAATCCCTATCATATTTTGGCCCTTAGTTACCACCCATAATATTTTCAAATACGTAAATCATCAATTTAACTTAGTTACCCATTGTTATACTATGCACAATATAGATAAATTATTGGCTATTCGACAAAAAATAGATAATATCAATTTTTTAAAATTGACAATGCACAACATTGATCTTTTTCTTGCCATGTAATAAAAAAAATACATTTTAATTTTAATTTTTATTTTAAAATTTCATAAGAAAAATTTGCAATTTTACATAAGAACACAATAAAGATTATTTTATAAAAAATTTTTTAAGTTTTTTTTTTAGGATTATTCAATTGCAAATATTTTTTTATAATAACATAGATAATAAACCTAAATTTGAAATTTAAAATCAATGAGAAATTTTTCATCAGCATAATGTTGATCTTATTCCCAACTAACAGAAAAATTAACTACTGCATGTTATATATTACAAGATCTATATAAATCATGTCTAACACACTATAAACTAACAACAAGTGCTAATATTTTTTAAAAAACATAACATTACAAAGAATCACAGCAAAAGTTTTGTCAAATGATGAAAACTAACACAGTAACAAAAAAAAAAAAACTTCAATTTTTTTTGTTAAAATACATACCATAATATAGATTAATTTAGTTTTTTCGTTAAGGAAATAGTAAATCTTAGTGGACTTGTTCAAATCCCACCATTTTGTAGCTATAGAAGAACTTATTCTTCCTGCTAAAGAGAGAAAAATAAAGGAAGAGATGGAGTTTGCAAAAGCAAAAATAAAAATGAATGTGTTCTATTTTTGTGTTTGTATTATTATTTTAAATCTGTGACTCTGTTAAAGTAGTTTTACATGCGTGTTTTTATTTACAATAAGAAAGTCTTCTATAAGAATCGAATTTATTTAAAGTCTTTTATAGATTTTCTTAATCTTATGTTTTCTAATAGTTTTAAATGAAAGCCAAAAACATATGCTTGTGATTACATTCAACAAAAAGGGAAAAGAAATTAGTCAAAACATGCGTTTATCAAAATATTAAAAGTATGCAAAAACAAGTCCAACAATTATTCTATATAATGTAAAATGTAGTAATTTGTTAAGAGAAATAAGTATGTCTATTGGATAACCAAAAAAAAAAAAAAAGAGAGAAAAAATTTTAGAAAATTTAAAGAAAATGAATCACTATGTTGTACTACTATGTGTGCAAGATGGGAGATCCATGGTTTGATTGGTTCACTAATAATATTAATAAAAAAAGAAAAGAGAAAAAAAAAAAGAAGGAAAAATGTGATTGATAAAATACAATTCAATTGCATACATGCATACTAAAACTTATGTAGTACATAATATTCAATGACATTTACAAACCATCTATCTTTTGATGATTTTAATCAACATTTTCATTCAATTATATATGCATTATCTATGATCACCTAAGTGAATACTTTAAGTAATGAATATAACTGTTGTATATGTTTCTTAAACACAACCTATATAATTTGTTATTTTCATATTAGTATTTTTATCACTTTTGAAGATTCTCTTGTAATCTATTATGAGATAAAAGTACATAATCTTGATTATAGAATTGCAAAGAATCTAGGAGATTAAAAAAATACATAATTTGTTACATTAGATTTTTTATGTGATTTATTATTTTAATTATATTTTATTAAGGTATGACTTATAATATCCCACACAAGTATAGAAGATTGTCTGCTCTATCTCAACTTTGTTAAAGAACGACGTAGTGTTTTCCCTTTTTATTTAGCATGTCTTAATTTTATTTTGTAAATATAATCTTCTTTTCCAATTTTCATATTATAGTTTTAGATTATGGATTTTCATTACACTTTGCCATTGGTAAGTGTAGATATCTATTCTATTTATTCTAATTTTAGATTCCAACTCTTACATAATAGCTTTTCTATTATTATTATTGTTGTTGTTGTTGTTATGTATAACATCCTTAGATCCTTGATCAATGAGATATATGTGCAGTCCCCATTTATACGCAAGTATGAATGGAAATAATTAATCAAAATTTCTTAATAATATATTATAGACTTTTTTCTATATATTGTATATATTGAATTGTCTTTTCATTAGTTTTTTATTTTGCCAATTTTGATATAAAGTCAATTTGTATTGTTTTTCTAATATGTTTTTATTCAAATCCTAAGTTTTTGTGATTGAGAAAAAAGATGTTGGTCACATTAAATCTTTTACTTAAAATTCAGTTGTATTGCCACTTCATATGTGTTTGAACTTTGTTAACTTTATATTCAATGATTTGTACTTCATTATTATTTCACAAGCCTTTTAGTAGATTGTAGTACCCTTTCAGTTTATCCTTTTCAAAGATAGTAGCACTTAGAATTAACATTAGTTGTTTTATAACCTTTTTAAAAATAATACCTTTTGGAAACAAGCATTACCTTTTCTAAATGATACCCCTTTAGAAACTTTTCTTTTTACCTTTTTAAAAATAATACCTCTTCTAAAACCACCATTAGTTGTTTCACTTTTTTTTTTCAAAAAAGTACTATTTTTAAAATGGTTAAATTAAAAAGATATGATAGAATGAATTTCAAAAATCTTTTTCCATACTTTTTGGTATTACTATTTTTTAATGTATCTCTCTAATATTACTTTTCTTTTCATTTTAATATCTCTTTGGTATTACTTTTTCATTAAGTACCCCTTTTTGCAAGTTGAAGACTTTTTCATTCAATATTTCTTCTATTTTCATAATTTAGCAATATAAATTGTTTTAGCATAACAAATTTATGTAAGTATTACAATTTTATCTTTCATTTATGCATATTTTAAGATATTTTTATGAAATCCGAGCATTGCCCCAAGGCGTAAAACTATTGTTACAATATTAAGAAAAAAATTATAATCCTTTAACTCATGAGAATACAATATCATACACTAAAAATTGCATCATTTTGCATTTTGTTATTTAAAATGTCACAACTCTTCTACAAATATTATTTGTATATAAAGCACATGTCTTTTGAATAATGAAAAGTATAAATGATAAAAATAGTAAAAAGTATTATTAATAAAAAATATGATAAAAGTTTTGGGGAAAAAGAATTAAAAGTATAAAAAAAAGGTAAAGTGAAGAGTCAAGTTGTATATAGACTTACACATTATGATGGCTTTTCATAAAGCATAAGACAAAAAAATGATAACGAAGATATACTAAAGCAGGAAAAACTTTTGAAATTATATATTATAATATATTAAATCGAAGTATTATTATAGATTTTCATTTAAATTATTAGAAAACTATATACATGTGTCCTCTTAATAGATCCTCAAGTTAGTATATCTTACTTAAAAATCTTAAATCTGATAAAATAACTCAATTTTTATATTAATTTTTTTTCCCCAACTAAGGAAATAAGGGAACACAACATGATTCATTCTACAAGGGGATTAATATTTATACCACTAGGCTAGGCTACAATAACTTTAACTTAGAAGGAGGTATAAAAGCAAAGAGAGTATGTGTTCTATCTAATTTATGATTTTTGAGTAGAGTATATGTGATTTGAGTTTTTGTTGGGGATAATGCATGTCACGTGTCATTTTTAATCAATAAATAATAATTGCTTAACAAAGGTCAATATAAATTATGCATTCAAAAAAAAAAAAAAGATTAGTGAATTATGAATGCATGAAAATTAGTCATGTTATTGTAGTTTATCATAAAATATATTTATATTTATATCAATATAGTAGATTTATTGAAAAATGGAAGAATATTAAAGCAAGATTTTTATTTTGGCGTTTTTGCTTTTAAGTATCTCATGCTATGTTGAATTCCTACGTTGCACACATACAACTCCAAAAAGAATCGTTAAATCACACATAGGCTTTCATGAAACTGTCAATTAGATACCCCAAATCTTTCTCTTCATTTTCAAACCTTAAGTGAAAGGGCCTCAAATCAGACAAAAGAGATGGATTTAGAGTTTGCCGTTTTGAATTTTCTAATTTTTGTGTGTAATTTTAGGAACACATACATGTCAACGAAGCATTTGACGGTTATATAATACAAATCATACTTTTATAATTTCCCTTTAAAAATTATTACAATTAATATTTAATAATAGATGTTCTTAAGTAATTTTAAATATAATGTTAATGCTATTATTTGATTATATAAATATAAATAACATATCGTGGCTTTCATATGATCTCATTACTTCAATATGAAATAATATATTATTTAAAAAAAATTACAACCCTCTAAATTCTAGGAATATAAGATTTCGCATTATGTTGGCTATAATCTTCTATAAATAATGTAACACCTTAAAAACTAGAGCGCTACAACCTACCAAGTGTTCCCACCGTATATCAATATGGTAAGACTCTCTTT
This sequence comes from Laguncularia racemosa, assembly GCA_037954665.1. NCBI lineage: Eukaryota > Viridiplantae > Streptophyta > Magnoliopsida > Myrtales > Combretaceae > Laguncularia > Laguncularia racemosa. The sequence continues at coordinate 379,497 of JBBMOL010000104.1, read as the reverse complement.
TACCTTTATAACTTCAAACCCATTCAATTTTCAATTTCAATTTATCATTTATTACTCTAATAAATAAAAATGAATGACTCATATGCGAGTCATTCCAACCACAATTTAATTAGAAGTAAACAAAGTTACATTTCCATACTTGTTATACCTCGTATATTTATCATACCCACCTACAATTGAAAAAGAAAAAAGATTAAACCTAAGCCTAGTATGTGAGTACCACAAGTACATACACGTGTCAAACAGATCACATCATAAACACACAAGGATGTAACATCAATATCAAAAAAAAAAATTCATTTTTTTTCTTTGATCAGGCTGTTAACCATCATAGGGGTATTCAGACCCCGCCACATTGTATATAAATGTAGTAAGTCTTAGGTTGGAAACTACCACTATGAGGCCCATCTATCCCTAAATCTATCCTAAATCATTTCAATATAAGACTTCACTAGAGACAATGTTGTATACCATCCATCAGGGTGCCCGCTAAGAATCTATCACCGTTAGCTCCTAAGCAAGCCAAGCACAAGAAACATTCACATTGAGGTCGATATTATTTAAATTCATTTAACAACTATACTACCATACAAGAAACAAATAAGGTAAACACATGCCTAGAAGAGTAGTTCCACAATTAGCTTTTTGTGTAACTATTAAAGGTATAGAAACCGGTTAAGTGTCAAAAACTAAGTTTAGTACCACCCTATGACATAACCTAAGTTTGCTAAGTTATTAATTGTATACTAGTTGCATATTTCCCTTCCCCATTATGTTATTGTAGGTGAAATTAGCTTAAAATTGAAAAAAAAGAATGAAATAAAAGTAAAGTAGGAATGTTTCAAAATAACACAGTCATGTATGTGGTTGTGCAAAAGAACATGGGAAGGAACACAACTATATAAATGGTCATATACCTTACTATGCGCGAAGCCTTCCCAACATGCACAGGTCATGTCCTTGACCGTATACTTCAACACAAGTAGGTATATGCCCGTGTACCGGGCTATGTACCCCATTAGTACATAAAAGCTTCTCAAACATAATATGGGAAGGTACATGCTCATATACCTGACCATATATCCCTATGTTTTGAAAATTTCCCTCTTCTTCTTCTCTAATCTTAGTTTTTGTGTATCCAACCAAATTACTTCGATTAAATCACTAACTCTACACCTTTATGCGAAATATAAACATTTACTTGCTTCAATTTATGGTTGGAATCCCAAGATCACTTAATCCCACAATTGTGCTTGTTTCTTCTCACCCTAGGTTTCGAGATCTATTAACACTTCACCCATACAATATTTAGGCATGAAATTACGAGTAGAGAAACTTAGGGTAACAGTTAAGACCCTTACCTAGTGGAAATGTGTCGATCCTATACAGTTCTGCTAGATTACGCTACGTGTATCCATATGCATTCTTGAAACAAGTCAATTAAAGATTTAAATATCTTGACCTTAAAAAGACTAAAATGTCCTCATACTTAAAACCTTATCATTTTTCTTGTCCCTATTTTTATTTTACTAATATTGCATATATTACAAATAACAACTTTCATAAAAGCCCTATTATATTGACATATAATCTAATACTATCTTTTAGCCAAAAAAAAAAAAAATCTAATACTTTCTAACTAATTAAAGAACCCACGTAATGTGTGGATAAAAATAAATAAAAAACTAAACAATATGATGAAATAATAAGTTTGAATTACAGTTGTAATTTTCTTTTTTTCTTTTTAACAACAAATGTAACTGTAATTTTATATTTTTATGTATTATCCCAAAACATGTTAACTAATGAAACATTTAATTAAATATTAATTATTCCCATTTTAATGCATCATCTAAGTAAAAAAAATTGAATTAAATTAAATTAATATTTACAAATGTATAATAAAAAATCAAATATTGTAAAACTTAAAAGTCATGTTTTATGTTAAGTTTACAATAATTGATCAAAAATATTTTTCTTTTTTAACAGTGAATTTGTTTTAGCAGAATAAATAATTTAAAATAATTTGTTTCAATGCCAAAACCTTTTGTAACCTAACGGCATGAATACCGGTCTCTCGATAGGATAAACAAAGTTCAATTCCCCCATTCTTCGATTGTAATATAGTTGGCAAAAAAAATAATAATAATTTGTTTCCACAAATTAACACTTATAAGCAAACTCACATAAATGAGATCTGAATATCCAATCGAAAAATGGATACATCTCATACACAAAGGTAGATGATATTAACCCACAAAAAATTCTTACAAATCCAACAATGGAACCTATACTCTAATAGGGAGAAATTTGATATGGCGAAGACAAAAGGAAAAAAGGAAATAGGATGATTTGACAATAAACCAAGACTTTAACATAACTTTTTATTTTTTATGGAGAGACTACTACAATTTTTTATCTTAATCAAGACAATATCATATTTTAGCAATCTCATAGGTGAAAGAAGTGGTTACACCAGATTATTTATGGTATGTAGTTGATCATTGGGTTTTATAAGCACAATAAACCCTAATATTATGTTTTGATTGAGAGAAGGAAGAATTTGAAGGGAAAATTTTATATTTTCCTCATTGGAAAAATGAAGGAAAAGAGAAGAGGATGGATTTAGGGAGGAAAACATTCCCTTGAACCCATCAAAAATAATTCTCACCAATTAGGAGTGAATTCAAACAAAATAAAAAATTGCTATCCTTAAAATAAAAGCATAAGTCTAAAATGTAGAGACTTTTATGGTATTTTAACAAAATAAAAGTTCATATTACTAACTTTTCCTTTACTTTCTTTCTCTCATTAATCAAAAAAGAGAATTTATAATTTTTCCTTTTAATTCTTTTCTTCCACTTTTTTTCTCCTCTTCCCAAACATAGTGTAAAAGAAAGAGTGAGAAAGATAAAAGAGCTTGTCACTAACTTTTTTTCCTAAATAAATAATAATAGGGTAAAGGTGGCACTGTACCCCAAATTCTCACTCCCTTTTTCCATACCCTTCATGCTTTCTCCACAATCTCTATGTTCTCTCCCATTTATCTACTAACTCTATGGATCAATCTTCTTACAAGGAAAAACATTCTTTTTATCTCGAGAGCATATAATTTTAAACCTTTTGTGGCTAAGTAGATATCTAACAAAGTTACATCTAAAATCGTAGAATCAAATTTGCTTTTATGTCGTGCAATATTTAAGGCATATGCTAAAACCCCCATGACCCAAAGATTTCCCTAAGAAGGTGTCTTATTATGCAATATTTCTTAAGGAGACTATTGAGAATTAAATGAAATAGACATTTTATTGATCAAATATGTGGAAGTGAGAATGCATTGAATGCATTCTCCTAAAAATAATTTTTTGGAAAGATTAGTATAAATTCTTATTACTTCTATGGAATTCAATAAATGCTTAAGTTCATGCTCAACCAGTCCATTTTGCTAGGGTTTATATGTCATGGAATTTTGGTGTTAAACTCATGAATGGAGGAAAAGTGTTTAGCAATGTTGTTGTACTATTTCAGTACCATTGTTTGATTGTTGCACACACTTAGGTGTCTCCAGAAAATCAATTTATCAATGCATTAAAAAATTATGAACAGAAGGGACTTCTTTTTTATTTTGAAGTAGATTTGTCCAAATACATTTGCATTTATCATCTACAAAGATAAGAAGGTAATGTGTTAGAAAGCCCCCACAAGTAAACATAAATAAACTCAAACACATGCATAAACATAGGTAGCGTTTGAATTGCAATACTGGACAGTATAAAGAGTATCGACAGCACAAAATAAGAAAAACATGATAATATAACTCTCTTGTACCACATTTGGTGTGCACTGTATTGGATAAAGTTTTTTGTAATATCTATTATTTAAATAATCAAAGTACTGTACTAAATATGATATACAAAATACCGGGCAATAATTTATGACAACCAAATGATACCATAATGTTAATTCTAGTGAAAAGAAAGTCTATATGTGTGTTTGTAGATGGTTGAAATTATTATATAAATATATTGGGCTAAGCTCATTAATTATTTGGCTTGACTCATTAAGCTAGGTGATAAGGCCTAGTAAGTCCGGTCCAATCATTGAGATGACTTTGGGAGAATTGGCTCTGGGGGTTCAGAACAGGGATCATTGGACCGGTCTATCCGCATCTAACCTTTCTCAAGTAGGATCATGCACTTATAAGGAAGGCTACTAACCTTAGGCCTATAGTAAGCTCATTAGAATAACTTTAGAATAAGTAAACTCCATCTCGTCTATTGATCAATAAAGTGATCAGACAGATGTCATTAGACTCAAGAGTTTATAAACTCAGCCATTCCTCTTCATTAAAGAGGATTAAAGATTCAAAGAGATTAGAGAAATGGTGTTCCACTGAGAATTATCTACTCTTAAGGATCAAATAAGAGTTTAAGCGAAAAACAGACTCCATTGTTCAAGAACTACAAGATTAATACCCGATGTCCCCTTAGCACCCTTGCCCGTCACTTGTGCATTCGAAACTCTCGAGATTACCTATTCCTCCTCCCTACCACTCTCTCCCTAGTCATCCCATTAGATGCCATCTCCATATCACTTCTTTGAAGTCACATGTAGTGTGGTACTCACATGATACTCATCTGACTACTCCCACCGAAAGCTCCCATCTACATTTTGGTGACTTAACTAGGAATCAGAGCTAAGTGATAAAAGAGTAATGGCACCTCTTAGGAAGAGAGGATTATCTGATAATACTTCTTAAAACATGATCTTAACACTGAACTAATGGAGCAGAACCCGCCTTAACTACCGCAAAATACTAATCAAAGCAATTCACAACTTAAATCTCCGATACATCATGTACAAATGATGCAAATTATGCAAGAGAACACAAAGGCTTTAAATCAACTCATGACCATACTTGCTCCGCTTGTGACAAGGTTGGCTGCCACTACTGCTACGTAACAAGGTGTGACTCCGCCAAACACTAGCATTGCAACACAGCAAAGCGCTGTCCACGCAACTCCATCACGTGCAACTTCTTTAACTAATCCTCCCATTAATGAGGAGAACATTCCTTAAAAGTAAACCCTTCACCAAACATTGTAGCTAAACAACTCCCGATGTTTGAAGGAGGGAATACAAGAGTCCAACTTGATGGACTTTCATCCTCATGCATTCCTCTTCCTAATGCTCTTGGCGGATCTAGCTGTCAACCTACCTTTGCACTCGCTTCTATATTATATGCTCTAAAGACTTCCTTTATAAAAAAGGAAGACTTGGACATGTACTTAAAAGAAATATAAAAAAAGTCAACCATGGAAATACTAGAGTTAAGACTCCCTTATCATCAGCACATAACTAAAAAACCCTACCCTAAGGACTATGTTAGTCCTGAGTTCATCTTGTTCAATGGCAAGAAGGAGAGCTCCAAAGAACATTTACTCAAATTTATCGAGACCTTGGAAGTATATAGGCTTGATGACAACCTGAAGCTTAAAGAATTCTCTAAATCACTAACCATAAAAGCATATACCTGGTATGTCAGTCTCCCTACAAGGTTAGTTTATTCATGAGGGCTATGTGCAAGCTATTCCTAAAGAAATTCTTCTCTACCCAAGAACAGGTCACAATAAAAAATATGGGAAAAACATGACAAAACCTAAAGGAAGACTTAATGGATTATATAGAGCACTTCAAAGAGCACACCTTAGACATCCAAGATGTATGAGATGAGAGAGAGTTAGTGAAGATTTGTATCCAAAGGATATTCACCAAGTATGCAATCCACTTGGAAAATCTCAACTTAAATTCCTTCTCTATATTTGTTGAGACTATGAGAAGAACTAACAACTCCGTTGCAAGGCAACGAGAAGAAAATAGAAAGTTTAGAAAACAAGCAACATCTACTAGCTTAGCCTGAGTTGAGACTTCTAGAAACAACAAAAAAACAAGAAATGATAGACCATGAGGCTTTGCATCAACTCTCTCTTTCCTATTCCCAATGGGAAAGGTACATACTCTACTTAACCAATGGTTGCGAGATGAAAATATCAAGCTCTCAAGAGTAGATCGTTTACCAACGCAAAATGAGAAGAATATTCCTAAGTTTTACAGATATCATAGGACTATAAGTCACCTTATAAAAGAGTATTAGACTTTGAAGAAGATTTTTAATAATGTTTGTAACTTCCTGCACACAATAATCAATGGGGTACTAGAAATGCTCTCGCTCATGATCCTAGCACCAAAGAAGAAAATATGTTATATACCGTGGCACGTAACAAGCAAGAGGCCCCAACTAAGAATGATGAAGGTGCATGCCCGCCAATGGTTGCTACCCTAATAAAGATGGCTAATTTTAGAAAATTTTGTAACTTGCTAGGATTTAATGAAGATACTCGACTTGCAGTAGTAATTGCGCTTACCCAAAGTGCTAAGAGACAGTATGGGGAGTGCAGTTTAGCACAGCCTGTATGAAGAATAGCCAATGTGCATGAGAATACAATACTTTTTACAAACACAAACATGTGCGCTAAGAATCTCAATCATAACTGTCCTTTTTACGTGGAAAGCATGTTTAATGGGCATCCCATTAAGAGGACATTCATAGACAATGGCTCCTCCATAAATATAATGCCGATGTCTACATTCAAGGCTGCAAGGATAAACAACCAGCACCTAGTGAGACAATCTATTGCTATGAATAGTTTCATTGATGCGTCTACAAGCACAATAGGGTATGTCAATGTAGACTTTAAAGTTAGCCTTATATAAGGCTCTACATGGTTCCACGTGATCAACATGCCCATATCCTACCATCTACTCGTTGGTGGGAAATGGCTGCACGATCACAATCTCCTACCCTCGACATGGCACCAATGCATTAAGGGCTATAGGAAAGGGAAAGACATATTCATTCCTACTATAAACAATCCATTCGAGCACAATGAGTATACCTCACCAAAGCCACATTCTTTGATGAGTACGCTAAAGAAAGAGAGATTACTATTGAAAAACCCTCTAACACACCACTACCTACTTAAAATGGGACTCAAGAGAAGCACAAGAAAAAGAAGAGAATGTGAGGCTCTCATGGGGGTAAGAAAAAGCAAAAAAGAAATGAGGGAATAGAAAGTTTCATTGGGGAAGATGGGCGAAGGGTATACTACTTATGATGGTCTACGGGATTTGAAGAAGATAGATTTAAACAAGCTTGCTTGTTTTCTTCAAATCCAATACCACAAAAAAAAACCCAACCTACCCCTCCAGAGATGAAGGATCAACTCAAGCCTCAAGCTAACAGAATTGAAGAATTAGATTTAACAGGACTAAAAGTGTCCGAGACCTATCTTTATTAACAAGAATCTCTTATAAGAGCTTAAGATCCACCTAGTGGAATTGCTAAGGGACTATAAAGACATGTTTACATAGACCTATGATGAAATGTCAAGACTAGACTCCAATTTAGTGGTATATAGAATGAACATTACAGCTAAAGTTAAGCCAATAAAACAGGGACAACGAGTTTTCCGCCTAGAAGTTGAGATCCGAATCAAAGAAGAAATTAAGAAGTTACTTTAAGCTGGCTTTATCAAGCCAATTGGGCACCCCACGCAGCTGGTTAATATTGTGCCAATAAGGAAGAAAAATAATCAAATACAAGTCTATATAGATTTTCGTGATCTCAATAAGGCTTGCCCAAAGGACGACTTCCCACTGCCAAATATTGACACATTAGTAAATGCCACAATAAGACATAAATTGTTCTCATTTATGGATGGTTTTAGTGGCTATAATCAAATCAAGATGGTTGAGGGAGACGCTGAATGTACTGCCTTCAGGACACCTATAGGGAATTTCTACTATACTGTTATGTCCTTTGAGCTTACGAATGCAGGTCAAAGAGCAATGACTACTATCTTCCACAATATGATGCACAATTTCATGGAAGACTATGTTAATGACTACTATATTGTCACTTGATACATCTATAAAAGGTTTTTGAGCTGTGTTGATTGTATAAGCTACACATTAACCCATTAAAGTGTGTCTTTGGTGTAGCATATGGGAAATTTCTTGGATTTGTAGTTCATAGGAAAGGGATCGATGTCAATCCAGCAAAAGTGTAAGCTATACAATCCATGCCACCACCAATCACTTCTCATGCGACTCTAGCACCAAAAGGAGAATTCAATGATAATCCACAATCTCTAATTATGAACTTATCAAGGGAAGCTCTTAGCACATATGTTGAAACATATGATGAGTTGTCAAAACTTGAGTCAAAGGATAAGGATTTAGCATCAGATCTTTATAGGATCAATAATCATAATGATATGTCTAAGGAAATAATGGGGATAGATGAAGACCTTGCATTGTCTCAGAATAATAGCAATGCATCCATTATCGAGCATGAAAGTGGCGATGTTGATGATGAGAAAGAGAAGCTACTTATTAGAAAGATTGTTGAAAGAACCAAGAAAGGTTCTCTCGTGGTTTTGAATGTACAAAGAATGTTGTTCTCAAAAGATGTGGATGAGAAATAGATTGAGTAGAAGTTTTGTAATCGATCGGTTTTTAAGTGCCATGTAATTCCCTAACATAGCAAGGCTAGATAGGTTCCTCTATCATTCAATGGTAGGGAAATTCTTAGAATGAGCAACTGTAGAGATAGATGTATGACTAACTAACACTGGCACTAATGAACATTTATAGGTTTCTAGTTGAATAAAAAGGGTGCTGAATCCATCATCTTTTGGCTAACTAATGCTTACACTAGTGAAGATTTATAGGTTTCTCGGTTGAATTGAAAGGTTCTGAATCCATCATTTTCTAACTAACACTAACAACAACTATGTTATTTGTATAATGACATCTACATAGTCACTTTAAATTTCTCTAAACAATGCTAGTGGCCTAACTAATGACCGGGTAAACCGGTGCTTGTCCAAAAGAAAAGTTTATACAACTGAAGTGAGATTCATGGAAGTTGTCATTTGATATTTAGGCATGAGAAGTATACATTCATGAAATGAATTTTGGGATCAAAATTAGAAGATCAACATTCTCCTATCAGGAGGATACATAATTCATATTATGCACTAACTCAATTCTTTCAAAAAAAAAAGAAAAAAGAAAAGGAAAGGAAAGAAAAAGCTAATGGCTCTATTGGCTGAGATACACACATGCAATGCAGAGGACGTGAGATCAATTCCTATTGGGCGTACTTTATTCAAACCTGTAGACATCTATTTTTGCTCCCCTGTCTAGATTCGTTATAAATAAAAAAATAAAAAATAATAGCAATAATAAAAAGTCTGGTTTACAAAAAATAAATAAATAATAAAAAAGAAAAGAAAAAGAAATAATAATAATAATAAATGAATAAAATGAAAATAAATAAAAAAACTTATAAAAAGAACAAAATAACAAAAATAAAAAACGTGAACATTTTCAATAAAAGCAAAGAAAAAAGGAACTCTAAATTAAGTTCGGGAACCTCAAATCAATAAAAATTAATTAAAACTGTTAGCTTAAATGTAAATTAATTGCAATAATAAACTGAAAAATAGGTTGGCTCAATTGGTACGTGTGGTTACTTGGTGCATGCGAAGGAATCTTAGGTTGCAAGTTTAAGTCGCATGGAGGACACTTTGTGTCGATTTTATTTTTTTCTTTCTCCAACTGCCACATGGCAACACACTATTAGCCGAAGAAGGCACATGCGAGGCATGTGATCTTCCTCGTACAAATGCTAAAGCTTGCGGAAGAAGAACGGAAGCGGATTTGAGCAAATCCATGCGAAATGAACTCATTTCTCAATGTAATCCAATCTAATTCCAACTAAAAACAAAGATTAATATCAATCTTTAGCAAAAAAACAAATTAAATTAAAGGATAAACTTGAAAGTTTTTGGTGGAATATCACAAATCCAATTCGCATCTATTTGGAGCTTATTAGAAGCAATGGAATGCACCTATAAATACATGGGAATGTCTTGAATCAAAGGGGGGTCGGATTCACATTTTAGAATCTTAGGAACACTTAACACCACACTTTCTTACTCTAGAACACCATTGTCGATCACACCACCTTCTCTCTAGGATTTCTCACATTACACGCAATCCCAAAGCAAGCTAATGGCATCTCGACGTTTCTGGAAGTCCATAGATTCATAAAAGCCCAAGCTTTTTGTTTGAACAGCGCAGATAAAAAACGATCAACCCCACCTCGTCAGCCACCTTCAAAACACCACTATAGGCAACTCCTTGGGAAAAACTACCATCGCCATCGTACTCCACACCCTTAAAACCCCAAGTTTGAGTCCTCAAATGTCCTCAACGACTGCTAAAGTGCTCGGGAAGACCGCCACTGTTCATCACTTCTGGACTTGCTCGTGATCTGACTCGAACCTGACTTGCGCAACCAAACTCAAAGCCAACCCACTTCCAAACTCGTGACTTTATCCAACCCATGACCAGGTTTTTTTTTTAATTAAGTTTTTTTTAGTAATTGATGTTAATTGATTGTCAAAAGAAACATTATATAATAAAATAGGTTTAGCTAAAAATAAATATGATTAATAAAATCGGTATCTAAGGTAGATTTTAGAATAGGAATAATAACTTAAATATAATTAGATTAATAACCTTTGCTTAATCTATTTAGTTAATTTAGAATATATTAGGAAAATTAGTAAAGTAGATAATTAGGAGGGAACCATTATGTAGGTCTTAGGTGTTGTGGTGTAACCGTCGCCTATGCATGATTAGGTTCCCATCTAGTTTTTTTAAATAATGAGTAAAACTTAGTTTATAAATATAAAAATTAAAAATTAAACAATGGTTTATTATTTAGGATACAGTTTTATTTTGAAAACAAGAAAAACAAATCATAAAAAGGGTGTTGTCACTTAGAAAAATAATTTTGAAAAAAAAAAACTCTAATTGTTGTTTTCAAAAGTTAGGTCTTTAGTCTTTTAAAATTAGAAAATAAAAGTTTAGGTTTAGAATTTTTCTTTAAAAAAAAATAAAATGGTAATAAACATGAACTCGACCTATTTTTATAATTAAGATTAATTAATCTACTAAAGTTTTATGAAAACAGAACTATGTTAGTTTAATCCTGATTAGCGGGTACGTAGGTACCTATGGGGCAACCACATATAAAATGATAAAAAAATTATTCTTTTCCAATTTAAATTTACCATATAAAAAATTACAAAAAAAAGTTATCCTTTTTAAAACTTCAATTTATAATATAAAAACATAAAAATAGTTTATCCTATTTTTTTAGTTCAATTTAATTAAAGCAGAATTGCAAAAGTTTTATTCTCTTTTATTTCATTTTTAAAATAAGAATAGAAAATTTATAATTAGAAAAAAGGATTAAAAATTTTTCATGTTGTTTTGATTTATTTCATGCTTTATATGAAAAATATTATGTCTTGCATATGAGATGGTGAAAAGAATTTATAAGAAGTTTTAAATTCTTTTTTTTTTAAAATAATAAGTGGTAACCATTTATGTTTTAATAGAATAGCCTCCCGAGTTCAAATTTTTTTGTTAATATTTTTCCAAAACAATTTCTTAGAAAAATTCATAGACTAGTAGCTAATTAAGGTTAATCTACCTAATTAACCTTAACTTATCTTATTTTCTAACTTAGGTTGGTGGCGACTTCAATTTTTCTTAAATTTTTTAAAATATAGTTTTTTCTTAATTTTACTATCAAGTAACTTATATTAAGTGGGCTGAACTTAATATAGGTTAATTAAGAAAAAATCTAAAATCAAGCTCAACAAAATTAGCGATTCCACTAGGGACCTAATTCCTTAGTAGGCTAGCCACTTTTTTTATTTTTTTCAAAACAATTAAGAGCTTCATATAAATTCTTTCAGCATTTATTATTTTCTTTTAAATCACTTATGTATATTTCTTATATGAGTAGTTCTCTTTTATGTAGACTAATTGGGCTTCATGATGCAGATGAAATAGCATTAGGCCCATCAGGCCTAGTAATGATCTTTTGGGGGAATTGTTGTCATACATATATGTGTGTTAGATATGGTCAAACTCAAGCCGTTTAGGACCTTAGGATGGGGAGCCATTATGTAAGTTTAAGGTGCAATGGGGTAACTACCGCTCGAGGCCGATTAGGCTACCTCACCCAACGCTTTGATGTGGCATGAGATCCATTTCTTTGAAAACATGAGAGGCCACAAAGCTTAGAAATCTTTAGAACCCACCCTTTTGCATATATGAGATTTTGAACCAACAAATAATTAATGATGTGGCACCTTGTAAAAATTTCATCTTAGAGTTTCGAAATAGTTTGTTTTTGTAAATTTCACTATATTTTTTTTTATTGTAATGATGATGCATTTAGAATTTTGTAAAATAGGATATTTGTTTGTAACATAGCAATTTTATTTGTAATTTTACTAGATGGCCAGCACTTCGATTGATCATCTTCTTTGCAAAGAGATCCACTCCACAAGCCCCTAAACCCAAAGCTGATATTGGATCATTAGCTCACTCTGTACAACCTAAGAGATTAGGCTATCATAAAAGATAAGATTGGGACTCAATTGTTAAAAGGAAAGTCCTATATTCCAACCCTCTTAGCTAAACAGATCTAAAACTTAAATTCTGCGAAGAAGAAGGGCCATAGAATCTTCTGCTCCAACATCAATCTAATCTTAATATGGTTTGTAAGACATCTCAAGTGTTTTGGGCTAAACATGGTCAGGCGGTTACTACTTAACAGATCGACCTTATAGATTCTTATGCAAATAGGATGAAATTACCGGATGTTGTTTCTTCGCCATAGTTAGTTTGAGGTTCTCAAGAGCTTTGGTGCTGATGATATCTTGTGGACTGCCAAATGGAACTATTGCAATAAAGTTGTGTTGATATGCAAGTGCTTTCAAGCGATTGCATTAATTAGGCTTAATCGATATACGAGTTATCATCCATATTTAGTGGTCCATCAATTTGGTACCACCTAAGACATAGTCTTCAGCTCATCATTTGAATTTCAAAACCCAAATATATTAGTAGTTAACAAAGTGGCCGAGTTGATAGAAGTGAGGGCCCTATGGGAGTCTCGAAGTGAAAGGCCTAATATTGATCTGGGAGAATTGGATGGTGAAGTAGGAAAGCATCGAGCTACTAGGGATTTTATTATTAACCAGTTGTACAAGATAAGAGAAAGGACGTATCAAGCTTCTGATGTCATTCATCCTATACCAAGCAACCCAAGCCTCAAAATGAAGAATTATATGGAGCAAGTGCAAGCCCGAATGGAAGTCTATGAAACTATAGAAGGCAAGAAGGATGTATGGAAAAATATATTCAAGCACTAACCAAAGGAATAAAGCACTTGAAGCCCAATTGAGGAAGACTCAAAAGAGGGTTAAGGAATTAGAAGCCGTTGCAAAAGACAAGGGGAGAAGAAAGAATCAACATCTAGCCATCAAAAGAAGAGAATGTCAAAAGCTATTACAAAAACTAGTGGCCAAGGAAGAAGAAAAACTTAGACTATAGGATTTTCGTTTGCCTTTAAACAATGTAATCGAAATCCAAATTTTGCAATATTAATTTCAACATTGTCACATCATTAATTAGTTGTTGGTTCCTATTTTTGCCTTTTACATTTGCATCCACATGCCTCATTTTCTTATCATTATACTTGTTACTTTATTCCTCAAAGAATTATAAAATACTTATTTCATAAATTTTAGTTATTAGTGTGTCTTTATTAAAAATTTTAAAAATAATAATACATAATAGATTACTTAGCCTTGCAACTATTTTCTTTTCTATTTTGTAAAATACTATTACACTTTAGTAGTGCACACTTTGTAAAATAATCTCTAATCCTTCATCTTAAGAAAAAAAATCATAAAAAATTAACAATTAAAACTATAAAATAATCATCATCCTTATAGTCTCTCCCTCGCTTTGTAAAATATTTTTCCACTTTTGTAGAAGTAAGTCCAGAAGTTTTAGGTTATAAATGATAGTTGTCACCCTAGTAACTATAAATAATCACCTTCTTTGTCACTTTTCTTTAAGTCATCTTCTTAGAGTTGAATTTTTCACTCAAATAGTACTAACCTCTTTCTAGTATTTTTTATACTGATTTTTCAAAAAAAAAATCTTAAAATAAAATAAAAAATAATAAGAAAATTGAAGAGTTGCTAACAGTAATAGACTCTTTCAAGGTCCTAAAAAGTACTTCTAAACAGGTTAGCTCAACACAAAGCTATGATCACTTACTCTAAACATAAAACCAAAGACCTCCATAGCCCGCTCTCAATTTGAAAGACCCTGAAACATAAAGGTCCATTCACTTCAAAAGCTCTCTTCATATGTTGCTCTAGTATCAAAACACAAAGCCTTCCAACCCCCTCCAATCCTAAAGGCTACACTTGAAGTTCTCTCCATCAAGAGTTATCTATTTTATTAAACTAGACATGGAGACAACTAATTTTTAGGGCACACTTTTAAAATGGCTATGGTCAATTACCAACAAGGGCATAAAGAAGATTAGCCTAACTAGCTAAGTCTTAGGCAACTAAATTCCTAAGAGAGACAAGTTAAGACTAAATCATTTGTTCAAGATGATAGGGGCACATAGCTCCTAAAGACATCACGAGACTTGGTGAATATAGGCAAATTTGATAAAATGGAAAGATATCTCATTTGTTCAAAAGGTTTAGGATGACAAGAGGCAAACCACATCCCCAGACACTAATCCTTAAACACTTGAGAGTTAAATGTTATTAATGTGAGGTTTTGGACTCATTCCGTAGAGGAGGTCCATCTTGAATTTGATACGTTAATCAAAATAATGTTAGGCATTCATTTTTGCCATCTTAAACACAATAATCTTTTGCCAACCCATTTGAGCTTATATAAGAAAAGTTTCAAATTTTAACCTTTTCAAGAACCACCCTACGATGGAATAATTAGGAGGAGAGGGACATCAATTAAGAAAAAAGGAATTAACTAAATAGTGCTTGCCCTAGTTGCAACAATTCAAGTAACTTTTGCCATAGATAATTTATTTCTTTTGAGACGAAGAAAAGTTCACATTCTGAAAAAACCACACATGACCCACAAGAGATGATCACCATTAAGCCCAAAAGAAAAGAAAAGAAAAAGAAATGAATGAAAGGGAAAAAAAAAAGGAAAAAAGAAAAGAAAAGGAAAGAAAAGAAATGAGAAAAGTCCAAGAATGAAGTTAAACCTATACACAATAAAAAGTAAGCCTAAAAATACTTGAAAACACCAGGAGCAAATACGAAAACCCAAACATTACAGTTCAAAGATATACCACCCTTCTTTGAAGACTTCTCCAAATCATTGAAAATAATTTATTTTAAGCAAAATTGCTAGGGCAAGTACCATTCTAGTTTTTCTCAAGATTTCTTTACTTGTAAACCCAAGTTGAAATAATGATCCTTTCAAAATAGACCTTAACATTAGTACTTTTTTTTAACTAATAACCAAAAGCTTATATTGCATTACAAGTCCAAAATGGCCTAACAGATTGATCAAAGCGTTTTACTTACAAGAGAAACCATAATTTTTGGAATAGAAGTCAAGAGTAACATCTAAACCAAGAGATTATGAGAAAGTCCTCTTAGATTAAATCAATTAAGAATGAGATATTTGTTTCCAAATGGAATGAGGAAATTTAAAGTCATCTCTCAATGGCATTGTCTGCCCCAAATTTAAATATGGATGCCCCCAAGAATAAGACATAAGTCTTAATTGCAAGAAACCCCTCAAGAGATGATTGATTGAGCTAAGACACCACTTTTCTAAGATTAAACCAAATCCTCCAAGCAAAATGAGGCCAAAGAGTAAGTGATCATTGAGTAGTGGAGTAGGCCTACCTTTTATTTTTGGGAGCCTTATTAGACTCTTTACTTATTAGCAATGTTTAAAAATAATAATAATAATAATTCTTTTAGATTTTTTGAGAAAGAAGAGAAATTTTTCAAAGTTTGTTAGAAGATACTTCAATACCTTATCCTTAAGTTTAGAAGAGCATTTGTCTTGAAATTTTTTTTAAAAGTTTTAGTTATCATTTGTTCAAAAGTCTTAAGTCATCATAAATTTAGAAACTCTTGACCGTTATTGAAAAAATAATATTCTTATTTAGGAATTCATTCCCACCATTGGTTAGTTAGCCCACAATGAGGCACTTTCCTAAATATCCTCCTATTACGATAACCGGTCCAAAAAGATACTTTCTATTGTCGATTAGTCAACCTACAAGGACACTTTCCTAGCATTTCTCTCTTAGGATTGCTAGTCTAAAGAGACGCTTCTCACTATTGGTTAGTTAGCTCATAATGGGGCACTTTCCTAGGTATCCTCCTATTATGGTAACCAGTTCAAAAGGATGCTTCCTATTGTCGGTTAGTCAACCTATAGGGGCACTTTCCTAGACTTTCTCTCTTAGGGTTACTAATCTAAAGAGACGCTTCCCACTATCAGTTATTTAGCTCACAATAGGGCGCTTTCCTAGATATCTTCCTATTATAGTTGCTAGTCCAAAATGACGCTTCCTATTATCGATTAGCCAGCCTATAAAGGCACTTTCCTAGGCTTTCTCTCCTAAGGTTACAAGTCTAAAGAAACATTTCTCACTATCGGTTAGTTAGCCCACAATAGGCACTTTCCTAGATATCCTCATTTTATGGTTGCTAGTCTAAAGAGACGCTTCTCACTATTGGTTAGTTAGCTCATAAAAGCACTTTCCTAAACCATCTCTTCTCTAAGATTGCTAGTCTAATAAGACACTTCCTGTTATCGTTAATTAGCTCATAAGAGCACTTTCTTAGATAATTTCTTCTTTAAGGTTGCTAGTTTAGTGAGATGCTTCCTATCTCGATTAGTCAGCTCATAAGAACGCTTTCCTAGATAATTTATTCTCTAAGGTTGCTAGTCTGATGAGACACTTCCTATCATCGATTAGTCAGCTCATAACAGCGCTTTCTTAAATAATTTGTTCTTCAATGTTGCTAGTCTAGTAAGACGCTTCTTATCATCGGTTAATCAACTCATAAGGGCACTTTCCTAAACAATCTCTTATTTAGGGTTGCAAGTTTAGTAAAACGCTTCTTATCATCAATTAGTCAGCTTATAAGAGCATTTTCCTAAATAATTTCTTCTCTAAGGTTACTAGTCTGGTGAGACGCTTCCTATCATCGGTTAGTCAACTCATAAGAGCACTTTCCTAGACAATCACCCTAAGGTCGCTAATCTGGTGAGATGTTTCTTGTCTAAGACTGCTTCCCATGAAATATTATTCATCATAAAGCAACTGTCTTCTTTTGCAACATAGGATTGCTAGCTCACGAAGCATTTTCCTTACTCGTTCTTTTGGTCGAATAACTCCCTAGTGGATCTAGGTTTGAATAGTCAGCTAAATATAGCGTTGTCCGTCCATTTTCCTAGGCAAAAATGGTGTCTTTTTTTTTATCTTTGTAGCCAAGTTTTCCCAAACTTTACTACAAAGAAGGGCAGCTTTAAACACCTTATTTTGCCTACTATCTAGATTCATTATAAATAAAAAATAGTAGTAATTATAAAAAGTCTGGTTTAAGAAAAATACATAATAAAAAATAATACAAAAGAAAAGAAAAGAAAAAGAAAAAATAAAAAATGTGAACACTTTCAATAAAAGCAAAGAAAAAAGGGACTCTAAATTAAGTTCGGGAACCTCAAATCAATAAAAATTAATTAAAGCTGTTAGCTCAAATGTAAATTAATTGCAATAATAAATTAAGAAATAGGTTGGCTCAACTAGTCCGTGTGGTTATCTGGTGCATGCAAGGGAGTCATGGGTTGTAAGTTCGAGTCGCATGGAGGGCACTCTGTGCCGATTTTATTTTTTTCTTTCTCCGACTACCATGTAGTAGCACACTATTAGCTGAAGAAGGCACATGCGAGGCATGTGATCTTCTTCCTCATATAGATGCCGAAGCTTGCAGAGGAAGAATGGAAGCGGATTTAAGCAAGTCCACGTGAAGCAAACTCATTTCTCAACGTAATCCAATCCAATTCCAACTAAAAACAAAGATTAATATCAATCTTTAGCAAAAAAAAAATGGATTAAACCAAAGGATAAACTTAAGGGTTTTTGGTGGAATATCACAAATCCGATTCGCATCTATTTGGAGCTTATCGGAAGCAATGGAATGCACCTATAAATACATGGGAATGTCTTAAATCATAAGGGGGTCGAATTCACATTTTAGAATCTTAGGAACACCCAACTCCACACCTTCTAGAACACCATTGCTAACTACGCCACCTTCTCTCTAGAATTTCTCACACAACACACAATCCCAAAGCAAGCTAATGGCATCCCAGCATTTCTGGAAGTCCATAGATTCATAAAAGCCCAAGCTTTTTGTTCGAACGGCATGAATATCGAAAACCATCAACACCACCTAGTCGGCCACCTCGAAACACCACTATAGGCAACCCCTCGGGAAAAACCACCACCGCCATCATACTCCACACCCTCAAAAACCCCAAGTTTGAGTCCTCAAATGCCCTCAACAACTACCGAAGTGCTCAGGAAGATCGCCACTATTCATCACGTCCAGACTTGCAACGTAACCCGGACTCGCTCGCGATTCGGCCCAAACCCAACTTGCGCGACTAAACTTGGAGCCAACCCACTTCTAAACCTGTGATTATATCCAACTCATGACTAGGTTTTTTTTTAATTAAGTTTTTTTTAGTAATTGATGTTAATTGATTATTAAAATAAACATTAAATGATAAAATAGGTTTAGTTAAAAATAAATATGATTAATAAAATTGTATCTAAGGTAGATTTTAGATTAAGAATAATAACCTAAATATAATTAGATTAATAACCTTAGCTAAATCTATTTAGTTAATTTAGAATATATTAGGAAAATTAGTAAAGTAGATAATTAGAAGGGAACCATTGTGCAGGCCTTAGGTGTTGCTGTGTAACCGTCGCCTAGGGACGATTAGGTTCCTAACTAGTTTTTTAAAATAATGAGTAATACTTAGTTTATAAATATAAAAATTGAAAAAAATTGAAAAATTAAAAATTAAACAATGGTTTATTATTTAGGATACAGTTTTATTTTGAAAACAAGAAAAAAAAAACATAAAAAGGGTGTTGTCACTTAGAAAAATAATTTTGATGAAATAAAAAACTCTAATCGGTGTTTTCAAAAGTTAGGTCTTTAATCTTTCAAAATTGGGAAATAAAAGTTTAGGTTTAGAATTTTTCTTTAAAAAAAATAAAATGGTAATCAACATGAAATCGACCTGTTTTGATAATTAAGATTAATCAATCCACTAAAGTTTTATGAAAACAAAACTATGTTGGTTTGATCCTGATTAGCAAGTACATAGGCACCACATATAAAATGACAAAAAAAAACATTTTATTCTTTTCCAATTCCAATTTACCATAAAAAAATTACAAAAAAAGTTCATCCTTTTAAAATTTCAATTTATAATATAAAAACATAAAAAAGTTTATCCTATTTTTTTAGTTCAATTTTAATTAAAGCAGAATTGCAAAATTTTTATTCGCTTTTATTTTATTTTTAAAATAAGAATAGAAAATTTATAATTAGAAAAAAGGATTAAAAAATTTTCATGCTGTTTTGATTCATTTCATGCTTTATATGAAAAATATTATGTCTTGCACATGAGATGGTGAAAGGAATTTATAAGAAGTTTTTAATTCATTTTCTTAAAAAAAATAATAAGTGATAACCATTTAAGTTTTAATAGGATAGCTCCCAAGTTCAAATTTTCTAGTTAATATTTTTCCAAAAAAAATTAGAAAAAATTGTAGATTAGTAACTAGTTAAGGTTAATCCACCTAATTAACCTTAACTCATCTTATTTTCTAACTTAAATTGGTGATGACTCCAATTTTTCTTAAAATAATTAAAAATATAGTTTTTTCTTAATTTTACTGTCGAGTAACTTATTTACGTGAGCCGAACTTAATATAGGTTAATTAAGGAAAAATCCAAAATCAAGCTCAATAAAACCAAAATAGTGCCTCACGAACCCAAAAAAAAAAAGAGAGAGAGAGATGGTCAAAGAAGAAGAAAACTGCAGCCTTTCCCCAGCGAGACGAGGCAATTGCCTCACAAACACAACAAAACAAAACAAAAAAGAATGGTTGAAGAAGAAGAAAAGACAAAAAAAAATGCAAACAGAAGCAAGTCGTGCGCATACATTTGATAATGTAAGGGATGAATTCAAGAGGAAAGTCGCTTACAATTCAATGTAGGAAAACCACAAACTTATCCGCGACAATCTTTGCTTTCGTGTTGTCATTTGCTTATGCATATCCCATGAAGGAGATCAGGATCAAGTGTGGAGGAGCAAGAGCACATTATTTGCCATCCTTGATTATTTGTTTGCTAAGATAATTTGTCGTCACTTGTTAAGAAAACACAAGAATAGTGTAAGAAGTCAAAAGCTAAGGAACTTAAGATAAAAGGGAAGAAGAAGAAACATAAGGACGGGAAAGGCATGTTAAAGGCTATTGCTAACAAGTTTCAAGATTGAATTATTGTTCCTTGGTTAAAGTCGTGCTTGACAGGAGTGAAAGGAGAGGATGAAGGATAACCAAAGTCGTGTGAGTCAAACTTGAAGTGAAACAATAAGAAAATGACATGAAGATATATATATATATATATATATATATATATATATATATATATATATATATATATATAGCCAACATGAAGAGGCTTAAAGATAAATATTGAAAGATTTGATCTTGATATACAGAAGACTCAAAAGATTAAATGAAATTTGATGATATAAACTAGATTTAAATAAAAAAAAAAGATTTGAAGAAGATTCAAATCTTCTTATAATAAGATGTGATAATAAAAAAGGGTCCAGCAAGTTGTTTAGCTTCAATATTGGTATTGCTAAAAACTAACAAAAGTAAGGAGAATCCATAAAAGTGTGACTTCAGTTCTTGAAAAGGAGAGAGAGAGAGAGAGAGATTTGAGTAAAAGTTGGGAAAGGAAAGGAAATATTTTGCTTTTAGGCAATCTAGCACCAGATGAAGATAGGGACTTGACTTGTGATTCATACTTCGAACTTCAGAGTAACAAATGGGAAATACATGAACATCTTATGGAAGCAATAACAAATATATATGAAGAAGTATATCTTCTTCCTTTTATGAACTATCAAGAGTATTATAGTTAATCATTTACTACTTTCAACAATGATGAATGCTTTGTTAGCTACCCCGTGCTATCATTTGCTTCTCATTAACAAGAATGTCAACATTACTTCTTCACATGAAGTAAGAAATAGTCGAAAGATTCTGAGTTACGAAATTTTTCCTACAAATGTCAGTTAATATCCTAGGGGCAACAGGATCGTTATAAGGACCAATATGGAGCATACAGGGAAGTGAATTTCATGAAGAAGATGGTGAAGGCAAATCAATTTACTCTAATTCATTGATAAGAAGAAGAAGTATTGATTCTGCCAATATAGTGATGAATTCAACACCTCTCAAGAGAAATGCCTAAACCCCTCCAACTCCATTTGAAGAGCTTTGGTCCGGGTGCAAAATGTAGAAGGCTAAAATTATTATATAAATCTATTGGGTTAAGCCCATTAATTTTTTTGCTTAACTCATTAAGCTAGGTGATAGGGCGTAGTAAGTTCGATCCAATCATTGGATTGATTTAGGAAAAATTGGCTTTATGAGCTTGGAACAGAGATCGTTAGACAAATCTATCTACATCTAACCTTTTTCAAATAAACTCATGCACTTATGAGGAAGACTACTAACCTTAGGCCTATAGTAAGTTCATTAGAATAATTCTAGAATGAGTAGAGTCTATCCCGTCTATTGATCACTAAGGTGATCTAACGGGTGTCATCAGGCTCAAGAGTCTATAAATACTCAGTCATTCCTCTTCATTAAAGAGGATTAGAGATTCGAAAAGATTAGAGAAACAGTGTTCCACTGAGAATTCTCTACTCTCAATGATCAAATGAAAGTTTAAGTGAAAAACAATCTCCATTACTCAAGAACTGTAAAGTTGATACCTGAGGTCCCCCTTAGCCCCCTTATCTATCACTTGTGCATTCGAGACTTTTGAGATTATCTATTCCTCCCCCCTACCACTCTCTCCTTAGACATCTCATCACATGCCATCTCCACATCACTTCTCTAAAGTCATGTGCAGTGCAATACCCACATAATACTCACATGATTACTCTTGCCAGAACCTCTTATCTACAATATTTTAGTCAAAAACAAGTATTACAAAGTATCAATATTAGAATAAATGTTTTACATAAAGATACATGTAACATTTTTTTCATATGGAACTATGTCTAGACCTGTTATGGTAAAAAAATAAATAAATAAATAAAACAAAACAAAAGAATTCTTCTCTATTAAAAACACATGAACAAAAGATTATGATATGAAGCAAGGCTACTATCAATAAAACTTATTTCACACTTTGTGTTTTCTAGAAACTTATCAAACTCACTTATTTGGTCTCAGTCATCATAGAAATGAACCATGATTCAATTTTTATTGACTAATTGAACAAGATTGGTGTAAGAACAACTATTTAAGCACTAACACCATATAAAATCTCACTAACCTTGAAGTAGAAATCAAAGAATTTATAACAACCTTAAGCAAATTAGTATGAGAAGAAGTAGAAGAAAGTTAGAAATAGAGAAAATTAGCTTCAATAAGGGTTATGATGATTAAAACCTACTTGCAAGTTACTTGAATTTGACCTAATAGTAACTCGACTTCAAGTCAATAACATTAAAGTTGAGTTCAAATTCGAAATGTTGCTACTTGAATTGTTGATCAAGTTTTGTAATGTTTGTATTGACCTCCACAAGAGAATAATCAAGCTAGATTGAGTTTATTTGAGGTCAAATTAAGTTTGGATATTGATATTATTTTAATTAGAAGAAATATAATTTTTAGATTAATTGAGTTAAACTCATGTTTGTTGAGTATTGCTTGAAATCAAGCTCAAGCTTATCATTATAAGCTTGATCAAGCTCAAGTCTAGTTTAATCATGATTTAAAAAAAAAAAAAACAAATGAGTGTTGCATACTTTGCCACAAAAATTAACAAATAAACTAAGGATCCATAAGAGAAGATGAGGGGAATCAAGTTACAGAATTCATCAGTACAGTACTCACGAAAGGACTTCAACTCTTTACACGATTTAAGTGTTTATAAGACTTTAGTTGAGTGTCGAGCAGACCCCTAAAGTTCTATTGCAAGTTGTAATGCAGGAATGGAAGAAGGAATCAAAGGACAAAGAGAGACACGACTTCTCAACATGACCATGTTGAAATCCTATTGTTTATAAGAGATACATGACCTATTGACATGATTGTGTTGGGACCGTATTGTTCATGACATCTAACCCATGAGATGCACGACCTGTCGACACGACCATGTAGTGGCAATGTTGTTCATGACATCCAAACAGTGAGATACACAACCTGTTGACATAACCATATTTGGTTTGTGTTATTCATAAGAGATACGCGATCACTCAACATGATCACTCAACACAATTGAGTTGAGGCCATGTTCCTCTCATTAACAACTTTTTCCTTTTTTAATTAGTTACAACTTTGCCATTGTTATATTTATACATTGTACTCAAACCTTATTGATATTAATTAGTGAAATTTCATTATTATTGAATCTTTTTCACTCCTTTCCAACTTTTATCAATCTTATTAATTATGACAAGTAATCTGATTGAGTCGTATTGTGAGCTATATCAAGATAGTTCAGTCAGCATTCAATTTAACTACGGTGAGTCATATCTATTAGTGAAATGAACATCTTTATCCTTTTTATTTTTTTTCCTTTTTTTTTCTTAAGTGTTACGTATTGTATGGTGTGATATCCTAATGGTTTCCTCCCTTGGCATACCAAAAGACAGAGCTCCCTATTCTAAACAGTCATTTCCCATTGGCGGTAATGAACTACATCTATGTATGGAAGAAACTTAAGAAATACTTGGGCATATAGATAAGCGACAATGCGACATCATGGGAGAAAGATCCGTGATGAGCAAATTGCGAAATAACAAATCCCAAAAGACACAGGATATAACGCAAAAAGCAAGTATGAGAATGGCATTCAACTCAGAGAGTAACTCAATCCGACATAATTTATATGCAGATTTGACTTCACTCGAGGTCAAAGCTGTATGTGAGTACGCATCCAACCTTAAATCGTCAAAAACTTCGAAAGGTTGATGGTACAAGCATATCGCATGAACCCTATTACAGATACAATTGCCAGTACCTACCACGTTAGAAGTGATCATTGCGACATCCAAAACTATTTTGATATCAAAATGTGCATTAGTTTCCATGCACAAATGTGCTCGAAGATGATCTTCCATATTTTTGGAGCAACTTTCGTGAGGATATCCTTTATAGCTTGCAAGAACATGTTCAAGTTTCACATATGATCAGGAGCTACCATACGAGGTACAGGTTTTAGTAAACTGCTCGAGTAATTCTGCTATACATTACTAGTAGTTGGCATTGGCTCTAAATCAACAACTTCTCCGTAAGATGATTGTTGTTTGTTAATCTCCGTTGGGAATCAAATTCGATTACTTATATTCCTTTTCATTCAAATGGAGAGATGAATCAATGTATTTTTTTTATTGGATTTGATTCTATCAGGATTGACAGGACTCGAACCTCTATAGCTTTTGCCTTCACCAGGTGGAAGGTGGCATTGACACGCCTAGCCTACATGATGCCATTATATCTGAAGACTCCCACTGTAGTTACCAAAAGATCGATTTAAGTTTAATTCAATCAATAACCGAATATGACTTCGTTTAATGTTCAAAGGTGTGCATGGGCTCGAATCCTGCCTTGAATCCTCAAGGACTCTGAAAAGTTGATATTACGTGGCTAACTTATCCCCTAAAAATTACTCTACTCCTGCTCATAAAGTTGAATTTAAGTAAAGAGGAAAAAAGAACTTAATTAGATGTGGAGCAAAAGCTGAGACTTTCATCAAACCTGCAGCGATATATATCATATTATTGGACAAATGTTGAACGCATGAATAGGAATTACAAGGCAAATGATATAAGTAATAAAAGGGAAAGGATTATGGGTAAGAGTCCATTAAAACATAAAGATACCACTACTTAATGTGTCTTCTATCTCTTGACTTGAAGAAATTCTTTTTTATGTGTCCATGGAGGCCTAACCAGGTGTTCTAGTCAACAGCTGTGTTCTTCCTAATATGCCTTCACTCTTGAGGGATAAAAGCCATCTGCCTATGATTGCTGCATAATAAGAACACTCAAACACAAAACACATCCATTTAATATGATGATCCAGTGTAAGCACATAGAAACTTGTGACTTGTAGTAAACATAAGAATAACCACAAACTAGGGCTTAAAGCTAAACCTTGTTTGAATCTTGCACAAAACCTTTTGTGCATCTTGCACAAGTGCAGGAAAATCAAGATTTGAACAGAATATGATCCAGAAAATGTCTGCAACTACTTTATAAGCAGAAATTCATGTTTTCCTTCAGAGGCTAAATTTCTCACCGTGAATTTAAGAACAAGTACATCCAATCGAAACAATTAACAAGAACTTAAATGAACAAGAAATAAAGTACCAGTAGAATTAAGCATCCAATCTCACAACAAAAGAGATTTATCATCAAAATTGACCTACAGCATTTATTTCTTGTCCGGTAGGAACATCCAGATATGATCCTATCAGGAAAGTATTATCAATACTGGTAAGCTTAGAGCCCAATCTTTTGTGATATACTTGTCTTCCTAGATACATCAAGGGCTTGCCCTCTGAATTGAATTCAATAGGAGGTGACTGAAGCAGCTCCCCCTTTGATTCTCAAATTCAAGGACAAAGCCTATGCAGCTGAAATTCTCCTCTTCAGATTTTCCTTGTGATTTAGCAAAATATAATGCTCATCCTGTTCTCTGATAGCTGCTCTAAAATCATTTGTTTCAGTATTTCACTTTTTCTCTTCCCATATTTCATTTTTCTTCTTCCCCTCTTCTGCAGTTGAGGATCAATGCTTCCTTGAGCAAAGGAATAACAGTCCTCACAGAGCAATCTATCCATACATCCGCTAATGTAGTAGTAGGTTCCTTGTATCTAATTTATGGTTCATTCTGAATATCATGCTTACCACATGTAGCATTATCCTTGACTGGTTCACCAAATCCCTCAAATATATTGGTGGGTTCTGCATGAGACTTAATAATACTACCAATCCATGAGCTCTCCTCAACAAAATATATTCTTCCGGAATAACATCAATCCTGTTGCCTTCTGAATCTTTAAAGGACCATACCCTGGCTATTGAGATGTTCAAGCTTTGATAATTTGTTAATGGTATTACAAGCATCATTCTCATGAGGATCAGTAGGACAATTGCTGGAATGAGACTTCCATAAGTTCAAATCCTGCAGCGAGTCTCTGAAACCTTCAGAGAAAGTGAAGCTCTTATCACTAACACCCCTCGCTTCATTAGGCCTGCTATGTCCACAAGTGGCAGAACATTTTTCCCTTTTATCCACCATGTTTCTGTATGTGCTGCACTCTATTTCCCCTACAACAATCTCCATCAAAGCTTCATCTTTCCCCCGAGAAGTTAAGCCATGACGTAACATGGCTGGTTTTTCACCATTCTGCTCTGAAACTTAACGAGTGTCCTCCTCTTCAACTTCCAGTTTAAGTTTCTCAAGGAAGACATTCTAATCAGGACGATTACTCAGCTCACCACGCAAAGCAGCTTCTGCTCTGTTGAATTTATTTTTCTGGAAAAAATAAAAAATTACATCAATAGAGCTACCACAGGCTATTGTAGAGCAATTTTACTCTAGGAAGCTAGATTCAAAATCCAACACCAAAATCTCATTCAATTAATAAAACTAACTTCTGCACTTTACAAGAAATCACTAACAAACGTAGAGCTAAGAGCAAAATACCCAACAGAAAACACATTCACTCGATGAAGTGCACATCTCAGATAAACAACTTGACAATCATCATTTCTAAATTTTGGGTCACTGCAAATTCCACATATCTACATAGGGGCAGAAATAAAACACTTATATTCTGGTTGTCACTCCAATCCTATTGAATTAGGTGACAGATTCATAGTTGCAACTTAAAGCATTAAATGCTGGCTTCCATATGCAGATAAGGAACTTCCAGTGTCAGCTACCCTGCTACTCTTTTCCTTCCTTGAGGACACAATGCAATGCCCGTGGTCAAGAAAATTTAAAAACCTACAGGAGGAAGGGGGGAAGGCAACTAAATACCACTTGGTCAAGTGGGTAGAGGAGACCCTGGTTAAGAGGCACAAAGAATCATATTAATTGTTTCCCTATCCCTCCACAGCATTTTTATGCCCCACCACCCCAATTGGAATGCGAGTAGCTCCTTAGAAGTCATCTTTGCACATGGCTAAATCATCTCAATCATGTTGCCATAGTTTTCTCAGGGATGGTCACTACTCCAACTTTCTTTCTAATACATTCATTCTTTATCTCATCCAATCCCCGTATTTCATTGCATCCATCCAAGCAATCCAACTACTCCATTCCCTAAGGACCTGGAGATCAAATCTAACCATAAGAAAAGTGCTTGGCCAATAAATAGCTCACTTCTTGGTCTACAGCTCCCTCAATCAGTACAAACACCCCTGATCATTGCAACTCGATGTGCTTATTTATCATCCCTTGACTCAAAAGAGAAGGCAGGTATGAGAAAAGGAGTATCTAGGATTGAAGCAGAAAGATCTCCTGGCACCTCCTTTTGTCTTCTCATCACAATTATTTCACAAAGACTTGACATGATAAGGAAGAAGGGAGGAAGAACCACACTAGTTGTATGCTGCATTTAGGAAAGATAAATCACTCCTGAAAAGGAATCTACATTTTGTTCATGTACATAGTTCACTTGCCTCTCAAATCCTAGATATTTACAATAGGACATTGTGCGGTAAGGAGTTAATGCCATTTCATTGCACGAGAACCAATTGGAGAATCTCCAAAGCACATTATTCCCATCAGTAAAAAGAAAAAACACACAGATTTACAGCCTACGGCCAGGCTTCACATTTGAACCCACATTCACAAACTTTGCGAAAACAAAATTTTGGCATGATGCTTGGTCTTTGCAGGAACTTCTAAGAGACCTTTCACTAGAGCTCCTATTCTCCAAGCACTTTAATGGTAGCATATTATTTAGGACTCCATAAAGCCAATTAGATGGCTTGATTTATAAATGCCATCAGCAAGATGCTGCTTCTCAGAAAGAAGCTAAGTGATAGTTCATGCTGAAATCTTTCTATGAAGCCAGGGCTTGTCCAGAATCAATAAACCCTTCCCCCCAGGGAATCATATGGCTATAAAAATTTCTCAAAAGGAAACTTTTTCCACATAACTTTTAGGAAAGATCCTTACCATGGACAACTTGTAAAAGTAGGGGTCAAATTCTGCCCCCACGATGTTATGTCTGAATCAATGAATGACATTGTAATATAAGCACATCACTTACAAAAATATGAAATACCATTGATTTAGTTTTGGAATGGCTTGGATAACAGCACAAGCATTAGAGTTGAGCTAAGGTCATCAAAAGGATGCACTACTGGAAAGGCGATATAGGATAATATTCTGGGCCATTTAGCCACTGTTTTGGATTACTTAGCTAGAAAGGAAGAAAAGGACTTCTGAAAATAGAAACATGATTCCCCAGGGTTTTTTGGTATTTCCATTTGTTACAACTCTACTTGGAGTCGGAGTCTTTCTTCTTTAGCTTTTTTTTTTTAAGTCAGCTGCGTTTGTAGTTGGGTGAGTAATTGTTAGCTAGTCTATAAATAGGCCTAAGGAGTAGTTAAAAATTTAGTTTAGAAAATTTGTTAGCTTGTAAAATTCTCTAGAGAGAATTTAGAGAGCAAACTTGCTCTTGGAGTAATCACATTGGATAACTTTTGTACCTTTTGCTTCCCTAAATCAATAATATTTCCCCCAATTTGTGCCCTAATCTCACTAAAGATTCAACCTTTTCCATATTTCAAACCCTAAAGAGTAACAATTGGCACCATTTGTGGCCGATTCTCAATGAATATGATGCGCATAGAGGATCGAGTTCAAACTTTCGAGAAATCAGTTTCTGATGTGACTATTCAATTACATAATCAGCAACAGCCATTTAATAATTCGATTGATGAGCTTCGTTCCAGTTTGCAAGATTAACAAGCACCGATTAGTACTTTGCAAGTGGAGATGTGATTGCAAGGCTAAGAACTAGCATCCATGAAATCATTGTTGAATTCTCTGCATAATTTGATGTTAAAGCAAGTTGCTCGATCACAGCTCGTTGACCTTCCAAAATCTTCTCATTAGCAAGAGAATGTAGAACAGGTGAATGTCAAACAAACCGCACACATGCCTTCATTGGATCCTTGGCGCAGCTGCTTGCAACCAATAAATTGCAATCATTCACCCACTCACAACCACTCTTCTCCTCATGTTTGCAATCTCTTGGCCAATCATGCTGGAGCTAGAGACTTGCTTCAGAATAATCACAACACTGTTCACAAATCCAGTCTCCCTTCTGCTTCTGATCTGCCTTGTGACACTGTTCTCAAGGTTGTGAGCCATCATATGACTGTTCATGACCTATATCCACTTCATGCTTCCTATCGTCATGGAGTTAATGCAGGAGTAGATGGTTTACCTGTTCAAGTGGTCAAAAAGGACCAATATTTTTCTTTTAGCAAAGGTGCCTGATTAAATGCTACTATGAAAACTGGTCATTCCAATGATCCTTTATTTTCTTGTCAAGCACCAGATGTGCACATTAGCCAGGGAGCTGTGGTGAGAGAGTAAGCCACTCATGCTTGCACATCTGATGGTCACAAATGCTCACATGACTGGCACAACAGGAGTTCACGTGACCAGTATGTGACGTCTTGACCAGGTGATGTTGTTCATTTGTTGCACAGTGAAGGTTTCAGATTATTCTTCTGTTGAGACTTATAGTTTGGATATTAGTGATGTCAACTGTCCTATTGCTAACTTTCACATGCATTCACCAGGTTTGTCCTTGCCTAGTTTTGATGGCATGGATCCAACTTCATGGTTAGCCACCATTGAGCAATATTTTGATATTAATCAGATTAAGAGTAGTAGAAAGAAGATTAAATTGATTAATATGCATGCAAGTAAAGACCATCCATTGGCTTAAATCATTGCACCGTAGACATCCACACCTAGACTGAAGTACCTTTGTTCACAGGTTTTTGTCTTGTTTTAACAAGAAGAGATCATTCAATCCTTATGTGAGTTTGTTAATATTAAGACAAAGAGGCTCAATTGATCAACATGTTCATGAGTTTGAAGCTTTGTCATCTCAAGTACCTTTGATTTCTAAAAGAAAGTAGCTTGGTTATTTCATCGGTGGGCTATGAGATGATCTTGGTACTTGGGTGACCACTTTAGCTCTTCATAATTTGAAGAAAGCTACGGAGTTGGCTCACAATGTTGAGCAGGAGTTTAATATGGAGATTTTTGTCTCATCTCACATGGGGGAGCAAGATTATGGACAGCTAACCAGCTTTGTATCCAATCATTTTAAGAGTTATGTGCCTTCATATGGTAAGATACAACATACAGGTCATGTTTCTCATCCTACTACATCAACTCAGAAGGTTTCAAAGTCTATGGTTCCTGGGGCTACTTAGAAGGATATGGAGCTATGGTTGCTAAAAGTTAGAATTCTAAAGAAATTAAAGGCCATAAGCAGATGACACGTGCAGAATTTTTGGAAAAAAAAAAAGAAAAAAGGGCTTGTGTTTTAAATGCAATCAGCCTTATTTGCCTTACCATGTTTGTCCTAACAAGTCCTTACGGATTCTCGTTTTAGACGATAATGTGGAGATTGTTGTTGATGATTGGAAGGATGTAGGGTATCCTATAGTTAGCTAATGTTGGGTGCAGAGTTGCTGGTGTGGGCTAGTTGTATTTGTTTTTCAGCCTGTCCTTGAGGGAAAGGACTTTCTTCAAGGGGTGGCACTCTTACAACTTCTAATTGATGTCTTTCTTCTTTGGCTTGTTTTTGGTATTTTTGTTAGTTAGTAGCATTTGTAGTTGAATTAACAGTTGTTAGTTGACGTATAAATAGGCCTAAGGAGTAGCTAGACATTTAGTTTAGAGAATCTGTTAGCTTGTAAAATTTTCTATAGAGAATTTGGAGAGTAAACAGTGTTTTTGTTTACTCTTTAAAGATAGTTGTGCTTTGCAAACCTTCCCGTCTTTGACGGTTGTATATTTGTGATTAATTAATGAAATTATTTACTTATCCAAAAAAGAATTTGGAGAGCAAACTTGCTCTTCGAGTTATCGCTTTGGATAACTTTTGTATCTTTTACTTCACTAAGTCAATAAAATTCCCCCCGTTAGTGCCCTAATCTCACTAAAGATTCAATCTTTTTCCATGTTTCTAACCCTAAAGCATAACAACATTCCTGGTGAAATTTTTAATTTCATACTCCACAGCATCTTGATGCAGGGGAATTTATTTATTTGCTCTATTTTTTGTTTTGATATTAATTAAAAGAGTCAGTACCTTTATATCAAAGAAAAAATAAATTAAAAGGTCAGCACCCATAATCTTATGTCAACAATCCAAAAGAAAAGAAACCAGCACAGCGAAATACACCCTTTGCTTGATTTTAATGAGTGCAAGTGGTCCTTAGTTGATGCCTACAAATGAAACATTCTGCCCTAGTATGCTAAACCGATGTGCATGTTTTATATAGCTAATGATCTGTTATTACCCCATTCCCCAAAGTTTATATGAGGAGACAGAAGCAAACCAGTAGCTGAGTAGCTTTGGGGTCATTTGTTGTGTTTTATGTTGTTGCTATACGGGTCAAAAAAAGATTTGGCTGGGGATAATAAGTAATTGGACCTACAATTACTAAAGTAATAAAATAGTAAAGAAATGAATATAAAGTTTAAATTGAGAGAACCAAATGTGGAAAATTCACTCTAAAGGTAAATTAGAGCATCGTTATCATTGGCTCATTTACAACCTAAAAATTGAAATCAATTATGCAAAAAAAACCTATATGCGTACATACATCTTACATACATACATCACATGTGCGCACACACAAATATGCACGTATATGGATATATCTTATATGTATATTATATAAATGAAGTACAGGAACATGATTTCTATGTATTGTGGGTCCAAAACTGGGATCTAGCCAAAAGGCAAATAATGGTGAAATTGTTGGTAATAACGGCTTGGCTTGGTTTAGCTTCCAGCCTTCTTGGTTGGAACCAATGATAAAAAATTAGGATTTATAGAAATTAGGATTTGAGGGCACATTAAGAGAGAATTCTTTGATCTCTTGATAATAATAAAAGAAAATAATGACTTTTAGCTTACTCTTATTACTGTGACAGGTATGCCCATAATAAAGCAGCAACATAAATAAACTCAGTCCATTCATATTCCCCGATCAATAAGTCTAGAGCATAAGCCTTATATGCACAGGAAAAAAGTCACCAGAGAGATATTTATTATTAGCATACAAGTTTCAAACAATCTGCAATCAAATGTATTTGTTGTTAAATTTGATTGTTATTAGCATAATCTTTGTCAGGTCATAAGTATGCTACTATAAATGGTTAAGTGTATTCTCATTCTCCACAGGCAAAACAGAGCTCTTATTTGTATTTTAAGAATAAACAAACCGCAAAACATAATATGCATAAAATCACTAAATATTAAGTACTGTCAAAAAAACTGTATAAAATAAGATTCTATTATCAGAGAAATTGTTTTTGTATATAAATCATACCTCAATGTAGATCTTAGTCCAGGACTAGTCACAACTGCATGGCTTCTTCTGTCAGATTGATTTGGGAACAAAAAGCAATCTAGGATCAAACAGCTTCTTTATCGTGACAAACAAACATGAGCTTTATAAACTTTCCAATCTTCGGAAACCCCTTCATCCAGCCACTTGAAATATACTGATTCAGAATTTCAAGTGTAACATTATTGGGTTCACAGCCTTCGATCGCCATTTTTTTGAATAATGAAATCACATCCCAGACTTTAGTGTACCGAAACATAGCCCTTAATATACAATTATAAATTTCAATAGATGGACCAAGTCCAATTTCTAGCATTTGATCCCTCAATTGGATAGCAGTTGTTATCCTTCCATCCATATACAAGCCTCGGATTACATGGCTATAGGTGAAAACATCTGGTTTCAGTTTCCGCCTATACATGTCCCTTAAAAGTTGACCAACAAGGGAGAAATTCCTTTCTTCAATTGAGCAATTTATGAGAATATTAAACGAAGTGGTATCTGCATGGATTCCACAATTCGGTATACAACGGAAAATTCGGAGCGCTGTTTCAAACAACTCACTCTTGCAAAGTTGATCGAGAAGGATGTTGAAGGTAATTATTGTAGGTTTAGGGCCATCTCTCATCATCATACACAACAACTCTAAAGCATCAGAAAATTTTCCAACTTCACAGAGGTAGCGAAGCAAGCATGTTGAGCTAATGACATTTACCTTGATCCCCTCATACTCCATCCTATACAAGACTCTTCTGATGATTGCAGAGTTCCTCTGTTTAGCTGCTTCAGATAATATAGTATTAAAGGAAACCACATCAGGCCTAATGCCAGCCCATTTAAACTGGTCCAATTTCTCTAAGGCTTCTTCAATGTTATTTTCAATGCAAAGACCTTTTAAAATTGTGTTGAATGAAGCGTTATTTGGTACAACTCGATGCTCAATCATATCATCTAGTAAAGACGAAGCTTCAGTAACTTTATTTGTCAGGCAAAAAGAATGTAAGATTATATTACACATTACAACATCTACAGGGTAGTCTTTAGACAGCACCTTACGAAATAGCGCATATGCACTTTGTGTCCTACCATTTTTTACCAGGCCCCCAACTAAAGCAGAAAAAGTAAAAGGATCAGGTGAAAAACCCTTCTGTTGAATCACCCGAACCACTTCCGTAATGTCAACTCTTCTATCCTCATAACAAAGTCCACGAAGAATAATATTAAATGTGTATAGGTCAGGAACACAACCTTCGTTATCCATCTTGTCAAAGATTGTTAATGCCTCATCAATCTGTCCAACATCGCAAAGAAACTTAATGATCACGGTGTAGGTTATGACATTGGGTGTGAAACCATCATTTCTCATATCATCCAATACGTTATGCGCTTCCCTCCAAAATCCTTCACGACAGAACCCATAAACCAAAGCTGTATACGAGCACACGTTACCAACAACACCCTTCTTCTTAATCCAGTATAACAGTGACAATGCATCATAACTCTGACCTGACTTACACAGTGCCCAAATGATAGGATTAAAGCAATGTGCCCCAACAAAACACCCTCTTTCCAAAACAACGGAATACACATAATAAGCCTTACGAACCAATCCTGCTCTTGAGAGCATCAAAACCAATGAAGACAATGTTTTTTCACTTGGAATATAATTAAGCCTCAACATCAACTCAAATACACTAAGTGAATCAACCCAACAACCCGAACGAACCAATCTCTTGAGCAACTTATTCAAAGCACTAAACTTTGGCAAAAACCCACTTGCACACATTTCATCGACCACAAAGCAAGCGTCTTTCAAACACCCAATCGACAAAACCCCATTAAAAAGAGTAGTACAAGTCAATGCATTAGGAAAAGGACCAAATCTCTTCATCCCGTAATAAATATCCACTAAAGCACCCACATCAACATTACCACTGGACTTAAAATAAAAGTACATGAGAGCATTGTAATCATAAACAGTAGGCTTTTTCATGAGACTAAGTGTTTCAACTGCTCTTCTAAACTGACCTGAGGAAGCATGTTTTCGCATCACTAAACGTAAATCCAAGTCACTAATATTACATGACTCTTCATGACTAGGAATGTCAATGCTCTGAAGTGCACAAGAAGAAGAGAAAAAGAAGTCGAGGATATGAAGGTAGTAAAGTCTAGGTTTTGGGGGGATACTGAGTGTGTGAGGGCGTAGAGTCATTGCTTGAAGGCGATGGTAGCGGTGTAGTTGGTTTTCGCCTTCCTCGGGAACGGCGAAGAGTGAAAAGAGAGCGGAAAAAGGCGGCAGGTAGCAGAACAGACCGACAAGAATCAGGTCCGGGGGCTGTTTTTATTTTGTCCTTCTTAAAACTTAACAGTCAATTTTTTTCTTTTTTCTCTTCAATTTTTTTTTTAATAAGAGGCCAAAGATTTTTATCAATTTCAATTTGCAATTTTTTCTCTTGCTATATATTATATATAATGTTATATTATTAGTAGACCATAATAACTCATTAAATATTCAATTAAATTTGGCTTGTTTTCAACTGGCTTATAATAGGTAAATATATTATTAAATAGGAAGTAGTATATTTTTAGTTCACAATTTACTTTTTTATTTTAGTTTTTAATTTTTTTTTTCTAGATTTGAATTCTCAAATAATAAATTTTTTATTGGACGATTTCATGCAACAAAACAAAGTGAAAAAAAAATCAATTATTGGAGATGATTCACTCCAATATTATGGCACTTAATTTTTCTAAGTAAAGTAGTGTTAAACTATTTTTTATTTGGAAGACATGTGATTTAAATATATGGATAGATTGGATATTGTTACCGGACATTCATCAATTTAAATGTCTTCCTAGCATAGTCAATTCAATAATGTCATTTTTTTTAATTTTATTTTTAATACTTTACTCTCTTTTTTTATGGATATTATGTTTTTAATTATTTTACCTTTCTCAATATTGTAGTTTAGAATTTCTAACTCGATTCTACTTATCATCACCTTAAAATAATAATAAAATCAAGCGTAAGTACAATTGCATTAATTCCACAACTACAACTAATTTGTGGAAAGCATTTATAGATTGAATGCTCAATTTTAAGTACATGCATGTGTTTTATTGACTTATGTGATATATTTACATTTTATTATCAAAAATATAAATATCAATTATAAACTTATATATTATAAAAAGTTTGATAATATAGCTATATATAGAGCTGTGGAAATGGATTAAATGAGCAAATCTACTTTATCCCACTAGTTAAATGGGTAAACTCATTGCAACTTGCTTAATGAGCAAGTTTGAATTTTAAATACCACTTGCACCCATCATGGAATTAGTAGGTTAAGTGGGTCAACACATTAATCCATTATTTTTAATCCATTTATACAAATTTGGTAAGTTTAGCTAGTAACACATCCACCTAATGGATGATAAGACTCTTTTTAATCCAAAAATTTAATATTGTAAAGGGAGCTACACTTTAAGTGTGTGTTTTTACACTTTTGGCACTTGTATTTTTATTTTTTACACTTAGATGACCTTTATTTTGCAATATTGGGGAAAAAAAGAAGCATTTGTTAGTGTGTGGTTAGTTTAAAATAACAAGAAGCATGGCAACATGATAAAATACAGAAGAGCATCAGTTAAACCCAACTTTCCTTTCCTATACTCACAAGCCCTATATCACAAACCCTACAAAGAAGAGAAACAATCGCACATCGAGCTTGTGGGATTACTTAATTTAAGGAAAGCCTACTATTAAATATATAGAAACCCAACCTTTGTTATTCATTTTTCACTTCAAAAACTCATCTTTCACCAAATTACTATCATGGGAAAAAAGAATACAGCCACAAATATGTTAATTAACAAGATAACTAGTGAATTGTAGATAATGCACCTTATTAGAATCCTCTTATTGAGTGATTAATTGATTAACGAATCCTTTAACTGGGTTCAAGTTCACCGGGGATTGGGTTTTATGAATTGATGATTTAGGATTAGTGATTTAGGGATAGCATTTTAGGAATTGGTTTTCTAATTTGATGTTAGAGATTTGAGGTTAATGATTTTGAATTAAGGAAATGGCAAAGGGTTAGTAATTGTCCTACCATGTATACTAAACCATGATAAGGGTTCACTATTTAGTAGTCATCTTAGATTTGATAGGTGTGAATGACATAACCACTAGACACCTATTAAAGCATCATTAATTCACTATTAAAGCCTGATATGAATAGATATAGTATATAACAAAATAAACATATATATTTACATGGTGGATTATCTTAATAGTCACAAAAGTAAAACTTACTTTATTATAACCACTAGACACCTATTAATCTAAACTACCCAAGAAAGGCTTATCTAATATAGAAACCAAACAAATGAAAAGAAGGCCCATCAATTAGAATTCCTCACCCTCAAGCCTTAATTATAATCAGGTACAAACCCATGGGGTTAGTGAACTGTGATATAATTACTTAGTACCTATAAGGAAATCTACAAGGGAACGAGTAAATTATAGCTTGATAAGGGGTAAGAAGCAAAAAGCCTATATAAGTTGCACAAATCAAATAAGGTTGTTAAATTAAATTATTTAATGTAATACAATAAAACAAACATCATCCCTACGCCGTTGTCCAATTTGTTGTGAGACTAAGAAAATAACCTCACTTTAGTCTGAGTTGAAGAGTTTAAGCACGATGCACTACTCACACCCAAATCCAGTCTTATGGAGTGAAGACATAGCTCCTCTTAAGACCCCTTTAAACTATTTGTCGCCACTTATTGACCCACCAATTAGCCCATATCCTTACCGCAACCTCCTATCATGTCACTTAGTTTAGTTAAGGATAACGGAAGATAATTTACGCCGTCTTATTGAAGGTGTCAATACTTGGCTAAAGAATCCTAATCATCCCCCATTGGGTTGTAATGTATGCTAGTTTAGAATTTTAATTCAAATTTAATTTAGTTCATCTAAGGGGTAGCCAACCAATTCACAAACAGTTTTTTTTTTTTTTGTTTTGCCAAACAATTCACAAACACTTCAAGTAGAAGTCAATTCATAGTAGTACAGCACAACATGTAGCTTAACTACTAAATTAACACTTTAGTGTCCAATTATAGGAATTGCATGTGCACACCTAATGTACTCAAGCTAGTCGATTACATTAGCTTCTTAATCGCTTTAAAATCCTATATATTCTAAACCCGTGTTCAATTTCTATACAAATTATGAAAATATCATGGTTTTATTTATTTTATTAAACTAGGGCGTGCAATATATATATATATAGATACATATATATATACATATATGAATAAGCTATAGGTATACATATATAATTTGGTCATGGAAGACATATATATGAGTATGTGTTTATGGATTGTATATATAATAGGGTTTATAATATAATAGTATTATAAATTGCTTCTAATACATGTGATTAAAATATTACTTATAATATATTGTTTTGATTATATTGAAACATAAGTTTATTTTGTTACATAGTTACCCAAATTTAATAAAATTAGTATTGCTAGGTTTGTATAAGTGTGATTATATGTAATATGGGTTCTATTTATGAAATTACACTCATAAAGATATCTTTAATTTCAATGCAAGAATCAATTCATATAGTCAATGGCACCATATCGTATGGTATTACACGAATAATTTGTAATTCGCATGAATCTCAATAAAATATGATCAAATCATAGTGAATACCCATTGATCTTATCCCTAATCGGTACATATTACAATATGGGCTTAAAATTCACAAGATTTACCAAGAACGGTACATTATTGGATTTGATCAGCCCTCATTCTATCCCATATTATTCATTTTCATCCGAATATTTCATTCAATATTATAGGACATAGGCACTAAATAGCAATTTAGGTCATTTTTCATGAAAGTTTTACAATAAATAGCATAGATCATCAAAAAAATTTCACAAAAATTACCATAGACTTAAGAAAAATATATATGTAGAATCTATAATTATTCATTTCATCTAAAAGGGTTATCGCCCATATAAGAAAAATTATGTTTTTACCCTCAAATTTATGATCAATTAAGCAAATAATCACATTTACATGTAAAATGAATATCAACTACACATCATGTCATTACAACCTTACAGTTATCGTAAAATCAGATTTCATCAATTAATTTAATGAAAATAGATTTATTTCACAAAATTTCAGATTTAGCGAATAAAAATCTAATAAATACCAAACGAGTTGACCGTAAAAAACTATTTACATTTATGTAAACTATATGTAATAAGGATAGTAGAGAAGATTACTGACCATGAAACGTGATTTAGGTCATTAAAAATTAACTTGAAATATCACGTGAGCCAAGCGAGTACTATAAAATTAAAAAATTTCTTCAAAATAAAAATTTTACACGAAACTAGATGTAAAATTACCCACGAATAAATTTTTTTCATAATTAATTTTATTAATTTAATATTTTATATAAATTAAATTAAATTTGTGCAGAAAATAGGGAATACTCGTCGTCGGAGCTCCGATCACCGTTTAGTGGTTAGACCTTGTTGGAACAGCTCCTTTGGTGGTCCTCCATTAGGGGTTGACCGGGCACAATTGTAGCTCCACGGATGGGTGTCGTACCACCTAGGTTAGATTCTTCTTCTTGTTTTTTTTTTTTTTTGTTTTTATTTTCCTTGATTTTTTGGTGAATTTTTTTGAGTAAAAATGAAAGTCCTACCGTTGTTTTATAGGTGGTTTAGGAGGTGATTATAGGTTGGTTATGAAGACTAAAGTCCAAGTTTGTCATTTGCTTTTTTTTTTTCCTTTTTTTTTACAAAATAAAAATTAGATGTCAATTTGTTACTATTTATCAAAAGCAACTTCTACCCTTTTGGAGATTAGGCTGCCACGTCCAAAACTAGGTGTTTCAGTAATTTAAGTCCTCAATTATTCATTATTTTACCGATTTAAGATATAATTTGTTTTATTTTAACCTATATTTGACATACTATGTATATTTAATTAACATGTATTTACATTTTAAATGTCATTTCATATATTATTAACTGATAGAGTTAATTATTTTGTCTTTAGGATCTCGTTATATTTTGGAGGTCAAATTCAAATTTTGGATAATTAACAAGTTATCCCGCTTTGTTAATTTTTTTTAAATCTAGTTGTATAAGGTCATTTCCTCTAACTTTTGTGGTTATAAGCAAATTTTAGGCCCAATCAAATAACTTTTTTCCAGAAGCTCTAAATTTATGTTTAATTACCATAATTGCTAATCTTTGCCTAATTTAAATGTGATTACCTTAATGGCTAAAATAAGGTTTAATTTAGGTGTGATCACCCTAATTGCTAGTTTAAGAATTAATTTAAGGATGATTCCCTAATTGCTAGGGTATGATTTAATTTAGATGTGATTGTCTGAATTGCCAATTTAGATGTTTATACCCAAAATGAAAAAAAAAATGTAAAAACACGAAAACCTGTAATGCAATTTACCTCATTATAAAATAGATCTATTAATTTAATTTTTTTTCATTTATTAAATACAATTAGGCATGCTGGTTTTCCAATACTAATCATTTTTTTTTAACAAATTGTGTATATTTTAGTAGAAACATAAAGCTTAAAAGGAAATATAGAATAATTTTGCTAGTTTTAACTAATCAATGTAATAGTAGTTGGAGTTCCTTAAATAGTTATGTGCCAAAAAATAATTAATTATTTGGGATCAATATAAAAGTGAAATATGAAACAGGTTTATAAATAAATAAATATTTTTTTTATTTGGTGGACTAACACAGCTCTCGATGGGTTACTCTATTTTAACCTACCGATGAAATAAGAAAGGCCAAACATCATGCTTTACCTTAACTCGCTTTTCTTCTTCTTCTTCTTCTTTTTGGTACAAGTTAAATAGGCTAGCCCACATGACCTATCCCGAGTGCACATTTTAGGCTTGTATGTTAGGCATTCTTGTTGAATACTCATAATATATGAAACATTCCAAACACTCTGAAATTTGGTTAAGATTGTAATTTTTCCCATAACTTCTTTCTATATAAAGAATATAATTGTTACTCTTGAAAACAAAAATGACATGAAAGCCCACTACATATTCCTATACGTGGTAGGAATATACTAGTCCATACATATTTCCATATGTGGTAGGAATAAAGGCTGAAAAGCCACTACAACTCCACACCCTCATAGCAGTACTTTTAGTATGTAAAAACTTTAAAATCTTCATTACATAATAGCTAAGGATGTATATCTATTTAAATCTAAATTCGATTGACCTATAGATTAAAGCCTTTGCATGTACTAGCAGCATGCTCACTCTTTTGCCAAAATATAGTAAAACTAATCATTTTTTATACCTAAAATAATATTTTACTAACATGGTGAATAGAAATGTCTAACACACAATTGTTGCATATAAACACATATGGATGCCAAACCACAATATACAGGCAAGTTTATTACATATCAAAAGCATCAAATAATAATTTATTCATCATGTGATTCAAATGAGACAACCAATACAACCTTGACATCTCAAGATTTGGAGTAACTTACACTTGAGCAATGTATATATGTAAATATGCATAATCTACCCAAAGGTAAACGTACATATATGTCACAAGCAAAACAAACTAGTCATCTTATCAATACAACTAGTCTATTATAATTATTCGAAAATGTAACACTTTGGAACCTATGACGTCATAACCCATTTATACTTCAATCCGTTCAACTTCACTTCACGTTAAAATAAATATAAACTCTAATGGATTAAATAAATGACTCATAAGTGAATCACTTCAACCATATTATAATTAAAGTAAAACCACAATACTCCATCTCAATGTAACTACCACCATAAACAAGGTTATTAAATCACTACCGGGTCTATAACAACTAAAGTAAAGTAATATAAAGAGTCTCTAACAAAGTATCAAATGAATAATCTTATAATTTCTATTTTTCCTTTGCCACTCATCATCACAATAGTAATAGTATCCTCCATTATCATCATCCTAGTAATAATAATATACGTCCTTGGACTCATTATACTCAACATACTTATCATACCTACCTGCAACTAAAAAAAAAAGAAAGTTGAGCCTAAATACAGTACATGAATACCCAAACACATTTGCATGTCACAATAATTATGGGTTACACACACATATAACGTGGTAAATAAATAATAGATATTCGTTTAATTATCTTTTATTTAATCACCAAGCAATACAAGAGCACTCATAACCTTGCTACACTAATTATATATTTTTAAGTATTTTAACTCTAGGTTAGGAACTGCTACCTTCGATCCCTCTAAGCTAAAATTTACCATAAATCATTTTAGTATAGAATTGCACTACAAACAACATTATATATTGATCATTGAGGTGCCCCTTAGGGATCTGCTGTCTCCAGCCTCTAAGTCGAGCCACATATAAGTAATAAGTAAGTCATTTATCAAGTTTATTTTAAGTTCATTCGTTTATTATAACTAATAAACACAATCAACAAGTATGGTAAATATGTACCTAGAATGGCAGTTTCAAATCTTACTTGTCTACAACTATCAAGTGCCTTAAGATTTGTCATGAAATAACAAATGATCCTTAATTCTACTCTACAATATGGCCTATGTTCTCTAGGTTATTCAACTAAGATCTAATTGTTTATTTCCCTTTTCTTAAGGCTCTATTATAAGTAATACAAACTTAAAATTAGAATAAAACTGAAATAGAAAGACTAAATGAGTGTTTCTATACAATATAGTCGTGTAGAAGAACAAAGGTAGGAACATGACTGCGTACATGGCCATGTACCGTATTATACGAAAAGTCCTCTCAGCATACCCAGGTACATAGACCATATACTTCAACACGGGCAAGTACATGCCCATGTATTTGACTATGTATACCTTATCGCACAAAATTCTCTTCACCCTTTTCATGGGTAAGTACACAACTGTATACTTTGACAGTGCACCTCTCTAAAACTCACAAACTCCTCCAGTTTCATCACTATTCGACCATTTCTCCATCCTAATACTTACTAATCAATTCAATACTTTAAACCCTTCGTAAAATCTACCTAATTTCATGAATTTAAGCATGATTGTAGTATTTACTTGTTTCTGATTAAATCAACAATCTGTAATACGTTTGATTTAGCAACTTTAGCGTCAAATTGAAATATCTAAAAACCCTAAATTGGCACCACGCTACACCTTAATGGTTTCCCATTAAGAAAGATGACATATAAAACACCAATTTATGAGAGATACTTACCTTCATGAGTGTATGTCAAGTCGAAAGTCCTTTTGTCATGTAAGTACAATTTAGGATAGGTTAAGGTTTTTTGTAGCACAAAGTTCTACATCGATATTAGGAAGGAAAAGTATCAAATAAGGTTTTCTTTTAGCTTATATCATCTATTGCCTAAAAGATCGAAATACCCCTATCATAAACATGTTATTATAGTAATGCCTCGTGTTATAAAATTATTTTATTTTATATGTGTGATGTTAGGTTTCTGGGAAGTAGTTGAATCAATTACAAAAGGGAAACAAGTTAAGATATGAGGGATGCTAGAGTTTGTTCTGGTGTAGTTACTCTAATATCTTAGTCAACACAAGTAGAAAATGGATGAGATATTAGAATGTCGAGAATACAAGGGTCTACATGTCTCTTACTTGATAATCTTCAACTTTTATTTATAAGTGTTGTGGATGATCCCAATATAAGGAGCGCATTAATTCTCAAGATCTTCAAATATTGCAAGGGCTTATCTTTGATTAGCCCATTTCCTTATTTATATCATTCTCTCGTGATTATCCATTATAGGGATAGACAC
Source organism: Laguncularia racemosa (assembly GCA_037954665.1). Taxonomy (NCBI): domain Eukaryota; kingdom Viridiplantae; phylum Streptophyta; class Magnoliopsida; order Myrtales; family Combretaceae; genus Laguncularia; species Laguncularia racemosa. Next base: position 335,609 of record JBBMOL010000104.1, on the reverse strand, counting down.
GAAGGTTCGAGGTGAAGGAGGTCGAGAATTTCATACTTAAATCTGGGCAATTTTGTGCTGAAAATCGAATGAGACAAGTCGACAAAGGTAAGTGGAGCTTGGACAGGAGTTTAAGTGGGCTGAAATGGGCTTTGGGGATTCAAGCCTTAAATACTCTATCAACAATATGCTTTTAGTATTTTATAGCAAAAGCGTTACATTCTATCACTGCAACTAAAAGACTACTTCCTTCCAGAAGATCAACATGCATGATAGTAACTAGTTAACCAACAACTCGCTTACTTATATGTGTTGATTTAGCACTTAATATAAACAGCAAATCATATCAAAGCATTGCCCTGCATGACATTGCAACTACTAATCATTGATCATCAATTCCAATACCCTAGTACTCCTAATGCTCTCAGCATACATATAGTCATAGTTAGTAAAACAATTTATTAGACAAATTCTTACAAATTCATTTTTAATTACTAGTGAAAAACTCCAAAATTCCAAATAAGACCAATGTAATTAAGAAGAAAGATTTGAAGTTAATTAATAAAAGATTTATAAAATTTGGAACTAAATTTTTTCCAAAATAACCATTATGCTCATGAACTTGATTTATCAAAAATAGCTTTGAAATAACCTATTGATCTTAAATAAAATTCTAAGACCCCAATTCCTTAAGTGAATAAAATCATTAAAGAGTTATTTAGAGTCAATTAAAAAGGAATAATAGGAGGTTAGAGATAAATTTTGCAACATGACTGTTTTACCTCTATACTCAATTTAGAGTTTTTGAAGTTTGTCAAAATCATCAAACAATTTCAATTAAGGTTACTTGGAGTCATTTAAAATTATTAGGAGTGATTTCTTAAAGTTTAGAGACAAATTATAAAAAATGACCATTTTTGCTCTTATAGACAATTTTATCGAAAATAAACCTGAAATTCCTTAGGGACCTTAAATATAGCCCTAAGACCTTAATTAGGTAAATAAGATCAATTGCAAAATATTTGGAGACAATAGGACAAGAAAATTTTTAATTCAAAAATCAATTGGGTAAAATAAACAAAATCCCCCTAAGTTTATTTTATAGAAAAGTAGCTAATTAATTTAAATTGTAAGTGTATGTTAGGAAAAGGCATTATGTTGCAGTTGGAGTAAGTAAAAGAAATTGAGAAAAAAAAAAAAAAGACTAAATCGAGATGAAACATGTCTCTATAAGCTACAATTTACTAATCTTTGTGAACCTATTTACCTTTACCCTTAAACTCTCACTAAACTTTGCTATAAAAACTCATTTTATGATAGAAAAATGGTAGTCCCCATTTCATTTTTCTGGAAAACTCTCTAAGTTAAACGCCCTCAAAAACCCATTAAATCTATTATATCTCTTAAACCTCTTATACCCATTAACCTTATATTAATCTAGTTATTTTCTTGTAAGTTTTAGGTCAAGAATCAAGTGAGATTTCAAACTAAGAGGAGGCATCTTACAAGTGATTTAGGTGTGGATGTAAGTAAGAAAATGATTTGATTCAAGTGAACTTTAGTTGGTAAATTATATATCTAAATAATATATAATGTTTATTGTGAAGAAAATTAATTGGGAGTTTGGGAAAAACATCATCTTAGAGATGGGTAGGCATGGTTGGGAGAAGATTTGGGTATTTCTTGGGTCTTCAACGAGATAAGTTCAAAATCTTGTTCAAGTTGATGATTTAGAATAATTATAAGTTATGGAACATGATGATTTGGTAATTTTCTTAAATATTGATGGTATATTACAAGAACTCATTGTGACTGTCACTTATCTTGCTTCCCTTGAGTGTCATTTGATGATTTAAATGTTGATTTAGGATTTAATGTGCTAGATGTGTATTAGGTATTGCAAATGTGGTTAGAAATCAAATTTGATACACTTAAATGAAGATTATGTTGAATATTGTTATGACTGCCACTATGATGGAATTTGAGATTTAAACTGTTCTTGCTTAATCTGATTTGAGTGTTAATTGATGATAATTTGATAATTTGAGTAAAAACTTATGATATCTAGATTTATTTTGGTGGTTAAATGATATATGTGCAAGGTTAAGAGTGGAAATTGATGATATAGTTAAACTAGGTGGTTGGATCAAATCAATTGATGACTAAATAGTTAATTCCTAGCATGTTAACATGTTTTTGATGTGATAATTTTGATAGAAATTGAAGTTATAAGATAAGTATTGAGTTTGGAAAAAATTAATTCTAAATTAGGTTGAATCAGAGAATGGTATGAACTTGAAAATTTAACTTTCTTATGTAATTTGGTATGATATTTGATTCTAGAAAAAATATGATAAATTATGTTTATTTGGGGTAAATTTGGTAAAATCAGTGTTTAATCCTGAATAGGAGTTGGATTGGATATTAAATGAGGTTTAGATGTGAATTATGATAATGTGTTGAATTGGACTAAAGAATGGATGAAGTTGGAAGTTGGAAAGTGTCTTGCATTTTTTGCTTTATTTAGATGATATTTTTTGCTTGAAAATGAAAAAAAAAAATGTATTAGACATTAGAAAGGAGTAGGAACAAGTAGGCTTTGGTTTATGGTGATTTAGACTTAAATTGAATAAGTTATAGACTCTTAAAATTGAAAATTCATAATTAAGTTTGGTTTGGTAATTAAAGGGCTCTAAATTGAATTAAATAAGGCTTTTTATATTAGAATGAGTAGTAGAAGTGATAAGGGAATAAATGGCTTTTAGTTTCACTTGATTTAAGTTTGAATTGAGTAAGTTATAACAATTTAAAATTAAGATCTTAATTTATAATGAATTAACTTTAAGTTAGATAATGATTTAATTAAACGGGTCAAGGTCGACCCAACCTAAATAAGCCTAATAACCACTCTCTTACCCTTACCTTAGGTGGTTTATGTAATTGGGCCAAAATAAAATTTGACATGATAATGTGGACCTAATAATCTATAGGCCCAATATTTAAATTTAAAATGTAATTGGGCCAATTTCTTCTTAAGGCTCATACCGCAAATGGGCTTTAATATGATAAATAACTTAATTGAACCTCAAATCAATTTAACGCCTAAATCAAATCAACTAATCGAAATAAACTAAACATATCCCTAATAATATAAAATGGGCTTACATAACTAAAATAAAAACTCAAATGGGCCAAAGACTCAAAACATACATAGACCCATTAATCTTTAGGGTCTATATAAAAAATGGGCCTTAACAAATACATTAAATTTAATAGGCCCTTGACCCTACAAATAATGCCCTAAGTCGACTAAAGACTTATAATGGAATTGAAATTGGGTGTAATAATTAATTGAGCTTAAAAACATAACATATAGGATTAATTAAATATAATGGATCTAGAGTAATTAAAATAAAATAAAGCAACCTAAGGATAATTAAAATGGATTTGGTAACTAATACTAGACTTAATTAAAGTAATTAAGACTAGTGGACCTTATTCCAACATAATTGGGCCTACTATACTTAAAGGGCCTAAATACTCTAATTGAGCTAAAATATAACTAGACTTAAAATTCAAATAACTTAATAGGTTTAATTAAATAGACCATAAATAGTTCCGACCACAATTAGCTAAAAGTTAATTGAGTTTAAGTAACCTTAATTAAGCTTATAATTAGTATAAGTAGCCTAAACCAAACTTAGAATAAGATTAAACAACTTAGAATAATTAACTAACTTATAATTTTCTCTTTAATGCATAAAACCAACTTAATTAACTCAATTAGAACTCGGATTGTGATTTGCGAAATGTCAACCCTTTCATGTATGCAATAACTTTGTGTTTTGTGTGCTAGGGTAGAAAATTAAACATGACTAATAATCAACCTAACTAAGTAGCTGTTTTTTATTTATGTATGGTTACTTGAGCTAGCAAGTGACAAATCTTAAATTGGGATTATGATTATGGTCATATACCTCAAGATGATATGGTAGTTAGGCAGTTAGGCCACTAAGGATGGCTCGGTGGGTAACTGATAAGTAAAAATGTGTCAGATAACAAGTATGTAAGTGAGGAGAAGGTATATCGGGCGTAGTTTGGGGATATAAGTCTTGATGGGTTATATGGTATAGTTGAATTGTGATCAGTAAGGTTACATAATGATGGGTTCACTTAAACAAGGCTACTTAAGTATATGGTTTTCGGTGACATAGAGTCAGCTTGCTTTTATCAACCCATGATATCTGCTGTAGTGGAATTAAACCCATTGTCCCTCGCTGTGATGTTCGGAGTTATTAGTACTCTTGTGTTGAATGTTTATATAAAATTAATTAATTAAATTAAATAATTATTTGTTACATTAGTTGTAAGCTTGCTTGATATGCATGAACATGTTTGTGTTATTATATACTGGGTCCTTATGACTCACTCTCATTTTTCTTTTTTTTTAGGTAAGGATATTTTTTATCCATTTTATATTTTGATGAGATATGACTTCAAGGAGGAGTATTAGGATGGGACCATAGATTTAGATTATGTCATATATGATTATGATCGACTTTTGTTTCATTTTCCAAATCATATTTTTATATTTAGACTATTTTGTGAGTTATATGTGGCTCTATGGCTTATTTCAGTTTATCTATATTTTGTTGACCTTACAAGTTCTAGGACTTAGACTACCTTTTTTCTGCTTTACCACAGGTTTTCATGAAAACAACTCATCAAATATTTTCAAAAACCAACATTTTGCTAAAATATTTTCAAAAACTAATTAACGAATTCAATGTCCTAAAACTGGTTTAGAAACTCATATAGTAATTATAGTCTTATGTATTCTACTTGAATAGGTTATGTAGCAAAATGTCATTGCTATAGTTAATTAGGGGCATGACAACTAACCTACATGCACATACAACAAACAATAATAATTACGTACCTAATCTACTTAAAGCTTTAAGAATAACCAATGTGATTTGTGATCCTAAAACCAAATGCATAACAAGTCATTAATATCTTATATTGAAGGTTCACAATTTCTATTATTATTATTTGACTTTCTACTTAATTAGTGAATTGGAATCTAAAATAAGTCAACTAACTCCCTTAAAAAGATTGACCTATTAATCTACAAGGTTATCAAGCCAACTAGAGTGCTACAAGGTAAGTGCAGCTGACTAACTTAAGGTAGTCAATTTAGTTCTATTGATAGTCGACCGGCCTTAGCACAAAAGTCAAATTGATCCTCCCTTTAACAACCAATCAATAGAGTTGAACATTTAGTTGATCATGTGGTCTCTTTAAATCAACTACCTTTGCCAAAAAGAAAAAACTTCACATAACACACCTTTCATCCAATTTTCCACTTTAATACTCTTCCAAATCAAACTTATCCTCAGATACTTATGATTTAGTGCATTAATCTAAACGAGAAATTGATTGTCCATGATCTGAAGTAGTTGTTCATAATTGCAACTAACAATCAGACATTAATTAAATGACACTATTCAAAGGTTACAAAATTTCTTTTCAATATCGACTACAACTTAATTTATAATCTAAATTTAATTTATATTTTTTTTCTATTCCATTCCTTAAAAATTACAATTCTATTCCTATTTTATTTCATTCTACAAAACAAATGTGCTATAAAAAAATTAAAACAATTTAACCTAACATTAGTTATATGATTACTATCTTGACCTTTAGTATTAGTTAAGGTTGTTTATATAGCGCTTTCTTGTTAGTGGTGCTCATTAATGATCGCCCGTTGCTATTCAATCCATTGTTTTATAAACACAAAACATACACAAATCCTATCATTATTAGGCATTGCTTGTGGAAATCATTAGATCCACTAGCAAAAAATCGTCTATAGATCGTGTTGAACGCACATCAATAGGTTCTGTTTGAAAAATAGAGAGACCTATTTAATTAGGCGATGGATGGTCAAAACTTTAACTAGTGTCTTAACTCTTAAGGAGCTTTTTTAGTTTTGTACCCTCATACTATGAGTGCATGTTGAAGCCCATTTGGGTCAAGGACGCCGGCCCTGGAGCCGCACGGGCACGGCACATGACTCGAGCCCCAACTCAACCTTTATACCAAGTAAGGGTTAAACAAACCCACCAACCAATCACACGCCTTCACATGATCTAGGTCAGTCCCTCTCTCTATAAATACCTTCTTACCCCCCACTCCCTTGTCTCTTGTTTCCTTTCTTCTCTCTTGGAGACTTCTCCCTCTCCAGGGATCACAAAACCCCCATAGTCACGATTTTCATTTTTCACTCAAAGCTTAACCGCTAAAATTTAAATAAAAAACATCAAAGGGTAAAGCCTAGACAAAAATTAAGCAATTAATTTTTAAAGTTTGATTCGGTTTGTTTTTGTCGAATAAGGAATTAGGGTTTCAGTAAAATTACGGTTTTGATTTCACAAAATTTTGGATCGCAATGGATACGCGATTCCCGTATTCTCCCGCTGAGGTTGCGAAGGTCCGGATGGTCCAGTTTGGAATAATCAGTCCCGATGAGATTGTAATTACTACTCTCTCTCTCTCTCTCCCCATAATGGGGATTTTGTTCACTGATATTTCTTTTTGGTTGCTGAGAAAATTGGTTTTATGGAAGTGATTGAAGTATTGAAGAATTGAAAGGAGTATGATTGCGATTACTAAGCTATATCTTTATCTAGGATTTTTCAATACTGGTGTTATGTTTGGTTGCTAAGAAATGTTTGAGAGAAGTGAAAAAGAGGGGTTCTGATTGCGTGTGAGTGGTTGAAGTTTGGAGCTTTGTCTTGTTGGAAATTGAATGTAATATGATTGTAATTACTTGCCTTTCTATGTCTAGACATTTTTCTATGCTGGTAGTATACTTGATTGCTGAGATAATTGGAGTAGAAAGAGCTGGATTGGAGTTTGGAATTTGGAGCAGTTTAGCTTTTTGAGCTTCGAGTGCTTGGAAATACAATGGAATGTGGTTTATTTATAGAATGATAAGTGGAATTCAGAGTGTAATAAATAATAAATTGTCATTTGAAGTAGGTGTAAGGGCTTGAGCTTGAGGTTAAGGTTTTTAAGCTTGTTAGTTGGTTTATGGTTCATTCTCGAGACACTTATATGGGATTCAGGCTGCCAACAGAATTGTTTGATAAGTGTTGAAGCTTTGAATTTCATGTTGGTTAGGTAGAAATGCTTGGGTTTAATTACAAGAAAAGCTTCAGATTTTTTTGTTACTTTCATTGTTTTTGTGTTTTATTGCCAAGAAAATCTTGCCAAAAAAGGATTTTGGTCCCTAAATGAAATTCAACTATTTTCTTGGAGCTTAGATAGATGGAATTGCAGTTTTTTGTCCCCCTTTGCATGGTTAGGTGCTTGCTGACTTATGGTGGTTTGGCTTGTGCAGAGGCAAATGTCTGTAGTGCAGATTGAGCACGGTGAGACGACAGAAAGAGGAAAGCCAAAAATTGGGGGATTGAGTGATCCTCGTTTAGGCACAATAGACAGGAAAGTGAAGTGTGAAACATGCACAGCTAACATGGCTGAGTGTCCAGGTCACTTTGGACACCTTGAGCTAGCCAAGCCTATGTTCCACATTGGGTTCATGAAGACTGTTCTAAGCATCATGCGCTGTGTTTGCTTCAATTGCTCTAAAATTCTAGCTGACGAGGTATGGTGAAAGTAAGATCTGTTGCCTGTGTATTTTCTGCTCTTGTTTGATGTTGTCCTGTAGGATCTTTTGGATGGATGTAAATATGTATGAGACTGTTGATAAGGATCAGGGTGGCTTTAATGCACTCATGGGAAAAAGGGTGGCTTGAATGCGGAGATCTTACTCTAGCCATTTTTGTATGGTTTCCATTGGCTGTCTATCTTTTGGTAGCTATCATTGGCAGTTCAGTACAGAATTTTGAGTGTCTTGATTCCTCCTTGCTGTCCAAGGATGAAATATCATTAAATACAATTGACAATCTATAGAGCTGACGATTAATTTTTTCTTTTCTTGCATGAAGTAGCTTCCCTAATTGGATATATGACTTCAAATTTCCTTCCTGTTTAGGGAAGTGCTATATATGGGTACATATGGAATTGGATAGTTGATAAAATATGGGCCCATAATCTTGTTGAATGGCTTTTTTCTAGTAGGTCATGTGACGAGAGTAATTCTAAATGTTGATAGTGGGTATTTATCAGATTTCCTGATCAAAACAGTGGACATTGTTGATGTACTGTTGCTTTTGTACATTGTGAGACAATAATGCTCTTTACAGCAGTATCAGTGGCAAATAGGCTTTCTTCTGTGTTCCTCCTTATGATATAAAACTCATTTGCCGTATATTGTTTCCTTGAAAATATCTTGGGATTTCATTTGATGTAAACTAATAGATGTGGAACATGCACAAAGGAGAGCTTGGTCATACTATGCCAGTAGTTGTTCCTTGCTTTAAAATACTTGTTAGCTTAACCCCAAGCGGTTGGCGTGGTAGTTAAGCCTTAAAACAATCTCATGATAACTTGCATGAGGTCCTGGTTTTAAATTTCACCAAAGACACTTCTTAGGGCTACCTATGTAGTACAAGCTATACTCACCTAGTGAATGGGTCTTATAGGGTGGTTTATGTTCCTGGAGGTAGCTGGTTATAATGTTTGTGCCCCTCTTTTATGAAAATAGAAAGGGAAAGAAAAAACTTGGAGAAAATGGATTTTTAAGGATATGGAACTCTATTTTCCATTTGATGACATAATTTCTCAAATTTGCACTCTTTATCTGCCTAGAGGTAGCCGATTATAATACGTCTGTGCCCCTCCATTACAATAAGAGAAAGGGTGGAAAATAACTTGTTAACTTGGGGAAAATGGATTTTGAAGGATATGGAACTCTGTTTTCCATTTTAATACAAATGGCATAAGTGCTCAATTTTACTTGTGCTACATTTCTGCAGGAAGATCACAAGTTTAAACAAGCACTGAAAATAAGAAATCCAAAAAACAGGCTCAAAAAGATATTGGATGCATGTAAAAACAAAACCAAATGTGAAGGTGGTGATGACATTGATGTTCAAGGTCAAGACACTGAAGAGCCTGTAAAAAAGAGCCGTGGTGGCTGTGGTGCTCAACAACCAAAGCTTACAATTGAAGGCATGAAAATGATTGCAGAATATAAAGCGCAGAGGAAAAAAAATGATGATCAGGACCAGCTTCCTGAACCTGTGGAACGGAAACAAACACTTTCTGCTGAAAGGGTAATGTACTAGGTTCTTCTATCTTCATGGGTAGCTGTTGCCATGTTGTGAAATGTTACTTATCGGGTAGAATTCAGGTTCTTAGTGTTCTTAAAAGAATAAGCGATGAGGACTGCCAGCTATTGGGATTAAATCCAAAGTTTGCACGCCCAGATTGGATGATTTTGCAAGTACTGCCTATACCTCCGCCTCCAGTGAGACCTTCCGTAATGATGGACACCTCCTCCAGGAGTGAGGCAAGTTCTTCCTCTTGAATATGAATTACTCCTGTGTGCGGTTTTCAGTATTTCGCTCTAGTGCTTCATTAGTTTTCAATCTGGATTTTAGTCATCTTGCGCAAACTTAATTTTGACTCAAAAAGGGAGAAGTGAATTTTTTAATATTTATTTCTGACTAATGCAGGATGATCTAACCCATCAGTTAGCAATGATAATAAGACATAATGAGAATTTGAGGCAGCAGGAGAGGAATGGGGCACCTGCACACATTATATCAGAATTTGCCCAGTTGTTACAGTTCCACATTGCTACATATTTTGATAACGAGTTGCCTGGACAGCCAAGGGTCTGCTGATTCTTAATAGTTCTTGTTTCTCATATATGTAAGTTATGCTTCAGTGGTTGGTATTTATGTACTAATTCTGTACTATGCAGGCGACACAACGATCTGGCAGGCCTATTAAGTCGATCTGTAGCAGACTGAAGGCCAAGGAAGGTCGGATCAGAGGGAATCTAATGGGTAAAAGAGTTGACTTTTCTGCTCGAACAGTCATCACACCTGATCCAACTATCAATATTGATGAACTGGGTGTCCCCTGGAGTATTGCATTAAATCTAACTTATCCAGAAACTGTGACTCCTTATAATATTGAAAGGTCAACATCACAATTCCGTATGCTTGGCTATTTTCTATAGTTATTTTCTGTTCAATTATTCTGATTTATTGTAAAACAGGTTGAAGGAGCTTGTTGAGTATGGGCCTCACCCTCCACCTGGTAAAACTGGTGCGAAGTACATCATAAGAGATGATGGGCAGAGGCTTGATCTTCGATACTTGAAGAAAAGTAGTGATCACCATTTGGAATTGGGTTACAAGGCATTTTTCTAAATCCTGATCCTAACTATTTTTTTCTAGGAACAGTTTCCAATTCTTTTTTGATATGAATCTTCCATTTGCAGGTGGAGCGGCATTTAAATGATGGAGATTTTGTTCTCTTCAATCGACAGCCTAGTCTACATAAGATGTCTATCATGGGTCATCGAATAAAGATCATGCCATACTCAACCTTCCGGTTGAACCTGTCTGTCACATCACCATACAATGCTGATTTTGATGGTGATGAAATGAATATGCATGTTCCTCAGTCATTTGAAACCAGAGCTGAAGTTTTGGAACTAATGATGGTGCCTAAATGTATTGTTTCACCACAATCGAATAGACCCGTCATGGGAATTGTCCAGGACACCCTTCTAGGATGTCGCAAAATTACCAAAAGAGACACCTTTATAGAGAAGGTATACTGGCATTAAAGGGTTTTTACTTTCCCTGGCTGTATGAACATATGGTTTCTTTCTGATGTTTAAGGAGTTTAACCTGGCATTGTCTATCTGCAGGATGTATTCATGAACATCTTGATGTGGTGGGAGGATTTTGATGGGAAAGTTCCTGCTCCTGCTATCTTGAAGCCCAGGCCTCTATGGACTGGAAAACAAGTTTTCAATCTCATTATACCCAAGCAGATAAATCTCATGAGAACATCTGCATGGCATTCAGATGCAGAGACAGGATTTATAACTCCAGGAGATACCCAAGTCAGAATTGAAAAGGGGGAGGTACTTTCAGGAACTCTTTGCAAGAAGACACTTGGGACATCTACTGGAAGTCTCATACATGTCATTTGGTACGAACTGTAATGTTTTTGTTTGACAAAATTTTCTTGTGACGGAGAGGAAAGCCTCACAATTTGATTTTTTTCATGGTTTGCTCTGTTCTCCCTCCCATTTGTCAGGATGGATTGATGAAAACTGTGTTAGTTGTTTGACTTCTTATATTAACGGAAACAACCTGAAATAACTGGTTGTAATGATTCTAAGAAATTATAAGAATATTATGTGAAGTGTCTTAGAATTACTGACACTTGTATATATTCTACATTTGACATACATGTTTGACATACATGTGTTAATGAATTACTGGAGAGCATGACCAATGGTAGAATCTTTGATTGGTTAGTTTTTATATCTGTTTCTCTCCTTATGCAGGGAAGAGGTTGGCCCAGATGCGGCCCGTAAATTTTTGGGCCATACACAGTGGCTTGTTAATTATTGGCTTCTGCAGCAAGGTTTTAGCATTGGAATTGGAGACACTATTGCTGATGCTGGCACAATGGAAAAAATTAATGAAACCATTTCCAAGGCTAAGGATGAAGTGAAGAGACTCATAAAAGAGGCTCAGGAAAAAAAGTTGGAGGCTGAACCTGGGCGAACAATGATGGAATCTTTTGAAAATAAAGTGAATCAGGTGTGGATTCTGATGATTAGTTCATGTCCTTCTCTTTTCAGGTGCTTTTTTAAATTGGTTTGTTAATGCATTTATTATTCTCAGGTGCTGAATAGGGCTCGTGATGATGCTGGAAGCAGCGCTCAAAAGTCTCTTTCTGAAAGTAACAATCTTAAGGCTATGGTTACTGCTGGATCTAAAGGTAGTTTCATCAATATTTCTCAGATGACTGCGTGTGTGGGTCAGCAGAATGTTGAGGGCAAGCGGATTCCATTTGGATTCATAGATAGGACGTTGCCCCATTTTACCAAGGATGATTATGGACCAGAAAGTCGTGGTTTTGTTGAAAATTCATATTTGCGTGGGTTGACTCCCCAGGAGTTCTTTTTCCATGCCATGGGTGGTAGGGAAGGTCTCATCGATACTGCTGTGAAGACTTCTGAAACTGGATACATTCAAAGACGATTGGTAAAGGCTATGGAGGATATCATGGTCAAGTATGATGGGACCGTGAGAAACTCTCTGGGTGATGTGATACAGTTTCTGTATGGGGAGGATGGTATGGACTCTGTCTGGATAGAATCACAGAAGCTGGATTCTTTGAAAATGAGGAAATCAGAGTTTGATAGAGTTTTCAGATATGAGATTGATGATGATAACTGGAATCCTGATTACATGCTGCTGGAGCATGTTGAGGATTTGAGAACTATTCGAGAGTTCCGTAATGTGTTTGATGCTGAAGTTCAAAAACTTGAGGCAGACAGATATCAACTTGGAACGGAGATTGCAACCACAGGTGAAAATTCCTGGCCGTTGCCTGTCAACCTGAAGCGGCTAATCTGGAATGCACAAAAGACATTTAAGATTGACATGAGGAGGCCTTCAGATATGCACCCTATGGAAATAGTGGAGGCTGTTGATAAGCTCCAGGAGAGACTTAGGGTTGTTCCTGGTGAAGACTTGCTGAGTGTTGAAGCTCAAAAGAATGCCACTCTTTTCTTCAACATATTACTTCGGAGCACCTTTGCCAGTAAAAGAGTGTTGAAAGAGTACAGGCTAACTCGTGAAGCATTTGAATGGGTTATTGGTGAGATAGAGTCACGCTTTCTGCAGTCATTGGTGGCAGCTGGGGAAATGATTGGGTGTGTTGCTGCACAGTCTATTGGTGAACCTGCTACCCAGATGACTCTTAATACATTCCACTATGCTGGTGTGAGTGCAAAGAATGTGACTCTAGGTGTCCCAAGGTTGAGGGAAATCATTAATGTGGCAAAGAAAATCAAAACACCATCACTTTCTGTTTTTCTGAAGCCTGAGGTTAACAAGACAAAAGAAAGTGCAAAAAATGTTCAGTGTGCTTTGGAGTACACTACCCTTCGCAGTGTAACACAAGCTACTGAAGTATGGTATGATCCGGATCCAATGAGTACAATAATTGAGGAGGATGTAGATTTTGTAAAGTCTTATTATGAAATGCCTGATGAAGAGATTGCCCCTGAGAAGATTTCTCCTTGGTTGCTCCGTATTGAGTTGAACCGTGAAATGATGGTTGATAAGAAGCTTAGCATGGCAGATATTGCAGAAAAGATCAACGTTGAATTTGATGATGATTTGAATTGTATCTTCAATGATGACAATGCTGATAAGCTCATCCTTCGTATCCGTATTATGAATGATGAAGCTCCAAAAGGGGATCTTCAAGATGAATCTGCAGAAGATGATGTTTTCCTTAAGAAGATTGAGAGCAACATGCTCACTGAAATGGCTCTACGTGGGATCCCAGATATCCACAAGGTGTTCATAAAAAATGGTAAAGTAAACAGATTTAATGATAATGATGGTTTCAAGCCGGAGACTGAGTGGATGCTGGATACAGAAGGGGTCAACCTTTTAGCTGTCATGTGTCATGATGGTGTTGATGCAACAAGGACAACGAGCAATCATTTGATTGAAGTTATTGAAGTTCTTGGTATTGAGGCAGTTCGTCGATCCCTCTTGGATGAATTGCGAGTCGTCATATCTTTTGATGGTTCTTATGTGAACTACCGTCATTTGGCTATTTTATGCGATACTATGACCTATCGTGGTCACTTGATGGCCATCACACGTCATGGTATCAATCGTAATGATACTGGGCCATTGATGAGATGTTCTTTTGAAGAAACTGTGGATATTCTTCTTGATGCAGCTGTATATGCAGAATCAGATTACTTAAGGGGTGTTACTGAAAACATCATGTTAGGTCAACTTGCACCAATAGGCACAGGAGATTGTGCATTGTATCTCAATGATGAGATGCTGAAGCATGCTATTGAACTTCAGCTGCCTAGTTATATGGAAGGTCTGGAGTTTGGCATGACACCTGCTCGTTCACCTATTTCTGGAACCCCATATCATGAGGGCATGATGTCACCAAATTACTTATTGAGTCCAAATCTCCGTCTATCCCCAATAACAGATGCTCAATTTTCTCCTTATGTTGGTGGTATGGCCTTCTCACCGGCTTCATCCCCAGGTTACAGCCCGTCCTCCCCTGGGTACAGCCCATCTTCCCCTGGGTACAGTCCCACCTCTCCTGGGTACAGTCCCACCTCTCCTGGGTACAGCCCCACATCTCCTGGGTACAGTCCCACATCACCCACGTATAGTCCTAGTTCTCCTGGATATAGTCCAACTAGTCCTGCTTATTCTCCTACAAGCCCATCTTACTCTCCCACCTCTCCCAGCTATAGCCCTACATCCCCATCTTACAGTCCGACTTCTCCTTCTTACAGCCCTACATCTCCCAGCTACAGTCCTACGTCACCGAGCTATAGTCCAACCTCACCAAGCTATAGTCCTACTTCTCCAGTTTATAGTCCGACATCTCCTGCATACAGTCCAACATCTCCTGCATATAGCCCGACATCACCTTCTTACAGTCCAACATCACCTTCTTACAGCCCAACTTCACCTTCATACAGTCCGACTTCTCCATCCTACAGTCCAACCTCGCCAGCATATAGCCCCACTTCTCCTGGCTATAGTCCAACGTCACCGAGCTATAGCCCAACATCTCCAAGCTATAGTCCAACATCACCAAGTTATAATCCCCAATCTGCAAAGTACAGCCCATCTCTGGCTTATTCACCAAGCAGTCCCAGAATGTCACCATCCAGCCCATACAGTCCCACATCTCCAAATTACAGGTAAGTTCTCTAACTGTCTTCATTAACCTCATTTATAGTCTTTCCTTTTCTAAATGAGTTTATAATTTCTAGTTTATATATGAACTAGAGGTCCTTGTTGTGTTGCATTCACCTGCCATTGAGTCTTATGACATCTTCTTTTGTGCAGTCCGACATCCCCATCATACTCCCCTACATCTCCATCATATTCTCCATCAAGCCCTTCATACAGCCCAAGCAGGTGATTATTTATTCATTCAAGATTTATTCTAGCTACGCACTTATTTATTTGTTTCTATTTCTTGAGGCAGGTTTTTAACTACAGTGCTCTGAGAAGTTGTCTTTAGGCAGTCTTGCCAAAATATTGTCTTTGTTTTTCTCTCTGCTGAGATGAATGTTCTATAAGTTTAGGGGTTCTCTATTTTTTAGATTGGATATACTATGGACTTTCATGTCAGCTTTTGTTCTATTGCAACATGCTGCAAGGATTATGTGACTAGGGTTGAGAACCAGTTTAGAATCTAGCACCTTTCTTCTGCAATCATTTGATATGTATGATTTGAACACTCTTAAGTTTCCACTGATTACAAAAACAAAACAAAGCAAACAATAGAAGTGAAATAGAAAAGAAGGAAAGGAGTTAAGTACTTTGTTTTTGAACTTTAACTGTAGAATTTATTTTCTTGGAAAATAATAAAAAGAAGTCCCAGCATAAGGTATAAAAACAATCTAGAAAATTAGCCGTCTAGAAGTGGGCTTTTTGGGTCATTACTTCAGATTAACTGGTTAATTAATTTTTGATGTTGCTGTAATATTTGCACATACAAGGTTCTAGTTGAATAGCTATTACTGATATACTTAATGTTTATAATGTAATGCTGCTCTCAATTTTTCAGTCCCTACAATTCTGGTGTGAGCCCGGACTATAGCCCAAGTTCTCCACAATATAGGTCAGTCACTGTGTATCAACTGCTTAACTGAACATGAATGAACTGGATGGTTTCTAATCTTTTTCTTTTTCTTTTTTCCTGGATCTACAGTCCTAGTGCTGGATACTCACCAAGTGCTCCAGGATACTCACCATCTTCAACCAGCCAGTACACCCCACAAACAAGCACCAAGGACAACAAGAACAAGAAAGATGACAGGAGCAGTCGCTGAGACAAACTAGAACTTTTCAGATAGTTGGTGAGCTTCCTTCCTTCAGAACAAGAAGATATGCCTAACGTTGCTGAGATTTAGTTCTATTTAAGCATGCTGCCTTGAGTAATTCGCTTGGAACTTATACATGCTACTTGCTTCTTTTTTTTCTTTTTTTTGATTCAGTAAAACATTGGGCAAAATATTTCTTCTTCTCTTAAGTAAGTTAATTTATTAATTTATTTTTCAGTCGGGTGCCTGAAAAATAGATACGATGGTGATATGTTGATTCACTTCTTAAACGTGTCTTGTGCAGGTTAGGGTATCTTGTAGAGGCATGTCAGTTTGCTCCTATTGAGGGGGGACTGCATGATCCCGGCCACGAGGATTAATATGTTTATTGTCGTCAGCAATCTCTTCTGGTTATCAGTCATTGCCACAAGCCTTGTAGTTGGACATCCGCAATGTTTGAAACTGCATAGAACTCTATTTCTTCCAACCTCATTGTTCAAATGAAAAATTGGCTAGAATGCTGATGAATGAGTATATACTAACGTTGTAACCATACTAAAGTAGCATTCGCTGGGTGTCTACTTTTTCTTGCAAGAAAAGCACCGTTTACCGTAGCGTATCATCATAAATGGAAGAGAAAACTTCGGTGGGCTACCTTAGGACTTAGGAAACTACATTCCTTTAGTCAGATGCTGGACTCCACATGATAAAGTAAGTAATGACGGTACATTTTGCATATTTGGTATGTTTCTCAACTCTTCGTTGGGAATATCCAACCTGTTTGTGTCGTGTTACTACTTAACAATGGAAAAATTGTGCTCGAAACTTCATGAACAGGGAATTCTAAACTTCTGCAGAAAGCGAGATAAGCAGCCTCTCGGGAGATGACCTTCCCTCGTAACTCGGGATTTCGTATTGTAATATGCTCCGTTTGTTTCAAGGAAAATGCGTTGTTAGTGTAAAATGTTTTCCTTTGAAAATATTTTTCTGAAAATAACATGTTTTCATGTGCTTGATTATATTTATAGAAATATGTTGGAAAAACTTTTCCAATGTTTGATTTGTGAATATTATATAACTTGTAATCTTATCAAAATAAATTAATATAATGTGTTAACTAAGATTTTATTTAAAAGTAAATTATAAATAAAAATAATTTTATATTATGTGTTTCATGATCTTTTTAATTTTTTCTTTGGCCATATAATCTATTTAATTGAATTTTATAATTCTACCTAGTCCTTAATTTGTGTGCGCATTATATTCTTTTCATATAATTTATTGGACAATTACAACAAAAGTAACATAGATATTATCTTTTTGGAGTGAGAACTTTTGTAAAGGTTAATTTGGAAAATGACATTTTATTTTGAAAAGAGTAAATTATTTTTCTAAAAATAATAGGATTTTCCTAATAGAGAAATGTTTTTCGTTGTTAAAGCCTTTTTCTAGCATAACAAATAAGAGAAAATAGATATAATGTTTTCTAAAAATTAATTTTCCAAAAACAAAAGTATCCTAATTAATTGAAATCCCTTCATCTTATGGTTTTTCGCTTTGGAACGTTTACGCTGCTCTAATAGGTCACGAATTATATAACTGGGTGTAGACCTCGGCATGGTGCCCTAACCTGAACTGGCCGGAATCGACCCAAGTCCATAGTGCTCCATGCTAGTTTCAGATCACGGTTTTGTAGCTAGTGAGCATACCTCAGATTAGTTTGGATTGTCTCCATAAAATGTAAAGATATTTCATTACATCATTATTTAAATATCATAGATATATAGGGATGCCACTCTCTAGAGGAATAAATCCAAAGTTACTAAAATGTATGTAATAACATTATTTAGTAGCATTAATATTTTTAACGTATTAAAATTTTTTTACCAATACTTTTATAACTAAAATTGCAAATATCACTGATTTGGATGTGGGATGACCTATACATCTTAGATTAAAGTCATAATTTTTTCTTTTTTATTAAAATCTTGACCCTTTGAAGTAGAAGGATTGAATGAAGAGTAGTATTAAGTTAAAATTAGAGGGATATGAAGATGGCGATTCACTTAATATTTAGTTTATTCCAATAGTAATGTTATAAGGTAATTTTTGATTTCGGTGATAAGTGTAATAATGTTTTTGAGGATGATGTTTAATTCAATCATTTTTTCAATTACTTTGAGATGAGCCATTTGTATGTGTTATGTGAGTCTTATTGGTGATCTCAACTTATAATGAACTATTTCCCTTCCAATCTACTTCATTTTGATCACTTGTTGGAACTTTGGTATTTTCTTCTTCTTCTTCTTCTTTTTTTTTTTTAATATCAAACAAGTTGCAACAATAGAAGCTAAGGTCTTTGACAATTCATACTTGTACCTAATTGATACTAATGGTTAGTAAAATTTATTACAGTACATATTTTTCTAAGAATTTTTTTTATACATTTTTAAAGTTTAGAAATGTTGTATTTAGTTGGAATTGAAATGAACAAAATTATATAGGAATTCTCATTTTCATCTCTCATAAATTTTTAAACCATCTATTCCCTTCATTCTAATCACCTATTTCATTTGTCAATAAAAAATTATACTATACATGAAAATGATGTAATTGATTACTATTTATTTAGTATCATTTGATATATTTAAGAAAAAAACTTTATTATTTATTTCTAAATAATTTTGACTCTAAATCAGTTGACAGGTAAAAACGAAAAAGTAATAAATTACTTAATGATGATCGAATAAGGGGGAGAAACTTAATAAGCGACATAATCCTCTTTCTTAGTTATAAAAATATGACTTAATCTTAATTTTTAGTTTAATTTAGTTAGATCCGATCTAATTTACGATTTAATCACTCTTTTTTCCCAGCACTACTAAATATATTATGGTGCTAAAGATATAAATTTTTCTAAGATTCTTGACCAATGGTCAAAGGACTCATCGGTCAGAGAAACAAATACTCAAATATTCGGAAAGCGTCAATATGGTATGAAGGTTCGCCCCTCACGTCAGTTGTAATCACACCTGCACATGCAGCGGATACCTTCACCTCCTGGGTGTGCAAATGGGATTGCGTCCCATATATTGCACTTGTACCTTCCCATATTCCAAAATTACTCTTTCAAGTTACAACTTGTTTGAACATTAATTGAACCGGAAGATTCTAAGTATCCCGTTTGTTCAAATACATGCACATTTTTAACCACTTTGTATAAAAATACTCTATTCTTTCAAATGAGAAGACTAAATAGGAGGAGTTAATCAATATTGACTGTATTTATGTTTTTAAAAGTTATATATTTAATAATATTTACTGTTAGGGGAATAATCAATAATGCTAATGATGATGCGATTTTTTTTTGAATTTTAAAAGATAATAACTTTTCGTTTATATGAAATTATGGAACTCATAATATATATAAAAAAGGATTTATTTTGGTGTATTATAACCGAGACCAAATCTCATTGTTATTTGATATTTTTATGAGGATCGGATTACTATGTTTTTATAAGCTACTGACCATCGAATTGATTAAAAAAGATGAAGCAATAAATTCAGTTTTTTTTTTTATATATATTATAAGATAAAATATATAAGGATGGGGTTTTTACATATTTTTTATAACTTTTTTAATAATTATAAAAAAATTTACATAAATATTTTTAAAATAATTTTTTTAGTATACTATTTCTCGAATTTAAAAAAAAAATCATATTATTTAAGTCCTTGATTGTTATGTATATATATATACATATATATATATATATATATTTTTTTTTTAATTTTGAAAAGATGGTACCGCTACCAATTTCTACCATATGAAATGAAATCGTCAATACGCTTGTAATCTTGTCTCATGTGCAGCTTACGTGTCGCATCGCATGACGCATGTCCATGTCTCCATATGTAGAAACAGCTGTTACATCGACAGATGAAGTGCATTACTCTCAAACCACCGTGTTTGGCAACTTTTTTATGGACTAAAAACGAAAGGAAATGAGTAAAAATAAAAAAAATCAAATAAAAAAAAGTGATTTGCCTTTCATGTTCTAGATATATAAGATTTAAATAGAAAGAAATTTAAAAAAACTTTTTATTTTTACTATTTAGTTTGCATCATGTGAAAAAAAAAGTTTTAAAAAATCATATTACCTTTTTTTAATAATTTCGATTTATTCTCATATACTAAATGTATTTGAAGTTAAAATAAAATTATCAAACAAAAATATAGATGTTACAAATGAAAAAAAGCTAAAAAAACTAGAAGGATAAAAGGTTTTTCATACTATTTTATATTAGGATTTATATTTTTAATTTTGTTTTAAATTTTAGAACCTATGATTCTATTTATTTATTTATTTATTTTAGAATATGATATTTGTAGAAAGCCTTAGAGGTAACCTTTTTTTAACTTATTTTCAAAAATTTGCTTTTTTTTTTTTTTTCAAAAGAGAGAATTATGATAACAACTTAGTTTGAAATGGAAAAATAAAAGCTTGGACAGTTTTTTGTGTAATTTTTTTTATAGCTTTGCTAAAAAAAATTAAAAAGTAAAAAAGAACAATTGAAACAAGCATAATTTCAAGAGCTTTAGATCTTGAAATGGAGAGAAATTGATCAAAAGAATGAAAATTTTGTTTATAATAAAATGAAGGAAAAAGTGAAAGAATATCCAAGGAATTGCGTGGCGGAGTAAATTGTTTTTTAAAAAATAGTTAAAAAAAATATTTTTCAAAATACCGAAATACTAAATTTATAATAATATTTCTTTTTTCAGAATAAGAACAAACTTACACGTGTCAGGAAATATATACGCTTCATCAACATCATGTACTTTTCTCTTTCCATTTCCTTTCTGCTTTGTCACTCAATTTCACTGTCCGAGCAACGCCCTCCTTCCTTCCTTTCTTCCTTCCTTCCTTCTCACTCCACTTTCTCCATTCTCTCCCCGGTTTCTCTTTCTACACGTCCCCATCAACTTTGTAGTTTCCTCCGACTACTTCTTCACCATGAATCGACCTTCAAATTGTCTCTTCTCTCGCCTCTCCCGCCCAAGCAATGAACCTTATTTCTCTCCTTTTTAATCTCCCTCAATACACCTAACCTTCACTCTCTCCCTCTCCCTCTCCCTCTCCCTCCACCCACTCCCACCTCCCCCACTCTATCTCTCACAATCACTCGTCTTCTGCAATGGCGGACTTATCTGTTGATCAAGTCACCTACCTCCACGGAGACCTCGACCTCCACATCATCTCCGCACGGGACTTGCCTAACATGGACATAGTCTCCGAGCATCTTCGCCGTTGCCTGACTATCTGCCGTATCCCCTCCTCCGGCGGCGGAGATGAGGGAGACAGAAGTAGGGAATACGACGGTGGAAACGAGCATGAAGGAGACCATGAAGCGCACCGGAGACCGAAGATCATTACAAGTGATCCGTACGTCACCGTTAAAGTACCTCAAGCGACGGTGGCTCGTACGAGCGTGATTAAGAACTCCCAGAATCCTAGGTGGGACCAGAAGTTCAATATTCAATTGGCTCATCCTGTGATCGATCTGGAAATTCAGGTTTGAGAAAAAAAAAAAAAGAAAGAAAAAGAAGAAAGTTTCTGTCAATTTTTTAACTGTTAAGGCCTTGTTTGGTTGAATCAATACCGCGGAATAAGATTTTATGGACTATTGTTTTCAGTAAAAGATTGGTAAGGAGGACACGAGACGTTGCATACAAAAATGTGACTCTAATATCTCTCTGTTACAATGCTGTCACGACAAATAGTGTGGGTAAAGTATAAAATTCTAAGTACATGATAGCCGTGGGAGTTCGATTTTGCACCTGCCGTCGAAAGCTTTCATGAAATGCAATAACAATTTGCTGTCAAGATATTCTATTTCATGGAATCAACTAAATGATGCCTCATTAGATGTCGAGTTAGTTATAAATGCTCTGCTTTGTGTCTGGTAGTTATTCCCTTTTATGCACTCTAAAGGAAGAAGGTTAAATTAGAAGGAATTGTAATATCGATGCAGATACATCCAGCATTGACCTCCCAAAACATCTGCACAAGGAATGCGTGATATCTGGGGAAATTTTGAGAAATAAATTATTTAATTTTACTAGATATTGCAATAAGTAGATTGAATTTTAAGGATCGCTATGATGGAACATTTTGGTCTTGTTGGTTTACTGGGTTCAGGATCCCAATTTCTTAGTAATCCTTTTGGTAATCAAAATAAGGTTCCAAAAGGTACCCCATTCCTTCAAATCCATGGAATCCTCTTTTTTACCCAATTATTATGACTTTAATACTTAAAATAAACCTTACCCTTCTAAAAGAATTATCGCTCCACTCTCTCTCAATCTCTTCTTCATCTTTATCTTTATGTGTAATTATTTATCTATGTACTTATGCTTCCGTTGTTCACTTTTGAGTCAACCGAAAGAAATAATAGCATTTGATATCTAATTTTTATAAATCACAACACAATGTATGGTTAATCAAATTCCAAGAAGGTAGGTTCTTGGAATTGGATTCCAAAACTGGAAGCCAAATAAGGCTTTAGTGTTTTGAATTTTTGTAATGGTTTAATATTATGGCATTAATCTACACCAGTTATGCCAACTAGCAGTAGTCACCATTTGGCTGTGATGGGAGGCGACAATGATGGTAGATTGCCAGTATAGGTGGTTATATATATATAAAGTTGCAATGTATTGATCTTTCCAGGGATACTGATCCTTTAATAAGATGCTGTAACTGAGCATGTTCACCCACATTGCATGATAAAAATAGTTTTATGAAAGGGTGTTTGTTGTTGCTAGCAATGCATTATAGTTTTGGTCACTTATTTTTATTTATTTATTATTATTATTATTATTTTAAAGTATTACTTCCCTTGAGTTATGAACTTTGATATCTCCCTTTACCAAGATCGTTTCTCGTTTAGGTCAAGGATGATGATGTATTTGGTGCTGAGGTCATTGGCATTGCAAAAATCCCAGCAAAGCAAGTTGCTTCTGGGAAGGAGATCTCAGGATGGTTCCCGCTAATTGGGCCTTCAGGAAAACCACCAAAGCCACACACTGCAATACAGCTTAAGATGAAATTCATAGAGGTGGAGAAGAATCCATTGTATGAGCATGGCATTGCAGGTGATCCCGATCATTTAGGAGTGAGGCATTCTTATTTCCCCTTGAGGAAAGGAAGTCATGTTACATTATATCAGGATGCTCATAGGACTGATGACTTGCCAGAAATTATTCTGGATGGTCACAATCCTTATAGGCATGAGAAGTGCTGGGAGGATATTTGCCATGCAATATCCGAGGCTCACCATTTGATTTATATTGTGGGTTGGTCAGTTTTTCAAAAGATCAAGCTTGTTAGAGAGAAAACTCGGCCACTGCCACGGGGTGGAGATTTGACACTTGGTGAATTGCTCAAGTATAAATCTGAGGAGGGGGTGCGGGTTTTGTTGTTGGTTTGGGATGATAGGACTTCACATGATAAATATCTTATAAATACGGTGAGATTTTAAAATTGTTTTGCAATTAGATGGTTATTTAATACTATAGTCAATCACATACTGCATAAAGTGGTTTTCATCCTTGGTAACATATTAAGTGTCTCTTTTAGGCTTTCTTTAATTTCAATGTGTTTAATCTCATATTGAATTTGCAAGGTCAAATTATTGTGGTTGGTCTGTAAAGTATATAATTATATTCAATCAGTTTCTGACCTATTTTTTGCAACTTGAATATCTTTTCTATCTATGTATGAAATGCACAAGTAGTTCTGACTTGAAATAGTATTGGCTGCAGCAAGGGGTTATGCTGACACATGACGAAGAAACTCTGAAGTTTTTCAAGCATTCCTCTGTTAACTGCGTGCTGGTTCCTCGCTATGCAAGCAGTAAGCTTGGCTATATCAAGCAAAAGGCAGGTTCTTCCTTCCTATTTCCTTTATATTTCAATATGGCAGAAAGCCAAAGTGCTCTAAAATAATCATAAACAGGTGAACTGAAATTGTTTTAGAGTTCCTACATTTTCATGGACTGCAACTTGATTTTGTTTTGGGTCTATTTTGCATGCCATTTGCTGTTTGTGTGTTTTTTTTATTTATATATTTATATCTTTTTAAAAAGTTAGAGCTTACTTGTATCTTTCTTTATGTATGTAGAGGTTTTCATGTGTATATGATTATATCTTTTATATCATACTTTTGTTTTATTTTGGCAGAAAACGTGCTCAAATAATATAAAGTAAGTCAGTAGCAGAAATGAACATGCAAAACAAGCAGATTCTGTGAATAATATGCTTTACACGTATTATTCACATGATTCTCCAATTTGATGTTCTGTTTCTACTCTGGACAGTGGACCAATCTGCTGTAATTTGTGTGTCTTGCTTTGTAGCTCCTCATCAAAGTTTACTTGAAGTCATATTATTGTGAACGTAATGGTGTTATCTTTATTTTCCTGCAAGTATATTGTGCAATTTCTTGTTCCTTGTCATACTTGTCTGTAAAATTACTAGAGATCACAATGTGAAGGTGATTTGTCACACTCCGAGACTCTTGGGTGACGTGGCAACTCGCCAAATGGCCCATGGGTTTGTGCAAGGCCTACCAATCTACCTAGATTAGAATCATCGATTTCATTTATACTCAACCATCAAATAGATGTACGACATATGGCTTGCCTCTGCATCATTCAGAAGTCACTTCTTCAAGCAGTAAATAAGTAGACTAGTCATTACAATTCTTTTGCATAACTTTAGTCCGTCTAAAGCAAACTTAAGTAATTCAAAAATTTATTAAGAACTAAGTCTAAGAAGTCTAAATTGCTCTAGATAATGGACGAGAATGAGCAAAGTCTTTCAAGGATGGTCTAGTGTGTCCTGCCTCCACAAATATTAACAAATGAACAATCAGTGTCTTCAGGAAAATAGTCCAGGCCTCAAATCCATAGTCCAACCCATACTCTCCCAAGTAAAAGCAATCATCTATGAATGTTAAGTGCAACATTGGGTGAGTACAAAGTCCAGGGAAAACTGTATTCAAAACCAAATAAATGCATGCACAATGCAAGCGTCATACTTAACGCATATGTACCCTGATACAATCAACAGTCATTAATAAGTCCATTTATTGGGTTTCTCAGAGTCGTTCATACTTTGATGCACCATATTCAGTTTATTCTGATTTCTCAACCTGATCCAACCATTGGTAATTGGTCCATAGCCTCATAACCTGCTCCACAATAGGTCACATAGTGCTCAAAATGGATCAGTACCGGTCCCATAACTAGCCCATCCCATGAGGGCCTTGTTGGTGATATGCCATCACGACTGCTTCATCTCAACTTTCCAGCTCTCTTGAATGACCAACATTAATTGGTCCATAGACTTTGTACCTTGCCCAACATTAGGTGATAGGCATCCTGACTTAAGGAATTCAATCAAGTAGCAAGCAGCACATGCCGTTAGGTCACTTTGTTCTTACATTTATTAGCATACATAATAGTTATAAGGGCAATGGTACTAAGCTCATAAGTAATGCAATAAACAAACATCTAGAAAGAAGAACCACTGGCTAGTAGCTCTCCTCTAATGCACCAAATAATACATTTATCTTGAATTTGGATTAGATCTTAATAACCTAGTAAAGTATGCCTTTAGAATTTGTCATCCAATTGTCTTTCTCTCTCTCTCTCTTTTAGGGGTGGGGATTGGGGTGGAGGGGAGGGGAGGGGAATGTTTGGGTTTGATCAAACTGCATTAAGCCCTAAACCCCAACTCTCAAGTTGTGTTCAATCAACCAAACATATAGTTTAGTCGGTGAATTGCCTAAAAAAGTCAAGACTCATCTTTTACTCCAGTTGGTTTATCTAGTCCTTATTTTAGCCAACCGAATTGGGCTAATATGAAACAAAAACCCAGATTGTAAACTTCAAGTTCTTGTCTATATATCCCCACTCTGATATAGGTTCAAAATCAAAGTTTTAACATCATTTTAATCACAATGAAAATTAAATATTCATCAATCCTTCATGTCAATCAAAATGCCATTTTGAAATTCCTTCAACCTCCACTCCATTTAGCAACTGAACTAAATCCTCAAATGTTTATTAGGATGAATTGACTCATCATATCAAACGATAGAATGATTACCTCTCAATATAATCTCGAAGCTTTGATGGTTCCTTGTATCTCCTCCTCCTCCTTGTCATTAAACAGGATCTAAACTCGATTAAACTCAGTAATCTCACCTAAATGGAAGTCTTGGATCGCTAACTACAAGCTCTCTACCGTTCTCACCTCCCCTAGCTTGAGAGCTCTCTAGTGTAGATTAGAGGGAGATTAGGTTATTTTGGGATAAGAGGTCATGGCTTTCTTGCTTATCTTTTGCTCAGGGGTTTTCATTTACCCTAAAATTGTAAGATGCCTTTAATGTCCTTCTTAAAATTTTTACCAAATGCCTTTGACTTAGAAATATTTTTCGGATTATTTTGCAATTGGTTCACTATATTGATTGTTATCTGGTACTGGACTTTGAATTACTAAAATAGTAAAATACAATGGTTTGACAGTCCTAATTGTCTGTGGTTGTTCTCAATGCCTGTTTATCATAAGGAAAGAAGGAGTTGTCCTATGGGTCCTTGTGAAATTCTTTGATGCATGTGATATTTGATGTTAGTTTGACCAAACAGTCTGCTAAACTGAAATCGCATCATGTGAATTGTCCAGGTTGTTGGAACCATGTTCACACACCATCAAAAGTGTGTCTTGGTGGACACGCAGGCGTCAGGCAATAACCGGAAGATTACTGCATTCATAGGGGGTATCGATCTCTGTGATGGTCGTTATGACACACCTGAGCATCGGTTATTTCGTCACCTTGACACTGTCTTTAAGGATGATTTTCATAATCCAACATTTTCTGTGAGTATAGATGATTATCTGAGTTACGCTGTACCCACCATGTTGTTTGGTTTTATGTTTCAGTAGTTTGATTGCATTTTTTTCCATATCCATGTCACAATGCATTGAAGACTCCATCCAAATATGTATGTAGAATGTCCATTGTGCATGTAGGTAAATTCTTTTTTCCTGTTATTTCCCCCCCTTAAAATCTATCTCCCATGGGCCTCTCAAATGGTGAACATTCTCTTCTTTCATCCTTGAAGCAGTGGAGAAGAAGTAAGATCTTTGTTTCTGTGATGACATTTCTCTGTATTTCAATGTAATTTAGGTTCCAAGGATGGGTTTGGTGTTTTCTGACTTTTTCTGGCAAAAGTGAAAGCAATGTCCTTCATACCAAACATATATAGATCATAAATTGAGAGTGCCTTGAGAGCTGACAGATAATGAGGCCAATGCTAGGACTTGGTCAGACATTTTAATCTCTAGGATTTACATTTCCTCTTACATGTCTATTTCCAAACTTGTCTAGTGCACGAACATATGCTTTTTCCCTGCCCTTGTGTTTATTTTATCTGTTACAGCTCTCTTTATAGTAATGGTGTAGATAATATTTATGTTAATATTTTGTGAAATATCTTTGCTAGATTCTCAGTTTGGTCTTCTATAAGTGCCATTGCTTCATGGTGGTATTCATGCAATAGAAGAAAATTCTGTTATCCAAATTGATATATATTGTTAAACCTCTTGGTTTGGAACTGTCTGGCTTTACTTATCTGCCTGTACCTGTTAGAGGTAGCTCTAACAAGTATGCTTCTTGGATGTCAGGTTGGTACTGAGGCTCCCAGGCAACCATGGCACGACTTGCATTGCAAGATTGAAGGGCCTGCAGCATATGATGTCCTTGTAAACTTTGAACAACGCTGGAAGAGGGCAACAAGGTTTAAAGAGTTCAGTCTACTTTTTAAAGGGAAGAAACATTGGAGTGATGATTCTTTGATCAAAATAGAGCGCATATCTTGGATATTGAGTCCTAAGGCTCTTGATCCATCTGATTCTCAAGATCGATTCTCATTTCTGATCAACAGTCATAGGAGGGATCCTGAAGAAGGTATCACTTCTATTCCAAAGGACAACCCTGAATTATATATATTTAGTGAAGAGGATCCCGAAAATTGGCATGTTCAGGTAAGTATTGTAAATTTCTTTCATGTGAAATTTACTTCAACTGTTCTTTTATGGATGTCTTTCCTGCGTGTATGGAGGTGAAGTTTATAGGATCTGTTGGTGCAGATATTTCGATCAATTGACTCAGGATCACTAAAGGGGTTTCCCACGAAAAATGAAGCTCTTGCCCAAAAACAGGTTCTCTTGAATTCTGTATTTTCTCTGTCTATGATAATTGTTCTAAATTGTATGCCTTTTTGTTTGAAAGAGCATATCAGTCCCGCCTTTTCTTAAATATTAAAACCAACTTTGATAATTCATTAACTTCATGACTTTAAATACGAGATATATATGGATTTGGATAAGAAATGGTAAGTAAACTCTTCGACCATATCAGCCAGTACTAATCTGAGTGGATCTTGTTTCCAGAAGATACGCTTCCACAAAATGGATAAAATAAGCTAAAAGAGAATATCGAATCCTAACAATCATATCCACACACATGTTTGGAAACCATATTCTCTAACATTCCCACTCAAGCTTAGGATTAGATTTCAAACATTCCTAGCATGCTTGAGATAAACTTAAATCTTTGCTTTGATGAGGACTGTAAAATTATCAGTAACTTGTACCTAAGTAGGAATATAGGTTAGATTAATTCAAGGCTCTTCAATTTCTGATTTAATAAAATGTTTATCAATCCTTAGATGTAGGGTTCTATCATGCCAAACTAGAATCTTGACAATGCCGATGCAGATTTGCTATTATTATATAGCTGAAGAGGACCTGAGTAAGGCAGTTGCAAGTCCTTCATCAACCATAATAACCAAAGGACTTTGCAAATTCTTTGTGCAATCGCTCTAAACTTAGCTTTAGCACTATTATGTGACACCATGGTTGCTTCCTATTTCTCTCTGTGATTAGCTTCCCCTAAACTTTTATGCAATACCCAAAGGCTGACTTGCTGTCATCATGGTCACCTTTTTGATGAGTGTCTACATAAACCTCAATACTCCTGTCTTCATTTTCTGTAATATAATAGAAATTAGGAGAGTTTTATTCTGTATTTTGATTCAATAGTATATAAGTTTATATATACATAATCTAGACTATAAATGGGGAAAGGGAATAATTTTACAAAAAAGAAAAGAAATAATACAAATTATCTACATCCCTATTCCAAGGTTGGAGCATAGATGTTGATCATGCTTAGCTTGCTACAAAGATAATTAACCCAAGGTCCATATAGAGCCTTTATAAAGAGATCTTCTAGTTATTCCCTAGTTTTTACATATTCTGTAGAGATTAAATTCTGTTGTACCTTCTCTCGAATAAAGCGACAATCAATCTCAATGTATTTAGTTCGCTTATGGAACATAGGATTTAATACAATATGAAGCGCAGTTTGGTTATCACACCACAACTTTACTAGCATTGAAACCTTAAGCCTAACCTCAATCAGTAATTGATATATCCATAACGCTTCACAAGTAGATTGAGCCATAGCTCTATATTTAATTTTGCACTTGATCTAGATGCATTATCTTGTTTCTTATTCTTCCATAAAATTATATTTTCACTAAAAAAAATGCAATAGCCAATAATGAATTTCCTATCAATTTTAAATCCTACCCAATCAGTATTTGAAAAACACTCTATACTAGAGTAACCATGATTCTTATATACTATACCTTGTCTAGGAACACTCTTCAAATAATATAAAATATGTTCCAATGCAACTTAGTAATGAATTATTGGGGAAGATATAAACTAACTCATAACACTAACAGAATATGCAATATTAGGATGAGTTACTGTAAGATAGTTCAACTTTCCCACTAATCTTCTCTACCTCTCAGGATCATCAAATAAATCTTTGTCTTTGGTGAGTTGTAAATTAATAGAGTACTACATGGTTTTGCACCTAACTTTTTTGTCTCTGTTAACAAGTCAAGCACATATTTTTGTTGAGATAGGAAAATATCTTTCTTGCTCCTCATCACCTCAACTCCCAAAAAATGCTTCAAAGACCCCAAATCCTTAGTATAGAATTGGCTTTGAAGAAAGGTTTTCAAAGAAGATATTTCTATATCATCACTTCTAGTAATAATGATGTCATCCACATACACAACAAGAAGGATAATGCTAAATGAAGGGAGTCTATAAAACACCGAACGATCAGATTTACTCTTGATCATTCCAAACTCTTCAACCGCCTTACTAAATTTGCTAAACCAAGCTTAAGGACTCTGCTTTAAACCATATAGTGACTTTCGAAGATGACAAACTTTCTCGTTCTCCCCCTGAGCAATAAAACCAAGTGGTTGCTCCATAGAGACTTTTTCCTGTAGATCACCATGTAAGAAGGCTTTTTTTATATCTAGCCGATATGATGGCCAATCATTAGTAGCTGCCATAGACATGAAGAAACGAACAAATGTTAATTTAGCCACATGAGAGAAGGTATTAGAATAATCTACACTATAGGTTTGGGCATAGCCTTTAGCAATAAGACGGGCTTTAAGTCAAGTAACAAATCTATTAGGATTGACTTTAATTGCAAATACCCATTTAGATCCGATAGACTTTTTTTTGTAGGTAAACTAACCAAATCGTAAGTACCATTAGCATCTAAAGTATTTATCTCTTCTATTATTGCTATACGTCAGCCAGGATGAGATAAGGCCTCATGAATAGTTTTAGGAATGGATATAGTATCAAGAGAGGCAATAAATGAACATGAAGCAAATGATAAGTGATCATATGACACAAATGATGAATAGGGTAAGTACATTTTCGTTTACCTTTGCAAGGAGCAATTAGGAGATTAAGATCATTATCTATTGGATTAGATGCCAAAGAAGAGACTAGAGTTGGGCACGTGAGAGGAGGATTCTAATGTCTGGTATACACATGACGAATTAGTGGACAAGACAATGGTGTGACAGATTTAACATTCGGTGATTGATAGATAATGTGGTAGACCAATAAATTTTATTCTCCCCCTTATTATCGGTAAGCTTAGATGAAGCAGGAAAGAAAGGACAATGTTTCATAAAGATGGCAGTAGCAGATATAAGAAATTTATGAAGACTAGGACAATAACACAAATAACCTTTTTGTAAACGGGAATAACCTAATAAACACATTTCATAGACTTAAGATCAAGTTTGGTGAGATGAGGGCAGACATCTCAAATAAAACATGTACTGTCAAATATATGATTCTCAATGGGAAATAAGAATATTGTAGGAAAAAGGATGCTATACAGAACCTAACCTTTAAGAACTAATGATGCATACAGTTAATTAGGAAATATGTCATAGACATAACTTTGGCCTTGGGGTGTTTAGGAATATGTATTTGAAATAATAGTGCTCTAGCTGTCTTAAGAAGATGCCTATTTTTTCTTTTAGCCACACCATTTTGGGATGGTGTATCAACACATGAAGATTGATGAATTATGCCATGTTTGGTTATATAAGTATTAAACACATTAGATAAATATTTTTTGGCATTGTCACTTCCCAAAATTCGCATAGAAGTATTAAATTGAGTTTGAATTTCAGCACAAAAGGTAGTAACATGGGAAAATAACTTAGAACGATTTTTCATTAAATAAAGCCAAGTCATTTGGCAAAAATCATAAACAAAAGTAACAAAATAACAAACTTCAGTTTTGGATGTAACTAGATAAGGACCCCAAACATTTGAATGCACTAACTTAGAAGGAGCATTAGCTCTTTTATTGACACAGGGAATATACGACTGGTGATGGTGTTTAGCAAACCGACATGACTTGGAATCTAAAGATGACACACTTTGAAACTAAGGACAAAATTTCTTCAAGGTAGAGAGAGAAGGATGGCCTAATTAGCAATGAGCTTCAAAAGGTGTTAAGACACTTGAGCAAGCGATGGGCTAGGAGTATCTAGAACATAGAGACTTCCTGACACTCGTACTTTACCAATAATCTTCTTTGTCGAAAGATCCTAAAATAGACAATAATTAGGAAAAAATGAGACAACAATTTAGAGCACATGTAATTTTGCTTATGGAAATTAAATTAAAGGAGAAATCTGGCATACTTATAACAAAGATAGAGAAAGTAATGGAGTAAGTTGAACACCGCTAAACCCCAGAGTGATGATGTAGAACCATCGACTAAAGTGACTAGGGAAGAAGAGGTGTGTGGTTTAAAAACATTGAAAAGACTAGGATTACCTATCATATGATTATTAGCACCTGAGTCAGTGACCTATTATGAGGTGGAGGAAACAAGTACTTATCTGGATTACTTGGCTCAGCGAGTGTAGTGATAGGATGAGTTGAAGTTTTTAATGACTTCTAATACTTAAGGAATTTAGCAAATTCATCTACACATACATTAACTGTTTGTTCTGGACCATGTGGAGTAGAAGTAGCTGCAATATGAGCTAAGTGACACTTTTGAGTTTTGTTGAGTAGTTTTTGACTAGTGTGCCTGATGTGACCACGCTCATGATAGTAATAGCATTGAATTTCCCCTAAATTTTGACTTTAACCACTTCCTTTGTTATAATTCTAAAGAGAGGATTTTAAATTTCTAATCTGTTGTTGCGACTAACAAGAGCACTAGGGTTGGAGTAGAAGAGATGATAGAAGTATTTGCTTTTGTTAGAAGAATTCTAGTGAAAACCTCATATGGGGAAAAAATATTAGTACTAGATAGAATATGAGACTTAGCAATCTCAAATTGAGGACTAAGTTTTGCTATGAAACTCATAATTGCCATTTTCTCCCATTGTAATTGCTGTACTTTGATATCAGTACTAAATGACAACAAAACATTTAATTCCTCACATATCTTCTTGAATTTCATAAAATATACTTGAAGAGATTGATTATTTTGCTCAGGACGACAAAATTCCTTACATACTTCATACATACGAGAAATATTTCCTTTTCCCAAATATAGAAACTTTAAATATTTCATTAACTCTTTGACATACTTGCAATGATTAATCAAACTAGTCGTCTCAGTATCAATGCAATTTTTGATTTGTAGAAATAATTTAACATCATCTTTCAACCATTCTTTGTGGGTACCATCAGTAAAATGATCATCTTTAGAAATATTCCATTAGTATATTCTAACGGTGTTACATCAATTTAGAATATTCTATTAACTCTTTGACATACTTACAATGATTAATCAAACTAATCACCTCAATATGAATTCAATTTTTGATATGCAGAAAGAATTTAGCATCATCTTTCAATCATTCCTTACGAGTATTATCAGTTGGAGGATCATTAGTAAGATGATCATTTTTAGAAATACTCCATAAGTATATTCTAATGGTCTTACACCAATTTAGATAATTTGGACCATTTAATTTATGTTATGTGATTCGAGATATCACTAGAACAACATCAACAATCACAATAGTCTTTTGCTCATCACCTAATTATGTCTAAATCAAATTCAAGTAGTTGCAAGAGAAAAGAAACCACTATAAAGCTAGAATTGTACACAAAATCGTAAAACTAATCCAACAAAGGCAAAATCGTGCAAAACACGCAAACTGAGGAAGACCTGCAAGATGAAATAACTGAACGATTAAGAGAAGTGGTAGTGACACCATAGAAGGTGGTCGGAGGATGGAATGGCTTGTCATGCGCTGACAAGATGAAATTGCAGCTTGAACTTCTAGTGGTGCGTGAGACTCACGCACATATCGGAGCTTCATTGAATTTCAATGACACACTCGCAATGAGATGGCGCTCCTCCTCAAGTATTTCCAACCCTAATTCATATTGCCACCACCATGCCTTGCCATAGCTCTGGAGGAAGACCTACATGTGCAGTACCTTGTCTAACACCTTGTAGCACCTCCTGGGGTAGTGAAAAAAAAATACTTACCCTATGAACCAAATGTGTCAGATCTTCTAGGTTGCTCACTAGGCAACCAATGAACGTTAGAGAAGGGAAAAAAAATCTTAGGGATTTTGCTCTTGTAATTTTAAGGAAGAGGGAAAAATTACATATATTTCATTGAGTCTTAGGTTATACATATATACACGTTTTACTGAACTAAAAAAGGAAGGTAAATCTCTATTTTAGGACTAATATATATCTAATAATAATAATAATATCGTAATTTATTAATTTACAGCCTATAACACTCCCCTCAAGCTGGAGCATAGATATTAATCATGCCCAACTTGTTACATACATAGTCAACTTGAGCCTCATTTAGAGCCTTTGTAAGATCTCCTAATTGTTCTCCAGTTTTTACAAACCCTGTAGAAATTAACCTTTGCTGAATTTTCTCCCGAACAAAATGACAAGCAATCTCGATGTGCTTAGTTCGTTCATGGAACACGAGATTCGAGGCAATATGAAGAGCGGCCTGGTTATCATACCATAGTTTTGTAGGAAGTGAGATGTTGAACCTTACTTCATTTAAGAGTTGATATATCCATATTACTTTATACATTGATTGTGCCATAGCTCTATATTTTGATTCTACACTAGATTGAGATACAACATTTTGCTTATTACTTTTTCATGATACCAAATTTCCACAACGAAAACACAATACCCTGAAGTAGATCTCTGGTCTTCTTTACATCCTGCCCGGTTAGCATCTGTGAAACACTCAATACTAGTGTGACCATGATTCTTATACAGAATGCCACATCCAGGTGCTCCCTTTAAATAGCACAAGATTTGCTTTATAGCAGCCCAATGATCAACTGTTGGAGAAGATATGTACTGACTTACAACACTACTTGAATATGCAATATCCGGT
Organism: Laguncularia racemosa; assembly: GCA_037954665.1. NCBI lineage: Eukaryota > Viridiplantae > Streptophyta > Magnoliopsida > Myrtales > Combretaceae > Laguncularia > Laguncularia racemosa. Next base: position 300,676 of record JBBMOL010000104.1, on the reverse strand, counting down.
TGAGTTACTGTAAGATAATTCAATTTACCAACCATCCGTCTGTATTTTTCAGGATCCTCAAACAACTCTCATTCTTTTGTCAGTTGCAAGTTAGGAACCATTGGTGTACTACATGGTTTAGCACCCAATTTTCCTGTTTTAGATAATAAGTCCAAGTACATATTTTCTTTGAGATAGAAAAATTCCTTTTTTGCTTCTAATTACCTCAACACCCAATAAATATTTCAACATTCTTAAATTCTTTGTTTGAAATTGACTTTGAAGAAAGGATTTGTGAGTTGAAATACTTGTAGTATCATTGTAGTAATAACAATATCATCCACATATACGACTAATAGAATAATACCAGTCGTAGATCGTCTGTAGAAAATAGAATGATTAGATTTGCTTTTTTGCATTCCAAATTTTTCAACTGCTTGGCTAAATTTTCCAAACCAGGCACGGGGGCTCTACTTCAAACCATACAAGGACTTATGAAGATGACAAACCTTTCCTAACTCCCCTTGAGCAACAAACCTTGGAGGTTGCTCCATATAAACTTCTTCTTGAAGATCATCATGTAGAAAAACATTCTTGATAACTAACTGATGTAGAGACCAATCATAGACTGCAGCTATGGAAATAAATAACTTGACAGATGTTAACCTAGCAACAGGAGAAAAGGTGTTAGAATAATCTATCCCATAAGTTTGAGCATATCCTTTAGCAACAAGACGAGTTTTTAAGCGAGCAATAGATCCATCAGGATTTACTTTAACAGTAAAAACCTATTTACAACCATTGGCCTTTTTCCCTGCAGGTAGATGTATCAAATCCCAAGTATCATTTTGATCAAGGGCATTTATCTCCTCTACCATTGCACTACGCTAGCCTGGATGTGATAATGCTTCATGAATGGTTTTAGATAGGGAGATAGAATCACGAGATGTAATAAAAGAACAAGAGGAGGTTGATAGATGGTCATAAGACACAAACGAAGAAACAGGGTAAGTACACTGTCGTTTACCTTTACGAAGGGCAATGGGAAGATCGTCTTTGGAGATTGAATCTGATGACGAGGAGACTAGCTCAGGACATGCATTAGAAGCTGGCTCAGGATCACGTTGCTTGCGAGAGTAGACCTGAAGAGGTAGTTTAGGGGTAGAAGTGGTAGATGTAACTATATAGATTAACAGATCATCATCCTCCCCCTGGCCTGTATGATTGAAGGATGGAGAGAAAGGGATAATTTTATGAAAAGTAACATCAATCGATACCGGATACCTATCAAGGCTAGGACAATAGCATCTGTATCCCTTCTGAACACGAGAATACCCAAGAAAAACACATTTCAATGACTTAGGATTAAGTTTTGTAACTTGAGGACGCACATTCTAGATAAAACATGTACAACCAAATATTTTGGGTTTAATAGGAAACTAAGATTTACTTGGGAAAAGAGTATGATAAGGAGTCTTACCATTTAGAATAATTGAGGGCATACGATTAACTAAAAAACAAGTTGTAGACACTGCATTAGCCCAGAAGTGTTTCGGGATATGCATTTGAAACAACAAAGCCTTAGCAGTTTCAAGCAAATGCCTATTCTTTCTTTCAGCAACACCATTATGAGATGGTGTATCTACACAAGAAGTTTGATGAATAATGCCATTCTTAATCATGTAGAATTGAAAAAATTCAGATAAGTACTCTTTGGCATTATCACTTCGCAACACTTGGATAGAAACATTAAACTGAGTTTTAATTTCAGCAGAGAAAGCACAAAAAATGAGAAAACAACTCAGAACGATTCTATATTAAATATAACCAAGTCATTCGAGAATAATCATCAACAAAAGGTAACAAAATACTTAAATCCAATTTTAGATGTCACTGGACAAGGACCCCATACATCTGAATGGATTAACTCAAAAGGAGCATTTGCTTGTTTATTGACTCTAGGACTTAAGCTAACATGATGATGTTTAGCATACTGACACAACTCACAATGTAAGGACTCCAAACTGTGAAACTGAGGATACGGTTTCTTCAACAAAGAGAGAGACGAATGACCAAATTGGTAATGTGCTTCAAACGGGTTTACAACTCCAGAGCAGGCAACAAACTTTGGTATATCCGTGTCTAGTATGTAGAGACCCTCGGATTCATGTCCTTTACCAATAATCTGCCTCGTCATAAGATCTTGAAAAAGGCAATAATCGGGAAAGAATGAGATACAATAGTTAAGGGAACGGTGAGTTTACTGACAGAAATTAAATTGAATGACAGATCAAGCATGTTTAAGACTGAGGACAAAGGAACTAATGGAGTTGGATTTAATATGCTAGTCCCAAGAACATGGGAGGTTGACCCATTAGCTAAGGTGATAGGAGAGCAGGAGGTATGAGATTGAAAAGTAGATAATAGACTGGAATTACTTGTCATGTGGTCTGTGGCACCAGAGTCCATAACCCATTTGGAAGATGAAGAGACAAGACATGTGTTTGGTTTACCTGATTCAGCAATGGCAGTAATAGGAGTAGATGAATTCCTTAATGATTCTTGATATTGTGTGAACTTGGCAAAGTCATTTGCAGAAATTATGATAGATTTTCCAGATGTATCACTGGAAGAGGCAACCTGTGCTGATCGAAATCCTTGATTCTGACTTTGTAATTTTCTATAATCACGCCTCATATGCTCAGGCTTCTGACAATAATGACATATAATTCCCTTAGAACTCTATTCCCGGGTATCAACTTGGTATAAATTCCGTCCCCTGGTATCAACTCCCCTACTACTACTCCTGTACTGTTGTCTTCCGATTTCATATCGACGACTCACAAGAGCACTATTAGATTGAACAGATTGAGGAGTCTCTGTATGTAGAATCTTGCTATATGTATCTTGCAAGGATGAGATTATAGACCTAGAAAGAATATGAGATTTAGTAGCGTCAAACTCAGATGGAAGTCTTGCTAAAAAACTCATCATAGCCATTTGCTCTCTTTGAGCTTGTTGAACCTTCACATCAGGACTAAAAGGTAATAACATATTAAGCTCTTCATAAGTCCTTTTAAAATCCATAAAATAACTCATTAGAGGCCTATCCTGTTTCTCAGCACGATAAAATGCCTTGCAGACTTAGAAATACGGGAAACATTTTCCTTTTCAGAATACAGAAAATCCAGATATTTCATCAACTCTTTAACAAATTCACAATGATTAATTAACCCAACTACTTCAGTATCAATCGAATTCCGTATTTGCAGGAATAATCGAGAATCTTTTCTAAGCCAAGTTTGCTTGGAATTACCATATGTGGATGGATCTTCAGTCAAATGATCATCCTTATCAATACTATGCAGATAGAGCCTCATAGTTTTACTCTAACCCAAATAATTAGATCTATTAAGTTTATGTTCTGTAATTTTTGACATTATAGGTACCACATCTGACATAACAACGGATTTGGTTTCCAGTTTTTCACTCATAATTTGAACCCAAATTCCTCCAACGAAATAGAGAGATGCTAGAATAGAAAGATGAAATAAATTCGATGTACGTCAGCCTACTCCCAACTACTAACACACCGTATTGACACTAACACACCAGATTAATACCAACAGTAATTCCAATTACCAAACACACCAAATTTAACAAATCACAAGGACTAAACACACCACAGATTAACACCAACAGACGATGAATTAATCACCAACAGTGGATAGATTAACATCAATGGACAATAATCTAACAAATGATCGTAATCCGAAGCTAACAAACCCGCACCCAAATAGGAATTAATCAAATGAACCACAAACCTGGGCTATATATACCAGGCGAGGCTTTTGACGAAATCAGAGAGCAAACTGGCGTTGCACGCACTCTCACACGCTGGCGCATGAGATTGGTGGCGAGCTGTGTGGTGGTGCGTGTGTGTCACGTGCGGCGATTTCCGGTGCTGAACTTTCCAAAAGCCCTAATCGGCGGGTGGCGCAACTCCTTAGGCTGGCGGTGAGAAAAAAAATATAAATAAATAAAACACTCAATCCCAACTCCGACGACGAACGCTCGATCCCAACTCTGACGACGGATTCCGAAACATTACTCCGTCTGTGGCCTTCTCCAGAACCAGTGGAACTCCCAATCTGCTTCTTGGATGCACAAGAACTAGGCCACGTTGTCACAGGGATCCTTGCTGTGTCGACACCGGTGGTGTAAAAAAAATAAAACACTCAGAATTCCTTGCTCTGATACCATGTAATTTTAAGGAAGAGGGAAAAATTACATATATTTCATTGAGTCTTAGGTTACCCATATATACAGGTTTTACTGAACTAAAAAAGGAAGGTAAATCTCTATTTTAGGACTAATATATATCTAATAATAATAATAATATCTTAATTTCCTAATTTACTAATTTACAGCCTATAACAGCTCTGATACCATATAATGTAATAGAAATTAAAAGAGTTTTATTTTGTATTTTGATTCAATAGTACACAAGTTTGTATATACATAACCTAGATTATAAATGAGGAAATGGAATAATTTTACCAAAAAGGAAAGAAATAATACAAATTATTTATATCCCTATTCCATAACACCCCTAAACTCTTACCCAAAGGCTGACTTGCTGTCATCATGGTCACTTGTCTAATGAGCGTCTACATAAACCTCAATACTCCTATCTTCATTTTCTGAAATAGTAAACCTTTTCTTGAGGATCTTTTAGGTATTGAAGAATGTGTGTAGTAGTGGCCATGTGTCTCTTAGTTGAAGAGTGCATGAGACCAAGTTCACGGCATTGGCAATTGCTTGGTCTTGTGAGTGACAGATAAATTAACCTTCCAACCAATCTTTACATTGCTCTTCATCCATTGGAGGATCCTTGAGCAATCTCCTATGCACTTCCAGTTTGCAATTCAGTTCACCCATGTCTTTAAGAAAGCATTTCCTTTCAGAGATGAGGATTCCTCTTTTACTCCTTGTAATTTCCATTCCCAAAACATATTTCTGATCTTCAAGCCTTTTAATTTCAAACTTTTGTTTTAATCCTACTATTTAGATTATTGATTTCTTTTTGGACATCTTTGTTAATAATTATGTGTAGATCTCTTTCCTTCATCTATCATTTTTAGAGATATAGTATGATATGATTCACCTTAGTAGTATCCTAGGTGAAGCAACAAAGAGGTAGATCTCTTAAACCAAGCTTTAGGTGATTATTTCAATTCACGAAGAGCTTTTTTCAGTTTAGGTACCTTTTCCTTCATTCATTTTCCATCTAATCTTGATGGAATCTTCATCTTAATCTCGTCCTTAAACTCTCCATGTAAAAAAGTCATCATTTCCCACTGGTGGAGTTGCCAATCCACATACGCACCAAGGAGATAACAAGACTCAAATGGAATTGAGTCTAGCAACTAGAGTAAATGTCCCTCATGGTCAATTCTGTAGGTTTACTTGCCAAAAAATTCTGTAGGTTTGGGTGTTACCCTGTGCCACTACTCAATCCTTGTAGCAGTCCAACACTTCCATCAGATTTATGCTTTGCAGTAAAGACCCCTTTGTTCACAATTGCTTTCTTCTCCCTAGGTAATTGCTTTTGTTTTTCACTAATGCTTTCATTTCCTCCATGATTGCCTCCCTCTAAACTGGAATGTAATATCTTTATAAACATTCTTAGGTATTTGTACACTTTACACTGGATTTGTAAATTTCTAAATTAGGATGACAAGTTGGAATACATCAAGTTATTTGAAAGTGGAACCATGTAAAAGACGTTATGCCTTTCTAGAGGGCAATTAAGTTTTAGATCACTGTCATCATTACTCATTAGATGCATCTTTCAATGTGATATTGTGTTATGAGCCTTGGAGATGGATTGAGTCACAGGTCAATGCGCAAACAAATCATCAGCTTAGACTGATTTGCCTTGTTAGTATTTAAGCCTTTTTTCCTAGAGCTTATGATGAAATTGGGGATTAAGGGCTTACTAAGAGAGAACTGTCCAATCTCTTAAGCTACAATTACTCTAAGGACCAATTTAGAGTAATTATATGAGCATTTTAATAATACTTTCCCTATTTAAAAGATAGCAACACATCTAGATATTCCTTTCCTATTATAAATATTATATAAAAATTCCTAACATTACTCCTTCCTAGAGAATGATCTTGTGCTCAAGCTTGAGCTATTGGAGATTTGTAGAGGTTTTGGAATCTGCATCTGGTGCATTTTACAGCAATGTCCCGGAGAGTATATATTGTCACAGTTGAAACACAAGTTCTTGGCATGACACTAGCCATGTCTTGATTACTTACCCTCTTGATGACTAGCTTAGCTTGCTGTGGCACAGGAAGTTATTGCTTAATGTTGTTATCACTTTGCATCAAATTGGTAGTTTCTTACTGTGTGTTTTATCCAAACTCATTGTGGTCTCCTGGTTAAGTGGATGTTGAAGCTCTATATCTATTCTAATCAACTCTGACAAACTTGCAATGATGAGAGAAATTTGAAAATTAGGCTGATGGGGGTTGTCTATACCAGTAGGGATTGAAATTTCCTCTAATGCTTTCCTCAGTTGTCCTCTGGTGTAGTTTGTCTAAGGCGTCAAACAGGTTGCCATGTTGGGGTGGTTTGAATCTCAGCCACACAATGGGCACTCTTGCTAAGTCTTGTTTTTGAGGCATCAGCTCCAATAAGTAGATCCACATTTGTGCTTCCCCAATCAAGTTAAAGAAAGTTAACCCAGCTTTTGTAATGTTCTGGGTTGCCTTGATTCTGGAAGAATTGCTTAAAATGGTTTGCCTAGCCTAATAGATCGCCAAGCCATCAAAAGTTAGGAACCCAGTTTGTACAGCATGGAACCAAGTGTTTGTTATATTGCTCTTTGGGTCAAATTTCATGATCAATCTGCCGGTCAAATCTTCAGTAGAATTCCTGGTTAATTTACCAGCCAAACCCAAGGGCTGTAATGTGGGTTGAGTCGACCCCTAAATCACGCATTTGGGTCAATCATAAGGGTCAAAGAAGTCTTCTCTTCCCTTTTGTGAGGAAAAAGATCATGGGCATGGCCACGTGTGAGTGGGTCATGTAGTTTGAACTGTGCACAGGTTGGCTGTGTATTGGGTGGCATGCTAGTGGCTTAACCTCCTCTGTTCATGGTTGATCTGGTCCCCTGACGTAAGTGGTTATTGGTTCTGTGTGCCACATCAGGTGGTGATGACTTGATTTAAGGAGATTTGATTGTTATCTAGCTTATTTTTGCTAGATGTAGATTATGAATGAACACTAACAAACAAGGAAGATTAACCCATAAAGTTGGTTTGAAAAAGTTTAGTAAGAGAATGCTCTCTACTCATTAGAAAACCACCTTAAACCCTCCTAGGAAACCACTTTTCTTTTGTTACACTTAAGCCCTTAGCCTTGTACCTCAGTTTTCCTCTCTTTCTTACAGTTTCTTGTTCGTCCTCTCATTGTCTTTGTCAGCCCCTTTGATGAGAGGCGGTTCTTCTTGGAGAAGCTTTGAGGGTGGCCGACATACACTTGATAGCCATTTTCTTCCTGATTTTTTCTAAAACCAGTGTCAAGGAAGGGAATTTCCTAATTCAAAAGCTGGCTTAGGCTTTGACTTTTCTAAGGAAAAAGCATCTTTTGCTTTACCTACTTTTGACCAAGGGTTTTTATACTTAGTTGAAGAGAATAACTTGGAGCCAAGTGCCCCTGGATATTCTAAAAAAGTTTCTTTTTCTCAAATTGGAAGGTTAAAGCGGATCCTTTCTTCTTCCTAGGGGGGAAGTACTCCATGTTCGTTCCCAAAAGTGATTGATTGACTTGGTTGCTATAAAAAAAAGCCTGAAGCAAGCTCTTCTGCTTAAGGTAACACCACCTTAGAGGAATTAATTGAGCTTTTAGAAAAAATGAAGGGCTAAAACCACCAACAAAGCCAGTCTTCAAACCTTTCTCCTTCAAACCTACCTTCTTTGCTTTGTGCATCTTCTAACCAGGCAAGAGCCAAGAGTTATGTGGATACGTGTGTTTTTCCCGGTGCTCTCTCTACTATGGAAGCTCCAGCTTTGTTTCATCCCTCCTATTCAACGTGGCCGTATTTTTGGGTGCCGATCATGCTCTTAGTGGAGGATGACAGAGCCTAATATTAGGAATCTACTTTATTTTTGGGCAAAAAATCCCTCTCTTATCCTGTCAACTGCCATGAGGCTTTCGAGAGAGTTTGGTTTTCTTAGGGTCCTTAGCAACAATGAAGGTTTATTCTATTTTTAGTTTGTAGAGGGCGGAGACTTATTCTCATTGTAGAGAGGCCATGCACTTTGCACAACTTCTTCTTATCTTACAAAAATGGCGCAAGAGGATGTCCTTAGAAAGACCATAACCCACAAATGTTTTGGTATGGATAACGATCTCCTGCATCCCCTGTGAATTTCTCAAACTTGAAGGTATAAGCTATATTGCTAGTGGAGTTTGGTTATCCCCATCAGAGTAGACACTTCTAACAACTCAGTGAGAGTGCACAAACCAAGCTCGTATTTTGGTTGAAACTATGCAAGGGGAGAGCTGCTAGTCAAGTGGAAGTTGAGAGAGCTAATGGCACCTTGGCTGAAGTTCTTGTGGATTATCAATGGATGCTACCTAGCTGTTCATCTTGTAAAGCATCTGGCCCTCTTGTCCAACAGCATCTTATTAGAAAATCCAATCTACCACTTGGAATTCAAATGCTAGCAATGAAGAGTGGTCAAGATGCATAAGAAAGGGATATGTAAATAGAAAATGTGGGAAGCTGAGTCTTCTAAGAGCACCCCTCTATAATTTCCACACCACTCTGCCTCTGTTGATGAAAGTGAGGGAGTGCTTTCTCCTCTTAAAGCTACTAAGCAGACACTTGGTGAAAACTGGGTCTTAGAATAGGAAGAAGCCAAATCTGACAAACAATTAGCCTCTGAGTAGAATGAAGCTGTAGTAGACCCTCCAATGAATGTCTCTGAAACTTAGTGTGTTAGGGGGGAAGGTCAGCAACTTGAGCCTCATCTACCTGAGAAGAAGCCCAAGGAAGGAGATGATGTGATGTAATTATACACTACTTTTTTCATTTTTCTGAAATGTATATGTATTTCTAACTTCATTTGCTTTATCTATATAATTTTGTTTTTACAGTTTGAACAAATTGGTAAAATCATTTTATTTCTCCGATTGATTTATGTTATGAACTTTAGAATCATCATAGTTTTATCCTTTGCACAAGTTCTCAATGTTATATAGAATTTGATATTTGTCAAGGATTTAAAAAATTATTAACATTTAAAATATTTTTACAATTAGATCATTTATTTTCACTGGAAACCCTTTTCACTAGCTTCGAAGAATAGGGAATAGGAAATGGCATGGAATTCAATGGAAATCGCATTTTGGACATGTGACTTCTTCGGAAATTGCATGTTCAACATATGATTTTTCCAGAAATCGTAGGTTGAGACTGTGAGTTCCATTTACAAAGAAATCGGAGGTTGGGACTACAATTTTAAAATGGTATTTTGGAAAATACTTTTCTTGAAACCATTTTTTAGGAATTAGTTTGCTTTAAAGGGGCAAATTGACACATATCTCATAAAAACACACCCTTGAATGCCCATATAGTGGGCGAAACACGACAGTGAGAATTTGATAGTAGTTAGTAGTAAGAGCTCCAAATCCTCTAGCAGCCATAAGAAGAAGTGCCACAAGCACAAGCGGTGTTTCACTTCAGTAGCTGCAGTAGCTAGTCTATTTTTGTGAATAATTATGAATATTGCCTTATGGAATGTTAGAGGTCCTAGTGACCCCATCAAAGCAAAAAATGTGTGGAGCCTTTTCATTGAGAATGTTTACTTGTTGGTTTATTGCAAACGAAGGTAAACTTAACTAATAAAAGTTTATTCCAACATAGAGTTAACCCTCGCTGCTCTTTTGTTGTTTACTTTTTTGCTAGGCATGAATTTGGATTGGCTGGGATTCTAGAGAGTAAAATGTGCAAGTTGCTTGTGAACTTGAACGATCTATGCATTGTAATGTAACATGCCTTGGAGAAAATGTCAGCTTTGTGACCACTTTCATTTATGGTTTAAATAGTGACACTTTCAGATGTCTTTAGGATCATATATTGTCATCTGTCCCCAGTCTTGCTAATGACCCATGGTTAGTCCTTGGAAAATTTAATGTAACAAAATCCACGGTGGAATGAGGTGGTGACAAAGAGAGAATGAGTCAAGCCATGTGTGAGTTCCAGAATTTTCTTGGTGAGGCTGTGCTAGTGGACCTAAGGTATGTGGGTGATTTCTTCTTGTGCTCTAATAAGCAAGCTGGTAACCCTACTCTTCATAAACTTGATAGGTTTGTTGTTAACCGCCTTTGGCTGCTCAAATTTCTGATAAATCAGGCCTCCTTTTGGTTCTCTATGCTCTTAGATCACTCCCTTGCTATTGCCCAGTTGGACCTTGGCCACTGCCCAAGCTTCTTCCATTCAAGTTCTTTAACTTTTGGATTGAAAATCTGTCTTTCAAGGACCTAGTGGCTAAAATATGCGAAGAAGTAAGAGGTTTGAAGATGTTTTGCTTGGTCTCCTAACTGAAACTCCTCAAGATGGAATTGGGGAAGCTTAATGCTGCTGAATAATGTGATATACAAACTAAAGTTAAGTCAGCCAAGGCCCACTTGTAGTCCATGCAATCTTCCATTTTGGTGGCAGGGGAGTCCTCTTTAACAAACAAGGAACTTAGAGCTATCAAATTGTTATTTCCTTAGGGGTGTGGAAGAAAGTTTCCTCAAACACCACTAGTAAAGTGGTTGAAGCTGAGAGACAAGAACACGGCTTTTTCCACAAGTCCATGGTTACTGGTTTGCCCCCACAATTGTAGCGCCATTCATAGCCTTTCAACAGCAGATGGGAGAGAGATTAAGGGGGATAAGGAAATACAAGAGGTAGCGGTGGTGCTCTTTAAAAACTTGTTCAGTAATAAGGGTTTTCAGCTTAACTTAGAAAGTGCAACAGTTTGTCACATGGAGATTGCATGATACCCAGATTGAGCATCTCAATGCTGCCTTTACTTCAAAAGAGATTAAAGTAACCTTTTTCTTCCAAGCAAATGAAAAAGCTTCTGAGCCAGATGGGTACACAGTTGAACTTCATAAAGTTATGTGGATATAATTGGAGAACTAGTGGCAGGAGTTCAAGAATTTTTTTATCTTTGGCTACCTTTTGAAGGAAGTAAATAAAATGATTCTTTCTCTTGTGCATAAAACTAAAAATCCTTCCAAGTTGATTGAGTTGTGAGTGATAGCTTGTTGCAAAGTCATATATAAAGCTTTTCTAAAGTTTTGGCTGCTAGAATGAAAAATATCTTACCATCTCTTGTTGGGAAAGAACAAACAACTTTTGTGCTGGAAAGGAGAATTGTGGACAACATCTTTATACCTTAAGAGTTGATGGCAGTTAATACATTAATAGGGGATCCCGTTGCTGTGCTTTGAAAGTGGACATCCAAAAAGCTTATGACACCATAGATTGGAGCTTTGTGCTCAGAAGTTTTACATTGTATGGGCTTCCCTTCTCATTTTTGCAAACTTATAGAACAATGTATTTCAATGGCTATCTTCTCCATAGATATTATAGACTATTCTTTTCATCAGTAGTTTCAATAATCTTCCCTGAGGATAGGTCCTAAAATTCATAATTATGGGGGAAAAAGATCACTCTGCAATCCATATCTTGGGTAATCTTATGAACTGACAGCGAATCCTTTATCAAACTTCATTTCATTAACTTTATGCCTTTAAGTACAGGACATTCAAGGGTTTAGATAAGAAGCAGTAACTAAATTCTACGGTGACATAGCTAGTACTAATTGTTGGATCTGATTTCTGGAGGATAAACTTCTATGAAACAGGAAAACAAGATAAAGAAGAATATCAAATCCTAACAATCATATGTAGACACATATCTGAAACCATATTCTCTGACAAATACTATGATAAAAGAAAAATGAGATGTCTTGGCTAAAAACCTAAAATGCAAAAACCTAGTTATGGCTGGTCCCTGGGCCTTCTCTTTTTTGACAAAAGGTGCTGGGGTCTGATATTGTTTCATCTTGTGCATCATCATTATTCAACATATTTCCCTGCTGCAGAATCTTTTTGTCTCAAAGCATCTGGTAATAGAAAGAAGCATCCAAAGTGCGTACGTCCAGGCAATCCGGTCTGCACAGCATTTCATATATATTGAAAACCAGTATTTTCTGGGGTCATCTTATGCATGGCCTAATTATAAAAATGCAGGTGACTTCATTTTCCAAAGTTCTGTAAATATTTATCTGGAATTGAAATATGTAGATTGAATATAGCTTGCTGCTTGACATGTTGTTTTGTTCTACATATTCCGCCACATGTAAATGATCTTGTTGATTGTTGCTGAATTTATTAAAAAAAATGTTGATTTCTTTGATTTATTACAATAATAAATTGATTTGGTTAATTATATTTAATAAGAAGACAAATATAGTTGATTAAGGATTTTACATTTAAAAATCATGGACTTTGCCACATTTTAAATAAATTTAATGGTATTAACAAAGGAGTTTTTTGGTCTATCTTAAGATGTGCTTAAAGAGAAAAAGTAAAGAAATTCAATGACTTAAATAGAGATGCATGAGGTCTGGATTTCAAATCCCACCAAGGGCACTTTAGTGGGTTACTTACATAGTATTAACTATATTGAACTAGTGTATGGGTCTTGTAGGTGGTTCATATGCCTAGAAGTATCTGGTCATACTATTGCCAAGTCCCTCCGTTACCCAAAAAAAAGAAAAGAAATGCAACAAAAGTTCAAGGGCCATTTTGTATTCTTCCCTTTGTAATTTCTTGATTTTCCTTTTGAGCTCATATACATGCACATAAGTGTATAAATCTCAAGCTATAATTAAGTTGAGAATGTCTAAATACTTGTATAAGTTTAATTGACATGCATCGGTGGAGTAGACTGGCATTGAAGGATTCATGTTAGTGGCTCCATTTATTGTGATTATAAGCAAAGCAACCATTAGGTTGCTCACTAGAATGGGAAATAGAGAAAACCTTGAGCCATTAGGATTGGTGGAAGGAAAATTTTTCTTTCCGATTTTGACTTCTAAAATCAGATGCTAAAGGATATGGCCCATTCAAGTGAAACCGATTGTAACACCTATCAGACAAAAGCATTTGGAATGATTGGTTTAGCATATACTTTTGGAGAAAATCATTGAACCGTGTATCGGAACCAATGTTGTCAGACCTGAACTGGAGGTTGACTCGAAAATGTTAAGGCATCTAGGGTTAAGGGTTCGAATGGGAATCGATAAAAAAATATTAGAATATAATTCATATATCAGTTTAGTTTTAAGAAATACATTGGACTTCTATTTTAATTAGTATATTAATTATTAAACAAGTTTTTCAAGGGGAAAAATGTTCTGTATGTAAATTATATTGTTATAAATTGTAATTCTGATAAGTAATTGTATTTTTTTACTGATAATACAAGGACAATATATATAGAAATACAAAATCTTCTACTAACTTCTACCTAACATTATATTAATTACAACCTAGAAAATATAATTCTATAAACTATAATTACAATCTAGGAACTATAACATATTATAATACTTTCCCTCAAGTTGGAGCATAAATATTGTTCATACCCAACTTGTTACATATATCATCAATTCTAACACTGTTCAAAGCTGTGGTGAAGATATCTGTTAACTGTTCTCCAGTTTTGATATGTTCTGTAGAAATCAAATTTTGTTGTATCTTCTCACGGATGAAATGACAATCAATTCCAATATGTTTAGTTTGCTCATGAAACACAGAACTAGATGCAATGTGAAGGGCCGCTTGATTATCACACTATAATTGGGCAGGTATAGGCACTTTAAATCCAACTTCAGTCGAGAGCTGATGAATCCACATTATTTCACATGTTGATTGTGCCATAGCTCTATATTCTGCCTTTGCACTTGAGCGGGATATTGTGTGTTGTTTCTTGCTTTTCCAAGTGACTAGATTTCCTCCAACAAACACACAATACCCAGTGGTGAATCTTCTGTCTATTTTGGATCCTACCCAATCAGCATCTGAAAAACACTCAATACGATTATGTCTGTGATTTTCATGTACTAAATCACGTCCTGGAGCTATGATTTTCATAGCTCTATATTCTGCCTTTGCACTTGAGCGGGATATTGTGTGTTGTTTCTTGCTTTTCCAAGTGACTAGATTTCCTCCAACAAACACACAATACCCAGTGGTGAATCTTCTGTCTATTTTGGATCCTACCCAATCAGCATCTGAAAAACACTCAATATGATTATGTCTGTGATTTTCATGTACTAAATCACGTCCAGGAGCACCTTTTAGATAACACAAAATCTGATCCAAAGCTACTTAATGATCCATTGTAGGAGAAGACATGAACTAACTTACAATACTAATTGGGTATGCAATATTAGAATGAGTTATTGTGAGATAGTTCAACTTCCCAACTAGACATCTGTACCTCTCTGGATCCTTGAATGATTCTCCTTTTGTAAGCTGCATATTAGGAGTCATAGGTGTGTTGTATGGCTTAGCTCCCAATTTACCCGTCTTAGTTAATAAGTCAAGTACATATTTCCTCTGAGATAGGAAAATGCCTTTCTTACTTCTTGTCAACTCAATTCCTAAGAAATACTTTAGTTGCCTTAAATCCTTAGTATGAAATTGAGTGTAAAGGAATGATTCGAGAGAGGTAATGCCAATGCTATCATTTCCTGTAATGATAATATCATCAACATATACAATGAGGATAATTATACCGGTGTCAGAATACTTAGAGAATACCGAGTGATCCGATTTGCTCTTTTTTTAGACTAAAACTCTCAACTGCTTGACTAAATTTCCTAAACCAAGCTTGAGGACTCTGTTTTAGTCCATATAATGACTTTCACAGGTGACAAACTTTACCTGATTCCCCTTGAGCAACGAATCCTGGTGGTTGCTCCATATAAACTTCCTTTTGCAAATTGCCATGTAAAAAGGCATTTTTTTTTATATCCAGTTGATATAAAGGCCAAGAATTAAAAGTTGCAATAGAGATAAATAGGCGAATAGTAGTTAACTTAGCCACAGGAGAAAATGTGTCTAAAAAATCCACACCATAGGTTTAAGCATATCCCTTTGCTACAAGATAGGCTTTTAGCTGAGCTATTGTTCCATCAGGGACCTTGATTGCATATACCCATTTACAACCAATTGCCTTCTTTCCTGTAGGTAAGTCCACTAGATCCAAAGTGTGATTTATATCTAAGGCATTCATCTCATCAATCATAGCATCTCGCCAACTAGGATGTGAAAGTGTAACATGAAGAGACTTTGGAATGGTCATGGTGTCGAGGGATGCAATAAATGAGGAAGATGATGATGACAAGTGATCATAAGATACACAAGAAGAAATTGGATAGGTACATTGACGTTTACCTTTACGGCGTGCTATAGGAAGATCAAGATCACTTGTAGCCGGATCCATTAAGGAAGAAGAGACTGATGCAGGACATGAAGCGGGAGGAACTTGTCGTCGAGATTATACATACTGAATTGGAGGTTGTGATGGTGGGGGTGATGGTAAGGTACCTAGAGACTTATAAGTAATATGATAAAGTAACAAATTGTCATCCTCTTCTTGTTTTAGAGTTTCAATGGATGAAAAATATGGTGTGTTTTCTATAAAAGTGACATCAATTGAGATAAGATATTTGTCAAGATGAGGACAAAAACACCGATATCCTTTTTAAGCTCGAGAACATCTTAAAAAAATACATTTGAGAGATTTGTAGCCGGATCCATTAAGGAAGAAGAGACTGATGTAGGACATGAAGCAGGAGGAACTTGTCGTCGAGAGTATACATATTGAATTGGAGGTTGTGATGGTGGGGGTGATGGTAAGGTACCTAGAGACTTATAAGTAATATGATAAAGTAACAAATTGTCATCCTCTTCTTGTTTTGGAGTTTCAATGGATGAAAAATATGGTGTGTTTTCTATAAAAGTGACATCAATTGAGATAAGATATTTGTCAAGATGAGGACAAAAACACCGATATCCTTTTTAAGCTCGAGAACATCTTAAAAAAATACATTTGAGAGATTTAAGATTAAGTTTAGTAACCTGAGGACGGACATCACGAACAAAACAAGTACTACCAAATATCTTAGGTTCAATAGGAAACAATGACTTCATAGGAAACAATATTGTATAAGGAGTTTCACCTTGTAGAATAGATGAAGGGAGACGATTAATCAAAAAACAGGCAGTGGAGATTGCATCAGCTCAAAATTGTATAGGAACATGCATCTGAAATAGAAGTGCTCGTGTAGTCTCAAGAAGATGCCTGTTTTTTTTTTCAGCTACTCTATTTTGAGAAAGTGTATCTACATAGGAAGATTGATGAAGGATACCATTTTGGAGCATATATGATTGAAATGAGAGAGAGAAATATTCTTTGGCATTATCACTTCTTAATGTATGTACTGAGACATTGAATTGTGTTTTTATTTCAGCACAAAAATGTGAAAACACCTTTGAACGATTTTTCATAAGATAAAGCCAAGTCATATGAGAATAATCATCTACGAAGGTAATAAAATACCAAAAACCAGCCTTAGTTACAACTAGGCATGGACCCCATACATCAGAATGAACTAACTTAAAAGGTAAACTAGCCCTTTTATTGACTTTAGGTAAACTAGACAAACGGTAGTGTTTAGCAAAATGACAAGGTTCAAAATCTAAGGTAGAAACATTATTAAATTGTGGATAAATAGTCTTTAACACAAATAGAGAAGGGTGACCAAGCTGACAGTGAGCTTGGAAAGGTGTTAAGACACTTGAACATGTAACAGACCTCGACACTTGTGTATCCAATATATAGAGACTGCCCGATTCGTGTCATTTACCAATAATCTTTTTCGTCATAAGATCTTGAAACAGACAATGGTCAGGATAAAATGAGATACAACAATTCAGTACACGAGTAAGTTGACTTACTGATATTAAGTTAAAGAAAAACTGTGGTAAACTTAACACAGGCGATAAGGAAATCAAAGGAGTTGGATTAATTGTGCCAGATCCATGGAAAAATGACTTAGATACATTTGCTAGAGTGACATTTGTAGGAGAGGTGTATGGTTGGTAAGTGGAAAAGAGATCAAGGTTACCTGTCATGTGATTTGTGGCACTAGAATCAATGACCCACTTGGACGATGAGGAAAGAAGACACTGAGTTGATTTACCTAATTCAGCAATCGCAGATGTATGATGAGATGAAGCCTTCAATGCCTCTTGATACTGAGAGAATTTGGCATATTCATCAGTAGAAATTATTAGTCTTTTCAGAAGACGAACTTGATGTGGAGTCAGTGGAGGCAATGAGTATCAATTGCTTCTTCTAGCCACAATTCTGCAATTTCTTACAAGTACGCTTTATATGCCCTTGCTCATGATAGTAATAGCAAACAACCCCCTCTGTTTCTTGACTTCGAATATGATCTCCCCCTCTCCAATTGGTGGAATTTCAACCTGTACTTTGATTGACCGGAGCACTAACATTGTGAGATGAGATGATGGTTATATGATTTTTTGTACGAATGATTCATTTAAAAGTTTCCTGAAGAGAGGAGACTTTGGGACTCGAGAGAATTTGAGACTTGACAAACTCATACTCTGGACGAAGACCGGCTAAAAAACTCATAACTGCCATCTGCTCCCTTTAAGTCTGTTGAACTCTTACATTAGGGCTAAAAGGTAGTAACACATTTAATTTTTCATATATCTTCTTAAAATTCATCAGATATGTGGTAAGAGACTGATCATGTTGCTCAGCACGGTTGAAACTTTTACACACATCATAGATACGGGAAATATCCCTTTTCCAGAATATATGAACTCCAAATATTCCATAAGTTCCTTAACATACTCACAATAATCAACTAAATTAATTATCTTACTGTTAATGGAGTTTCTAAGCTACAAAAATATACTAGCATCGTCTCGTAACCATGCCTGTATAGTATCATCTAATGGTGGATCATTAATGAGATGATCATCTTTCTCAATGCTTCATAGATATATTCGTATAGTTTTGCTCTAAGCAATAAAGTTGTCTTTGTTAAGTTTATATTTTGTTATTTTAGTTGTCATTGGAATCATATGTTTGATATATGATTTATTCTCAGCCATCTAGCAATCTACACAACAAACACCAATAGCATTAAACAATACTAGAAGATTAAACCAAGGCAGAAATGTTAACTCTACCTAGAGAAAACACCTTAATCAACTTATCTAAGTTTTCAAAAAAAACACCCCAGCAACAATAAAACCCAAACCAGAAACCCTAACCTTAGCAAGGAGCATGTGTCTCAAGATGATTTCCGAAATGGCGAGATTGGAGTGAAGAATACTGTTCCACAAAGACCCAGCAAGAACATGTGGACGAACGGAGGTCACATGCGCCTCCACGCGCAGAAAACAAGGATGAGTGGTGGATGGTTTATGTGGCGCAAGCCTCACGTGCCGATTCGTTGGTTGGAGAAGTTCGTCGGCCGACAATCTTTCCTATTAGAGGGGCGGTGAGAAAAAAGAAACACAAACACTCTTCGAGGTGTGTATAGGATACAAATGCTACTCACTAGGTAGCTAGGCTTAAACCCTAATTTTTTTTTTCTTCAAAAAAAATTCTTATAGTTAGATTGCTCTGATACCATGTAATTCTGATAAGTAATTGTATTTCTTTATTGATAATACAAGGACAATATATATAGAGATATATTTTTTATTAACTTCTACTGAACATTATATTAATTACAACCTAAAAAATATAATTCTAGAAACTATAATTACAATCTAGAAATTATAACATATTATATGATAAATAAAGTGATTAATACCTGAAGTTTGACAAGGAATTGACTTATGTTCTTTTTATTTATTAAGCGTATCTCAAATACATGCTGGTACCAGTAACTAACTTTTATAGTTAGAATTCTAACATATATAACATTGAGTATAATTATTCAGTAAACCATTTGAGACTGAGAATAGATAATTCTACTTTATAGGGATATTTTAATTCTTATTTTGTAGTTAATTTGAAATGGTTTGTAGCAAAAAAATATAAAATATCATTTCTGCTCCATATGCATGTGTTTCTTAAGTTTACCCATTAAACAGACTCAAATCCATGAAAGAAAATAAATAAATCTAATTTAGATATTACGAAAGCTTGAGACAATATTTTCATGCAGCTCTTTTATGCATTACAAGTGCCTCTCCATTCCATGTGCTCAGTCCTAATGTTCTTATATTCACTCTCTTTCTTCCCCATCACATCTCCATAACCCACCTCCTGTATACACATAGAGCTGTAAACAAGTCAAATTGAAACAATACAGTGTTAAACTTAAGCTTGACTCAGAATTTTGAAGTTCGAGCTTGATTTGAACTCGATTGAGTTTATAATTTTGAACTTGAACTCAACTTGAAATGTGTTCAATGAGCTTGACCTTAACTTGATTGAGCTTGACTCGATTAAACTCGTTTAAATTCGATTTATATAGAAATTATTATTATTATTTTTTTCATAAATATAGTGTTAACATTCAAACTCTGCTCGAAACTCAATTAACATTACAATTGGACTTGAGCTTGATTAGGTTTGTGAGCTAGTTGAGTTGAATATTGTGACGTTCGAGCTTAACTCGATAAATTACTCCAGTAACTTGAGCTCGAACTTGACTCGACCTATTTTGAATCAAACTCGAGTACTTATTGAGCTGAATTTGAGTAGTTTGCGAGTAGTTTTGACTTGCTTACACCCTTACACACACACTCTCTCTCACTCTCTATATCTCTCTCTAAAGTAACCAAATCAGAACATTATCTTCCATAGCTTACCAACCTGGTCAACACCAAGAGTATCAACAACTCTGGTGTCGTTTAATGGAGAGCATCAAGTACCTCTTCTCCTTCGAAAGAGATCCTTTCAAGTCCCAAGTTCTAATGGTTGTCACACTTCTACCTGTTGGCTTTGTTCCATATTGTTTATTTCTTGGAACCTTTGAGCTAACCATGATTATGAACGTGTGATAGGCAAACCTAGTGCTTTGTAGTGATACTAGTTATGGCCTGTGTGAGTCTTGATATGGGGCTTATTTTGGGTTTCTACTGGGCTTGTGCCTAAATGAGTTTAAAGATTTTTTTTGGTTTATTCTTAGTGCATTATGAACTGTAAGAACCATTCAGGTTACATGGGTTGTGGTTGCACTGCCTAGATCCTCTAGTTCTTATTGGGTTGACTTCAATCTGAGGATTGGTTCACTTCCAAGGCCGTTTCAGGTTAAACTGGCATGGCCGGTCTGGTTTTGACAACATTGATCAAAATAGTTGGTGGAAACAACAATAAACTTCACTAGATGAGATTGGATGCTGCTGTTGATATTATGGGTTTTTTTTTTTTTTTTTGTGGGTTTTGGGGTTGGGGGAGGGGGTGGTTTGGGTGGGCTGGGTTTAAATACATATTTATTGTTTTATGTTGTTCAGAGTTTTATACATATTAGGTCCGATGCTTCTTGTCAGCTTTTTCTTTCTTTCCACTGGATGTTGTATTGGTCGGAAAGCTACTTCGATATACTTCTCACTCTTGATGAATTTTTACGACTTGACATGAGTGGCTGAAATTTGCAGGTAATATCGGTAGTTCTTGTGCTTTTAAGATAAGATCTTCGCCCTTGAGTTCTGTAGTTTTAGAGGAATTTCAGACCATGCCATAGTCCCTTGCTAGTATGTTCATCTTAAATCACACTGAGGCTGAAGTTTTAGATTCATACTCATATTAAACATTTCGAAGTATTTGTCTCCCTTGATGACTTTTTAACACTAGACATTAATAGCTGAATTTGGGTACTTATTGGCTTTTCTTGCCTTTATATTTCTTGTTAAGACCTGTATTCTTTGCCCTTTGATTTTTTGTAGTTGTAGACAAATTTCATACCATGCAGTAGTTCTTTACTAATATGCTCACCTAAGTCATACTTGGGATGAAGTTTTAATTTCATGACTGGAGCAGGAGCTGATAATCTTATACCAATGGAGTTGGCTTTGAAGGTTGCTAACAAGATTAGAGCCAATGAGAGATTTGCAGTGTATATTGTTATACCCATGTGGCCTGAAGGTGATCCTCAAACTGCTACTACGCAAGAGATTCTTTTCTGGCAGGTAAGTTAGTGAACTTTAAAGGCTTCTGTGTCTCCTTGTCAGCATTGAAAGCATACAGTTTTAGAGATGAGGTTCTGCTTAGATTTTTGTGATACTGCTTCTCTGGTCAATCCTCAATTCTTTTTTTCTTTCTTCTCTGTATTACCAAACATTGAGTTTGGAATTTTATTTTGTCTGCCTTTCGTTTTTAGTAAGTAAGATGGGATTGTGGTTTGAACCTTAGTTGTGTGACTGAGAGCATGGAAACTCTACTGTAGACCACAACTGTAAAAAGAGTTCTTTCTATGGTTTAATGATTACTAACTGTTTAGCTGAATATGAGAAACAAATTTTGATCATGGAGCAGCTATCAAGGAAACAAGTGATTATTGCCATTTCTAATCTTTTTTTGTTTCTTTCTTTCAGAGCCAGACCATGCAAATGATGTATACAATTGTTGCAGAGGCACTGAAGGATATGCAGCTTGTAGATGCTCATCCACAAGATTATCTTAATTTCTACTGCTTGGGTAAGAGGGAAGACCCCCCAAGGGATGTTGCAAGTGAAGCCAGTGAATCTTCTGCTAGCAACAAGCCGGTGACTATTTTTCTTTTGCTTGGCTTTTCCTTTAGTATTTCAAGTGAGTAGGATCCCTTGTGTTATTCTTGCTGGCTGCAGTCTCACTAAGCATGATACATGTTGCCACTCTTAGGGACTTTAGGTGATTGTTTTATATCATGGTTTTATTGATTTCCTTCTTACTCTATATGCAAATGCTGATGTTTTGCTTATCGTCTTACCTGAGTTCAAGATGCCATTGCTGAATAAACCTATGCTTGTGTGCTCAGAAGATCAAGTCGCAGTTATAATGGAAGATCATATGGAATAACATGGCCTAGCATCCAAAAAGATACATTAGCCTTTAGAAGATTGTTTATTAAGAGCAAGTTGGAGTATTCGTAAATCTTTTTCTGGTCGCAATCTGGAGAGTTTTTTAACCATATTCAATAAGAACCACCCTGCAAAGTTTCAAAGCTACGGACTCATTTAAGTGTTAATCCTGCTATATCTGTTCATAGAGATATAAGGGCTCTTCTTGGGCACAATTCCAGCTTGCTAGTTATTCACAACGAATTGAATAACTTTTACTTATCAAAAAGAGATTGGTAGCTTTTTCTGTATTTTGGTATGTACCTTCAGCATCCTTTCGTCTTGCATCTGTGAGATTTTAGAATTTTTGGTTTCATCTAATTGATATTTAAAGTCTAGATATTTGCCCTTTGTATAATCCCTGCAAAACAGTTGATACAATTTTGTATGAGTCCAGACAAACGGACTCATCTATTCATGTAAATTGACTAGTTTACTTGAGTCGATATAAGTAGTTTCAAGATCATTATGTGTGGACTGACTACATCTCCAGTGTAACATCTATTCAGTGGAGGATACTTGTCCAGAACCGTGGTGAGTATTCTCCAGTATCAATTGCTACATGTCTCCATAAATTCTATTAGCAATATAGTCTGAACTGGGTTTATCTTTCTTTTCCCTCATCAGCTGCGTTTCATGTTCAGTGTGGGACTTGATTTGATTTAAGATTTCAGTGTATTCTATATTTGATTCATCACTGTAAACATGCTCCAGTGTCCAAAAAGTTGTCTATATGCAACTTTTCATTAATGTTGACACAATTATTGTCAGGTTTCAGCCTCCTATAAGTTTGGACGATTTATGATTTACGTACATGCCAAGGGAATGATTGTTGATGATGAGTACGTTATTCTAGGCTCTGCAAATATTAATCAGAGATCATTGGCTGGTACAAAAGATACTGAAATTGCAATGGGTGCATATCAGCCTCATCACACTTGGGCAGAGCAAAAGAGACATCCACATGGTCAGGTTGTATATTGCTCATCTCTCCTGTTTGAAAAAATCTATTGGTTGCAGGAATTTCTCTCTCTTCTTCTTTTTTCCTTTTCCCCCCCTCTCTGGCAAGATTTACTGAGTCAAAAGATACTGAATGGCTGCTCAGATTCAGCTGAATTAAAACCAGAAGAATGACCTGGATTGATATTGATTCTTATAAGATATTCCTGCCAGTTTGTGGTTTAAGAGCATTTAAAAATAGAAATAACAAGAGCTCATAGCCTATAAATGGGTAAGTCTTAAATATCATATGGCTGTAGTGCCTCTGAATCACTAGATGTAGTGACATGTGGTAAAATGGGTGGGGGGCTACTCAAGTCTGTTTGGAATTTTTATATCCTTTTTGGTCTGAGGTGCAATATGACTGATGTATTCATTGCATGTGCAATCGTTGGCAGGTATATGGATACAGAATGTCATTGTGGGCTGAGCACCTTGGCATGAAGGAAGTGGAAGGATGGTATGAGGATCCAAGCAGTTTAACATGTGTGAAGAAGGTGAACGAGATAGGTGTTAGTAATTGGAAGAAGTTTAGTGATGAGTCTATGGTGATGCTCCAGGGTCACCTTCTCAAGTACCCCATTCAGGTAGATGCTGATGGTACAGTTGGTCCTTTGCCAGGATCCGAGGAGTTTCCTGATGTTGGTGGCAAAGTACTTGGTGCTTACTCTTCTACCCTACCAGACATCCTGACAACATAGATTCAATTAGATTTTCTGTAGATCAGGTCCGTTTGTTGATTCTTTGAAGGCCCATCCTTTGGTACCAAACAAAAAAAAGTTGTTTGATGATATAATCTGTGTTCTGTTCTCTTGGTGTTGATGGAACCTATTGAACGTAGAGGCCTCGTACCATCCTGCGCTCAAGAGCTTTCCAATCAAACATGTTCTGTTGCGAGCATTGTAAATGCTTGTTTTCTGCGTTCCATTTGTATCTGTAGTCTTTGAAGTTGTTTCTGTGCCTGGTTTTTGTTTGTAAAGTTGCTTAGCATCATGTATAATAGTAAGAATCTGATGCTATATGTTGATATAACAGGAAGTTTCGATGATGTAAAGTAGCGTTGGTGCAATTGTCATTGTTTTGTTTCGTAAATTTAAGAGCAGGGGCAAACTAATTTTTGAAAGGGGGTTGTGACAAACTTAATTTGCCAAATACCATAGCAAAAGCAGGTGCTGGGTCTGTGATTTATGAATCTCAGGCCTCACTTGTGATTTATGAATTTTAAATCTTACATGCGATTTATAAATTGGTACGCTTCATAAATCACTCGTCCTAGTTGCGATTTAGTGTTGCTGGTTCATGCTTTGATTTAGTCGAAACAGTTACTCTCTCTCTTAAAAAAACACAGCGCACTCCATTCTCTTTCTTATGCCCATCCATTGCAAGTCTTGTTTTGTTTTGTTTTCTCTCTTTTTAAATTAAAATTTACACCTCGTGAGCTTCTCCTAAGTAAGTAAGACGTGTTATACTTGTTATTAACCTTGTTTAGTTTATTTTTTCAAGAACTTGTCCCTTTTGGGTTTTATTTTGCAGTTGAGGTCATATTTTACTACTAATAATGCTATACTTTGGTGCCTAATCACTTGATAGAGGTAATTGAAATTGTACTCTTTTTATTTTATTTTATTTTATCTGTAATATGAAATAATATTCTTTGGTTGTGTGCTCTTGCAACTTATTGGTTTTCATATTATGTAGAATGGAATTTGCAAATTGTATGCTAATTTTCTTATGCTAATGACACATAATGAAAGCATTGTAATATTATGCGGTTCGCACAACGTCGTCATTACTTAGAGAACATAAAAGTAAGATAGAGGGGATTTTAATGGTTTGACAAACTTTTTAGTGTTGATGTCAGTTGGTGGTGTAAGTGGAGGATTTTGTAAGATTTGCAATATTCGTTCATAGGAATATTTTGCTTGGTGAAGTGAGGATATATTATGATACAAGACCATTGAAGAAAATTAAAATAAGGACAAATGTGATGTATATGGAATTGTTGAATAAAATTTGCGCAACCATTAGAGCTTATCGTAGCATTTATCTAGTTGAGGTGTTTCACAGGCAACTTACTATTTTTAACTCAAGTTATGTACGATTGCAATATTTATTGATGCCCGTTATCAATGATAACAATGTAAAGGGTCTTATTGAATATTTAAAGGAGTGGGTTGTTTGCTCATTCAAAAGCGTTTTTCAAGTTACAAGATAGATTTGCCATGGACAGAGGAAAATGTATTGAGTAAGACTTCAATGCCTTCCCCTTCGCAAGTGTAACAATCCATGAATGCTTTGGGTACATTTAAACAAAATGATGACATTTATTGAGACTTATCCTTGAGACATGGATTTATCTATTGGAGATAATCTTGATAGAGAAATCGAGGAGGTTCACTAGCTAATGTATTCTGATTTAGAAGAGGAAGCGGTAAATGAAGAAAATGCAAATGGTAAGCACTCCACCAATTTTAAGATCAAGACATTTGATGATTCTTTGTCTCTGGTGTCACTAGAAACTGTTGTAGGAGATACTATGGTGTTTAGCTCTACCTTGGTTGACCCACTTGTCCCCTCATTTGAGGGTCCAATTCCATTGTTTAAGAAGAGGGATAGTGGTGATGTTTACATAACATTTGAGGAGAATGTTCTATCTTATGATGATTTGAGTTTTGGTGATAAGTAGAAGAAAGAGATGTGGTTTGCTAGAAAATTTGATGTAATATATGTGGTAAAGTCAAGCTACATCAAGCATCATCACAACTATCCTATTGACGAGTTGAATAGGAGAGTATGGTTGGTTGTTTATACAAAGAGGGATTTTAGATGTTGATGGTGACTTCATGTATGCCAAAAATGCATGGATACAAATTTTGTTGTTACTATTATTGAAGGCTACTATCATTTTTGGCATACATGATTTTGTTGTTACTATTACTTTTTGCACAATGGCAGCTTTGCACTCGACATGTGGCTACTAATTTCAACATGAAACATAAAAAATCTCCCACCGAAGAAGCTTGTCACTATAGTGGCCTTGAAGGCACATGAAAAGAAACTTAAATTCTATTTTGAGGAACTAAGGTAAAGAAAAGAATCTGTACCCAACTACTTTGTGGAGATCCCTAAAGAGAGGTGGACACAAGCATATGATGGGGGATTTAGATATGGATATATGACTATAAACCTTAGTGAATTCTTTAATGTCGTGTTAAAGGATGCAAGGTGCTTACTTGCTTTAGCTTAGTTTTGAAAATCTTGTCCAATTGCATCACAAATCAATTAGATGCCTTATAGTGCTGACATCCTTGATGCTTTGCCTTAGTACTTTAGGGTAAGTAGCAATATTTGGGTTGCTCGTGTGCCTCTTATTTATTTTCACATCGTGTAGTGGTACTTCCTGGATTGAGTTGTCCATTAGTATGGTAGGGTGTAAAGGATTATAGATCCGTGAGACACATTACCATCTTACTATAAGATTGATCTTTGAGGAAAAATTGATGATTGACCTAGTTGACATGCAACTTGGATGCATGGAAAGGTGAGTTAGGATAGTCCAGCTTGAGTATAATGATACTTTGGTGGATTCAGTTGATCCTAAGTATTACAAATGTTACCATATCATCATGAAGTGTTATATCAGAGACACTAGAGCGATGTTGGGAGCCATAGTAAGATATATGATTCGTATCACTCTATCTCCTTTTGCTATAACTAAGATGTGTGTTAATGTAGTTTACTCTATTTTTCATACAGGTCGATGCATTCAATTGTATTGAGTTAGTTGATACTCTTTAGGAGTCATGGGTCATTATAGTTGTTGGGCGATATCTCTTTCAAGGCTATGGAGGTATGATATTGTTCCCCCAGATCATCAAGAAGAGACTTAGATTCATGTATCTCATGAAGGACATAAGAGGAGAGGGCAAGGTTGTGGTAAGGGTCATCACTAGGATCTACCATTACATCAATCTCCTTTTCCTCCTTTAGATCCACCATCAATTAAGTTTCATCCTCATTGCATTTCACTCTAGAGCCCACTTTTAATCTTTAGATTCAATTGGCTTCATATCATTCTAGATGGCGGATTTTGATTTACCTTTTACTGTTATGCTCACTTTGCCTGCTCTATAGAGGTGCCAAGATCTAGTTGCATCTAGTATAAGATGGGGCATTACATAGGTAGATTCACACCATATTGCATGGGAGGAGTCACCTTTCTATATGCAGCCCCATCAAGGGGATGTAGTTAGCACCATCATTTCTTATATAGGATGGCTTATCTCACATTAGCATTAAAGGTGCTAAAGGAAGAGGGACTAGCCATTTATATTGTTATTAGTTATGTATACATGTACTTACATAATAGTCAGTGTTTTGTAACCAAGACTTCTATTAAACATTTGTACTTGTTGTACATGATCATTGCAATAGAGAGGTGTTATTCATATATTGATAATATCAAGTTTGAATTTAGCGATTGTGTTTGTTTGAAAAATGTATGAGCTTTGAAGTGTTTGGAGTTTGGTTTTGGGTGATGGAGCTTCAAAATAGAGTTGCAAGCCAACTCTTCAATGTTGGAGTTTGGTTTTTCATGTTGGCGCTAGAGTTGCTTTTGCATATTAACTATTGGTTATTTCTTTATTAGTTGTTTTGTGTTACTTTTCCATTCTAGGGTGAGCATGTATGCAAACTTGCAAAATGTAAATCGCAAGTGGTAATGGCAATTTATATATCCCTAGTAATAGGATGAGTATAAAGTAAATATCAAGCTTTACTTGTAATTTCTTTGTAAAGTTCCTCTTAGCTGAGGTCCAAAGCTGTGATTTTGCTACAGTATTTGGCAATTTGGGTTTATTGGACCCCCTTTTTAAAAAATTAATTTTCCCATAAGGGGTAAATTGACCTAATACTCTAAATTTTTGTCTCATAATCTGCCTAGAAAGGGGCTTATTGGTATTAGATTCTTTTCAATTGTTTGATTGGTTATTCAAGTGGTAATTGTTTCTCAACTTTTCAATCACTAGAAAGTTGAATGTTAAAAAAGCTTATTTGATAAAAGTCATGATGGAAGCATAGGAAGCATTTTATTTTTCCAAAAATACTTTTGGGGCTTTTTAGTATTTGTTGCAATGGAGTATTTAAAATTATTAAATATTATAGTAACAAAAATGGATTATATAATTGCTTGGAGTGATGAAAAGGGGATGGCCATGCTTGGTGATGGCTAGTTATGATTAGTAGGATGCTATTACTTTTACTTACTTAAAAAGAAAATTATTTTGCCAAACTATGAACAGATCTACTAATAGAAAATTTGTTATTTAAATGAAATGTCTTGTAAATTTTACATGAAGGCACTTCTAACGAAATTCATCTTGTATTCTACCTATTAGTGTATATCGTCTATATTAGCATACATTATAAGTAGGAGAGATTAGTTAATTCATTTGTTCTAAAGTTATATCTTAGTTGGTTGTATATATACTCCTTCATGGTTAACAAAAAATCAGGCTCACATTTTATCATAGTGCATCAAGGGGATGCTAGGCCATAGTCACTTAAAAGTAATTAAATATCGTAGACACAGTATATTAATCTGAACTACAGTACATAAAACCCATTAGCAATTTTTATGGAAGCTATCGATAGTTTTATTTGTACTGTTAATGAATCTTATATATTGTAGTTTAGGGTAATATACTGAGACTATACTATATAGTTATTTTTAAGTGATTAAATTTTAAAATTTTCCTAGTACATCATATCATAATAATTAATACAAAATAAAAGGATAGGGGGTTTGCAATGGCTGTAACCACCATTAGCACTAGGAGCACCAATATCATCAGCAACCCAATAGGATCCATCATCATCAATTCCATAACCACCATCACCTTCATATAAACAGTTGGACCACTTTAGTGCTAACACCCACACACCATCACCTCAAACCATTCAACTATATGTGCTAACACTTGCTTTCCCACTCTTTTTAAACACATCACCTTGTCATCATTTCCCATCTCTTCTCTTTGACTCAATAAATCCTAGTCATTTCAACGTCATGTCATCCACTTTAAACTTGACTGGCCATGCATGACCTCAAGATCCTTTTTTTTTTTTTTTTGGTCGCAATCAAGACTACTCATTTAGCTAATAAAAAAGGCCCTATACTCATGAACAAGCCTCCTTGACCATGCCCCTTGCCCCCATGACCATCTAACCTTATTTTCAATGGCCCACTAATTCTAACTACGCAATTTTAGTGCCTCTACCACCCTTAATCCTCCTTATACCTAAACCCCATCCTACTCAGCCCTCTTTATATTCCACCTAGGCATCACTCTCTACACTATATTAGCATTTATAACATCTAAATTGCCCACTTTATCCGCTACTCGTGTATCCAATATTGTTGCTATCAAACTTTCGGTCGAAAATTACCAATTGTGATCATCATTTATGACTTCTTTTCTTACATCAATAGACTTGCATTGATATATCAAGGGCATTACCATTGCTCCATCTCGTGAAATTTTTGCTACCTTTAGTAGACTCCCTAAAACTAGCCCCATTTATTTATAGACTTCATAAAATTTCTCCTTGAAATCATTGCACTTCAGTTTTAGCTACAATCCCTAATGAGATTTTATTGGAAGTTCTTAGCATTCTTGTTGCCTATAGTATTTGGTCGTCACTTTGCTAATGTTTCCATAAGAATTCTGTGGCTTCGAAAATGGAATTCAAGCAAAAGGCTCCTTAGCCTTTAACTAAACCATGCTGCCATTGTTGATTAACTCTATGAGCTCAAGTCCATAGCGAACCAAGTTGTTTTTATTAGCATACCACTTAGTTATCCCATCTCATCACTCATACATTTAGTAGTTTCCCATGTGAGTATGATGCCTTATTTGCTATGTTTATCCATTCTCTCATTCCCCATACATTTGAGTAAGTCTATGCCAAGCTCATAAGTTAGGAACAATAGCTTAAAACCCTCACTGAGGACGACACTCTTGCCTCCATTCCCATTGCACTCCATACCCATATGACATCCTCTATCTCTTGTGGTTATAACTATGGTCATGTTCGCTTAGAAGCTAAGGGACATAGTTGCTTCTTCAAACTCTAATTGGTGCTTGTTTGAACATTGGCATTAAAGCCCCTTTATCTCAGATTGTGGCAAATCCTATCTAGCTAATAACGCTTTGCGCCACTTGCTCCCATTTCCAACTCCTCTACACCTCTACAACTTACTTTTTATATTTGCAAAAAATGTACTCACTTAGCCCATCATTACTATCATAGATTCAATGGAAAAATTACACAGTAGGGGATTAAAGTTTAGGAGTAAGTTCAAATAGGAAATCAAACTTTTAAGTGGTTAAAATAAATGATTAATATTATATTACATGATTCTAATAAGGGATTCCGTCATAAC
This sequence comes from Laguncularia racemosa, assembly GCA_037954665.1. Classification (NCBI taxonomy): domain Eukaryota; kingdom Viridiplantae; phylum Streptophyta; class Magnoliopsida; order Myrtales; family Combretaceae; genus Laguncularia; species Laguncularia racemosa. The sequence goes on along the minus strand of JBBMOL010000104.1, from coordinate 270,006 downwards.
ATCGCTATAACACTGTTAAATCCATATGATGTGGTTGTTATTTAATTAGTGGCATTAATATGGCTATTATATTGTAAATAAAAAGGAAAAAAATCTAAAAAATAAAAAATATGAAAATGGTACAAAAAAAATATGGAAAAGAGAAAGTAGTGTAGAAAATTTAAAATAAATAGTAATATATATATTAGTGTAATTATTAAAAAAATAAAAATGTAAAATATAAAAAGGAAAAAGAGTATAAAATTAAAAAGAAAAAAGAAAAAAAGAAAAAAAGAACAGGCTAATCTTTAGCCTTAAAGTGGCTAGAATAGCAACATATATGTAGGTGGGTTGCAACTTACTTGAAAAAGTGGGTCATTTGACCCACCTATGGTGGTGGCTTAAAAAAAACAAAAGGAAAAAGACATGAAAACTAGATCGAGCCGTGCGATCCATTTGCAACCCAATCGGGTTTTCTCTCTCTCTCTCTCTCTCTCTTTTTCCCAGGTGAGTTGAATGGGCCACTTTTGCAAATGGGTCTCAACCTAAATAGGTCATTTTGATCGTTTTAGTCACCCAAGACTAAGGGCATGGTTGGTTCTTTTTTTTTTCTTTTTTTTTTTTTGCACTTTTTGCCTTTTTTATTTTTTTAATCAATTAAATTAATTTATTTTTAGTTCTATTTTTTTTTATTTTTATTGATTACACAAAATTTTTTCCTTTTAAAATTTTTTTTGGCACATATATATATTTTCAATTATTTTTTCATTTTTTTCATAATTTATATATTTTTTTCTTTTTTCTTTTTATCTACAATAGGATAGCAACATCAGTGCCATGTCAACGTTGCATTAGGGCCACTTGTTAGATAACTACTACATTAAATGGAGTTAAGGGCATTATAACAATGTTATGATGGAATCCCTTATTTGAATCGTATAGTATAATAATGATTCTTTATTTTAACTATTTAAAAGTTCAATCCCTTATTTGAACTTACCTCTAAACTTTAATCCCCTTCTGTGTAATTTTTCCTAAGTTTAATGAGTCTTATGTAGATGTGCTTAAAACAATTGTAGCTCTCTCTCGTAGCAAATTTTGATGAGGTTGTCTAGTATCCGAATCCTAGTGCTATGCATTATATGACTCTAAATGTAGGTGTATTTACTAACTTGACTTGCTATGTTGGTTTTGATCAGGTTCTTGTAGGTAATGGTGCCTTTATACCCATATCTCATATTTGTGACCTTACCATTCACACTAAAGGTTGTTCCTTACACCTACCGAATGTCATCCATGTCCCTTTTCTCACAAACAACAACCTATCTATCATCAAATTGTGTGTTGACAACTACTTCACTATTAGTTTTAGCAATTCATTTTTTTTTATCTTTTTCTTTTGTTTTTCAATAATGAGCTAACTCCTCCAATAATAAACTAAACATCCTCTTTATCCCATTAACCTCTCTACAGTTAGTCTGCCATAGGTACTTCTTGCATTGTTGTTGTTTAAAGTCATCAAATTCAAGTCAAGTCATCTCCACCACCTCTATTTCATCTCAAGCCTATAGTTTTAGAAATTTCATGTCACTACTTCATGTACTTGTCTCATATAACACAAAGGCCCTTAGATGCTATACATGTTGATGTATGACAATCACTAGATTAGATTGATTTTAAGATTTTGCTATTATATATATATATATATATATATATATATATATATATATATATATTGTAGACAATTGCACTTGTTATTTTTAGATTTTTCCCCTTGCATGATAAAATGATGTTATGTCAGACTTTAAACATTTTGAATCTCTTATTGAAAATTGCTTTTGCACTTGTATTGAAGTTTTTAATTCTAATGGTGGTGGTGGTAAATTTATTAACGATGCATTAATCAAAATCCTTGATGATAATGGCATTAGTCTTTAGCTCTCTTATCCTCACTTCACCAATAGAGCAAGACCACAGAGTGTAACCATTGTCATATCACCCAACTAGAATGCACCATTTGTTTACATGCTAACCTACCATCCAATTTCTATGTAGATAACGCACTTGTTGTAGTTTATGTAATTAATTGACCGCTTCACCCAACCTTAGTGATAGATCTCCTTTTGAGCTTTTACACCATACTATTCCTTATTATACTTTTTTCATACTTTTGAGTGCCTCTACTTTCCTAATGCCACACGTCAAACCCAAGTAGACTTTCCCTTGTTCACTTCCTTACATTTTTGTAGGTCACTCTACACAACACGAAGGCTACCACTACATGGAACTTGCGTCAGGTTGTATTTACATTAATTGCCTTATTATCATTCATGAATAAGTCTTTCCTTATATTGTCTTCGCCACATATCCTAGTACCAACCTACATGCATCACCATCCACAACTCCTTCCCACATCACCATCTCTTCCTCTCAACCACATAATAATCTAAGGATCAAAAAACCCAACCCCTCTTACCCCTTCTAACCTAAGTCCTACTGACTACCCTTACTATCCATTCATTCCATTTTCTCCATCTATGGCTACCTCTACCTTTATGCTTTCCCCTCTTACTTCTCATATTACCCCTCTATAGATTACTTGTATTTGTGGATGTACATACTTTAGGGCATTTCCTTAACCCATCCACTCCCTGCCCCATACTTCAAATTTCATCCCACCCAAACCTCCTCTTGCCTCAATCACACCATCACCATCCACTTCCCATACTTCTCTTCCCAAACCTACTTACTTAATGCTTACCTATTCTAAAGCAAGCATCATAAAAACTTAGACACCCTCAATCTCTATACCAATGCTTCCTCCTTTAAGCCTTGCCATTACTTTGAAGCTCTCCAGAATCTTACTTTAGTGACTATCATGAGAGAGGAGTTTGATTCTCTTTTAAAAAAACACTCAAAATTCTTGTTCCTTCATAATCCCATCAAAATGTTCTTGATAGCACATGGAAGTTTAGTATTAAATATATTGCTGAAGGCCAAATGGAGCATTATAAAACTTGCCTTATTGCCTAGGGTTTCTCTCGGAGTTGAGGCATCGACTATAATGAAATGTTCAATCTTATTATCAAGCTCATTGTTAGCTTTATCCTCTCTCATGTTGTCTCTTCTCATTGAAGCATTCATTAACTTAATGTCAAGAATACTTTCCTTCATAATCATCTCAATGAGATGGTTTTCATGAGATAATCTCTTAGGTTTGTTTATCTATGCTATCCCATAATGTTTGTTAGCTTAAGAAGTTTCTTTATGGTTTGAGTAGTTCCCTTATGCCTAGTTCAATTGCTTTAACAATTTTCTCTTACATATAGGTTTTTGACAGAGCAAAGCTCACACATCTATGTTTGCCCCCTCTATAGACTCTAACACTCTTGATTTACTCCTTTATATTGATCATATTATTTTGCATGGAAACAATTGTGCTCTTTCCACCTATTACATATTTATTCTTTCTTATCAATTTTCCATGAATGAACGTAGTGACCTCCACTTTTTATTGGCATTTTCTTTAGTCGTACCCCTCAATGGCTTCATTTATGTCAATCTCAGTTTATATGGCTTTCTTAGATGATATCACATTTTGAACTCATTAATACCCCCCACTGTTTCCCTTATAGTCATTTTAGTGCTCATGGCGTTCCCTTGCTATCTAACCCCATGGCCCATCATGAGATTGTTAGCACATTACAATTCCTCACTCTTATCAAACCAAATATCAACTTTGCAGTTAATCAATTGAGTCAGTACATGCATTTTCCAAATACTAATCATATGCCAGCAACTGGATGAGCTCTTAATATCTTTGTAATACTCTTTCATTAGCTTTATCATTAGTATGTACATTCAATACTTCTTTAACTACCTTTATTGATATAGATTGGATTGGTTGTCTAAACACTTGCTAATTTACCACAATATATTCCAACTTCCTTGGTTGTAATCTCATATCTTAGTGCTCTAAGAAGTAGCCTACTTTATATAAAAGCTCTATAGAAGTTGAATATCAAATGGTAGCCTATGCTATTGTAGTGTTCACTTGGATTTGTCGCCTTACTTATGAGTTGGGTTTTTTTTTTTTTCAACATCTTGTCATCTTATGTTAGCAATCATGGTTGTTAAAATCACTAGTCAATTATACGATTTTATGAGTTTGCAATTTTATAAGTTTTTTATAATCAAAATGGAAGAAAAATCATTTAGGTATAAACTTTTGATATAATTATGAGTTTAGATATATATGATTCTATAAGTTACTGATTCTATACGATTTTATATGATTCTACCAATTTTATACTATTCAATTCCAGGTAAAATCGTGATTTTGACAACCATGTTAGCAATCTTTGCTCTATTTATATGCACAACAACTCCATTCATCATGATCATACTAAACATATTTATAGTAACTATCATTTCATGCATGAATAGCGATTAGGTTTTAGTCCAATATGTCCCTACTAGTGATCAGTGTGAAGACATCCTTACTAATAACTTGCTTACAACTAAATTTCTTGATCACTATTCAATTTCATGCTGACACTTGCATCGTCATGAGATTGAGGATGCGTATTAATATATATTACATGTGTTAGGGTAGATTAGTCTTTTATACATCATAGGGTTATAAAGCATAATTGCTTATATATGTGCTCTTTATATAGTTAGTGAAAAAAAATCAAGCTCACATTTTATCATACACTAAACTTCTACACTACCAATAAATCAATATAGCCTATTTTCAAATAAAATTTTAAAGTAAATCATGTAGATCACCTTTGAGAACTTTTAAAATTATATTGATATTCTTAACTCTTTAATTATACATCTACACCCTTGTTATATAACTTTGCATTCATTAACAAGTTTCAAAAATGTATACACCCTTAAATAAGTTTTATAACTACATAGATACCCTTGAATTTTTCATAAAGAAGTACTTAATACCGTCATAAAAGGTGTAAGTGTACAACTAAAAGAATTGAAGTTATTGGTATAATTTTAGAAGTTTTCAAGTGAAATTTACATGAATGCACTTCGATTAACATAATAAATATTATGTGGTTAGACATAAAGATTTAACGGAAGATAACTTTTTCGAAATTCCAAAGGTATATTTATATTATAAACATATATACATAATATCCACTTACACGTACATATGATAAAACCTATGTACTTAACATATTTGATGATATGATAACTTATTTTCCAACTATATAGATTTGATATATGAGAGCTTAAATATGCCTTGTCTAATATATATATATATATTAGCAAATTTTGATACCATTATTTTGTTGTAATAAATAACTATTTTTAATGAAAAAATAACTATAATTGATGGCAAAAAAAAGGGGTTATCTTAAATTAACATTAATCACAATAAAAATTTTAATAAATAATTTTAGGAATGCTTTTCTATATATTGAGTTTAGTAAAATGCATTTCCTCTAGAAAATCTATGAAAATTTTTAGGAAAAGGATAAAGTATTATATTTCAAAAAAAAAAAAAAACCCTAAAGCACGACCCCTTAGGAAAAAAACTCTCAAGAAAACCTTATCCAATATTGCATCTTCAACTTATAATTTCAAAATAATTGTGTATTTTATTTTAAATAGGCTGTTTTCAATATAGCCTATTTTGTTTTTAAAATATAGCCTATTTAAAAAAAACTCACATTCTCTTTTTTGCTTTTGTTTTTCCCTATTTTTCTTCCCAACTTTATGTTTTTCAAAATTTCCCTTATTCTTTATCATTTACTAAGTAGTAAGATCACATAAATTTGAAACAATGAAGGTAAAAAAAGATTACTTTTTATTATTATTATTATTATTATTATTATTATTTCATAAAACTTGCTATAGGTGTTATGAGTTTTGTATATGAAAAATTTATAATATTACATATAACTTATTTTTTAATATCTCATAAATTTGAAATTTATAAGAAAACAAAAATTTATAAATTTCAGTGCTCTATAGGTTTTATAGTATACAGGTTATCGGGGCATTACATAATAGATTCGGGTTCTAAAATATGCAAATATATACCTTACAGGATAAGATATGGATATGCCCTCATACTCTATTCACTTGTATTCACTTACCCTTAGCTTTTCTACTTGTAACTTAATTAGTATAGTGAGTTTCTAAAATTGTGTTTACAAATTATGATTTTAGTATAGTTTGAAATTGAGTCGTGTACATGATTTTAGGTAAGGTTATTTTTGAATTTCCATTTGGAAGGATTGTATTTTAGGGATTTTCTTTAAAAATGCAATTTTTTATAACTTTTTTTTCTTTTTATTCACAAGGAAAATTGCTAATACATTTTTTATATTTACTTTATATATGCTAAATTCTTTATTTCTAGAATTGAGCATTTGGACTTAAAAGCTTTAAGGACATAATTTTTAAATTCTTATACAATCACTTTGTTATTGGTAAAAATAACAATAAATAAATAAATAAATAAAAGTAGTATAATTGTAGAATTATAAAATCTAAAAAAGAGACAAGTTTCAACATTTTTATTGTTTCAAGTTTGTGAATATTTAGTTAACTAATTGTTTTATTTGTATTTTTATTTTATTTTTTTATCAAAGACAATATGATAAAACCGGAAAAACCTTCGCATCCTCTCTCTCTCTCTCTTTCTTCCCCCACAAGGTTTCGTCTCTCACCAACTGAAAATTCAGGTAGGTACTTTCTCCTTTTTCGGTATCCGACGTTTTATGTTTCAACTTCTTACATAACGGTTGAAGTAGGTTTTAGGCACAAACGTACTTGTAATGATTTTTGTTCGAGCAGAAACTCCAACTTAGTGTGCTTTCGTTTCTCGTAAAATGTTTCCCGACATATTTTGCAATAATTCAATCCATACAACTGTCTGATATTGCCATTCTAATCTCAAGAGATTCTAGTAACCAATGGCTTCCGACAGCGGGTGGCTGTTGGTGGCAATAGTAGGGGCGGAGCTGCTAGTATTAGCCATCACTGGTAGCAAAAATACTAATGTGTTTTTCTCGATTTTCATCAGCAGCATTTGATAGTTAAATGTGGCAAAGATTCTTGTTTTCATCCGTGTAGAAAGATGTAGAAAAGAAAGGGTACACATTAAATATCTTTCATGTACAGCAGAGGTACATGGATGAGGATATCGAGACTTGGTCCCTTACACAGTGTACACCGGCCCCAACCGCTGCTGTTAGTTACTTTTCATTACTTTAAGATAATAGTGATTAAATTACTATAGACCTTAAAACATGTTTGAAAAGTGTTCTTTTTGCGAAAACAATGCAGCCTTATATGCAATGATTTGCACATATGTTTAGTGTCTTAGCTATATGTTTGGCTGCAAATACTAAATGGTGCATTTAATATCTGTAATCTTTCGAAGGTTTGATTGGCTATACTGGGGCCACAGAGGTAGAAGCTGTTATGCACTAAAAAGAAAAAGAAAAAGAAAAAAGACAGAAAAAAAAGAAGAAAAAAAGAGTAGATATGATGAAGCCTATTGTAAGACTACTAGTGCATACACTTTATAATCCACATGCTTGATAAAATGCTTGATCCAGTCGAATGCTCAATTTTTGCTGTTTCCAGCATAAGTATGGATCCTCATTCTCTGTTTTAGGATCGTGTAACATCGTGTGAAGATAAAAAACACACTATTTTGAAATTTGACAATGGTTATGAGGTTCCTGAGGTTCTGTCTTTTTATTGTTTGAAGCAAATGTAACTTGGAATTGCTGATAAACTTGGTTGAATTCATGTTTTGGGTTTAGTAAAGATCACAGCTGAAGCAGCTGGAGTTATACAATATTCACACGTTGGATCATATTGTCTAAAGGAGTTTTTGCAATCTGTTGAGATATTTGTATGTGACTTGGGATTTTTGGTTGAATTCAGGTTATAGGTTTAGTAAAAATTGCAACTTTTTATGATGTCAAATGAGTTTGGTAAGACTGAGCTGCTGGATTGTTTTGCTTAACGAAAATATCCCAATTCATTCAGAGTGTTTTATGAGAGAGTTCCTCTTTTGGCCAAAACAGCTGGATTTAGTTACTCAAAAGTAGAGCTCATAGTGTGAATACAAAGAAAACAGAAACAAATAAATCTTTAGATAAAAGAAAAGCTAGAGAAGATGGGGTTTTTATATGCCAATCCTAAGCACACATCTTCCATTTGGCTTGAACAGCTATCTAGTTGGCCACCTTATTTGCAGAACTGAACTAAATTAAAGGAAACAGAACGAATTTTCTTACACCTCATCTTCTTTGTTGACTAATATCAGGGAAGAACTTCAGTGAATTGAACTGTGAGAAGAACAAAGAGAACTGAAGATCAAGGTTGAGTCCATCTCTATGGCAACCTTATTCTAGCCCCTACTAGTTGCTAACTTCCCCACCTGCAAGACCATCCATCAAATACTATGTTGCTTCAGAACTAAAGGCAATAAGTTTCTGCTGAATTCCTTCCAAAAAACAACCCCATGATCATCCCTCACCATAACTCTAACACCAGCTGCCTCACTTGCCAAATTGAAGGCTCCATCCATGTAAATTTTCACTGATCCATCAGCATGGCAAGCACACTGCTCATTCTGCAGGAGAATAGCAGGCTACAGCGAGGATTACTGCTGTTGAAGACTGGCTTTCGACAAATGAATAGCATGATGTTGGATTTTCCTGTGTGCATAACCTAACTTGCCAAGGGGGAAGGCGGTTTGTGAATTAAAAAAAGCTTCACATCGAGTCTTCTGAATGACTCGGCAGACAGTAAACAAATTAGCCACCAACTCAGATTTTTAATTCCACAATGGCCTTCCATCATCTAGTTTATGATTCATCTAACTAGGGATTGCACTGATGCTTTGCCCACTTGGACACAAATGCAACTGATCACATTCTAATAAGGCATGTTGAATAGTTTCTTTACAACTGCGGTAAAGAAAACTTTGAGACAGGGACAGTACCTTTGCATCAGATTGTGTTTGTAGAGACTGTATTTTGGACAATATGCCATATAAAATATTTTACTCTGTTTATGCATTTTCTATTCCAAAGAAGCTTCCAAGTAGAAGTAATGAAGTGTGAAGATGAAGTAAGCTGAGCCAGGTGCTAGTTGTTGCTGCAGTTGATGAAGTTGTAAGCTAACGGACTGAACAATCTCCATTCTTTTTAAAGGGCCAAATCAGTTTATCTCTCATGCGTCTATGGCCTAAGGGAATGCTGTGAATGACTGCAATCTCCTCATCACTTACCAAACCTCTTAAAGAGCTGCAATACCAAACACCACAGTATCCATAATGGATGCCACATTTTGATTACAATTCACATTGGAACACAAGGGACGAAGTCTACAATCAGCAGAGTCTGGCAACTATCATTCAGTCCACAACTTAACCAAATCACCATTTCCAATCTACCAATAGAACCCTTCTTTACAGCATCTCTACTTCATTGAATGCTACTCCAAGCCCATGAATCTCTTCCACTTCTTTTTTCATCTAGAAAATGAGAGTAGGAAAAGTAAATTTCTGAGTATGCAAACCCAAAAGGCATTCTCATTATGCATAGCCCCCTAGGCCAACTTATTAAGAGGAGGTGAAATTATGAGAATAAAGATCTTTCAAACCTAACCCTCTTTTAGTTTTAGGAATATCAGCTTCTCCCAACTTAGCTGGTGAATTTGCCTTTCCTCAGATAATTGCCCCACCAAAAGCTGAGATAGGGAATTAAAAACATCTCATGAAGTAAGTGGAGATTGCACCTACTACCGCTTTGATTAGGCTTTCTCTCCCAGTACTGGATAACCATTGAGATTTCCATCCTTTCGATTCACCTGCAATTTGTTCTTTTACAAAAGTTAGGGCATCATAGTTATGCTTGCCCTAGATGGAAAGTAATCCCAAGTATTTGCCCAGATTATGAACAACAGGAATCCCAAGTGACTAATAGATACTTTCATGAACCTCTCTTGAAGTGTTTCTACTTAAGAAAGTGCTAGATTTATGGAACCTAACTTGTTTTCCTGAATCTACACAATATTATTCAATGAGCTGCTTCAAGGTTGCAATGTTATTGTTGGAAGCCTCCATGAAAAAAAAAAGCGAATCATCTAGAAAAAGAAGATGTGACATTTTTAATGTGTTGCAATAATTAATTATTGAAATAAGTGAAGTTATCAATACCGGTAAACTTGTTTGGTTCGTTAACTCCACTTGGAAATTTTTTCCACGCGTGGAAAGTTGATGTGGTTGAAAATAGTGGAGATGTAATTATTCAATAGCATGTTATGATGGAATAACATGTGGTTAGGGAACTGCTTATCAGGTAGATGAAGTTACTTAGTAATTATTAAGAGTAATTATCTACTTGTGTATCATTTCACAAAAAATTATCTGTACCAATTCAGCTTTGAGCTCTGAAGCCTCGAAGAGATTAACCCCTTTGCTTGTTTAAACTTGCTGTCCAAATGTTATTCTTTGTTCTGCTGCTTCTATTCTCTCAACGATTGAAAATATGGGGTCTTTTTTTGTACTTCTTCATCTACTTAACTCTAATGAGATGAGCCTTGGCACAACCAGTCAAGTTGCTCCCTTGACTGGTATGGCCACTTGCAAGCATGGACATAGCTTTTTTGCAAAATGCGAGGGTATGGCTACATGCAGCCATTCTTCTTCATACCCTAAAGCACTTTGCTGCATTAGGGGATGCCCATATTTATTCATTTCTAATGCGTCATCTGACATATGCTCTGTGCAATTGAAAATCCCATTAGTTTCCAAGGTTGTTCTAATTGTTTTTGTCATTTTTGGTTGATTACTTTATCCCCACAACGTAAGCAAACAATTTCAAAATCACTTATTCTTTTGCTTGTCTTATTTTTCCTGTCAATCAATTTTCTAGTTCACGTTTTGCTGATTCCTCATGGCTGCATTATATTTGATTGTAATCACTTATTATATGCAGGTTTTAATTTGTTCTTGTCCTCCCTATTGGTCAAACTAAGCCTTGTATAGCCCCTATCAACTGTATGAGCTGCACAGTACTGTCTTCTAATTGTTTCATAAGGTGAAATTATGTCCCTGCAAAATGTAATCAATCCCCCCACCATAAGAAATTTCACTTTCCTTCCTACTTTCCCATTTTCCTTTACACCGTCCCAGAAAACACCACTAGCTCAGACACTTAAATTTCATGTGAAGCTTTGTTGCATTTCACCTTCTTTCCAATATTCGATAAATCAGCAAGATGGTTTTATTGAAGATGAAGATGTGATTGGTGACTGTCTTGTCTTTGAGGAAGGTATTTTTGAAGATCCATTTCTTGAAAATGATAACAATCATGAAAAACCCCTCTTAAATAAACACAAAAGTAGGAAAAAATCGAATGATGTTGAACCTGAGAATTTGGTACCAGACAAATGGAAAGAAGTGCAGGCAGAGATTAACATTACGAAAAAAGATAGACGGAAAATTGCAAGGGAGTTGGAATACGGACGGCGAGTGGAGAAGAGAAAAGAAGGGTATTTGCCTTTAAGGAGTGTGAGTTTTGAGGAGTATAAAGCTTACAAGGAAGCTAAATTGGCGCAACTGAGACCTGTTGTTCTTGACAACCCAATCAGCTTTCCAGTGAAAGAGCAGGATCAGGAGAATGGAGGGGAAAGGAAAGATTTTTCAAGTGATCGTGTGGAGCCAAAGAACCCAAGGTGGGCAGTTTATGGAAAGGGCTTGGAGGATGTATCCGAGTTTTTCAACAGTGGAAGTTATGTTCCTGGAAGCAAGAATTCTGATGGTAATAACTATATTAATGCATTTGAGATAATTCTATTCTTAGGATGAATGCTATTTAACTTGAATATAATTGAGTGAATAGGCCCTCGTAAATTGTTTACAATGGAGGAAAAGGTTCTGCTGAATAGGCGTGTGCCTGACCTGGCAACTGCTTCTTCTGTAAGTCCAACAAGCTCTTAGAACTTCTCAGTGAGAAGGATTATTGGCATATACTTTCAGAGCTAACACCTTCATGTGGGTTTGGTTCTAAATACTCCTAATTTCAGTTTTCAGAAAACAGAATATATGAGTAGAATTGGCTGATTGTAATTTGATTTTTGTGAACTCCAGCTGAAGTTAACAGTGTTATCTCAGTGATAAAGCAACGGCTATGTTTGCAGGAAAAATGGCTACCTTTGCACACATTAGCTGCTTCTGGAGAATTTTACCTTGTAGATGCATTATTGAAGCATAATGTTGACATCAACGCTGCAGATAAGGTATATGATTATTGCTCCATTAGATGTCAGGAAGGTTATTGCTTTTGCTTTTGATATTACAAATTGACAAATGCTATAATTTTTTCTAGGATGGTCTTACAGCTCTTCACAAAGCAATTATTGGCAAAAAGCAGGCAATTACCAACTACCTGTTGAGAGAATCTGCTAATCCATTTGTTTGCGATAAGGTGAGGTTGCAATGACTGATACTGTACATAATTTGGTTGGCGTGAGTACTGTGACCAATGTTGATGACTTTAGTTTATTGGTGAAATCTTACGGTTAATAACACAAGTACCACAATAATAAGAGACCCAGAAATCAAAATACTAAAGATATTTACTATAACATGAAAGATGCACACATTCCAGAGCAAAAATACTCCTTACACAGAGCTTGAAGCTATTTCACTCTTAAAGAGGAAAACTAAGAAGATGACTACCATCTCTATCCCTATTTATTCTACTATTCCTCTATTCATTTGCTGCATCGCAACATTTCATTAGTCTCCTTACTACCATACCATTACTAATTACAACTATGGATATGCTACTATCAATGATATATATAATATCTAACAACAAGAATGATAATGACTACATCCTCATTGTGAAACACTAAACGCATCATTAAAAAAAAAAGAGAGAGCAGTGGAGCTGAGTACTGCTTGTGGTTTGATTTGTTTGTTCTAATGGGAAAAAAGGGAATATTTGTTTATCTATGTCGATCAAGGACCTGATGCTTTTATTATTGTATTTTGGTTTACACAATTGCTATCTTGACCCTTCTTACTTTCATGAGTTAATTTGTTGATTCGTTCAAAACTTCATATTTTTATGGAATTCTTTATATGACAAAACCTGTTCTATATTTCATTATAAGCACAGGAAGGGGCTACCTTGCTGCACTATGCTGTCCAGACAGCGTCTAGTCAGGCTATCAAGATTCTTTTATTGTATAATGTCGATATAAACCTCCAAGATGATGTAAGCTTTCATAGTCAACTTCTCCTCCTTTTTCATTTTTTATTTTTTTGCTGATTTTTAATCAGCATTATTTTATTTCTCTGGAGACCAATCTGGTATTTTTCTTTGTGTCTCAGTATGGGTGGACACCGTTGCATCTTGCTGTTCAAATTCGTAGAACTGATGTTGTAAGGCTTTTGTTAATTAAAGGAGCTGATAAGTTGGTGAAAAACAAGGTAAGGATCTGGTTTCATGTTATTCAATGTTCTAAGAAAATAATAATTTGCAGAAACATGAAAGTATTTTGTAGTCAGACTGATGCCCCGACCAGTCATCATCTTGATAGCTACTTCATTCATAGCTGGCTTGCGTCTGTGGTAAATTTTAGATGGTTTTCCAAGGAAACTTGTTATTTTATATCAACATGCATTTTGTATGATTGTGGTACACAAAAATGGGATAGTAACCATCTAAGCAGATATGTGATGCTCCTTTAAGTAGTATGATCTTTGGACATAAATCTGCTAATAATGACAACATGCCACATTAGGGCGTGGCATGGGGGTTTGAGGCATTTACATATTTGTGTTTGTGGGGCCTCTGGCAATTAGGATATTGCTTGCCTTGTTTTCTATGCAAGGATACTGGTTAGATTCATAAAGTGGATGACCAGCAGTTTACCAATTAATTGCCTCATGGTCCAACCAATGAGGACATTTTTATGCATTGCAGGATGGTCTTACTCCACTTGAGCTGTGTCTTCATTTGGGTCATGACTTAAGAACTTTTGAGCTCATTAAACTTCTGAAGAAGCTTCCGAAGTCACGTGCAGCAGGAGTGAATTAATTTCTGCTCTTCAGAATGCAGTTGCCAAGGAGAGGGCCAGATTAAGCTGATGATAAGCTCTTTAAAGGTAGGCAACCTACATCTGTTTTGCGCTGGATGATGATGTGGAGATCAGGTTATACATGGAAGTTAGAAAAATTAATTTTGTCTGTAAAATGAAAAGCATCACATTGGGTGCTTTGTCTTCTCTTGTGTAAGCATTGCCACCATAAGTGGGGAGATTAGGCAATGGAATTTCTTGGACCTTTTCCACATATCTATATTATCTAATAAATACTTATTCTTCTCCACATCTTATATCCTGTGAGTTTATATATCTATATAGGTAAATTACAATGGCATCACTTGAAAACTATGAAAGTTATGAAATGACTTTGAATTTCTAATTTGCAACATTTATACCCCTATATAAATTTTGAGATTGGAAAAATTTTCATCTAATGTAATAGTAAACTGGTATTCTATATTAGGGAAAATTTTAGGGTGTGGTCACTAAAAAATAACTATTGTATAGTCACTTTTAACTTGTTAAGCAGGTTAAAAGGTGACTTTTTTTCTTTCTTACTTTTTATACCTTACCTTTATTGCTATTTTGCAAAAATTCCTTTATATCCTTTTCTTTTTTCCCATTTTAATTATTCTAATGCATTAACTTTTTTACTTCTTCCATTTTCTCATGAGAGATTCCAAAGTTTTATTTTATTTTATTTTTTTTCGTCCATTGTTTTCAATCTACTCTAAATTGATGTTATTTAATTTTTCAATTGCATGGCTTATACATATATATGTTTCTTGGAATAATTTTCATTTACTTTGTATCATGGTTCTATTGATGTGCATAATGCTACTATTACATCGATATTTGTATAAATTAGTGTAACATTATAGTTATACATAGATGCAAATACTTATACTATACCAAGCAGATAAATGCATGTATTGGTATTGTTACAATAGTGTATATATAATCATTGAATAATAGAAGGTTACACTAATTCAACGAATTATCAGTGTATCATTACATAATAGTTAAAAATATATATAACAATTTTATTACGTGTTTATTAATAGTATAAATATAATGTGCAGTTATCATGCATAGAGATAGGTTTATAAAACTTAATTTGAATATGTAAAAATATAATTTATAAATACATACATTATTAGTACGGATAACTTCGCAAAAACATATAATGTGTTGCATTTAATATGCATATATACACAGCAATTGTACATGTTATGTAAACGAACTTATAATACTATATATTGTTATATATAGTGTCACGGATATAGTAGTATGATTCTCTATATTATCTCATAATTTATATATATATAGTAAACGGTATGTATGTATACAAGAACTTATAATACTATGAATATGTAACATTAGTAATATCTAGTAATTATATACTCGACATCTATAGTACATTGTTTATTTTCACATATGTTCTACGTATTGCAAAAATTAAGTTAAAAGTGTGTGTATATATATATATATATATAATACACACGTATATAAAAGTTTGCTTGTAATTTCAAATAATTAAGTAAATTATTTGAAATTTGTTTTTTTTTGTAAATACCATGGATGTGGTCTTCTTGCTGGTATATAGCCACGTTTAATGTTGTTCAGCTCGTACTACTGTTAGTTGAAAGTAGGATGTTAATAGGTTGGCAGTTGTTGCGACAACCTCGCCATAATGGCCCTATT
Organism: Laguncularia racemosa; assembly: GCA_037954665.1. Lineage (NCBI taxonomy): Eukaryota > Viridiplantae > Streptophyta > Magnoliopsida > Myrtales > Combretaceae > Laguncularia > Laguncularia racemosa. The sequence goes on along the minus strand of JBBMOL010000104.1, from coordinate 254,208 downwards.
ATTAAACTGGAAGCCCATACTGTTGATCAGCTAGTCCTACTATAATATAGTGGGAATTAAACTGTGTTTCACTATAGATGGGGAAGTTGTATTGACGGGGGGTAATGGAGTGATTGTCGACAGTTAAAAGTGGACTCTGGACAGGCATTATGGTACTCGGTTCCCTTCTAATAGCTGTCTGACATGTAAAAATACACCATGATGGAAAAACTTTACATCCATATTAAATACCAAGTTGTTGATAGTATTTGAAAGTTTTTATTGCACCATCGACAGCTTACGAAAACATTGTTTTATACTAGGAGTTATTGCCGATAGGTTATTTGTGATTGTCGACTGGTTCTTTACTTCCGTATTATTCTCAATACTTTTGTCCCACATTGCTTATATCATGTCTATTTTCCTATGATTATTTTGTTATTATAATATTGATTTAATAAATTGTATAATTAGTCTCTCGACAGATGAGTATCAAAGTGATCAATAATTGTCGATAGTGATTAAAATCCTTTATGATCTCCAAACTAAGCTGTTGATAGGTCTTAATAGCATTGTGAATATCTTGTCCACAAGTATGAATTTTGTAAAATCTTAACAAATGTTAGATACTCTATCGATGGAGGAGAATCTACTGTTGACAGATAGCGAGCCATGGAAAATGAAAAGTTTGATTTCATGCAGGTTATAATGGTATCCAATTCCCTTGCTTACCACTCCCACTGCATAAGGAAGAAATACAAAAAGAATTAGATACTGTTACCTCATATAACCTAACCGGATACAAAATCACTACCTTAAAATACTTATCCACAAATGGACTCTGTTAATCCCTAATAGCTATTATACCTTTCTTACAACCACAAAGAGGTCTTCTTTAACCTGTGGGTTTTATTTCTCAGTAAGTAGGTACTTCTGGTGCTCACGTTGATTTGCTTATAAGAAGTGAATTCTCGAGATATATGGCGTTAAAGTTAATAGAAGCTTTGCTTGGAAAGAGATTTCGATCATACATAGATGATGAGTCGTACTACCACACGTATGCCAAGGTTAATGGATTTGGTGTCTGGATAAACGATGTTAGGAAAAACAAGGATTACCAAATTAGAATGCGTTAATGGGCATGTAATAAACATGGCTTTTGAGATCAACACTGATTGGATAGACAAGATCGAGTTAGAGAGGCAAAGGCACTGACATGGATGGGTTGTTTAGCTCGATTTAGGATAAGTTACCTAAAGCATGGGAAGTGTCTGAAGTACATGCAGAGCATAGCCATGAATAGATGAAATGGGAGCAAGAACATATTAATGTAATTACCAATTTGAGTACATTGAAAAACAAAATGCCATTAAGCTGATAGCCTATACGCACATTTCCTATATGTTGTGGATTGACTTTTGTTTGTATAAAATTCATTACGTACACACCACAGTTCACCTTGTAAATGCAACAATGTGAATGAAATACCAACATGGCACCTATGAGAATATGTTAAATAAGACTGCTTTGCTTAGACTAAAATTCATACCCGTTGCCCATGATTGCTTGGTTTGGCATGTTGTGCTCATGAATGATTAGCCAATAAAAAATAACATTACCAAATGGATCACTTCCTTCCACGTCAAAGCTTTATTTTATGGCGAAAGCGAAACACCTTGTCACAGAATAGTACTACAATATTAAATTTATTGTTAGGAATATACTTGTACACTGGATGCATGAATAAATTAAGTGGAACGACACTATACCACTTCTCTAATTTTGCTCCGCCGGGAATTGGATAGTGTTGTGTCCAATGTTTCATATAAAACAACTCTTTGATTTGTCATTTCAATAACAATTAGGTATCAATGGTAGTTGTGATTCATGAGAACATATATCTATATTGAATCGTGAATATTACATTATTAGATAATACATGGGGCAATATTGCTCCATAACAACTAATTTTTACCTTATCCGCTTCACTAAGTCTACCCATAGCTAACTAGAAATATTTTCTTTATCATCTAATAATAATTGATTTTTCACTACTAGCCTATCCAAAATATTTTTTGAAAAGAAGTTTTCTTACTTTAATTATCTAAAATTGTGAGTTGTCCTAGTGTCCACCCTTGCACACATCACAATAATCGTATTGGAACTCTTGGTGAGGTGCATTATATGTAGAGAAGTATGGTCAGTTGATGATTCTTAAATGGTTATTGTGTGATTGTGGTGGATTATGTGTTGTGTTATTGTTGTTGTTTGAGGTGGAAAATGTCATTGAAATTGTATTGAGCTAGTTGAGGACATAACAAGTGCAATAAGTGTTTGATTATATTCCCAAGTGAAATTTTTTTGTTGTTGTTGAGTTGTGAAGTAGAATTAATATGTTAGTGAAGAGTGTTTATGGTTGCATTATTTACACTAAGCAAAAGGGGGATAATGATAGTCATTGACGAATGAGAAATGTACGAAACTGTCTTTGGATCAACAATTTAGAACACTTGTTGAAACTATAGAAAAACTAGTGTCAATGCAACTCACTTGGGTGGAATAGAGGCTATGGGATTTCCTAGAATAATTGTATATAATGGTCATAGAGTTTGAGCATGGCATAAATTGATGAGTTGAAGAAAGAGGGTGATAAAATGAGAGGTGATATTGAAAAATTTGGAGTTAAGAAGACCTTAGAGCAATCTATTAAGATTGGGATTGCACGTGAAAATTTTGTTGAGGCTTTCGAAGAACCCTGTGATGCCATTAAATGTGAGACTATTAAATTTCTATGAAATATGGTTAAGAAAGAGAGCAAAGAGCTGGTGATTGATGAGGAAGTCATACATCAAGAAGCTTAAGAAGAAATATTAGTAGAGATTGAACGTGAAAGTAATAAAGTTTCTAAAAGGTAAACATTGCGTAGGTGGAGGAGCTAGTTGTTGCTAAAAAGAATGAACTCCAAAAACCTTAGAAAGAACTAACTAATCAAATCTACTATTTAAATGGTAGAAGTAACCATACTAACAGTAGTTAAAAGTGTACTAATCAAAGAATACCCCAAGCTACCATTTAAATAATGACTTTTTGCATTTGTATGGTATGCATAGATTAGTATAATTTTAGTTTGTGTTTTTATTGTGTTATGACTATTTTGCTCTTTTTATAACTTTAAAAACTATTAAAGGATTTAATTAGTTTATTGTAATTATTAGACCTTGCTTACTATATTACATATTAATGGAGGAAATTTCCTCTCAACTACTTGTGTTATCAATCTTGTTTATTAGATTATGGTGAACACCATTCTCATCAGTCTCTTAAAAGATTATGGTAAAGTTTCTGATTCATTCTAAGAAATCATGATACTATCCATCCATAGATTTAACCAACCCAATTCAATTCTTTTGATTGGAGAGTTATATTCAAATGATAAAATTATTCATATTCTTTTAGTTTTTTACACATTTAATACACAAAACCCCATAAAATAGCTATTTTATCATTAAACCCCTAAAACCCAAAAGTACGAGTTACTCGAAAACTGCTTATGAACGTGTGTGAGCTTGGTGTTTGTTCTTGCTCAAATTACTTGACTCAATGAATTCTATCAAATTAACTTGGTGATTGATGATGATATAAAGTATACTCATTTATAGTCTATTTACTTTGTTGTAATGACAATTTCATTACACCTTTATTCCTTGTGAAGTTGCTACTATGGCATTTAGTTGGTTTTTTTTTGCCATGGAATAGTAATTCAACATTGAATGACTATTACATAAATCATGGAATTGCAATATTAAGCTTCACCCTAAGAATTGCAATTCTACCTAAAATCAACACTTTTTTTCTTAACTTGTCCTCATCAAAACATGAAAAGGACCAAGGTTACCCTTGTGAAACATAATATATGGCTACAATGGAAAATGAAACACAACAAACTTTCAAGAATGAAGAACCCTAGATCTGAATGACTCCTTCATCTCTTGTACCTCCTCTATCTAATGCTCTCATCACCACAGTCGCTGATGTCTATCACACTCGAGTCACTAGTCAATGCTTGACCGTCGTTCCTCTCTCCAAGCACAACTGTCCGATAGATCCTTCCCTTTTTTACTAAGTTTGTACCATAAACAATAGCTTTAGCAGTGTTATCATCATGTACAACACATCATCATTCCAACTGATTAAATATACCGAAAGATATAGATTTTAAGTAGAACCTAGCTACCTAATAATCTTAGCATTACAATTGTTTGTTCATAATGACAAATGGAAGAAGACAAAATGCATACCTAATGCAAAACTCTTGATGGAGAAGACTGACAATAGGGAAAGTGTACTTATTTCTTTCACCTGCTGGTCTAGCTGTCACACACTTCCAATTCTGATTTTGTAATGTCTTTCAATTTGGGGATTAGGGTTTCTATTTAGTGAATTTGGTTGGGACTCCTTTTTCCTCCTACTATTTTTACGTTTATCTATACTTTATTTAGAAGAGGGGTATTTTAGTACTTTCTATGTTCTATTCCTTAACAATTCTATCAAGTAAATGATGTATTAATGATTCCATTAAGTCAAAGTAAACATGGTAATATCCATTCATAACTTATTACGACTTTATTTAGTTCTTAGTAATGCCCATTCCATTACAGCTCTATTCTATTTAACGAAGTGAACGAACTATTAGAGTTATCCTGATGAGCCTTATATTAGCCCAAGGCTTATAGCTTTCTTTATTGAGTGCATAAGCTAGCTTAAAAGAGGTTAAAAGCCAACAAGTGGGTGCAACAATCCTCATTTCAAGCCAACCAAATCAAAGTTTCTTATGCCATCATAAAATATAGATAATGCTCCTTGAGTTCTATCACCTAGCCTAAAAAGTTAAACCTAAATTAATACTAGCTTAGCCTAATGTTTTGATGTAGCGAAATTTAACCTCTACAATAGGCAAAGGGGAAAAAAAAATCCATATGACTTGTTGAAGAAATTATAAAGATAAGCTAAAGAGTAAGGTTAGCAATTCGAGACATGACCTATGAACTCGGATATGACATGACATGATTACAAATGGGTTTGTGCATAGAAAAAATCAACACAAAATACAAATGGATTGACCCATTTAAACACGGTAAAGTTTTGTGTTTAGATTTGGGTTTAAGTTGTAAACTTGTTTATGAATTCATTTATTAAACATATCCCATAAATAAGTTTCGGGCTCAACTTGTGAACTCATTTAATAACAAAATAACTAATAATATATATAACATATATATAATTATATATAATATATATATAGATATACATAAATTATATCATGCATTAATGTATATATATATATATATATATATATATTATACGTATATATAACAAATATAAAATTTGAATACATATATTATATGCATTCGACTATACATTATAATAACATATGTATACTTTACTTAAATATAGATTATAAAACTATGTAACATATATATATAAAATATGTAGCATATATTTATGTATGTATGATATGTATATAAATTATATAACTATAAGACATATATATGTACATGTGTGTGTGTGTGTGTGTGTTGTAATTTTATATCTAAATGTTAAGATTATATCATTTTTATACGTAGATATTAATTTTATGATTATCCTTTTTCTTATATATTTGTAACTATTTTATAAATTTATTTATAGTTTTTTAATCAACAAATGATTCGAACCTAAAAAGAAACATGATTATCAAATGGGTTGGGTTATGGATTTAGGTTTTTATACACGATTAAAAAATGGGTCAGATTACAAAATGAGTTTTTAAGATACAAACCTGTTTAGACATGGACATGAAACATAATGAGTTGACACGAATTGTTGGTCCTACTAAAGAGTATATTATCATGAATGTTAAAAATCACTTATATTATTAGGGTTGCAAACGAGCCGAGCTTAGCTCACTTTAATCTTGACTTGACTTGAGTTCGATTAGTAAACGAGCCAAGGTCAATATTAAAATAATACTCATTTATTTAAACAAGTTGAGCTTCAGCTCTTATATAGGCTTGCGAGCTTGCTTGTGAGCCTGCTTAGGAGTAGGCTCATTTATGAATAGACTCATTTATATTGTTAGCGAGTTGGTTTGCGAGCAGATGTTTATATTGTTATCAAGTTGGTTTATAAATAGACTCGCCAATAAGCTTATGAGTAAGCTCCCGTTTATATTATTAACAAGTTGGTTGCGAATAGACTCAAAAGTAAGCTTGCGAATAGATATATTATATTAAAAATATAACATAAGATGAGACTTTTATGATGTAGTCTCTAGTTATGTTTTAAACCCCTATGTTTTTCTATTGCCTTCATATTAAGGAACGGTTGACTTTTAAAATGTATTATGCTTAGATAATGCATGATTTCATATAAATGCAACAATTTATTTCTCTCTTACAAATTTGTGTTTGAAATAATAAAAATTTAAATTAATTTCAACACAAAAAAGATGAAAAGGTAAATTTTAAAGTTTTGAATTAATTTTGAGTTTTAATTAGAATAAAAACTCGTTTTGACTCATTTATTTAAACGAACTTGAGTTTAAATTCAAACTTATTTAGACTTGTTTATCTAAATGGATTTGAGCTCAAATTCAAGCTTGTTTAGGCTCATTAATGATCTCAAGTAGTTTCAAATTTCTTAACGAGCCTGAGCTTGATCTTATAATTTTTAGGTTTAATAAAAGCTAAGCTTAGCTTGACCTGAGCTCGATAATTTTTGTAATAAGCTAAACTCGGATCTTTAAAAGCTTGACTTGACTTAGCAATAGATGTGAATAATATAAAAACGAATATGATCCAAATATCACAAAGGGTGTTTTAAGTGGATTTTTGAAAAAAAAAAAATCAAATATATGAAAGCATATAACTTTTAAGCAAAGTAATTTTACGAGAATCGCCTGTAAATGATTTTCTCCTGAAGGTTTTGAGCCTAAGACCCTAATCTTCAGAGCTCACGTTAGAATGAAATATTATTAGCAATAAGTGAGGATATATAAATAAAGATCATTCCTATCCTATATCTTCCCTTGGAGATATCGACACATATCGCCTAATGTCTCATAATCATTTGAATACCAATCTTAAAACCTTAAATTGGTTTGATATGTTTTAGCCATTCCAATAGCATCCTTTGATGGCGAAGAGAAGAGCGCTCGTTGGTGTAGCCGAGGCCAGGACCACCCGGTGATCGGATGGACCTAAGCCCCTTACGTTGTCCACTCTCCAACATTTGTAATAATAATAATAATAATTTTCTCATTTATCCAAAGTAAAACACCTACTTTTGTTATTTCTGGATTCCTCTCAGCACAAGAATGTCCTCACTCCCTAAGCCTTATCCAAAACAAAATACATAAATTATTCTATTAACTTTGTCCAATCGGTATTCTCAACTATGTTACGCACAATTATATATGGATATATACATGGAATATTCCATGCAAACGCCATTTTTATATATTTTATCTACAAATATTAAAGTACAACAATGTTTCGTTTCGTTTCTATAGCTCCTTTTTCTTCTAATAATTATCGGCAGTTCACATATTAATCAATATTAATAAAACTAACGATCAAAAAGTCCCCAGATATGACCATCTTTTATAATTTACTCTCCCAATTTTTTATGACCATAGTTGTCGAATTTGAAACAACTAAATTAAAGGGTGGAAAAACATGATTTATTCTTAAAATAAAAAAAAAAGCAGTGTTTAATATGATGTTTTGGATTTTTCATTGGCAAATGCAATTTATAGTTAAGTTATATAATTATTTTTTTATTCATTTATTCTATTAAAATAGGAATTTTCCTTTTATAGTGTTTTAAAGTTTTATATATATATAACCCAAAAAAAAAAGTGTATATTAATCAAATATACTAAAAACAAGATAAGTTCTTTGTAATATGGTATTATGGACGCCAATTTCCTAATATCATGCTCATTCTCCATTATAATCAATACAAAAAATAATAATATATATATATTATTAACAATACATAACAACTGTATTTCTATATATAACAAGTGAGAGTAGGGTAGTGGAAGTTATTTTAGGTAGTTATATTTATATAAGAATATATCCATAAGTTTTACATAAAAGAAATGCCAATTCAATAAGTATTATATTTCTAACTTAATTAGGTAATCATTTAAGTAAAAAATACATACAATCAATGACAAATGTAATGTACAAGTTCTTTTTATTAAGATTTACAGTATAAACATTTAATTTTAAAGATAAAGGATAGAGAAGACTTTTTTTTTTAAATAGTTTCAAAAATTGTAATTTAACAAATATCATAATAAACTCATGGCTAAAAAATGTGTTTTTATTTTGATTTAATTTTTTTTAATAAAAGTACATGTTTAACCTACTATTTTCATTGGCTAATCACGCTTCCAAGTTGTGATTTATTTAGACACACTAATCACATCAAAATCATAGTGGGATATATAATTATTAAATCGTATACTCAATTTTCTTAATAATTTTTGATGATATTATAACCAAAATTAAAACGATACATGTCAAAATATTTTTATGGAAACTATTTTTTACAAAATAATTTTTAATTAAGGGCATTTTTACTAGTTTTCCCATTTTGAATTTATTTAATTTTTTCCCCAAATTTGAATTTATCCAATCAAATAATCAAATATGGAAAAAAAAGAAGGTAACGGAACAAAACAAACTTTACTTCACTAGCATTAGATGAATGACCCGTGTTTGGCAAAACCACTTTGTCTTCTTCAATCCCTTTAAAGTTAGAAACCAAAATATCCCCCCTCTCTCTCCCTCTCTCAACACGCAAATCAACAATGCTCGGAGTTCAGTCGTTTGTCCGTACAATCGCCGGTATCAGAACAGTAACGGACCATTCCAATGCATATCCTCCTTCCGTTGCGATTCCTCTAACTTCTTCCTCGTCTTCTCCGTGTCTTCGCATCGCCTCGATCAACAAGAAAGTCCGATTTCGGAGCTTCTTCATTTCGTGTAAGTCGTCCTCTCGTGAGAGTTCCGGTCCTAGATCGAGCGATGCCGACGACCACCATCGCGATTATCTCCAAGCTTCTATTCTTCTCTCAGGTACTTCCACTTTTTTTTTTTTTTTTTTTTTTTTTTGCGTCTACATTACTCTTTATATGTCGCAATGCATGTCTTCCACATATATATGTACATATATTTATATACTTCTCTATATGTGTATTATACATAGGGTGCTTATTATAAAATAATAGTCATATGATAGGTTGGAGCAGAGTGATTGGCTGGTGATCTGGAGGAGTTCCGATATCGCAAAAAGAGTGTTTAAAAGTTTGGGTTTTAATTCAAAGAAATTTAGTTAGTATTTGTTTAGTTTTGGTTTGAATGTTGCATTAGTAATACTTATTGAAATTATACAGTTTGTTGGATTTTGTGATTTTACTGGAGAGCATGGGAACTCATAAAGGATTATTTCAGTGAATCAGTGGCTGCAATGAATATTTTTATGATAGATAACAGTATAGGATGCCAAATATGGCTTTATAGGAGGCCAAATATGGCTTTAGAATACTTTGCATTGAATTTTGAATCCGGATGATCTGCAGTACGCTGATTAGAGATATCACAAGAATGAGCAGCTCATTCTTTCCTATTTTATTTCAGGACTGTCTTGTTTAGATGGTCGATCTGAAGCTTTGATGAAGCTTTGTTACTTTATTTCAATCTCCCGCTCTGAGCTAAGGTTTCTGGATGATCTACCCATGTGTGAAATCTATTCCCTGTCTTTTAATAAGTGAAAGGGGCACCCATTAACAAATCTTTGTTATTGCCGATTTCTTTCTCTCTTTCTTTTTTTCTTTCATTCTTTCTTTCTTTTATTTATTTATTTCATTATAGTACCATGGCCATGTGTTTGAGTCTTTAAACAATTAAGTTTTCATATCTTGATATGTGTTCAATATTAAGAGGGCGGGGGCACATATGTATATCAAAAACATGTGGCATAACAAATTTGAATGGAGTGCCACTATTAAAATATATGAGTATTCAAGGAGTTGCATAGATGATAGTGTTTGAAGGATCTGACATCTAGAGTAATTGTAATTGATGGCATCTAAAGTAATTTGATGATGATGCTTGAAGGATTTGACAAGTGATATATGGGAGTTATTGGATAATAATGATTGATTTTTGGTTGATTGAATGATGAGGCTCGAATGAGTCCATTTGTACAGAGGAGAGATACAGAATCTTTGTCCTTTCAAATGGAGCTTTATTTGTCAATGGGTTCTGAGAACTTCCTTTTGTGCAGAAACTGTATCTCATTATCATATGCTAAGACCGGGACATCGAAATGAAGTTAAATGGTCATTGTCAAGTCCTTTCTCTGTTAAAGCAAAGGGATCTAGATCACAGTCAGGTTTCATTAGTCAGTGGTTTCTTCACCGGTTTCAGACTCCAACCATTTTTCTTAAGGTTACTTGTGATGGAGACTTCCTGCTGCCAATTACAGTAGGTACAGAAAAATACCACCACCACCACTACTACTACTATCACTCCTACTCCTCCTCCTACTAGCTTTTAGATATATAAATTCATGTTTGGTACTACAGGAGAGTATGCAGTTGAAAAACTCATTGATGCCCAGCTGGGAGATGAAACTGAGGTAATTTAAGAATTTATCTTTTAATTGTAACATGGGTATGACTTGTTTAACTCATATTAGTCTAACTCAATTTTTCTTCCTTAGGCTTGCCCTGATCAGTTTCAATTCCCGAAAAACCTTTCTGATAAAGTTGGTTATGAGGTATGGGTCTATGCTATTTTCTTGCTAAGTTTAAAATCTATATCAGCTGTATCTACATCAACATAAGCTGCTGATAAATTATGTTATTAGAGAAACTAAATGATCAGACTAGGAACAATAATAAATTTAACAAGAATGCTAACAGATGCTAATGTTTCTTTCTATTTTTCATAATTGAGATATGATCCATGACTACACTTAAAAAGAAATTTCAAATTGCTCCAGCTTTTCTCAGATAAGTAATATATTTGAGTTCATTTCATGTGTGGCAACCAGAATCTTTTAAATACCTGAAGTATCTACATGGCATTTTGTTCTCAATTTTGAGTTGTAGTGAAATGTGTTCATTCATCACAGGTCTCTTGATAGTTGTGAATTCTGTGTGTAATGGCTTGGATTTGTTTTTATGACTAGATGCCACACCATGTTTATCAAGCACTCTGTTTGCTTGGAGTTATTTCTAGCATGCTTTGGGTGCTATGAACTTCTGAATTAAAATCATGTCTTGCAGTCGTTAGCATTACCCTGATGATGTAGTTAGGTGCAGGTCTTTCATAAGCAGGATAGCATCACTTGATATTGATAAATAAGATGGTTTAAACTTGTTTTCGTAGCCTGGAGAGCCAGTATATGTTCCTAGGTTGGTTATTCATTTTTTCTAGCCCTTGGATTTCAGTTTGTTCTTGCATCATTTTTACCTTTTTAAGTGAATGGAAACTGCAAACATTGATTTACATTACTTTAATTTCTTCTCTTCCATTACAGATAACGATGGTCAGAATTACAGAAAGGGTGGTGAATACTTACCTTGCAAGATTATATTTCAGCCAGGTACATAGAAGTCTTATTTATTGTACAAAATTGTATCTTGTAAAGACAGAATGACTAGTGGCTCTCCTTCTAATTTAACCATTTGTTACCTGCAGCCAGGGAAAGATGATGTAGTCAGTGTAGATCTACGGCCTTCAGATGCCATTAACGTAGCATATAGATGTAAGGTATTTTCCTATGTCCCTTTACATTAAAGTTTTGGTAAGTATAACTCAGATTTGTGGATAATAATCTACCATTAGAAGTTCCTGGATGCTGAGAGTAGTTTTGCAGCCAAGCAGTAAAAGTCAGTGGAGACAACTCATTCTTCTTGTTGTCACTTTTCAGTCTTGGTAATAAGTCAACAAGTTTGTTTGAGTTAGCTACTGGGCGACCTCTTCAATGTGGAGTCATTATTCTATGTACTTATTATTGGATTGGTTGAAAAGTGCTTGAGGAGTTTAGCCAAGTACTCTGAATTCTAAGGCTGAGTACATATACCTTTCCCCATAAGAAATCAACAATTTGAGCAACTTAGCGTTTTATGGATAGCTGCATTTTGCATGGTCTATAAACTAAATCATCATTTCCATCAGAGTTTTGAATGGTTTCTTTTTGAAGCTGGCATGGCAATCAAACAGCCTCTAATTCAGTATCAACTATTGACAATTTTTATGTCATGTCTTCTCCATGCATTGTAGTGAAATGGATCATCTTAAATATCTTTATCCTGTAATAATATGACGGTAGGTGCATATTTCAAATCAAGATTCATGGCTAATGTCTTTTTCCACTAGGAAAACCATTAGTATTCTGGTGGCATGTCACAAAAAAATATAAATGCTTTGTGGGTGGGTTTGGGGGGGATGGTGGGGGGGTTTGCGCACTGTGGTTGGGTGAGTGGTGAGGAAGGAGAGAAAAAATCGACAGATGCATTTAGTGGAAGAATACATATTTTGCATGAGGTATTGATTGGATGTTGTGGTGAGCACGTTGAATTATTTTGCTATGATTTCTTTGTATAGATCCAGACTGAGTGCTACTCCATTGTTTTTTGTTTTCAGATTTATATTTGTAAGGTAAAGTTGCTTAATGCAGGTACCTGTCTACGTTAGTAAGCAAATTGTCCTCACAGATGCAATTAGATTTGGATATGGGACAATGAGGGTGCTTGACAGTAAGGCTGTTTATGATGTCCTGCTAGACAGGTATGGAATGCCTGTGAGAAGCTGGGAAAACAGCAACGTACATTTATCTTTTACATGTCTTTTGACCTTTGGCTGTCCACTGTGTAAACTTTCTTGTGTTCAGTGCCGTCGATGGTCCCGATTTGCTGGCTGAAGAACTTGATATGGTTAATAAAATGAGTTTAGCTGTCGAAGAGGAGAGGTACAATGATGCAGGTACCCTTGCACTTTGTTGATGAAATTGTAATTATGATATTCAATAATAGATTCATTGCACTTGATCTGATGCAGCCACCATTAATTCATTGTTATTTTTGCAGCCATCTGGAGAGATAAACTCTCACAGCTTCGCAAACCAAAGACATGATAATTGCTGAAATATGGCAGCGTTTTCATCTCTAGTTATTCTGCATGCAGTTACTTTTACCCTGATCATGATATTCACAGGTTAAAGGACTTGATTCTGAGAACTGTAGAAATGGGGGATCACTTACCTCATTATTAAATTGAAGAACCTATCTGTAAATACCTCACATGCTGAACCTATCATATGGCAAGAAGTTTGAAGTCTCTCATCATACTTGTCACTGATGGCAGGCTAATAATTCTAGGCGCTTATGGAGACCTCTTAGCATGGCACTTATAAATCAAACGATTATCCTTGTCATGTAAAATGTACAGTTTTAAGGCTAGAGAAAAGTCGTTCTTTAGTATGTAAATTAACGAGATATGTATTTAATTTGGTTATGGTGTACTGTTTGGACTCCCTTGTATACAGTATTTGCAGTCAATATTTAAACAATGCATCTACCGATTCTAACACTTTTATTATTATTATTATTATTATTATTATTATTTTTATTTTTAATTATGTTATCATGGCATTCCTATGAAACAAGACATGCTGATGGAAGCTTGTGTTTATGGATCTTCCTCAGATGAGTATATATCGACACTTAGGCCAGTTTCTACTGGAACAGATGAACTTTGCCGTGATCCCATGGATATCCAAATATTAAACTTTTGGCTGCTTTTATATTGATGATGCCCATTAACTGCTGTTTGAAATTTGAATCTCAAATTTAAGTTTGATGCCTTGGTTGGTTTAATCGTCTTCATGCCTGCAGCTTCATCTTGGAAGCTCAGATCTTACCGCATATATTTTTATCTTTTATTGTGAATACTAGCTGTGCTCTTTAAGTCATATTTTGTGGAGAAATGCGGACGATGGGGCCTTCTCGTACACAAATCATGGATGACAAATTACGTACACCCGCAATATAAGAGTGTATAGAAGCTGGGAAAGGACTGTCAAAGTGCCAATTACTGTGTTTCCGAGCCGCAAATGAAAGGCGAACGTCGACAAATGAAGGGGATTCCTGGAGTGGGCAGGCGCAATGGAGTTTGCAGTCGCTCTCCATCTCCCCATAGTGCATATGCTTCCTCCCCGTGAGCTGCATCATCACCTCTCTCGAGGTCTTCTTCATTCATTCTGAGGCTAACTATTCTGCTTATGAGAATGCAGATGAGGCTAGTGCCAATGGCATTCCATGACACAATGAAAACTGCCCCTAGAAGCTGGTATCCCAGTTGCTTGAATCCTTCTGTAGACTTGTTTTGTAATACACCATATATCAAACCTAGATGGTAGCTCTGACCATAAAGACTCTTATACATCCTTCTCAATAGATTCGGTTCAGCAAACAAGCCTGCACAAACCCCACCCAACAGGCCGGCCACAGCATGAGTGTGGAACACTGCCAATGTATCATCAACTTTCTGGAAGAATGCTACTCGTCGATGCAATACCATCATTGTGTACCATGGTATAGAACCAGATAACACTCCCATCAATCCGGCTGCCCATAGGTCAACTACTCCTGTTCGTATGCGTGCGAGGTAGAAAACTAGTTACCCAAGGATGTTAAGCATGAAAAATGTCATTTTACCCGACGTGTATTAGATGTGCTGATAACTACCATACCATATCTTGCAATTAAATACGAAACATATAGGAATCCAAAAACAAAAAAGAATTTTCCAGACTGTTCCAGTATATGATCTAGACTAGGGCTAACCTGCGGCTGGAGTGATGCAGACAAGGCCAGTGATCATTCCTTGAACAGCACCAATCACAGAGCTCTTCTTGTATAGGATCATGTCAAGTGAAACCCAGATCAAGATGCTAGTGGCAGTGCAGAAATGGGTGTTGACAATGGCTAGGGATGCTACGCTTCCAGCAACAAGTGGAGATCCACCATTGAAACCTGTCCATCCCAACCATAGAAACCCAGCTCCTCCAAGCATGTGAATTATGTTGTTTGGTGGAAAGTTCTGTCTGTCATGTGAGTGTCTTGGTCCCACCTGTAATTACCCATAATCAAACACCAACTTCATCAATTTATAGATGAATACTGATTGTAGTAAGGTCAATCAAATAGGTCAGAAGACCCAGGAATGCAAGAGGACCATTGTGACCAAATGCAATACTCTTCTAAGGTGATTTACGATGCGAGTAAAATATTTCTTCTTTCATCCCTGTAGATAAAATTTGATTTGCATAGTGCCAGTAGTATGGGTTGTTTAATTGTGCATGACATTACATTTACAAAAAGAATTGGGTGCTGATATGGAATTACCCAAAATGCAGCTGTGAACCCGGCTACCCCAGAAGAAAGATGAATCACAAAACCACCTGCATAATCAATTATCCCGATCCTCTTATTATCCAAAAATCCATTGCCCCATATGCTGTATGCACCAACAGTGTAACAACATGTTAGCCATAAAGGTACAAACCACATCCATGCATAGAAATTCATTCTACCAAGCAAAGATCCAGCTAACAATATCACAGTTATTGCTGCAAAAGCAAATTGGAAATACACATAATCTGCCTTAGGAAAAAAACCATGAACTGGTCGGCTCAAAAGGAAACTTCGGCTTAAGGCTGCTTTAGGCATGCCCAATATGCTCAGATTTTGGGTCCCAAATGACATGTTGTGAGCCCAAAGGACCCAACATACTAGTACACAGGCAAAAGCATATAGGGCCATGAAAGCGGAGTTCACCGCCCATTTTTTCTTAACCATGGAACCGTACAAGATGACGAGCCCGGGAACGCTTTGCAACCCTACGAACGTGGCAGCGGTTAGCTGCCAGGCATTGTCGGCTTTGTTGTTCCATTTCGGTGATGTCTCATCCGGTATTAGATTTTGTGGCAGAGGCCAAGGGGAGGGAATGCTCATTTGTTCGAGATAGGTGGTGAGGAAAATTTTAGGCAACAGTGTCAGGAGTTAGCCTATAAAGGGAGGTGCCTCTTGTTGTTACGTGAAGGGTGTGACATAGGAATAATCTACAAAATGTTCTTTGTTTATTTGATACTCTGAAATTCTTTGCTGGGAGATACAAGAGATTCTTTCGAGAATATTAATGATTGTTTTCCTCCAACAATAGTTAGGTTATCAAGGAATCATTTATTTATGATTGATTCTTCTTTTCTTTTCTTATGTATAAAAAAATAGAATTTACATGTAATCTAATTTTTTTTTTTATTATAGATAAATCCGATATACAATTTATGCTCGTTTTCATCGATTTTTATTTGTACACATTATAGGTAAATATCTGTGCTATTTTTTTTTTAAAAAAAAACCTAAAGCCTGCAATTTCCAAACATATGAACCCTTTATAAGATCCATACACCACTCAAGTCCCATTTAACATTGTAAAAAATGCCCAAAAAAAAAATTGATTTCCATGGCAATAAAATCCAGTATAGGCACAAGTATGAGCTATTAATTATTTCATCTCAAAATCGCTGACGCATAAGCAAACACATTCCAAAAATGTAACATACCATCTTGTTCTCCTTCTTTGCGGACAAGATAGCACTCGGTTCTTGAATTGACAATGATCATGATGTTAAGAACATGAAAAATCGACAGCCATACGATCATCATAGCTATTTGAGATAAATTTCAGCTAGTTAGAGTGCCGGCAACTTTGGTGACTCTCTGAGACTTTCTCTGCAAAAATATCAGGGCTTTCGGCAGTAAGATTTTAATACGGATGATGACAATGCGTTGATGAATTGAAAACTGCGTCGACATCCTCGTGCAGTATCCAATATTTTGTTGGTCCTACAAGAATTAACTCTTAGGGTCTCTAATTCATGTTTATATTTTCAAGGTTCCTTTGGCATGCAGAATCCAGATCTTCCTGATATTCTTTTCCAGAAAGTGAAACTCTGGATTTGTTGGGATCAGTGAAACTCTGGACTTGTTTACGTTATGCTTACTTTTCGTGGAAAAAAAAAAAAATACAACTAAAGTGGAAGGTTTCTTCAAACAACAAGAAGTCAGGTCAGTATTTTAATTAAATGATGTTAAGCATATTTTTCATCTCTAAAACTCTTAGCTATTGATCTTAAGAAATAATCCGGTTATTTGGTGAAATGGATATATTCTTGAAGATGTGGACTACAGTAAAAAGTCCCTATGATATTTTGCAGTTTTCTCCATGTTAAATACCATTGGATGGGTTACTTTTTTATTATTGTCGTTGGAAACACATCATTAAAAAGATAATGCCAGCAATCCTAGAATATGAGCTGCCCTAGCTCTACCAACATGGCTTGTATGCATGTTCAATACGAGCGAGGTGTTCTAAATGGTTTTCAAGTAATTATACACTATTTTTCTTTCCCTTATTATCTTTTTGCCAACATGTGAGAGGAGAAATATTATGTTCTATCAGAATGAAAGAACAATATGCATATTATTATAGGCTACAATGTCAATGATAATTGATTCGAAGTCCTTAATGTTTGTTGTAAAATTTAATTAATTTTTTTTTATATTTTAAGTGAATCATTTAAATCTTTTATAGTTATACCAAGATTCAATTTAAATCCTTTATCTTTTTATTGATCCATTTAAAACCTTTATGTTTATCTTATCATACTATATAAGTCCTCTCTACATAATAAGAAAAACTAAAAAATAGACGTCATTGTATATATTACCAATTATGTGTTTGGGCTATTGACTAAGTTTCCAAATGAATTCTATAAGTGTCAAGAGTTTGCCATTTTGATCAAGAGTGATATCAAGACTAAGCATCAAGCTATGGATTGATTTGGAGTTTGAATGAAATAAGGAGTTGAAATTTTAGGTGAGCATTTTGTTTGATTCTCATATATGATATCTAGATGAAGTATATTCCCTTATTTTCCTATGTTCTATGGATGATTGAAACTTATTTCTCGTGTCCTTTGAACTACAACTTCATTGAACCTCACAGCATGAGATCCACTCCTTGTAAGAGTCTAAAAGGAAAGAGTTTATGACACTTTATTCAGGCAATCTACTCATATTTTGTGATTTTGATTGAGTTGACATGTTATTTCAAATAATAAAGACTTCATCTATCATTATTTGAAGTGTGATATACACATATTTAAATCTAATGGCTAGAAACAACTTTTAAGGATTAAATAAAATAGTTATGCCCTTTGAGAAGGATATCAACAAGTGTTTTGGTTGGAACTTGCTTAAAACTATAAGTTAGTTATTGTATAGATTATTGTAAGGATCACCAATATAGAAATCATACCTCAGAAATTAACTCTAAACATACTACAGAACCTAAGTTAAAACCTAGAATTGTAACACCTAAAATTCATCATAAATTAACAATGATATGCTATAAACTATAGAATCTTCTTTCAAGCATCAAAAGTTAGGTCAAGGAAAGGATTACCCACACATCCTAACTTAAAAGATTAAAACCTCACTTAGTTATTTAAATTTGGTTGGAAAACCTAAATACCTTTGAACTTAAGTAGAAATTGAGAAAACCCACCTTAACTAAGAAAAATAGTTAAAACAAATGAAAAAGCCCTAAAAGTCAAAATTTACCTTAAAGGTAAAAAGTTATAGTAAAAATAAAATATATTATATTAAAGGTAACAATTTATAGTAAATAGTAATTATAAATTTTAAAAATAAATAAATAAATAGTAAGACAAGGTAAAGACATTGACAAGACCCATGCCTCATCTTTACAAGACATAAACAAATGGATGAGCCTACATTATTCTTGAAAATAGGATAAATTATTAAAATAATATAGTATAATATATATATTTGATAAAATACCTAACAAAACACCATAAAATCACCAAAAAAAAAAAAAACCTACCAAATATGTGTCACCATGCATGGAGTTAATCAATAAAAATCATAGAAAATTTTCAAAAATGGGGAACAAAGCTTGAATATCTGTGGGAAATTAGAACATATTTTTTTAAAGTGCCAAAACCACTTTTAAAATTCACCAAAAATCAACCAAGTGTCCAAAATTTAACTAGACACTTGTTAATTTGCATGGAAAAACGTGTGTAAATTTTCAGAATTTTTTAGCCACAACAACATTAAAAAATACTTAAATAGGTGGTGAATAAACCTTATAGCTCTGGATTCATTTTACACTTCGCACCAAAATTGACATCACCAAATAAAGCAAGGGTATAAGTCTACATATGATATTTTATAATGTTTAAAGTGTTTTAAAAATAAATTTAAAACAATTTAAATTTGGAACTTTAAATATATACATCTATTTAATTAAAATATTGATATCTAAAATCGACTTCAACTTGATTAATTTTATGATCAATTTGAACTCGATTAGGTCCATGAGCTAGTAGAGCTAAACATCAACTTATATTAGAGTAAAAATAATTGTTTCATAATAAAGGGTTAGATTATATCAAAGTTGAAAAAAAAAAAGGGTCTAAAAACAGGTTTTCTCCGCTAGGCGTTAAATGAACACGTCCTAAATTGGACCCATGCATCTTGGATTCCATGTTTGCGATCTACAACTAGCTAATTTTCCTTCCAACTCCAATCATATCCTATAATTTACAACATTATTAGGTGTACGTTACGAGGTTCTATTCTTAAGCTTAGAAAATTATTGAAGCAGGACTCCACCAACTAAGAAACTGCTCCCATAATGTACACGGCTGACCCCCCCTGAGCCAATCATAGAACGCAACATTGCCTCGCAGGTTCTAAGAACTGTCTCGATCGAATCACAACCGTTGGATGATGACTGATGCTCACCAACCCTTGGTCACCATAGAAAACTAGAAAGAGCAAGACAACCTCACAAGGGTTTCACACGGCCATAGCTGTGTGGACATCATGCGAAAGATGATATAAATCCTTCTGCAAATAGAGGAAGAGAGAGAGACCCTTTTCAGCTTATTCATAAGGGCGGTTTCTTTATAGTAATTCAAAATATTTGATGCTCATATCACGTTAGGTTAAATATTCCATACATTATTACATATTATACCGATATTGTTATCAAATATAAGGTAAATGATTGTCATGATTATGTTCTTCCAACATAAAAAATGTGTCAATGTCAATGCATTTCGCGAGGGATAACGACCGGCGAACCGGGGTGGGGCGGCCGCAAATCGACCACAAGTTCACGGAGCAGCTATAGTTGTTCGGCCATAGCAAGGGAACGGAGGTCAAGGTTTTACATAGCTAGGAGATGTGTGGTGATGCTGCTATGTTGGCATAAATATGGCAAGTATTAATTAGATTTACTTTTATTTGCTCTCTCCATTCCTCTATGTATATGGAAAATATGTTTTATGAATTTGTTAGGAGTACCTTTGCAAGTTATGGTCAATGCATCAAATGTGTATTTATATGCTTTTAAAAAGTTATGTCCGCTTTTCTTTTAATTCTTTGTGTACTTTTCATTATTAGAGCTCGGTATGTAACTTTGTATGTTACCTGAATTTTAAAATTATTAAATATTATAATTAGCTAAATTTTTATATGTTAAATTTTATTGTTGAAGTTTGAAATTATTAAATATTATACCTAATTGCTATTGTCTATTAAATTTATTATTTCTATAATCTTTTAACTTTTAATAAATAATGTAGTAAATAATCATTAGTTAAATAGTATAATTATAAGTAATATAGTAAGTTTAACAAATAAAAGTTTAGTTGAATATGACATTTAACAACTTCAAACATTAAGTATAAAATTGAAAAAATGTTTAAAATTCGGATAGCATTCCGTCCATTATCCCTTTTTTTTTTTCCTCTAAAGAAAAAAATAGAAGAAAAACCAATATATTAGTTTAATTGTTTTATAACTAGTGGCTTTGTACATACGTCTCGTGCAAAAATATAGAAAAGAAAGGGTATATACAAAAAAAGATTATCAATAAAAGAGCAGATCGACTTCACCACCTACAAATTTTACGTGTAACAAAGTTTTTCAAGAATTGTCAATACATGTCTAGCCTCCATGGTCTTTGTCTATGATGGTATTGCTTAATTATAAAAAATTTGTAGTATTAAACTAGATAAAACATTTAATTCTTTATTTGATTTATATATTTTCTTAATTAATGAAAAAAATGATTTTAAAATACTAAACAAAATACTTATATTTTATATCATTTAAAATATGATATAAAAATCAAATTTACTTGATAAAAACACAAAAATATTTATTTATTACTTTATATATTATGTGTAATATAGTATTTTGAATATCCTAATATTTAATATTATAAAAATTCTTATACTAAAGAAAGTTATATTGTCCCATTTTTCTTATTTTGTGTTGTCTAGTTTTCCTTATACTATTTAGTATTATAATTCAAATGTTACTTAAAGAATTGTAGAATTCATGCAAAGAGTCTTCAAATCAACTATCTCATCCCAATAGATTCCAATGATTAATTTATAATTAAGAAAAATTAAAGAGATAAAATTAAGGGGATTTATTTCCAATTAAACATAAAAATGGAATTGGAGACAGAGTGATCGAGATAGACCCAATAAAATTATTGGTCATTAATGATTGCCATTGAATGTTGTAAAATTAACATAAAACCTATCACGATTGAAAAGGAAACCAATAATTACCCAACAACATAACAATCAAAACACATAAATTAAGAACATACAAGATATACGTAAATTGTCACCTGAAAACGATAGTTAAATGCTAATGAACCTAATGAACTCGACTGTCATTCGTTTCCGAGTTTCTATTTCATATTAAACATAATTAGTTTATAAACCTACTATATCATCTAGAGAAGAAAGAGAACTTACTTCTCAAATATTTAGAGCTTCGACTGGAGAAAGATGGTTGTTTGTTTTTATTTTTTATTTTTTATTTTGAAACCCAGCGGTTAATTCATTAAGCGATTGCTAAAAACATAAAGAGGTACACAATGAAAAAGCAGACTTATCACAGCAAAAAGAAGACTAGCCACAACAGCCCTAAAGTTAGCTGCAGTGAGCTGATACACCACAATCTTTCGTAATAGAAATTTGCCCTGTTAGGCAATGCAGTGACTAAGCTTACTGCAATAAATCCTATACAATGAAACACTCACTGCAACCAACACACCGTGTCAAGGGGGTCATTGTTTGTCCCTAAATATGTGGCAAAGACCTACTAGAGCATTCTATGTCAGTGGACCTATTGCAATGAGTAGCTCGTTGTGATAAGCCACTATTACGGTTAGTAGCTTAATGCAATAATAAGTTTTTCTTTCTTTTATTTGGTTTATTCATTTTAATTAGATGTTCTTTAAATAATATACGAAATAAATTTAGATAATTACAAGTATTAAAACACAATCACAAACTATTAACAATACAAAAATTACATACATCTATAACCGTGATAGGAAAATACAAATAATAGTCCCATACAAAATCCTTCTAAAAATACGAAAAAAGTTACTTAAACTTATCCCGATGCAAGCCCAGATGGATGTAGCCTGTATGCTCCTCCTTGCCCTCGGCTAAACTGCTATGACTAGGGCATAGAACACGGCAGCATCGGAACGTATACTATACACTCGTGGTGGTTTGCAACACTAGGCCACCTAGTAGTGATCCCTCGTGCATCTATGATTATGGCACAGAGCACAGCGGCATCTGTGATTGTGGCATAGAGCATGTGGCCGGTAAGCTGCATCACAAGTCTAACCTAGCGATCCACTGCGGATCGGTGACTGCAGCATGAAGTGTGGTGGCGTGGAACATAGGCCCTTCTGGTAGGTTGCATCACTGCTCCACCCAGTGATCCCGTGTGAATCTGTGACTAGGGAAACATGTTAAATAACTCGCCCACCACGTGCTGCAATGATGTATTGGGCGACCCTCCATGGATAGTTGGGTGTTGGGCCGCCGGAGGCTAGGGGTAGACGCTACCCTAACTAAGAAAATAATTAAAACAAATTAAAAAGCCTTAAAAGTCAAATTTTACCGTAAATGTAAAAAGTTACGGTAAAAATAAAAGTTTATAATAAAGGTAAAATTTTATAGTAAATAATAAAATAATAATTATAAATTATAAAAATAAATAAATAAATAATAAAAAGACAAGGTAAAAATATTGACAAGACTCATGTCTCATCTATACAAGACATAAAAGAAATGGATGACTCACATTATTCTTGAAAATAAGATAGAATATTAAAATAATATATTATAATACATATATTTGATAAAATATCCTACAAAACACCATAAAATCACCAAAAAAAAAAAAAAAACATACCCTACAAAATATGTGTCACCATGCGTGGACTTGATAAGCAAAAATCATAGAAAATTTTCCAAAATGGGGAACAAAGCCTAAAAGTTCGTGAGAAATTAGAACATATTTTTTAAAGAGCCAAAATCACTTGTAAAATTCATCAAAAATCAACCAAGTGTCCAAAATTTAACTAGGTACTTGTTAATTTGCATGGAATATGTGTGTAAATTTTCAGAATTTTTTAGCCACTACAACATTAAAAAATAATTAAATAGGTGGTGGATAAATCTTATAAATGCTGCCTAAGATTCATTTTGCACTTCGCACCAAAATTCACATCACCAAATAAAAAAAGAGTGTAATAGAAGAAGTTTCCCAATTAGCCCTCTCCCCTTGGTGGTTGTGGTGGTGGTTTATGTGATAGGGCGGTTTTCGGGTCTGATTTTATATCTTGATCATTTGGCCTCCTTACTTCATGAAACTTAAGCCGTAAGTTCCTCATAATATCACTTAATTATGGTAATTTTTCTAGGATTAATCTATCGTGTTTCATATTTTTTATGATTAAAGCGAGTTATAATACTATAAACAGTAATTTGCTAGTTTAATATAAAAAATTAGTTTATAGCCTAATTTTGACTTTCATACTTCTACATATGGTATTTTATAATGTTTAAAGTGTTTTGGAACTTTTGTCCCCACTTGATAGAATATCTTTTAGTTATTTAGTATTTTAAGCCTATTTTTGCTAAAATAATGATATTTTGATAATTTTTTTAAAAATTCCAGATTTCATTTTTATTCAAATATAAGTTATTTACACTACTTTATTTCATCAAAAAGATCAATTTTGACAATCTCCTAATTATGATCTCCCTATTAAGTCCCTACCAATAACCGATTATTATAATATCAGATCAAAAGAAAAATCCAATAACGGATGTTTTAATTCTCCAATATGATTTATCTTATTTTCAATAACTAGATTTTGAATCATTAAATTGATATTTAAAAAAACCATAATTTTATCCACTGATTTTTAAAAGAATATAATTACGCAATAACAATATACAGTAAAATAGAAAATAAATGATGCTACCCTGAAATGATCTTATTTCTTTTTCAACTACCTATAGGAATTTTTCTAGATCCCTAGTGGAATAAAGCACATTCAAGCTACTTAACAAGTAAGTGGCCTACGTCATGACAATCTTTATTTTATTAATAAGGAATTGTAAGTTATTACCAATTGTGCTTATAATGTAGATAATATGTGCACATGTAGCACGTGTGAACACAATACTTGTGGTAGTTAGGCCTACCTGTTTTGGTATGTCTAAATGTTTTTGATGGATATCAATTGTAATATGACCTAAATATAATATTGTTTGGTCACCTTTTGAATTGGATTAATGTTATATTTGGTCTAATAACCAAACATGCATTGCATCCTTTTTACATTATTTCTACTTACTAAATATCGTCGATTAGGTGAGGATTATAATTATTGTCCTTCTTTGAACCTTTACAAAACTAAGTGATAGAATATGAGCTCACTATATAGGAAAAACGCTATCATATGGATTCTCTTAATGGGTTTTGAGAGGACCCACATGAGGGTCCATTACACAAGCTCGGGTTTGCTAGAGCAGTGTTTTGCATAATGGTCAACTCTTCGAAACTTGGGCTAGAGTGAGGTCAATTTCTTTCTTATTATGATGCACCGGTTAACATCGTACGAATGGCACTATTAGTTGCTGTATACACTTTAAAGGACTTGTTTTTTTGCTTGATACGTATAATGCCTATCCCTTATCACTTATTGAGCACATGGATTTCACTTAAACCCTTATAGATTTTGTGCCATGGGTAAAATCAGAGGATCAACAAAACAATGCCACCAACTAATGCAGTATGTAAAAAGGGGCTTCAAGTAAGGTTGTATACAAATAAGTTAACTTATTTCTAAAAGGTTTATGACGTGCCTAATTCCAAGCTTTAGTACAATCAAAAGAATCAAGGAAAACAATCTCAAGTCAATCACAAAAACCAGTCCACCTAATAAGCAATTCTCGTGACACTTTAAAGATTTGATGGAAAAATGATGATCAAATGATATAATTGTAATCTCTAATGATAACTTAACCAAATAACCACAATAAGGCTTGAGAAACACGTGGAAATCAGATCAAAATGAAGCAACACAAACCGTGAATTCCACTTCCCCTTTCAATACCAAATTCACGCCAAATGCACTAAAAATGATAGTGAGTTCAATAACTAAAAGAACAATCAATCTTACAAGATTGATGTCCACGGATTACAATAACCAATAAGTCCAAGAAAGATTCAAATCTACTCTAGATATGACTCACTAGAGAAGAAATAAACAACAACAAAGATGAATCGATATTATTCACGATTTCTCTTTGTTGCACTCGCCACAATTCTAACTTCTTGGGATTGAAATTGATAAGAGAATTTTGGAATTAGGAAACCTTAAGCCCTCTCACGAAATGTGAAGTGTTTTTTTTCTGAAAAATTAACCCTCCTCAAACCCTCTCTTAAGCAAGTATTTATACTTGCTACTTCTAAGGTTAAAAAGTGCTCAAAATTACAAGTTTGCCACTTTTAAGGTGGCTAACCCTAAATGAAAGTTACAAAGAAATAAAAGTGTCCCAAAACCAAAATACAACTAAAATAGTTCATAAAATGAAAAATACATAAAAGAAATGCTCTTCATGATACCGATCTTCTATAGGATCCATCGGCCCAACTCATCGTCGGTTCAGGTCGGTCCATGGATAACCCACAAGCTGAGTTTAAGTGAGTTTGTCCATTGCCCTGTAAAGCATGATAAGTATTCCTGTTGGAATATAAAATACATGAATAAGATAAAAGAGTTAGTATATAAATAATTCCGGGGTCGATCTGCTCAAAATGGGCCCTCAACGCCAAGATTTGATTTCCTTTGGTTCTTGCCCTAATGATAGGTCTTGTCGGATTTTTATTCCTATCATCTCCTCAGGCCTCAAAAAGATTTGTCCTCAAATATAGTAGATCAAATGCAGTAGAGACTTTGTTTCCTCTTAGCAAGTCACCTGAAGAAATATCTCTGCAGAATCCCAATATCTGAATTACACAGGTGGTGATTGTCTTCTCTCCTCCATTTCCAGGATGTATCTCTTCTGCAATACAAATAATGACCCATTATCCACTAAAGTTGCCCCTGTATCAACTTGTTCCACTGAAACTGTTTCCTCTTTTTCTAACCCATCTGTATGTTGTTGATCTTCATGGTCTTCTAATGGTTGGCCCCACTGCTCATTGTCCTCTAAGACCTCTGAAGGTGAACACAACTGTCTTTGAACAGTCTGGCTCTCTGGTGGTCTGCTCGTCTGACTATGATTATCAGGATCCTCTGAAGGTTGGTAAATCGGTGTCTGACAAATTTTATGCTCTAAGGGTTGGCTCGTGTCACTAGATCTCTCAAGAACCTTTGAAGGTTGGCATACTTGCGTCTGCATAATTTGGTCCTCCCAGTCTAGGTAATCATTTGTGGAACCCCTACCATCAAATGAAGGCAACTGTAGCTTCGCACACTCTAGCCCTCGAGGTGGTCTAAATTCCCTGTCTGGATATGGTTTAAGCCAAAATTATATCTCTATCTTCCCTAAGAGCATGATAATCTCGCTTTACTCTAGGTGGCGCCTGAAGGTTTACCACAGGTGGTGGTGGCAATGTCATCCTATCAATCCTTGTTGCTAATGTAGCAACAAATTTGCTAAGGTCCCGAAGTTGTTCATCTAGAGTTCTTCCATTTGTATTTCAACGACTTAGTCTGCTACCCACTTGGCTATTGGCCTCATTGCCAATGTACCCATTCACACTATCATATGACATGTTTGTGGATGCGATTTATCTAAAGTACAAATGTAATCTCAAATAATTTGTAGCACACTCCCTTCACTTCACCATGTCACAGTAACAAGTTTGGATAACAACACACACACTTATATACCCATGGTGCAACAAGTCACCAATGCAATAAATACTTTTATCACTTCAAGTATATTAGAATAAGTGAAGCACAAATAACTACTTCTAAGTAGTTAAGAAATTAAATTCAACTCACAAGTGTTGAAGTAATAAGTTTAATTACTTTCTCACTTTAATGTTTGTTTTTGAATTCAAATTCTACTACTTAAATTTTCCTTTCTTGCCACGGTTTCACACCCACAATTGATCTTGATGTGTAGCACCTTTAATCCACATAAATCCATAAATTTACACCGCCACTCACACCACTACATACACATAACACTTTACGGTGCAACAATTTTTTTCTACTTTCCAAAAGTCACTCCCACGGCAACAACACAAATACAACACTCCACTTCCACGATAACAATAAGAAATGGCAACAACAACAAATACACTCCCACTTCCCACAATTTAATCCACAATTCACAACAAATGGCAGCTTAATTCAAATTCAAAATGAGATCATTAATTGCAATATTCCACAAATGGTAAGGAGCCACTTTCAAATTCAAATGAACACACAATTAAACAATGACTTAATGTGTGTTTTGAAATTCAAATTGCTTCCTTAACTCACACCTCAAATCTGGAAATTGCAAATGGTTTCTCCCTAATTCAGAATTACACAATGGAAATCATAACAACAAACTTCACAACCTCCTTCACACCACAACTAGTCACGGCAAGAACAAGGCAATTTTTGTAAGTCCCAAAAGTTGTTGAATTAAACAACACTCTATGCTACTGCCCTTCCACGAGATTATTGACCATAAAATGATACAAAAACCTTCCCAATCCAACTCCAACAATCAGCAAATTAAAGCTCCAACCAAGGTAATTTCGTAAGTCACAAACTACACAACATAATTACGGTTCACAATTTGATTAACCCTAATTGAAGATGAATATCACAAAATCAAATAACCATAAATCCCTTCTCTCAACATGTGCTCTGATACCAAAATATGATGTGCCTAATTCCAAGCTTAAGCACAATCAAAAGAATCAAGGAAAACAATCTCAAGTCAATCACAAAAACCGGTCCACCTAATAAGTAATTCTCGTGACACTTTGAAGATTTGATGGAAAAATGACGATCAAATGATATAATTGTAATCTCTAATGATAACTTAACCAAATAACCACAATAAGGCTTGAGAAACACGTGGAAATCAGATCAAAATGAAGCAACACAAACCGTGAATTCCACTTCCCCTTTCAATACCAAATTCACGTCACAATGCACTAAAAATGATAGTGAATTCAATAACTAAAAGAACAATCAATCTTACAAGATTGATGTCCACGAATTACAATAACCAATAAGTCCAAGAAAGATTCAAATCTACCCTAGATATGACTCACTAGAGAAGAAATGAACAACAACAAAGATGAATCGATATTACTCACGATTTCTCTTTGTTGCACTCGCTACAATTCCAACTTCTTGGGATTGAAATTGATAAGAGAATTTGGGAATTAGGAAACCCTAAGCCCTCTCATGAAATGTGAAGTGTTTTTTTCTGAAAAATTAACCCTCCTCAAACCCTCTCTTAAGCAAGTATTTATACTTGCTACTTCTAGGGTTAAAAAGTGTTCAAAATTACAAGTTTACCACTTTTAAGGTGGCTAAC
Source organism: Laguncularia racemosa (assembly GCA_037954665.1). Lineage (NCBI taxonomy): Eukaryota > Viridiplantae > Streptophyta > Magnoliopsida > Myrtales > Combretaceae > Laguncularia > Laguncularia racemosa. The sequence goes on along the minus strand of JBBMOL010000104.1, from coordinate 225,114 downwards.
CCTAAATGAAAGTTACAAAGAAATAAAAGTGTCCCAAAACCAAAATAGTTCATAAAATGAAAAATACATAAAAGAAATGCTCTTCATGATACCGATCTTCTATAGGATCCATCGGCCCAACTCATCGCCGGTTCAGGTCGGTCCATAGATAACCCACAAGCTGAGTTTAAGTGAGTTTGTCCATTGCCCTGTAAAGTATGATAAGTATTCCTGTTGGAATATAAAATACATGAATAAGATAAAAGAGGTTAGTATATAAATAATTCCGGGGTCGATCTGCTCAAAATGGGCCCTCAACGCCAAGATTTGATTTCCTTTGGTTCTTGCCCTAATGATAGGTCTTGTCGGATTTTTATTCCTATCAGTTTAGTTCATTATTCATGAAGTAATTGTTATTTTATAAATGTAAGTCATACATCCACTAACTAAAATACCCTCATAATTAGTTAGCGAGTGTTGCGGGACTATTTAACATGTTTTTTAGGATGTAACAATTATTATAATGAATTTTACGAAAAAACTCTTTGTCTCTTGCTGTCTAAAAATTAAGAAACTATCAAATATTTAAACCTAATTTTGGTGCATAGGAACATTATTATTGCTACTTATTTCCCTTAACAACTTTGTCACATTAGGGGAGAGATAGGCATAATCCCATTATATAGGATGCATAAAATTTTTAAGGAGGCAATATCAATTGCCTCTAAATTTTGATACATTTTCTAAGTGTGATCCCTTAACAATCCTAAAGAGCTTTAACCATAGTAAATGAAGCAAATGGTGAGCTAAGAGTCATGATCACAAGTTCATCAAATTTGACAAGTTTGATGGAACAAATTTCAATAGATAGAAGGATAAAGTCATGTTCCTTGTTTTGGGGTTCTAAACATCATCTACATTCATGGTCTTAAGACTCAACCAATAGATGGTGCAAATGAAGAAATAAACCTGCAAGATAAGATTAAAGAGGAAGCTATGAAGAACAAGAAGCAAAAAGACAAATTTGCATGCCATAGTTATGTTCTTAATGTGTTATTTGATAATTTTTGTAATCTTTACATGTCTATAAAGTTGCTGCTTAAAATCTAGAAGGCACTTGACAATAGATACAATATCAAACATTAAGATACAAATAAGTTCTTAATGATTCGATATTTTAGTTTAAGATGGTTAATAACATTTTGATTATGGGCTAAGGACATGAGTTGCAAATTTTAGTGAATCATCTACTTGACTTGATGATTTTTGTCTCAATCTTTACTAGTGGGAGCAATCATCGTAGAATTGCCATATATTATGAATGATTATCACAAGGAACTTTTGCACATGTAGAAGATTTCATTGAGGAGAAGATTTTAAGGCATCTTCGACATTGAAAATAACACATGGAAACACAATATGGTAGTGATGTAAATCTTGCTAATGATGATGGAAAAGAAAAGGTAGGAAGACTCCATAACTTGAATTAAAGAAAAAAAAATCTAAAAAATGCTTTGAGTACAACAAAAAGGGACCATGTCTAGGATGTAGACTTGTAAAGAGAATAAGGGGAGAGGCATCAAGAAACATAAAAATGTGAAAGAAAACAACTTTACATCAATGGCTACTGAAGGTGTAGGAACTCTACACATTAGAATGGTTACTAATGTTTTTATTGCAACAATCATCATGTCTTGTGAGTGGTGGTTGCACTCTAAGCATTTATTCGTGTGTAGAATGACCAAATACAATTCAATAGTATGAAAATGCTAAAAATAGAGATGTCTTAATGGGAAATGGAATTTGGAAAAAAGTACAAGGAGAGAATTCAGTGTATATCCTCCATTTTACACATGAAAATAAGCTATGTTTGCTTAATGTTTTATTCATTGTTGAAATTGAAAATGTGTCTTATATTTGTGAGTTTGCTCTGTGAGAGGGGCTTTAAGATAATTGTAATTGTCAAGGATGACTTGTATGTGCAAAAATGATAATGTAGTGATGTAATGTTCATATTAAGCATTGATAACAAGAATAATAAAGTATATTATTCTACTTATATCATTGATTCTTGTAAATACCCAATTTTTGACCTTAATAATTAATAATGATCAATTTTCAATTTTTTTATTTTTTACAATTTTTCTTCTAATTTCGCAAAAATAGGAAAAATATTCAAAAAATAAAATAAATAGGGAAAATATATCAATTTTGGAAAATAATTATAGAAATAATAAGAAAAGGAGTTAAATAATTTTTACAAATTTTTGGAATTTCAAAATAATACAAAAATAATAAAAATTGCATTGCATATATGCAAATTGCGAAAATAAACAAAACTAAAAAGTGGGCTAGCCCAGTTAGTCCGAGCCATGGCTTAAAGGCGCACGGGGGTGGGTTTGGTCGAAGGTTCAAAACTCGGGGGAAACATTTCTGCGTTTTGCCCGAGACACGTGTCAGCTTGTGATTAGACGGAGGGAGCGCATGCGTCAGGTGCGTGATCGTCTTCAACCTCCATCCAAGATCGTCAACGGCCGCGGAAAAATTCGAATCTGGTTGTTTTGATTCGATTTTTTACACAAATCCAATAGATCTTTAGCTAAAATGAGATAAACATCATTCAATTAGAATCAAATCACAACGAAATCGAAGATTTGCACGAATCAAATCAAATTAGAGAAAATTTCAACCGCGAATCCGATTTGCCCCAATTGGAAGAAATTTGAGCTTATCTAGCTTGATTTATAGTGTCTATAAATAGGACTCGAGGGGAGGAAGCTAAAACATGAATCAGAAGAGAGAAAGGAGGGAGAATAAGAGAGATTGGAGTCACTGGAGTTCACGCGACCCACGACCGCCGACCACCTCTTCAAACCACCACTTGGAGGCGCTTTTGGAGAAATCCACCACCACCATTGAGTCCCTCATCCTTAGAAATGTCAGAAACGCCCCTTAATTGACAGAAACGGATGCCGGAATGCCACCTGCGAGAATCTCCGACCGCCACTCGCTTTGACCCAATTCGACCCAACTCGACCCAGTTCGACCTGACCTATGCACCGTACCCGGATCCAGGTAAGTCGGATTTTTTTTTGTTTTTATTATTTATTTATTGTATTTATTTATTTGTTTATTTATTTATTTACAATTCAAAAATAAAATAAAAGAGAAAAAAAATAATATTAGGAAAAATGATAGAATTTAAATTATTTTATTAATTTTATGTCTATTTTAGAATAGATAAAATAATAAAAATCATACATAATAATAATAATAATAATAATAATAATAATATAATAATTTTTATCACTTAGAAAAATCCTTTTCTTAAATAAATCCAAAATTGGTTTTTCCTTAAATTAATTTTTTCAAAAAAATAAAAATAAAGCTTAGGCTTAGGTTTTTTCCAAAAAAAAAAAAAATACTAAAATGGTAAAAAAATGTAAACTTGGGGTATTTTCACAATTAAAATTAACAAACCTACTAAATTTTTTCATAAAAAGCGAACTACGGCTTGTTTGATCCTGAATAGTAGGTACATAGGCACTCATTTGGGGCAACTCTAAAAAGAATAAAAAAAAACCATTTTTCCATATTAGAATAAGTTATTTTTAATCAATAAGCAAAAACACAACAAAAAAATAACAAAGATAAAAACTAAATAAATAACAATAAAAGGCATTATGATAGGGTTTAGATTTCAAAAGAATAAGGTGGTAACTTTAAGGTTTTAATAGGTTAGCGCCTGAGTCCAGAAACTCTGGTTTTCCCTTTCCTCTTTCACAAAATGAAAAGAGGAAATCTTGTTGACTAGTTGTCCAAATTAGGACTAATATGCTCAATTAGTCCTAACTCAATAATCTTTCTTAACTTCAATTGGGTGGCGACTCCAAAATAAGACGAAATTCCTAGTTCAAGTCGATGACTTATATTAGATGAGCATAGGGTATAGTATAAATCGGATTAGAAATGAAAATGAAAAATAAAAAATTAGACTCGACAGGATGGCGACTCCGTTGGGGACACTCCCTAGTAGGCTAGTCACCTGAACCTTCTAAAATCACCATTTCAAAAATGTCTTTTGATTGTTATATTGTTGCTAACCTTTCAGGGGTTTAATGAAATTAGGGGTATATGTATTTTTTTTTTCTTTTCCTACCATTGAGTCTGCATGCATGTAATCGTGTGATTAGATACGGTCAAACTCGAGCCGTCTTAGAACCCTAAGAAGGGGGGCCATTGTGTAGGTTTTAGGCGAAGTGATATGATCACTGTTCGGGACTGATTAGGCTACCCCACCCAATGCTTCGATATGACTTGAGATCCATTTCTTCAAGAATGCGGGAGGCCATAGAGCTTGAGGACCTGTTAGAACCCACCTATTTGCATACATGAAGTCCCTGTAATAACATCATTTGTACTTTGTAAAAAGTTTTTGTAATTAGAGATTTTTATTATAATAGATGGCTAGTTCTACAATGGATTACCTCTTTCGCAAAGATATCTGAGTTTGCAAACCTCTGGATCGAAAGTTGGTACTGGACCATTGGTTTACTCTGTACAACCCCGAAGAGTAGGCCTTCATCCAACAAAAGATAGGCCCATCTTTTCTCTGATGAATATGGAAATGAACTTACCTCTAATACGGGTTATCCTCCATCTATGGGAAGTAGAGCCCGCAGCTTTCTTCATTGGGCTACATGAGATCACTCCCACTCTAGAAGAATACACCCAACTTCTGCAGGCCCTATCATTAACCAGCGAGGTGTATGTGCCAGATCTTGAGGTTAGGCTAGCTGGTATTTTCAGTAGACTTCTGGGTATTCGCAAGATAGCAATCAATTAGGCCTTGGCAAACTGCAACGGATATTGTATACGAATGGGCGAGTTAGAAGCCTAGTTCATAGCTCGAGAAGATGATGGGGATAGGAAAGACATATTATGCGGGGACCCCAAGAGCTACAAATAGAGGATGGTGAATGCTTTCATCTTGACAGCCTTTGCCACCATACTTTTCCCTACCGGGATCTTTTACATCCACTACCGAGTCGCAGAGTTGGCGGCCCAATTCTTGGAAGGGAAATCTTATATCCCGGCTTTACTAGCTAAATAGATCCGGAACTTGAACTTTGTCAAGAGGAAGGGCCACGGGATCCTCCGCTCAAACATCAACCTCATCCTGATTTGGTTTGTGAGCCACCTCAAATGTTTTGGGTTAAACCTGGTCCGAAAATCTTTAGCCTAACAAGTGGACCTTGTGGACTCTTGCATAGAAAAGATAAAGCTGCCCGACGACCTTATTAGCCATAGTTAGATGGAAGTGCTCAAGAGTTTCAGTGCTGACGACATCCTGTGGACAGCTAGATGGAGTTGCTGCAACAAAGTCATCCTAACCTGCAGAAACCTTCAAGCCATTCCTCTAATCGGTATCAGCGGATGTATAGGTTATCATCCAAACCTGGTGGTCCGCCAGTTTGGTACCATCCAAGACATATTCTATCGACCATCACTAGAAGCAATCACATTTGAATACTAAGACCCAAATCTATTAGTAGCCGAGAAGTTTGCCAAGCTGGCAAAGGTCAAAGCCCTATGGGAAGCCCGAATTGAGAGCCCCAATGTAAACCTCAAAGACCTAGATGGTGAAGTAGGCAAGCATCGAGCCATTAGGGATTTCGTGATCCATAAGTTATATTAAACAAGGAAAATGGCATATTGAGTCCCAGATATCACCCAACCTGAGTCAGATAAGGTAGACCCAGAGCTGAGAACCTATTTAGAACAAGTCAGGGCTCAGATGGAGGTATACTTCGACACTGCAGACTACAAAAAGGATATCTGGAAGGGCAGATTTAAGGAGTCTGATCAAAGGAACAAAGCCTTGGAAGCTTAGCTAGAGAAGACCTAAGCTAGAGTTAAAGAACTGGAAGCTATCATCAGCGGAAAACCGACGCCTACGCAGCAGAAGAAGAAGAAGACTAGGAAATAGATTAGCATTGTACTTTTACTTTTTCATTTTTCAAGTATCGAACTCCGAGTTTTCAATATTAATAAAAATAAAAATAAAATTTCAATATTATATCATTAATCAATTGTTGGTCCCCTTATTTTAGCATCTATGTGATACATGCATCATACTTACATACATGCCTTAAACTAAGAAAAATGCGTGCCAGGTATCAAAGATAGCTCCCAAACAACTGAACCCTCCAAGGAGCCCAATTTGCACCCGCTCAAAGACCAAAATGGCAAATAGTGGCAACAATAGCGACAACCGCAACAACACCAGCGCTGATACCACTTCAGATCTTAAGATCGTATCCTTGGAACAAATAGTTCAGCAATTGGCTGCACAAGTCCACCTCCTGACTGAGAGTATTGGCCTTCTTTGCACCACCCAACCAACTCAGGAAGAACACTCAGGGGCCAGAAAAGGGAAAGCAGTAGAAGGTCAACCTCTAGAATATGAGGAGATCAATTCCCACCTCAACCCGGCATTCGAGTATGAACCGAGAGTCAACCTCGGTCCAACCTCAGACGACATAAAGAGGGAGATGGAGGATAGGTAAAAGGAGATGGAAAGAAAGCTTTTCAACAGCTGGCTGATAAGATGAAAATAATAGAGAGGCCTGACGGTTTTGAGCAGGCAGGGATCACTAGCTTACTAGTATATGGGGAGGAAGTGTACCCAGAAAAGTTCAAAACCCTAGAATTTGAAAAATATGATGGCATTGGGTGCCTCAAGATGCATACAAGGCTGTACATACGGAAGATGAGCAAGTATGCCCAATATGACCAGCTCATGATCCAGACCTTCCAAGATAGCCTTACAGGCCTTGCCCTCGTCTGGTATGCACACCTAGACTTCAACCAAGTCGATACCTGGGAGAGACTTGCTCGGGCATTCTGTGACCAGTACAAATTCAACATCGAAGTTTCCCCTTTGGTAATGGACTTGGGAAGTCTTCGAAAGAAATACACGAGTCTTTCAAGGAGTATGCTCAACACTAGAGAGTTCAGATTGCTAGGGTAACGACCCCAATTTTTGAATAAGAGTTGACATTCTTCTTTGTTAACACTCTGGATAAGACTTACTTCTCACATCTGGTGGGCCAAACGTCATATAGCTTTGCAGAAGTAGTGGCGGCAGGGTGCCGAATTGAGAATGCCATCACATCAGGGAGACTCCAAACAACGGACCCTCCTAGAATCGCATCATCATAGAGGCCCATAGGGGGTAACAAAGCCAAGGAGTCTACCGTCAACACAGTTAACTCTGGTAGAGTGGATAAGGTTGGGACCCACGTGACATTTCAGACTGCGAATGCCCTAATCCAACAGTCGTCGATGAATTACACCCAGGCCACCAGGGTTTTAAGATAATTCACTCTAATCCCGATCCTACTCAGCCAAGTCTTTGCTCGGCTACGAGCGGATAATTTGATTAGCTTCAAGATCCTAAGTGACCGGTACAAGCCTAGAAATTTTGACTCAAGCCTCAAATGTGATTATCATATGGGCCAAGAGGGGCATTCCACGGTCAGATGCTGGAGGCTCCGAAACAAGATTCAAGATTTGATTGACGTCGGAATAGTGCAATTGGACTTTATTAACACACCAGCACCTAATGTCAACACCAATTTGCTGCCCAACCATAAGCCCATTGCCAAGATGATCACATCCAAAGAGCCGGATTCCAAAAGAGTCCCCAAAAACAGCAGAAGGCAATAGTGCAGCAAGAAAGTCACTTACGCCAAGTCCTAGATGAAACCCCTAAATCACAGATTAAGAAGAGATGGTTATCTAGAGACCCAACGGTCGGTACCCTAGGCGAATCGCATGGGAGATTTGAGTATCTGGTAAATTACTCTTTCACACCAACCGAGTATGGCCCACCTAGTGGATGGGGGCTCGAGTTTGAGAAAGAAGACAACCCACAAAAGGAGAGGGAGAAGTCCATGAATATGATTAAATCGGACCAAAAACCGATAGTCATAAAGTGCTATAAGGGACAATCTACTGAGGTGTAGATTCTAAAGAAGAGATATGTATTCAATATCCCAATACCCTTAAAGAGGTATAAGGCGGCACCATTTGACTATCAGGCTCTCGATTAAGAAAGACCCCCTACAGTAGGAGGAATCACCCGCTTTGAGAGAATTTATGACCTAAAACACAGGATCTCAATCGAAGAGCCTAATACTAAGGTAGGGAAAGAGGACGAAGAGGGGCTCTCTGCATTTACAAAGATGGTTAAGGCAAGAAAATACAGAATTATGGAACAGCTCAACAAGGTTCCAACCCAGATATCACTTATGGGCCTCCTCACAACATCTGAGCCTCACAAGGAAGCACTCTTCAAAGTACTCAAACAGATCAAGGTACCAGAGGGCATCGTAATAGAAAAATTAAGCCATGTGGCAGATTCAATCTTCACCATGGATTAGATATCTTTCTCTCCCAAAGAGTTGGGGGAAGACAGAGACTAGCATACGAAACCACTGTTCATAGTGGTGAAATGCAATGATATAATCATCTCCAGAGTACTCATCGACAATGGATCTTCTCTCAACGTATGCCCTTTGGCCACCCTCGACCTGCTGGGAGTCGATCCAAGTAACATCAAGCTAAGCTCAATAGTGGTTAGGGCCTTTGATGGGTCCAAGAGAGAAATAGTGGGGGAAATCAACTTGCCAGTGGAGATTGGTCCATAGATGTTCCACATCTCCTTCCAAGTCCTCGACATTCCAAGGTCTTTCAATCTACTAGTGGGAAGGCCGTGGATACACACTGCTAAAGCCATACCATCAAGTCTATATCAGAAGGTCAAGTTCATAGCAAATGACAGATCATCACCATGTTGGGAGAGCAAGATTATGCTATCTATAAAGAAACCGCCATACCCTATATTAGGGAAGACGGTTATGAAGAACTTGGTCTCCAAATATTTAACAAGGTGACTGTGGTAACTAGCAAGGAGGGCCATCAGTTCAAGGAGGGACAGCAAGGGACGTTTGGACTAGGGTACGTTCCGACAGCTCAGGAAGAGGCACAAGCAAGAGGTATCAGAGGCAGAAGGAAAGAGAAGCCAAGTGATACTCAGATGTGTTTTCCACCCCTCTAGCAATCATTCAAGCAAGCAACTACCATTCAAGAGCCAAGGATAAGTGAAACCGACGTCAGCAATGAAGGCTCGACCTCTCACACGTCCGAGTAGCATCTAGCTCTTAACAATTGGTTCTGTTATCCTATTGATAGCGCTAGGTCAGCTCAAGGATAAGGAAAAATTATTGAACAAAATTCTATTGTGGTTATTTTTCAGATTCAATAAATTACAATTCATTCCTTTTTTGCTTATATATACATACTCTCGTTTCACTTTACCCACAGATTCCCTATCATCGAACATCAGGAACATTTCGCATAGGTAAGTAATGAAAACACCGATATCGTTTCCAACATTGCTGGGTCAGCCATTGGAGGCGATGTCCTTGACCACGAAATAACACAAGAAAATTGGCAAAAATATAAACAAAGTGGGATTTCAATAGACGAGCCGGTGGAGACAATAAATCTAGGAAGCATTGAGAAACCTAAAAACCTTAAGATTGGGGCCAATTTGAGTGCCGAGCAAAAGCGCGAGATAGTCGAGCTGTTAACTGAATATGCCGATGTATTCACCTGGTCATACGGCGACATGCCAGGATTAGACCAGTTAATAATAGTTCATAAGCTTCCCATAAGGGAAGATGTCAAACTTAAAAAATAGAAATTGAGAAGATTTAGGCATGACATCTTACTAAAGATTGAAGAGAAAGTAAAAAAACTACTAGAAATGGAGTTCATTGAGGTGTCTGACTATCTGGAATGGGTAGTGAATATAGTCCCTATTCTAAAAAAGAATGGGAAAGTACGTGTATGTGTAGACTTTCGAGACTTAAACCAAGCTATGCCAAAAGACAACTTCCTTCTACTTCACATCGATGTCCTGGTAGATAACACCGTAGGAAACCATCTCTTCTCATTTATAGACGGTTTCTCAGGGTATAATAAGATAAAAATGGCTGAAGAAGATAAAACTAAAACGACTTTTATCACATCATGGGGAACTTTCTATTACAAGGCCATGCCCTTTGGTTTGAAAAATGTCGGGGCAACGTATCAGAGAGCTATGGTCGTGATATTTCATGACATGATGCATTGAGAAGTTGAAGTATATGTCGACGATATGATAGCCAAGTTTAAGGAAGAAGAAAGCCATGCAGTCATTCTGAGGAAATTGTTCAAGTGATTGAGAAAGTTTTAGCTCAAGTTAAATCCAGAAAAGTGCACTTTTGGAGTCACAACAGGTAAGTTGTTAGGGTTTGTCATAAGCCGAAAAGGCATTAAAATCGACCTTGACAAAGTAAAGGCCATCTAGAGCTACCTTCTCCACGTACTATCAAAGAGGTGAAAGGTTTGCTAGGAAGGTTGAATTATATAGCCTGTTTCATCTCACAGCTCACAGACAAATGCCGTCCACTATTCCGTCTACTAAAAAAGAATGCTGCAGTAGAATGGGACGATGAATGTGAAGAAGCATTTAGGACAATCAATGACTATCTCATAAATCCCCCAGTCTTGATAGTTCCAAAACAAGGAAAACCCTTATTCTTATACTTCACGATACTCCTTTAATCCATGGGGTGCGTGCTGGGACAGAAAGATGAAGAGGGGAGAGAACGTTCCATAAATTATCTAAGCAAGAAATTCACAGATGGGGAACAGAGGTATTCGAAAATAGAGAGGACTTGCTGTGCTTTGATTTGGGTCATGCACCGATTGAGGCAATACACCCTTTACTATCCCCTTGAGTTGCTAACAAGACACGATCCTCTGAAGTGCTTGGCAGAGAAGCCTGTTTTGTTAGGGAGGATCTCCAAATGGCAAATGCTCTTATCAAAATTTGATATCACATACATAAATCAAAATTCGATAAAAGGACAATCTTTAGCCGACCAATTGGCAGAACATTCAATTGAGGGAGATCCCCAAGAATCACAAGCCCAATTCCCTAATAAAAATATATTAACAGCGGAAGGCGCACCAACAGAAGACTATGGGACAGAACAAAGCCCTAGATGGAAGGTGTTCTTTGACGGAGCTACCAATGTATTTGGTTGTGGGATCGGGGCAGTGCTGATATCACCAGAAAGAACACAATTCCCTTCAGTAACAAGACTCACATTTCCATATACTAATAATATCGCGGAATATGAGGCATGCATCGGCGGCCTCAAAATGGCTTGCCACATGGAAATCCGTGAATTAGAAGTATATGGAGATTCTTCACTCATCATATTATAGACAAGAGGGGAATATAAAACTAAAGACCCTAAATTGGTACCATACCATCAGCATTTAATAGAGCTAATCGATGAATTCGAGGCAATCACCTTTACATACACCCCGAGAACTCAGAATCAGTTTGTAGATGCATTCGCCACACTAGCATCTATAATTTAGATAACAAGGGGAGTCGAAGTCCAACCATTGAAAATAGAAATCGAAAATCAGCCCGCCTACTGTTTGATAATCGAAAAAGCACAAGATGATAAGCCCTGGTATTATGATATCAAAACTTTTCTCCAAGAAAGCAAATACCCTGAAATGGCTAGAAAAATGACCAAAGAACACTCAAAAGGTTAGTAAGTCAGTTCTTATTAAATGGGCCTGTACTTTACAAAAGATCGCCTGATACCACCTTGTTAAGATGTGTGGATAGAAATGAAGCGTGTGAACTGATGAAAGAAGTGCATGAAGGAGTATGTGGACCTCACATGAATGGCTACATGTTGGCCCAAAAAATCATGAGATTGGGCTACTACTAGCTAACCATGGAATCAGATTGTATCAAATATGTTAAGCACTATCACTTATGTCAAGTTTATGCAAACCGAATAAATGCCCTGCCTAAAGAACTTCATTCGTTATCTGCACTATGGCCTTTCTCCATGTGGGGAATCGACATCATGGCCCAATCACTCCAACAGTGTCCAACGGCCACAAATTTATACTGGTAGCCATTGATTACTTCTCTAAGTGGGTGGGAGCTTCATTATATGCCAGTGTCATAAAGGGGTAATAGTTCGATTCCTGAAGAGGGACACAATAGCTCAATATGGAGTTCCTGAATTAATCATCACCGATAGCGGTACCAACTTCAACAACAAGTTGATGACAGACTAGTGTTAACAGCTTTATATAAACCATAGAAATTCAACTCCCTACCGACCTTAGATGAATGGGGCAGTGGAAGCAACCAACAAGAATAACAAAAGAATCATCGAAAAGATGACAATCACTTACAAAGATTGGCACGGGATGCTGCCATTAGCCCTCATGGCTTACAGAACCTCAATTAGAACATTTACTGGAGTTACCCCATATTCTCTGGTATATGGTACTGAGACAGTTCTACCAATTGAAGTCGAAATACCATCTTTCAAAATTCTATCAGAAGCGCAGTTAGATGAGTTAGACTGGGTAAGGAAGAGGCTCAATCAGTTGAATTTGATCGATGAAAAAAGACTCACTGCATTATGTCATGGCCAGTGTTACCAACAAAGAATGGCTCGAGCATTAATAAGAAAATGAGGCCTCGATGTTTCAAAGAAGGAGATCTGGTGCTAAAGAAAGTTCTCTCGAATACTCAAGATTCCAGAGGGAAGTTTGCCCCAAACTATGAGGGCCCATATGTTGTAAAAAAGGTATTGTCAGGAGGTGCTTTGATATTAACTTAAATAGATGGTCCAGAATTGAGAGACCCCATTAATATACATGCTGTTAAGATGTACTATCTTTAGGCAAGGAAATTGAGATTTTTCCAATGTTTATGGCCAATATTCAGTACAAATTTCGATGAGTCTAGTTTTCATTTCTTTTACAAGCAAAGTTGATGTCTCTGAATGATCGATAATTCCAATCAATTCTCATTAAAATAAACATTCTTAAACACATTACCCATCACTTCACCAATGAATAATAAACATTGAAATGATAATGAGTCTTGATAAATTTTGTGACATAATTCTACCTACTTTTGAGCATTAAACCCGCTACATTAATAGAATAATACCATAATCACAAGAGCTATGTGCATAAGAAGGAAGCACATCAAGACCTTCAGCCCTGTTTTGAAGTAAGAGCAAGCAAAGGAGAAGCAAACCGGCATGAAATTGGTAAGCATCTTAGAATAAATAACCATCATTCACATATTATAAGACATTTCTTATCAAATCATTTGACTCGTTCGTTAGAAGCATTTTTCAAAAGTATCGGTTAGTCAGCTTACAATGGGGCACTTTCCTAAACATCCTCTCTCAGGGCCAGCCCGTAGGGGCACATTTCGAGACATTTCTTCCCTAGGTTGCAAGTCTAAGAAGACGCTTCCTACCATCGGTTAGTTAACCTACAATGGGGTACTTTCCTAAACACCTTCTCTTAGGGTTAGCCCGTAGGGGCACCTTTCGAGACATTTCTTCTCCAGGGTCGTGAGTTTAAGAAGACGCTTCTCACCATCGGTTAGTTAGCTCACTATGGGGCACTTTCCTAAACATCCTCTCTCAGGTCAACCCGTAGGGGCACATTTCGAGACATTTCTTCCCCAGGGTCGCAAGTCTAAGAAGGTGCTTCCCGCCATCGATTAGTTAGCCCACAGAGGGGCACTTTCCTAAACATCATTTCTCAAGTTTAGCTTATAGGAACACTTTTCGAGATACCTATTTTTCAGGGTTGCAAGTTTAAGAAGGCACTTCCCGCTATCGATCAGTTAGCTCATAGGAGCACTTTTTGAATCTATCAATTAGTTAGCTCATAGGAGCACTTTTCGAATCTATTGATTAATTAGCTCATGAGAGCACTTTTCAAATCCGTTGATTAGTCAGCTCATAAGAGCACTTTTCAAATCTGTCGATTAGTTAGCTCATAAGAGCACTTTTCGAATATATTGATTGGGAGCATTTTTCGAATTTGTCGATAACAGATTAGTCAGCTCATAAGAGCACTCTTGAAGGCATTTCTCCCCAAATAGTCACTAGTCTAGCTAGACGCTTCTGTTGACAGGTGGCTAGCTCATAAGAGCGCTTCCTAAGATAGTCTTCTCTTTAAGGTTGCTAGTCCGATAGGACGCTTCCTATTATCAGCTATTCCACTCACAATAACACACTCCTAAACAATCCTTGAAATGTTTCCTACTGTCGATTAGTCAGCTCATAGAACACTTTTCAGGAGGATACATTACTTCAGATTATTAGGTTGTTTAAGACCATTTCCTGAGCAATACCAATCATCACAAAGCACTTGTGGGATTATTAGCTCATGGGGCATTTTCCTACTAAAGACCAAATTCCAGATAACCAGTTAAATCGTGGCTTTGTCCATTCAGTCAAGAGGCTAAAAAATGGCGTCTTTCTTGTCTTTGTAGTTAAGTTTTCCAAACTTTACCACAAAGAGGAGCAGCTGGAAACACCCCTTTTTTTACCCTAATAATTAATAATGGTCAATTTTTTAATTTTTTCATTTTTTACAAATTTTCTTCTAATTTAGCAAAAATAGGAAAAATATTCAAAAAATAAAATAAATAGGGAAAATATATCAATTTTGGAAAATACTTGTAGAAATAATAAGAAAAGGAGTTAAATAATTTTTATAAATTTTTGGAATTTCAAAATAATACAAAAATAATAAAAAAATGCATTGCATATATGCAAATTGCAAAAATAAAAAAACTGAGAAGTAGGCTAGCCCAGCTGGTTCGAGCCATGGCCTAAAGGCATGCAGGGGTGGGTTTGATCGAAGGTTCGAAACTCGGGGGAAGCATTTCCATGTTTTGCTTGATTTTTATTTTTGCCTAGGACATGTGTCACTTGTGATTGGATGGAGGGAGCGCATGCGCTAAGCACGTGATCATTTTCAACCTCTGTCCGAGATCGTCGTCGGCCACGGAAAAATTCGAATCCGGTCATTTTGATTCGATTTTTTACACAAATCCAACAGATCTTTAGCTAAAATGAGATAAACATCATCTAATTAGAATCAAATCACAACAAAATTGAAGATTTGCATGAATTAAATCAAATCAGAGAAAATTTCAACCGCGAATCCAATTTGCCCCAATCGGAAGAAATCCGAGCTTATCCAGCTCGATTTCTAGTGTCTATAAACAGGACTCAAGGGGAGGAAGCTAAAACACGAATAAAAAGAGAGAAAGGAGAGAGAATAAGAGAGATCAGAGCCGCCGGAGTTCACGCGACCCACAACCGCTGACCACCTCTTCGATCCACCACTTAAAGGAGCTTCTGGAGAAATCCACCACCACCATCGAGTCCTTCGTCCTCAGAAATGTTAGAAACGCCCCTTAATCGACAGAAATGGATGCTAGAACGCCACTTGCAAGAATCTCCGCCCGCTGCCCGCTTTGACCTGATTCGACTAGACTCGCGCATCGTACCCGAATCTAGGTAAGTCGGATTTTTTGTTTTTTTTATTATTTATTTATTTAAAATTAAAAAATAAAATAAAAAAGAGAAAAAATAAAAAATAATATTAGAAAAAATGATAGACTTTAAATTAGTTTATTATTTTTATGTTTAGTTTAGAATAGATAAAATAATAAAAATCATAAAAATAAAAAATATAAATAATAAAAAATAAAAAAATAATAATAATATTAAACGTAGGTTAATAATAAGGAAATAAAAATAATTTTTATCACTTAGAAAAATCCTTTTCTTAAATAAATCCAAAATTGGTTTTTCCTTAAATTAATTTTTTCAAAAAAATAAAAATAAAGCTTAGGCTTAGATTTTTTTCCAAAAAAAATATACTAAAATGGTAAAAAATGTAAATCTGAGGTATTTTCACAATTAAAATTAACAAACCCACTAAAGTTTTTCATGAAAAGCGAACTAGGACTTGTTTGATCATAAATAGCAGGTACGTAGGCACCCGTTTGAGGCAACTCTAAAAAGAATAAAAAAACCATTTTTCCATATTAGAATAAGTTATTTTTAATCAATAAGCAAAAACACAACAAAAAAAATAAAAAAAGATAGAAATAAAATAAATAACAATAAAAGGCATTATGATAAGGTTTAGATTTCAGAAGAATAAGGTTGTAACTTTAAGGTTTTAATAGGTTAGCCTTCGAGTTTAAAAACTTTGGTTTTTCCTTTCCTCTTTCACAAAAATGAAAAAAAGGAAATCTCATTGACTAGTTGTCCAAATTAGGACTAATTTGCTCAATTAGTCCTAATTTCAATTCATAATCTTTCCCAACTTCAGTTGGGTGTCGACTCCAAAATAAGACGAAATTCCTAGTTCAAGTCGAGAACTTATATTAGATGAGCATATGGTCTAGTATAAGGAATGAAAATGAAAATGAAAAATAAAAAAATTAGACTCGACAATTCTTATGATATTTGGCATTCTGAGTTAGGAGATTTAAATTTTAACTTGATTATGTATAGGTAAATGGATGACTATATCTCTACAAGTGGATATAAGTCTTAAACAAAATGTGAAATCTACTTACAATCTAAATTATAAAGAAACTCTTTCTTAGAAAAGGGAGAAAGTTTGAATTGCTTAATCTAGGGCATTTTGACACTTGTAAATTGAATGATATCTAAACTAGAGGAAAAAGACAGTGTTTTCTAACATTTGCTGATGATCACTAAAGATATACGCACCTTTATTTGTAAAGGTTATAAAGAGGAAGTAAAAAAATATGCATGATAAAGAAATTAAAACACTACAAAGTGATAGTGGTAGAGAATATCATTTGAATGAAATATTAATTCTTTTTATGAGGAAAATAGTAGAGTTCATCAAGTCACAACATCCTACACCGTAATAAAATGGACTAGCAAAAATGAAAAACTATTCTTTAGTAAACATGGTGAATTCGATAATTCTAAACACACATTTGCCTTTTAATCAATGGGGAGAAATATTAATGGCTGCATGTTATATCTTAAGTCAGATTGCTTCTAAGAAATTGGAATTTATGGTGGCTTTACGCGTTGGTAATTGGAAGACAAAATATTTTTCTCTTATTTAAAAGAAAGGAAATTTTACACACAAAAGGATCAATGCTTGAGCTTAAATTCAAATATATGATCGAATTTCTAAGTAGTTAAAATAAATAATCAATATTATATTAAGTGGTTCAAATTAAAAATTTAATTTTCAAATAATTAAAATGAAGGATCAACATTATGATAAGTAACTTAAATAAAAAATTAAACCCTAGTTTTATTTCACAACTTTCCTTATGTTAATATTTTATTTAAATTGCTTATTATTATATTGATTATTTATTTTAATTAATTACAAGTTTGATCCTCAATTTAAACTATTTAATATAATATTGATAATCTGTTTTAACCATTTGAAAATTCTATTCTTTATTTGAACTCAATTCTAAACGTTAATTTTCTTGTATATTATTTTCTCTTTAAAGAAAGAATGAAATGACTTCTATGCCCTTAGTTTTAAAATAAATTGCATGGATTGTTAGGTTTAATTGGATTGGATCGAGAAGGAAAACATTTTCGATTTTATGTTCGCTAATATGCTTTGAATATATAAAACATTAAACTATAAATAATTTGATCAATTTTAATTTTCATTAATTTTAAATAAAATTAACAATAGTGAAAACTTGAGATATCATCCTTAATTTAACCTTATACTTAGATAGTTACATGTTGGGTGATAGGATCCAAATTGGGTAAATAGAAAATGCATTTATGTACTTTACATTTTAGGGACAGATTTCAAAAATTTGGGATTATGATCTATCTTGTAATATTTTATAATGGAACCTGATGCTTATGGTATATGGTACCTCATATCTTGGGGAACCTAATGTATACGTTACTTGGTACCTTCGGAAACCTATATATGTATAGGTCCACATGCTACTATATCATTAAGGAGAAAATAAAAAGAGATTGCTTGAATATTTTAGCTACTTTTATGTACAAATTAATAATACTCACAGTATATGATCATAAATAATTATAGTTTTTGTCCATCATGTATTATCATTATGCAGTTCTGTTTTTTTGAATGTTTAAACGATTGAGTTACTGCAGTGAACTAACTTTTTTACTATTCAACTATGTGGTAAAATGTTAGTAGGAATACTTAAATATTTGTTACGTACATGGTTTCATATGATGCATATAATGCATCTTACTCATAATAATTAAACCTAGGGCACCTTCTAATTTGAACTTGCGATTCGTAAAGCATAGCTTCTAGACAATTTCAAGGATAGATAAGAGATCATATCCTATATCCCATCCTATACAAATATCTTTTTGAGAATATTGAACTTGAGTTACCAAATGACGTCCAATATCTACCGTTCTAGCGTCTACCCCCTAAGCCCCGGCGGCCCAACACCCAACTATCCATGGAGGGTCGCCCAATACATCTTTGCAGCACGTGGTGGGCGAGTTATTTAACATGTTTCCCTAGTCACAGATTCACACGGGATCACTGGGTGGAGCAGTGATGCAACCTACCAGAAGTGCCTATGTTCCATGCCACCACACTTTATGCTGCAGTCACCGATCCGCAGTGGATCGCTAGGTTGGACTTGTGATGCAGCTTACCGGCCACATGCTCTATGCCACAATCACAGATGCCGCTGTGCTCTGTGCCATAATCATAGATGCACGAGGGATCACTACTAGTTGGCCTAGTGTTGCAAACCACCACGAGTGTATAGTATACGTTCCGATGCTGCCGTGTTCTATGCCCTAGTCATAGCAGTTTAGCCTAGGGCAAGGAGGAGCGTACAGGCTACATCCATCTGGGCTTACATCGTGATAAGTTTAAGCAACTTTTTTCGTATTTTTAGAAGGATTTTGTATGGGACTATTATTTGTATTTTCCTATCACGGTTATATATGTATGTAATTTTGGTATTGCTAATAGTTTGTGATTGTGTTTTAATACTTGTAATTATCTAAATTTATTTCGTATATTATTTAAAGAACATCTAATTAAAATGAATAAACCAAATAAAAGAAAGAAAAACTTATTATTGCATTAAGCTACTAACCGTAATAGTGGCTTATCACAACGAGCTACTCATTGCAATAGGTCCACTGACATAGAATGCTCTAGTAGGTCTTTGCCACATATTTAGGGACAAACAATGACCCCCTTGACACGGTGTGTTGGTTGCAGTGAGTGTTTCATTGTATAGGATTTATTGCAGTAAGCTTAGTCACTGCATTGCCTAACAGGGCAAATTTCTATTACGAAAGATTGTGGTGTATCAGCTCACTGCAGCTAACTTTGGGGCTGTTGTGGCTAGTCTTCTTCTTCTTCTTCTTCTTCTTTTTTTCTGTGATAGGTCTGCTTTTTCATTGTATATCTCTTTATGTTTTTAGCAATCGCTTGATGAATTAACCTCTGGGTTTCAAAAAAAAAAAAAAAAATCCATCTCTCTGCAGTCGAAGCTCTAAATCTTTGATAAATAAGTTCTCTTTCTTCTCTACATGATAACTAATTATGTTTAATATGAAATATAAACTCGGAGAAGAATGACAGTCGAGTTCATTAGCATTTAACTATCGTTTTTAGGTGACAATCTACGTCTATCTTGTATGTTCTTAATTTATGCCTTTTGATTGTTATGTTGTTGGGTAATTATCGCTTTCCTTTTTCAATCACGATAGGTTTTATATTAATTTTACAAGATTCAATGGCAATCATTAATAACCAATAATTTTACTGGGTCTATCTCGATCACTCTATCTCCAATTCCATTTTTATGTTTAATTGGAAATAAATCCCCTTAATTTTATCTTTTTAATTTTTCTTAATTTATGAATTAATCAGTGGAATCCATCCGGATGAGATAGTTGAGTTGAAGACTCTTTGCATGAAGTTTACAATCTTTTATGTAGCATTTGTATTAATACTGGACAGTATAAAAAGAATTAAATAATATAGAATAAAGAAAATATAACAATATAACTTTCTTTAATGTATACAGTCATGAATAAAGATTATAATGTTAACTATTTGGATATATAAAATGTTATACTAAATATGATATATAAAGTAATTAATAAAGATTTTAGTATTTTTATTTAGTGAATTTAATTTTTGTATTATATTTTAGATAGTATAAAATATAAGTACTTTGTTAAGTACTTTAAAATCATTTTAATCTAGTAATCGAGAAAATGTATAAACTAAGTAAAGAATTAAATATTTTATTTAATTCAGTATTATAAATTTTTTACAATTGAAAAATACTTTAATAGACAAAGACCACGGAGACTAGACATGTGTGAACTATTGGCAATTCTTGAAGAACTATATTACAAGTAAAATTTGTATGTGGCGAAGTCAATTGATTCTTTTAATGATAATCTTTAATATATATATATATATATATACCCTTGCTTTTCTATAGTTTTGCGCGAGACGTATTATTGGTTTTTCTTCTATTTTGTTTTTCAGAAGAAAAAGCAGGAAAAGGAATTGGATGGAATACTACCTAAATTTTAAATGTTTTTTCAATTAGTTGATAAATGTTATATTCGACTGAGTTTTTATTTTTAAATTTTTTATTTTACTTATAATTATACTATTTAACTAATGATCATTTGCCATATCATTTTTTAAAAATTAAAAGATGATGGCGATAATAAATTCAATTGATAAAAAGTAATTAGATACAATATTTAGTAATTTCAAATTTTAAGAATAAAATTTGATATATAAAAGTTTAATTAATTATAAATTTAAGTATAAAATTAAAAAAAACATATAAAGTTACACTCTAGTAATGAAAAGTGCACAAAGAGTTAAAAGACAAGCGGACATAACTTTTTTAAAGCATATAAATACACATTTGATGTGATGACCACAACTTGCAAAGGTCCTCCTAACAAATTCATGAAACATATCTTCCATATACATATAGGAATGGAGAGAGCAAATAAAAGTAAGTCTAATTAATACTTGCCTTCTTTATGCCAACATAGCAGCATCACCACACATCTCCTAGCTATGTAAAACCTTGACCTCCGTTCCCTTGCTATGGCCAAACAACTATAGCTCCTCCGTGAACCGGTGGTCGATTTGCGGCCGCCCCACCCCGGTTCGCCGGTCGTTATCCCTCGCGAAATGCATTGACATTGACCCATTTTTGAAGTAGGAAGAATATAATCACGAGAATCATTTGCCTTATATGTGACAACAATATCAATATAATATGTAATAATATATGGAATATTTAATCTAATGTGATATGAACACCAAATATTTTGAATTATTATAAAGAAACGACCCTTATGAATAAGCTGAAAAGGGTCTCTCTCATCTCTGTCTGTCTGCCTGTCTCTCTCTCTCTCTCTCTCTCTCTCTCTTCCTCTATTTGCAGAAGTATTTATAACATCTTTCGCATATGTCCACATAACTATGGCCGTGTGAAACCCTTGTGAGGTTGTCTTGCTCTTTCTTGTTTTCTCTAAGCAGCCACTTTCTTGGTGACCGAGGGTTGGTGAGCATCAGTCATCATCCATCGGTTGTGATTCGATCGAGAAAGTTCTTAGAACCTGCGAGGACACGTTGCATGTTTTGATCGGTTCAGGTGGGCTCAGCCGTTTACATTATGGGAGCAGTTTCTTAGTTCGTGGAGTCCTGCTTCAATAATGTTCTAAATTTAAGAATAGAACCTCGAAACGTACAGCTAATAATCTTGTAAATTATAGGATATGATTGGAGTTGGAAGGAAAACTAGCTAGTTGTATTTTGCAAACATGGAATCCAAGATGAATGGGTCCAATTTAGGAGAAACCCCCCCTTTTTTTTTTTTTTTTCAACTTTGATATAATCTATGAAACAATTATTTTAACCCTAATATAGCGTGGCAAGTTATTTTTTTCATTTTTTTTTTCAGTGATAAATCGCTGTAGAAGATAATAGCATTAGCCGATGAGCACCGGTGATGATTAAGTGTACAAAAAAAATGTTAATAAAAAAAATAAGACAAGTGATTTTCCATTTCACATAACAGAAATCATCTTTCTTGTGATGTTTAGCTCCACTAGCTTGTGGATCTAATCGAGTTCAAATTGAATGTAAAGTTAGTTGAGTTGAAATCGAGTTTAGATATCAATATTATTTTAATTGAATTATATATATATATATATATATATATCAAACTTAAATGAGTTTAATTAAGTTAAGTTTAAATTTGTTAGTTGTCACTTTAAGTTGAGCTTAAAATCAAAATTCTAAGTTCAATTAAATTTAGGATAATCTTAAGTGTGTACTTCGTATTATATCGTCTCAAACCGACTTATTTACAGCATCCTCTAATTGATCACCACTATTATACATTTCTCACTTTATGATAATAGTTCAATAACCCCAAATGCACCCTAATTTGATTAATGCTTTTTATATTTGGTTTTTGAAATGCCCCAGTAAATGTTTCTAAAGTAAGGGCATAAAAGTAACTCACTACACTAAAAACAACCTAAGGTAACACTAAATTTGCATCACATCAATAACCATTACGTAAGATGCTTAAATGCATCAAATTTATTTTGATGTTGCTGAAACAGTTGTTTAAAAGCAACACTTTTAAGTAACACGTACAAATTATTGCTATAACAATTTAATGGAACATTAAGGTAACGGATAAATAATGTTACTAATAATTGCTTGAATAAAGGCAACAATTTATACTGTTGTTATCTTAGATCATTAAGTTTAGCAACCATTCATGGAGCCGTTGCTTATATCAATGGTATCATACAAAAATAGTTGCTATAATAATGCAACCAATTAATGAAGTTGCAAATTTAATCGTTATAAACAACAATGAAATAAAATGTTACATAAATAGAGTTTTTTTTTTAACAATAATTATTCAAACCAATATTTCTTGAAAAAATATATATTAAAAAAGCTTTTAATATAAGAATAAGTGATCCTATCATAGTATTAAGATAACTTCAAAAACTAAAACTAATATATCATTCCACAAAATTTGGCAAAAATAATAACTAAGATTTAACTAACTTTTTATGATGATAAGTTGTGTAGAGATGATATTATGAGATATTTTATAAATTATTTGTGTTGACTAATATAATTAAAATAAATAGAAAAGATAAAGAAAATCTTGAAAACTATGGTTATATCCGTTATCTATCAATATTATTTAATATATATAATTTTGAAAACTTTTTATTCATCTATAACATTTTATTAGTAGTATATTTTCACCATTTATGATATTCTCATTATACCTTCTCGCTATCAAAATATCATTTTTTTTTTATAATTTTCTATTCAAGAAACGTATCTTTATATAAGAAAAATAATACTTACGTGCATTTGCAATCTTTACATGACTTAATGCACATTTGTCATGAAGTTGTTTATCTCTTATAACTTTTTATTAATAGTGGTTTTTTTGTTATTTATAATATTTTTCTATATCATTTGCACCTTTTCATTATTAATATATTTTGCTATTAAATTTTTTTCATTTTTCTAAATTGTGTAATCAAGACACATGTCCTTTATGAAAGAAAATATTAATTATGAATGATAAAGATAAACATCCGAAAAGATTCCATAAATTGAATCTTTCTAATAATTCAAATTCAAATTTCACAATAATCATCACCACAATTTTTTTTAAAAGAATATCTATCTTGTATTTTGTATAATTGAAATATTATAGTAGAGATAATAATAATAATAATAATAATAATAATAATAATAATAATAATAAAGAGTATCATTATTGGAAGTCATTGAGAGTATCTACAAATTTTAAGAACAAATCTAAAAGATATATATTTTTTAATAATAATTTTCTATATGTTGTTATGAAAGATTGTTATGGTGGAATTAGAATCATGTGATTTCAACTCTAACCCTAACAAATAGAAAGCTAACAATTTCTAGCAACATTCTCACTGTATATTTATAGTTCTATACCAATTTTCAACAAGTAATATACATAGTGTTGATTTTGAGAAATTCAGTTTAAATAGTGAATAAGAGTTAGATTTCTAAATTAACCTCAACTTCAAGATATATCAAAGGAATTAGAGATTTTCTAGATTTTTCTTTTCCTAATGCAAGCATTGGGAATGAAATCCTCTATCCTTATTTGAAGGTGTAAGAATAGTATTTGGTTAGAGAGAAAGGTTGTTTTGGAACATTTGATATTGAAAGGTATTGATAATAAATCATATACTAAATGGATTTTTCACGAAGAGGATTTATTATCATCTGATGATAGAAATAGTGACATTGAAGGAGATGAAAGAGATGCTTTGGATGACATGGAAGGATTAATCCATGATACTTTGAGAGGTAATGAATTTGACAATGGAGTTCCAGATGGACCTAATGCGAATATTATGAAGTTATTTAATTTACCTGAGGAAGCTAATGAAGAGTTATATCTTAGATGTTAGAAATTCTCAAAACTTTCTTTCACCATTCAATTATACCTTGTAAAATGTCTCCCTGGAATGAGCAATGCTTATTTTAACACTCTCGTGAAAGAGTTACAAAAAGCATTTCCACAAGCCAAGCTTCTTGAGTCATTTAACTATGTTAAAAACATAGTTAACGACCTTAGACTTGGTTATGAGAAAATCCATGCATATCTTAATGATTGCATGCTCTATTGGAAAGATGACGAGAATAGAGAATTTTGTCTAGTATGTCGTACACCTTGTTAGAAAGAAATTTGTTTTATAAGTGCAAATGGCAATGGCAACAATTCTTCATGCAAGACAACTAAGATTCTAAGTAAGGTTCTAAGGCACTTTCCTTTAATTCCAAGATTACAAAGATTGTTCATATCTTCAAAGACGGCAAATTTTTTGAGATGGCATAAAAATGGGAGGATCGATGATGGAAATTTAAGACACCAGCTGATGGTAAGGCTTGGAAAGATTTTGACTCAACTTACCCTAAGTTTACTAGGGGTTCTCGTAATGTGAGGCTTGTTTTAACTTTTGATGGTTTTAATCCTTTTAGAACCATGAGTGTTTCTCATACCACATGGCTAGTTGTCTTGATGACATACAATTTATCTCCATGGATGTGTATGAAACCAAAGTCTTTTATGTTGTCCTTCTCATACTTAGACCCTAATCCCCTGAAAATAATATTGACATATACTTGAAGCCATTAATTGAAGAGCTAAAAGAGTTATGGTTTTTGGAGTTTCTACATATGATGCAACAAGTAATCAAATGTTTAAAATGCATGTTGCACTGTTATGGGTGATAAGTGACTTTCCTGGTTATGCAATGTTGTCTAGGTGGAGTATAAAAGGAAACTTACATGTCCATGTTGCAATTACGAGACATGGTATTGGTATCTACGCTATAGTAGAAAAGGGTGTTACATGCAACAACATAGATTTCTAGATTTTAACCATCCATGGTGTCAAGATAATAATTCTTTTGATGGAGCCATTGAGCATAGAGTCACATGAGAGCCTCTCTCAAGAACAACAACATTACATGATGTACATGATTTTCCTAATACTTTTGGAAAGAAACGGAATGTGGCTAGACATAATGGACTGTGGAGAAAAAAGTCTATATTTTTAGTTCCCTTATTAGGAACACAATAAAATACGTTATAATCTTTGATGTAATATTTGTGGTAGCACATCTTATGTACATTGCTTGATGTTCTTACAAAGACTAAGGATTATGCAAATGCTCATCTAAATCTACTTGATATGGGTATAAGAAAGAACTTACAACCAAAGGCATGTGATAGCTCACAAAAATCTAAGTGTGCTATGGCATCTTTTCCATGACTAAGGAAGAGAAAGATGTCTCTTGCAAAATTTTTAAAAAGGTGAAGCTTCATGATGGGTTTGTGTCAAACATCTCAAGATGTGTTAATCTTATCAGAAAAAAAAATATCAAGATATAAAATTCATGATGCAAATTTCATTATGCATTATCTTCTTTAGGCTGCAGTTAGAAGGACATTGCCAAAATATGTAGCAATTACTATAATTAGGTTAGGATCTTTCTTCAGATGCTTATGTAGCACAATCATTAAATTAGAAGATATTCAATGCTTGCAATTTGAAATTGCGAAAACACTTTGTCAACTTGAGAGGATTTTTCCACGAAGTTCCTTCAATATAATGGTTCATCTACTGATCTATTTACCAAAAGAAACATTGTTTGGTGGCCTAATACACTATCTTTGGATGTATTCGATAGAGTGATACTTGGGTAAATTAAAATCATATGTTTGAAATAGAAGCCATCAAAAGGGATCTATTGCTAAAGGATACTTAGTAGAAGAGTGTTTAACATTTTGCACAAGATACTTGCATGGTAGTTGCACTAGCAGTAAAAGCAAGACATGTAGGTGGATTGACTCATCAAGTTCCCATTGACATAGGATCCACACAAGGAAAAAGAATTGTGAATCTATTGGTGCATCAAAAGAGAAAAGGAATCTAGTATTTCCTTTAGTTGGTCATCCAAAATGGGGCAAGAAAAATAAGAAAGGAAAAGTAGTAGTCATACATCAGACATCTTTGAGTTTGGCTCATCATTACATCTTGTTCAATTGTGATGGAGTTTAAGAATTCATCAAGTAAGTCAACGTTTTAAATATCGAATCTTATGTTTAAGTTATATTTAATGACTATAATTTTTTATATTAAATTATTTCAATGCAGTGAGTATCAAAATATAGTTTCTAGCCAATGTCAAAGTAAAAGTTGTAAATGGAAAAATGCATTATCACATAAAAATGACTTTGCTAGCTAGTTTATGACTAATGTCAAGGATGATGATAATGTTCCTAATTATATTAAAGAATTAGCTAGAGGCCACATACCTTTTTTTGGCTATTTCATTGATGGGTATAGATTCCACACTTGAAAATGTGATGCATGATACAAACACAAATAGTGGAGTTACTATATTCGCTTTGACGTCAAGTTATGTGAGTTCAAGAGATTAAAATCCAATTGTTGTTAAGGTGACTTACCACAGTGCAATTGATGCGATCATACAATTTGATTATTGTGGGAGTTTTAAGATTGTCTTATTTAGTGCGCTTAATTTAGAGTTGAACAAGAGGATTATGGATTGACATGAGTTAAACTTCGAAAGATTGATTTACCAAGACGATCCTTTAGTTATGGCTTCTCAAGTTGCCCCATTCTTTTCCTATGATTAGCCCACTATCTTTTTTTTTTTTACTCTAATATAAACTAAGGAAAAGAAATCCTCTTCGCTTTGATCATAGAAGCTAACATGCCATCTCCCTAGAGCAACTCTTGTTCTCTCTCAATCAAGAGTTTTAAATTCCTTGTGTGCTATCTTTTTTCTTCTTTTGACATCAATATGTAAGAATTTTCCTTAGTTTTCTTAATCAATAACAAAAGGAGTAAGGATGAATCCTATGAATTCTTGTGGGTGGTGTAGAACTGATAATTTAAGGGTTGTGGCAAGAACATGAAAGAAAAAGGTAAGATACTTATTGCATTCTTTGATTTTCCTTTCTCAATTTCTATGAACACTAATCCCTTTTGTAATCTTAAGAAATGATTTCATTAAAGGTATCCAGGGTGCAAATTCCATTAAAAGGATTCTTGGTCTATCAAAGGATTTGAGGTAATCAATTCAAATCCCTGTCTAATTTTCTTAACCTAGACTAGACTTATACAATTTACATTACTATAGATTTAGGAAAATCTAAGAATCAGATCATTAAAAGATAAGTTATAATCTTTAATGATTGATTTTGTATGTTGATGACTAAAGAAGGGTTTTAATTAAACTTTGTGTTTGAACCTTTAGATTTTTTCTAAGATTGATTTAGGCATTAACCTAATACTAAAAACCCTTAGAACCATGGTTGCCCAACTCCAATTTCTAGTTAAACAAGCCTCCTTTGATAGTTGTGGTCAATTGGCTCACCACCAATTTGGGTCAAGGACGCCAGTTGATTAACCCTTATAAGTGGTCAATTAGCTTTCTTAGCTTCAATGGACCTGGTTTCCCTTCCTTTATCAAGTTTTGACCTCCTTAAGAACTTTAGATGGTTCCTTTAGGCACTTAAACCATAGTTTAAGTGGAAAGCCTAGTCTTATTCTTGAGATTTATAATCATTAAATACAATTAAGTTTTAATCATTGTTTATTGAATTATAGGCGTTAACTTTAGTTGTTTGGTAATATTGAGCATTAAGTGTATGCCAAGGTATGTAGCTATTCTTGTGTGTTGCATGCATGTGTTAGGATAATGAATCAGATTAATAAATATTTGACTTATAAATTTTTGTTTTGTTTGTGCATGGCCACATGGATTTGCTAGTAGCAATATGGATAAGAGGATGGTGGTTTAGACTCTTGAATGAAGTGGTTAGATTAGGCGTTAAAGTTGTTACAGTAACTTAGTGGGGTGTTGATATGAGGAAATCATGTCTGACATGCCCAGTGAGCATGAAGGAAGTTATAGTGGTGTGCTAATCAGTAGAGTATAACATTAATTGGAACATTATAGATGGACTTAATTGCCATTAGTAGGTTAATAGGTGACAAATTCAATATTAAAAAACTAGTGTTTCCACAAACAGTAGTAGGATCAGTTTTGGCATAATATGTGATTACGTAGTTCATGGTTGATTAGTCTATAAGCTTAACTATGTTAAGTTGTCATAGGTCTTAAGTAATAATTGTGGCAAAATTGAGTTTTGCTTTTATCTTGATAATGCTACTAGATTTGTCATGAGAGTGAGTAGGTAACCTTATTGGAACTTAGAACCTAGAACTTAATCTACTATTTTGAGTGCGTACTAAATATTGCAAGTTAGATTATGGTTTTAATTATCAAGAGCTCTTATAGGTTGAATACATGGCATAACATCTCCATTCAATTAAATGCAAGGTATACAAGGCAAAAGTTAGGATGCCTTGTATGCATCCTATAAAAAGTTTTAATTAATAACATTAAACAAAATAAAATATAATATCTTTAACTCAACACATACTCAAGGCCTAAGATCATTTTCCCATTTCAAAATGTAAAAACCTAAAGCATATTACATTCTTCATACCCTTATAGCTTCTCATCTTCTTTCTAAAGTACTTTTATTAACCCTACTCTCTTGAGTATAATTTCATTTGTCACCTCTTATTTTCTTTTTCCCACCACTTAATTTCTTGACTCATTTTTTTCCTTTATTTCTTTGCTATTAGTTGGGGTTCTATCTTTCTTTTCTACAATTTCAATATTCATCACTTGTCTTTATTGGGTTAGATTAGTTTATTTAGGTTCATAATAGTTTTTGTTGAATGTAAATCACCACAAGCAAATTACTTTCTTTTTCTAAGTAAACAAAAAATTATTGAAAATATTCTTTTGGCTTAGTTTGAGTTATCTTGAAGTATTCTTTATTGAATTAATTTGACTTTTGAAATCTAGATATTTGTTTAAACAATTGTGATACTTATTAGGGACCTAATTAATTTTCTAATTTTTAGTTATAATTTCAAATTTCAAATTATTTTACAATCATTTTTCATTCATATAAGATTACTAACATACATGGCAAAAATATATATATATATATATTACATTTCTAACATACATGATTAGAGCTTTATATTTTAGCAATAAACTCTTGGACTATTACTTTTGCTACCATAGCAATACTTTAGATTTCTTAGGTCAATCATTTGGACATTAGCACTTATATTTATTATCTAGATTGTGATTTCTATTTTATTAACAATTTTATGTGTAGAATACATACGTGGAAAAATTGATAAGTTGTTGGGTAATTTACATAGAAAAATCTATCAAATAAAAATATAATAAAAAATTTTATAGTTTCTATAGAATACTACTCTATACTCTCTAGGTTCTATAAGATATAAGTTATATGGTGATTCCTATATGCTACAAGGTAGATTTTAGTTCTAAAATTTGAGAATTGGTACCGGTAAGATGAGGTATAGGTAGAATCTTACATGCCGTCTATTTTATATTCACTCACCTCTAATTTAGCTTCATCTTTTTTTTTTTCTTTGGATTATTTTAGTGGAGTTCCTTGCTTAGAAAAAATACTTAAAGTTTAAGCTCCTTGTTAAATCATTTGAAAAACAAGGGTAATTCATTATTTGCAAACTTTTATAAATCTATTATAAATTATTGTAATCAATAATTTTAGAAATTTTTATATTTATATATTCTAATTTTTTATCTCATTATTGGATATCTCTAAATTCTAATATTAGATCCATATAAAATATTATCACTCTAGTATTTGTTATAATTATTATCGGATTTATTTTTCACTACATTTACCATAAATATTTATAATGTATAATTCTATTATTCATCGAGGCATGCTCTACTACTAAGTAGTAACTTTACCTTTATTTTAGACCTGTTTTTTTTTTTTTTTGGGGGGGGGGGGTGGCGTGGATCAAATTACATGACATATAATGGATAAATTGATCATCAAATTAGTTTAACTAGCAAAGAGGAGGGTTGATACTTACAATTGAAAATAATTGAAATGGTTGATATCCGATGATGCATTGTAAAGAAGAGTCCTCAAGTTGATATTAATACATTATTGTTCTTTCTACTTAACTATGTAGTTTAATTTTAAATTTTATGTGAACATGAAGAAGTAAAATATCAGTGAATAAAATTTTGTATAGATTTGGTAACTATTATGCTAAGTGCATGCATTAATGTAGCCATACAATATTAGCCTTTTTTGTTGGGATAAAGGAAATTCTAGTGCTTGAATTTTTTATTTTGAGTAATTAAGTATTTTAAATTTTATTTTTGATGATTTAGTACCTATATTTTCAAAGATCGATTATTTAAGTATTTTTATTACAAACAGGCATTAATTTTACTAATATCAGTAGTGCATGCAATTTTTTTATCAATCATTTTAAATAATATGTAAATATAATATTTAATTAAATTAATTATTATAGTTAGAGTTTTTTTTTCCATTTTTTTCGAATTTTTGCTATTTTTTCTATTCTCCGTAAGGTTTTTATTTTTTCTTTAATTTTATTTTTTAATATTATATTATTTATTTAAAATAATTATATTAACCAATTAAAGAGTGCAATTTGTAAAAAATTAACACATCACTACTAACGTCAATAACATTAACTTTTGTTTGTAACATAGACACTTAAATGATTAATTTTTAAAAGTATAGACACTAAATAGTCAAAAAGTAAAAATGTAAATACTTAATTATCTAAAATCGAAAGTTAAAGTATTGAGAATGCCTTTAATCCCTTTTCGTTATTATGTATTAGCAGATTAAGTAATGTGATAACTATAGGGATAACTAACATTTTATTAGTATTTTTGTTTTTTATTTATGTGTATATATATATTTTTGTAGTTTATTATATATATATATATATATATATATTAAGTTATGTTCTATTGTAGAGATTTTATTGCTATTTGCGCATTGTGTAAACGATGTATCAATGATGTTTCCCCCATTAAATCGTCCACAATAGATCAATTTAATTCAAAATCGTACATCTATGTCTTCTATATGGGCAATTATAAAAAAGAACGATCGAGGATGCATGCCCTCAAGACAATAAATATTATTCCAACAGTAGTTCTGAAGCTTGGTGGACAATAAATACTGTGTGTTTGTTAACGTACGTGCATCGGTTTTTCTCTCTAGACTCTAGTTGTTTGAGATTTACTTTTTATGTCATTCATTCTGCAGTAAAATATGCTGGTTTCTTTGTTTTCAAAAAACAAAAAATTATTAAATGAAGCAAGCCTTAGCTTTGAACAAATAATTTAACTATTTTACTTAGAATATTTGTTGATTGATGTTGTCTAAGTCTAAGTATGGAAATTTTAGGAAAATATGTAAATAATTGTTAAACTTTAACTTCATTATGG
The DNA here is from genome assembly GCA_037954665.1 of Laguncularia racemosa. Taxonomy (NCBI): domain Eukaryota; kingdom Viridiplantae; phylum Streptophyta; class Magnoliopsida; order Myrtales; family Combretaceae; genus Laguncularia; species Laguncularia racemosa. Next base: position 193,120 of record JBBMOL010000104.1, on the reverse strand, counting down.
ATATTATTATTATTTTATAATTATATTGATGTGAAAAAATTCGAACCTAATCTATCGAATATATAATTCAGTATTAAGGTCACGATCACTTTAAAATTGAAAATAACCTTTCCAAAACATAAACCCTAATATAGAAATACCTTTGAACTTGTTAAAATTTACCTTAACATTTTTTGAATTTTGATCTCAATACACCTCTTTTCAACTAACTAAAAAGTAAATTTTTTTTATGATATTAATTTATCAAAATTTAGAAAAGTTATTGATAACTTTTAAAATTTTATAGATATTTCTATACCGTGATTAAAAGTTGGGAATTATTTACACTTTTTTCAAAATTTTATAGGATTTTTGAAACTAAAAATCTCGACCTACCTCGTAAATCATGCCACAACATTAAAAGCATTTATATTAATTGGACTTGTACAATTACCTGCACATGTCCCGGTATATCTTCGTGCATATTTCATAAAGTTTGAATTTAAATTACGTGGGCTCATCCAATTATAGGCATACTTTTATAGTAATTGTATGAATCACGTAGCATAAATACCTTTATGGTATGTTTATTAGCAGTAACTAAATCCATTCCAGGATTTATCGATGGGAGTGCGAGCCCTAAAGTTTGAATTTTAGGAGGCAAAACTGGAAATTCGATAATTAAATACATATAATTTCAACAATAAAATTTAAAACTTTTAAGAATTAAATATAAATTTTTATACCTACTTTTTATGTGCCAAGCCTTCTAATTTTGACATTAATTAACTTTCCAAATCTTTAAAAAAATATCTTTTGAAATTGTCATTTTAACTAAAATAATAAAAATATATTAAAATTATTAAATAGATTAGATGAAAAGTTAAGCGGTAATTTTTTTTTAAATATTTGAAGGTATTGTAAATACTCAGTTTCAAAAATAAGAAAAGTTTGAAGGTACATTTAATTTGCAGATAGCATGATGATATCATTTTACAAAGTTATTTTGGAGAAGTTCATAATAAGTTAAGTGGGTTACACTTGTGCATCTCTTTGATACTGCGGCCTTTGCTTGTTGCTTGCGGGAAAATGTTGTTATAATTCGAACTTGATTTATTGGATTGGATATTCAAAGCTATAAGGTCTTGATTTAACGCTAAAATGTAGGTGCATGACCAGAATTTACAGATGATCATGAACTTTTCTTTCCCAACATGACTTTCGTTCGAGAGGAAAAGTAGTTTCAACAGTAGTATCTAGCTACTTCATTTCCTGAACTGGTTTGTCCGACCTAGGTTGTTCATCGCACAAGTCAACTTTCTCCAAGATAGACACCGCAATAAAGATGACCAAACTGAGTAGTACTTGGGGTCGTCATGGTTAGGTTAAATTTGTAGGCATTTGAGTGTGTGAAATGTGATACGTCATGGGCACCTTGGGTGTATTAATGGCTGCAGTGCAGGCTGTCCCTTCGGGACAGAGAGATTCCTTCAACATTAAAAACGTTAGTGACTGGTGTGTTTGAGAGAGAGAGATGATGGGCGCGATCCTCTTATTTTGTTTGGGGAGAGATGCAGAGTCCGTAAGGGTTTGCACTTACTAGGGTTTCACCTTGTGCTTTTTCCCAACAACACCAATCTATCCATTTCTTAAAAGGACACATCGATCCTTGGTTAAATAGTATGGGTATTGATTATTCATTAATGTCGAAAATCATGACAAATGAAGTATCTGGTTAAGGAAGATTAAGAGGATATATAAGAACAAATAAAAATACAACTCGTTTTGAAGGATCAGGATGATAATTAAACGAAAAAGTGTTCATACAAGGGAACATCAAACTTTGTACGGCTGTAAATTAATAATTGATAACCTACTCATAGGAATAAAAAAAAAAAAAAAAAGATACTCCTAAAATTATCTATTTTTAGCAATACTCATATAAATTACTTTTTCTTATGTATAAGTCTCTTTATATATATGTCCAATGGAAAGTGTTGCTAAAGATAAATGGTGTAGTGCGTACCTACCTTTTTCTCTAACCTATATGTCTAGATGATACAATTTGATTTTATTTGAAAATTTTGCATTTTGTGGGAATACAACTAATGAATGACGTCGCATGTTCAGTACAAACACAACCAAGCAAAGGAAAGTGAAGTCGTTACAGAAATGAGGATCTGAAGAATAAGTGACGCTTCCGATTTGCATAGTATGCTTTTTCCAAAAGAAATTAGGTTGTTATCGAAACCCTTCTCTATATTTAGGAAAAGACCATTTGAATGTATCGGTTTTTGGCATGAACACAACACACAAGAAGAAAATGAGATTAGGTTATAGTTAATTATTAATTACATTGATAGGATGGAATTGATATGAGGTTGTATACCTTGTGTAATTAACAATGGATTTAAAAGAAATAATATATTGATAGTTTGAAAGTAGTGAATGTGCTCTAAAAAAAAAAAATTGACACAATATTTGACTGTCACTTCTCCGATATTATTCCAAGGACATGTAGGTTTTTTATCCTACTTCTAGTCATTTTTTCAAGTAAGAAAAAAAAAAGGACAAAATAAATCAACTTTTCCCTGAATTATAATTCAACTTTCATGTGTACTTTTTACATTGAACATGTAGGTTATTGGTAAGTTAGTTTATTATGAACCCTTTATTATTTACATTCCATTTCTTGAAATTACCAATTTTATTTTATTTTTTGATATGACCATTAAGTGACAAATAAAATTTACAAATCAAATAATGGGTTATACATAACAATTAAAAAAATTAAAAAAAAAAACATTAATCAAAGGTCATTGTGGTCAATTGGTGGCGCGTAAATCTAGATTTTTTTTTTTAATCAAATGGAGTATGAAATTGAATTTAAGAGCTAGAGAGAGGAAAAAGAGAGAAAATTAAATAAAAAGGAGAAGAGGAGAATAATGGGAATAAATGCTGTGGCCCGTTCTTTCTGCTCTGGTAGTCGGGGTTTTAAATGCTCATGCAGCCCCCCAACCTCCTCGTCTTCTTAAAACCCCACCCCAGACATTCTTACCTCTCCTCAACAACACACCAGCATCTTCACTTCTCTATCTCACTCTCTCTCTTGTTTTTGTTCTTTGCTACTTCTGTTTTCAACATTTACTGTACCGAACTTTTATCTTTTTACCCTTGTGCTCTCTCCCTAGGGTTTTCACTAAATGCTTTACCTCGACGCGGTGCAACAGGTTCATTTTATACCATGAGTTTATGATCTCTCAGAAAATATGGAAAATACTTGCATAGACCCCGGTCTGATACTCGTGCATCATAGCATTTCATGGAATAGCTTACTCTGATATTGGCCTGGTTCACTCAGACATTAGAGAAAAATCTAGTTTGGTATATATTATTGACTTATGTTTTTGATTGAGCCGTGCCAATATCTCAGTGCTCTTCCATCTTGTTCATTCCTAGATGTGCTTCATAATGATCCCAGGTTTGTCTTGACGCCTAAATATTGACTTTTAGGTCAAACACCATGGAATTACAATTATTTTTTTACCGTGGCCATATTCTAATAATGCCCTTTTTATGATTTATCTAAAGTTTAGCCTATAAATTATGTAGTTTTTCTTTGTTGATCCATAGCATTAAGATTGATATTTTTTTTGCTAATTCTCAGATTTTGATTTGCTTACTGATTTAACATCATGTATGTTTGTGTTTTGATGCATCATTGCAAGCAAAAGCCAACAGAAGGAAAGGCAAGATGAGGAGATTTCGCCTTCTTTTTTTTTTTTTTTTCCATTTCGGTTCGTATTTATGTTTAAGCTTATGACATTATTAATTTAACAATGATATGTTAAGGGACAACATAGAGATAGAATAGAATAGCTGCTCCTTTGCAGATCTATTACAACATTGAATTAATAGAATTTTTATTTCCACGAAATAAGAAATTGCATTTGTTTCTCAAGATTAAATGAATATCTATTCCTTATTTTTTTTTTTCATATTGGGTATATTAATAGTTTTATATATATTCCTAATCAATTATTAGTATCATTATAAGTGCAACCAAAGTAATAGTTTTATCTTATTTTATTTTGTCAACCAAATATATCACAAAGAACAGTAGATAGTAGATACTGATTTATAATGTAAATCTAAATAGCATTATGATGATTATTTACATAATCATTTTGGCTTGCAAGTGATTTGCAACTATAAGAGAGAAAATAGTTAAATGAAAAGTATTGGATCTGGTGGGACGTTGACATCAGTACCAGTTTCATTAAAGAGAGAGAGAGAGAGAGAACAAACGTATTGTACCCTCCTTTGAAAATTCAAAATTCTTCGTCTATAGTCATCTGCTAATTTGTGTTTAGAGCGAGAAGTTTAATCTCATTCTCGCTTAGTATAGGAGTAGTAGGTTTTTCAAATAGGGTTTTACTAAATAATGCCCTGTTTTTAGCATAATTATTTTATAAGTTCAATTTTCAAAAAAAAAAAATTTATTAGATTTGCATGGAGGACAAATGCATTAGAAATTGTATATTTTAGTTTTAAGAAATGAAAAATTATAGACAAAGAGATCAACATTTAGATTTAAGTTCAAATAGAGAATTTAATTTTCTAGTAGTTAAATAAAAGATTAATGTTATATATAATTAAAATAGATGATCGAATTTTTAAGTAATTAAAATAAATAATCGATATTATATCAAGTGATTCAAAGAGAAGATCTTATCACTCCCTTGCAAACATATCATATCATCTAATTTTTATGGTATTATAATAATATTGTAATAAGATCTCATGTTTGAATTACATAATATAATGTAAATCTTCTATTTTAATCATTAGAGAGTTATTGAATTTAATCGCAAATATTAATCCCATCACTTGTATTTTTTCCTATTAAAAATGCTAAAAGCCTTAGTTAGCAAATTTCCAACAAGCATTCAAGGAAATATGTAACATGTTTTCAAGTAGGTGTACATTTCGACTTGTTTATTTATTCTTTTTTTTTTTCCATTCTTTATTTATATATGCTCCGTATATATTTTTTTCTTTATTTTGTATTTGTTTTCAATTCCCGTTTTATTGGCAGTTGCTTAAACTTGCACTATCAATCAAATAAGTCATCAAAGATGAATAACATTTTGAAGATGCATTCTTCATTTTTTTGGTCGGTTTTGAAGATGCAGTCTTCTTCTTCTTCTTCTTCTTCTTCTTCTTCTTTTCTGTTAGAGAATAAGAGATTATTTATTCATAAAATTCAGCAAGAAAGTACGTAAGGTATTAGAGAGACAAATTAAAGAGACGGGATCGTGCGGTATGTCTCTGATGGAGGAGTTGCTTCCATTTGGTTTCTCGAAAGTTGATGAATGAGAAAAATAATTCTAAGCGGCATGCCTTAGATAACGAGTAAGTAAATTATTTTAACATAAAATCAGAAATTTATTTAATGACTCACTGAAATAATGTACAATGGAATATTTGTTTTAGTTGATGAGTGAGTTAGGTACAAGCTAGGGACCCAATAAGTGAGCTATTAACCCAAATAAGTGGGCTACGTGGCCTACAAGATAAACTTTAATTAATTAATCATATTATATCTAAATGAACTTCATTACTTAATCATATAATTAGATCTAAAATTTATATTGTACATGTACAAACTTTGATATTGAGGGCGTCATAAATTATTATTTACACAATATATTCTTTATAATAATGGAACATAATAGTTGTGTTTCTCTCTTACAAATCTATTACTACATTTAATTAGTAGAATTCCTATTATTACCAAATAACTAAATTGCAATTCATTCTAGAAGCCAAAGAAATATTTATTCATTGATTTTTTCTTGTATATTTCCATCTTTCATTTGTAATGCTCTAGAACTTGGAACATTTACAATTTGCTACATGTCATCATCTTTGAGTAATAACACGTAAAGGCTTATAAATTAACTAAGCATCTCCATAAAGAGCAATAATTGCAATTACTACACTGATATAAGTCTCCATAAGTACATCTTTGAGTGGCTTATGTAAGCTCACTCCATAAATACAAGAACAACATGTGCAAAGATCAAACTAGAGTCTAGCACTTCTATAGCAACTAAAATACACAAATGCAAACAGTACAAATTATACACCACTTAATACAATCATATACAGGAGTTGTCTCTAAAGTCATCTAGATTAAACAGTGCATTTGTTAGCAACTCATCTATTAATACAATTGATAATAATAATAATAATAATAGTACTTGACATTGCCTCCAAATCTTGGAAATGGTCCACACTTATCTCATTATAAGCTTCTAAATCCTTTGAAGTACCTACAATTGAAAGAAAAAAAAAAGCCCAATAAAGATTGAGCTAACACCCAATACATAAATACTATAATAATATGCACATATCAAACAAATCACAGACACATACATAAATGTATGACATGTAATTTACAATAATAATTTTAATTATGTTGTTAAGTCCCACATATAACACAATTTCAATGTTCCAAAGCTTAGGATAATAACATAAGACCCCAATCACACACAAAAATAATATATACATATACAATGTTGGGTACTTATCAACACTTGGGAGTGAATGAATTAACCTAAATCTACTTAGATCATTTCGATATGCAACTCTATACTAAGATAACGCCACATATCGATCATGGAGATACAACACTAAGCTCACTAATAATTTCCATCCTTTGGTCCTAGCCAAGTACATGCAACATGCCACATTATAGATTGGATATTAATTAGATTTATTTACCCTTAACCTATCACACATTCAACAAATAGGATATATACATACTTAGAATGATGGGCTCAACTAAAATCTGGTTTCTCTTAGCTCTAAATCTTGATATTAAAACATAAACAATCCTCCTTTGGTGCTCTCCTTGAATTCTATGAATCCACTTCATCATTGTTTTATTCTAACTTCAATGTTAAATAAGTTATAAAAAAGAACTTGTAGATTAAATTTTTTTATTAATAAGTAGTGTAACTAGTATTTTACAAACATGTGTAAGAATATGCAATAATGCAAAAAGAATTATTTAAAATAGATTTTACTTGATGAATTATGTAATAGTATTATAATTATTAGAGAAAAGAAGGAAAATATAAAATTTTAAAAGCTTCTGTTTGAGTTTGAACTAGCAACTTTTAGATGGGGTATTGGCCAATATCGACCAAACAATGGAAATGAGAACATTCTGTTTCCTCTATGCTCTTTACTGTTTGAGTGATAGGAATTCTATTGACCGGATGGTACATCTTGGAGAATTCTACTCCCTAAAATCCCTGTTGTTCAACTAGTACGAATTCTATCGTCCCATCAGTAGCTTCTATTATGCAATTTCTACAAAAATAAACCCTCATTCATTCATAGAACAATCCAAGAACTCTTTCCTCTAATAACATACACCCGATATCAACTTACAGCCACTCAATCATCTACTTAAACATCACTATTTCCAACATTTGAAGTTCAAATAAATGTATTTCACATCAAGATTTATCCAAAACATGAATTGAAGATTTTTACTTGTAAAATCAATTTTTCTTGGGATTTCTTGCACCCAAACACATTTCGACTCCACTCCTCTACTATGCATGCCCAAAACGTCGGAAATAATATCGAATAACTCGTTAGATTATAGCAGCTTCTACTTGCCGTGAAGAACTTCTTCAAGATTAGTATTTTTTTACTACCTTTCCTCCACAGTTTTCTCAAATCCCACATTAAAGTAACTAAAAAACTTAAAGAGGGAAAGAGATAAATTTCACTTACATTCATTTGTTGGTGCGGCTTGCGATGGATATAGCAGAACTATTGAAAGAGACAAAGGAAACGTAAGGGAAGGGGGAAAAAAAAAATAAAAGAAAGATTGGGTAATGGAAGGGAATAAAGATTTGTTGTCCCCATTTAGCTGTCTCATTGGTATCTCTACCGATCATAACAAAACACGTAAATATATAAAACAAATGAGGAGATTTATTTATTATTTCCATTATCTACATGGTCGCGATTGATGGAAGCACCATTGTGACAACGAAATGGGGCCAGCCAATATTCATCCAATTGAGGGATACATATTTTAAAATGGATTAGGCAGTTGAGGAACTTAGGGTAGTTAAATTACCGTTTTACCATTGCTTCTAAAACAATTTAGAGAACACTCTTTTTTTCTTTTTTGCTAGATACAAAATACTTAAAATTATGGAAAACAATAAAGAAAAATTGATTATTTAATAAAATGGATTATTACATCATTCATAAAACCTAACCAATAGTCAAGTCATAACTTATGAAAAAGTTATTTTGATACTTTTGTATAAGTTCCCAATAAATTATTAATACCGTTATAAGTACAATCAAATAAAAAAATAGTCATATTATTTCTTTTCTATTTTATTCTTTAGTAATTATATTCCATTTTATAAACTAAACATATCATTGAGAATATTAGATATTAGATACTAATCTATAATGTGAATCTAAATAACATTATGATTATTATTAACATAATCATTTTGGTTTGTAAGTGATTTGAAATTATAAGAGAGAAAATGGAGTTAAATGAAAAGTATTGGATCTGGTGGGACGCTGACATCAGTACCATTTTCATTACTAATATATTCTTTTTATTTTTTATTTTTTAAAAGATGAAATAAAAAAGTACTATGCCCTTCTTTGAAAATTCAATTTTTTTTTTTTTTATTTGAGCGCAAGAAGTTTAACTTAATCTCATTTTGCCCTAGTATAGGAGCAATAGGTTTATCCAAATAGGGTTTTACTAACTAATGCCTCGTGTGCTTAGGTTCCTTAATAAGTAAAGTTACATGTAAAAGAAAAGAAAAGAAAAGAAAACGAGTATGAAAATTACCAGGACAAATACAATATAAATTGTGTATTTTAGTATTAAGAAAGCTGAAGGTCCTAGTTAGCAAATTTCCTACAAGCATTCAAAGAAATATCTAACATGTTCTTGAGAAGGTATTTATTTCGGCCTGTTTATTCATTTGTTTTTATCTGTACTTTATTTATATCTGATCAATATATATGTATACACGTTGTTGTATTTGTTTTGTATGTGTTTTCACTTCTTGTTTTATGGGGGCGCTTTCTTAAACGTCCGCTATCAATCAATTATGTCATCAAACATGAATAACTTTTTGAAAACACATTCATTGTTTTTTAGGTTGGTTTTGAAGATGCATTCTATTTTCTTTTCTTTTCCCTTTTATTTTTTTTTTTGCCCGATAATAAGAGATGATTTATTCATATTATTTAAGAATGAAGTACACAAGGTATTAGAAGAGATAAATTAGAGAGATGAGGGCATGGGACTATAACTCAAACCATAATGGTCATATTCATACGATTAAAATGAGTACTAGCAACCCTTAAAAATAAAGTTTTACCAAGAGAATGTAAATCCAATATTCTAACAAGATATACACACACAAAGGGGTAGAAAAATACACTAACAGAAATATAAAACTAAGCCACACGAGACGTGCACTGAGAAGAGGATGTTGATGGAGACAGTGAAGAAATGTTGGTGAAGAGATGGAATGGATGAGAACCCCAATGCAAGAGTAGTGAGGCAAGTAGTTAGTTTAAGAGTGCGAAGTCAACGGTATGCAGTATATTTCCGGCGGAAGAGGAGCTCTTATTTGATTTCTTTAAGGGTGGATCAAAGATTAAAAGGATTTTTTAGATGGTAATAGGTAAAAACTGTAAAAGAATAAGAAATAGAAAGGAAATGGTAGGTAATAAAATATGAGGAGATGCAGGAGGGGGCAGCCAGTTTTTATTAGCAAAATCCTTTGTGAGTTTATTTGAATATGGTCTAGAAATTTCAAAGGAGAAGTAGCTGCTTATATTATGAGTGTGAATATTTTAAAAAAGATACACTTAATTGCTATAAATATCTCTTCATATCTACTCTTATAAGTAACTGGCAAGTTTTATAAATATCTTAACTCTTATAAGTTAAGGAATTAAATGTTCTCTCCTCATTTTCATACTCTTACATCTTATCATTGCAATTCTTAAGGGAATTCTAACTTAAACATCAAAGTTCAAATGTTAGAAATAACTCCTGCATCTGGTAGCTCATATTTATGGATCTTACAGATTTTATTTCCCTCAATTCAAAAGTTAGATCAAGCCAAACCCAAATCGAAGAAAAGCGGTAACAAGAAGTAAGAAATAATCATAAGACTTATTTCATATCCCAATCTTTTGAAAGATTTATTATTCACAAAGTTGGATAAGATTCTATAATAAAGATTCGCTATTTTTTCCATGCCCAAGTTCTGCGACGAGTATTTGGAAAGTCTCTAAAAAAATGAAAACGTGCAAGTCTGTTGAATCTTATTTGAAATCTAAAATGGTGTTTTAAAAAATTATCTAAATGCATTTTGGAAATTTCGTGAGTGGATTACATTCTAAATAAAAATAGTGAAGGAGATTCAACAATTTAGGGCTTTGATTGCCGTGGTTGTTTAGTTGTCTTCAACCTCCTAGCGTAAATACTTGCTAATAAAGGGACTAATGGAAGGTGTTAACAAATCTTGGTGACATTGTCGGTTGCTTTGAACAGTAGTACATAACCAACCAACAAAGCCCTGACGTTACACGTCTGTAGTTTTAGCTTAATATTCGTGGCTTCTCCTTAACCCACCATCCTTCTTGTTGATGCATTGAAATTGTAATTAAAAATGGTGCAAATACTTTAAATGATGGTAGGTTAAATCTACAAAGAAATTTAGGGCTTATTCATATTGTCCTTTTTTTATTTATATTTGTTTAAAATCTAGTAATTGAAAAACTATCTTATCGTATCCTATTTGTTTTTATTTCATAATTATCATAAAAGTGGTTATTAGGATATGTAAATTAAAAAGTTAAATTTCACATACTTTTAAGAAAAAAATTTTAAAAATATATTTTATGTTTTAGAAGAGAAATTTTTTATTGGTATATTTGTAAAAATAAATAAATGAAAGGGTAGGAAAGTCCAACTTTATATAAATTTAATAGGTATTTGATTTATAAAAGGGGTATATATGTATTTATATTTCCATCTTTTGGATATTTTATTCTTGGCAAACATATTGTTTACATACCATTTAAATAGATGCTAAAAAGATATGATAGGGGAAAAAGAAGAAGAAAAAAGATAAAGATAAAACAAACCCTTAATTACATACTCCTGCTTGAAAGCAACCTATATAATAAATCCATTTTTTTTATGTTATCATCGATCATATTCCTATGTTTGATAATTAAACTACACATAATCCTTTATCAGTATTACTTGAAAAAAAAAATCCTACAAAAGAGTTATTCGAAGCCATGTATTATATCCACCACAAATTGATGCACATGATAGAAGAACACAACACATGCATACATGATATTAATGCAATAACCAATTATTATCTCGTTTAGGTATGACAAACAACATAGTCTTTGCATCCCAATACTTGGAGTATCATAAACTCCCTAGCACACAATGTAACAAAATATAAATGTATAAAACTGTAGCCCTGAAGTCATCTCATCTTAAGTTCATTACTGGTATAGGCTATTAATGCAACACGTCAACGACAACCATCAATAAGGGCATCCCATTCCACTAGTGCAACTTAGTTGCTAATAAGTGTATAATTACATTTATTATTATTTGGTTTTTATATAGTTTTGATTTATTTTATGAAGATTTTATTAAATATTATGATGATTTTGTTCATATTTTGATTTTAGGTTATTTAAAGCAATTTTAGATTAAAGAAAATAAATTACACAAGTTTCACGCAATTTAGAGTTCATGCGAACAAGTAACGTAATTTTGGAAAGTACATAGTCAAGTATATGGTTATGCACATGACCATGTTGGTACCTATGTATCTATAGAAAATGAATTTATTAACAAGCAAGGATATATGACCATGCAAGATTTTTCACCAGAAGATACAAGGGCAATTATACGACTGTGTCATAAAGAAATTCACTCTCTTAATCAATCATAGTTGTTCCTTTCCTCATTTATAAATAATATTGAAGATGCAATTCTTGCATGTTGGGGACAAATTTCCTATTTAATAAAGATTCTACTCTCTAAGTCAATTGCTCAAACTAAAAATTACTTCATTGAAAAGTGTTTAATCCAAAAGATTCAATTTGCTCCTTATGAAGCTAAGTTTCCTAATTCATGAAGACACAATTTCCCATTTGTTGAAGCTTAGTTTCCTCATTTATAGAGATTCCAATTATAGTTTAGAAAACTATTTCTTTCCTAGATAGAAGGTGTCTGATCAAATATAAAAGGGGTAGAGTCTAAGCTTTTTAAGATAGAATTATATAGAGTTTTAAAGTTAGTATCACAGTGGTTATAGATTTTTACTATTATTATCGCTTGGTTGATTTTTTTTTTATACACTATTTTTACATTGTTGTTTTTAATTTCAATATGATACTACCCTCTTTTTTTTTTATACTTGAGTATGATAAACCCTACAATGAATATATAATTTTTTATTTATTATTCAATAAAGTTATTGATATGCTTATGATCCAATTGTGTGTGCTCTATTGTTTTCAAAATAATATCGCTAGTGTATTAATTTGAAGTTAGATTTCATTCATGGAGACCAAGAGATCATATGTTTGAATAGATCCAATATAGGAGTTGCACGCAATCTTAAAAAATAAGATAAGATTAAGATCAAATATAATAGCGGAATCCACAAATCGAAGGTAATATGACTTTAGGGGTTTTAATTAGGAGAAAATTCCAATCGATTAAGCTAAAATTAAGAATTAATAGACTCGAGAGAGCTATTAGTTCAATTTAAGAATTCTCGCTATCCAAAAATATAATAAAAAAATTAAAAAATAATTAGTTAATTGCATTAGTAATTCTACGGGGATTCAATATCTAGCTATGTTTTCATAGATTGTTATTTTTTTAATTTATTTGTTAAATCTTCTCATTTAGTCTTGACAATTAGATAATAGGAAAAGAAGATAATTATTAGTAATTATAGTCTCTACAAAATTGACATTTGATATTGTTATCCACTATATTATAAAATCGATAAATATACTTATTTATAGATAGAGGATAGACCGATATCCCTACTTCATTTCAAAAGACAACTCGTGTCACAATAGTTAGCCAATCCACAGCCCACTTCTCTGCACTTAGTGGTTCATCGCTTAACCTACCATCCTATTGCCCCAACCTACTACCTTTGTAGGATGATAGAGATATCGATTTGCAACCTCCACTTTTGATGAATTCCTGCTTATCCTAGCATAGAGTAAGCACAATTAGCACACAATTATAATTTTGATGATTTTAGATTCATTTTAAATACCAATCTTGCGAGCACAAGCAAGTAGGCTCTTCCAAGTTTAAAAGCTTAAAGAAATAATCCACTTCTTAACTAAAATAAAAGAAATAATAAGTCAAACACTTATTTTAATTAAAAATCTAACATCTCTACATCTATTGTTGATTTTACACCTAAATAGGTTGTTTAGGGCCTAAATATGTCAAAAGGGGCACTCGTTGGGGTTAGATTAATCGACCTATAAATAATTACAATCAACTAGGGGTAATTGGAGGGGTAGCTAGTTAACTAAGTGGCTTTGCCAAGGGGGTAAGCAATTGGCCATTTTATCCAATCGATTGGCCATCCTTAAAAAAAGTGTCCTCTTCTTTAACAAAAGCTCAAGTTGAACACAATGAAACCTAATGTTGGAAGAAGACTACATTGTAAACTCAAAGCATTTTAGTGTTTGTTTCCTTTATCTAAGAATCGTGTTAGTCTTTAATCAAAGTGTTTAGAAACATTTAGAAGGAATCAAGGAAATTTTAATATTTATACTTTTGGATTTGGGTAATTTAGTATCTAAAATTGTATTCTTTTGCAATTTAGTACCTAACGGATAACTAAACCATACCTTATTTTAAAGTATAGACACTAAATATTATTATTATTATTATTATTATTATTATTATTATTATTATTGTTATTATAATAATAATAATAATAATAATAATAATAATAAAACTTTAGACATGAAATCGCTCAAATTCAAAAGTACAAACAATAGAATTACCTTTATTTTTACTTAGAATGAGATTTATGATTTTCCAACAATTACTTTTTACAAAATCACATTTCATCTTACATAACAAAATACCACAATTAAATTATTTTCTTTCAACAATTCAATAAGAAAACCCAACTTTGGGCGTTAAAACTTCCCTAGAGAATAGGGTTTGCTCTCAAAACTACTTGGAAAAAGATAAAGTGAGAAGAGAGAGAATGAGGGATATGTTTGTTTGAAGGTAGATAGAAAGGAAATGGTAGGTAATAAAATATGAGGAGATGCAGGAGGGGCAGCCAGTTTTTATTAGCAAAATCCTTTGTGAGTTTATTTGAATATGGTCTAGAAATTTCAAAGGAGAAGTAGCTGCTTATATGTCTGATTTTGAAGGGCACCTCCTAGCAAAACCTTTTGCCTTTTCTTTGGTAGTTTTTTTTTTTTCTTAATTAAATCTCAACCTTTGTTAGTGAATATGATGGAATTTTTCCAAAATCTACGGTTATGTTGTTATTGTAACATTGGTTTGATAGATAACAGACATGTTCTTGTTGGAGTGGATAATGGTGCGGATTACTTATGCAACAAAAAATGTAAGACTTGGTCTTTTTTCCTTCTTCGATGACGAGACTATCAAAGTGGACAAAAGGGTTTAACTTAAAATGGAAATTAGTGTTGCTCCGGTGGAGGTTGCACTCCTAGGTTTCCATTTTCATGATGGATAAACAAGTTTAACTCTTGACTAAAAGTATATCATCAGTGTTGCAACAGATCTTGCTCCCAATTTCGAGAACTATAAAATCATTTCTTATTATAAATACAGTTTTGTAAGCTTTTGACAGTAAATTCACAGGGAAGATTTAATATGAAGTCCCATGAATTAGTAATGTTGATAGGATTTTCAATCATGGGTTTTAATACGCAACTTGGCAAGTTCATTACTGAGTTAAATAAACTTTGATAAGGTCAATTAGGATAAATATAGAAAGTACGTTATATCTTTACATACATTCGATCATATATTTATATTATGAGTATGAATATTTTAAAAAAGATACACTTAATTACTATAAATATCTCATCATATCTACTCTTATAAGTAACTGGCAAGTTTTATAAATATCTTAACTCTTATAAGTTAAGGAATTAAATGTTCTCTCCTCATTTTTATACTCTTACATGCTATCATTGCAAGTCTTAAGGGAATTCTAACTTAAACATCAAAGTTCAAATGTCTCGTAGCTCATATTTATCGATCTTACAGATTTTATTTCCTTCAATTCAGATCAAGCCAAACCCAAATCGAAGAAAAGCGGTAACAAGAAGTAAGAAATAATTATAAGACTTATTTCATATCCCAATCTTTTGAAAGATTTATTATTCAGAAAGTTGGATAAGATTCTATAATAAAGATTCGCCATTTTTTAATGCCCAAATTCTGCGACGAGTATTTGGAAAGTCTCTAAAAAAATGAAAGCGTGCAAGTCTGTTGAATCTTATTTGAAATCTAAAATGGTGTTTTAAAAAATTATCTAAATGCATTTTGGAAAGAAAAATTCTAACTCACTAAAACTACTTTTGAAATTGAAAGTGATTGTTCAAAATTTGCTTCTTGAATAGATTATCTCTTTTAATAAAAATCGTATAATTTTCCAAAATGGTGACCAGATTTTTATTTTAAAAAATTTAGTATTTTTTTATCCAAAGATAATTTTGAAAAAAAGAAAAAGAAAAATTTAAATCAAATCGTTTACGAAAGGAAACTTGCTTAAATTAAGACTCTGAATAAATAGATTTTTTTTCGAATCTTGTATTGATGGGATTATTTAAAGAAAATTTGCCTAGCCCTTATAAAGATAGTCCATATAGGAATTAGGAATACGATCAAGACCCTTCCAAGATATGACACGTATTAAATGAATACGAAACACACAAAGAAGATTGAGATTTTTATTATTTATACATAGAAAAGCTTTTGAAACGTAATTGCATCAAAGTTTGAAGATAATTTATTTTGTGAAGGCTCGTTAATATCCAAAAGAGAAGTTGTATTTCTACTATTCAAACTATAACATTATAGTATTAGAAGGGATATCTTTTATAAAGTATAAGAAGAAGAGACTTTATGAATTTAAAATTATACTTAATTTTATTCCACACTTATAATTGAGTTCTTGCAATAACTTATTAATATCGAAAGGAAAAAAGTAAATTAAACAAAAAAAGATTATACGCCAAAAACAAGGGAAGGCCACTGTTTCTAAATCAAATGGTTGATTTGCATCTTAACAACATACTTATTAATAATATCCATACCGTATGAATTATAATGCCATAGATAAAGATAAATAAAAAATTTTAAAAGTGAAGATATATGTAATTAGTTGTTATTGTTATCCTAACATAATGCGTTAAATATCAATTTTTTATTTGATCTTACTTATTATTATGTATTATACATATATCCTATAACTTATTATTTCTTTTTTTCCCTTTGTATTAAGTATCTCAATTTTTCTTAATAAATGATTCACTACAAAAGAATTATTTTTTTTAGTGAATGTGTCATAGTTAATAACTCTTTTTTTTTTTTTTGTAAAGATAAGAAAGAAATTAGATTTTCTCCCCTATTTACTAAAAAAAGAAAGAATTTCCATGTCATGAGAATAATTATTTAAAGAATTTAATAATTCTTAAAAGTGAATTCATACTTTTTTTTATTTAATATTAATAAAAAATTCTCTATGGACATTTAATGGGAGTAATGTGATAATGAAAATAAAGATAATACTAAATAGAGGGCAGCGGTTTGGATTGTGCATCGATGTGGTCAATCTTCAGTGGTAAAAGAAAAGGTTTCATTGGAAAAATTATTTAGTTCAAGACACCTTGTTGCTTTTCATTTCAAAAAAAAAAAAAAAAAAAAAAAAGTGAGACATCTCACTCCAAATAAAGCTTTTTCCATATTCCATATCCATGTGCTTGGAAATTTTTGTTGATCGATCATGATTGTTAGAGACTCAAGCCCGTTAGCTCTATTGATAAACTATTCCAGGCTGCTTTTTATTTGATATAGATATGGTTGGCACTAGGACTTCGGAGCCCATTACTATTTCGGTTTGACCAAGCCACAGCCAGGGGCCGAGGCATTAGAATATATTGATATTATATTATTTCGAAAATTTTCATTTTTGGATATGAGTTTTTCACAAACAGGATAAAAATTTTGTCATAAAAAATTAAATTCTAAAATAAAAAAAAAAGATAAAAAATTCATATAATAAGAAATAAAAATTGTAGGTCCTAAACTAAAAAGTTGATATGACATTTACTTTCGAAAATAAACAATCCAACTCTTTGTAAGTTAATGGATTAATCCACAAGCTTGCCAAAAATAAGGATATTATATCAAATAATTTAATAAATACATGACATAATGTTTCAAACAATTTAAAGCAATAATTTTTAGTATCATTGATTGATTTAGTAGATTAGGTGAATCAACCTACTTTAACTCAATCATGGATTAGTGGATTTACCTATAGTTAACTTGCCCTAACCTATTAAAGAATAAGCTAACTTGCTCTTGGTTGCAAGTTAAGTGAGTTGGCTATAAAACCCACTTATTGAATGTGTTAAAAAAAATCAACCTAACCCACTTTTTTTTTTAGGTTAAATGGGGCAACTCGCAAACCTAATCCATTTTCACAATTCTAGTTATAAGTACTACAACAATAGAGCAAATTTTAGTTTATTATGATAGTTAAAATTAGTTATTTAGTTTAAGTATTATTTTAATTCAGATTTATTTAATATATTATAATAATCTAATTATTGTACAAAAGCCTTATAGAAATCTTAAGATATAAAAACCCAATAAGATTTTAACTCCTATTACCAAAACCTAACCCTATAGGGTCATAAACTCTACAAGAATGGGTCAAGTTTTCATAAAAAGCATACAAGATGTAGGTCTCGAAATAGCAAACGAGAGAGAGGGGTGAATTATTTATTTAAAACTTTTTATGAAAGTCTAATTAAAATGACACTTTTTATTTTTCATTTTTTTTAATGAAGAATGCATATGATAGGAAAAAAGAAAATGACAAAAATTAATGTACAATAAAATAAAGAAGACATCAATATATAGAGGTTCCTCGTGAGTTAATCCTCTCTTCCAACTTCACCACTGGGGATCCTATTTTCCACACCAGTTGTTCTACTAATCCAATAACAAAGAAAAATTACAAATACCAATAGTTTTTACTTTGTCTTTCTAGCCTACCACTCAGCTAAATATAAACTGCAAGACTTTTATAACCTCACTTTCCAAGCTAATCCTCACACGAAAAGTAAAGAGAGTTTGTACAAGAATGAGAAAATATGAATTGTATGGCTTAAGCTTTAAAAAAAAATTATAAAAGTAATTCGTTGTATCTGTCAAGTTGTTTTATGTTGAACTTGAAATCTGGACTTTTTATATTTGCCTCTTGTGTTGTCTTTCTTGATAGAATACTTCAAAACGTATATAAAATCTTCTAATGGCTTCTTTGTTGCATGGATAAGATTAATATCTCTATATTTGTGGAATTTGAAAATTTTATCTAAAAATTCAAACTTTGAACTCCTTGATCATATAATTGATTTTGCTTGTGATCTTCAGATATTGTTGATATTTATTTTCGTTCAAATATTTAATAAACTTGTATAGATAAACTTCAATTTGAAAATCAAAGATCCCTCTTTATGCAAATAAGCTTATAGTTATCCTTATCTTGTTCTTCATTGGTTTATGTCAAGATAAAATAAATCTTTGAATGTCTTGATCCGACAATATTTCAACATGTTGATAAAGAAAATTTTATAACTCTTTAAAAGAGAACTTTGTTGTAACTATTAAAAACTTCTTTAAAAACTCATGAAACAGACTTTAAAGAAAATCTTCATGGATTATTTATCCTCCTTGTGCGTAACAAATTAAGTACATTACTTGATGAGGACAGGGAAGGAAGAAAGTCTAAGGAATGTAATAAGGATAAATAACAAGGCTTTGGAAGTGCAATGACAAGGGCAAGATCTAAGAAGGTTAAAGAGGCTCTAAATAAATTGATGACGACTTTATTGGAAGCATGCCTAAGTCATGAAGAATTGTAGCCAAAGATGGTGAATTACTTAATGCAAATTGAAGGAATAGAGGTTCGAGGGGTGTATTCAATTTCCAGCCCAATTTTTTTTTCTTTCATCTAATTACTTAAGTCTAAATTGGCAAAATAGAGCATGAAGGCTACATTTATGTCTGGGCCAATCTGCACCTTTATTATTATTATTTTTTTCAAGCTGATTAAGGCCTAATTTAGCTAGTCTTAGTTTTTCTTTCAGTATGTGATAAAATGAGCTGAACATGGATGGAATTGGCAATGTGATTTTAGGCCTTATTATAATGGACTTTAGTTAGGCCAAGTTTAAGCAAACTTGTAAGGTGTTGCCCATTATAAAAGGCAAACCTTAACTTTTGAAGAGGTATTAAGAACATATTTTTTTTGGAAGTGAGTCTTGCTCTCTCTTGATTCTTCATAGAATCTCTAAACTTATCAAGGGTGCTCATCCTTATGGTGTTCCCAGGCTTATCAATCTTTTGATTGTGGCACCTCATTTTTTCTTTTCTATTCTAAGGATTCACATCCAATTTTTTTTTTATTTTTCTCTCAAGGACGTCCATTAACTCTCATCCATATCTTAAGATATACGAATCATATTTCGGTGATTCTTGTGCCTAAATTATGTTTGAGAACGTGAGTTTTCTTCTCGTTCTTGAATAATCCAATTCCAATACTTGCAACATGAGATACAGGGTTATGTTAATTCGTGCTGAAATCTGCATTTCCCAACCTTGGTAGATCCTTCTTGCGTGATTCATGGAGTTTGCAATCATATCATGTGGCATCAGTGCCCAGTTTTAAGGTTGGATAATTTGGTACATTTCTACAGTTCTTTATTCCTTATAATTTATGTAGCACCTATTTGTCAATTGTCTTCAATTAGTGCAAATTCCAACATTTTGTTTTCTCAATTTTTGCATCAGTTTTCTGTTATTAACTGTTGAGTTAGAAGCAAAGGTACAAAAAATAAAAAAGAAAAAAAAGAAAGAAGTTTAACAGAGGAGACAATAGCTATTTTTCTATAAATTTATGTGCGCACTGCTTGTTTGATAAAGTTCCTAGGTATTTTACTGAGTCTTTTGTACCTTCAATCTATTATCACTTAACTGTTCTTTTGTTTGTCCTCACATTGTTGAGTCTTCAGTAAGTACTCTTGTGTGTTCATGGAGAATTTATTAAGAATATAAAGAGAGCTTTTGAGTGGTAAAAGGCAAGAGAGAACTTTACACAAAAGCCTATTAGAGAGCAACAAACACAAGTGATACATCTTTAAGAGTGCAAACACGTGAGAAGTGTGGTGAGGTCTTATTGCTTTCATTTTGTTCTTTTTACTTGAATTATGGCAGGAACAAGTGGTGATGGTACCCCTCCTCCACAAGGAAACAACAGATTGTTAGTGGAGGCTATTACAGCTCAAACGTAAAGGATGATGAGGGAGCATACAGAGGAGCTATATGAGAGAATTGAAAGGTTAGAAAATCAAGGACATCATGATGATGATGGAGTTAGAAGGAGGATTGAAGGAAGGAGGAGAAGAGATAATGAGGGTGATGCTAGAGAGGACCGAATTGACGGAGTAAAGCTTAATATCCACCTTTCAAAGGGAAGAGTGATCCAGGGGCTTATCTTGAGTGGGAGATGAAAATTGAGCAGTTATTCTCGTGCCACAATTACAATGAAGAGAATAAAATAAAGGTGGTAGCCATGGACTTCACGGACTATGCTCTTATTTGGTGGAATCAATTACAAAAGGATAGACTTAGGTATGAAGAACCTTTGGTGGATACTTGGGTTGAAATGAGGAGGTTGATGAGAAGGAGATTTGTCCCTTCTTATTATCATAAGGACCTTCATAACAAGCTCTAAAGACTCATACAAGGTAGTAGGACTGTTGATGAATATTACAAAGAGATGGAAGTGTATTTGATTAGAGCCAATGTGAATGAAGATAGGGAAGCTACTATGGCACGCTTTCTGAATGGGCTGAATAATGACATTAGAGATGTGGTTGAGCTACAAAATTATGTGGAGTTGGAAGACTTGATACATCAAGCTACCAAAGTAGAGTAGCAACTCAAGAGAAAAGGTACCATGATTAGGAGTTCTTTTAATTTCAATTCTTCAAATTGGAAAGAAAGAAATAAGGAGGGAGGTATTTCTTCTAACAATACCACAGTTGCACCTCAAAGGACTCAGTTTAAGTCCAATGAGACCCCTAAAAAGACAAGGAGTAGTGAGATAAAATGCTTCAAGTGTTTGGGGAGAGGTCACATAGCTTCGAAGTGTCCAACCAAGAAGACTATGTTACTTAAGGAGATTGAAGAAATTATCAGTGAGTCTTTAGCTAGTGAAGCCGAAGAAGAGGAAGAGGTAGATGAGGAGATCATTATGGAGGCCATAGAAGGAGATTTATTAATGATTAGGAGGTTGCTTGGAAGTCATATGTAGGCTCTTAATGATTCCCAAAGAGAGAACATCTTTCACTCTAGGTGTTTAATTAATGAGAAACTATGTTCTTTGATTGTGGATGAAGGGAGTTGCACCAATGTGGCTAGCACTAGATTAGTGTCCAAATTAAATTTGGAGACCAAGCCACATCCTAGGCCATACAAACTCCAATGGCTTAGTGAAGATGGAGAGATGAAAGTGAGTAAGCAAGTGGAGTTGCACATTTCCATGAGGCAATACAATAACAAAGTGATATGTGATGTGGTTCCAATGGAGGCAAGTCGTATTCTCTTAGGGAAGCTATGGCAATATGATACCAAAGCTGTTCATGATGGGTTCACAAACAAGATTTCTTTCATGCACAATGGGAGCAAAATTGTACTCAAACCTTTATCTCCTAGAGAGGTGTGTGGGGATCAAATAAAATTGAGAGAAAAGAGAGTGCAAGAGAGAAAAGAGATTGGTGACACACAAAAGAGCAAAAAACTTGATAAAAAAAAAAAAGAAAAAGAGAGTGGAAAGAAAAAGAGTGAAACATATGTAGAATTAAGTGAAACACTTGAGAGTAAATAGAGTTGTTTAGCAATAGAAAGTGAGGTGAAGAGGCTAATGTTTGCCAACAAGCCACTTTATTTACTTTATTATAAGAAAAATGTTTTAAGTGCTAATAACTTTAATAAAATTACTCCCCCTGTTAGCGTTGAGTTTCTTTTGCAGGAATATAGGGACGTGTTTCTAAAGAAGGTTCTAAGCGGATTGCTACCTTTGAGAGGGATTGAGCATCATATTGATCTCATCCCCGGTGCATCTTTACCCAATAGGCCAACTTATAGGAGCAATCCACAAGAGACCAAAGAAATACAAAAGCAAGTTGAGAAGTTGATGACAAAAGGTTGGGTGCAAGAGAGCTTGAGTCCTTGTGCTATCCTAGTGATTTTGGTGCCTAAAAAGGATGGGACTTGGAGGATGTGTAGTGACTGTAGAGCAATCAATAACATCACAGTCAAGTATTGACATCCTATTTCTAGGTTAGATGATCTTCTTGATGAACTGTATGGTGCCTGTTATTTTTCTAAAATTGATTTAAAAAGTGGGTATCATCAGATTAGGATAAGGGAAGGGGATGAGTGGAAAATTGTCTTTAAAACTACGTATGGTTTATATGAGTGGCTGGTTATGCCTTTCAGGCTAACTAATGCCCTAAGTACTTTTATGAGATTAATGAACCATGTCTTAAGAGATTTTATTGGCAAGTTTATTGTTGTTTACTTTGATGAAATTCTGATCTATAGCATTAGTTTTGATTTGCATATTGAACATTTGAGAATTGTCATGCATGTGCTTAGAAAAGAAAAATTGTATGCTAATCTTGAGAAATTCACTTTTTACACTGATCATGTAATGTTCTTAGGCTTTGTTGTGAGCGTAAAAGGAATGCAAGTTGATGAGGAAAAAGTTAAGGGCATTCAAGAGTGGCCTACGCCTAAGAATGTGAGTGAAGTGAGAAGTTTTCTTGGCTTAGCTAGTTTCTATAGGAGGTTTGTTAGGGACTTTAGCACCTTAGCTGTGCCTTTTAATGAGATAGTTAAAAAGCATGTGATTTTCAAATGGGGAGAGAAACAAGAGCAAGCCTTTGCTGCCCTTAAGCATAGACTAACTAATGCACCCATTCTGGCTGTGCCCAATTTTACTAAATCTTTTAAACTTGAATGTGATGCATCAAATGTGGGCATTGGGGCTGTTTTGATGCAAGAAGGCCATCCGATTGCTTATTTTAGTGAGAAGTTAAATGGGGCTGCCCTAAACTACTCCACTTATGATAAGGAATTGTATAACTTAGTGCGTGCTTTGCAAACTTGGCAGTATTATTTGTTCCCCAAAGAATTTGTAATTCATAGTGATCATGAGTCCCTAAAATACTTGAAAGGATAAGGGAAGTTGAATAAAAGGCATGCTAAATGGGTTGAGTTTTTAGAACAATTCCCATATGTCATTAAGCATAAAAAAAGGGAGGGGGAACATAGTGGCTGATGCTTTATCTAGGAGACATGCATTACTTTCTACTCTTGAAACTAAAATTTTTGGACTTGAGATTTTGAGAGAAATGTATTTTCATGATGCTGAATTTTCTGAGATATATGCTACTTGCGAAAATGTGTCTTAAAATGGTTACTATAGGTATAACAAATACTTGTTTAAAGAAAAAAGATTGTGTGTGCCTAAGTGTTCCATAGGAAATTTTCTTGTGAAAGAGGCGCATGAGGGAGGATTAATGGAACATTTTGGAGTGCATAAAACTTTGGACGTATTGCATGAACATTTTTATTAGCCCCATATGAAACATGATGTCCATAAATATTGTGAGCATTGCATTGTTTGTAAAAAGGCAAAATCAAAAGTGATGCTACATGGCTTATATACTCTGCATGTTCCTGATTTTCCTTGGATTGATATATCTATGGACTTTGTTTTAGGGTTACTTAGAATAAGGAATGGTAAGGATTTCAATTTTTGTGGTTGTGGATAGGTTTTAAAAAATGGCACATTTTATACCTTGCAAAAAGGTTGATGATGCTTGCTATGTAGCTGACTTATTTTTTAGGGAAGTAGTAAGACTACATGGGCTTCTTAAGAGCATTGTAAGTGGTAGGGACACTAAGTTCTTAAGTCACTTTTGGATAATATTGTGGGGTAAGCTTGGTACTAAATTACTTTTCTCTACTACTTGTCACCCACAAACTGATGGGCAAACTGAGGTAGTGAATAGGACTTTAGGTACTTTGCTTAGGACTATTTAAAAAAAAAATCTTAATTCTTGAAAAGAATGTTTGCCTCATGTAGAATTTGCTTATAATAGGGCTGTCCATAGCACAACTAGTTGTTTACCATTTGAAATTGTGTATGGATTTAATCCTATGACACCACTTGATTTATTGCCTATGCCTAATATTATCGTTTTCAAGTATAAGGATGCACAAGCTAAGGTTGACTATGCGAAAAAGCAACATAAGTGTGTGAAAGCTCAAATTGAGAGTTATGCCAAGCAAGCTAACAAGGGAAGAAAGAAAGTTGTATTTAAGCTCGGAGATTGGGTTTGGCTACACATGAGGAAAGAGAGGTTCCCGGAACAAAGGAAGTCTAAACTTCAACCTAGAGGGGACGGTCCTTTCCAAGTGTTGAAGATGATCAATGACAATGCCTACAAAATCGATTTACCTGGTGAGTATAATATAAATGCCACTTTTAATGTTGTCGATTTGTCTCTTTTTGATGTAGGTGATGAGGCCTTAGATTTGAGGACAAATTCTCTTCAAGAAGGAGGGAATGATGAGGATATGGAATGAAGCAAGTCTAAGGAATGTAGTAAGGATGAATTACAAGGCCTTAGAGGTGCAATGACAAGGGCAAGATCTAAGAAGGTTAAAGAGACTCTAAATAAATTTAAGGCAACTTTATTGGAAGCATGCCTAAGTCATGAAGAATTGCAGCCCAAGATGGTGAATTGCTTAATGCAAATTGAAGGAATAGAGGCTTGAATGAAGGCTGCATTTATGTTTAGGCCAATATGCACTTTTATTTTATTTTATTTTATTTTTCAAGTTGATTAAGGCCTAATTTAGCTAGTCTTAGTTTTTCTTTCAGTATGTGATAAAATGGGCTGAACATGGATGGAACTAGCAATGTGATTTTAGGCTTTATTATCATGGACTTGGGTTGGGCTAGGTCTAGGCAAACCCTAACTTTTAAAGAGGTATTCAGAACATATTTTTTTTGGAAGTGAGTCTTGCTCTCTCTTGATTCTTCATAGAATCTTTGAACTTATCAAGGGTGCTCATCCTTATGGCGTTCCCAGGCTTATCAATCTTTTGATTGTGGGGCCTCGTTCTTTTTTTTTTTTTTTTTTTTCTGTTCTAAGGATTTAAGTCTAATTTTTTTCCTCTTAAGGACGTCCATTAACACTCGTCCATATCTCAAGATATACGAATCATATTTTGGTGATTCTTGTGCCTAAATTGTGTTTGAGAACGTGAGTTTTCTTCTCGTTCTTAAATCGTCCAATTTCGATACTTATAGCATGAGATACAGGGTTGTGTTAATTTTGTGTTGAAATATGCATTTCCCAACCTTGGTAGATCCTTCTTACGTGATTCATGGAGTTTGCAATCATATCATTACCCAAATACACTTAATTATTTGAACTAGGGTTTCAAATAAATCTAACTTGTATTAAAGATAGTTAATAATTGTATGAGCATATATTCTAGGAGTTGAAGTATTAAATTGTTTGTTTAAGTGTCTACTGAAACATTTGACGAATTGTCTTATTAACTATTAGATGAAGTGTTTATAAACCACTATCTGCTTAAGTATTTGTGAGAATGAATACTTTTATTCTAGACACTTAAAACAGATTCATTAAATAGGGCTTTGTACTAAAATAATAATATTATTATTTTTTAAATTTGCAGATAGTGTACCTGAAAAAATTATTCCAAAAAAAAGTTTTGAAGTCACGAACTTGGAATGCTCATTCAGTTTTGCCAATTTCTTTTTTCTTTTTTAATTTTAAATCAATGTTCATAATTTTTAAAATTATGAATTTTTTTCTATTCGTTTATGAACCTTCAATTTATTAAAAAAAAAAGAATTTAAGAAAAGTTATTGTAAACACCCCATTTTTGCCCTAAGAATCAATAATAATTAATAATGATCAATTTCCAATTTTTCCCAATTTTTCTCTAATTTGGAAAAAATAGGAAAAATATTCAAAAAATAAAAATAAATAGGAAAAAAAATCAATTTTGAAAACTAATTTCAGAAATGGCAATAATAAAGATTAAATAATTTTTACAAATTTTTGAAATTTCAAAAAATACAAAAAATAAATAAAAATAAAAAATAAAAAAATTGCATCGCATATATACAATTTGCGAAATAAATAAAATCAGGAAAATGGGCTAGCTCAGCTGGTCCGAGCCACAGTCAGGCAGGCGCGCGCGGGTGCGAGGTCCGGGGTTCGAAACGCGGGGGAAGCAGAATCCGCGTTTTGCGAGTTTTTATTTTACCTGGGACACGTGGCAGCACATGATTGGCTGGAGCGAATGCATGTGCCGGGGCGCATGATCATCTTCAACCTCGGTCCGAGATCGCCGGCGAGGGGAAAAATTCGAATTTCGGCCGTTTCAATTCGATTTTTTGCACAAATCCAACAGATCTTCAACAGAATTGAGATAAACATCATCCAATTGAAATCAAATCTCAACAAATCGATGGATTTACACAAATCGGAGTTGGTTCTTTTAACCGCAAATCCGATTTGCTTCGATCGGTGGAAATCCGAGCTTATCCAGCTTGATTTCGAAAGCCTATAAATAGAGGATGAAGTGAGGAAGCCAAATCATAGATCAAAAGCGAGAGAAAGTGAGAGAAAAGAGAGAATCAAAGTCCGCCGGAGGAGTTCGAACCCGCGACCGCCGATCAAGAGTTGGGCAACCACCAGGAGGCGTTTCTAGAGCAAACCACCGCCACTATTGGATTCCTCACCCTCAATAACCTAGGATTCGACACCTCAACCGCTGCAAAAGGCCGCCGGAACGCTGTCAACGAGCACTCCCCGCCGCTGTGTCCGACCGCTTCGACCCGATTCGACCTGACCTGGATCTAGGTAAGTCGGATTTTTTCGATTTTCTTTAATTTATTTATTTATTTGGTTTATTTATTTCAAATTAATTATTTTTTATTTATTTACTTATGTGTTATTTATATTTCAATAAGTAGAAAAATGTTAGAAATTAAATCTTTAGGATTTAATGATATAAAAATAAAAATATAATTATAATAATAAAAAAATAATATAGAAAATAATAAAAATATTAGAAAAAAAATGATAATAAAAGTTTAGGTGTTAAAATAGGATAGATAAGAATCTAGGAGGAAAATTTTTAGTAAAACAAAAATTCATAAAAATTATGAAAAATTAATAAAAATTATAAAAAATTATAAAAATCATAAAAATTATAAAAATAAAAAAATTAATAAAAAATAATAATAATAATTTATAATAGTAGAAATAAGTCGAAAAATAGAAGAAAATGAGTTTTATCACTTAGAAAAATTATTTTCTCAAATAAATCCAAAATTGATGTTTTCCCTTAAAATTATTTTCAAAAATCAAATTAAAGCTTAGGCTTAGATTTTTTAGAAAAAATCCCGAAATGGTAAAAACATAAATCAAAAGAAATTTCACAATTAAAATTCACAAACACTAAAATTTTTTCAGGAAAAGTAAACTACGGCTTGTTTGATCCTGAATAGCAGGTACGTAGGCACCCATTTGGGGCAACCTTAAAAAGAATAAAAATTTCATTTTCTTAGAATAATTCACTCAAAAACACAATAAAAGGCAACAAAAATAAAATAAAAGACATTTCTAAATGGGGATAATTTTAGGAGATTAAGTGGTAACCTTAGGGTTTTAATAGGTTAGCCTTCGAACTTAGAAACTCTGGTTTTCCCTTTTCCTCTTTTCACAAAAACGAGAAGAGGAAATCATGACGACGAGTGGTATAAATTAAGACTAATCCGCTCCATTAGTCTTAATTCAATCTTTCCCAACAACAGGTAGGTGGCAGCTCCAAAATTAAATGAAATTCCTAACTCAAGTCGATGATCTACATTAGATGAGCATAGGGTCTAGTATAGATCAGATTAGGAATGGGAAATCAAAAATTAGACTCGACAGTTATCATTGAAAAAGATTTAATTAAAAATCATGTAAAGAAAATCATAAATAAACTTTGTGAAAAGAACTATAAAAAAATCTTAGAAAAAATAAAAAAAAATGTGAAAGTGTAGATATTAAAATAGAAAAAAAATAATTTATTAGATAATGTTAATAAATTTATCAATTTCAAATATTAATTTACATCAATAAAAAATTTGATGAAAGATTTACAAATGAAATAAATAAGAAAAAAAATATAATCATATCCCTTATTATTCCTTCTCTTAGTGAATTGTCTTGCCAGTTGGGCAAATGTGTTTGTAGGCTCTTTTGATGCATTGAATGTAGAGTAGGAGGAGTTTATGACTCTTATATTAGATGATGCTAAGGGGTATCGTCGAAATCTTAAGAAGGCATTGGACTCCACTCTTTAGCACACTATAAAGATTTACCTTAATACATTGGTTGTTTACTGAAGCGTTTCTTCTCTGAGGTAGGTGGTATAGGGACAAGACCACTAATGGAATGATGATGTAGTGTGACGTATGTGATAGGCATTGGGGTCGAGTTGTCGTACATCACACCAGAATCTGGTGGGAACTATTGGTCTTGTATTGAATATTCATGTGACTCAGCTCGGTTTCAAGGTTGTTGACATCCTGCAATCTTGTGGTGCACATGAATCGACTATTGCTACTACATGTCAGTAGGTTATGCTTCAATCTCAAGCTCCATGCCATGCTGCTAATGAGCTTACAGATATAGCGTTACCCCCTTGTGGTCATGTATGAAGTCAAGACCATGATCAGGTAAACTAACAATCGTGTCATGATTTGAGAATAGGTGGATTTATCTTAATGTATCAACTTGCATGTTCAAATAGATTGTAAATTGAATAAGCAATAGATATGTAATGAATCACCTAACTAGTGTTGATGCTATACTTACCAATTATCCAAGAACTACTCTCATGTATCTTATATATTGATGGCTGATAGATTTGTATTACCTCATGTATTTCTCATGCATGCCATGAGAGCCCTCCATGTACACCAACCAATTTGTATTGAAGGCACATTCCAGGTTTGGGATCTTAAAATCTATTTTTGGAATAATTTTTTTTGGTATGCTATTTCACAAATTAAAAAAAAATGATATTATTTTAGTGGATTTTCCTCATTAGATATTTTATGACATTTTTGTTATCATTAAAACTTATTTAAAAGAACTTAACACATGATAAGGAAAAAGTATAGTAGAAAGTGGTTAAATAGAATTAAGGTTATATTAATGAAATTTAAAAATTAAATAGGTTGTACAACATAAAAATAATGTAAAGCATCTATGTTATGTAAATTAAAAATAAATATTATTATTAATATATTATTTTTTATCAATTGAATTCCCCATTAGATTTTTTTGGAGTATCAAAAAGTGACCTTAAACTCTATAGAGTTTTAAGTCATACACCAAAACCCTATAAAAATTTTATAAAATTTTTATCAAATTGAATAGATTAGATAACTTACAACAATTCATCCGATTGCATTTTTATTCTCTACGAGCACATATCTGACCAGTTTCTTAATATTGTCACGTTGTAGGGGCAAAGATTCCATATGATGGAGTTATATGAATATTTTCCGTTAAGTTTCAGAGGATGTTATATGCCATGTACTGTTAATGCTCATGTTTTGGAAATGGAGGCCAATGATCAAATACCTGATGGCTTGGGAAGATCTGGTGGAATCTGTTTGTTGCTGTAGGTTATGATAGTAGTTTTTTCTTTGCTCAAATAATAATAATAATAATAATAAATCAAGTGTGGGGCATTTTAGTAATTTTACGTATAAGGAAATTTATTTGCATCACACATTGAAGGCAGCTAATAAAGAGTATTTCTAGCGTCCTCAACATTAGTGTGAAATTGGGGGTGAAAGCATAAAAACATACCATTCTGAAGTTTTTGGAGAATAATTGGATACCCAAAGTTTGGAGAGTACATGTGAGACTATAATAATGTAATACTTTTATGAGATATAAATATGCGGGGATAATATTATAATTACTATCTAAATTTTAAACGAAGTTTTAATTTTTTACATAAAATTTAAATTTATTAAATTTAATATCCAATTTGAAATTTTTGCATCACCGCTATTGGTCGTATTAAATTTTATGACAACACTCTATCTAGTCATATTCTTTAACTATTATTAATACAATATGTGTTGTACTAGTTTAAAAAACACTACATTGATATTGTTCTTATACACCCTAAACCTAGTAGTTTTTTTCTTTTTTGAAAAAGAAAAGACACAAAAACACACCCAATATCATAAAGCCAACCATAACATCCTTCCACTATGCTCAACAACTAGAGTCAATAATGCTAATATGACATTTTTTTAAACTAATGAGACATATATCATGTTGAGAATGCCAATGATGACAATATGGCTGAAGGAATGATCATTATAAAATTTAATGTGGATAATAATAGCGATGTGAAAATTTCAAATTAAGTATTAAATTTTTATTCAAAACTTAGGTGGTATTTGCAATATTGTCCCTAAATAGGCTCTAGCCAGTTTTTACAAGGATATAATTATTATTATTTTTTAATTATTTTATGGAAGGTGTTATAACTTTAAATGTGCTCACTTTCGTTTAGTTATAATCCCCAAGCAATTACAGATCTGGTATATGTAAAATATGAAACCAATCTTTATATCTGGATGGCTATAAGGTTAACAATTACAAATTTCATCATATATCCATCTATATATTCTCTCTTTTAGGTTATTTTCTATTTTGTAACGATAAAATCAAACAAATAAAAGTATGAAATTCCTAAAAAATAGAAACACCCTTTTCCTGTTGAACCGTGTTGTTTTTCTGATTTATTTAGTGTGTAAACATGTAACATGAAATCAATACTCGATAAAACATTAGCTACAACTTACAATTATTATATACATAAAATGTGTGGGGCAATTGTGCTTATATCTTGATGTATCCAATCTACACTAATTTTCCATTCGATATGAATAATCTTTAGGGCCAGGGGGGCTTTGACTGAGTCAAACTCAAAACCGACCTTCGACCAAAACTATGAAGTCCTAGGATATGCACACGTGCGTGTGGCTGTAATACTAGACAGATTAAAATGCACGATCTGATCCATTTTTTCGTCAAAATATTTGATTGGCATCAGGCATGCATGCCATTTTGGCTGTGATGTTTCATATACGTACATTTGTCTCCTTTATTATATCGATGGTGTATCTATAAGAATAATATTGATCTACATGTTTATATTTGGTCAACACATTGATCTTACCCACATTAACGAAGGGACAGTTATATATGCAATCATAGTCTGAAAGCCTGGCATTTGTATTCCTCTATGGACACTTTTAAAAGACCAAGATCCCACATGAAAGCCTAATCAATTGGATATGAAAAATAAGGGTAAGGTTTATAAGGTTAATTATGAAAACAAATTGTAAATATACACACATAAAACCATTGGTTAGATATGGATAATTCTATTTAATTGTGAAAATATATCTTTACGTTTCTATAATTTATAGATATATGTATACCCTTAAACCTTCACTATTTATATTTATATATGATTCTTGATGATTTAAGAATTTTAAAAATAGGTTGAAATATAGGTATATTTTTTAAAATTATTGAGTAATAAAGTCACATAATTTAGAGAATTTTCCAGCATTAAACGGTTAACTGTAGAAGTGTATTTATTAATATCCCTAAGTTAATATATCTTTTATAGTCCCATGCGAACCCTAAACTCCTATTCAATGCATCCTTTGGCCTCTTTTCACGAGACCAATCCAACTAATCCAATCCCAGCAAATGCATCGCCTCACAATGCAAAATCACTCGCAGCAATTATCCAAGGCAGTACTAATTTAACTTTGGGTTTACCTCTTCTTTCTCACTCGAAAGTTTAGCCTGCAGTGCTTCTTACGAAGGAGGAAAGACTAGCAATAACTTTTCCTTTGTAACGTATCCCTAAAGGGAAGTTAGCTCAATTTAGGCCAAATATGACCGTGATGATTTCTTTAAATTTTTTTTAATTATTATTACTATATATTTTTTTAATTATCAATGATTGAACATATCCGTATTTATTTGGTTTTATTGACAATGAACATATCTGATAGCAACATGGAGTGATGGAGACAGGGACACACGGCTTGAACACACGGTCGTGCTATAAATGATGGATACAGGGGACACACGGCCTGAACACACGGCCGTGTATATAGACCGTGTATCCAATTCAGAGCCACAGACGTATACACGGCTTCCTTACACGGCTAGGAGACAACCGTGCTTCGCGACCGTGTCCTCAGTCAGATTTCCACAAAAGTATACACGGCCCCACACACGGCCGTGTATCGTGACCGTGTATAACGATCGTGTATTCGATCAGAGTATCCCACAGAGGCTGACACGGTTCCGGGCACGGCTTGGGACACGGCTTGCGGAACTTTCACAGAATCATACACGGCTTCGAGGCACGGCCGTGTATGAGACTGTGTACTAGGCTTGTCACTTGCCGAGAAACATACACGGCCTGGAGGCACGGCCGTGTATGCGACAAGTTATAGACGTGTATTTTATTATTTATTTCCACGTGTACGCTTAGATTTTCCCCTTTTAGATATTTTACGGGACCATATAAATACTCTTTTATCAGATAGATTAGGGTTACGTTTTAATATACATTTGAATACACTCTGAGAGAGAGTTTTCTCCAATTTCCGGGTTGTGCGCAACCTAATTTGCATCAAAGCGTGTGTCTTTGTTGTGTGAAACCAATCCAATTTCGGATTCATTTCGTTTTAGCTTCCGCGCTGCGTCAGTTGGTATCAGAGCAAGGTAATTTCCTGCGGAGATGTCGGCTAACGACGGTGTTGACGGCGGTCGTATTCTTGACGGTGTTCAAGGTACGGAAGTCCTACGTTACGGGCAACCAATACGAAGGGCGGTAGAGGAGACCATGGGTTAGAAAATCCGGCGAGAGGAACAGCGTCGTGAGGCTCTGATCTATCGATCCAATACCAACAGTAGCAGGCAGATCTATTGGAGACGACTGGAAGGCGATCCAAGGAGCAGTTCTGTTACTTATGATACGGATGATGAAGACGAGATTTTTAATAATCTGCCTAGGAGAAGAGGCCATGGTAACATAAGACGATACAACATATGTAATTACAGGTATAAAGATGAAATCTCTTCTCAATTTAATTATGTTGTATCCGAGTTTGATGGTACTAGGAGTTTGAAGAAGTTTTGGGTTTGGGTTGGGGATATTGAAAGATTCTTTGATCGTATGAGGATTCCTGAGGGAATGAAGATAGAGTTAGTGGAGAGTCGTTTGTAGGGTGATGCGTTGTATTGGTGGGAACGACTCCAGGGGTTAAGACGCATTGAGGGTAAAGATCCGGTGAGGACTTGGTTTATGATGCAATGCTTGTTAGAACAAAAGTTTTTTCCCCTTGATTACAAGCGAATTCTCCCTCAAGAAATTCCACAAACACCTAAGCTTGTAAATTTAATTCCGGAAGTGCTTAAAGAGGGGATGGTCGAACAAGAGAAAAACTCAACCTGTGAAGATCATAGTACGTTGGTTGATGATGGTGGAGGCAGTGGAAAAGCAGTGGAAGCCTATGAAAATTGTGTTGATGAGGAAGCTACTGTGGACTTGCCTTTGTTGAATGACGAGCCGGAGATGACAGTGACTGAAGAGTCGAAGGCTGGAGAAACTCTGAGCATAATCATTGCACCAATGAAGGAGATTAAGGGTGTAGAGTTTAATGTTTTACCCAAAAACTTGTACTTCAAACCAGAGGAAACGCTAGAGATGACTTATGGAGGACAAAATACAGAGAAAGAAGCTCATGACATTCTCAGTTATGCATTTGAGAGTGGCACAAATACTTTGGACACTATTGAGGCTTATCCAATTCCAACGGAGAAAGAAACTCAAGGAAAAACAAGTCGTTATATTGGTAGCTGGTTAAAGTCTCAACCACATGACAAGGCCATAGTGGTAACCAAAGTTTGTAGTTATTCAGAAAGGTCAAGCTATATTCGTGAAAATGCAAAGGTTTTACGGGTTGATGCTGCTAACATCCAAGAGAGTGTCGAGAAAAGCCTTAAGAGACTTGGCACTAACGACATTGATTTGCTGCAAATTCATTGGCCAGATCACTATGTTCCACTGTTTGGTGAGTACTCATATGATTTCTCAAAGTGGTGGATGAGTGTGCTTTTTGTTGAGCAGCTACAGGCCCTACAAGATGTTATCAACGAAGGAAAGGATCGCTACATTGGTGTTTCAAATGAGGCTTCATATGGAATAATGGAATTTGTTCAAGCTTCTAAAGTTGAAAGGGTTCCAAAGATTGTTAGCATACAGAATAGCTATAGTTTTCCTGTTAGAACCCGGTTTGAAGTGGATCTAGTTGAAGTATGCCACCCGAAAATTCGCAACATAAGCCTCCTTTGTTATTCTCCATTGGGTGGTAGATCAGTGACTGGGAAGTATTTGGATATCAATTCTAAAGCTGCCAATAAGAAGAGGTTGAACCTACTTTCTAGATACATGGAGAGGTACAACCGTTCCGTCCATAGAACTACTAGAAGATCACCTTTTTCAGTGGCCTATACCAAGGCACCTTCTCACACTATGGACCTAGTTTCCTTACTCAAAGGTGAGGAGACCAATGTAGTAGCAAAGCACTTGGCGGAACAGTACCACACAGTGGCGTCGAAAATCAAAGAACAAATTGAGAAAGTGAATGAGCGATATAAGAAAGCCGCTGACAGACATAGGAAGAAGACGTTATTCGACGTGGAAGACTTAGTGATGGTGTTCTTAAGGAAAGAACGTTTCCCCGTGGGTACATATAGCAAGTGGCAGCCGAAGAAGTATGGGCCCTACAAAATAGTGGCCAAAATCCATGACAACGCATATGTTGTACAACTCCCGAAAGATATGAATATATCTTGCACTTTCAATGTAGCGGACTTGTCACCTTTTCATGCCGATGATACTCCTCTATATCCGGATGAGAACTCGGGGTCGAGTTCTCCATTGGTGGGGGAGAATGATGGAGACAGGGGACACACGGCCTGAACACACGGCCGTGCTATAAATGATGGATACAGGGGACACACGGCTGGAACGTGCATATAGACCGTGTATCCAATTCAGAGCCACAGACGTATACACGGCTTCCTTACACGGCTAGGAGACAACCGTGCTTCGCGACCGTGTCCTCAGTCAGATTTCCACAGAAGTATACACGGCCCCACACACGGCCGTGTATCGTGACTGTGTATAACGATCGTGTATCCGATCAGAGTATCCCACAGAGGCTGACACGGTTCCGGGCACGGCTTGGGACACGGCTTGCGGAACTTTCACAGAATCATACACAGCTTCGAGGCACAGCCGTGTATGAGACCGTGTACTAGGCTTGTCACTTGCCCAGAAACATACACGGCCTGGAGGCACGGCCGTGTATGCGACAAGTTATAGACGTGTATTTTATTATCTATTTCCACGTGTACGCTTAGATTTTCCCCTTTTAGATATTTTACGGGGCCATATAAATACTCTTTTGTCAGATAGATTAGGGTTACGTTTTAATATACATTTGAATACACTTTGAGAGAGAGTTTTCTCCAATTTCCGGATTGTGCGTAACCTAATTTGCATCAAAGCGTGTGTCTTTGTTGTGTGAAACCAATCCAATTTCGGATTCGTTTCGTTTTAGCTTCCGCGCTGCGTCATGGAGATACTCAATTGGATGGACATTTTAAGATAGACATTGAATCTCCATATACTCCTAGGTTGCTGGCTTAGGTTGCTGGCTTTTACATCATTTCTTCCCTTACATTTTATGAACAAAAACACATTACTTTCAGTGGTATCAGCTTTCAAAATCCCTCTCAAGATTGATGAAGCGACAGTAAAGAGAACGAGCCTTCAATAATAGCATGTGTTCTAGTCGAGATTGACGTTCCTTTAAGATGTGGAATTTGAGAATAATATTATAATCATCGTAAGAGACTAGAGTATCATATAAGTCGAATTTAAAAAAAAATTAAAAAAAGAAAGAAGAACCAAGTTTATTATGCACCAAAACAAGGTAGAGAAAAGTTTATAAAACTATGACCACGAAAAGAGCATGTTCAAAACAATTAATAGAGGATAACGGGAGTCAGTATATTAAAGGAGGTCAAATAACAGGGAAATCGCATGATGCAAGAACAGAATGGAAAATTTTTGAAAGATATAAAAGGGTGTGGAAGTTTTGACATATATCAAAGGAGCATACGTTGCGAAACATGTCACATTTTAGAGTAATTTAGCAACTGAAAAGGTTCAAGTTGATCCTTAAAATCATTTTCAAGAAGACATAGCGGTTAATAATGGAAAAGAGAAGCTAGAAGAAAGTGGAGGTGACACCAAGCACTAATGGCACGGAAGCAACATTGGGTACAACTTTAAAATGTTTTTTTAATGAATTTTCCCATAGGGTTAAAAGAGCTCAAACTCGGAAGTAGAAATGCAAAGCTGCAAAAGGCTTAATAATGTACAGATTCTTTGTATTGTAGAACAATGTTGGAAGATTGGAAAGAGCTGAAATTTGTAAGTTTCATTCGACGGAATTATAACTGTAACTCGAAGATTTTGGTTTTTCAGGATACCAAATATTTCAGTAGAGATTTGCAAAAATAAAGGTCAAGTAGCTGATTGCAAGTTGAAGTAGGAGGGGTTAATTT
Organism: Laguncularia racemosa; assembly: GCA_037954665.1. Classification (NCBI taxonomy): domain Eukaryota; kingdom Viridiplantae; phylum Streptophyta; class Magnoliopsida; order Myrtales; family Combretaceae; genus Laguncularia; species Laguncularia racemosa. Next base: position 155,821 of record JBBMOL010000104.1, on the reverse strand, counting down.
GGTTTGCTTACATCAATCTTTATGGACCGACTTTTAGATTTTTGGAGAATTACGGAGGGTCTTAGTTACAAGTGGGTGATTTCAATACTATTTGTAATCCTTTAGGGAGGGTGGGGGGTTCAACACTTAATCGAACCACAATTGTACGCTTAGTGACGATTTGCATTACAAGTTTGCAATGTCTAGGTTACGCAAGTCCAAATTCACTTGGAATCATGGTACTTCTTGGGAGAGACTAGATTAAATTCTTGCAAGCTCACAGTAGAAGTAAAAATTTTGGAATAATGGAGTTTCACACCTCAACAGATCTTGCTTAGATCACTCTCCGATACTCATCAGCTGCTACAAGTGTAGGGATTCTAGTGTTTATTCTTCAGATTTCAAAACATATGGGTAAGGAAGACATCTAAGGTTAAGGTACCATCAATTGAAAGCGAATTTTAAGGTTATGATTTTGTTCAGGTTAAAGACGTTCCGATGGCCTTCATAAACTTATTAACCAAGTAATCTAAGCTTATGAGGATAAGTTTTCCATTATAAATATATCTTAATCTACTTGTGGGGTAAAAGGGAATAAGAGGTACGTTTAAGAAAGGCACAAGAAGTTACAAGAAGGGAAATTGTACACTCGACGGGATATCAATAGATACTGACTAGATAAAGACATTGTTAAACTATGATAAAGGCGTGGAGTTTACTAGGCTTAGTTAGATAGTATAGAAGTTCATTGAGAGGTTCACAAAAATTTGAATATCATTGACCCAGTTATCTCAAAAGGGGTTAAATTTAAGACAATAAGAGAGAATGTACTTTCTAAGAGTTGAAGGGCAAGTTAATATCAGTTTTAGTCCTACCATTTCCTAATGATATGGCTAACTTCTCCATCTATAGCAATGCTAACAAATGTGGGTTGAGTAATGTGTTTGTGCAAAATGGCAGAGTGATTGCTTATGTACCAAGATAGTTAATATGCTATGAGTTGAACCATCAAATTCATACTTGAAACTATAAAATTACTTTTCACCCTAGGATGGAATATTTAATAACAAATGCTATAAGTAGAAAGAGTCATGCAACTTATTAACACTAATATAACACAAGCACCATTTATAAAAGAGATTAGGAGGTTTAAGTTGGAAGTGGTGACAAAAGAGTTAAATGTCGTAATGGCTAGTTTGAGATTGCAATAATGTTGCTTTAAAAAATAAAACAAGACTATCTAAATGATCCTCAAATGATCAAGATCTAGAAAAATATGGAAGAATATATAGTGTAGAACTTTAAGATGCATGATGATTGGTCAAGTTATATTTATTATGGTCAATAGTTGCATGTTTACATAGATTCAAGATTAAATAAAAGAAGCATTAGAAGAGACTCACAAATTAGGATACTAATGTATTATGGTGGTGTCAAGATATATTAGGACGTAAAGGAATATTATTAATGTTCAATAATAAATGAGAAGATAGGGAATTTCATAGGAAAGTATTTAACCTACTAACAAATAAGGATTGAACATTTATACCACATCACTAAAGTCCAACCTATGCTAATCTTGGAATGGGAATGTGAGCATGTTGCCAAGGATTTTGTAATGACTTTGCCACACTTTAAGGTGCATAATTTGCTTTAGGTAATGGTGACAAACTAATTAAGTTTACTCACCTTTTTGTACTCAAAACCATATATAACTTGGAAAAATTGGCATGTTTATATATTTAAGAATATGGTTAAATTGAGGGCATTCCAAAAACTAAAATGTCAAATGAGGATTTATGATTTGGGGGGAAATTGTGAAAATGTTCCCATAATAACTTTATAACTAAGTTGAACTTTTGTATGACTTTTCATGTATAAATGGATTATTAGTCCAAATGAACCATTCAAATTTTAGAAGAATGTTAGGACTACTACTCTTTAATAATTGAGTTTGCCTATAATAATAACTATAAGGGAATAGTTCAAGTGGCATAATAAGAGGACCATTAACCCCCACCCACCCCCCCTACAAAAAAAAAAAAAAAAGCACACATGCTATATTCCTTAAGATTGTACCAACCAAATACATGCTTCAATTCAGCATAAGGGGAACGTTAAATCAAAGGTTTATTAGGGCTTTTGAGATTCTAGAAAGTAGAGGGGAAGTGGCATATATGTTTACCGAACTGTTAAGTTTCACTAGTGCCTACAATGTGCTCGATGTCTCCATGTTGAGAAAATTAATTTAAGTACTTAAGTGGTGGAATTAATTACATCTTGAGTGTAGGGAAATCTATCTAATGAGGTGCATCCAAGTAGAGTGGATATCAAGGAACACATTTTAAGGCAAAGAAATTATTTGTTATGTAAATTTTCAATAAAATGACCACTTAGAATGAGAAGCAACTGAATATTAATCATTAGGAAGGAAAGGTGGTCTCATAACTTATGAATGACATTAATGGAGATTTCCATAACTATTTTAGAGTTTAAGCATATGAAATTTCAATGATAAATTTATTTTAAGGGAGCAAAGGATGTAATATCCCTAAAAATCTAACCAAGGACATAAATATAAGTGCAACTATCTAAGAGGGTGTTAAAAGAGATCTAGCCAAAATAAGCAAGCATTAAATTTTAATTGGACATCCATTACTCTATCTAGCTTATTTCTTGCCTTTTCACCCAAGAACCTCTATATCATTGTTCTAGATACTTAAAGGAAGGAAAAAGAAGAAGAAAGGCTAAAAGGGAGGCTAATAGCACTTCCTTACTCTTGACATGAAGGGCATGTTTACTTCATAGAATGGAATAAAACTATATTGAATAGTTATTACTAGAGAATAGAATAGAGCTACAATAAGGGATGAATTGTTATTGCATTGTTTAGTTGGATATAACAGTATTACTATTATGTTGTTTAGTTCATAGAATTAGATAAGGAATAGGCTATGAATAGGAAAGAAAAATAAAAAAATACCCTTACACCATTGTCTCTACTCTCTCTCTTTATGTCTACTCTAATCTTTCTCTCTCTCTCTCTCTATCCCTGCTTTACTCTTTCTCTTCATTCTACCTCTCTCTCCTCTATTTTTCACGTTAACTCTCTCTCTCTCTCTCTCTCTCTCTATCTATCTATCTCTACTCTACTCTCTTTCTTTCTAACTCTACTCTACTCTCTATCTCTCTCTATCTCTATCATACTCTCTCTATCTTTCCCTCTCTCTATTTACTCCAATGGGTTCAGTGGCCAAGTGGGTGTGGGTTCGGTGGTTTAAGTAGGGGTGGGTTCGTGGGTTTGATGGGTTTGTGCGTGGTGGTAACGTGTTGGTAGTGGTGGTGGTAGTGGGTTCGGTGGTCCAAGTAGGTGTGGGTCCGTGCGTTTAGATATAGTGGTGGTGGTGTTGGGTTCAATGGTTTAGGTGGGTATGGGTCCATGGGTTTGGTGGGTTTAGGCATAGTGATGGCATATTGGTGGTGGTGGTGGTAATTGCATGGTGAAGGTGTGTTGGTGTTGGTGGTGAAGAGGAAGAAGAAGAAGAAGAAGAAGATAGGGGTAGTGGGGTTTTTTGCTTGCTAAATTAGAATTCTTAATTTCAACAAAAAAAATATAATTCAGTAAAATGAGAAATTGTGATTTTTTGTGGAATTGTTATTATAGGTTGAAAATTGAATTAAATGCCATAATAATAATTCCATGAAGAATAAGTGGGGAATAGCCATTCCCCCCAAGTAAACGTGTTCGAAAGGATTAAGGAAAGAGGAGAGACACAACATGAAGACCTACACTCATTTAATAAGTACTATGAGGATTTTGTGTGAGAGGCAAGATTAAGGGTCATGAGAAAGGCTTGCAAATTGCCCTATCAAGATTTCTTTCAAACATCTATTTAAGATATTTGATTAGACTTGTTTTAAAACTTATAAAACATTTACGACACTTGATTTATTGGCCTTGTGGTTTAACTACTTTAATATGGTTGTAATAGCATGAGGTATTATAGAGGGTTGAATTTGTTATATTAAAATATTAGGTTGGACTCATTGCAAATAATAGGGCTCAATGAGTCCGGTTTGCATTCTATGATAATTTAAGAAGAATTAACTTAATGAGTTCAGAACATGAATCATTGAACTAGTCTATCTGCTTCTAACTTTTCTCAAGCAGGTTCATGTACTTATAAGAAAAACTATTGGCTTCAAGCTTATCTTAAGCTCATTAGGATAATCTTAAAGAGAATATGCTCTATCTCATCCGTCGATCCGTAAGGTGATTTAACGAATGTCATCAATGATTCGATAGATATCATCATGTTTAAGAGTCTATCAATACTTAGCTATTCCTCCCCATTCGATACATAACTTTAAAGATGAGAGAAATGATGTTCCATTATGCAATTTTTGCTCTCAAATCAAATAAGCAGTTCGAGCAATTACAAGATCTCAATCACGTAAGCTATAAGGTCGACACCCAAGGTTTCGTAGACTTTCTTATCCGTTACTTGTGTATTCAAGATATTGAGATTACTCGATTCTCCTCCCTATCATTTTCTCCGAGTTATCTCATTAAGTGTGTTATGTCCACATCGCTTCTCTAAAGCTATGTTTAGTGTGAGACTTGCATGATTCTCACATAATTACTCCAGTTGAAACCTTTTGTCTATAGCTGTTAATTTTAGAACTAGTATCATAACAATGCTCTGTATTTGCATCAAAATTAAATCAACTCATCTACAATCTAGGGAAATTATTTTAATCCTCTATATTTGCCCATTGTCATCAACATATCTAGGGATCAGTAACCCATGGCAAGTTGACAAATCATCAAAAGGTTTTAGATAAACACTTATGATATCCGTTATACGTATACTCGACAAACTTCTTTCAATTATTCCTTTTCACACTTCATTTTCTGTGTTGGATTATACGTCATATACTTCCCAATTTCCCTTTGCTCACCCACATATCCAATGAAGCGATATGCAATTATAGATGGAACTCTTCTAAAAAAGGATGAAGTAGTCAAGCCAAAAATTTACAATAAAATAAAGCTAGCTACAAAAGTCGTGCACATGCATACCAATATTAATATATATCTTTAATCAGTATTAGCAATGTTGGGCACGCTACCACTTTAAATGTGTCAAACGTCCTCGTCCAACAGGCCACAAAAGAAAGCAGAAAAGGGGCTTTAATACGTTCAGTGCTGGCCGTAGCTGTACCATTCAGAGCCATGCCCCTTCTATATCGACATATATTTTTAATTTTAATGTTGTAGTTTTGTAACAGTCTTTATAGATAAGGCTGTGTCCCTAGAAGATGCCACATGTTGTACGTGTTGCGCAAATAAACAATTGTTCTTTTGTAGCGGCTACAGCTTGCCGCATATGGAAACTTGTTGGTCCTGGTCAGCTCAATCTCTTTACGGCTTTCAAAAGTCATTGCTAAAGATTCCTTCCAAACCGGCCCCAGTCTTAATTACCCAACTTCATAATTTAGGAGAACCGTAAATGTATTTACCTAAATTACTGCTGAGTTATCGTTTAAAATATGATTTTATCTCCTTTTATAACTTTTCAAAACATATCTGTAACTTTAAAAGGTTTATAATTTTTCCAAATAATAATAATTTTACAGAAGAACTAATCTTCAAATTTGAACCGGCATGTATCATGCTTTTACGGCTGCTAAGCTAAAGTTTGAATTATTAAATATATCAAAGGGTTTTCAACATAAAGTGTATTCAGTTCAGTTGTACAAATCCTGATCTTTAATACTATTGGAATTAAAAAAAAAAAAAAGCCATTCCAAGAGTTGACTTTTCCTGGTCATTTTGACTTTCTTTATAATGAGAAATTGATATTGAAACTTCAAATGATGGTGATGCCATCTTATGAAGGCTTCATCTGAGTATTCCCGTGCATCATTCATCTGCTCATAGTTTCATCATTTAGAGCGTGCTTTCTCCTCTCATTGGTATATAAGCCCATAAATTAAAAAATAACGAAGCAAAATAGCTCGTAATTTATACCTTAACTATGAAATAAAAACATGATAAATATACCAAAATTTACTCGATTTATGGCAAAATTCAATATCATCATTTATAATTCAAGTGAATCATTTAATTTTTTCTAGAATTATACGCCCATACCATATATGTTTATCTATTAGTAGTCTTTCTTCGTGGTGCAAAATAAATAAATAAGTGAAATGGCTCACCCAAAGCCTCTATCAAACTTAAATAACTAATAGGTGGTCCCAATTGTCACGTGATATCTTGAGGAAAAATAACTTCTCGATTAATTACATTAAGCATAATTCCCTTTTTGTGCTTTTCATTTTACCTATTTGTGTCATTTTTTTAAAAAAATTATTAATAAGTCTTTACATAATTGAATACAATTATACAAAGTAAAAGGGTATAAAACTCATGTTATGTAAAATAATAATAGATAGATTTGCAAAGTAAAAGAGTGATAATATTTTTCATGCTTTTGCAATTCATCCACATGTTTCTATCGTAGTCCCCCAATTAAGAACGGAACCAAAAGTTTTGGACATGTGTTTACAATTTGATCCTAGGTCTTTTATAGCATGGTGGAAGTGTGTCTTAGGTGTGAGTGATTCAAATTTTTGTTACAAGATGCAAAATCCTTTATTCTCTCTCATCATAATTTGTGATAAAATATTTAGGATTTCCATGGATAAAGAAATTAGAAACCCAAAAAAAAAAAAAAAACCCTAAAGATAGGGGACTACACCTATGAAGACATGTCAAGAGCCCTATGTGCAATAAGGTTTATGTGGAGTTAGTGCAATGGAATATCCAATTATTTCTTCCATTCGTGGAAGGAATAGTATCAAACTAGAGCTATCTAGTAGTAGTGGCTTTTACAATCAAGAAATGCATGTAGAGAGAGCTTCCAATTGAGATAGCCACGTCCTTATATTCGTTCCTTCAATTTTCAACTAAGAAAGGTCATCAAAGTGGCATACTCAAAAGAAAAGAATGATTGGGCACCACTAGTGCAGCTAAAATTCATACAATGTGGGCGTTTTCCATCTTCCTCAATTGTTGGCAATGAGAAAACCCATTTCTAGGATAAGGAAATATGTCTACGATGGTCTATCGTAATTGTTGAGGTATTAATATTAAATTCTTAGAAAAAGTTTTTTCTTTTTTCTTTTTATGAATTTCTGGATGAATATGGATTCTTTATTTTTAACTCATCCTCATACTTGTCCATGATTGAAAAGTGGGTTGAGATTAAGTACAAGCAATAGGTTAATCATCTCATCTTTTGCCTATTGATTCAAAATAAGTGCAACTGGAATACATGGAAGCCAATTACATAGGCCTAACAATTCGTATCAATCCATCATGTCTCGTTTCTATATATAAACAAATTCGTTATTTTGAAAACCTTAACTCATAACTTGATTTATTTATTAATTATGTATAAAAAACTTAAACTCGTAATCTGATTTATTAATTCTATATTATATATATATATATATAGATTATATATTTATTATATATATTATATAATTTATATTTGGTAAAATATACTTATGTTATTATAATGTACCAACCGATACATGTTTAATTATTTTTTTCCCTCTTTTTATAACTTTGCCTCATGCATCATTGCATTCGTCACTTTCTCTAAGATAGCAAGCCTTCTGAAACCAATATTTTAGTATGCAAATCTTGGGTCGTTTATTTGGATCGCAAGAAACAAGTCCTCTGAAAGATAATTTAGACAGGATTTTGTAAAAGTTATTATTTACGCAGAAATTGTAGAATTATTTCTTACATTTATTTTACTTTTAAAATTAAAATTTAACATTTAAACCTTAAATCTTTAAAGATGTACATTTAGATTTTATATATAACCATTTAACCCTTTATAAAAATAGCTAAAAAACTTTTAGAATTTAAAAAAATATATATATAATCAGAGAAAAAAATGACAGAGATTTTTCTTTTAAGTTTCAAATATTTTATTACAATTAAATTTTTTTATTCTCTTATATTTTTATCAAAAGAAAAATGGTTATATATGAATCTAAAAATAAACTTTTGAAGATTTAAATATTCAATTGTAATGATATAAAATTATAATTATGCAAACATATATAATAAAATAATGAATATATATTATTAACTTACACTTCATTTATTTATGTTTTATCTTTCCAATAAGTTTTGTTTGACAGACAGTTTTTTCTATATTTTATGTTCATTCTTTTCTAAAAGAACTGGCCAAGATCTGATGATTTCTTAACAATAAAGCAACTGTAGCACCTCTTTAAATAGAAGGAAATAACAACGGATTCCAATTTTGAAAACATTACTTAAATGCAACCAGATAGGCCTGAAATCGAGTAAATAATTTTTTTTATTTATAGCTGATATCATGTTTCTGAATCCAACACTTGGCCATTCTTTTTCATTTCTTTAACGTAAGTCCATCCTGTGATAAATTAAATAAACATCATGTCGGCGAAACCTGACATTAATCGTGATGTCATATTGCAATTTGTACTTTTGAGGCACGGAGATGTCCATAGATTTAACCTTTTGTTTTTTGTTTTTTTTTTTTTTCTAATTGATTTTATTAGAGAAAGAATATCGAATCTAATTTATTTTATTTATTATTGAGACTATAAAAATCTCGATGCTGATAAAAACAATTATATATTAAAGAGAGGTTTATTAAAATAATATATATTTTTATGAATGATTTTAATTAAAAAAAATACTAATAACAATCAATCAAATCTTCAACCTAAAGCAAACATGATTTCAGAAATAAAATGATAACTAGATTAATGGATGGAGATGGAAAAAAGAGATGTGGTAATGTTTCTAATTGGTTATATAATTTGATAATTTAAAAGTTAAGGTATAAAATTGTAAAAATATATAAAGTATAACTAGTGAGTGCGACATTATCTTAAAACTAAATTATATATTTTAATTTAAAAAATTTTTAAAATAAGAAACAAAAGTTTAATTTGGTTTTCATTTTATGATCTCAACCCATAATTTGCACTTGTTTTCATCTATTTCTAATCTATCAAAAATCTTCAAACATAATGATATTTTTTTTAGAGGTAATGTTTGGTTGGCAGAAAAAAATAATATGAAGAGATGACAACACTATATAAAAAGAATAATACAATATAATCTTCTTGTATTCTATTTGATATATGAATATAAAACATGAATTCTTGTGATGATTAGATGTGACGAAGAACTCATTGCAACCGAGCTTGGAATAGCAAATGTTGATGATTTAAGTGTAGAACTTGGATAGTAACTTCTTGTCTAGTAACTTCACTCAATATGTAAACAAAGTAATGGTCTAAAGTGTTTGTCTAATGTTATAGTATAATGTCACATTTGATGTGCAAAATAGTCTAGAATGGAATTACAACTGTAATAATAAATCAATTCATGTGTTTGGAAACAAAATGAAATACATATTTGTAAAAAAATATTTTTAATTATTAGATGTAATGATTTTTGAAGATCAAATAAGTAATTTTAAATTAATAAAGATGGAATAGAATTGTGATTATGTCTCTTAAAGATAGAGTTAAATTTCCTTTTGAAACTAGAATTATTGATTTCAAATGATGCAATTCTATCTTTTAAAAATATTTAAAAAATAAAATTAAAATTACTTTTTCAATTTAAATTTATTCCTGCATATTAAGTATGATATAAAATTATAACATTCAAATACAATCGTTTTACAACCTATGGGACCAATCATTACCCTCGACACCTTATTTTTATCAAAATAAAATAAAAATAAAAAATCCGTTCTTTGATCAGATTCATTCGTCAAATACTACAAACTACAGCCAGTTACAGGGACGAGAAAAGAACTACGGTTAGTTAATACCAGAATTACCGACGTGTAAACCGTGAAAAAGCACAAAGTTGACCAGACTATAACGAACTGAAACGCTTAAATTTAAAATATTAAAAAAAGAAAAGTAAACATAAAAGTAGGCCCCACGCTGACGTGGCTCTTCCTCTCTACTTTAGAGCACCCCACACTCTACAGCCATTGCCAAATAGCATAACACTCGAACCAAAAGCAGCATTTTCTCTCTCTCTCTCTCTCTCCCTCTCTCGCGTCCTGATCAACACACTTTAATTTCGCTTATTCTCCCTGAATATTCGTTTTCAGTTCCGATTTCCGATTTATAAATTTATATTTTCTCCGTTGAGTTTTATTTTTCTTTTTGTTTTTTTCTTTTATAATTATTTATTGTATTACTATCGATGGCAATGGAAGATGATACGGAGAGTATAGGAAGCAGAGCAGTAGACTCATCCGCAACTCAGTCAAACCCTAGAGAACATCATCAGAAGCTTGAAGTTTACAACGAAGTGCTTCATCGGTTACAGGAATTGAATAGCGAAGAAGTGAATCTTCCTGGTTTTGATGATGAGCTGTGGACTCACTTTAATCGCTTACCTGCAAGGTAAACTTTCCTCCCCCCCCCCCTCACTCACCCGATTTCTCGTGTTTATTGTTAATATATGTGTGCTTTCGAGGCTAAATTTGGCAATTTCTTGTTGATAGTTGTGATTGAAGCGTTTTTACATCCGCTATCGGTTTGAAAATGAAGTCATTTTGCGTAGTTGAAGGATTTTGAAGGTGTAGTTCCCGATATATCGATAAGTATCGTTGAATTGTGTTGAATCAATCAATAGTATAGTTTCATATATCGTGTCCTGAAGTTGTTAAGATGAATTTAATATCTGAAGTAATTGCTTAACTCAACGTTTGTAATGCTATCTTGTAGGGTAAAATTGACCTTTACATTCAGCCAAAGTCAGAATAGTATACGGATTAGGTTGTGATATGATGTGATTGTAATGTAGTTGAAGAATTGCGAAGGATTGATATGAGATATTTGGATCTGTGTAGTTGTAACTGATCAAATTGAAATGTGTTGAGTTGATAATACAGTCTTGTGGATCACGATATGAATAGTAAGTTGAGTTTGATTTATAAACTAATTGGTTTGACTTGTATTATACGCATGGTAAAGTATTTAAATGTGGATTTGATGCTTGAATTCTGAATAGTGAGCTTTAAATCTCTCTTGATCGTGGATTTTTCAATTAAAAATTCGTTGAATAATTTGATTATAACTGTGTAGATATGCGCTAGATGTAAATGTAGAGAGAGCAGAGGATGTTCTCACCCATAAGAGATTGCTTAAGTTGGCAGAAACTGCTCCAAATTGTCCAGCATTTGAAATTCGTCTTGTCCAGGTAACTGAGATGAATTTATTGGATCATTTACTCTTTGAATTCAATATTTTCATTTGAATTAAGATGTGGGGAATATGGTGTAGATATATTAGGCTGGATTTATATATAGGATACATGTATCAGTTATCGATGTCGCAAACCATGTCATTTCAGGACTGAGAATTAAGGTTTACTTGATTTTCTCCAAAGGAAAAAGTTATTGACAGACATAAAATACCTTAAAAAGAGTATACCAATGATTGATTTGTAATTCTGAAATTTTTATAGTGTATTTTTGGAGGAGCTCACAGCAGGTTTAATTCACAGAATTTTGCCTCCATTGTTGAGTAAGACACTTGGATTTACTGATTCTCCTTTACATTTTTCCCTATGATGTCCAAATGCTTTTTGGATTATTTATCATTTTATTTTTGGCTGCATATATTGGGGGAAAAAATTCATTTTTTGAATGTTGGAGTGAGCATGATGTATATATAAATACATGCCAACATACGTGTCATTTCATATCCCGTATGTCTCAATCTAAGATTTGAAGCTTGAACTCTTACTCTGCCGAAGCATTGTGTAACCAAGATCATTTTAGCAATTGAGTTTTGATGCAGGTCAATCCTAATGTTAATGGGAATGGTGCCGATCATATGAATATAGACTCTGCCATAATTGAAGATGCTCAGAGTTTCCCAAATAATTCTAATATGCAAGGGTATACTCTCATAATGTTTGTCTATTCACCCAATATTTCATTGAAGCTAAATGGGATTGTCCTTTAGACTGCTGATTACTTTTCTCTCTAACTTGGTTTTCTGATATCTATTATCTTGACCTTAGCATTCACCTCCCACCTACTTTTGGTTCATCAACAAATCTTGAAGGGTTCAATTCACCTGCCAATGGATATACAGTTGAAGATGACGACAGTGTTCATTCACCTCAGAGTTCCGGGTAACTCTTAATTCTGAATCTTTTTAAGTGAACACAAAAAATTGATTTCAGACGTAGGTTTCAGCATCTGCATTTGGGAAGTATCTTTGAAGCATGTCCTTTGCATAAGAAATTCTAGTATAACATAATTCTTTTACATTCTGAAAACCATTTTCTGATTATGTACCTATAATTGCACTCTGCTATGTTTTCTTGACTTTTGCATCCCTTGGCTGTAAAACTGAATATGTGGACCCAGTTTCTTAAATCATTTTTCAAGTGAGAATTTCTGTTTGTTCTTTTGACAATTTATATTGCTGTATTTTTCTTTTAGCATAGGAGCTAGTTTTCCACTTAATAATAATGGTTTTTAAATAACAGAGGATGTATTCTTTATTACATTGGCATATTAATGGAAGCATCTTACAATATTGAACTGTTTTTATCACATACATTGTCATTTTACTGGGCTCTTATGATTTTCAACCCTATAGGCCTATGCTTGAGGTTACCTTTGCAACTCCTGACAAGCGAAAGCTGCTAAGTAAGGTAATCATCCATAATTCAAATGTAATTTTGTAGAAAATGAATAATGTGTGTCAACGACTCTTCCTTCTCTGATTATATCTCTATGACTTGAGTTATTCTAGTTGACTGCCTTGCTTGCGGAAATTGGACTAAACATTCAAGAAGCCCATGCCTTTTCCAGTGTTGATGGGTACTCATTGGATGTGTTTGTTGTTGATGGCTGGAAGTCTGAGGTATTTTTATCATTTAGTGCCTTTAAAGTAGAATCTTATCATCTTAGTCATGTCAATTTTTGCATTATGTTGCTTTAATAGCTCTTATAGAGGAAGGCTTTCCCAAAACATAAATCTACTAATGTGTAACTACCACCCACTGGGATGTGATACACTCTTCAATCCTCTGTATATCAGTAGTGCTGTGGAGTGGTAATAAACTCCCTGATGGATGCCTTTTGTCTTACACCAAAGGAGTGCATCATAATGCTTCTCATAATCGTATTCATTTTCTGCCCTTCACTGCTTTATAGCTTTGCTTCCTGAGTAATAGAAGGTCACAGTGCTTTGTGCGCAAGACACTTCTTCATGTGTCATGTCTCCTTCTTTTACCTCCAATATCTAATTTTTTTTTTATATATTTACTTGAAAGTCCCTTTTCTTCAACATGTTTGCTGGTTATGGCTGCCTTGAAGTTTTCTCAATGGCATGATATCTTATTTTCATCCATTTTTCTCATTGAATACTTTCAGATTCAGAAACTTCGAAAAGAATTGGAACATGGTATACTCAAACTAAAGGTACGATTCATTTACATTTTGGTCTTATGTATGATTTTGAAGATTGTGTTTTGTGCATTTTACTTAAACCCATCATCAAAAACAATAAAGAGTGTGCATTCTACCAATGGTTGACAAATTCTCGTCTTTTTCTCCCAATTCTTCCTGTTAATAACATCATTTCAAATTTATAAGATGTCTTCAGCACGTATAGTTCTGCATTCATTAATGCATTATTGAGAACCATGTCATCAACGTGAATGCTTCCGTATCTTAATATATAGTCAATGCGATGAAATCAGGCAACTTGACTTTGCAACAATATCACTTTACTCAGTCTTCCACTCTTCTTTTTGCTGGAAGGCTTGTATCATCTGATAAGTAATTTTGGTATAAGGCTAGAAGTGACAACCAAGGAAATATGACTTCAGTGAGCTGTTGCCCCTGCAACATTTCAAAGTTTAGGGTACCACAGTTCCTCTACATTCTTGCATCAATCTTTTTTTCCTGAGCATCAAAACACTTTTGATGATTTATGTTCAATGGCAATGGCCAGTCAACACCGTTATCCTTGGTTACTACCTTCCTTTTACTTTAGTTACTGATCCCGGCTCCAGTAGAGATATTGATGCCAGGAAGTGACAAGGAACCAACTCCAAAGTCTATCCACTCTGCTGCAGGAAACTAGAATTGACCTGCAGAATTTTGTGGAGCCATCTGAATGGCTAGTCTGAGCCTTCAAATGGCTGGGAAAATGAAGGCCCCATCCAAAAGGCAAGACAGAGCCATTTGATTGAGACTGAAGCTACTGACAACAGTAGCATCAAACATGCTATCTGAATGGCACCACATAGCTGTCCAAACGGCACAAGCATGCCTGTGACTGTTTAATTCCGTGTTTAAGTTTGATTAAATGACTATTTTGTCCTTTTTACAACCCTAAACACGGTTATTAGCAATTATTTTCATGGTTGAACATTATTAGACCATTCTTCTTATTTGACATGACACTTTTGAGGAATTTTCCTCAAAGTAATTTGTTATTATCAATCAATTCCATTGGATGTGGCGAACTTCCCTTTGATTATTTGAATACCCTGAGTGATATTGTTATTCTTGAATCATTTCCTTGATCAATTATAGATTGAGTCATATCAATCTTGTAATTGATTACTAGTTTGGTTTATTGATTTGGTGTGTCATATCAATCATTATATCATTCATATTCTCTTATTAATTGTTTATAACCTAAAACACATAAAAATATCAAACTTATATCCCTTTTCCTGTTGATCAAAATTGTATTATCCTTAAAAGACCCTTGATCATGCTTTGAATCAGATCCAAAGATTTTAGGCACATCTTCTCTACCCTTAACCAAGGAAATGAATCAACAATACTAGCATTCAACTGAGGAAATGCGGAACTACTTTTTTCTGTCTCAGACCACAAGTCAGATTTTTTGGATATTATTATTATTATTATTATTATTATTATTATTATTATTTTGTATCTAATAATGTATATGTCTCCCCAATGTCCTCTACAGGAGCAATCCTCACCTAAGCATCATTCAGAGATGGATGTAGATGGACATGACCAAACAGGCATGGCAACCCTTCCCGATTGTGTTGAAATTCCTTCAGATAGAAATGATGTATGGGAAATTGACTTTGAGCAGCTAAAGATTGGGGACAAAATTGCGTCTGGGTCATTTGGTGATCTGTAAGTCTTCCAAATTTGATACCATTCTTATCCTAACTTTGTGCTGATTGTAAATTCAACACCTCAGGTATAGAGGCACATACTGCAGTCAAGATGTAGCCATCAAAATTCTCAAGCCTGGGCGTGTTAATGCTGAAATGCTGAGGGACTTTGCCCAAGAAATATACATCATGAGGTTTGTTGCGATAATTCTTTTTTGCAAACTAGTGGGTGCTGCTTAGTCGAATGCCAATTTTATATTTCTTATTTTTCGTAAAGAAAAGAGTTATAGGCAAAGTAGTTCCAATTTTTGCTTATCAAAGTGTCAACGTTTCAGATTATCAGAAATATTGCTCTTTTCAGATTTTCTTTGTTCATTCAAGAATGTCCATAGATTAAGCACTTGGTTATTTCCTTAATCAGTTGTTTGTCTGCATGATGAATACAGTCTTCTCCTCTCTTTTCTTCTAGGAATATAATCTACACCATCTATTGCTTGTATTTCCTTTTCTTCCTACCCAGCATGCATTACATGTTGTCCAGAGAATCCAAATCTGAAATGTTGGGAATCAGGTGTGCAAGATGTTTCCTTACAGTCCAACCAACTTTTTCTGATATTAAAAAAAAAACTATACTTATTAGCTTTCAACTGCTTTATTGGCCCATTACTTTTACTTAAGCATCTGGCTAAGTGGTCATGGAAGGTCTGAGCACTTGGTTTTGAATTTTCTTTTCAATGTAGAAATAGCATTTTTTCTTATCCTGGTTTTTTCTAATATATAGCACTTGCAAGAGATATTTAAGAGCTTGTCGATACTTTTGGGTTTTGGTAAAGGGTTCGTCTTTAAGGAACTCTTCACAAAGTGCCTTAGAAGATAATCTTTCACTTTTCTGGTTTCCAGAGAAATCATACCGAGTGATGTAATTCTTGTTAATGGTATATAACAAGGAATTTCTTTGCTTTAAGAAATGAAAGAAACACCACATCTATAATTGCTTAACCTTCCTCATTGAGCATGTCAAAATAGTGTGATTGAGCATTTCTAACTCTAATGAGTATCACTCATTGAGCTCATGACAATAGAACTTACTTCAGCTGTTTCCTTATGAAAATTCAATGTTGTCATTGTTTGGCAATCCCGCAATGTTTCCTTATCTGCTTTCTTCTTTGGTATTCTCACTTTTCTGTCTTAACACCTTAATATCCATAGGAAAATCCGACACAAGAATGTTGTGCAATTTATTGGAGCCATTACTCATCCACCTAACTTATGCATTGTGACAGGTAATTCTATGTCCCTGTTCCTACAGAGTTCCTGTAAATTCATACATTCTGCTGGTTGATGCTTTTTCTTCTTCTGACAATAATATAATTATGAGCTAGAGGTTGCAAAATTCCTAATTATACAATGTTCAGAAAATTACCTCTCTTTTCTTTTTCTCCCCCTCCTCCTTCAACCTTTTCCTTTATGCAATTCGTATGCGGATTGGATTTCATATTTTGACTTGAACCTGACACTTTCTCTTTCAACAATGTTCCTATTTTATCAGAATTCATGTCTCATGGAAGCATATATGATTTTCTGCACAAACAAAATGGTTCATTTAAGCTCCCAAATCTACTCAAAGTGGCTATTGATGTCTCCAAGGGGATGAACTATTTGCATCAAAATAATATAATTCACCGGGATCTGAAGTCTGCCAATCTTCTGATGGATGAAAATGAGGTAAAGATTTGTTAAAATTTCATTAAGTTTTTCTCTGCCTTCAATTCTCTTGTTCTCTTCCTGCATGTCCCTAATCCACGTTTTTTCAACATTGAAAGAACAAAGTGCATTTTCTTTAAATTCAAATCTTTCCTGCTATTACACCTAGCTATTGGCTTGCAGATCTGTGCTGGGGATAATTTTTTTTTGATCCTTTTCCTTTTTGAAATCTGTATAAGCAATTAATTGTCTAGTCATTCCCAGAATATCTTTTCTTTTTTTTTTTTTTTGTAGATAGAAAAAATCTAAATAATGTCTCTGTCCATATATTGGGAGTAACTAGTTGTCTGCTTGCTGCTTCCAGAAAACTAAACAGCTAACTTTGTGAGGCTAAGTTACGAGGGATGCTGAGAAATGATGTAACTTTAGCTACAACTAGGTTAATCAATTATTCCTGTTGGGAAATTGTTTACTCTCTGGGCTGAAAGTAACTCAGTTACAAACTATTAAAGGAAATGAATAGTAATTTGGATCAGCACAAAAGACTTGGTTGTTTTTCATTTTCTCATGTGCACTGCACTTGGATGTCAGGTTGTCAAAGTGGCGGACTTTGGCGTTGCCAGAGTACAGGCGGAAGATGGCGTGATGACAGCTGAAACTGGAACTTACCGCTGGATGGCTCCTGAAGTATGTATATTGTTTATATTGAAGCTATGATTTTATGCTGTGTTATACAAAACTAAGGAGACAATAAAATCATATGTATTTATCATGCATTCTTTGCAGAGAGCTGTTGTAATCATTTTATCTTCTCCTACTACTTTATTGAGATCTTTCTATGTTCTTAACTTTTCATGGCCACGTGGTTTAGAAACTATCAAGTACATGTGCTATCTTCTTCAGCATGTTTTTTCATGTTTTATATTGAAGGTGGTGAAGAAATTATAATAACTGCTAATATACTTTATTAACTACACAATGTAATTACAAAGAGATGAAAATGATCTAGAGAATACAGGATACTCTCCCTTACAATTATTATTGCTTTGTATTTGCAGCCAATATGACTTGGTGGTACTGTCAATAAAAACCTTGTAAATTAGATAAATTTTCTGTCATGAGAACTATTGATAATTGATGGGGGCACTTCATTTCTTTAGTATGTACTAAGATTATGTCTATCACTAAATACTGATCATTGTGGATTTCTTGAATAAAGGTCATCATACAACAAGGGCGATATGACTACAAAGCTGACATCTTTAGTTTTGGTATAGTTCTATGGGAGCTTCTAACTGGAGAAGTAAGTCCTTCGCTTTTTCCATAGTTTATTTTCTTAACTTATCTCCATGATTGAAGAGCTAGTGGTTTGTCCAATAAGTTTCTATTGGAATTTATGTATTCTGCTCGCAACATGTCAGCTTCCATATGCTCATTTGACCCCACTACAAGCAGCAATAGGTGTGGTTCAAAAAGTGAGTTACCTGCCTGATTTTCAACTCTGATAGCATTTTTTTCCATTGATAGAGTGACCTTTCTAATCAACTTTTTAACAGGGACTGCGTCCTACAATTCCCAAAAACACCAACCACAAGCTTGCTGAATTGCTTCAGAGGTGCTGGCAGCAGAACCCTAAAAAGAGGCCCAACTTCTCGGAGATCTTGGAGAGCCTCCAGGAGATAGCTAAGGAGGTACTGACCTTCATTGATACCAAATATAATGCTTCCTTTTTAAGATGTGAAGTGACAACACTATGCTGTTTAATCAGGTTGGAGCTGAAGGTGATCGTAAGGATAAGTCAGTTGTTGGATTTTTTTCACCATTTAAAAGGCATCATTAAGATCAAATGTGGATTGAATCTTGTAAATATTGACTCTGATTATCAAGGCTTATGATGACAACAAGCAGATACTGCATCCCTATATAGTGTTTGTTTGGTAATTAACCAGGTCACAAAAAGTCGTGTTTAATCCGTCTGGAAGATTAACCGTATGCAACATCTCATTTTTATCATGTTGTACCCAGTCATCTTTTCTTTTGTTTGTTGTTTTCTAGTTTTGGCTATTGTATCTCCTAGAGTGCTGTGTGCATAATTCAATCATACCTGCAGAAGTGTATTTGAGTTCTTTTGTTTATATGTTATAGCTAGTTCTAAAATATTTCTTTCATTGTATCGACGAATTGCCAAAACTGGGTTTTCGTTGTTGTTTCTGAAATTTAAGGACAGATTCATTGCATGTAAAATACTTTTTCCAACATTTATTGTGGATAGTTGAGAACGGTGATACTAGCAGCCATTGAGCTTAGTTGTCTAGCCAGTTAGTTGTGGCGGTCACTTGTGGTATAAATCAATATTTATTGAAACTAATAGTGAGTAAAAGAAGACTCCTTAATGCTAGGGCCGGAAAAAAGAACCAACTAAATCACATATTGGACCAAATTAAACTGAATTGTAAATTATGTTCGAATAGTCTTTTTAGGTTTGAAAAAAATTAAAAATTGAATTAAACCGTTTTAAATCAAATTGAATCATTAAAAGTAAAGAAAAAGAAAATGATGATGAAAATATAAAAATATATGATTAAAAAAGTAAATTTTATATTACTTATTCGATTCATTTTCTCTTCTTTTATTTTTTTATTTTTATCAAGTAATTTACTTTTTTCATTTTATATTTTTTGTTTATTGACTAATATCAAAATCATAATTATTTTGATAGATATAATAAAACCTTCTTAAAATATCAAATAAGCATTGAATATGATAAGTGGTATCAAAGAAATGATAATAATTTAAATATTTTTTTATGTTAAATATTATTTTTTATAGTTTATTAACTTGTAAATAAAAATTAATAACACATGAAAATGATTCGAATCATGAACTAAATCTTTTTTTAGGTTCAAAAAAATTATGAATCAATTCATTTAAAAAAAAAATTGTACTAAATCAAACCACATCCACACCTAATCAATACTAATTTCATGATTTTTTTGGAGAAAATTTTTATATAGATCAAATCATGACAATGTGCAGGTACTGTATGCAAGGTACCCGTACCCCGAGCCTGTGTGCATATACTAGATTTGTGCTTATTTATTTATTATTATTATTATTCTTTTTCCACTTATAGGCAGTCGTCAATGTTCGTCCAATCGGCAACCTTAACTAGCATAGGGATTGTGACTAATGATATTCCCAAAATGGCGGGCTTTTCGTAAGATCTTTTGCCATTATTGGGGATATTTATTAATATTATCACGACCGATATGATACATAGTAGAACACATTACTCAGCGTTTACGTTTTCACGTGTCAGTAATCTTGATTTATATCAACGTTGTTCTTGTCTCATTTTTCTATCTGTTTTAGCTATATCATCTTAGCGATGCTGTTCTAATTGTTATATAATTACCCACAAACTATATCGTCCATCCTCATAGGATAGTTCTTAGCCTCTAACATAAAAACCTACGAGATTTTTTACTCCTAGCCTCTCGTGATTAGATCTGCTCGGTATACAAGGAGTCTAATTATTGCTTGTACAGTCATTTTTAATTCAGACACAGTACTATAGATAATTGATTAGTATTATAACTTAGTTGCCAATAAGTAACTAAGTTCTCATATTTCTTCTTCATACACATCCAGGCGGATTAGGAAAAATTGAGCAGGCAAACATGTAATCATTTCTCGTTTTTATATTCATGCCATATTAAAATATTGGCCCTAAGAAAGTTTCCAATGTGTGTATCTTGGTTGTATCTATTGTACATCTAATCTACAAGCACAGCATTTTATGTTGTTGATGCCTCCAAGGAAAAACTCTGCTGCTTTGGGAAGGTAGATTGGATTTCTTTGCTAAGAAACGAATATATCAACAAATATAGTGATAGTTGCAGTGGATGATATGGTATCTTTTAAAGAGTTAATCTTTTTTTTTAATTCTTCCTTTTATTATACTTACTATACACAAGCGGGATGTATTTGTATATACAGACCATATGGAATATAGAACTCCCATTTCTGTATCATAAATTTGATTCCCTTTTATTATAAATAAATAAATAAATAAATTACCCTTTGATCGAGGAATAAAAAAATTATATAAATGAAGAACGTAAATTCGTTCTTAAAGAAGTTTCTCAAGGTAAAACTATTAGATTGATTAAAAACAAGATGTTTAAATCACAATTTCTCCTTTCACGCGACCATTTTTAACAATAGATCGTATTGCTCTTGCTAAGAAGCTGCCTTGTGCGGACTCTCACCTGCAACCTCACTAGCGTGTGCATAAATTGGGAGGCTATGGCCGCCTGTTCTCGCACATACGCACCGCGAGCCAGTGCTTGCAGCTTCACCAGGCTTCTTAATGCTCTGCATGCCTTTCTTGCCTGTCCATATTTAGAATACAAACTTATATATTTACACAAAAAATTTGGAAAATCAAAGCCTCTTGATGTAAGCCTGATACCAATAAATTTTAGATTTACATTCCACTTAACAATTCATAATTACATTTAATCACATTCAAAATGTTAGTACTGGAAGGCAATCTGGGGAGGATTAGAGGTTACCAACACACCAGATGGCCCCTGAAAGTTGCCTGGATTTTGATGGCAGCTCTGTCTAGCTCCGAAAGACATTGCGGCCTCAATGGTGAAGGCGGCGGTGCATCGATCTCTCGTGTCGCCTTCGCGTTTTCCTCTCCTAGGTAGGTTAATTCTCTGGAATTATGATCATTGGAGTTATGATGGACTGTGATTTCTTTACAAGAATGCAGTGGTGAAGTTCTGTGGAACTTGTTTCCAAGAGCCTTGACCCACTTCTTGGAGAATCCCATGAGTCTTGGTATTGTTCCCATGCTTCCTAAGTTTGTGTTCGGTTCGAGATTTTTATTGTCTGGTTAGGAGACCAGCCATCCAGGAAGTAGGTGTGAAGGAAACAAAAGATGTGCACAACATGTCAAGGTTTCCCGACATGGGAAAGGGGAACCCCTCAAGTCAGAACGTGGGGGGGATGACTTCTGCTTTACGTTGTCTGAGTTTGAAGCAATTTAGCAAGCTACCCAGGGGAGAATGAAAAATAAAATTTATAAAATATCTAGTACCATACTTCCTATGTAAATTGCAAATTATGTATGGTACTTAAGAAAAGAACCTACAAAGTTTAAAACAGTGTTATAAATGATAGATTTAATTCCAGCAATCCATTTGTTATCTTGGATGAAGATATCATTTTGAACAAGCCCCCACAATTATCAATTGATCAATTGAACTCATATTATATATCCATAATAGGGTTTGGTTTTCATAGTTTGAACAACCAAACTATACAAAATGTCTATTATTAGCCTGCCTGGTTCTAGATAAAAGAACTCTTTAAAAGACAGAATAAGACTTAAAAATTTTATATTTTTCAACACTCTGTAAATATTTATCATTTAACAAAATGTTATTTTGAAAAGCTAGTATTGAATTTTGGGGGAAGCTAGGGTATATGGGTGTCTCTTTCAAAACCTATAAAATTATAACAACACAGAGAAAAGATCAGCATAGCTCCTGTGCAATATTGACAGGCACAAAAATGTGCATTTATTTATATGTGCAAACTGGATTACCCATGATTCAAAAGTCGTCTTCTTCATTTAAGCTATTCAGGCACAACAACATCAATTTGCAGAGTAATTAAATTATTCACAACATTTCTTGAACTGCATTATTCGTGCATTCTTTACATGCAGCTTTCTTCTTCAACATCTCCTAGCCATATCTGCATCTGAACTCCTTGCCAGGTTTGATCTTCAGAACTTACACACAACCCTATTGCAAATGCGGATTATAGGTCCGTCGGAAGACCATTCTCTACCCACGCTGCATAACCGCCAGCTATGTCGGTGATGGCACTGTATCCCTAAAACAACAAAGAACCGATTCGATTTTTCGGTAGATCGATTTCATAATTATCAATTGAAGATCAAATAGAGGTATGGTTTTCTAATTCAAATAACAACAGAAAATGCATGTTCAATGGAGTCCAAACCATTCATTAATCACATTACAGAATGGTTAATTTGTTACAATCTCTATCAGTTTGAAAATTAACTCAGAATCTCCATGAATAGAAGTGCTTACAGAAGCCATGAGTTCTCTTGCAGCCATTATAGACCTCTTCCCTAATTGGCATCCCTGTCACGATAAAATTGATACTCAGATCATGATCCCATGAACAACTGAAATGCACATTAAAGATTCAATGGAAGCTATACCACAATAATTTCATCATCCTTTCTGAAACGTGACGCAACCTCCTCCAAAAATTTCTCATTCTTAGTCATTCCTGCTATTTCGATCATATCAGAACACCAATATTTTTTGAAAATCTTCCAAACAGAGAACCTGGCAAGTAGACCCTGATTTCTAAAGGAGAAAACTGAATCTAATTTTACTCTTGTAGATCTAATTAGCAAGAGGTGAAGCAAAGGTAAAGAAACCTGATCCAACTTTGTACATGTAAGGAACATTAATAGCTTCATGGGCATGCCCTGCTTGGAATTCCTCAGGTGTTCTACACAACATAGACCAACATCAGAATAAATGAACCTAGAAACCTGCATTACTAAGGTAAACAGGGGCAAAAATTAACTTTATGCTTCGGGTGGCCAAGTGCCTATATGATGAGCAAGAAATTTCTTGATCAATGTAGTTAGTTTTCATTGAAATAAATGGTACGCTGAATGTGAAAATTATTTTCCTGCCCTTCATCTGCCTTCCAGTATTGACATCTTTACTGCTGGAGATAAGCATGCATAGGATGGGTCAGATAGGAAACCTACAACATAGTACTGTAACCTCAGAATTCACATCCTATTAAATCAACAAGGTTGTGAGATACTATATGGAACCAGGTTTTTTCTCTTTTCAATTTAAAATTTAAAATCGTTCATATCATGATACTCAAATTGCAAATCGATATCGCTTCTAAAGATAAAACAACAAATAAAAACATGCCCATTTTCATTGATTCATCAAATTTAATTACATTTATCAGCGATGTTCTGCAGGTTTTATCCCTGGTGCGTCGCATATATTGAAAAATTACAAGGCCCATGCGGCTTCTAGTATGGGTATGAGGTCATACTCATTGTAAGTACAAGTCACCAAATGAAATCAGTATCTATTCTGCGACATTTAATACCCACTTAAAATCTACCTAATCTAATAGGATCTTATAGTATAGATTCCAAGATCTGGTAGGTTTCAAAGCTCAATCTTACTACCACCATCAGGTACTCTTTCCATTACTCTAACCCATTATAAAACCCCAACTGAATATATTTAGAACTCATCAAAAAACAGGTGAGACAAAGGAATCCATGCAATACTAATGAACCCAGATTATAATCCTAAATGAAAAGGAAACCTGGCCCTAAATTCACACCTGACATCCAAGTAGCGGTGACCAGCAAGAAGAAGCTCGTGTGCAACACGAACAGGAACTGAATTTGGAGTTGGCACCCCTGTTGCTTCGACATTTCCACTTAGTCCAGCTTTAATTAAACTTCAGATAAACAACAAATTAATAAAATCAAAACCATTAAGTAGGAACTTAAATTCTTCTTCTTCTTTTTCTAATCCAGCTAGATACCTTCTACTTGCAACCTTCAGGTTGAAATCCACTCGACATGATCTTTGTTTCAAGCTTTGTAAACATGGAATCCTACAAGAAACATGTCACACTTTCGTAAAATATATGATTTGGAGCTATGGCAAAAATAAATTAATATATAGATAAAATTGCACAAAACCTTTGTTTGTGATTGAAAATCATAGGAACGGTGGAGCCATTAAGACATGCAGAAGCAACAAGTGATGTGGTTATCATTTTTCTTTTCAGAATTGTACCTGTTGTCGGTCTTTCCTCCTAGTATTTTTGTGGTAACATGTAAATAGATATTTATGTAACCTCTACTTGGCAATTGATCACTTTTATATATATTGAGAAGAATTATGGGTACGCTTGTTTGGTTTACTTTTTTTGGGTAATGTTATCCGTTTGTTCAGTTATCCACTCTTTTTAATAGAATATGATGAATTGGATAAATCCATTCTTCCCTTCAAAAATGTATATAAAATTGATGACTAATTTTATTAAAAATGCTATTAATCTATAGATATAATAACATTATATATTAATATTTTTTTTTGTAAATTTCTATCAATGACATTATAATTCAATTTTCTCTTAAAGCTAAAATTGAAAAAGGAAAAGGGATATGGAATCGCGATTTAATGTGGTCCATTTTTGTGTTGTGTACCAAGTATGCTAGGGTAAATTGTTGTTACTGTATCTCATACGCATACACTTTTTTATTTTAAATTGAATGTTTAAATATAAATTTTAGAAAAGAAAACACTTTTGAGAAATACAATTAATATTTTAAATTATTTAATTTAAAGATAAAACAATAAAATTAAGTTTAAAAACAGTATTTATAAGCTTTGATGTTAAAACATCATTTTTAAAATAAGAAAACTAAATATTGTTTAGTGTTCAAAATTATAACCATTTTACATCTAATTTTTTTTTATTAATTCTGTATTACAAAATAGAAATGAAGGATTCGATATTATTCCATTCTACGTGAAGAGTAATACTTATCTGATTAAGTGTATTTATTCATTTATATATATTTTTTGTAAAAAAAAAGAAAGAACTTAAATTTTTATCCAAATAGATGATAAAGCAGTCTCGATTCTCGAAAGATGTTGAAGATAAACAAGGCGAATAGTTTTGGTTTCGGTTTTCGAAAGTGGGTTTGTCTTTACTGTAACGTGTCGGACTTCGGACACCGTTCCATGTTCGGAAGGAGTCAGGACGTGTCCTGTCACGGACAGTTTAGCTGATATAATGAGAATAATCAATGGGCCCCATTATTGGCTCTGGCTGACTGTTAAATGGAGTCAGGATTTGGTCACTTGTTTATTTATTTATTTATTTTCCATGTAAGAATTTGGTAACTTATTGGAGAATGCAAATTATCGGTTTGAGAAAATATCTATTTAGGCAAGTTGAATTTGCAGTCATAGTGGATTGTGAAAAGTGGAAGTGAAATTGACTCATGCAAAAATCATTATAAGAACTTATCTTTTCTGATGGCTAATGTATTAAGATTATCAAATTTGTGATTTTATTAGAGGATTTGTAAAATCAAAATATAAAAACGTAAATTTTTATATTTTATGTAAATTAGTAGTTAAAAGTTATAAATATAATTACAAAAGTCATAAAAAACTTAAAATACATGCTGTAAATAAAGATATTCAATATAAATTTTGATTTAATATAAGTTATAGTACAAATAGTTAATTATAAATCATTATACTAATGCATAAAATTGAAAAATATATATTAAAATCAATATAAATTATACTACAACATAGGAAAAAAAGTTAAAATAAAATCAAAATATCAATTATCAGTTATCCAAAATTATCAAAACTATTATAAACTCACCAAACTATAATCATAATCAACTTTGCCATTAGCATTATTGCCAATGCTATTATAAGTATTACCACTAATAATATCAATATTTTTTTATTCCGAGTCTTTTCAAGTATCCATTTGTATTTAGTTTTCCATAGTATTAATGTCATGAATCTCTAAAACCTCTTAATTTCAACTCTCATAAGCATAACTCTTCAAATTTATAAATGTATCAATTTCCTTCATAAAATTAATTTTATTTTTTCCTTACCCCTTTTACTTGATATGATACCCAACCAATCATCATTCAATAAATTAAATATCTTTTCCCTTAACTACTTGTTCATGGTCAATGAAAGGTCTTTAATAATGAAGCTAGTAATAAAATCAATCTAAATTAAAAAAAGCAAATATAACGTTACTTTACTCAAAATTTGATAAGTTTATTTTAAATTATAGAAACTCAGTTCTTTTTCTTAGTTTTGATAACCTATTAGACTTAAATTGAGTAAAATTGTATAAAATCATATAAAATCGTGTAAAATCATATAGAATTGGTAGAATTGTTCACCTAATTTATGATTCTACTACAAGTTTACACTAAAATGATTTTATATATGATTTAATTCGAAAAAAAGCCTCATAAAAATGTACACTTGTAAAATTGTATGAGTAGAGTCATTTGAACCTTGGTTGAGTTTAGAATCTTTAGTTCAAGCTTCACTCAAACTATCACTTTGTGAACCGGAGTTTGACACAATTAAATTCGTTTTATACTCTATTTATCTAATTGTTTATTAAAATAATACTAATATCCAAATTTTACTTACATTTAAATTTGACTCAAACTTGATTAGGCTTATGAGTTAATTAAGTCAAATATTATAAAACTCAAACTCGGTTCCATAAATGATATGAGTAATACAAGTTCATACTTGGTTTAATTATTGTTAAATCAAACTTAAATAAATATGCAATTTAAGTCAATAATTTACAAATAGGTTTAACTTATTTATATTCCTAATAAAAGCTTTTCATCTTGTCAAAGGGAAAGCATTACAACCGAATTATTTCCTTGGTTCATCACATTCATAAATACCGATTCTTATCTCCATTATTTAAGAAGCAAATATAGTTAATATAACAAAATAACAAAACATTGAAAAGATATTTATGAGTCCCGTAATAAATGCTACTAGGTATTTATTAAGGATTTAAAAAAAAAAACCTTTTAAACTCTCTATTATTTGACAAAAAAAGCAAATATATAAAAAATAAGAAATGTTTTAATTGGCTTTTTAATGAATGTACCTATGATATTTGTTAATATTTTTCTTCTATAATTTGTTTTTCTTCTCAAAACAATTCTTATTAGTATTTAAATGAAATTTTATTAAGCGACTTTAAGTTAATAAAAATAAGGGTTTTCTAGTTTGGAAAATTTTTCAATATATTTCTTACAATGAAAAATTTTAAATTATAAAAAATTATTGCTATGATTTCAAGAGATTATAAATGTCAATGGTTTTTAGCCATTAGTAATAATAAAAGGCAATCAACAATGGTCAATCATAACAAGCAGTGGTGATTAATAATTGGGAAAAAATGAAAAATAACAAAATGGGTTTGTTTTGTTTTTTTCAAGAAAAAAAAAAAGAAAATTGGTTTTTTAATATAATATTGACATATTCCACCAATGGTAAACTAGTATTACATCATAATTAATTATCATCTACTACCATCATTTACAGTTAAAAAATGACTAGTTACTGCAGTATTTCCAGACAAATACAATTATACGTAATAATTCAATAATTATAATTATAAATTTGAGAAAACGTTTGGCACAAAGCAATATTAACGTAATGGAGGATGGTCGTACCATATAGGAGCCTGGCATGGCAGGAGATAGAATCAGTGACCTGTTGATAAGCTTGATTTGGAGCCGATAACGTTGGTCTTGTCTTGCCTCTATTTCTAGCACACGTGGAGGCCCAGCCTAATGAAGACACATACGAGATATAG
Organism: Laguncularia racemosa; assembly: GCA_037954665.1. Classification (NCBI taxonomy): domain Eukaryota; kingdom Viridiplantae; phylum Streptophyta; class Magnoliopsida; order Myrtales; family Combretaceae; genus Laguncularia; species Laguncularia racemosa. Next base: position 127,386 of record JBBMOL010000104.1, on the reverse strand, counting down.
TACAAGTTTTTATACCAGATATTTTATTGATAAATTATAAGCAATTTAAGTATTTTTTTTTAAATTCCATAATAAGATGAAGAGTTTTTTAAATAGAAAAGTTACTCAACATGTTTATATGGCATCTCAAGGATACTTCAGCTCATCTTTCCTTTTCCGAAGGTTGCTTTTCTTTCCTTTGCTGATGGAAGTCCTTACCTTATGGTAGAATTATCGCATGAAAATTAATTGTAATTAGAATGGGAATGGATAACAAATAAATTGGAAAAATTATACACCAAAGATTAATAAATTCAAATAAAGATAATTTTTTTAATACTTTAAATAAAAAATAAAAGCTATTAAACTGGAATAAATAGATTACAGTATTATCTTTAAGTAAAGAATAATTTATGTGTTTAATGTCTTTGCCAATGCTTGAAATAAATTAATCGATGTTGTAAGGTTTTTTTTTTTATTATTTTCTTTCCCCGTAAATCTATGTGCTTAAGTTAGACATGTTTTATCCCAGCGAGACAATGTTTACAATATATATATATATATTGATAAAATGTCAGATATAATGTCTATAACATAGAAACCATAAGAAGTTCTCAAACATTAAAACGTGATCCTCTATTAATTTATAAAATGAAACTATAGATAACTTAATTATTTGAATATGAGAAAAACTGTGCCTATGGTTTATTTTATTTATTTATTTATTGCTAAACAATTTTCTTTTTTGAATTTTTTAGTAATAAACTTTTTTATGGGAACACATAAAATAATTTATTCATCAGCTCTTCATAAATATGCAGTGAAAACTTTAACAGTTTACTTCTTTAAACTCAAAGAGACAGTATTTATAACTATTATCATACTCTTTATGACAACTATAATTAACTTAAGCAAATTGAATTTTAGTAGAAGCAAGGAGAGGAACTTGTTTCGATCTAAATGTTGCACGTTTAAATAAATTTAGAATCATAATTAATTTCATTAATTTTATACCATGCTCCTGAGACCAATGAGATGTGATTGCCCCGCGGTATACTTCTACTCATAGTAAGATTATCTAAGACAAAAAGAGCACTAATGAAACCAGCAAGTAGATTTCATTAAAATACTCTTAATTCATAACTTCATCCACAAATATTAATTATCCAATAATCATTTTATGGAAAATTTCCTAAATCTATTGTAAACCATCATTTGTCCCCAAAAATGAATGAGTCAAATAATAATACCATAGGTCTACCAAAATATAACTAAGTCTTCTACTCTTCGAATTCTTCTCGATAACTTCTGCATATCCTGCCGCCGATATACATATCATAGCCCAAATAATCATAGGAATGAACATCTCGAACATCATCATCACTAGAAAAATAATAATTCCGAAATGTGGGTAATCCATAATGCTGGTATAAAAATTGTTGCCTACAAACAAATTCACATGTCATACAGTTTACAACTTAATTATTGTATGTATCAATAAATAACAAATAATGCACATAAGTTCTGTTTATTTATCTTATTTGATATCCATAGATTGTTCTAGCAAAAAAAAAATAAAAATCCATAGATTAATATACACATAAAAAATTCATTGATTACCACAGTTCATGAGTAAAAAAAAAAATATGAATCATGCAATTCCAAGATTCAAAGATAAGAATAAAGTAATCTCAAGTGTCCTATAGTCAAAATCATTTCATACCGACTTGTCCATACTAGTAATTAGTAATCCAATCTACTATAATCATTCATAGTGGCTTCTTATTCCACTAATGTAAACTATTTACAATATCCCCTAATTGTCCTAATCCATATCAGCCATAGTTCCATGAAAAGGAGGATCCACCTATCCATACATATTTGCCACAATGTCTAAACTACTAGTCACTTCATCCTAATTTTTTTACCCTTATTAGAACAAAACTCCTAATCCATGGTTCACCTACTTGTATTCCAACCTTGGCATATAGAATGCATGAAGACTTAACAATTATTGTTAACCAAATTTAGATTGATTAATCTAACTCCCCATGCACAAAAACAAGACATCATAACTCACTTACCTAGATAGCTACCCATCAAACATAGAATAACTTTGATTTTGATAAAACTCTTGTGGAAGTATCTCATTCTTAATCTTAAAATCTTATTTTCACACAATTTGGTTGATCAAGATCCAAGATAGGCTGGTGAAATCTCACTCAAGGAAAATTAGATCGACTTACTTTCAATATTGGTCTAATTAGTTTTATATATGGTCAACCATTTCTTTCCCCCATCTTGGTTGACCTTACTTAAACTTAGTGGTTGAGCCCTCAATTGGTTAATCTAATCTCCCTAGTTTTTAGTTTTTTCAAATTTTCTCTTTAGGAATTCAACCTAGGGTTTTCTCTCATTTGAAATTTACATTCAAAAATAATTTTCATTATATTGTTAATTTAAATTAATTTAAATTCCTCAATCTTTCTTCAATTCTCAAATTTTTAACAGCTCTAATTTATCACTAATTTATAATTTGATATAATTTCTCATTTTTAGTTATTCTTGTAAATTCTCTTATAAATTATTTAGGATTTCATACTTATATGAATAAATCTATGATCTAGTTCCTATCTCAAATTGATTCCTCCAATTATATAATTAAATACCTAAAAGGGGTTATTTTCTCATAGTTCTCTTATAATCAAGAAAATCCAAATAGTTGCACATTACTTACTCCTTACAATGAGCATAGCAAAATCCTATAGTAGATGGAGATGACTACTAAAGGTCTCCTTAGCAATTTCACAAATCTCTTCTTTGGGTTTTCCTTCAATGATTACCTAAAGTTTGTTAGTATTAGTTTCATAGATAATCTAACTTAAATTATCCTAGAAAAAGATATATGTAAAAGGTCTGTTACATACCTCTATATAAACACCTTTATAATTCTTTCCTTCTCCATAATTTGTTTCATTAATCTAATTAGACAATAATTTCTCATTATGAATCTATTTGAATTCCCACATTAAAAAACATAATCACTTGTTCTATACGGAAAGGGCTAAATTTCTTACCTCAAAATTAGCAGGGAAACTTGAGGAACAATCGTAGGAGAGAGACAGGCGATGACTAAGGTTAGAGAAAGAGAGTGTGTGTTCTTAACCCACTAGGTGTTTCGGTTGATAAGAAAACTAGGTTAGTTTTCTATTTATACAAAAAGTTGGAGGTTGAAACTACTTGTTTACCCCCCACTTTCAATTTACTCCAAGATCTTTTGTTTCCCTACCTATAAAATATATTATGTCCTTAAAATTTACATGATGTTTGAAATTTCCCTTCAAAAGTGGTTGCAAATACTTTCTTTCTCTAACAGATGACTATTCCATATGGCTTTAGGCATACATGCTTATAAACATGGTTGTCAAAATTGCGATTTTACGTAGAATCGCCAGGGGGTCCGTAAAATCAGAACGTAGAAACATAAGTTTTTACAACCTTTATAAAATAACCTTTAAATGTTAAAAATTTACTTACAGTAGTCATTAAAAAATATAATGGATAATATAAATTAAACATTTCAGCATAGAATTAGGTTATAAATCACAATAAAAGTCATAATATAGATAATCAAACATAAGTTGCATAATATAAATAATTAACCAAAAGTCTCAATAAAAGTTATGAAATCATAAATCATATTACAAAACAAGAACTAAAATAAATCATCACAATTTCCACCATCTCTCTCATCCATATCATCATCATCATTTGCATCTTCATTATCTTCTTCTTCATCAATGTCAACATCATCATGAGGTGTACTACTACCAATGATCTCTAATTCCAAATTTTTTGAAGTTCCTATTTGCATTTCAACTTCAACATTATCAATATTATGAAGGTCCAAATCATTTGGGATTAGGGACTTACTTACAGGACTCTCCAAATTGACATAAGCACCAATTTCGTCCTCCTCTGTATCATCTTTATCTTCATCCCTTACACTTGGAAAGATATGTAACACACCTTGACCTTCATTCTCATTTGATGAGTCAAACACATTTTCTTTTTCAACTATCCATTCATCATCAGATGAGAGATCTTCAACAATGAAAGTAGAAGTGTTAGTGTTAGCAATGCATCTTTCTTTCCTATTTCTTAATTTCAAATTATGCATTACAAAGACTAAATCATTCATCTTTTGTTGATGCAGCCTATTCCTCTTTTTGGTATGGACCTGAAAATGAAAAAAGGTTATACATAACTTTATAAGATTCATAATCTTAATAAGTAATAATATATAAAATTGAGTAAAAGAACTATTTGTATCATATCATTTCAAACGCACTCCAATTCCGCTCACAACCTAAAGAACTACAAGTCAAACTTAAAACACGAATAGCAAACTTTTGTAGTTCTGGGCATTCATCTCCATATGAATCCCACCATTTAGCTGAAGAATTTTTGTTTCTTGCTAACCTTGCAGTTTCAATGCCAAATAGTCCATTAGCATCCTTATATCTTTCAAGCTACATATCAATCTTACACCTTTCTATTGGATTAAAAACCATACGCTCTATGCAATCATATAATCCAATCTTAACATCGACATTAACTTTAAAATCATCACTATAATGATAATGGGGATTCAAATAATAAGCTGCAACATGTAATGGTCTATGAAGTTGAAGCTCCCATCTTTTGTCAATAATCTTGAAGATAGGTTCATAACTACATTAAATAAATATGATTTCAATTTAGAAATGAAACTTTAAAATTAGCACTAAAGAAAATATATATATATATATAGCTAACAAGTTGTGATATTACCTTTTCTTCACATTGTTGAAATTTGCTTTAATTTTCTGCTTGGCACGATCCATTTCTGGATAAATGAAACCCATAGCTAGTTTATCATCAGAATCCACTAATCTAAGCACTTTAATAAAGGGAAATGCAGCTTTAAGGCAAATAATAACATTCTTCCAAAACCTACTATCCAAAACCACTTATTGAATCCGCTTTCCATCACTTGTGGTCAAATACTTACATGATTGCCAATGACTAGAAGTAAACATCATCATCAATGCACTTTTCAACTCACTAAGGCAACCTAATGTCAAATACGAAGTGGCAAAACGAGTTGCACTAGGTCTAATCAAGTCCCTCCCTTTAGTGTATCTTTTCAAAATTGAGATAAGTATAGTCTTGGAATAAATATATGTAGTAATTCACCTTCCTTTTGCAATTGTCCCCTGATGGATCTTCAAATTCTTCTCAAAGTCTTCTAAGATCAAATTGATGCAATGTGCAACACAAGGTTTCCAATATAAGCATTTTCTCTTCTCCATTAATTTTTCTCCTGCTGCTTTATAATTTGCAGCATTATCTGTAATAACTTATACAACATTTTCTTCTCCAACCTTCTCCACAATATCATCTAACATTGCCAAAACTTTGTCGGTTGTCTTAGATACATCAAAAGCATCTATAGATGATAAGAAGACCGTTCCTTTAGGGCTATTAACCAAGAAATTGCATATGGAACGCCTCTTTCTATCAGTCCATGCATCAGAGATAATAGAGCAACCTGTTTTTTTCCATTCAACTTTGTAGTCATTAAGTAATTCCATTATTCGAGCTATTTGTTTCTTCAAACAAGTCACCCTTAGCTCATGATAAGAAGGAGGTTTAAGCCCACATCCATATCGACCAACCACCTGAAGCATCTTGACAAACTTTGGATTTTTGATACAGTTAAATGGAATTGCATTAGTATAGAAAAAACGAGCAATTTGTTGGCTACATTCTTCTCTCAAATCTTTCTTCATGAATTGGTTAATTGTACCTTGGGTTGCTCGTGTTCTACTTTGACCAATTTTTTTTTTTTTTCAGAAAGAAGTCCATGCAATTCCTTTCTTTTTTGTTTATCCCTGTTTGCTCTACCTCATCATCAGCATCATCAGAATCTTCAATGCTATGAATTTGCTTTCTCTTCATTTCTGATAATTTTGCCGCTTTTAGCAACATTGTTAACATTTCATTTTTAACATCATCCGGGACACTGGTGCATGGCTCTACATCTTTACGCGTATACCCCAAGTGATTCTTGAATCTGTAAATGCCTCCACTAACAACGTTATTACAATACTTACATTTAACTTTTTTCCTATTGTTGTCTACATCAATTCCATGCTCCCAACCTACATCAGATCTACTTCCAGGTGAATTCTTCCTTTTCGAGCCCTCTCTAGATGATTTAGAAGATGACATTTTAACTTAATCAATACTTAAAATCCTGTAAGAAAAAAAAAAAAAGATCGTTCCAAAACTTTGTCGGTTGTCTTAGATACATCAAAAGCATCTATTGATGATAAGAAGACTGTTCCTTTAGGGCTATTAACCAAGAAATTGCATATGGAACGCCTCTTTCTATCAGTCCATGCATCAGAGATAATAGAGCAACCTATTTTTTTCCATTCAGCTTTGTAGTCAATAAGTAATTCCATTATTCGAGCTACTTGTTTCTTCAAACAAGTCACCCTTAGCTCATGATAAAAAGGAGGTTTAAGCCCACATCCATATCGACCAACCACTTGAAGCATCTTGACAAACTCTGTATTTTTGACACAGTTAAATGGAATTGCATTAGTATAGAAAAAACGAGCAATTTGTTGGCTACATTCTTCTCTCAAATCTTTCTTCATGAATTGGTTAATTGTACCTTGGGTTGCTCGTGTTCTACTTTGACCAATTTTTTTTTTTTTTTAGAAAGAAGTCCATGCAATTCCTTTCTTTTTTGTTTATCCCTGTTTGCTCCACCTCATCATCAGCATCATCAGAATCTTCAATGCTATGAATTTGCTTTCTCTTCATTTCTGATAATTTTGCCGCTTTTAGCAACATTGTTAACATTTCATTTTTAACATCATCTGGGACACTGGTGCATGTCTCTACATCTTTACGCGTATACCCCAAACGATTCTTGAATCTGTAAATGCCTCCACTAACAACTTTATTACAATACTTACATTTAACTTTTTTCCTATTGTTGTCTACATCAATTCCATGCTCCCAACCTACATCAGATCTACTTCCAGGTGAATTCTTCCTTTTCGAGCCCTCTCTAGATGATTTAGAAGATGACATTTTAACTCAATCAATACTTAAAATCCTGTAAGAAAAAAAAAGATCGTTCCAAAACTTTGTCGGTTGTCTTAGATACATCAAAAGCATCTATTGATGATAAGAAGACCATTCCTTTAGGGCTATTAACCAAGAAATTGCATATGGAACGCCTCTTTCTATCAGTCCATGCATCAGAGATAATAGAGCAACCTGTTTTTTTTCCATTCAGCTTTGTAGTCATTAAGTAATTCCATTATTCGAGCTACTTGTTTCTTCAAACAAGTCACCCTTAGCTCATGATAAGAAGGAGGTTTAAGCCCCCATCCATATCGACCAACCACTTGAAGCATCTTGACAAACTCTGGATTTTTGACACAGTTAAATGGAATTGCATTAGTATAGAAAAAATGAGCAATTTGTTGGCTACATTCTTCTCTCAAATCTTTCTTCATGAATTGGTTAATTGTACCTTGGGTTGTTCGTGTTCTACTTTGACCAATTTTTTTTTTTTCAAAAAGAAGTCCATGCAATTCCTTTCTTTTTTGTTTATCCCTGTTTGCTCCACCTCATCATCAGCATCATCAGAATCTTCAATGCTATGAATTTGCTTTCTCTTCATTTCTGATAATTTTGCCGCTTTTAGCAACATTGTTAACATTTCATTTTTAACATCATCCGGGACACTGGTGCATGGCTCTACATCTTTACGCGTATACCCTAAGTGATTCTTGAATCTGTAAATGCCTCCACTAACAACTTTATTACAATACTTACATTTAACTTTTTTCCTATTGTTGTATACATCAATTCCATGCTCCCAACCTACATCAGATCTACTTCCAGGTGAATTCTTCCTTTTCGAGCCCTCTCTAGATGATTTAGAAGATGACATTTTAACTCAATCAATACTTAAAATCTTATAAAAGAAAAAAGGAGTAAAGAGAGCTATGGTAGAAAGTAGAAACTATAAAGTACTATTACATATTTACAAATTATATATATAAAGTAAATTGCTCATGCTCATGCTCATGTAACAAGTAATTACTAATTAGAACTAGAAGAGATAGCAAGAAAAATAACTATACAGCTTCTCTTTAAATCATCATCAAGAAAAGGAAAGTAAAACATAAGGGGTAACAAGCTTTACATTTCATAAAGCTAGAAAAATGAGTATATTATAACTAAGTAATATAATCCCATTTCCAAATCATAACAATGCCCATTAAGTAGTCCAACTTCCAAGCCCTTTTGGTGGAGTCCATAGAATCCTATTTAATAAGTTCTCCTATATCATTAATGAGAGCTTGGTAAGGATGTAAAGAATCTATAATTTGACACTTTTCCTTAACCTGTAAAGCTTATATTCTAGCTTATAAGGCATTGCAAAAAGTGAATTTGCCTCCACACAATTTTCATTAATGCCTTCAATGGCAGTTTGGGGAGGTAAATTTACTTTTTGGGCAGTTATGGGAGTTAGGTTGCACCTGCACGAGTTGCATAGTTGCACCCTTAAAAAGAATGCCTAACCATAGCTTCCAATTATTTATGATTGTGAAACCACAACCTTCAACTATTTAGAATTTGATTTCTCTCCCAACTCCTTTACTAGATACTGAAATTTCATGGAAAATGGAAGCTATGTGGTTGCATTTTCTTGGCTAGATCCAATTTGTCCACCCATTGTTGCCCCTTTTCCTTTTGCTCATCTCATTAATCCCCTTTTCCTTAGTGATAGGTTGAGGACGAAGACAGTAACAGGTTGAAGGCGAGGACCCTTTGAAGTAGTAAGGGAGCAATATGTATCTTTAAAGGAAAATTTTAAGTGTTTTAGATAAATACTCTACATCTACGACATTCAAATCTTTAATGGATAAACAGCGTAAAATCATATACCAATCACCATCACAAGTACATTCATTTCCATGATTTCAATCGATTTCCACTGACCAATTTCCCAGTTGAGGGGCTTTTGAATTCGAACATATTTCAAGACCCTTAACACGAAGCCCCACAAGCACAAAAGCAGATCCTTCCCAGATGTGATCAAACGAACATCACAAAAACATTATCAAACGAATATCACCCTTATAATTACAAAGCTAATCACTATACTTCTGAAGCATAAATACCCATTCACAAGCGTATTACTAGTCATCAAATTCCGTAGAAGTATTGCCCATTCACAAGCATAAATACGAAATACCCATTCATAAGCATAAATATTCACATGATACACTACAGTAGAAGTATTGCTAGTCATATAAGTCATACCTGACACAAAAATCGCGTCTATGAAGAAGGATCTCATCTCTGTGGCTTGTTGTAAAAAGGATTGCTACTCGGCGCTCGCTGTTTTGAATTTCGATCAATACACAATAGTAACAAGAAGGAGAAGGATCGCTGGCTTGCTACTCGGTGCTCGCTGTTTCGAATTTCTATCAACTCAGCTCAGTGTGTGTCGAGTCTAATTTTTTATTTTTCCATTCCTAATCTGATCTATACTAGACCCTATGCTCATCTAATGTAGACCCTCGACTTGAGTTAGGAATTTCGTTTTGTTTTGGAGTCGCCACCCAACTATGGTTGGAAAAAAATTGAATTATGACTAATTGAGCAGATTAATCTTAATTTAGACCACTAGTCAGCGTGATTTCCTCTTTTCGTTTTTTGTGAAAAGAGGAAAGGGAAAACCAGAGTTTCTGAGTTCGGAGGCTAACTTATTAAAACCCTAATGTTACCACCCTAATCTCCTAAAATTTAGACTTTATCCGAAATGTCTTTTATTTATTTTTTGTTGTCTCTTTATTTTGTTTTTGAATAACCTATTCTGAGAAAACGATTTTTATTCCTTTTTAGGGTTGCTCCAAATGGGTGCCTACGTACCTGCTATTCAGGATCAAACTTGCCGTAATTCGCTTTTCCTGAAAAATTTTAATGTGTTGGTGATTTTTAATTATGAAATTTCTTTTGATTTACGTTTTTATCATTTTAGTATTTTTTCTAAAAATCTAAGCCTAAATTTGATAATTTGATTTTTTGAAATAATAGTTTTAAGGAAAAACTAATTTTGGATTTATTTAAGAAAATGATTTTTCTAAGTGATAAAAAATTTCATTTTTCTATTTTTTTCAACCCATTTCTAATATTATAAATTTTTATTGATTCTTATCAATTTTTATTAATTTTTATTAATTTTTTATAATTTTTATTAATTTTTCTTAATTTTTATTTAATTTTTTATTAAAAGGTTCTCTTTTATATTATTCACCCACCCTAAACTAAAATATAATATATATATATATATATTTATCATTTTTTTTGTTTTTTTGTAATTTATTATTATTATCATTATTATTTTATTATTTTCTATTATCCTCCCTAAATTAAATCATTAAAAAACTAATCTAAATTCCAATATTTTTTTCTATTTTTGAATTATAAATAACAAATAGATAAATAAATAAATTCGAAATAAATAAAATAGATAAATAAATAAAAATCAGAAAATTCGACTTACCTAGATCCGGGTAGGTGCGCGGGTCGGGTCGGTCGGTCACGGCGGCTGGGAGTGCTCGTTGATGGCGTTCCGGCGGCCCTTCGAAACAACTGAGGTGTCATTTCCTAGGTTTTTGGGGGTGGGGAACTCAACGGTGGTGGTGGATTTCTCCAAAAACGCCTCCTGGTGGCAGCTCGATGCATGATCAGTGGTCGCGGCTTGGCAACTCCGGCGAGGCTTCGATTCTCTCTCTGTTCTTTCTTTTTCTTACTTTTGATCCGTGATTCTGCTTCCTCCCTTCATCCTCTATTTATAGGCGTATGAAATCGAGTTGGATAAGCTCGGATTTCCACCGATTGAAGCAAATCGGATTTGCTGTTAACACCCATCTTCGATTTTTGCAAATCCATCAATTTGTTGCTATTTGATTCTAATTGGATGATGTTTATCTTATTTCAGTTGAAGATTTATGTAAAAAATCGAATCAAAACGGCCGAAATTTGATTTTTCCTCCTCGCCGACGATCTCGGACGAAGGTTAAAGATGATCACGTGCTCAGTACGTGCATTCGCTCCAGCCAATCAGCTGCTGACACGTGTCCTAAGCGATGGAGAAAATTGCAAAACGCGGATTCTACCTTCCCCGCGTTTCCAACCTGCGACCTGACCCACTCCCGCGCACACCAGACCATGGCTCGGACTAGCTGGGCTAGCCCACTTATTTGATTTTTTTTTTTTTATTTTCGCAATTTGCATATATGCAATGCGATTTTTTATTATTTTTGTATTTTTTGAAATTTCAAAAATTTATAAAAATTATTTAATCCCTTTTATTGTCATTTCTGCAATCATTTTCCAAAATTGATGTATTTTTCCTATTTATTTTATTTTTTGAATATTTTTCCTATTTTTGCTAAATTAGAGAAAAAATGGTAATTGTTTATGGTTGATTATTATTAATCATTAGGGGCAAAAATGGAGTGTTTACAGTGTGGAACTATGGATCTTGGCTCACCTCTCCTATTTTCACTATCTCTCTTCTCCTCTTTCCATTGAAGAACTTCAATGTACAACAACAAATGTAAAGGAGGCGCTGTTGGAGAAGCTTGCAAAAGCAAGGAGTCACTGGTTGGGCTGGGCTGGGCCTTTTATTAATTGGGTAGGGCAGCTAATTAGTGGACCGTGGACTTGGATTGAATTCGGATGGCTGAAACTAAGTTAGTTGTGAAATATTTGTGGAATCAGTTGAAACGGATAGAATCGCGATTTTGAACGATTTTACTGTTCAAAATTGTGATTTTATTACGATTTTGCTTCTCTCTGATTTTGTGTGTGAGTTAACTAGAAATATGTATACAAACTCATAAAATTGTTGAATCGTATGAGTTAACTCTCGATTTTGACAACAATGCTTATAAACATAAGTAATGACTTTGAAATTTAGGTTATAATTAAGAAGTAGGCTTCTAAGTCAATTAAAAGCTTGCACTGATGGTTTGGAGTTTTTTTGGCTTTTGGCTTAATGAGCTCTATTAGAAAAATGGCATTGCCTACACTACAAAACCATGAGGACTACTTAGCATAATGGTTTTGTAGATTTGATAAATAAAAAAATTCTTGAGAAAGCCAAGTGTGTGCATCAAAATGTAGGACTTACAAGGAGTTTTAGGCGGAGGCTGTTAATGTGGTTAACACTTAGTGAGTCAATCTCCTAATCATTTCATTAGCTATGTGTTCAAGTAAACACTTTGATTATAAGTTTTAGTTGCTTGCTTATGCACATGTTGGTAATGGAAAGTTAGTGTATAGTTATTGTTGAGGTCATTTTGACTCAGGTCCACACCCAACTTAAACCCAAACTCAGCTTTACACAAGGGCACAGTCATGAGCCTAATTGACAGCCCAAATTCTTTCTCTGATGGCCTTTAAACTTGGTTAATTGCAGATAAAGCTCATTGTAAGTCATTAACCTTCATAATTGCCCACTCCTCCAATACTCAGGCACTCTGGATGTGTGGTTGGAGGCACACCCCATGTTCTCCACTTCCAACCATCCAACGACATCCCCTATAAATACCCAAGACCATCCACAGGTAAAAAGATTTAAACCTTAAGCTCTCTTGCTTACCTTTAAGCTTCCTTTCACTACTTATACTCATATTCTAACTTAAGCATTAAAGTAGTAGTGCTAAATAGCCTCGACAACCCTAACTCACTATTTCACTATGTTCTGTAGGTCTACACACCTCTCTTAAATATGCAAACAATAGTTGTAAAATGTATTTTTTAGGAGTTATCTATGAGGTTTTAAAGGCTATAGTTTGACCTTATAAGGATTCTACTTACTTAGGATATATTTTTAAAAGTGAAAAGGCTTGTTAGGTGATATAGACTTTGCATCATTGAAGAATTTTTTTACAATTTATTTTTAATTCTTTTTAAAATAAATAATTAATATTAAAAAACATAATAAAATTATTTATTTCGATATTTAACAAATAACTCAAGATTAATATGAGTTTTAGGAAATAGTATTTGAGTGATCTAGAAAATAGAGAGAGAGATAGAGTTGGAGAAAGAAAAGTTAAGGAATCATGCTAATCTTGTAAGGTTAACTTTGTGAAAGGATGATTGTTCCATATTTCTACTATTTTCACCTAAAAAATTAGGGAAATCAACGTTGATTTAGTGTGTAATCATGGTTACGTACTTCCTAAATGATATACTATTCATTTCTTGTTTTGGTAAAATGACAAAGACAAAAGAATGAACTTCTTTCGTCAATATAAATGGGCAAATTTTAATGAATGTTGTAAGTTATTATTATTATTGTTATTTTTTGGCCAAAGAATGTTGTAAGTTATAGAACATTGCAATAAAGCTAGAACTAGCATTGCTATGCCTTTTTTTGTATGTATAATTTTTAGGTTGGTCTAGTAGATTTCTTTCTCCCCCAAGATACCATCCATTCATTTGGACTTAAGCTTAATCAACTCTTGGGATTTGGTTTACAGTGCTTCTAGCAAGTGATTTTGTTGAAATTCACACCCTTAACTTTAACTTGGGTCATCCATCCATATCAAGTATGCTTGTCAAGTAAGACTATTCTTTGCATAATATAAGTAGGTAAAAAGTAAAAAAAAAAAAAAAAAAAAAAGCTTACCTATTTTGTGTCAAAATTTCAAGAGAAAGGTAAATCTGCAACTATATCTCAACCAAACAAATTAATAAAGATTAAAATTGCCAAGATTCCCTATAGTGCAACCTTTGATAAATTAGAAAAATTAACTATTACCAAAATATTAGATTCTATGCTAATTTCAACATTTATTGTTTAATAGATAGGTGCCACATAATATTTGTAAATTATTGTTAGATATCTTAGAACTTATAAATCACTAATATGTATTTATTAGTTTGTATGATCATATCATCAATAATTTTTTTTTAAGGATAAATTGTAAACATACCTCTTTATATTTGCTTTATACACATTTAGATCCCATTATTTTTTAAATCAAGTACTTAGATCCCATATTTTAAAAACTGTATTTTAGAACCTTTTTTTTATAGTTTTTTCCTTAGGTAAAATAACTAAAAAAAATACTAAATGCACTTTTTATTATTTTTTAAATGATTAAGTGTTCATATAGGGGGGCACAAATCATTTTTCTTTTATGATTCATTGCTTTAAATTCTTAATTTAAAAAATAAGGAGAATAAGTACATATAAAGAAAATATAGAGGAATGGAATTTTCAATTTACCACTTTTATTCTAAGTGTATGTATCAATTTATAATAGGTCTAATTATAGAGTGGTCATCACAAACCATGAATAGCTATGTAACTAGACCAATAACCAATCTATTCTAATTAGAGATTAATAATTGGACTTGGAACAAATAGCAAATTGAGAAAAATTTAACAACATACTGTAAGACCCATGGATGTTAATAAACCAATTTAGCATGCAACAATTTTAGGCAAATTAAACTTGAGTTGCGGTTCTATGGGTTTGTTTGTTAAGCTAATATGAGCCTCAGATTCTATTGGGATTAAAAAAGCATGAGCTTTAGACTATTAAACTTAAATGAACTCATATTCCTCATTGAATTAAGTCAAGCTAAATGTAAATGGATTTGATTGAGCTTTAGAATGATTTTAAGTGGAAAGCATATAATGTTTTTAAATAAACGAGTCCAGTTAAGTTTGAACTTGTTAAGCTTAATTTTTCAATTTTTAAGTGACTTCAAACTTTCAATTTCTTGTTTAGCTCATTTCACACTATGTTGTTTTGACTCATCTTGATTACTCTCTTGTATTGTCAAAGTTGCCGATGCACAACAAAGCACTGACTAAAGTTTCATGTGGCTTATTATATAGTAGTATTAACAAATTTCTATTCCCGTAAAACCGTTAGCATAATTAATTCTTCTTCTTCTTCTTCTTCTTCTTTTTCTTTTCTTTTTTTTTTTGCTAAAAGGAAGGTTGATATTAAATTTGAAAAGTGTTTAATACATAAGAAATCTCCTCGCAATCTAAATTACAATTGTATGACTAGAATTAAAAGATAGAAGAGATTCTAAAAAAGACGAGGGCTAGAACACCAAATTACAAGGGCAACTCTTTAATTTGGCTTCATTCACAATCAAATTTGCAACTTTGTTTACATGTCTCCTAATTAGGTCGAAGTTGATTAACTTGAAACTTGGAAAGATTGATCTTAAACCCTACATAACTGTGGATCTACAAGAGTAATTAGCATATTAAATTAATTATAAGACTCTTTGTTGTTTAATCATGAGTATGAGTAGTTACCTTAAGAATCATGTAATGTAAAGTAGTTCTATAACTGATTGCATGTGGCGACAAAAGTTAATTAGTTTGATAAATATATATTGAAATATCTCCAATTTGATGAAATTTCAAATACAAAGTAAATAAAAAAGGAAAGACAAATTAAGCAAGAATTGATTAACTAGTACTATGACATCTTATATTGCTTGAAAGGCTTCATTAGTAGTATGCTCTGTGATATACTTTAAGTTGAATTGATTTTTCTTTTTGATCATTTGATGCACTGGTCACTAACTAATACTATGTGGCAATTCTCTATAATTTGGTCCTTCTATAGTGTAAATTAATGTTTGATTCAAGAACTTGTAAAACAAGTGCAGTTTTTTCATTTTATGTTGGTTCATGAATTGACTTTAACACTTCTTTTCCTTTTTCATTATTATTATTATTCTTTTTAACTCTATCATAAAGTTCCTATTGGAGCTTGTGTCCAAACATATCTCCCCAAGATTGATGCTCGACCACTTAATTGTGTACACTATGTAAAATACTAGCAAAATGATTAAAAGAAACTAAAAAGAATAGAACTTAGTGATTGAACATATCTCTATATCTACTATGTAGAGCATCTATAATGGAGAAGACAATGGGAGAAATGAAAACTAAGTTTTTTAGTTTATTATGTACAAGTAAAAAGCTATTTATAGCTCTAGTGCATGTGACACAACCACATGTGTGAAATAATTATACAATATATAATCTATCAATACAAACACCAGCCCAACCCTCGTGGTGCACGCATGTGCACATCAAGTTAAACTTTCTAAAAGTCCCAACTTCGAGGAAATGAAATCTAACTGAGGTCTAATAGATTTGGTCATACAATCTACAACTTAAGAAGTTGATGGAACATAAGAAACATCAAGAAAACCAAAGGCTATGTGATCTCATGTAAAATATACATCAATTTCTATATGCTTTGTATGACCATGAACGCATGGATTTTCTACAACAAGCTTGAACAACTTGCTATTAGAAAAGAGAGAAATTGAAAGAGTAACTAGAATTTGTAGATCCTTAAGAATGTAGGAAGTCTAAAGCAACTCTTTCGTAGTTGAAGCAATGCTTTGATACTTTGCTTCTACTAATGATGTTAACACAGTTAATTGCTTGTCTGTCTTCCATGAAATGAGAGAAGAACCAAGAAATATACAAAATCTAGTTAATGACTTGCGATTGATTTTATAACCTCCCTAATCTGCATTGGCATAGCCATAAAGTTGAGAAGAACTTGATGAGTAAAACAATTCTTTATTGATAATTCCTTTAATATACTTTAACACTTGGAAAGCAGCAAGCAAATGTGGCTTTCATAGATTAGACACAAATTGACTCAATTTTTATATAGTAAAAGATAGATCTAGATGTGTTATTGTTAAGTACAATAACCTTTATGCAATGCACTAAAATAGAGAAGAATTTGATAGTGCTTCACCCAAATTGCATCAAGATGTAAATGAGAGGGAAATGGAATAACACTTGGTTTAGCACTAGAAAGACCAACATTCTTTAAAATGTCTAATGCAAACTTTTGTTGATTTAACATAAAACTAGCTAAAGTGTGATAGACATCAATACTCAAGAAATATCTAACCTCTCCAAGATCATTTATAGTAAAGGCACTATCAATGGATTGTTTAACCACAAAAATATCAGTCAAATTGTCACCTACAATGAGAACATCATCAACATAAACCTGTACTACAAGAAAACCATTGGAAATTGATTTCGTGAATAATGAATAATCATTCTTTGACTAAAGAAAACCTAAAGAAACAAGATGTTTAGTGGATTCCTTGTTAATTTTTCTAAAGGCTTGCTTGAGGCTATATAAGGACTAAACCAATTTGCATACTTAGCTAGGTGCAGCTGGTGAATACCCTTCAAGAGGAGTCGTGTAAATCTCCTCATTAATGTATCCGCGTAAAAAGGTGCTATTAACTTCAAGCTAATGTATCATGCCACTTTCTAATTGAAGCAAGAGTAAGCAAAATCTTAATTATGGTCAATCTAGCTATTGGAGAAAATGTATGTGTATAATCCATCCTTTCAACTTGATTACACCCTTTTAGACCCTATCCCTTTCTTACCTAGTGGCAAATTAGTTAACAGCCAATTTTAGTTCGAATATAAGGCTAACAATTCTTTCTTCATAGCCTCGACCCATTTTGGGTCTTTTTTAGCCTCATGATCGCTACAAGGCTCATGAATTGTAAAAACATTGGCCAAAGATACTATATATGTCCTATGGTAACAATTGAAAGAATTTGTGGTGAATAATGGATATAATGAACTATTGGTTGTTAAGTAATTGCTATATATATTATGAGCAAAGTTATTTAGCTAAGCTAGTGGTTTTTTTAACTCTGTTATATGTTCTCATAGAAGAAGGATTAGTAGAAGGCTGAATAACTATAGTAGAAGGTTGATGAATATTCTCACTATTTTGTGCTGAACTGCTACTTGTAAGACATGAAGAGAAATGATTAGGACTAAAGACATATTCTTCTAACTCATGAGGGATTGAAGGAAATAATGATTGGTTAGGTGATGATGTAGATTGTGATAAATATGTGAAAGGGATGTCTTAATTAAAAAAAAAAAACTTGACTTAGAAAAATTTGATGGCAATCTAAATCAAACAATTCATATCCTTTTTACCCCTATGGTTATCCTAGGAATACATATCTTCTACTTCTTGGATCAAATTTATCTCTATTAATTCCAATAGTGGCTGCATAACATAAGCAACCAAGTTCACGATAAGAAGGTGGTTTATGATACAAGAACTAATAAGGGGACTTCTATTTGAGTAATTTTGATGGCATTCTATTTATGAGCATGGTAGTAGTCAAGAGGCATTCTCCCAAAAAATGTTTAGGTAAATGAGCATGAAATCTTAGTGCTCTTATTGTGTGCAATAAATGCCTATGTTTTTGTTCTATAACACCATTTTGTTGAGGAGTGTATATGACACTCCTTTGATGGAAAATGCTAAGTTTGTTAAACAAACTTTGACAATCATGTGAAAGAAACTCAGCCCCATTATCTAAGTGAATAAACTTTAAGTTGTAATGAAAATGGTTATCAACATAGGCAAGCAACTTAGCTAATATGGAATAGATTTGAGATTTGTGTTTCATCAAAAAGGTCTAAGTACACTTAGTTAAATCATCCACTACTATAAGAAAACAAATTTCTCTAGAAATAGAAAGTGTATTAAAGGGACCCTAAATAGCCATATGTAGCAATTCAAAAGGATGTGATAAACAAGAACTGGAAGTAAATGGCAGTTATGAAATTTAGCAAGCTTACAAGTATCACATAGAAATTTTGCATCATTATAATATTTGTAATCATCCAAATGTAATAAGGATGATAAAGAAATATGTCTTGGACAAGCACTTTATTTTTAACTAAAACAACACTATCACATGAATTGAAAACATCAAATCATTGATTAATAAAGTCTTTACTTGAAATTGTAGTAGCTTGACTAGACTTTAAAACATACAATCTTGAAGCAGCATTAGCAAATGCAATGGTTCAATCAAAACTCTAGTCGAATCATGTTGTTCTAGCAACCAATTAATGGAAAAAATGTTGAAGTGGAAATCTAGTACTAAGAAAACATTTTTTAGTATAATTTGGTCATTAATTGAAACGTTTCCAACAATGTTAACCACTTTGACATGATCATTAGGTAATTTTATTTTGATTGGTTTGTTTAGAGTATGTTTATCAAGTAACAAATGAGAAAAAGGAATAATATGATCCGGGGCACTTGAATCTACTATGCACTTGCTCGAATTACTATCAAAATGTGAGGCTAAAGAAAGGGTGTTACCTACAAAGTTTACGATGCATTAATCTTGTTTCTTATCTTGAATTTAAGTGTCCTTTAAAATCTGAACAACTTGACAAATCCTTGAGACAAGATCAAAATCATTGCTAGTAGCAACAAATCTATTAGCATGAAAATCAATTGGTGTATCCATGTTTCCACAAGTAGCTTCAACCTAAGTGGTAGCAACAACTCACACATGATTTTTATTTGCTTTGGATCCTTTATACCAATAAGGGAATCCTATCATCTCAAAACACTTATCAATAGTTGCCTTTGTTTTTGTAATGTCCACAAAAAAGTCTACCAATTGATGCTACTCATTGTCTCCTCTCCTTCTTATATGTAGGAACTTGTTTTTGTGTGTTTTTAATTAGACTAGTAGCGGCCTCGTCATTGCATCCTAAAAATTCATTGAATTGCTTTTGCTTTTCAATTTGACAGATTAAGTAATAAGTTTTACTGATAAATGGCAATGGATCCATTGAAAGAATCTGATTCTGTACATAGTCAAAGATGTCATTCAATCTCATAAGAAATTGAATTAATTTATCCTTGTTTTCAATTTCTTGCAATTTGGATTGTAAATCATAAGTATAGTAATCAAAAGCTCCACAAGAACAACTTGAATATTCACAAAGACTACTCATTTCATCCATTAGCTTCTTTAGCTTGTTAAAATAAGCAGTAACACTAGAATTCCCTTATTTCATGCTAAAAATCTTTAACTATAACTAATAGACTAAAGGACCACTTATCATGCTAAACCTTTTACAAACATCATCCCATATTTTTTTAGTGGATCTAGTGTACATAAAAGCCTTTGAAAGATCCTTAGTCTTGGAATTCAATAACCAACGTCTGATCATGTAATCATTTCTAATCCATTTTTGAGATCAATCCTATTATCATCTAGTTTCACAAGAGTTCTGTCAATAAAACCTAATTTTTCTTTAGCTCCCAATGCTAATTTGATTGGTTGACTCCATCCATGAAAATTTGCTCCATTAAGAATCAAATTCATAATCATAACATTAGGATTATCATATCCGAAAAGATGATATGAATCATTATACGAATTATTGACTAATGTAAAAGTAGAAGTTGGCGTTTTCTTTTATCAAATCAAAACAAACTAAGAAGGCTAAAACAGTAATCTTCAAACTCATAATACTACTTTGATACCTTGTAAAATGCTAGCAAAATGAATGAAAGAAACTAAAAGAGTAGAACTTACTAATTGAACATATCTACTTATCTACTGTGTAGAGCATTTGTAATGGAGAAGATGAAGTATTGTATTATGTGAAATGAAAGTTGAGTTTGTTAGTTTACTATGTATATGTGAAAAGCTATTTATAGCTTTGGTACATATGATACAACTACACGTGTGAAATAATTAACTATATACAATATCTAATATGTCAATACACTATTGGGTCCATATATTCAACAATGCAAATATTACTTTATTAATGCAAGTTGTATTGTATGCCTCATTATTCACATGGTATATTATTCAAAGAGTAAGATTTTCTTTTCATTTTGTAAAGACCTTTATAGTTTAGTGGCATGAACGTTGGTTTGTTTATATTAGATGGACCAGATTTAAATCTTTTTTTTTTTGTTGAAATCACAAAGAAAAAAAAAATTCTTTCCATTTTATAATGGGTCTATAAGATACATGAATCGAAATAGAACAAGTAATTTGGTTTTTTCCTTTATAAAGACATTCTACAATGTTTTGAAGATATATTTTCAAACAAAACATACACTTGTTATGAACTTAGAAGTGGGAGATGTAGATAATACATGAGAAATATGGAAGATATTGATAATTGTGTTGATGAGAAATACCAAGCGTACATGTTTTAATTAAATTATGCAATACATACTAATATTTTCTATTAGGTCGAGCATCACATGTCAAACTCTATGCATGATGCTGACCATACATGGATTCGACCTATTTAGGATATTTTTAAAATTGCAAAACCCTATCAAGTGATTTGAACTTCAAAGCATCTTATAAAGATGTTAAATAAAAAATATTTTTACATTTTATTTTTCATTTTTAGTAAAGTATATAATAAATATTGAAAAATATAAAAAGTTTTTTATTTTGATCTTTAACAAATAACCCAATGATAGCTATTAATATGACATTTTGAAAATAGTGTTTAAGAGGTGTAGACAAAAAAAGAGAAAAAAAAAAAAGATCATAAAAGAAAAGCTAAGGAGTGCAAATGGAGCAATGGGAAAAGTGTGATATTTTTGCTATGTTTTGACATACTAAAGTAGATTGAAAGAAAAAAAGGCATATTGTAGTCAAATATGCTCGTCTTGAATAATTTTGTGTTGCCAATTTCTTTGAATTTGGGCAGAATAGAAAATTTTAAAATTTTCCATCACAATGTTTCCAACTTAGAGGCATTAGAATTTATAAACCCTAGAGAAAATTAACATCTCCATGTTACTTCACCATTTCTTTCCTTCACTTCTCTAAATAAGGGAAAAGACATTTTAACTTGACTTTCTTCTTCTCTATTTTCAATCCTATGGTAATTGGGTTGCATTAATTATGTGGCAATGCATGTTCTGTGCTATATGCGGCTGTAGTAAGTCCAAAAATCATACTAATCTTCTAAGACTTCAGGTATGGGAAGGGACAATTGTTCCATATTTTCCACTACTTCCACCTAAAAGATCAGTGAAATTTGTGTTGATTTAGCATGTAATCATGGTTGCTTACTTCTTAATTGATGTAGTATTCATTTCTTTGTTTTGGTAAAATAAAAAAAAAAACAAAGAAATGAACTTCTTTCATCAATATGATTGGGAAATTTTTAATGAATGTTTCAGTCCGAGTTATAGAAAGTTGAAATAAAATTAGAACTAGTGTTGCTATGCCTTCTTTCTATTTACAATTTTTAGGTTGGTTTAGTAGATTTCTTTTTCCCCAAGGTACCATCCACCCATTGGAAGGAAAAGGAGAAGGAGAAGGAGGTAAGCCTGATCAAGGCTTAAGATTTAGGTTTGACCATCTATCCATATCATGTATACCTATCAAGTAAGACAATACTCTTTATGTAATATAAGTAGATAAAAAGTGAAAAAAACCTTACCTATTTTGTCTTAGAATTCCAAAAGAAAGGTTTGTCCATTCCTTAGTTAGATTTTCATGCTCTTGCAACTATGAGTGGTATGATTTATCACTACATAGACTATGTATCTAAACCAAAAAAATTAATCAAGATTAAAATTATGAGAAGATTTTCTATAGTGCAACTCCTGATAAAATTGAGAATTTAAATATAAGCAAACTTAAAAGTAGAACTAATTGTAAATTTAATACTATTTTTTTGTGTCTGTCCAAATAAAAATATTAGATTCTGTGTTGATTTAATCTTTTATTCGTTAGTAGATATGTAAAGTCCCAAAAATTTTGAAAAACTATATGAAAATTTAAAGAAAATAAGAAAAATGAAAAATACTTTTAGGTCATGGTAGCGAGAATGACAATTTCGCAATACTAAAACTTTGAGAAATTTATGATGAAAAATTTAAACCATAGTGATACATTAATATTATTTTAATAATTTACGAATAACCAAAAACTTATGAGAATCAATAATAGGCTTTAAAAATAGAAAAATAAGGAAGACATGAGATCCATTTGATAAGTATAACAAACAATGAGAAATAGATATTTAAAACAATTGAAAAGAACAACCATTGCAAAGAAAAGAAGATAACAAACGTGACAAATTGAATTTTATGAAATATATTACTAAATAAATTTAGGAAGTGAAGTAATTAAAAAATATCCAAATATAGATATATAAACGGATAAATAAAAACAATTGTAAGTCCTAATTTAGTTTGTGTAATTTAAATTTAAAGAATAAATTCTCCAAAATATAAATTTCAAGTAATATTGGGTTAAATAATGAAATTAATTGAAATTGTAGATCTAGAAATTTTAAATGAAAATTTAGAGTAAATATTTATGTTTAGAATAATTAAATTTGCTTAAACGTAAGTTTTCGTAATAAAATGATAAAAATATGAAATTTAAATATATTTTTGTACACGAAAAGAATATTTAAATAGAGATATTTATAATATAAAATATAATTAGAATATAATATAATATATATCCATAATTATAAAAAAAAAAAATCTGGAATAAGATTTTTCAAAACGGCTGCAACGTCCCATCCTTTCTTCATGACAGTAGCAGTAGCAAGTCTAGAATCCGTTGCCCATCACATCGCTTGCAACCGGTCCCTCATCATCCTAGCTGCCCTTGTCCCTTATTTCCTCTTCCTTTCCTTCTTTCCCTTCTTCTTTTCCTTCTCTTCTTCTTCTTCCCCGGTCGCGTCATCTGCCCGCTGTTCCCTCATCCCTCATTTCTTCCTTCTCCCTTTTCTTTTACTTGTCTTTCCCATCTTCTACTTCCTCTTCTTCTGGTGGCACTGTCCCTCCTCGCCGCCCTAAACACAACCTTTCTTTTTTCCTTCCTTCTTCTTCTTGTCGTCCCCCATCCTAAAGCAAATGGCCATAAACGTCCTCTCCCTCTCTAATCTTCCCTTCCTCTTTTTGTTCCCGACCAAACCCCTGCATCGTCCCCTTCTCTTCCATTTCCCTATGACATACATTGATGGCATGACTCCTTGGGGATGTGACTGTCCTTGTATTTATGTTTTTCACAATGATGTTTTGCAATTGGCACCAACCTGGCAGTGATAATTCTCCTCGCAAATCTTGGTGTACATACAGAGATCAATGACGGTAGTATGACGGTAACCTCTCAGTCTTCCTCATACGACCCTAAAAAAAAATGACTCAGCATTTCAGTGGATGCAGACTTGCAGTTCTCCTAAGTAGCAAATGTTCATCAATTATCTAATGGATATTTGGCAGCAGCTCGCGCATGTTTTCAAATCTCAAACCACAAGCACAGAAACTTCACAAAATATGAGCCCTAGATCTTATTGTGGAGCTCTTCCTTCATTTTAACTAGAATCGCGAAAAGCAAGGAAAGTTAGGTGAAAAAAAGAAGATTCGGAAGATTTCCGCTGGTTTCTTTGCTGGAGTGCGGGTTGCGTGTGTGTGCGAGGGAGGAGGAGGACAATAGAGGCAACAACAACCGTATCAATGGCGACCCCAATAGCGGTAGCAACAATGACCATAATGACGACAGCAGCATCCACCCGAAGGAAAAAGAGCGGAGATGCGTGTGTGTAGGTATGGTGTTTGATGTGTGGGTGTGTGGGTATGCGAGGAAAGGGGGCAACGACCGCAGCAGCAACAACAACAATGACCATGATTGTGGCGATGACGGCAACAGCCACCATGATGGGAACAATAGCGTTCGGAGGAGGAAAGAAAAAGGGGGAAGGGTAGAAGGAGCAAGATATGTGTGTATGTGTATGGATGGTGTGTGGTGTGTGCAGGTATGTATGTATGTATATGAGATGGTATGTGGTGTGTGCAGGAATGTGTGTATGCGTATGAGGTGGTGTGTGGTGTATGCAGGTATGTGTGTATGTGTATGGATGGTGTGTGGTGTGTGCAAGTATGTGTAAGGTGTGTGTGGTGTATGCGGAGTATGTGTGTATGTGCATGTCGGTGGTGTGAGACGTGTGTGGAGTATATGTGTATGTATGCGCTAGTGGTGTGTGTGCATGTGGACTTGAGGAAAAAAGAGGATTGCAAACTGCAACTGTGTGTGCATGTAATTAGGTACATAGTATGATTGTGTGTATGTATGTGTAGGTGCGTACGTGGTGTGTGTGGAGTGTGTATATGTATGGATAGGAGTGTGTTGGTGTGTGTACGTGGTGTGTGGGAATGTGCTGGTGTATGTGTGTGGTGTGGGTGTAAGGTGTGTAAGTGGGGTTCGACGAGTAGGAGATATGAAGTGGAAAAGGAAAAGTTGGAAGAAATTGGAAGAGAAAATTGAAGACTGAAGAAGGGTGAGGAAAAGAGGAGAAAAGCTAGAAAATAAAGACAAGAGAGTATTGATCTTATGTATATGTGTAGGTAAAACTTATGTGTATGGGTGCGTATGATGTTATTAGGATGGAGGTGGGCATGTATGTGTATAAAGAGTGGCTGGTGTATATTTGGTGATGGAAGCGTGAGTGAGGATGAAAACCAGTAGGAAGGATGGGAGGCTCTGTAGGTAGAGATGTCAACAAAGGAGAGAAGCAAGAATGGAAAGGTGAAACTGAGGAGGAAGAGGGAATTGCATGAAGGAGGTGAGTGTGTCTGTGTGTGGAATTAAACGGGAAGAAGAGGTGTTTATGTTGGTGTAGATGGTGAAGAGAATGATTCGAGTAACATCTAAGATGATAACCCGAGGAATATTTGGAATGAAATGAATTTCGCAATGGAATGCTCAAAGGTTGTTGATGAAGATCATCCTTGGCCAAATACCCTAATGCAAGACCTTTAGTTATCCTTTCCATGGGTATCTTGCATACACAGAAGAAGTAATTCCAAATTTGGGAGGTCGAAGATGTTCCATTGCTCGACTTCTACACAAGGAAAGCAGACAGTCAATCACAACAACTTAAGGTGTTGGAAGCAATGATTCCTAGGAAGGTCGTTTCTTATGGAACCCTATATCGGAATCACATTAAGGAAGTATTTAACATTTTGAATCTTGTTTGTCTAAAGTTTCTAAGGAGGAAACTTCACGCCTTGCCATCAAACGCATAGCAAGTAGAGTACACATATCAGGTGCTAGGAAACTACCAAAGTTAAGTGGAAATGCTGCTTTCTATGGTTTTGTTGAGGAAGCATTGCAGAAGGACACTAATTTCAAGAGGAAAGTAAAAGGGTTACCCGCTGGAATCACTCGACTCCAGTTAGGACTATGATGACCCTAAATAGGAGAGTAGGAAACTTAATGATATGCTACAATATTATGTTGTGTGTTGATATGCTATGTATGTGAATTCACCTATTTGGTTGTAGTTACCAATTGAATGTGATTATTGTTAATTTTGAGTTATATAGCAGGGTTAGTTGAGTTTAGGAAAGAAGTTACGAAGAAACTAGTAATTAGGTAAATTACAGATAGATACGAGTGTATCGATATAGAAATTAGAATGGGCTATAGGTAGATAGCACTTCGTACCATCTTGCTAGTGCTATTACTATAGGTCTAATACTACGATTCAAAATTGTTTTCTTCAACTAAACCCAAAATATATAAACCTGACTTTTCCTTCTATGGCTACCAAGTAGGTATGCAAAGCTGGAATAGATTATATAAATATCATTATGTACACATATCATAATCTACTTCTGAATATGTATATATGCTTAGGCAAATTTATTTTCCTATCATATCTATAGAATACACTCAGACATATCACTATACAAATCATAAGTGTAACTTTGATTGTGTAACTTAATAATTATATATTCTTGCCCTCTTAAATAAGCAAAGGGAGGTATCTAGTAAATAGTCCTCTAGTTAAAGCTACGTTACAAACCTATATATATGTATAGATATATATATTATAGATAGGTGTACTGAGGACTTAGAAGGAATATACAAGGCGACCTTGTTGGCTCTCGAGTGTGTGTATAATAGAGCACTTAAGAAGTGCGATGATACAAATGTGTTAAGGAATAATAATTGTAAATCATTCTCGAGTGGTTGATTTGACATTTAAGTCAAATGGCACAAAGGTATCAAGTTAATTAAAACCTTGTGTGTAGCTAGATTGTTCCCATCCGCTTGGTTTGGTTTCCTTATTTATTATGTGATGTGAAATGCATGATCTTTTCTTGTTGTGGTAAGTGTGATAATGAGATGTAGTGGAATTGTTTATAGGACTCCACTGGGTTCCTATTGATTGTTCTTAGAGTGGTAGACTTTAAATGCTTGGTAGCTTACTTCATTACCTTGAATGGGAAATTGGTAGCGACTATATATATGTTTGGTCACCTCGAATCAATTAATTAAAGAAGTGGACTTGATTAAAACTTGACATGCATTTCCATTAGACATCGCATGAGATTGAAGGTCATCACTACTATAGGACACGCCGGAAGTGATCAGAGGATCACTATTCTGCTAAGTGTGAACTAAGTTATTAAAGGATTGTCGCGCTTTAATGGTTCTGAATCCGGCCTATCTCTTGAGGGTGTAAATGCTCAATGTATTGAGGCACCTGAGCTTAGATCATTAAAGCTAAGACACAAATATAATAAAGTGATAAGAGTAATTAAATCGTGTGTAAAACCCGAGCATTGATGGTGGCTTCAGAATCCCCAACCCAAGGTCAAGCAGGGCATAAACCCTAGACTTCACATCGGTTATCGAAAGACCGCTTGAGATACTACATTCATATGGTTGTTCATGTATAGCATATGATTTGATAACTTAATTTGAAATTGCTTGTGCGTGTGTAGCATTAAAAGTATTACCTTCCCATTCACTGAGCCATAGTGTGCTTATCCCACTACAAACCATTTTTGCAGGTTACGAAAGCTTAAGATGAGATAAGATGTGAAGTGTCGAGAGTTTTTGGAAGACAAGGTCGATAAAGTAAGAATTACAAATGATAGATTATTTAGATGAAATGTTAAGACCCCTATGTAAATAAAATTGAATTTGTGAAACTTAAGATTTATTCCATTTTATTGGTTGGTAAGGGATACCGATTCTCTGCGATCATGGTTGACTGTGGGATACATAATCCATAGTTATATTTTATCATGTAACTTTATGTATTATGATTAGTCATAAATGCAATTAATTACTTAGAGTTTTATGATCTCTGGCTCGTAAGACGATTATCATGTAATGGGTGCACACGTGCCATGATCATTTTTAGTGAAAACTTTCAAACCCTCCTTTGGGGCGTGACAAGGTAGGTGCAACAATATTTGTAAATTATTATTAGATATCTAAGTTCTCACTAGTACGTATTTATTTAGATTGTATCATCATATCATCTAAAATTATTTTAGGGTAAATTGCAAACACACCTCTTTATATTTTGCTCTAAGCATGTTTAGATCCCATTATTTTTTGAAATCAAGTGCTTATATCCCAAATCTTCAAAAATTGTATTTTAGACTCTTTTTTACTATTTTTTTTTTCCTTAGGTAAAATAATTAAGAATATTAAAAGTACTTTTTTTATTATATTTAGAGGGAAAAATGTTCATGTAGGGGACCACAAATCATTTTTCTTTTATGATTCTTTGATCTAAATGCTTAATTTTAAACATAAGGAGAATAAGTACATATAAAGGAAATATAGAGGAATGCAATTTGCAATTTACCACTTTTATTCTAATTGTGTGCATCAATTCATAATAGGTCTAATTATAGAGTCATCACAAACCATGCGTAGCTATATAAAAAGAACAATAGCCAATCTATTCTAATTAAAGACGATAATTGGATTTGGAACATATAGTGAATTGAGAAAGCTTTAACATCTTAGTGGAAGACCCAAGGTTGTAAATAAACCAATCCAGCTTGCAATAATTTTAGGTGAATTAAACTCAAGCTATAGTTCTATGAGTTTGTCTATTGAGCTAACATGAGCCTCAAATTCTATTGGGGTAAAAACAAAAAAAATGAAAAAAAGAGTTTCAAACTATTATACTTAAATGAACTCATATGTCTTATTGAATCAAGTCAAGCTAAATGAAAGTTGATTTGGTTGAGCTTCGGAATGATTTCAAGTAGAACGAATGTAACATTTTTATATAAATGAGTCTAATTAAGTTTAATCGGGTTAAGCTTAAACTTGTCAAACTTGAATTTTGTAGATATAAGGGGTTCATTATATGTATCATGTGTGGCAGTATGCATTTACACATCGTGTAACTAGAAAGAAATTAGGGTTATGATAAAGCAAAAGAAAAGAATGACATAGAGAGAGATTAGAGAGGTAAGATAGGCAATCTCATCAAGTACAAGGTCTAAGTGGTAGGTACATTTGAGGGGTTAGGGTTAGATTCAAAAAGTCCTTCCTATAGGCAGTACACACACACACACACACACACATAATGAATAACAAGTGATTACTACTGTTAGATTTTAAAGAAAACTAGCAGAAATGATTAATTATGGTTTACTAACCTCAATGGGCTATAAAGAGGAGTGAAGCACAATTATATATAGTGAAACTTAGATGACACCTAAGCCTATTGAGAAAGGTTAAAAATGTGCAAGATAATTTTAATGAATGCAATCCCAAGACAACCAATAAAAAACTCTCTAAATCATCACAAATTAGGTCTAATTATTTAGATCTTATCACTAGTCCAAATAATTAGCCTAAGTATAACATTGTTAATTATGAGTATCTCTTATGAAATTATATTATACAAATTTCCTCATTTACATTTTGCCCCCTACCCAAGAATTCTTTTAGAGAGGAAACGGTTCTTTTGCATTCATTAAATACTTTTATTGAGTCAACACTTTGTGCACATGTGATTGAGAATTGGGTAAAATAAAAAAATTATATGTCATTTATATTCTCTTTAGTTGTGCCATTTAAATTCTTATGCATTATTTAGCATCTATGTTGCAATGTGCTACACAAGTCATTTATATAACAGTAATTTGTGCATGCTACATAATAATAATGAAATCAATTGAATGATTTCTTACATAGTGTTATATTTCTACAGTAAAGATGCATATTCACTTTACTAACTTTTCAAGGAGAGAGATATGAAGATGGAGAGATTTTTTGTTTATCATTGGAAAATACCATCTTTTCTTCCGATAAATGAGCAATGGTTTTATTTTTGAGGATAGTAATGTACTATAACTAGGGATCAATACTTGCTCCTACTTAATGGCATTTTGTATGGAGATATGATAATAAATATTTAAACATGTTATAGTTAAGAATAAGTAATGTTGCAAAAAAAAAAAAAAAATTATAGCAAGTGGGTTTTATTTAATCTCATGTCTTATGTAACAACCATCATGCATTGTATATGTCATGAAGAGCATTATTGAGCGACTAAATGTGCAAATTATAAGGTTTATAAAGGGTAAGTCAAATTAATAAAAAGCACACCCAAATATGGGATTATGAAGAGGAAGTAACATATTGTTACTCAAGCATTGAGCATGATAAACATAATCTTGAGTATATATCACATAAATTAAAAGAAATACTTGCCATTTTGCTTTTATATCATATTATACACATATTATGTGTCTTTAGTATATCGTCCATAAATATTTACTTAAATTTTAAATATAAAGCTAGAAGGATTGCTCAATAATAATAATAATTGCAATTAGCTACAATGGGCATTCTATCCTTAATACCATGCACCAATATAATTGCTACTATTTAGTAGCTAAGAAAAAGTTATTAATAAGTTGTCATAAACTTTGTAGAATTAGGTTGATGGAATGCAAAAGATTGTTTGGGCTTAGAAGATCATATCAAGTAGATTGCTCCATTGCTTTATAGCTAAAATCATAAGGTTCCAATTACCTCATGAGCTCAATATTATGTGTCAAAAAATATATTATAAAGAAAGGACATTGCTCCACTATTTGATAATGAAAACAATAATAAATATTAGGAACTTATTTGAGATAAGCATCACATGCCGTCACTCACTATGGAGATAGCTATAAGGCAGCAATAATAGTTACTATATGCCAAGGTTTGCTTAGGCTTATCAATGTTTGTCAAGGGGATTGTTCCACCACTTGACAATGAAAAACAACAATAGTTGAAGGAGATATAATAGAGATAAGTATCATGCACTAAGCAAAGTACTCTACTACAAGGTAGCGATTATATCCATAATATACTAGGGTTTACCTTGGCTTAATAGTGGTTGTCAAGGTGATCATTTCATTACTTGGTAGTGAAAACAATGAGAGATGCTAAGATATTTCCTAGGTTTAAAGGTTTAAAGATCGTAGCGTTTTAATATTCAGATTGAGCCTTATTGAGGTAAGAAAACATCACAACACAGATTGAGTGTTGTTGTAGTAGACCTTACATGCATCATTGTAGTGCAGACCATGCATCATCGCAATTATTGAGAATTGTATATCCTTCATCGAAGAATTTGCTTACTTTAAGGCTATAGCTTTCATTCACTAGTAAGAAGCTAGGCCTTTCCATATATGCATAAATTGGTATCATAACCAACTTTATTTTCTTTCATATAAAAATTTCCTTAATATCTTATAGTAAATATAGTATGGGGTCTAACAAGCAGTGCTAGATATAATCTTAATTAGAGACCAAGCTAGCAAAACAAATTCCAATGAACTTTCTAGCATCCTATTTTAGGTATGGCATTAAACTAAGCCAAAACCTCAACCATAGATAGAAATGACAATTTGGTGGCTTCATAAATAAGGATAAGCAAATTGAGAGCAAATGCTAATGCCGTGATTTTTAGATCACGATTGCACATAATTGCAATTAATCTTAAATAAATCAATCATATAGGTTTTCATGCTAAGCAATTGAAGACATGGAGTCCAGATGTTATTATTGGAAAAGCGGTCATTTCTGCATGGAACTCATGTTATACTCTATGACTTTAAGGCAAGGCTAAAAGTTTTCTTTGCTAAGTAGTAATAAGTTGTTTTGTGTTAAAAGACTTTGGCAAGATCAAGAGCTAGTTAATATTGAGAAAAAAAAAAGAATTATATTGCTAATAGGTGGACTTATTGGATTGACTTGATAAATATTAAATAGAGATGAATATGTACTATTTATCTTACCATTAAGGGTATAAATTCATGAGCTACTTAAGTTTGACTAGATATTTACTTGAAGTAGATTTAAGAACAATCAAGCCAAGCTTGAGCTTGAGTTACTAGAGTAGTTAATTGAGTAGAGCTTGAGCTTCATAATGTTTAACTTGATTAATTCATAAGCCTAATTGAGCCCAAGTCAAGTATAGATATTAATTGAGTTTGAGCCAAGTTTATATATTAATACTATTATAATTAAAAAAATATTTTTAAATAAATAAAACTTAAACAAGCTTGATTGAATTAAGCTTGAGTTTTGAAATTTCCAAGTGAGCTTAAGCTCAAGCTTAAAATTCTAGGTTTGATCGATTTGAATTAAGCTTAAGTTTTGAAATTATGAATCAAGCTTGAGATCAATACTATGTCATCTTGACTTGGCTTGTTTATACTCCTACTTACTATTAACAAAATACTATAGAGAACTTTCTCATATTAGTAATCTAAATAAAATTGATTGAAGTTTTTATATTTGCATTTGCAACAATAACAAGCAAAAGCAAAGTCAAAGCTTTGAAATTACATTTGTTTCTACACAATATCATAATGGGACACTATTTTCTCTCATTCATATCTTATTTATGAAAATATATCATTGTAATAAATCAACCATCATGTAAGTATGAATATCATGACAATACACCTCATCCATATGAATGGAAAATATTACAAATTCATATAAAGATGGTCACAAATAATGTAAATTGGAGGGCAAGCTTAGATGAATTCTTTTAAGCAAAAGGCATAAATAAATGAATAAAACCAGAAAAAATTATAAATAAATAAACAATACATGCATACGCTTATGTGTATATAATGTATCACAAAATAATCGATATAAAGCAAATGATCACAAATGAGCATACTTGATTAGTAAAAATTAGTAGTGGCAATATAATTTTATTTATTGTTAGTATCATAATTATGCACTATAGGATTCACTGATTCAATCATGGAAATATAATTGTATGCAACTACTCTCTTCCCTTACAAGGGGTGAAAATACATATAGATTACATACTACTTTTATGAAAGTAATGGGTATTGATTGACTAGATACTACCTTTTAGGAAGATTCTAGGTATTGAGGAACCACACTAACTTAGTGTGGATTAAAGCAAATGAGATTTTTATATTTATATTTCTTTTGAAAACAATAGATCATATTTCTAGTCGTGTAGAACTTTTTAGCATCATTAATAGCTTTAGTGTACTAGAAAAATAAGCATAAATGAAATAAAATATAGTCATTGAGACATATTGTTCTTATTGAAAGTACGGGAATTCAATGCAATAAAGATAAAGTTCATTCATTTGATATGTGATTTCACTTGTAGAACTAATAAACCAATTTTATTTTTTATGATTTGATTAAGGAGGATAATTAGTTACAATCTCATAATTAGCATATAAATAAAACCGTCCAAATGTATATAATATAATAGATAGATAAATATCGAATTTAATATCAATTGATATTATATGCAAGAAAACATATTGATAAATGATTAATAGAATATATTTGTAAACAAGATTTTTGATGAATTCATTGAAATTATAAGAATTTTAAAGAAATATGCTACCTAATTAAATAACATTTTAATTTCAGGATTAATATATTCTTTAATCAAGAATGGAAGAAAATAAGTCATGTTTCATGTGATTCAAAGTTAAAATGAAGAAATTTTGTGCATTTGAAGGCATAACACAATCAAGTAATATGGTCATATTGATTTTGATGGAAGACCAAAAGGATACATGAAGAAAGAACACGACCATGCTAGTAGTTATGTGACTTTTGGAGCAATAGAAGCCAAACACAACCATGTAACACAACCATGTTGATTTAAGTTCAACATGACTGGGCAACACGACTATGTTGGAGGTTGTGTTGGCTATATCTTCCCTGATTTGGATGCAATTGAAAGATTTAAGTTGAACACAACCTCAACATGACCTTATTGAAGGGTCGTGTTGAGTTTGACGGCTAAGTAATATAAATACTAGACATAAACCCTAGAAAGAAGAAGAGAAGGAAGAGAAGAAAAAAAAGAAGAAAGAGAGTTTTGAACATAAATGAAAAAGAGAGTTTTTAAGAAAACAAAGAGAAGAATTCTTTGAAGAAACGGGAATATTGAAGATCAATTCGTACAATCCGGAAGTACAAAAACAAATTTCTACAAGGTTTTTTCTTTCCATTATGATTTATTTTGATTTTATTGTCAGATTTTACATTATGATGATAGTTCAAATTCTTCTAGTATCTAGATTTGTAGAACCTTAGAATTATTATGTAATTTTATTTTAGTTATTTTTCAATAAAATCTTTATTATCTTAATTCAATTATGCTTGCTCTTCATTGCAAGAATTTAATATTTTTAGAGTATTAATTCTTGATTATTGATATTATATAAATAGATTAGGAAATTATTAATATAATTAGATCTAGTGTAATTAAAAAGAGTTGCATGCAACTTTAAAGATAGAATGGCATAAATCTTTCGAATTAGGGTCAAACCTAATAATGGAATACAAAAATCAATAAAGCAATTTTAGGGGTTTTAATTAGAGAGAGATCTTGATTAATCAACCTAAGATTAGAAATTAACAATCTTGAGAAAGATATTAATTTGATTACGAAATTTTTACGGTTAAGAAAATAAAGATTGAAAATGAAATTAACTATAATGAGTTATATATGATTCTAAGGGGAAACTAAATCCAGATAAATATCCTTATAACATTAATTCAAACTCTTTAGTATATCTATTTTCTTTTCATTTTTTAAATTATTAATTAAACAATTAGAATTTCTTAATTAATCAATATATTTTAATTTGACAATTAGATAATAAAGTCTTAATTGATATTAGTAATTGTAGTATCTGTGAGACGACATTCATAATTAGTTCACTATATTATATTAATCAATAGGTGCACTTACTTACAACATCACATACCTAAAGAAATGGTTTTATGTATAAGATTGGTTTAACCACACCTTTTTCTTTTTCTTTTTTATTTGGGTATGATTTTAAGTGGCTTCCCATGGAATATCGATTGTTATATTTGAATTAGGAATGAATTCATGTCATCTTGTACTTTATTTGCAATAGCATTTTCTTTTTGAATTTGTAATTGATATTAAATTGATGGTATTAAATTTTTATGACTAACTCATTGACTTCTTGCTATAATTATTTGTGGTCAAATCAATATTTTCAATCTTTGCCAAGCTTTAGTTATCCTACTTGAAGGATGAGTATTATTAAAATTTTCTTTTTGTAACTAAAGAAGAAAAAAAAAAGGAAATAAAGATTTTTCATTTATTATCTCCAATTAAAAGAATGCTTGTTCTTTTATTTAGATTAAGCTTCAAAAAGTGTATGCTTCATGATATTTGGGTTTTGACTTCAATGAGAACTCCAATTTGACCACCAAAACTTTAAATGAGAGCTTAGTGCCATTCCAGGTATTTTGCAAATAAAACAACACATCTATTTAGAAGACTCATACAAAAATTGTAGAAAATTAGGACAAAGCTTCTGAGGTCAAAAGCTGTAACTCAATTGAGTGAATTGGAGAAAGTTGCACAGCATGTAAAAATTCAAACTATATAATTGAAAAAGAAATAGCACAGATATACGAAAAAAAAAAAAGAAAGCGCAAAAAAACTAAGAAGAATTTTTTCTGATTAATCTTAAAGAAATAGTTAGTGTGTCCTTCAATGGCAACAACACCACAAATGGCAAGGTCCAGTGCTACGAGTTTCATATTTTCTCATTTTCTTCTTTGAGAAGTAAATCCAAAAAAAGAAAAAAAAAAAACAATAGAACTACTATAAGTACTAACCCTGGACCACCATCAATATCTTTTCTATTTTTACATTTTCAAAACAATCTAACCAACGGTAAAGCTTCCATTTAATACTTAGGGTTTCGATAAATGGTAATCTTGTACATGTGTGTTAAAGTTTTGAAAAAAGAAAAACTTATACACTGCTCATGGGTCAAAAGGATTATAACGAGATGAAACTGGCATTTGTCAAACAGAAGAAGTACACTCAAGTGCGTATATCCGACAAAATATTACCCGTACACTAATATTTAAATTGTGAACGTGATAAAACAGCAAAAAAACATATAATAAATGGATTAAAACAACATCGTACATCTGATTTACCAACTATACAAATCTACGAAGATTCCATTCGTAGGCTTATTTTGAGGATTGAGCAGTGTCTGAATCATAGCCGCTTCACTTCTTCTTCTCTGTGCACACCCCAAAAATGAAAATGCTCTTGATTCTGTTGATTTTGACCTGACCACGCTTAGGAGTTAAGCGTTACACACTTGGTTTCACCTCAAATTTCACTATTTTCTCTTCCATTTTTTTGTTATTTGGGTGTATGAAGATGAAGCGAGAAGGGTTTTTTTTTTTTTTTTTTTTCTATTAGAAAAGGGGAAAAACAAAAGTGTGGGGTTTTTTTATTTGTTTGGTGTATGATGTGCTAGAAAGAAGAAGAAGTGAGAGTTTGGAGAGAAAAGTAGGGTTTTATAAAGGGGTTTCACTTGATTTTCTTGTATAGAATCTTTCCTACGCCAAAAAATTCTTCTGGATGGATTATAGGCATTCAATGATGAATTTTCCAAGAAAGTGTCCGGATTTGGAGCAACAAAAGTGTGCGTGTGAGCGTGTTAGCAGTACTTTATTACTAATATTAATTAATTATTTACTAGCTAATATAATATTGGACGTGCTTTTATTAAAATATAGGTAACTTTTTTCTTCTTCTTCTTCTTTTTTTTTTTAATAATTTACCCTTATATTTATCATTGACATGTACAAATGCAAATCAATTCTCAGATACATGGATCTTTCTCCGTAATCTTCTTTAGTTATCTATTTCCAAAGCTTTATGATATGATCATTTATTTGAGTTTAATGAACCCTTTTATTTTCACTTTAAATACCGTCTTTCGTTGTATCACTCTGATAAGATTTTCATAGCTTAATTCTATGCGATGGGGGATTCAAGTCTAATTACCTATGACTTAACCATCATCCCACATATGTGTGCATTTTCCTGGAATCTCCAATATGTTCAACTCATCTTACCTTATCACTATCTCATTCCTTAGTTGACACGGTTTTCTCAGTTAATCTACTGTTTCCACATTCATCGTCAGCTTGGGTTTCTCTAGACATGGGCCGGTTGGGAACCGACTCGAAACCACCGGATCAAGAGTCAGTTTTCTAATGTTTTATTTTTAAAAAATTTAGTATTTATATATTGAAATAACGTAAGGTATAATATTTTTGTCAAATACTAAATTTAAAAAAAATAAAACTTTAGATAATGTCAAGGTTTGATTTTTGAAATATTTCTTAAAAATTCATTGGTCTTAATTATATATGTATATATATGATTTAATATTTAACACATTTGTTCTGTCTTACATTTCAAATTTGTGGTAGATAATTCCTAAATCATTTGTTTGGCTTATATGCACGGGATGGAATCCATGATACACAGCTCTAAGAAAGGTTTTTCAATGCAAATATTTATATATATATATATATATATATATATTATTTTTATACTAATCTTTGATATCTTCATGATATGTAATAAAATATGGGTATATATATATATATTAAAAGTCCGCTTTCTTTCTCATTGCTGTCTTCTTGCTCACTTAACCCGCAAGTACATATATCCTTCTATGGTTTTTCTTTTCAAGTTGCAAACATAAAATACCTATAACAAGCTTTGTTTTAGATTTTCATATTAAGTATTACAATAAATGCACCTCGGACAGCCCGACACTTTGTAAAACTATATGAAATGCGAGCTCCACACATCATACTATCATCAATGGATAGATAAAGATATGAATACAATGTACGATTTCTTCATAAGGTAAACATCATATTGCATGGTATTCAACAAAAACCGTATCGTAATAGATGGGCATCACATGATCATCAACGGGCTTTGTGGCATTGCTCTATAATAATTTATCCTAAAATTCCGGGAATAAGGATTATGAGAGGGAAATATCTCTTAAATATTATCATATAAATGCTTATCTCTAACGACAATTTCTGGCTGGCATTTCTAAAAGTTTTCACCACATTTTATGTATTTAAAAATGTATTTTTCCGTAATCCGAGTTTGCATAATCTTCATTCATCTATGAAGTGACTGTAATCTATATTATTTCAAAGAGAAAAGATGTGTTTTAGTATAACATGTGATATCATCATAATAACTCACTTCCTTTAAAAAGAAAATAAGTTAGCAATAGGTTGTTATACGTAAATCAACAATAAAAATTTGGAAGATTTGGTTAATTCCCTAACTTAAAACTTACAAAAAGCATAGATTTTATTTTCAGTATTTATCCTTTTTTTTATTTAATTCCTAAGCATTTAATCTTTTTTCTATGTCACTGACCAGCATTTTTAAAATTTTACAAAAATGGACTTTTGCTAGGGCCATTAAAAAATCCATCTACTCTTAACATGAGTAAAACTCAGATTGGTTCACTGTAATTTAATAAAATAATGTTATTGAATATATTAATTAAATAATATATAAGAAATTACAGAGTTACTAAAAAAGGCTTGATAAATTTTTATGGAAAAGGAGTGAAAATCTCTAGGAAGGAACTAGAGACCAGAATAAGAAGATGGGTTTGCAAAAAATTTTAGCTTTTTTTTTTATTATGTATCATTTAATCAAATATGATTAATAATATTATTTTATTAAATTAATTATTGTAAACCTATCCAAAATTGATACGAGACGAAATCCCTTTTTTGTCAAACTTGTAGAATGGTAAGCATTCAAATAAAAGATAAATAAATAAAATGTTAAAGATTTAAATATAAAAATAGATAAATATTGAAAACTAAATATATATATTTTTATACAATATAAATAAAATGAAAATAATTTTATACTATAGAAATTAAGTATTTAGCACTTTATTACCCGATTATTTTATGCTGTTTACACATCCATGATAATATGAGACAACTACAAAAGGCAAAACCCATATATTACCCATGATTTACATGTCTCCACATTAGTTAACCAGCAGCTCTTTAGATGGCATGCCTCACTTTATTTTTTGTTTTCTATCACTTTATCATAAATTCCCGCAGATTCCTTCGAAGGGCAACTTCCTTTCTTTAGAGACTCTATTCAAATTATCCTGCTTGTGCATGTTATTGTAAGACCATAGTTTATGGACAATGTTAACGTGTCCTTTTTCTTTGGGGACTTTGTAGAAGGATTTTTCCTTGAGAAAACCATTAGAAACACGATATTACATCAAAATTCATATGTTTCCAAACAAATACCTCTTGTATACACAGCAATATCTAT
The DNA here is from genome assembly GCA_037954665.1 of Laguncularia racemosa. Taxonomy (NCBI): domain Eukaryota; kingdom Viridiplantae; phylum Streptophyta; class Magnoliopsida; order Myrtales; family Combretaceae; genus Laguncularia; species Laguncularia racemosa. The sequence goes on along the minus strand of JBBMOL010000104.1, from coordinate 87,890 downwards.
GATTACAACCAACAACTGGCACAGCCTCTTTAACTTCAACCATTTTCATTATAGATTAAAATAATAAAATATAAAATATTTACATGTCTCGGGATTGACTTTATGAGAGAACCGCCTCACTTTATTTTTTGTTTTCTATCACTTTATCATAAATTCCCTCGGATTCCTTCGAAGGGCAACTTCCTTTCTTTAGTGACTGTCCAAATTATCCTGCTTGTTGCATGTTATTGTAAGACCATAGCTTATCAGGCAGTGTCGAGTGAAAGCGGTTAACGTGTCCTTTTTCTTTGTGAGGACTTTTTAGAAGGATTTTTCGTTGAGAAAACCATTAGAAACGCGTTATTACATTAAAAAATCATATGTTTCCATATGAATAAAATGAAATCAATGCTCCAACTTGAATTGTTGTGGTAGAGCCGGAAATGCAGGCCTAATGGTAGTTCGCCCCATGTATGTTGGCTTGTGGGTCAATGTGGATCAGCCTGTGTTAGCTTGCAGCAAAAGCGAGCTAAATATAAAAACTCAATGTATTTTGCATGGGTTTGTGGGTTAGGTGGACTAATTTACAATTGATAAAATCATAGTAATTTTATTTTTTAAAAATATATATTTTAAAAATAATAATATATTCTTAGTTCTTAACAATATATATGTCACATAATAATTAAGTAAAACTAACAACTACTAAGTACAAAAGAGAAATATTAGTCATAACAAAATATCACAACAAACCAGGATATTTGGAGTGAAAATGTAAGGTACTTAGCTATCAAAAATAAAACTATAGATATATAAATGATCAAAATGCAAAAACTCACGTATATAAAATAGAATTTGCTCATATTTTTATCTAGTGTGTAAGTACATTATATTTGCACCAAAACTTCTTTTTTCATTTATCTTCATGTTGATAGCATTTGCTTACTTCATTATTGATGTTTCTAAAAGAAAAAAGAAATGTTCTCAAAGTTTAATATATGAAGAGGAGTCAATTGTAGGGGAGAAGAGAGATATCTATATATATATATATATATATATCTATATATATATATATATATATATATATATATATATATATATTTGTTTTGTAACTTTTGTAGTTTCGTGTAGAACATCTAAAAGAACTAGCCAAAGACTGAACGAATGAAATCTCACTCATTTTTTTCTTAAATAATTGTATGGGCCAATGTAGGCCAACTTGACCTGCCCTGCATCGGTTGGCCCATGGGTCACACAAAGCGAGTTAAAAAGCCTGCAACTTATGTGGGCTTGATTTTTCTAGCCTAACTCACAAAAAATTACATGCTAAATGAGTTAGCTCATCTAGCTTGCTTCGCATTCCTGGCTTTAGCTATGGAGGTTTTGCCCCTTTAGCAAGTAAATCTTTAAATTTAAACCTCTAATTTCAAGTTAAATCACTCCTCTACTCTAAGCTTATTGGCCAACTAAGGCAATTAATACTCATATACTCACTTTTCTTTTTTGAGATAATGAATAGGTATAACATTGCAGCCATAAATTATTATTGCTACCAGCTCTCTCATCGAACCACCCCCCACCTCCACTTCTATTAAACATCCATGCCATGGTCATTTGCTTTAAAGTTGGCATCCTTCTTCAAACATGAACAATTACTCAATTTCCAAACCCAATTATACCCCCTCTATGCTACTCTTGCACATGCTCCAGTGCTCGTGCCCCAAATCCTTATTATCAATTTTATTTTAGCTAAATAATGTATTAGTACTAAAAAACAAATCAACTAAAGAGAAAGAAAGATGAAAAAGAAGAAATTAATTTATAAATAGTGACTAATCAATGAGCAAACTGTACTTGGTAAAATGTAGATAGTAAATCATAAATAAAAAAGTACATGCTTCTAACTTGATAAATAAAAGTATAGTATAGTAATATAAGCCAAAATGGAGGGAAATAGTTCTATTAAAAAAAAAAGGGAAAATTGCTTCACTTTTGTCCTTACCATGAGATTATAGTTTACTGCTGATTGCTTACATATATATTTAACTAAGGAAATCATTTTGGTATGAGAATGAATTGTTGAATATGTGTAGCATAAGACTCAAGATGACATAATGTGATGATTTTGACAAACTTGTATTACATATTAATATTGAAGTATTTACTAGACATATTTTATTTGGTTATCCTATAATTGGATTAATTAATGATTTGAGTCTTAAATAAAATTTAATATGCATTACACATTCCTCTTTGTAATACTAAAAGGCCATTACTATTACATGGTAGTTAGAAAGGATGATAGGTCAGGATGTTGTTTTGGTATCTACAAACTAAGTGATGAATGGAATTGTCATGCTTTTTAATGGGAAATATAGTCCATCCTACTTTTTTGGTAAACTTGTTCCTACATGAATGTAAAATTTCACTCTTGACCTAAACATGGATTCTTTCCCTCAATATGTAATCTAGACATTTCTTTGGAGAAAATTAGAAATGATACTACATAGGGATTATTTGAAAACAATGAAATCTACTAAAAATCTCTATTGTAAAGATGAAGAAGGTAAACACAACTGATATAATTCATTTTTCATATAGCTAAAACTTATAAATTTAGAATTCAAATATAACTAAATGATTTTATTCTAGGTATAGAAGGGAAGAACTACAACCATCCATAATAGGAATGGGAGTACTTTTCCACAACAATATAGATTTGTTTTTAACATTCGATCATTACTCTTTTCTCAAAAGTTAAAGTCAGTTTTTTAAATTTTTTTTATGAATATAAATTTGGAATTTTTTTATTTATGATTTTTCATTAGCAATATTTTTTAATCATTTACAACATTTTGTCACTTGAACCTTTATATCAACTAGAATTATTTACTATAATATATAATTTCTCTCCTCATTAGTAACCTTTTTGATAGTTTATAATTTATAATTTTTATCACTCGCACCTTTTCATTATGGGTGTCCTTTGTTCACCAACTAATCTTTTTTCTTTTTCTTTTTTTTTTTCAACTAATGTAACCAAGAGACATGTTTTTGTGTAAAAATTACCAAGAGTTGCAAACCTCATATGACTTGATATAAAATAACATAAATTTGGATATTTTTAAGGAGTTATAAATCTTCTTATAGACATAACACTTATAAACTAATGTTGAAAGACTATGAATAATGGTCATATAAAACTAATAGATTAAATTAAATAATAGTAATTATATTACACTAAAAACATTTTATAAACATACATTAAGCAATTCTATTTTTTCGTAAATACTATATACTTTAAATTAAAATTCATACATGACTCGAAGTCTTAAGCACAAATTCTAACTCTAAAATTAAATAGAGAGCTACTTGTTAAGTATTAAACTTTATATTTTTTTTTTCTAATTTTTTGTTAGACTTATATGTCTATATATATATATAATAGGAATATCCATAATTCTTTGGTTTCTTAACTTGAAGAATTTTTCTATTCCTCTTAAAAGTGATTTAGGAATAGAGGAAAGGTATATTGGCTTAAGAGTTAGGTCTGCTCTAAGCTGGTAGAAGAGTTGCACCATTTTATTATAGTGAAATGTAAATCTTTCTTTCTTAATGAAGTCCATTCCTTAACTTGCTTGGATGTTGACTGAATATCCTTAGAAGAGTTGGGCTTGGAGGCTTCTAATGAGGAAGCTTCTTCTAATCCTTTTAAGCATTTGGTTTTGTACTAGAGTATTATTAGTTTGCCAATTAAAAATAACTTTTGCTATGTTGCTCTTTTTTCTAATGCTTTGGGAATCTCTCTTAGAGGGATTCCTTATTTTAGGAACATTTCTATAGTCATCATGTTCATATTCCTCCATTAGAGGAAATTCTTCCTTTTTGCACTTGATATACAAGTCTTTTTTTCTTACTTATTTTATCAAGAATCTATCCTCCTTTGAGATAGTCCTTGAACAACTATCTTTTTTTCGCATATGTCATCAATAACCAAGTGCAAGACACTTAAGGTCCAAATCTAGATACTTGGAGCCCCGATGCTAGAAGGATCCCTATTGGCCACTCTTCACTACCAAATGGCTTATAGGATTCAAAATCACGCATGGGATCTTGCATTACCGAAGGAAGAAAGAAAAGAATACTGGAAATCAAAAGTATTATCTAAACTCCACATGTACCTATTCAGTTCATCACTAGCAAAGAAATTTATTTGGTTGGAAAAACTCCATGCGAAGATGAGTAATTGTAAAATTAAGTTCATGTTAATTTGATGAAATGATATAGGAAATTAATTTGGTTGATTGATAATTTGATGATTTTGGAGATGATTTAGATTGTTATATCATAAAAGGATTATGACTCAGAAGGGAAATAAAGAACTTTAGTAAATTCTCAAGAATAGTTAAGTAGCTAAATATAATTATAATCTAGTTACAATATGATTAGTATATTATGATGGATTCAATTTTCCCTGATTGGATGAAAAAAGACTTGTTTTGGTGATTATTTTAATTTTTTTATTTAGTTTTAGTATATTTTTATTTTAGTAATTTTTTGTGTACTTAGATAATAGTAGAATTGATTTAGTTTATTATTTAGTTTAATCTCCATGAAAATGATAATTCTATTTTTTTTATATTATTTAATTGACATAATATTCTTGCAAGCATACACATATATAAAATTTTCTTGAATCACTATTGTATAGTAATTAATTAACTTTAGCCTCTAGATTATTTCCAACTTCACTTCGATCCCTTGTACCTTTGAACCCTTGTAATGTCATTGTAACATACATGAACATAAGCATTTCCACCAATCCAAAATCAGACAAAACATTGGTGAAATTGTACTCAAGTAACTAAAAGGCTAGTTGATCGCCTTCCCTTGGACCCTTCTTCTTTAAACAAGACTTGAACTTAACACAATCCTTCTTTGTATGACCTTTCTTAGGGTAGAAATGACACTACATTTGTCTTGTTATTAGCAATACTTTGACTTCCCACCTACTTATAATTATCATGTTTCTTAAAGCAAAACAGGAGTTCCCTTTACCCTTAAAAAAGATTGGAATAGAATTGGATTGCATAAAAGGAAATAGTACTCTCACTCTTCTCTTTTTTAGTTTGTCCTTCTTTGCCTTATACTTACTGATCAAGTCATTAAAATGCTCCAATTCTGATTTTGGGATTTGTAATTTTAATTTGAGAGTAGGTGGATGGTAGCAAATATTAAGACCCTTATAGACAATGAATTCGTTTGGAAGGGAAATATTGAAGGACTTTGATCTTATTGAAATGTTAAATCATTTGGAGAATATAACATGTTATTTTATTTTATTCATTTGTTCAAACATGTAATGTATTAGTACTAATTAATATTTTTTCCTCTTCCTATACATTGTAACTTATACGCATTAATCTTTTCAAATGGAAACTAGATTTGGTCTTATCAAATACAAGATATCTATTGCTTATGGCCTTAAAATAATCTTAATAATTTTGAGCTTAGGCAAACCACTTATTAAATGTTTTCAAGATAAATCTCTTCATGACTAGAAGGCATAGGAGACTTTTGACTTTCCCACCTAGCATGAAATATTTTTCAACTCAGTGATAGAGTCATCATTGATGTGAGTACGTTGATTTTCACATAGCCCCACACCCATATTATTAACTTCCAGGGTAAATTCAAGATATTCCTTTCATTTCACATAGTACGATCCAGTCAGAATCTCCATAGATTGTAGTTATTCAAACCAAAAGAAACTCTTGTGAATAAATTGCAACAAAATAATCAATGAGCTGGCCGAACACCCACTACAATTGTGGAATATTTCAACTTGAATATTCATGCCTACGAAGTACCCCCAAGTGTCAATTCCTTATTTGTGGTGAAATCAAAGGACAGGGGTCCATTCCTTTGGACTCATACTGTTGAGAATTTTGGCCATGCGAGAGATTGAGGGAGAAACATCTTAAGTAGCCTATTTCTTGTGTATATTAATCCGAGTGTTTTGAAATGAACTAGGGAATAATTTATTTATCCATGACAAAGAAAAACTTGGAGCAACTCAAGTTTTAGTTTTCCTAGTATTTCCATTTAAACCAAAATAGACGCATACAAAATATCCATAAAGTACTACTTTTTTTCTTTTTTCTTTTTTATTTTTGTCTGCAAAAATTGTTTTGTATTAAGTGTATGGGAATATGTATATAACTAAATTTACGTATCACTTGACGATCAAAAACTCATAGCACAATTATGAAGTTAGCACACTCATGAAGTTCAACAAATCTCCCATATTAAACTCATACTAAGACTAAATGAATGTGAATAATTTAAGACTACTCCAGATAACATGCCAATCTTAATGAATCCTTAATTGATCAATTATGATGTAATAGCATCAGTCTCATAATTAGCGAAAAGCCACACATAATTATTACTAAAACAACTAGCTCCAACAATACTAAAATATCATAACTGTGCTTATAGTTTTAATAGTTTTACTTCGTTACTGTATTAACATTATATTACAATATAATCATATACCCTGAGTTAGGCATCGAAATTATACTAGCTGACTTTACTGACATGTTAATTTTTTATTCATTTTTATTTTTATTTTTATTATTTTTTCATGCAAATAGATTGTGCGATAGATCTTAGAAGGACCGATTGTGTCGTTTTGATTTGAACAATCTTGGCTCGAAAGGCATTTTTGTTGGAGGTCCTTATCTCGTATTCCTAGGCCAATGACCTCTTTTATGAGTTTCTTAACCGATAAAGTTGGTTCCTTCTCATTCTTGGGGTACTCCAATAATGAACTAAAAAGGTGCTTTTTTTAGTCTTGGTGTAATTTTTGTATTGTGTGATCTGTAAATGAAATAAATAAATATGAAGGATTTTTTTTAAGATTCTTAAGAATAAAGTGAAGCATTAGTTAAAAGAGAGATTTTTAATATACTGATATTAATGAGACACTTGAAAAACCTCAATTGGATCCTTACTAATAAAGATGAGCTAATTCCTCCCAGTTCATGAGCTCCAAAGTACCTCATCGTTGTTTCGTTTGACAATCTAACGCATTAATCATTAGCAAAATGAGCAGATATAATGGGCCATGCAATTTCTGTTTTACCAATTTTATATGATTTGTTTAAAGGTGAACAAAAGGAAAAATAAATGATGTTAATTGTTAACTTCTTAATTTTCAATTGTCTTATCCTTATAGTTTAGATACGGCTTGAAAAGTCAAGTTCATAAATTGGGATGATCATGAGATATTTAACAAGATACGTCTAGAATATGACCCATTTGATTAGCATATTTGAATGAACTTTTCTCAATAAGCTCAAGTACTAAAACAAACAAAAAAAAAAAAAAAAAAGAAACCTTAGTAACACCCTCGCTTAAAAGTAGTCAATAATCAAGTCAATATATACTAATGGGCCTTTTCCAATTACTTAGCCCAAACATTTTTAATTAGTGTTGAAATGTTATTTACTACTTGATTTTATATATCATTACTCAACATTTCTCATAATTCATATGGGACTTCCATTTAAAAAGAATATCACAAATCCACCCCCACCTCCTAAATACATAGGGTATCACAATCTCCCCATTTTAAATATGTAGCATTCTCATCATGAGACCTTACATTTGGACCTAGATCTTCTCCACTTTTCGGTCATCCTTGAATCGCACAACTACTGGTGAGGGGTTGGTTTTGATACCCTTTGTAACACTCTAGGGGAAGGATTCCCTAGCTACTTACTCCTTGAGGGAATGAAAATGGAAGTATTCTCCCTAGCTATAACACCTCCAGATGCACACAAACCCTAAAACAATAAAAGGGACTCAAATTCTATTAAGAGTACAGCCTTCTTGTAAGCCACTTAGTTTATAGATGATAGAGTAAGTTCCTAACTAAGGCTAGCCACTCCATTTACCGTATGATAGTAATAACAAAATTTTTAATGTAAGATGCAGTGCATGTCTCATGCTTAATTTAAGTTTCAGTATGCTTACATCCATTTCACTAAGATGATTAACCAATATCATAGACATTCAACAATCACTACATTATATGCACAAGTAACTTTTATTTTGACACATTAAGATGACTTCACGCATTAGTCAAGCAATAATCAAGCACAAACTGACCCAACCCCCCACATTGTTTTATTTAATTTTCTTATTTTAGGTACAACTAACTACATGCACAAGTAAGGAGATAATCACACACTAATACTCACTTGGCCATGGTATTCACCAATCATAATAGTCTTTTGGATAATAAAGAGATTCATCAAGGTCACCTATAAGTAAATAAAACGTAATATAAATGTTTGTAATACTTTATCAGTATTTGTTTAACATAAAAACTTGTTTCGCTTCTAGTTCTTTGGAATCTTTTCTTTCTTTAGTTCTATAGTAATATTTTAGGATGACCTTATGTTCCATTTTATTTAAGCATTTTAGAGAATCATTTTTGTATTCTTCCATCTTCTTTAGGCCATGGCTAAGGTGGTTTGTTACATGTATTCATGTTCTATTATCTAATTTATGTTAGCATTTGATTACCTTTATTTACAAATCTATTTTTCTAAGGTTATTGGCTCTAAAAGTTTTAAATCATCTTTTTGTTATCATTTGATCTTGTAATTACTTTTTATTCTTCTAAACTTCCCTAATTACTCCAAACATGGTATAATTAAGGTTATCAAAATTAGGATTCAACTTAAAATCGTCAGGGGGTTCATAGAATTAGACTGTAAAATAGAATCATAGAATTGTAAGACTCTATAAGTTATGTAAAATAGTTTTCGGAAACTGTAAATATACTTACAATAGTAAATGAAAAACTTATAATTCATAATGGAATAGTACAATTTATCATAAATTCTAATCACAATATAAATTTAATAAAAATAGTTAAGCATAAATCATTCTCCAAATACATTATTGATAAAATTACAACATAAGTGCTGATACAAAATATTACAATATAAATGATAAATTATTACAATAAAAATATAAAACTAAAATAAACCATCAACTATTTTGTTATTATCAAAACTATTATCATCTCTCCCATCACCACCACTAGCATCATTGCTATCCTCATCATAATCATTGTTAATGTCATTATTAGAGCAGCTATCAAGGATATTTATATCTTCTAACTCTAAATCTTTTAAAGTATTAATTCATACTTCATCTTTAGCAATATCAATGTCATGAATTTCCAAATCATCTTGAATCCCATAACTTTCCAAATTTATATATGCACTAACTTCCTTACCCATTGCATATGAAAGGATATCTAAGCAATCCTTATCTAATGAATTAAATAAATCATCTTTCTCAACTATTCATTTATAATAGATTATACCTAGACTAAAAAGAAAGCAATCGAAACTTTAGGCATTGCAACTTGCAATAGTTCCTCGAGATTTTAGATTTTAAGTTGAGATCATGGTGAAAGAGAAGTGGGAAAGAGTTAAGCTATTGAGTTTCTTGTTCTTATGTTTGAATAAGAGAAAATTATATAGAAATTTGAGTATGTGTTTTCCTAAGTTAAAATGTGGTTGAAGGATAAAGAAAAGTAGTTTTAGTGTGTAATGAGCTCACTTTAAAAGCTCATTAAGAAAAAGTATTGTTTTATTAGGTTAAAAATTCTAATATACATAAAATCATAAAATCCTTCATAGAATTGGGATTTTAAGGATTTAAATCAAGATGCTATTGGATTTTACATAAAAAAAAAAAGGATTTTATGCGGGATTCCACTAGTGAAAGCCTCGTAAAATCGTAGAATCTTAGGAGTTAAATCGAGATTTCAACAACCATGGGTATAATAATTGATCAAAACACTTGTTAGACTCTAAAATCTCCTCATGTATTTCTTATGGTCACAATAATGCATGGCACTCATGACTCATTGTCTTTTCAAACTTTATTCATCCATAGTTGTCTTTTACCATGTTCTTATCATATTTAATCTAACAACAATTACTATATGATCATCACATTGGAAGTTATTATCATATCTTAAGTATTATCATTATCCTAGAAACTCCTAAACTAAGTGGAGCATGCTATGATCCATTAAAAGTGGGTTGAGTAAGAGAACCTACATAAGTGAAGATACCCCTCTTAGAAAAATTTGGACCCAACCAACACTTCCTACTCTTAACCACCACCCTTAACACCAATATCTCTCTTTCCTTGTTCTTGAACATAAGATAAAAAGGAAAGTTAAATTTAGGGGTGGTTCCTAAGGAAATAAAAGAGGTAGAGTCACGGAAGTTTTCTCACTCTTGGTTGGTGTGTTGGTTGCTAAGCTTCTAGCTTGTTCCCGTTTGTTAGCTTAACTTTTATCTTGAAACCTTTCTAGGTTGAAATTAAATGAAGTGAGCTTTCATGCTTGAGACATTTAGGAAACAAGAAGTAGGAACTTTTTAAGAGTCTCAACTTAACTTTAGAAATTGATCTTCTTTATTCTTGGAAATAATGATGTGGTTATAGAGTTTTGATGGGAAAATGGGAGTGGATTACGATTTTCAGTGCTAATAGTGCAAAGGAAAAGAAAAAGGGATGGGTTTTGCTTCTTTATGGTTGGTGAATGAGGCTTAAGAGTGGCTTGAAATGAGTGAGGAAAAGGTGGAACATGGAGGGAGAGAGAGTTGGTTGTGAATTTGCATGGGGGGAATAGAAGGGGTATTCATAATCTTGGATTCCTTGTCTTGTTACCATGTACTTACATTATATCGATAATCCCACATTTTTAGGATTTTATTATCATTTCTTATACTTAGAAAGTACATGAAATCCTCACTTTAAGGGATTTACCTAGCTATAGGACTAGGTGTATGGTTAGGGTAGGTTTAGGGTATTATATGCTAGGGTAGATTGGTTGGTTAATTTGGCTAGTGTAATTTTTAGTTAAGCTAGTTTGGTTCAAATTAAACTAAGTGCTTGGATGGAATTGGGTTTGTATTCTTCTATTGTTGTTGCCAACATTGATGAATATTGGAGTGTTTCTTTGTTTCATTTACTCATTAATTCACTCTTATGATATCAATTATCAAGTTTGTTGGTTGTTTTAGGGGTTTATGTATGATTTTGAGAATTCAAAGGTACTAATTTGTACTCATTGTCTTTTAGGCTTCTAGTGCATAATTTCAAGTTAGTAATTAAGGTTTTAAATTTCTTATTGGTTGGGTTTGTTTATCATCAATCACATCTCTAAATTGTTCCTTGGTTATTGAACCAATCCTTTAAGATTCACGGAGTTATAGTCGTCGCCATAAAAGTTAAAGGCATGATAGGATTTAATCCTCAAAAAATCAAATAGGTCTTTTTAGTGAAGAAGATAATCTCTTTTCATCACTAATAATGGATTTTGACACCATTTAACTCTTGTTGAGCCCAATTTTTCCCTCTTTTCCTTAATTCAACTTATATTAAGCCTAACCCACTCAATATGAGTCACTCAATGGAAATTAAGAAAAAATTAAAATAAAAAACTTTTAAAGAAAATTAAAAAAAAAAAAAAACTAAAGTTGCCAGTCAATCAAAATTGGGAAAAATGGGAAATTAGGATCAAATGAGGGGATTAATCTTAATTTTAGCCACTAGTCTGTATAAAAACCCTTTTATATAAAATGATATAACAACGAGTTTAGGGGTTATTTTATTTAAAACTTTTCGATTTCCACATAAGAATTTTCCAAAATTATGAAAAAGAGGCTTTTATTTAAAATTTTCTTTCAATTTCTTTATCTTATTCTCAAAGAAAGATAGTTAACAAAAAGTACATATATAGAATTAAAAGATAGCCATATAAAGGAAAGGACATCTTTTTTTTTTTTTAATACTTGTTTTAAGAGTGCGGATCAAATAATTAGGAAGTGTGTTTCCCATATTGAAAGATGGTAGATTCTGGGGCATTGCCATGCAAAGCTAACTAAAGTACATCATAGTGCTAGTAAGACCATTTGAAAGGTCCTAGAAATAGGTTTTTATTGGCCCACTTTATTTAAATATGTCTATAGGTATGTTCAAATGTGTGACAATTTCCAAAGAGCAAGTAATGTATCATGACGGGATGAGATGCCTCAAAATTCCATTTTAGTTTGCAAGGTATTCAATATTTGGGGTATTGATTTTGTGGGACCTTTTTCAAGTTCCTTTGGTAACATATATATTTTAGTGGTAGTTGATTATATTTCTAAATGGGTTAAGGCACAAGCCCTAATTACAAACGATGCTAGAGTAGTTATCGGGTTCGTAAAATAGCTATTTTCATGTTTTGGCACACTTAGAGCAATAATAAGCGATAAGGGTATACACTTTTGCAAATCAACAAATTGAAAAGTACTTTATAAGTATAGGTTCACCTATAGGATAGTGATGTGCCTAAAAGGGGATTAAGCACAATCAAATGGAACAAAAACCAATCATAAATGGAATAAACCAAATTCGATTCAATAGGCTAGGAATTTCATAATTCCTAAAGGGGTGCAAGGAGATTCGCATTCAATAACTTATAAATTATTAAACCACAATGATCAAGTCCTTAAAATACACTAATCAAACTTGAATTGCCACGTGAATTCAAGAACAACAACAAGAATCACTTCCGAGATCTACTTTCCCAACAATGTAAATCATGGTTCAAATGAAGCAAATATTGATGGTAAATAACAAGTGCTAAAAACCAATCAATTAAGCAATAATAATTTGATTACAAATGCAATCAAATCTAACGAAGAAAACTTCAATCCAACCTTAGATATGACTCACTAGAGAAGAAAAGAAACACAACAAATAGAAATTGATATAACGCACAATTTCTCCTTGTTGCGCTCGCCACAATTCCAATTCTTAAGATTGAAATTGATAAGAGGAATTGAACTAAGGAAGAACCCTAATTCTCTCATGTAAAAGTATATGTCTATTCTAAAAAATTCTCTCCTAAAAACCCTACTTAAGCAAGTATTGCTCCCTTTAGGGTTAAAAAGTTCACAAAATTAAAACTATGCCACTTTTAGGATGGTCGGTCCTAAAAGACAATTATAAGCAAATGAAAGTGTCCCAAAAGAAAGATTACAACATAAATAGTCCAAAGAAATAATTATAAATAAAAGTAGTCTTCATCATGCTAGCTCTTCCATAGGATTCGTCGACCTAGCTCATCGCCGGTTTAGGTCGGTTCATAGATAACCCGTAAGTTGAGTCTTAGTAAGTTTGTCCATTGCCTTATAAAGTATGATAAGTGAGCCTGTTAGAATATACAATATATGAATAAGAGAAAAGAGGTTAGTAAAAAAATAATTCCGAGGTTGATTTGCTCAAAATGGGTCCTCATCGGCAAGATTTGAAATCCTTTGGCTTTTGCCCTAATGATAGGTCTTGACGGATTTTGATTCCTATCATCTCCTCAGGCCTCAAAAAGATTTATCCTCAAATCTAACGGATTAAATGCAGTAGGGACTCTGTTTCCTCCTAGCAAGCCACCTGAGGAAGTATCATTGTAGAATCCCAATATCTGAAATACCACTAGAGGTGATTGCTTTCTCTCCTCCGTTTCTAAGATGTATCTCAGTTGCAACACAAATAATGCTCCATTATCCACTAAAGTCTCCCCTGTCTCAACTCGTTCCACTAATTTCATTTCCTCCTTTTCTAACTCATCTGTATGGCACTGATCCTCATAGCCCTCTAATGGTTGGCCCAATTGCTCACTACCCTCTGAAACCTCTGAAGGTGAACACAATTTTCTTTAAACAGTCTAGCTCTCTGATGATAGGTTCATCTGACTTTGACCCTCAGAATCCTCCAATGGTTTACTTAACTGCTCATGAGCCTTTAGTACCTTTGAAGGTAAACACAACTGTCCTTGAATAGTTTGGTTCTCTGGTAGTTTGCTCATCTAACTATGATCATCAGGATCCTCTAAAGGTTGGTACATCTGTGTCTGAAAAATTTTGTGCTCTAAGGGTTAGCTCAATTGCTCATGGCCCTTTGATGGTCTACTGATTTGTTGCTAAACCCTTTAAACCTCTAAAGGTGACATTGGATTCGGAATAATTCTTTTTCCCTCCTTCTGGAATACATAAGTATTCCTGAAGCTATCATGTAAGACCCTCCTGTCATATAACCAAGTACTGCCAAGCAATATATGTGATGCACACATTAGAAAAATATCACACTCAATCTCATCAAAGTATTTATCCCCTACACTGAATGGTACCTTAGCTCTTTGGGTCACATGTAAACTCCCCTGATTACTAAGTCAATGCAATTTATATAGTTTAACATGTGAAGTAGTAGCAAGTTTTAGTTTTGATACTAACGATGCTGCTACCACATTGGTACAACTACCACCATCAACTATAAGGACACATAAATTTCCTTGTACCCTATAAGAGGTATGAAACAAGTTTTCCTTTTGTTCATCATCCTTAGTAATAGATGTAGTCAATGTCCGGTACAATACATTAGGATAATAAAACATCTCACTAGATATGATTGTGTTCAAACCCAACAACACAGTAATGATCTTCACACTTCCATGGTTTAAGTACACAACCAAGCTACAAGTGAAGTACACTCAACTACTTTCAAGTAGATAGAATTAAATTCAATACAAGTGTTTAAGTAATTAGTTCAATTACTTTTACACTTTAATGACTTGATTGAATTTCAAATTCTACTACTCAACTTTCCTTATTCTTGCCTTGGCTTCTCACCATATAAATACACAATTTGCAGCAAGGAAAACACATACACAACACACTATTCACTGCCACACAAATTCCCCTTATGCTCACGGTTCACAATGTTTCACGCCACTAGCATTAATGATCTTGATAACATATGCAATAACCAATACCAAATGTACACACCCTTCACTAAGTTTATAAAAATACAACACTACATACACTTTACAAACCATGTCAATACACACTCATATACCTATGGTACACAAATAACCATTGCAACACACACCCTTAACCACGGTGTAACACTTATCCTCACTTCAATTATGGTAAAATAAAGGAAGCAATAGTTAAACATTTCCAAGTAGTTAAGATATTGAATTCAACTAAGTAAGTGTTTAAGTAATAATACTCAATAACTTTCATACTTAAATGCTTATTTTTGAATTTCAAACTTCACTACTTAACTTCCTTTCTTAGATACGATTCATATTTACACTTGATCTTAATGTGCAGCACCTTACACTACACATAAATCCTCAAATTCACAAATGGCAATTCCCTCACTCAACACACAAACACAATGCCACAACACTACACTCACACATGGTGCACTCACTTCAACTTACAACAATTCACTCACGGTGTAACACCCTTCTACTCAATACACATAACACAAACTCCACCAATTCAATACTCCTTTACACCGCCACACGTACACATACAAACATGGCAACAATTTTAAATTGACACCGTAATGCAACTTTTCACAAATAGTAAGATTTAATTTCAAATTCAAATGACACATAATTAAACAATGACTTAATGTGTGTTTTGAATTTCAAAAATCAATCACTACAACTCCCTTTCAACCACGGCACATATACACACTTCCACTCCACGACAGCACGCTTTTCCTCAACAAACTCACAACACATTATAGCACAACTCCAATAACTCACTACACTCTTTTTTTACACTGCAACCCACACACATACAAGGGCAGCAAACAACAATTCAAATAACTCCACTAAATGCAATCTTTTCCATAAAAGGTAAGATAATTTAAATTCAAACAACACTCTTTAATGTTACTCAATAACTACTTCAAGTTAATGGATGTGTTTGAATTTCAAATGATTTCCTATTTTCTACTCAAATTCAAATATGAAAAATTGCAAAGAAACTCCTCAATTTCCGAAATCAAACAAGCAAATTTCAGACTTCTTCTTTCTACACAAATGGAGATACTTCACACTTTCGAATTTAGGTTAAAAAATGCACTAAATCTCCTCTTCCCTTCATGGTGAAATCAACAACATAGAAGCTTCAACAAGTACTTAAAACTCACTCTAACAAGCAGCAAATTCAACTCCCTAAGCAAGATAATCATGCCACTTCAAGTAACAACACCAACAATTTAATTTTTACTCTCAATTTCGGAATGAAGTTGTAAGATCAAGAACCCTAGATTTCCGAAATTCAAAATCAAATAACTCCTTCTCACAACTATAAGCTATGATACCAAATTATGATGTGCTTAAAACCAAGATTAAGCACATGCAAAACCAATTTGAAAGACAATCAAACAATGCCAATAAAACTAGTTCAACAATTGCACAATTCATCAATATTTATGAACCAATTCTTAAACAATGGTGTGATCAATCTTAAATCCAAGTATGATGATGCTCCGATATCAAAAAGATGATGTGCCTAAAAGGGGATCAAGCACAATCAAATGGAACAAAAACCAACCCTAAATGCAATAAACCAAATCCGGTTCAATAGGTTAGGAATTTCATAATTCCTAAAGGGGTGCAAGGAGATCCACATTCAATAACTTATAAATTATTAAACCACAATGATCAAGTCCTTAAAACACACTAATCAAACTTGAATTGCCACGCGAATTCAAGAACAACAACAAGAATCACTTTCGAGATCCTCTTTCCTAACAATGTAAATCACGGTTCAAATGAAGCAAATATTGATGGTAAATAACAAGTGCTAAAAACCAATCAATTAAGCAATGGTAATTTAATTACAAATGCAATCAAATTTGACTAAGAAAACTTCAATCTAACCCTAGATATGACTCACTAGAGAAGAAAAGAAACACAACAAATAGAAATTGATATAACTCACAATCCTCTTTGTTGCACTTGCCACAATTCTAATTCTTGGGACTGAAATTGATAAGAGGAATTGAACTAAGGAAGAACCCTAATTCTCTCACGTAAAAGTGTATGTCTATTCTGAAAAATTCTCTCCTAAAAACCCTACTTAAGCAAGTATTTATACTTGCTCCTTTTAGGGTTAAAAAGTTCACAAAATTACAACTATGACACTTTTAGGGTGTCCGGTCCTAAAAGACAATTATAAGCAAATGAAAGTTTCCCAAAAGAAAGATTACGACATAAATAGTCCAAAGAAATAATTATAAATAAAAATAGTCTTTATCATGCTAGCTCTTCCATAGGATTCGTCGGCTCAACTCATCGCTAATTTAAGTCGGTCCATAGATAACCCACAAGTTGAGTCTTAGTGAGTTTGTCAATCGCCCTATAAAGTATGATAAGTGAGCCTATTGGAATATACAATATATGAATAAGAGGAAAGATGTTAGTAAACAAATAATTCCAAGGTCGATGTGCTCAAAATGGGTCCTCATCGCTAAGATTTGAAATCCTTTAGCTCTTGCCCTAATGATAGGTTTTGATGAATTTTGATTCCTATCATCAATTCAAGAATAACCAGCAAAGGCAATACTATGATCCCCCTTTATAGAAAATGCAATTCACGTTAACAATGATAAGCAATTGTTGATGAATAACAAGTATGATAAGTACTCAAACAAGCTCACTAATTCATCCCAAAAAAATTGGTTTTAACATCTTGTCTAAAAAGTTTTGATTATTTTTTTATTTTTTGACAATTGCTACTAATTTACTTTAACTCAAAAAATTCTTTTGAATAAATTAATTAGAAAGTACAAAGATTGATCAATCTTCGACTACAAACATAAGATCCAGTGATGAGATATTTATATTAAATGAATCTTTTCTTAAAAATATCCATAATTATCCAAGAAAAATAAGTAAAATATATTTTCTAGAGTTAGATATATTTTTCATATTTATCTCATAGTGTATATCTTATCATGTAAGAAGCTAACCGATGTGGCTCCTAAAGGGCCAAGGCTGAATTGGCCAATAACATTGATGATTACGCTTGATGAAAACTCATGGAAAAGACCGATATGATACCGGTGAGTGATTCAACTAAAATTCATGGTCGAGGTTTGATGGAAAAGGAGGGGAGTAGTCATACTTATTGCATAAAACCTCGATTGCTACATCATTATTTATTTATTTATTTATTTTTGTCGTTTTCAAGAGTTCTGTTGGTTATGGCTGCATTTGATGGAATTGCTTTTAATACATGAAGATGCATAATTGTTGATTGTTATTTTTAATTTTGGTTTTCTAAATAATACTTTTAGGAATTTTAATTTATATTTTCAATAATTATTTTTATTTGTTAATAAATATTTGAATTATTTAGAGAGAGAGAAAGACATTAAATAAAATATAAGTGGTTTTTTTTTTTAATTTGAAAAACTACTCTACGAGTATATGAATAACTTGCCAGTTATACATAATATGAATTGTCCAGTGGTGTTATCTCATTATTGTATTCTTAATTGAGAGAGAGGGAGGGAGGGAGGAATTTTTTATGATTCTACTTGTGTTTTTGAGAGGATCGATCTAATATTTAATTTCATTTAGATATTAACGGTAGATATTTAATAGTAATTAATAGTAGAGATTTAATATATATAATTAAATAATAAAATTTAAAACTAAATCAATTTCATTAAAATAGTAAATGAAATAGTAGAAGTTCGAGAGAGAGAGAGCTAGCAAGACATAAAAAAAAATAGCCTCGATATTATCAAAGAATGAGATACTATTTTATAATATATTATCAATCTGTATTATCAAATAATAAGATACTATTTGATATGTCACATTTTTATAAAAACTTTCTTTTACTCTTACTAAACAGGTCTTATTAGTGTTATTATTACTTTTAGTATACATCATTTGCTTGTGAATATTAGTAGATGGTGTATTATTGGTACGTGTGCTAAAAAGATAAATCTATCAAAATTGTTAGTTAGCTTTTATGTTTTTGACAGTTCCAAAATTTGCTTATTTGATTAATATCTCCATAGAGTAAATTTATTAATACTTAACGATTTATTATGCTCTATTTAATCTATAATTCTTATAGAAAATGAGATTAAGTAGATGAAATTTCCACATAATCTTTCCGAGCAACAACAACATCAACTAATTTTCACGAGCGAAGCCAAAACAAGAGAGCTATTTTTGTCGCTGTTTTATTTTGTAAGGAACATAGTACAAGGACAGGAATCAAAAACCGTCTGTCACCTGTCGTTCACTTTTCTCCCGAAAACCTCGCTTGCACTCTCAGGGCCACCGTATTTCACGCATAATTGTAAAAGCAACATCAATGAAGCTTTTTCGCACTAGCCC
This sequence comes from Laguncularia racemosa, assembly GCA_037954665.1. Lineage (NCBI taxonomy): Eukaryota > Viridiplantae > Streptophyta > Magnoliopsida > Myrtales > Combretaceae > Laguncularia > Laguncularia racemosa. Next base: position 68,605 of record JBBMOL010000104.1, on the reverse strand, counting down.
CTAGGTAAAGTAACCCAGTCTCACTGATAGAGTGCATTGGGTATTCTAGAAATTTCATTAATCATGATTATACTTAATTGATATTAAAATTTCTTAATAGGAAATGACAAGCACCTATATATTTACATTACAAATGAGCATACTTTTAGGAATTTTAATTTATTATTTCAAAGGAAAGTGTAAGTGAAAAACATTAAATAAAATATAAATAACTTTATTTATTTGAATTTTGTGATCTTTAGGGTTATAATTCTGTAAAAGAAATTGAGATGATAAATAATACAATGAAGTTAGAATATATTAGAAAATTTAAACCATACTAAACAAAAAAATAATACAATAAAATTGGAGATTATGAAAGCATAATAACTTCACATGAGACATTATAACTATTCATTAAGCTATGAGTATAAGCCATTTTATAATTCAAAATTACGATGGTTTGATGCTCTTCGATTGCTATTAAGAAAGCGCTCATGTTGTGTGGGTATCATTATCAGTCTATATGATTAAAGAGTATTAGACACTATTTGATATCTTATATCTTTATAAAAATTGTTTTACTTTTAGTTTAACCCTTATTAGAGATATGTGCACTGAAAAAAATAAAATAAAGTAAATCTAACTAGATTGTTAGTTATCATTCACATTTTTGTCTCTTAAAAAAAATTTATTTATTTGATTAATATCTCCATAAAGTAAATTTGTTAATAACTAACGATTTTTTATGCTCTACTTGATCTATAATTCTCAAGGAAAATAAGATTAAATAAATGAATTTTTAGGCAACAATAGCATCAACTGATTTTCACTAATGAAGCAAAAACTACCATCTACCCCATGCAAGCCTATTTGTTGTCTACTATCCATGACCCTAAGCTCTTCTACCATGTGCTCTTCTACACTTGCAAGGTTGTTGTGATCAAAATATCATTAATACTATCGACTACCCCACATGTGGGAATTATTGAACATGGCAACCCAAATGAGGGGTATCCTCATAGTCAATAGCCACAAAGGGGATAGGGTTAAGTGGTAGACCTAACTAATCAACTCCTAGAGACTATGAATAACTTGGTGAGGTCAATAGCACAGTACTAGCAAATGCAAAATGCTTAATGAACGAGAGTAGCTGAGGAACCAATAAGCTTGGATAGGTTTGTTCTGGTGGCAAAGGAGTTTAACGCAAGATTGATTACCTAATAGAGGTAAAGAATTAGATGTTAGAGATGCGAGTTCTAGAAGATAGAAAGGTAAACCATGCTGCATTTATGTTGAAAGGGATTGCAACAAGTTGGTTGGCATTAGTTCTTAGGCTGGCAGGAGGATATGTGAACTAAAGGGCATTATTCAATTTGTTTTAGAAGGGTTCTAACAATCCATCTTCTCACACAAATATAATTGAAGTTCCTTAAAAGTCGATTCTTGAGACAAGAAATGGGGCTCCTTAAGAGTCTAATGTTTCTTCTCCATTAATAGGATAATTACAAATATTGTTTAGGCATACTATAAGAAGAAGCTTTGTCTATATTGAGAATATATCATATGTAGATTTTAGCAAGGTTTTGATTTGGACAATAATTTTTTATCCTCTTAAGGAGATGCCATGCTCTTAACTTTTCATACATTACCAAAATGTATATGATTTATGAATCAAGACTATTGTAGATATATATTTGTCGAGTCTAATTTTTTATTTTCCATTCCTAATCCGATCTATACTAGACCCTATGCTCATCTAATGTAGATCCTCGACTTGAGTTAGGAATTTCGTTTTGTTTTGGAGTTGCTACCCAACTGTAGTTGGGAAAGATTGAATTAGGACTAATTGAGCAGATCAATTCTAATTTGGACCACTGGTCAGTGTGATTTCCCCTTTTTGTTTTTTGTGAAAGGAGGAAAGGGAAAACTAGAGTTTTTGAGCTCGGAGGCTAACCTATTAAAACCCTAAGGTTACCACCCTATTCTCCTAAAATCTAAACCTTATCCAAATGTCTTTTATTTTATTTTTTCTTGTCTTTTTGAATAAGTTATTCTAAGAAAATAATTTTTTATTCTTTTTAGAGTTGCCTTAAACGGGTGCCTATGTACCTGCTATTCAGGATCAAACAAGTCGTAGTTAGCTTTTCCTGAAAAACTTTAATGTGTTGGTGATTTTTAATTATGAAATTTCTTTTGATTTATGTTTTTATTATTTTAGTATTTTTTCTGAAAAATCTAAGTCTAAACTTGATCATTTGATTTTTTGAAAAAATAATAGTTTTAAGGAAAAATCAATTTTGCATTTATTTAAGAAAATGATTTTTCTAAGTGATACAAAATTTTATTTTTTCTATTTTTCAACCCATTTCTACTATTATAAATTTTTATTGATTTTTATTAATTTTCATTAATTTTTTTATAATTTTCATTAATTTTTAACATATAAATTTTTATTATTTTTTATTGAAAAATTTTCTCCTATATTATTTATCTATCCTAAACTAAAATCTAAATTTTTATTTATTTTTTAATATTTTTATCATTTTCTTTATATATTTTCACATTTTTATTGTTTATTATTATAATTATTTATTCTTATTATTATTCATCCTAAATTAATTCCTAAAAAAGAAGCTAATCTAAATTCTAATATTTTTTTTCTATTTTTGAATTATTCATAACAAATAAATAACTAAAGAAATTTGAAAAAATAAAATAAGAAATAAATAAAATAAAATAAAATAAAAAATCGGAAAATCCGACTTACCTGGATTTGGATCGATGCGGGGGTCGGGTCGGATTGGGTCGATCCTGCACGGTGGCTGGGAGTGATCGTTGACGGCGTTCCAGCGGCCTTTCGAAGCAACTGAGGTGTCGTTTCTTAGGTTTTTGGGGGTGGGGAACTCAACCATAGCGGTGGATTTCTCCAAGAACGCCTCCTGGTGGCAGCTCGATGCTTGATCGGTGGTCGCGGCTTGGCAACTCCGGCGAGGCTTTGATTCTCTCTTTTTTCTCACTTTTTGATCCGTAATTCTGCTTCCTCCCTTCATCCTCTATTTATAAGTGTAAGAAATCAAGCTGGATAAGCTTAGATTTCCACCGATTGAAGTAAATCGAATATGTGGTTAAAACCCATCTCCGATTTGTGCAAATCCATCAATTTGTTGCGATTTGATTATAATTGGATGATGCTTATCTTATTTCTGTTGAAGATCTAGTAGATTTGTGAAAAAAATCGAATCAAAATGGTCGAAATTCAATTTTTCCTCCTCGCCGGCGATCTCGGACGAAGGTTAAGGATGATCACGCCCCCAGCGCGTGTGTTCGCTCCAGCCAATCAACTGTTGACACGTGTCCCAGGTGATGAAGAAAAATTGCAAAACACGGATTCTACCTCCCCCATGTTTCGAACCTGCGACCTGACCCCCTCCCGCGTGCACCAGACCACGGTTCAGACCAGCTGGGCTAGCCCACTTTCACGATTTTTTATTTTCGCAATATGCATATATGCAATGCGATCTTTTTATTTTTTGTATTTTTTTGAAATTTCAAAAATTTGTAAAAATTATTTAGTCCCTTTTATTTCCATTTCTGCAATCATTTTCCAAAATTGATGTATTTTTCCTATTTATTTTATTTTTTGAATATTTTTCCTATTTTTGCTAAATTAGAAAAAAAATGGAAAAAATTGAAAAAAATGGTAATTGTAGATTGTTGATTATTATTGATCATTAGGGGCAAAAATGGGGTGTTTACAATATTTCTTCAAACTTATCTTTATTACTTCAATTTTATGATGAGATTATTCGACTTTATTTCAATATAACTATAACACCCTAGAATTAGGGGGCGTTACAACCTACCATGTGTCCTTACCAGGCGAGGATACATTAAAACTCCAAACCCTACTCTAATACCATTTAATCTTATAATTCTTATAAACCACAATTATATGAATCCCATACTTTCAACATACCTCCTATATAAATTTCCAAACTCTTAAAAAAGAAACAATCTTAATACATCAATTCAAGTCACTTAAAATGTTTAACTATTGTAACACTCAAATTCTCAAATTCAATATAAATCTCTTCACAGTTTGAAGGCTTCAACTAATAATAATAGTAATCTTCATCCTCCCTCTCTTGTACATTTAACCCTAAGTTCTCTTCATGAGTAGTGTTTCTCTTTTTGCCTGCATTTAAAAAAAAAAAAATTCCCCAAGAGGCGAGCTAACACTCAATATGATAACCATCAAATACATGCACATGATTAAACATGAATTATATCACATACATTTATGCAGATATTAAACATCAAACGACAAGTTCATGTTTACTTAAATCCACAAAACACCAATAGGGCACTTGTGATCTTATTAAACACATATAAAAATACTTAATACATAATATGATGTTAGGAACTGCCACTATAGGCACCAACACCTATGAGTCCTTAAACCTTAACTGATTCAAATCATTTCCAAGCATGACTCCACTAGAGACAGCATCGCACAAAGATCATTAGGTTACCCCTTGGGGATTTATCACTGCAAGCCCTTAAGTCAAGCTAAGCACATATAAAAAGCAACTTAAACTAAACTTAATCTAGTCCATTCAACTTAATCCAATTTGCAACTATTCTAATAATCACAAATAAAAGCAAAAGTAACATATATTTGGAGTCTTAATCTTAACACGTCTAGCCTTGAGCTTAAAGTTAATTTGAAATATGTCAAAACATTAGTAATTTCTTCTTAGTACTAATCTAAGAATAACCTACCTTTCTTAATTTTATTTACTTAATCGTTATTTGATTTCTTCTTTTACTCTACTGGGGTCTCTAGGTTTTACTAGATGTTTAGATTGCATGGAAGTTTGTTTAGTAAGTTAAGTAATGAAGTGTTTCTAAGTATACCTTCGTGCTTTAGGCCATGTACTTTGGCACAATTGGATGCATAGCTATGCATGGTGATCATGTATTTTTCTCATTTTGGCATGCCTAGGTACACGGTCATGTAGATGGCCATGTACCTTATAATGTATTAGCATAATTTGACATACTCAAGTACACAAGTGTGTCCTTCATTCATATAGCTCTTCTATACATAACATGTATTTTTATATAGGCAGGTACACAGGCATATACTTGATAGTGTACTACGTTGTTCTTCACAAATTGATTTTCTTCTTCTTCAATTCATTCCTAAACCTAATTTCCATGATTTTAAGTCTAATTGAACCCTAATATTAGTAAATTCCTAATTAAGTGTGCATATTGGTGTACTTACTTGTCTAATTCTAAAATTTGAATCTCTTAGTTGCTTAATTTCAATGCTCGTTCCACCCCTTTCTTGATCCAAATTATATCAATTATAATATAACACTTGTATAAATCCTCAATTATGAAATTAAGAAAACTAATTCAATTATTGACACCCTTACCTATATAATCGAGTTAGACCTTATGATTGATCATTAAATCGCCTTAGAGTTTTCTAAAGAGTGTTACTTTTATCTATAACCACATAAATAGCAACAAGGGAGGAGTGCTAGGTCAACTTGGTATATATACCCCATTTGTAAAAAAACCAAATTACCCCTCATCTCTTGTAATAATTACTCTTTTGACCTTAGCTCTATGTTACAGTAAATACTAAATAAATTTAAATTTTTGAGTATTTATAACTAATGATGTGGTAGGTTCTTTTTTTTTTTTATTTTCATGTAAAATTAAATCCTCTCAAGAATTCTAAGATACATGTATGTATTTAGGTTTTGTGCTGGAGGCAATGGCAGCACAATTTAACTTTAAGGAGGTAGTATCCATAGTATTCTTGCCAATTGGAAGGTCAATTAGTAGTGGTTGATGGTGGAAACTAGTAGTAGCAACTATTTTTTGTGGTGATTTCACATTTAGTTTAACAAGATATTGAGAAAAGTAATTATTGAATCTTATAGAAAGAAAGTAATTATTTGTAACATTCTTTAAAGTTATTTTGATGGAAATACCAATCAAACTTGGTGTGTTGCAACTTTAGTTTAGTTTTCAAGAGGGACCTTCTTCTTTGTTGGACATTCATCATTGGTTAATTTTTGTTGTTACTTCAATATCATTTGTGAGACTCTAAGGAGGATGGAAATAATTTTAGTTCCAATAACTAGGGATGTGACAAGAGACAATTTAAGCAATATCTTAATTGTTTAACAAAATTTTCATTTAATACCAAAGATTTATTTTAAAGAAATGGAGACATAAGAAGAAAAGTTACTTCCATTAACCTAAAAGTATTTTTTATTCATACAAATAATTCAATCAAACAACTAGGTTTAACTATATAACCATACAAATATGACTCTTCCTAACAAAAATAAAGGAAAAAAATTTAGCAGCTCTACAATGAATAAGGCAATTATCCAAAATGCAACAAACCTCTTCCCCTTATTCCCTTGAATTCTTCTACAAGTATAGTCTATTCCTCCACAAGCTCAAAGAAGTATGATCCTTTCCATGAAGAAAGGAAATCGACTAACAAGGCATAATCATTTGCCTAACATGGAGAAAGCCTCTGCTTCCTTGCCTCATCTACCTTTTTTCATGTAATCTTGGTGTGATTGGTGCTTTGTTGTTGTAATGCAAATCGAAATGTTTTAATGAAGTTGACGCAGCGAGAAAAGCGTAACGAAACGAATCCGAATATGGATTGGTTTCACAACAACAAAGAAGGGCTCTTTGATGCAAACTTTGATTGCGCACAACCGATAAACGGAGATAATTCTCCCTCAAAGCGTATTTCAAAATATGAATAAAACGTAATCCTAACATGTCTGACAAAAGGGTATATATACTTCCCCGTAAAATATCTAAAAGAGGAAAAACTAAGCGTACACGTGGAAATAAATAATGATATACACGTCTATAACTTATCGCATACACGACCATGCCTCTAGGCTGTGTATGTTTCTAGGCATGTGACGAGTGCAGTACACGGCCGTGTCCCAAGCCGTGCCCGAACCTGTGTAAGCTTCTGTGAGAATCCTGATAGAACACACGGCCGTGTCTCTGGCCGTGCCTGAACCCGTGTAAGCTTCTGTGAGGATACAGGGTGGCACACGGCCGTGTCTCTGGCCGTGCCTGTACCGGTGTGTCACCCTGTGTCCTCCACGATGTTCACATCATTCTCTCCCACCAAGGAAGAACTCGACCCCGAGTTCGCTTCTGGATAAAGGGGTTCGTCATCCTCGTAGAATGGGGATAAATCAGCCACGTTGAAGGTCTTGGAAATTTTCATGTTTTTTGGAAGTCCAACCGCATAGGCGTTGTCATTGATCTTGGCTACGATATTGTAGGACCTATACTTCTTCGGCTGCCACTTGCTATATGTACCCATGGGAAAGCGTTCTTTCCTTAAGAACACCATCACTAGATCTCCCACCTCGAACAACTTCTTCTTTCTATGTTTGTCGGCGGCTTTCTTATACCACTCATTTACTTTCTCAATTTGTTCTTTGACTTCCGACGCCATTGTGTGGTACTGCTCCGCCAGATGCTTTGCCGCTACGTTGGTCTCCACACCTTTGGGTAAGGGAACTAGGTCCAGAGCATGAGAAGGTGCCTTGGTATAGACCACTGAAAAAGGTGATCTGCCGGTGGTTCTGTGGATCGAGTTGTTGTAGGCGAACTCTGCTTGAGACAATGCCAAGTCCCATTGTTTTGGCTTCTCTCCACAGATGCTTCTAATAAGATTTCCAAGGGTCTTGTTCATCACTTCGGTTTGCCCATCGGTTTGTGGGTGGGCTGTGCTACTGAAGTTAAGGGACAAGTTGAACATGTACCAAAGCGTTCTCTAGAAATGGCTAAGGAATCGGGTGTCCCTATCAGAAGTGATGGACTTGGGAACTCCATGTAATCTGACCACCTCCTTAAAGAATAGTTTGGCCATGTTCTGGGCATCCGCCGTCTTCCTACATGGGATGAAGTGAGCCATCTTGGAAAACCTGTCCACAACTACGAAAACAGTGTCAGCACCTTGTTGGGTACGAGGCAAACCTAATACAAAATCCATGGATAGGTCTTCTTAGATATTCTCAGGTACGGGTAACGGAGTGTATAGCCCCGTATTCTGAGAGTGGCCCTTTGATGTCTGGCAGATGTAGCATCATTGCACTATCCGACTTACATCCCTTCACAACTGAGGCCAATAGTATCTTGTAGCCACTACTACCAATGTTTTGTCCCGCTCCAAGTGGTCGGTTGATCCCCCTCTATGGAGATCTCTGATCACCTTCTCTCTCAATGAGGATGCAGGGATGCATAGTTGGTTTCCCCTCATCAAATAACCCTCAAGAATGTAATAACTGTCATTGGGTTCCTTATTGGTGCATTTTCTCCAAGTAACCCCGAAATCTTCATCCGTCTCATACAGCTCCTTCAATTGTTCAAACCCAACCACCTCGGCTCTCATAGTCACTAGTAGATCCGCTCTTCGGCCTAGTACGTTGGCCACCTTGTTGTAAACCCCAGATTTATGCATCAGGCGGAACGGGAACTTCTGCAAGAACTGTATCCATCTGGCGTGCATGTCTTTGCATATACGGGTCTGATTGTTCAGGTGTTTTAAGGCAACACAATCTGAATATAATACAAACTCTTTGCCAACCAAATAATGCTCCCACACTCTCAAGGCTCTAACCACAAAATAAAACTCTTTGTCATACGTGGACCATTTTCTCTTGGCCTCGCAGAGTTTCTCACTATAGAAAGCGACAGGTCTCTTCTCCTGAGAGAGTACTGCACCAATACCTACACCACTGACATCACAATCAACTTCGAATAGTTTGTCGAAGTCCGGTAAGGCCAGCACGGGCGCACTACATAGTCTCTCTTTGAGCACTGCGAATCCCGACTCAGCTTCCCCATCCTAGTGAAATTTTCCTTTCTTTAAGCACTCAGTCAAGGGGGCCGCCACCGTGCTAAAGTGCCGTATAAAACGTCTGTAGAATCCTGCTAACCCCAGGAAACTTTTCAGCTCGGTAATGGTCTTGGGTATAGGCTAATCCCTAATGGCTTGCACCTTATCCTCATCCACCGTGATCCCTTCTCCACTCACTATGAATCCTAAGAACAACAACCTCGGTGACAGGAACACACACTTCTTGAGATTAGCATAAAGTTTGTTCTCTTTCAGTACCATTAAAACATCCTTCAAATGCACTAGATGTTCTTCCCGAGTCTTGCTATATACTAGGATGTCATCAAAATATACAACAACGAACCGACCTATAAGTGATTTAAGTACTTGATTCATCACGCGCATGAAGGTACTCGGTGCATTGCTGAGTCTGAATGGCATAACCATCCATTCGTACAATCCCTCTTTCGTCTTGAAGGCGGTCTTCCACTCATCCCCAAGTCTGACCCGAATTTGATGGTACCCGCTTCTAAGATCTATCTTGGAGAATACTACTACCCCACTCAGCCGATCTAACATGTCCTCAATGCGAGGTATTGGGAATTTATACCTAATTGTGATTTTGTTGATCACTCGGCTGTCCACACACATCCTCCAACTCCCATCCTTCTTAGGCGTTAGTAGTGCTGGTATGGCACATGGACTTAAGCTATCTCGAATGAATCCTTTATCGAGTAAGTCCTGGACCTTCTCCTGTAAGACCTCCGTTTCTTTGGGACTCATCCGATAGTGAGGGAGGTTAGGAAGACTAGCTCCAAGCACCAAGTCGATGTGATGCTGGATGTCTCGCAATGGAGGTAGCCCCTCTGGTAAGTCTTCCGAAACTACTTCTCTGAATTCCTCTAGTAATCCTTTTACCTCCTCCGGAATCTCTGCATTACTCATGTCCTCTCCCGCATTCTTCACTACTAGAGCATGCATCAAGCGGGACCCCTTAATGTCCTCAGTCATCTCCCTTTCCGATTGAGTGATTGTAAGAAAAGACTTCCTTTCCACCTTCTGAATTTTGGGTCGCTTATCCGATAATGGCAATAGTGTATACTTCACCCCCTCCTTCTCCAACCTATATTTGTTCTCCTTCCCGGAATGTTGGGCATCTACATCAAATTGCCAAGGGCGTCCGAACAACAAATGACAAGCGTCCATATCGACGATGTCGCGGTATACCTCATCTCGATATTTGCCAATCGAGAAAGGAACTCGACACCTCTCTTTCACCTCTATTCGCTCTGCCGGTTTGATCCATCCGATGGTGTATGGACTCGGATGTTTCTTTGTAGGTAATTGGAGCTTCTTCATGACCTCCTTCCCGATGATGTTCTCACAGCTCTCACTATTGACAATTACGTCAAACACTCTCCCACCAATCGTGCACCTAGTGTGAAACAGCTGGTGTCGCTGTGAACTATCCTCTTGCTTCGGTGTTAACATCATCCTTCTAATTACGTAATTAGGCTCCACCACATCATCGACCTCTTCATAGTACTCTTCATCACCGTCGGGCTCACAACACACTTCTTCCTCCTCTCCCCTTTCAACAATGTTTACAGTTCGTCTATTTGGGCACTCATTTAATCGATGTCCCGGCTGACTACACCTATAGCATTTTCCCAATATTGGCTTGGCATATGGATTGTTTTGCCTTGGGGTTTCTTTACTCTCCACCGGTCTCTTTCCTTCCGCCTTGTCTTCTTTCCTGTCCATACTTCCCGTTGGTTTTTCAACCACTCCTCTAGGTCTTTGACCAATCACCCTACTACTATTACCAAGATTATCATAAGTGTAAGTTCTTTTACTCCCTCCAAACCTTACGCTCTGCTCTTGTATCATCATTTCTGCTCGGAGGGCCAAGTTCTTAGCTTCATTCACGGTTCTTAACACCGTCACTCTTATCTTATCTCTATCTGAGGCTTCAACCCGTTTACAAACCGTGCCACCTGTTGACCCTCAATCTCCCTCAAATCATTTCTCTCCGCTAACCTAATGAATTCAGTGGTGTACTCATGCACCGTCCTCTACCCTTGTCGGCACCGTTGATACTGTTGGAAAAGAATTTGCTCGTAGTCGGGTGGCAAGAAATCTCTCTACAACAGATTTCTCATGCAGTACCATGACCTAATAGGTTGCCACCCTTCCCTTTGCCTATGGTGCTGCAACCGATCCTACCATGTCGACGCCCCGCCTTTCAATCTACAAGCAACCATTCTGACCCTTCTATCCTCAGGAACTTCCATATAATCAAAGAACCTATCGACCTCCGCCAGCCAATCTAGAAATTCCTCTATATTGAAATTGCCATTAAACGAAGGGATATCTACCTTAAGACGAAAGTCTCTGCCTTCAGCATGGTCGAACCCCTGGTGGTTACGTCGATACCCACCACCATACGCTTGTTCATTCCGGTCATCCACTCCACAATACCTACCACCACCAACAACACCACCCCTTCTCGGTGGTTGTTCCCTCCTCTGCATAAATCTTTCCTCTTCCTTAGAAGAGCTGTCGTCAATTCTCCGGTTCCATTGATTTCCGGCAACAAAGTCATTGATAGGGCCGCCGCGAGCAACTGTTACCCCCGGTCGATTTCCAACAACGCCTCTATGACCGTTGTGGTCCATCACCATGGCGTCGAACTGCGCCACCAGATCCTCCAGGCGTTGTTCTACACGCCCAAGCCTCTGCTCCATGGTTTCAACCACTGCCCTCGGAGCCCATTAATTGACTCCTTGGACTTCCACATCCCGATCAAGGTCGAGAACGCGACCGCCATCGACACCATCGTTAGCCGACATCTCCGCAGGAAATTGCCTTGCTCTGATACCAACTAACGTAGTGAGGAAAGCGTAACGAAACGAATCCGAATATAGATTGGTTTCACAACAACAAAGAAGGGCTCTTTGATGCAAACTCTGGTTGCGTACAACCGATAAACGAAGATAATTCTCCCTCGAAGTGTATTTCAAAATATGAATAAAACGTAACCCTAACATGTCTGACAAAAAGGTATATATACTTCCCCGTAAAATATCTAAAAGAGGAAAAACTAAGCGTACACGTGGAAATAAATAATGATATACATGTCTATAACTTATCGCATACATGGCCGTGCCTCTAGGCCGTGTATGTTTCTGGGCATGTGACGAGCGTAGTACACGGCCGTGTCCCAAGCCGTGCCCGAACTCGTGTAAGTTTCTGTGAGAATCCTGATAGAACACACGGCCGTGTCTCTAGCCGTGCCTGTACCCGTGTGTCACCTTGTGTCCTCCACGATGTCCGCATCAGAAGTAATGAAAATCAAACTATTTAGGTCAAATTTATTCTTCTATAGAAATCTATCCAAAATAAAGTTGGGAAAGAACTTCCTAAATCATGTTAAAAATATGATGACAATTAAAAACAACAATTACAGCAAACGCAAATAATATATGGTATTTCAATGGTGGTATATCTTTTTCTCAATGCAACAACTACAAGTCTTTAATTTGAATTTAAGGGTTAAGAGCATTTAGACGTACAAACAAAGAAGGAAAGCAAAAGAGAGGAAAAAATGTTACAAAAGTTTTAAGTTGTTATAATGTGATTTAATCTAGAGCAATGGTTTTTACTAGGAGAAGCCCACGTTAGAAAACTCAAAGAAATATCACTCTAGAGAGTCGATATTCGTCACTTTTAACATAGCAGTGGTCCAAATTCATTTCTACTGCGTGCCCATGTGGGTATGTTTGTTCTTCCGCACTCCCTCTTTATATACCTCCTCCTTCTCTACTTTCTTCACTCCAAAACTCAATACTTGGTTCTTTTTCCATTAAAAACCCTTCATAATTCATCTTCATACACCAACACCCACACCGCGCCCCCCCCCCCCAAATTAAACAATGGAAGCAAAAACGGGGAAAAATAATAAGGTGAAACCAAGATTGTCACGCATGCCTCCTGAGCGTGGTCAGATTAAAATCAAAATATTCAAGAGCATTGTGAAGTTTGCTGCGTGTGGAGGGTATAAGAAGAAGAAGGAGTCGTTAGCAAGCGGCCATTAATTCAGACATGCTATCCTTGAAGTAAATCAAAGCCTAAAAATTGAACCTTTTTTTTTTACCATGTTGATAATCACTTTGTCTGATATATGTATGTGGTTGCACTACTTCCATTTGAGTCTGATATATGTATGTGGCTGTACTACTTGTTCCATTTGAGGAATTTCACTTTCATCTCGTAATTCCTTCTGTCCTGTGAGCAATGGATTGAAGCCCGGTATATTATTTTGGGAAAATTATAACGGCTGGATTTCGTTACCTGTTAAAATGCTAAATGAAGCAAATTCTTTTATCTTTTCTTTTCTTTTTTTCTTAATATTTTCTTTTATGAACTATATAAAAACACACACACACACATATATATATATTTTAAACTTTAATACACATACAGGCTACCATTCAACGAAGCCCTAGAATATCAAATGCAATCTATCTTTACAGATCAATTCGTCGGATTGTTTGGAAAATGTGAAAATTGAAAAGATATTGATGGTGGCCTAGGGTTAGTGCTTAAACCGATTTTCTCAACGAAGAAAACGGGAAAATTTGAAGATTGTAGATGTATCACTGGACCTTGCCGTTTCCGGTGCAGATATAGCCTTTAGAAAGACACACTAACTATTTTCTCAAGGATTAATTTGGTAAAATGAATCATAAAATTGGCGCCTCTTTTTTTCTTTTTTTAGTCAAACAAGCTGGGAAAGTATGAAGCTTGTAGATGTGTCACTGGACCTTGCCATTTCCAGTGCAGTTAACCTTTAGAAAGACACATTAACTATTTTCTCAAGGATTAATTTGGTGAAAAGAATCCTAAAATTGGTGCCTTTCTATTTTGTATATCTTATTTTGCTTTTAAGTCAAACAAGCAAATGATGTGATAAAGAGATTGCTAGTAAGAAAAACCAGATGATATCGGATTTAATTTAACTGATCCGTAGCAACCATCCATTTTACCCAATATATTCTTGAACAAATAAAAAACTGTAAACTTAACAAGAAAATCATTATGAAAGAACTGAACACTCTAAATATCAATTGAAACATCTTGTAGTAGCTCACTTCCCCAATGAGTTTGGTCCTCTCGTCTTGCTTGGCAACTTGCGGTCTTTGAATTCGCACATTACCTGGATGAGCCAATGATCCGAGGGCCTCACCCATGGTGGATTGCTAGAGAGAGATTATGTGCTTGTGTGTCTGTGCTCCTAGGGTTTGCTCGGCCTATTTTGTATATCTATATTATTTCATTTTCAATTATATAATATAATTTGAGTTTTTTTTAGGTTTTTCTTTTCTTTTCTTTTTTTTTTTTTAAAAAAATTCATATACCCATGATATCATTTTCTTTATTTTGTATATCTATATTTGTTATTATGATTGACTCAGCTATATTAGCTTTTTGTTTCATTTCTTTCCAATGAGGCAGTTGGTGATCTATAAGACTGGAAAAAAGGAGAAGACCGTTGGTTTTTTTATTTTCTTCGTCTCTCCTATTCTAGACAACAACACAATTATGGACTATGCGCACTGGGACTTCATCGGTTTCGTGCGAGAAATCTAGTAAAATGGATTTGATGACTAATTTTGGGATATCTTTTTCACCTACTAACTTACAAAGAGTTTACCAAGATTTACATGTTCTCCTCTAAAACATATCTCTTTCCCATTCATTTTCTCGATTTTAAATTTGAAATTGTTTGATATAATATTTAATCAAAATTTCATTTATTAAAATTACTTTCTAAAACTGATACTTACAATTTTTTCACTAATGGGCTTTTGCTCCGACATCTTTTGAATGAGGAAGATGGTAGTAAATTTAACAAATTAATGCTTTCGAAAAGAAAAGAAAAGCATTTGTTTCCCATTGACTAAGAAAGCTTCCTACCATTTTATTATTGGCCTGGCTTTCTTCTTTTTGGATTCAATTGACTAAAGTTCATTTCAGGGAAAGTCAGCATAGGACAAATTAGCCACTCACAGGCATGTTCAGCGAATCTTCTACATATCCTACTATTTCGATTAGACATCTAACACAATGTTGTCGAAATGTTGTCGTCTCCTGACAGTTAGGACTTCTGAATTTATCGCACTCAGTATTTAAATTTGGATTGTTCCTATTAATTTTATCTTATATTGCAAATCTGTTAGAAATAATATCTAATTAAACTCTTATTTATCTAAATTATTACATTATCTATCATCAAATACACATGTATTTTTTATTTTTAATAAGCTTTTATTATGATATATTTTCAAAGAATTGAAGGTGATTATTATGACTTAGTTTGTGAAGAAGAATCCAAGCGTAATTAATGTCTTGTACCATAGAAAAGGTAGTGGATGGTCCATAAATCACCACTTGCATGTGGACTTTGTTGTAATTTTTTGATACATATCCGTATGGGTAAACGGGATCAACCCCATTATTGAATAGTGAGTGAGATCCACGTGTTATGGTCATTAAATATAGATGATTTGCGGACTATCTAACAATTTATCCTACGATTGTATGTATGATTATATATTATCCCACATGAGTACTTTCACATATTAGCGTTGTCGCTCACGAATATTTATGGACTAGGGGATATGAATTAGGCTGATGAATAGAATGAGTTGAAAGCTTTAATGATCCTTTCAGGTTTCTTCTTTTCTCTCTTTCATTTTTTTAACCTTTTTCCCCTCCTTGTTTGAATGGGTTACGATCAATGCATTAGATGAAAAAAAAAAAAAAATCAGTGCAATCTATTGCATCCGAACTCTTGTAAAGTGAAAAAAAAAAAAAAAAAAGGCAGACAGTAATCATGTAGGGGTATTTCACTTTTCTATTAGGGCTTTGTTAACAGGGATTTTCTTTAAGGCAACCGTTAATGTTTTTAAGAAAAAACTTTTAATGTTAATTTTCCAACGTTGATTATACAGGTACATGCTCGATCTTGTTTATATAAATTTTTTAGACTGCATTCTAACTAATGTAATGCAGATTAATAAATAAGTAAAATAGTACAATTGAAGTATCAATTGTATATACTTAACTGCATATAGTACGTTAAACTTGGATACGATCTTATTTTGCATGATTTAAACTGGACCTATACTAAAAGTACTACTCAAACCTCAATTGGCGGCAAGCATTGCTCAAATCAGTATGTGCCATCCGCACATATAAATACACCTTAGGTTTCGTTTATATTTTTATTCATTTATTTATTTATTTTTTGTCCCCTTTTTCTCAAGATTCCTCTTTAAAAGCAAACTGAAACTTGCTTTCTTTCTTATTGCCTGCTTCTTTTCTAGATAAGAACAGAAAATGGATAGCTTTGATCTAGTTTTAATCAAGAATTAATGTATAAATAATTCGGATTTGATATCTAATTATTTGACGGTAGTATTTTCATCATCTAGTCGTTTCGCTGATTGGTTGGTTGGCTCCCTGAGACATTTACGTATAGGTTTCAAAACAGTATCTCGTGTTTGGTCTCAACTTGCACGAAGCATCGTGGCTAAGTTTATATATCCAGCGCACCACAAGTCCATTATGGACACACCACACAATTTATTTAATTTTTCAATTGAAATATGATCCAAGTATTTTTAAAATCATACTGTTTCAATAAGCAACTACGATTATTACATTTAAAAAACAAAATTACTTTTGTACTTTTTTTTTAGGCATTTATAAAGTGAGTGTGATCTAATATTTTATAACGTCTCATCGCAAGAAAATTACTTGCATATGTATGGCAAACATTAAGTTTAGTGCACAGATCCATGCAGCAACGAGTCAACGACTTTGGACTTTATATAGAGTTAGATGTAAAGAAATATTTTTTGTCTTTCAAGTCCAACATAGTGAGCTTAATTTCTGACTTTATATAGAGTTAGATGTAGAGAAATATTTTTTCTCTTTCAAGTACAACATTGTGAGCTTAAATCGGTTTACATGCCATTATTTGTCTGTCATTTAAAATCGCTTGAATATTTTACATTCCATCTTGGATAAAATGGTGGTCCGAAATAATGTCACTTTTTGCCATGAAGAGTTGTGATTTTTAGCTAAATATTATGACTTTCATAGTAAGATGTATTTCAATCGAAGACATCTTTTATTGTTACGTAAAATGAAATGAAAAGGCATGGTTCTCTCATATCCATATACATCTGTTATAAAAATAGATATAACGTTACCAATAAGCTGATCATTATTTGATTTACAAAATTCATCAGGTAAATAGTAAGAGAATTATACTTTTAGAGGGATAAGAGATCTCATAGTGATAAAGGAAGGATAAAAAAAAATGAAAAAAGTAAGTAACTCCAAAACTTTAACCTCGATACGATATACTTTACAAACTTTCAAATATTACAAACAACTTTCCTAAACTTTAATAAATTCGCAAATAATCTCAAAACTTATAAATAATCTCATAATATGGAAATATCTTTTGAACTCATTAAAATATACTCTAACACTCTCGAAGCTTTAAACTAAGTATGCTTTTTCTGACTAAAAAAGTAAGCATTTTTTATGTTGCTAATTTATTAAAGTTTAGAAAGGTAATTTGCAACATTTTAAAGTTTATGAATATATCCACGATTGCATCACAGTTTAGATGAGTTATGTTTATGTGAAAATATAAAGTTCTATGATTTGAAAATTAATTTGTGCAAATAATTATATCATGTAATTGTGAAATTTACTTACATGCAATATGAAAGAATTTTTCATTATTTCTACAATTTTCCAATTACCATACTCAAGCACCCAAAAATATTTGTTGTGATACACTTTGAATCACCAATTATAATGAATATAGAGAATTTCTTGCAAAGATCCCATGACATCAAAACATTCTCCAAAGTTTTGTTTTTTGTGATGGGTATAGGTAGTGTGAACTTTTTACAGAATCGATGTTATCATCTTAGTAAACTACTAACCCTTTTCTCAAATCCACAAATATGATCCATCAAAGATTCAATTTTTAAAAAATTGTAATAAATGAAGTAAAAAAGAATTTTAGCAGCCTACTGATGAGGTCTTTACTTAACTTATTTACTTAATTGGCACCTAGAAAGCAAATTATTTTACCATCCCCAAAGTGGGGATAAGGTCAACTATTGGTATCAAGCTTGATTAAGTTAACCCTTCTCTTGTCATTCACAAGTCAATGGCATTTGCTTGAAGTAACTTCATCAAGATATTGAAAAGTACTAAATTGTTTGACACTTTCTAGCTTAAGGCATAAACTTGAACACGCATACCATAACTCAACCAAATGCCAAAACTTTCGAACAAACACATGTATCAATTGTGTGCTTGAGTGCTCAAACTCTATTAGAGGCAACAAGCATATTTGTCTATTGGTGTTTTACCACTTGTGATACCCTGTATTTGATCATAAAACCTAAATGTGAACTAAGGGTTAACTGATCGCACTACTTACCTAGTTTTAGCCATCCATTCAAATTATCCTAAATCATCATGTTACAACACCATGACTAGAATAATTCAAAAGACTTCACTATCTACAATTAATTACAAACTTAATTACAATGAAGCATAGAGATTTAATATTTGAGGGAAAATCCAAAACTGAAGTCTTCATATTTTGATCTAGCACACTAAAATCCCTTCCCAAAAGCCCATGAAATTACACTAGTCATCCAATCATGCATTTGAGGTGTAAACACCCCATTTTTGTCCTTTAATCACAAATAATGTTTCATTTTCCATTTCTTCATTTTTTTCGATTTTTCTTTTATTTTTCAAAAATAAATGAAAAGTAACAAAAAAAAATAGTAACAATATACTAATTTTGGAATATGATGATAAAAATAATAATAAAAGATGTTAAATAATTTTTATAAATTTTTAGAATTTCAAAATAATATAAAAATAATAAAAATTGCAACACATATATACAAATTGCGATTAATAGAAAAATGAGAAAGTGGGTTAGCCCAGCTGGTCCGATCGTTGGCCCTAAGTGCGAGGAGGGGGCCGGGGGGGGGGGGGGGTCCGATCGCAGGTTCGAATCGCAGGGGAAGCATTTTGTAAGTTTTTTTTTCTTTCTTAGGGACACGTGGCAGCATATGATTGGACAGAGGGATCGCACGCGCCGGGTGTGCGATCATCTTCAACCTCCATTCGAAATCATCAATAGCAGTAGGGAGGGGGAAATCTGGCTATTTTGTTGCAATTTTTTGCACAAATCCAACAAATCTTTAACTAAAATGAGATAAACATCATCTAATTAACACAAATCTTAAAAAAAATCAAAGATTTACACGAATCAAAGGCAAATCAGAGGTGGGTTCAACCGCAAATCTGATTTAGGCTTATCGGAGGGAAATCTGAGCTTATCTAGCTCGGTTTCTGAAGCCTATAAATAGAGCACGACGAGTGAAAGCAAAGACATGGATCAGAAGAGAGAAAACACGAGAGTTCGAACCTTCACCGAAGTTCTCCCAAACCGTGACTGACAACCACTCTTCAAACCACCACCCAGAGAGGTTTTGGAAGGAAGCCACCACTAGCTTTGGATTGCCTATCCTCAAAAAGCCTAGAAGCAACCGTCAATTGCCCTTAAAAGCCATCGGAAAGCCACCGACAAGGAATCTCCAACCGTCGCGATCTAATCTAATCCGATCCGATCTACTTGCGATCCGTATCTAAATCAGCCGATTTTATTTATTTGTTATTAGAATAAATAAGAAAAAAAATGAAAAAATATATATGAGAAAAAATAATTTTTTTAGAATATTAATTAGATTTAGAGTTTTTAATAAATAAATAAATAAATATGTTTATTATAGTAATAAAATAAAAATATATATATATAATAATAATAATAATAATAATAATAATAATTAGAAATTAATAGAAGTTAGATGAATTCTGTGAATAAAAAACTAAAAATAAAATAAATAAATAAATAATAATGAATTTTTTCTTATTTTCTATCACTTAGAAAATTCTTTTTTCAAAATAAATTCAAAATTGATTTTTCTTAAATCATAAGTTTGTTTTTTAGAAAACAAAATATTAAAGCTTATGCTTATAATTTTTTAGAAATCTTTAAATTGATAATAAACGTAAACCCAACATGTTTTCCTAATTAAAATTAATCAATCTACTAAAATTTTATAAAAAGCGAACTATGACTTGTTTGATCCTAATTAGTGGGTACGTAAACACCCTTATGGGGTAACTCTAAAAAGAATAAAAAAAAATCATTTTCCAAATCGTTATTAGTATAACTTTTAACATCTTCTTTTTTATAAGGAAAAAATATAAAAAAAAAAGATATCAGAACATGACTTAGATTTCAGAAGGATAAGATGGTAATTTTAGAGTTTCAATAGGATAGCCCCTAAGTCGAGAATATCTGGTTTTTCTTTCTTCTTTTTCATTTATAAAAATAAAAGAGGAGATTCCGTCGACTAGTTGTCTAAATTAGAATTAATCCCTCAATTAGTTCTAATTCAATAATTTTTCCCAACTTCAATTGGGTGGCGACTCCAAATAAATAATAAAATTCCTAGTTTAAGATGAGGATTTATATTAGATGAGCATATGATCTAATATAAATCGAATTAGGAACATAATAAACAATTTAAAAATTAGACTTGACATGAGGTTAGTCAACACAAACCCCTCAACTTCTTATAAAGTTAAGTGAGTATCACCAAAGATAAAGCATTAAACAAAAAAAAAAAAGTCCAAAACCAAATACAAGCATACATTGTAAGCCAAGCTCACGCTCTTCACAAACCAAGCACAACTTGTGATTTATGCAACATGTAGATGCTATGTTAATACACCCACTATGAATTGGCTAGTATCCTAGATGAGAAACATTAATCAACTTAAATTGAGCAATAAAGAGTGGCACTAGGCGATTCCAACCAAGCATTAAATCGAGCAAAGGCAATCTATATGCTTATCAAAACACATTTAGTAAATTGGACACTTTTTGAAATCAAGAATTGAGCTTTGAAAAGATGATCAATAGATCCTTTATGTCATGCTATGAATGCCCAATGCAGTCACACTAAATCCAAGCATTTACTTTGAGTAATTCAGATAACCAAAGATAATTAATATTGAAACAAGTGAATGACCATATAATTGCAACCAAGCCAACTTCAAATCTTTTGAACATGTAACTTTTAAATCTATTGACAATATAAGGATAACCAAGCATTTCTTTTTCATTAGTATAAAAGTATCAAATAAGCCTATAAACTAATTACAAGATACCAAGTAATTGTTAAGGAGTTCACTTAAGTGAAGTCTTATAAAAGGTAAAACACATTAGAAGCTTTAATAATAGTATCAACACATACTTTCACTAGTTCTTACTAAAGTTTCAATCATCCTTCACTGATATAAAACTAAGCACCAACATCATCACACTATCACATCTCATGTATGAGCAACAATAGTTCATACTCAACCAAGCAAAAGTAACCTAAATACTTACCTAAGCTCAAGCTTATTCCTTATTCACTAGTTAATGAAAAAAGCATCATTTATTCACCTATCATAACTGCTTGTACAACTTATAAAAAATTATTTTAGTTCATATGCAGTTTTACTCGTGTACTATATAAATTTACCAAATTATACTATCAATTTTCAATTCCCCACAACTCACTTGTTTCTTGCTCATTTTGAATAATACTTTGCATCATTACACTCAATGCACCAAGAACTATATGATTGTATTGAAATTGAATCCTAATTAGACTTGAATAGATTACTATATTCCCTATCTAAACACTTTAGTTTACTACCAAATGATAATATTCTTATCATTAGTCCATATGAGATTTAAATCTCATTTAAAACCAATCCAAGATTACTTTCCCACTTACATATCACAATTATTCAACATACATAATTCATTAATTTGTCAAGCTAAAACCATATAATCATTCTAAATTGTTGTGGACAACTATAATTAGATGATGACTAAATTGTATAATTATAATTATCATATAGGTCCAAACAACTCCATGAAAAATTCAGTAAGCCTAAGATAATACAAGCCTTTAATCTTGCTCACCATAAATGTTAATCCCATTTGTCACACATTTTTTTCGAAATCACCAATTTAACCTACAATTTACTCAAAAGAAACTCAATTTGCTTAATTATTCCAATTTAAATGGAAACACCCTTCTTGTTGTAGTTAAGCTTTGGTATTCGTTATGAATCAAATTTTGCGGCCCTTACTAAAATAGGGCAGCTTATTGTATAATAAATATAATAATTACTTAGCAAGCATTTGAATCAAAACTATTTTCATGCAAATTAACTATAGCATCTCAAGGGTTTATATACAAAAAAAATTAGATAGGAACATCTTTAACCCCATAAGAAATCAATTTCAATCTTTGTTATAGCATACTAGTTTCTTAAGCATGCCATATTTTGATCTATAATTTCATCAAAATAAAAAGGTAAATTACAAAAAGATGACCAGTGTTTGGATTATTTGCAAAGAGATTACTAGTGTTTTGTTTATTGATAATAAGGCAACTTGTTTTTTTTAATTTTATGTCAATAATAAATAATGACACTTGTTAATTTTCTACTGCTTAGTGAATAGTTAATTAAATAAAGTTATATTAGTAAATTGTATAATTTAATAAAAATAAAAAATTATAGAAAATAAAAAGGGAAAAAATCGAAAAAGAAAAAAAGAAAAAGGAAAAAAAAACTGAGTAGCCAACTGTTAGCTAGTAGTGTAATGCCCCAAAACCTAAGATATCATAACCTACCACGTGTGATTACTAAATAATGATATACTAAGACTTTTAATCTATCTAAAACCACAAATATTCTTATGTCTCTATAGTATAAATAACTCATCAGTTTCTCAAATATCACAATGAAATATCTTCTATTTATTTGATAATTTACATAACTCTAAAATTTTCTAGATAAATTAAAATCTAACCAAATTTAATTAAAAGTAAACTTATAACAACATATTTTATTTGTTTGTCTTGATGTGCTAGCGTTGAACTTGCTTCTAAAGTCCTCTAACTAAAAGAGATAAGGAATGAGTTCAAGCATAGTACGTGAGTACCACATAGACATACGCTTCCCATAACAATCATAGTATACACACATAATGCAACAAATATCTCCCAATCATTAAATCAATTATATTTGATTTAGTCAATAAACAATAGGGGTATTCATGACCACGTCACACCATACAATAAATTTTTGTAATCCTAAGTTGGAAATTGTCACTCTTAACCCAACTTTCTAAATGGTATTAGCAACTACCATTGTAAGCCCCAATAACCCTCAAATTTGCTCAAAATTTTAGCATGCAACTCTACAGGAACAATACCACATACCAATCAATGAGTGCCCCTTCGGAATCAATTAACTCCAACCCTTGGGTCGAGCCACACACAACTAGTAAACAAGTCCTTAGCCATGTAGTTATTTGTTTCATTCAATTTCCATTGCTATCATACACAAACAACAAACATGGTAAGCATGCACTTAAAAGAGTAGTTTCAGTCTGCTTGCAATTATCAACAATATCAAAATCTATCTTGCATTAAGAGTAGTCTAACCTTAGTCTTATCCTTAAAAAAAATCACTTAAGTTCATTTGATTTTCTAAACTAAGGATTATTTTATTATACTATTAGTGTTTAACCTCCCACGTTGAACTATTTTAGATAATAATTTAGTTTAGATTAGAAGGAAGTCTAGAAAAAGGAAGAATGAAGCTTGTTATAAAGGCTTTAAGAGAAATGCGTGTACTTGGTCGTATAACTCACTGTGCAAGATAACCCATCAACCTGCCCAAATACACGACCATGTACATGACCGTATATCTCTTCGTGCACAAAAATTTCTTCACGCTATTTTCCATTTCATTCCTCTACCCTTCCAAAATCAAATACTACACTACAACACATAAATCTACATCAATTAAGACATCTAAAAACATAATTCCCTCATAGATAGCAAACTTATTTGTTTCATTACTTCAAATGATCCTAATTTCACTTGAACCTTAATGATTTATGGTGTCTTCTTATATCAACATATGGACTAAAATGTAAGGTTCAACTTACTATTTCTACTTGGATGCTATTTATCATTTGCAAACTCATGCTTCAATAAAAGTAAATGAAGAACAACCACTTTGTACTTGATTTAATACATTGTGGTGCTTTTGTTATGCTCAACTCTATGCTTGTTACAAGTTAAAAGTGTGAGTAATGTGTGTGTCTATACATAGAAATGAAGTAAAACTTGACTATACCCGCTAGGAAACCCTTTGCTCATAAAAATAATTGACACATTTTGGTTAATGTTGATTGGGCAATTGGTACAAATAATGCTCTATAAACGATCAATTTTTTTTCTAAAAAGCCAATATACTTCTTAATATATAATTTAGTTCGTCCCTATTTTTAAATTTATATTATATATATATATATATATATATATATATATATAGAGAGAGAGAAGAGAGAGAGAGAGAGAGAGAAAGAGAGAGGGAGAGTTACTTGTTTGATAGCATATTAAATATTAGATCTCAATATTCGTTCAAACTAAAAGATTAGAGAACAATTTATGGAAAACTCTAATTTACACTTCTACTTTTATTATTGATAGGTCATTTTGGACTTGAAGCCCCAAGTCTAATTCGACTTGTCCAAGCCTTAAGCCAAGTTCTAGAGGTCTAATCCGACTTCCCCAGTCTCATACTAAGCTCTCGTAGTAGAAATCCTTAGTGTCAAAGCTTAGGCCAAATATTAGCGAGTTACACTAACTTGCTTTGAGGTTGGATTAACCTACCAAAAGCAGATTGAGTCCAGGAGTTTGAACACCTGCAAACCCAAGCTATAGGCAAGGTTTGATCAATTTAACCAAATCTCCAAATAAGGAATGATCAATAGATAAGGAAAAATTGTAGTCAAAGATACACATCCCTCTAAATTTAGAGTGGATCTCAAGGACCATTATTCAATTTTCTAAAATGGCTCAACTAGCCTCATTCCACTATAAATAAGGGATAAGGCCATTAAGTATAAGATCTTAATCTCTCTTAATTCTCACGCATATTTTCTCCTTCATCATTGTATTGATTTAGACATTAGAGTGGTTACACTAGAGTACCCTTTAGCACCCCTATAGCCTTCTTTTTCTATCTTGCAAGTGACCTTAAAAACCCCTTCAAATCTCTAGCACAACATTTAGTGCCATTTGTAGGCATTAAAGTGGTCAAGACAACTACTTCAACATCCCTTATGGCCAACAACACCTCACTAGCCATTTAAAGAGAAGCCTTCTTCTAAGTAGTAATAGCAATAGGAGCTTTCTTAGTCTTCTTAGCTGCTTGAGCTACCTTGCATCTGGTTAATAGCTCAGTGGGGTTAGCTTCTCTCAGTTGCATGTTTGTAAAAAATAAAAATAAGTTAGTAAAGAAGTAAAGATAGACTTATAAAAGAAATTCTATGCCAAACACATGCTCTTAGGGAAATCCCATTCCTTTAGTAAGATTAGATGAATAGCTTCTCTATGATAGGCCTACTTTGATAAGGCAAAGGTGGTGACCATACCGCCCCCATCCTCACATCTTACACTTTTAGAGAGCTTGCCATCCATGAGGTATTCTTTAGCAAACCTCACGGCATTCCAATATTCACTCGACTTCTTTCGTAGCTCAGCCTATATCCGATCTACTACTACCTTGTCACTAGTCCTTAAAGCTTTGATTGTAGAGGTCCTAATCGGCTCTACCCACTTGGTCCAAAAGTTAAGGTTAGATTTTGACAAGAACATAAGATACTTACTCTTCCACCCATGGAAAAATGAATCCACCTTAACCAACAACTTCTTATTAGATCGACTGATAGGTAATACCAGCTATCATTCAAGCGCTTTAGCCTATAAAAGTATCAAAGAGGTTGTGGAGTAGCTCTTAAGATAAAGTGCTCATGTAGAGCTTCAAACGTGACCAGCAATCAACACACGTTTGGTATGAGGTGAGTGGGGCAAACTTTGTGATACAAGAAGAGCTCCTACTAAAAGATGGAGGATGGAACTTGAAGCTTTAAACTTGAGGTGTTTTTAATAAAGGTAGAACTAACTACCTACTACTAAGGCCACATGGTTATTGGCCCGAAGCTTCTCTAATATCCACCCTTGAGGTTAAGGAGGAAAGTGCTTCCTCTAGGCCATGAACTCTTCATATGTAAGGGTGCCTTGCACCCCATTAGATGTGTTACCTTCCTCTATAGACATGTATAAGGATTGCAATGGCCTATCCTCTTCCCCATCATTCGCATTGATATCATTGGGAATTTGTGCGATAGTAGCCATTATATCAATATACTTATTGAGCCCTCCACTTAATGTCACCACTATGCTAGAGGTTTGCCTTGAAGAATGCTTTGCCACCATTGGCGCTTAGAGTGGGGGGTAGGTGGTGGGGTTGGGGGAGTAGCCCTTTCCTCATTATAGGTCTCGTAATCACTTAAGGTATGCGAAGAAGATGAAGAAACCGCTTCCATACATATTAATAAGATGTTGATGATCAAAGAATGGGAAAAACTCATTGTTTAAAGGAAAATGAGCAAGATGTAAAGGGAATTTGCAAACCACAAAAGAAAAACCCTTGAGAAAGGAAGATAAAGCAAGGAAGGGAGGTTTGAAATTGAGAGGAAGAAGAAGGATAAAAATAATGAGGGCTTCTTATATTTATAAGCAAAGGGATGGAAAACGAAAAGGTAGTTAAAAGAAAAAGGAACTATTTGATATTCTCTGATCCGATGTTGCTGTGTGTCCCACTTGCTAAATCAATGGTGTAGATCTAGCTATTGTGATTAGCATGTGCGAATCACACCTATGAAAGGTTGATAGCTATCCTTAGCATTAACTACACTAGAATTTACATGCTTAAAGACAAATTCAATTAAGACTTCCTTGAGAAGCCATTATCACCTTGGATATTGCATTTTTAGGGAGATCAAAGTGCTCCATTTGGCTAAGTCCAGGCTTAGGGGAGCAAAACACAACATAGCTTAGAAAGCTACTTGCCTGACCTCGTCCTCTAGTCTACTAACTTAAGCATCATTCAAGAGGACAAGAGGAACTCTCATGCTCCATAATTCTCTAAGCATAAGTTAGGCCTAACTCAGACAACCTAGCTACTCAAACACTCTGCCCAAGTAAAAGCTCTAATTCATCTAATTGATAATGAACTTGAAGACATTAATGAGGAATTTGCCCCTTATGCTTTAGCTTGTCTCTAGTGCACAACAACTTAGCATGAACCCTTGGGAGTCCATCAATACGTGCTTACTCTCCTTGTAGATCCATCACTAGTGAGAGTTTTTTAGGGGGAGGGGGGGCATTTTGGACTTGAGCTCTTAGGCCTAATTCAATCTATCCATGCCTTAAGCTAAGCTTTGGAGGTCTAGTTCAACCTCTAGTTCTATACCGAGCTCCCATAGCAAAAATCCTTAGTTCCAAAACTTAGGTCAAATATTAGCATGCTACACCGACTTGCTTTGAGGTTAGATCAAGCTATTAAAAGCAAAATTCAGTCTAAGTTACATCAAAGCACCATCTAATGCCCTATAGTCTTCTTTTTTTGTCTTGTAGGTGATCTTAACTACCTTTCCAATTTCCAACACAACATGTAGTTGTCAATTATTAAGTGTAAACCTCATTATACCATTTGACGGATGAGCATTTGTCTCATTAATATATATATATATATATATATATATAGTTGAAATTACGGATACAATAAATTTGATTAGTAAGAGTTTAATTGGATATAATGTTTAATAATTTTAAATTTTAGGTTTAAAGTTTAATAAATAAAAATTTAATTGAGTATAATATTTAATAATTTTTAATTTTATATGTAAAATTTAAAAGTCACGTAATGAGGAAATAATGATTTTTATACTATTGAAATTAAATTATCAAGGCATACCTAATAAGTACCGAAGGGTTTGTGAAGTTGGCTTTTCTGCGGGCGTGACCGTGAATGCATATTATTTGAAAACCCGATCGTAACGCCATGGAGTCTTAGAAAAGGAAAAAACCACATTGCGACCCCAAAACCACCTTTTTAGCACACAAATAGTCAAGCTCTGGCAGTAATATAATAATATAATACCCGCTCTTTTCTCTTCTACCCTTTCCTGCTACTATTCTTCTGTAGTGTCTCGTCTCCCCAATCATAAAATTTCATATAAATACCGTAAAGATAAAAAAAAGTTGTATTATCAGGTAAGAACTAAAACTCATCATCTCGATTCATTTATGGATAATATATATATAGGAGTAGTTTTTTCTTATTTCAATAATAGTTTTAAGGATTTCAAAATATAAAAACCTCAAAAGTTGCATATTTAGTTGACTTTATAAAAAATAATTTGTAAGCTAATGTTGATTTTGGTAGGGGGAATTATTATTCCATAAGATTCTTATAATGTAGCTAAATAATTAAATTATAATTCTTTCTCAGGATTAAAAAGAGTAGCTATTTTCTGGTTTTCTTTTCTTTTATTCCGTAATAATACCTCAGCTATTTTCCATTGTATTGTTGCAAATTCTCTTAATGGAAATAACAAATTGACTACTTTGTAATTTTTATTAAATAAGCCGAATAAACACGCAGCATGTGCTCTTTCTCTTTCTTCGTAATGCATAACTCGTATACGTGCCAAAGGACAATTACAATGCAAACTCATTTCTGAATGTTCTGAATTCACCTTTAATATTAAATAGAGAGAGTATCACGATGGTATTGGATTATGATGTGTTTATATATATATATATAAGCATATGATGGGATGTATATTACAAGTGCAGTACAAAACTCCACGTAGTCCATGTGTGGTATAGTATAATAGTACCGGCACTTAACGATCGATTCGCCTCCACGAACCAGTACTCACTACCCACTCCCATCAAAGACGGGAGAATACAACTAAGAATCACTTGTTCTATGTGGAAAGGGCTAAATTTCTTACCTCAAAATTAGCAACGACACTTGAGTAACAATCGCAGGAGAGAGAGAGGCAATGACTAAGCTTAGAGAAAGAGAGTGTGTGCTCTTCACCCACTAGGTGTTCCAGTTGACAAGAAAACTAAGTTAGTGTTCTATTTATAAAGAAAGTTGGAGGCTGAAATTACTTTTACCTTCAAGTTCAATTTACTCCAAGGATCTTATGTTCTCCTACCTTTAAAATATATTATGTCCTTAAAATTTACCAGCCGTCTGAAATTTCCCTTCAAAAGTGGTTGCAAATAGTTTGAGATGACTATTCCATATGGCTTTGGGCATACATACTAATAAACATAAGTAATGACTTTAAAATGTAGATTATAATTAAAAAGTAGGCTCTCAAGTCAAGCCAGCATGGATGGTTTGGAGTTTTGTTAGCTCTTAGCTTAATGAACTCTTAGAAAAATGGCATTACCTACACAGCAAAACCATGAAAACTACTTAGCATAATGGTTTTGTAGATTTGATAAATAAAAAATTTCTTGAGAAAGTTGAGTGTGTGCATCTAATGTAGGACTTGGAAGGAGTTCTAGGTGGAGGCTGTTAATGTGGTTAACACTTGGTGAGTCAATCTCCCAATCATTTCATTAGCTGTGTGGTCAAGTAAACACTTTGATTATAAGTTTTAGTTGACTACTTATGCACATGTTGATAATGGAAAGTTAGTGTATAGTTGTTGTTGATAGGCAATTTTGACTTGGGTCTTAACCCAGCTCAAGCCTAAACTCAGCCTTACATAAGGGGTATGGTCATTAGCCCAAGTGGCAACCTAGCCTTTTTATCTGACGGCTTTCAAACTTGGTTAACTGTAGATAAGGCTCATTATAAGTTGTTAGCCTCCATAGTTGCCCATTCTCCTAATACTTAGACATTTTGAACGCACAACTAGAGGCACGCTCCATGTTCTCCACTTCCAACCATTCAACGACATCCCCTATAAATACCTAATGCCATTTATGAGCAAAAGGATTTAAACCTTAAGCTTTCCTTCACTACTCATGCTCATATTCTAACTTGAGCATTAAAATGGTTATGCCGAATAGCCTTAGCACATCCTAAATCACTGTTTCAGTATGTTCTACAAGTCTATACACCTCTCTTAAATATGCAAACAACAATTGTAAAATGTATTTTTTAGGAGTTATCTATAAGGTGTTAAAGGCTATAGATTATAATCTCATGAACAAGATTATAGTTGTTTTTTCCATAGTTCACTATTGCATTATCTATTATACAAATTGAGTTCATGGTAGTCCTAAGATCAACGAAGGAAGATATTTGAAAAAATTACAAGCAAGAAAATCAACATTTTAGGCCTAGTTCAAATAGAGGATTAAACTTTAAAGTAGTTTAAATAAATTATCAATATTACGTTAAATAGTTCAAATAAAGAATCTCATTATAGCGTCATTACAAATAGTAATATATTTTCTTTTTAAACCACTAAGTATGTTTATGAAATAGTAATAGATCGTATGTTTATAAAACAATAATGGATCATAATGTTCTTAGCAAAATGTTGATAATCTATTTTAACCACTTAAAATTTTTATCTCCCATTTTAACCACTTAACATAATGTTGATTATGTATTTTAACCATTTAAAAGTTTGATTCCCCATTTGAACTTAACTCCAAACATTGATCATTTCACTTATAATTTTTCCGAAGATATTTAGTTTATGAGAGTCATTTCTAAACTGATAGAGAGTGTCAATGTTATTTTTTATTGCAATAGTCAAAGTGATATACATTTAACCAAGGATTCTATACATCATGAGTGTACTAAACATTAGATATCATTTCATTCATGATGTTATTACATATAGTGAGATTCCAGTGCAAAAGATTAGCACTCTCAATAACCCAACACTTCTATTAATAAATTTTTACTCATGACCAAGTCTAAGCATTACTTGGAATTAGTGAGTATTATACAAAGATTGACCTAGGCTGTGGTGGGCCTCCACAAAGTTCTAAAGTAATATGGAATTTAACTTTAAGTTCAAGTTAAAGTGGAGATTTGTTGATTTGGCTTATATTCTCTATTACATCTGATTGAGAATTATATGTGATGACTAAACTCAAACATGACACACTTGGATTTATTTTATGATATCCCATTTGACTCTTAAAGAACCTAGAAGAAGAGTGATTAAGTGGCAGTTGACATTACTTAAAGTCTAGCAATTGGTGGATGACTAGTAATAACTAGTGGTTGACTAGTAATATCAATGGTTGATTGCCTAAACTAGTGCTTGACCACTTAGTCTCACCATTCAAATTCCGTTCTTTGTATAACACTCATATGTTTCCTTTGTTATAATACTTTGTGTTATGCAACCATTTATCGCTTAGGGGCTTATATATGAGCTTAGACTATTCATTTTTGTTATAGAAGAGGTATGCTAGAGGGTCTTAGGGAAGTTTATCATACACAATGCAAAGCTTGTATTTACTCCTCTAGCTACACATTTTCACATTATCAATTGTTATCATTATAAATGGATGTCATGTGAGCTATACACCTAATATCTAGTACTCTAGTGTAGTTAGTAGTATTATGTATGCTATAATCTATATTTACCTAGATATAATACGTACAATTAGTGTTCTGAGTTAGTACATAGATTCTCTAGGAAAGGGACATGTAGAATGGGTATTGCATTACTTGAGAGACACTTCAAAAGTTTGCTTAAAGCTTAGTAGGAGCTTTATAAGGCTTGTCGATTATATGAGTTATGGCTTTATAGGGGAGTTAGATCATAGGAGATCTCTCATGCAATACATTTTAACCATTAGTGATTGTGCTATAAGCTGAAGAGCTTCTCAACAATTTACTCTTGCATTATATATAAAGGTCAAGCTCATGGAATTCCCTATAATGGAGGAAGGTGTTTGGTTGAGAAGACCCAGTTATAAACTCACATAAGATCATATGTGTGTGTGTGTGACAATTAGAGCCTTATGCATTTGATCAAATATCTTATGTATCTTAAGTGAACTTAACATATTGATGCTATATATCACTTCATATTATCGTTAAAGGTGATTTAAGTGCAAAAGATTAATACTCTTAACAATTTAGCACATTTGTTTACAAAGGGTTTACTCATGGCCAAGTTCTAGCATTGCTTAAAGTCAATGAGTACTGTCCATGGATTGACCTAATGCCATAGTGAGCCTTCATAAAGGTAGAGTAATATGGCATTTCACTTCAATTCAACCTAAAGTGGATATTTGTTCATCTGGGCTTATATTCTTCATTATATTTGGTTTGAAAACTATCTGAGGTAATTAAAGCCAAACAAATTGACCTTTTTACATCCCATTTAACTCATAAGGGTCTTAGAGGAAGAATGATTGACTTGAAGTTAAGTACACTCGAAGTTTAGCAATCAATGATTGACTACCCATATGATTACCAATGCCAATTGTTGATGGTTTATACCAATGATTAATTGTCCAAATCAACAATCGACCATCGAGTCCCAACATTTAAAAGCCCTTTTTCATATAACACCCACATGTTTCCTATTATGTATTATTGTATTATACACTCATTTATGACAAAGGGGCTCATGTATACTATTTCTAGGATTTATACTCAAAAAGGTTTTACATCTCTATAATGCTAAAGAAACTCATCAATTCGAAGCAAGGGACATTTATTCTTAATAGTTACTTTGTTTAATTCATGACAATCAATGCACAAATGCAAACTATCGTCCTCCTTCATAAACAATAACAATGCACCCCAAGGAGATATATCGGGCCTAATGAAGCCTTTATCCAATAACTCTTGTGAGATTGAGTTTTGTTATACTCTAGGATTATTCTAGTTAATTTCCTACTCTTATCTAGTCATGTCTTCTTCTTTTTTCCTTTTATTTATTTATTGGTTTTTGCCATGTTAAGGTTTTCCATGTAAAATTATTTGTACCATACCTCTTTTTTGGTTGATTCAGGGTGGTGCTCTCCTTCTTAGAACCCATTGAGGGGGATTGGACAAGGGAAGAATGGCCAAGTAGTTAAAAGCGATAAACTATAAATCTATTGATTTTTTTTCGCTTTAAAATGTATATATATATATATATATATATGTATGTGTGTCATTTGATTCTTTGGTATTTGGAGTCTTAGTGACATTACGCACACAAACATTTTCTTTATTTACCAAACACAAAAAAAAGGGGTAAATATGATCAAGAAAGAAGTGATATCATGCTGCTAACAACATATAATGCTTACATGCGAAAGAAAGGTATATAAAATTTATTAGACATAGAAAACACTGAGCAACACTTATTTAGTACTGTCTAACAATATGGTTTAGTCTTATAATCCAAAAGATAGAAGTTTCGTAAATGAAAAATGTGGAGTAGAGGAAAATCGAAAATTCGTATTGGTCATGCTTCTCAGGCACTGGCTTGGGCTAATTGGCTAATATTCATGGGTACGACGAATGTGGTATCTCCTCCATAAAATGTGAGAGCAGCAATCTGGGAGGCATTCTCAGTTGGATGAAACAAGTCCCAAAACAAGTAATTAGACCTATAAAAGCATAGATATGCATTGTCTTGTGCAGAGCATGGTTTGTTAGCATTCAAGTCGCCTGATCCACAGCAAGCTGCATCTACATATTCGAATCCTTTACCATTGACAAAAAAAAAAAATTACATAAGTAAGCAATTATTATTTATGATTCAATTCAATTCAATAACATTGAAGCAAATTTATAATATGAATAAATGAATCTGGTATTTATATTTTGTAGTGGGTTGTATTTTTCCTTCTTTCTATGTATTGTGGAAAGATTTTGTCAAGGGAAAAAAAATTAAAATTAAGAAAAAATATTTAATGGGAGATGATAAATGAGATTTGACTTAAATATAAAAACAATCATGTTTATATATCTTCCTTTTACTTTTTAATGTAACTGCATTTACTACAACGAAGAAAATAATAATATTTCCCTTAATGTAAATAAAAAACAAAACAAAACAAATTACCCAATAATAATGAACGTCATATTTCATATCATAGTTCGTTTTTTTTTCCCTCACGCCAAATTCTCCCTTCGTTTAACAATTATTCAAGTATTTTTTTTCCTTTTTAATTTTTTTTTCGTTTCTCAATTACTGCATTCATTATTTAGCAAATTGTCAATCTCTTATAGTTAAAATCACTTTAAATTTAAAATTCGCCTTTTGTAGGGATAAAAAGTAGGTAAGTTTGTGTAAAAATAAATACTGACTTCCTTCTATTCTTTTAATACATAAGAAAAGAAGATTCATACATAGTTTAATTTTCATGTAGAGATCCAAATATTTTATATATTGAAAGATTAATAAAATTTACATCTAGAATTAGGTATGATCGAGAGCATGCACCAACCAATTTCTATACATAATAATAAAGTAAGAAAAACGAAGTGGTAAATACAAATGAAGGAATGGTTTTTTTTTTTTTTTTTTCTTAATTACCAAAAAGATAGGGAGCTTCTATCGCCAAGGTAGTCATCTTGTAGGCATCTCCAAGTGAATATTTCATGCCAGTTAACTCTGAACTCAACCCTTGCAAGAGGCTTGCGATCATACCATAGAATGACTGAGCATAATCATTGAGTTCATCGGAACAACCCCACCCGTCTTGGGTCTTGTTTAGGAGTCGGGCATGTGGGCAGCATCCAATAGCTGGAGCACTTACAATGCCAAATTTCCTAGCACCCATGTTGTACAAATTCTGTCATAAAATTTAGAATGTGTAAGTACTAGGTTTCGAAAATTAGAAATATAACATAGATTCTTCTTCTTCTTCTTCTTCTTCCAATGGCGTTTATCAACCTCTTTGTACGTTACGAATGTATTTGAATAATAAATATGTACTAACCCTTAAATGGGAATTGTAAGTAGAATTGAGAGTGGCCATCAACTCTTCTTTGGAGATTGTAGTCCTATTGTAATCATAATGATCGAAAAGGTCATTGCTTCCAGCACTGATGAAGAAAAGTGATTGGGAAATATGAGTATCGGATGCATTTGAGCACATTGCCTCCGTGATATTTCCTTTCACTAATGCAAATCGCTGTATCTGCTCCCCCATAGATATAACCTCATTCTTGAAAATGCAATCGAAAGGATATATAATTTGATTAACACACAGGTTGATTATCCAAATCTAATATATGATTTGTGAGGAAATTTTTGGATAAGATTGAGGATTTGAAAATAATTATACAAAGAGATGAATGTAATGGGTTTTTTTGAATTTATACATGGACAATTTGGAAATTGAGTTAAACCCCCAAAAATTTGAATTATTTAGCAATTAGGGAGGGCATTTAGTTCTAGTGTGAGATATAGGTAATGTTTGACAAGGAATTCCAAATATAGCTTCTGAAATGTTCATTATTAAAAACTTAAACAAAGAACATGTTTCTCTAAAAATATTTGAAAATTTTTTATTTCTTATTTTCTCATATATATGTATATATGAGAGTAAATATGCCAGTTATTAAGAAGATTCACATGTCCATTTCTTATATTCCTATGTTTGAGAGACTCTAAAGCATAACTTACATAGGATCGAGTTCCAGTCCCATCAAGAATGCCAGAACCTCCGGATGAGAAGTTTACACCTTGAAGGATGCTCTGCTTGACGGTAGATGGTTCATTCACCAATGAAAGGTATGATGGTGGGCTTCCTTGAAAACCCAAGAGAATCGCCGAGGAGGATAAAAGATAGAAAATCAGGAGAGCCAAATTAACCAGATAAAAAAAATTTGGAATATAAAATTTGTTGGCACATTCTAATAGTATCACTAAGGGTCATATATCATATACATCCTGATTTAAGAGAGATAAACCTTATATAGACAAGACCTAGTCCTCAATGCACCAACCCTAATCATGGGCATGGGCTGGTTTCGACCTATGAACTGGCTTGAACCAATTCTAATAAGCTCGATTGGTCTCATTAATGGATCCATTGGTTAGGTGGGTCCAAGGCAATTCACTTGTTGAACCCGCCAAACCAACAGGTTCAACAGGTAAATAAAAAAATTTAAAATAAAAAAAAGTATATGTATATATATATATCGGACTTAACCGATCCGAATTATGATATGTTAATTTTTATGGAATGTAAGAAAAAGAAAACAAAATTATAATTCCTAAGAAATAGAATAAAGAAGTAATAACTATTAATTTGTTTTGTGGTACTCAAAATAATATTAATAATAAATTATGATGATATCTATAAATACAAATATACCTTTATTCTAATACATGACTTAACTATTGAGTTAAAGTCTCAATGATAGATATATAAAATGTATTGAAATATTGTTAAAGAGTAGTTAAATTTTTTTAGTCCTACGAAAGAATTACAATTTTTAATCTCGCTACAATAAGGAATTTTGTATAATAGTTAAT
The DNA here is from genome assembly GCA_037954665.1 of Laguncularia racemosa. Taxonomy (NCBI): domain Eukaryota; kingdom Viridiplantae; phylum Streptophyta; class Magnoliopsida; order Myrtales; family Combretaceae; genus Laguncularia; species Laguncularia racemosa. Next base: position 32,108 of record JBBMOL010000104.1, on the reverse strand, counting down.
TCATAAACCAAGTATAGAATAAGTTTATAAAGGGGCAAATGACTATTCCATTTAAAGTCGATAAAGTAGACCATGCTGGTAGGGAATTCATATGCATTTCCTATTGATGTCAACAGAAATTAAATCATACCTATTTGGTCTGCAGCATTAAGCCCGTTACTGAACCGGCCAGTTGGGGCTGAGTTCTAGTAATCAATTCCATTATATGGGAAGTCAGCTCTTGCTTTGCTCCGATTCAAATAGTTATTGGTTCCAACATCCACCGTCGAATCACCAAAATATAAACACAGCCGGCACAGCTGCAAATGAAAAGTGCACACCAAAAACAAGTACTAGAAATACATGCAATACATGGGAAGATATTGGGTTCCCCATTCTAGTAATTGTCATGAAATGTGTCAAGTTCTCTGAAAAAAATTATGAAGCTCCGGGCACAGAACCGAACCGAGTCCTCAAGTTGTTTTGAGTCCATTGAATCAAATTGACTTATGTATGTAAGATGGGTTAAGCAAGATGTGGTTGATTTAATCAAATAGTGATCCAATAAGATGGGAACAAATTCAACATTATAAATATTCCAGCCCGGTAATTTCGAAAATTTTTCATAAACAAAGAATGGCTTTAATTAAATTTGGGCGATTAAACCTAAGTGATTTTGCAACCGGATGATTTACCGGCAAGTGGATATTCCCTTCCCGTATTTTATTTATGCAAACATGCCCTTAAAACTGCCGATGAAATTTTAGTGAATTTAACCATATAATTATATAATGTATAGATACAATTTTTATGTGTACATAGGGAAAAACTAACCCCAATACCCCTCTCCCCCAAATGAATGAAGAATGATGCGCAATGATAATCAATCTGACCTACTTTCTTAGTCTTGTCCAATTGATTCCATGTTAGGAAATGAGATACAACCGAAGCAAATTGTTCAAAGTAGAATTTCTTAATCTCATTGCATTGGAGTACTTAGTAGAATTTACTGAAGTAAGCATTTGAAATTTATAAATGGGAGATCTAGTTATAATAGTTACATGTATACAGCATGAGTCTTATACTATATGTGGTTTTAAAGAAATGATGCACAATAAAATGTGAAAAATAATCAAGAGAAAGTGGCTAGGAGAAATGAACAATTTCAAGAAATTCAAACAAACAAGTGACAAGTTGAGGAGTCACGAAACATCAACTCCATTATTCTTGAGAAGAAGTATAATGCTTTTTGTTCTAAGATTTGTTTAATCTTTTGTGATAGCAATTAGACAACATTATCAATCAAGAATGTCCGGTAGCTCAGAAACATACACGGCCGGATACATGGGCAGAAGGCACGGCCGTGTATTGTGTCAGATAGCTCTTAGAAACATATACGATCGGCTACACGGTCAGAAGGCACGGCCGTGTATTGTGTCAGGTAGCTCCCAGAAACATACACGGCCGGATACACGATCAGAAGGCATGACCGTGTATTGTGTCAGGTAGTTACTAGAAACATATACGGCCTGATACACAGCCGTGAATATTTAGATATTTGTTTCGTGACTTAGTTTGTAAATATGGCATGTATATTTTGTATCGTATATTTTGGTAGAGCAAGATTTGTTTTCCTAGTTTGTAAGATATAGTTGCTTGGAAAGATATTCTCCTAATGTATATATATACTTGAACATGAATTATGAAAAGGCATTCAGCCAAAGTTTCTCAAAAGTTGTTATGGTATCAGAGCCACACAACTGAGTATTGTGTTGAATTCATAGTTCTTTTTATTTAGTCTTGGAATTGCTGGTTTGTTCTTGGTTTTCCTTTGGCTTTAGGTTGATTAATTCCAATCAACAATTTTTTTTGATAATCAAGTTGTGAGTGACAATTCTGTTTAGAATGTCTCCTGAGAAAACACATGAACTCTTAGCTATTAGATTTACGGGAAAGAATTATGCTGAATGAGAATTTCAATTCAAGATGTTTTTGAAAGGGAAGGAGCTTTGGGGTCATATTGACAGGTCTTCTCCAGCTCCTACAGAGTCGAAAGATCGTGGTCAATGGGAGGCAAAGGATGCTCAGATTGTTTCTTGGATTTTGGGATCTATTGAGGTTCATATGGTGAACAATTTACGATCCTTTTGGCACAGCAAAAGAAATGTGGGAATACTTGAAGCGCGTCTACAATCAAGATAATACTGCAAGACAGTTTCAATTGGAACTTGATATGAGTAATTATAGTCAAGATAATCTCTCAATTGAACAATATTATTCTGGCTTCCTTAATTTATGGAGTGAATATTCTTGTATTATCTATGCTAAGGTGTCAAAGGAGAGTTTGGCTAGTCTTCAGGCTATTCATGAAGTGAGTCGTCGTGATCAGTTTTTGATGAAGCTCAGACCTGAATTTGAAACCGGTCGGGCTGGGTTGCTGAATAGAGATCCAGTTCCTTGTTTGGATGTATGTTTTGGTGAATTGCTGCGCGAGGAACAAAGATTGGCGACACAAGCCGCTATTGGTGCAACTAGTGGATCATCTAGAATAGTTAATGTTGCATATGCTGCTCAGACCCGAGGAAAGGGAACAATGCAGTGTTACAACTGCAAAGAATTTTGCCATATTGCCCGTCATTGTAGTAAGAAGTTCTGTAATTATTGTAAGCAAAAAGGACATATTATTAAGGAGTGTCCTACAAGGCCTCAAAACAGAAGGCTACAAGCTTTTCATGCTGTGGTATCCGACTCTTGCAATCTTGGTTCGACATCCACAATTGTTGGCAATAATCAATCTGTTCTCACACCAAATATGGTTCAACAGATGATTCTCTCTGCCTTCTCTGCTCTTAGTCTTCAAGGGAAAGGTAAGACTACTAAATCTGTTCCTTGGTTTGTTGATTTCGGCGCCACAAATCATATGACTGGCACATCTAATTTATTGCATAATCAACATCCATATACTGGTACTCAACACATTCAGGTTGCTGATGGAAATAATATTCCTATTATGACAGTTGGTGATATTAGCTCTTCCTTTCGACATGTCTTGGTTTCTCCTAAATTATCTACTAACTTACTTTCTGTTGGGCAAATGGTGGATAATAACTGTGATGTCCACTTTTCTCGTGATGGTTGTACTGTGCAGGATCAAGTGTCGGGGAAGGTGATAGCGAAGGGGCCTAAAGTGGGCAGGTTATTTCCATTACAATTTACCGTTCTTCAGACTTTGTCATTAGCTTCTTCAGTTGTTGAAAATAAGGCTGGCATCTGGCATAGACGCTTAGGACATCCAAATAATGTTGTTTTGAATCATTTGTTGCAAAGAGGTGTTCTTGGTTCCATAGATAAGAGTTTATTAGTTGATTGTTCTCCTTGTAAACTGGGCAAAAGTAAGACATTGCCTTTTCCTGTTTTGGGTAGTCGTGCTAATAAATGTTTTGACATTATTCATAGTGATGTTTGGGGAATTGCACCGATTATTTCACATGATCAGTATAAATATTTTGTGACATTTATTGACGATTACAGTCGATTTACATGGATTTATTTTTTGCATTCCAAAGTAGACGTGTTTACTGTGTTTCAAACCTTTGTGACATATATTGAAACTCAGTTTTCCACTTGTATTAAAATCTTACGATCTGATAATGGTGGTGAATATATTTCTCATGAGTTTCAAGCATTTCTTCATAACAAGGGTATTATTTCACAACGCTCATGTCCTTATACACCTTAGCAGAATGGAGTTGCTAAACGGAAAAATCGACATTTGTTAGATGTGGTGCGCACATTGTTGTTAGAATCTTCTGTTCCAGCTAAGTTTTGGACCAAAGCTTTATCTACCGCCGTTTATCTGATTAATCGCTTACCATCTCAATAATTGAAGTTTGATTCTCCCTATCAACGAGTGTTTGGTAAACATCCTAATTATCATATGCTACATACTTTCGGATGTGTTTGTTTCGTTCATTTACCTACCCATGAAGGTCATAAGTTGTCAGCCCAGTCTGCTTGATGTGGCTTTATAGGTTACAGTCCTAATCATAAAGGTTTTGTGTGTTATGATTCGATTAATAATCGATGGCATATCTCTCGGGATGTGATTTTCTTTGAACATGAATACTATTTTCAGCAACATCTTTCAACATCTGATACTGTTGTACTTCCTCACTTTGATGACTCTTATTTTGATAAACGGTTCAGGCCTGGACTTGTCCTTTCCGACCCTGCTCCTGAAAATGCTTCAATGATTCTTCGACGATCAACTCGGCATATTCGTCCTCTAGATAGATATGGCTATTCTGCAATTGTAACTAATACTACAATTCCTACCTCTTATTCCCAAGCTGCTAAACAGACTTGCTGGATAAAAGCCATGCAAGAGGAACTTCAAGCACTTCAAGACAATCACACTTGGGATATTGTTTCATGTCTTGCTAGTGTTAAACCCATTGGTTGTAATTGGGTTTATTCTCTTAAGATTCGATCTGATGGTTCCCTTAACAGATATAAGGCAAGGTTGGTAGCTCTCGGCAATCGACAAGAATATGGAATTGATTATGAAGAGACCTTTGCACCTGTGGCTAAGATGACAACTGTCCGGCTTATTCTATCTATTGCTGCATCTAAAGGATGGTTCTTATGACAGATGGATGTTAAGAATGCATTTTTGCATGGGGACCTCAAGGAAGATATCCATATGACTCCTCCTCCAGGATTGTTTTCCACACCCTCACATGATGTTTCTAAGCTCAAACGGTCTCTATACGGTTTAAAACAGGCTCAACGGGCCTGGTTTGAGAAGTTTCGTAATACTCTTCTTAGCTTCTCTTTTATTAAAAGTCAGTATGATCTTCATTATTCCTGTACAAGACTGACAAGGGAATTGTTTTGTTGTTAGTCTTTGTTGATGATATTGTCATCACAAGATCTGATACTCAATTGATGTCTCAGTTACAGGAGCGTCTTCAAGGTTCTTTTCATATGAAGGATTTGGGATCGTTAACTTATTTCTTAGGTCTTGAGGTTCGCTCTTCTTCTGCTGGTATTTTTCTTCATTAGCATAAATATACTAAGGAACTTATTGCTTTAGCTGGTCTCCAAAAGGGACGTTCTGTTGATACTCCTTTGGAAGTGATTGTTAAATATCAACGAAATGATGGTGACTTTCTATCTGACCCATCTCTATATTGACAACTTGTTGGAAGTCTCAATTATCTGACTATTACACGTCCTGATATTTCATTTGCTATACAACAAGTTAGTCAATTTATGCAGGCACCTACACATCTTCATTTAGTAGCAGTTCGCCGTATTGTTAGGTATTTAAAAGGGACTTCTCATCGTGGTTTGTTCTTTTCTGCGGAGTCTCCTATTCACTTAACCACATATAGTGACGCTAATTGGGCTGGTTGTTCTGATACATGTCTCTCTATTACTAGTTGGTGTATGTTTCTTGGTACCTCTTTAATTTCCTGAAAGAGTAAGAAACAAGATCGTGTGTCTAAGTCTTCTACTGAGTCCGAATATCATGCTATGTCATCTGCTTACTCTGAGGTCATTTGGCTTCGAGGTTTGTTGGCTGAGGTTGGTTTTCCTCAACTTGGGTCTACCTCTCTTTTTGTCGATAATACTAGTGCTGTTCAGATTATTGCTAATCCTGTCTTTCATGAGCGTACGAAACATATTGAAGTGGACTGTCATTCTATTCGAGAAGCTTATGATAATGGTGTTATTTCTCTTCTGATATTCAAACGGCTGATATATTTACTAAGGCTCTTTCTCAACAGCGTCATCAGTTTCTTGTTGGTAAATTGATACTTCTTGATCAGTCCGCATCAATTTGAGGGGGGATATCAATCAAGAATGTCTGGTAGCTTAGAAACATACACGGCCAGATACACGGGCAGAAGGCACGGCCGTGTATTGTGTCAGATAGCTCCTAGAAACATACACGGCCGGCTACACGGTCAGAAGGCACGGCCGTGTATTGTGTCAGGTAGCTCCCAGAAACATACACGGCCGGATACACGGTCAGAAGGCACGACTGTGTATTATGTCAAGTAGCTACCAGAAAAATACACGGCCTGTTATACGGTTAGAAGGCACGGCCGTGTAACACAACCGTGAATATTTAGATATTTGTTTCGTGACTTAGTTTGTAAATTTGGCATATATATTTTTTATTGTATATTTTGGTAGAGGAAGATTTTTTTTCCTAGTTTGTAAGATATAATTGCTTGGAAAGATATTCTCCTAATGTATATATATACGTGAACATGAACTATGAAAAGGCATTCAGCCAAAGTTTCTCAAAAGTTGTTAAACATAACACCATTATTATGAAATTTTGAATTGTCAAATGAGGAAAAAGTCTTGAGTATTTATACAATTCGGCTATCGATAATGCTTATTAGATTGCACTAATGTTTGATAGCTAGTGAGTAGTCCTTTTTATAGGTTCCTATATAGGCTCCTCTTGATTTTAGGACTATAGAGAGTCTTTCTAAGTGTATGAGCATCCTTAAGAAAGGCTGAGAGTAAGCAAGTTGAACCAATAGTCCCTGCTCCAATACCATCATGCCATATCTTCCTAAGTCATTTTAAATCCATGAATTTGGCTCCCCTAGGCCTTATCACTTAGCCTAGAAAGCTAAGTTCATGTAGTTATTGGACTTAAAACCCAAAATTCATCTTAGTTATCTACATTTTGTTCCTTGACAATAGCCTTTCAAACATAATCATGGAAGTTTGGGCATCAAATATATTATTCAAATAGTTAAAGATGCAGTCTAGCACATGCATGCTAAAAACAATCACATCACTATCAGGTGTGCTCATATAGTTAAGAACTTTTTTTTTCTTTGGCGGTTTATGATGTATGAGCCTAGTACTAGCACTACAAATACACATGTTTTTTAGTATTACGCAAGTTCACGACATTACTTGACTACACATGTTTAATGCCTATTAGAGCGGTTCAATGTTACTAAATATTTTTCATCATATTTTAACAATTAGCATTGTAAAGATTGAAAGAATAGTGTATTGGCATCACTTCACATAAATCTCATTTGATGAAATATGTATAAAGTCATATGGAGAGCAAAATGTTTTGAATAGCAAGACATGTTCAACCCTTACAATGGGAGATTCAAATGAAATCTTTTTGAGAGCTTCAATTGTTTTACTTGAAGCACTTCATTTAAAACTTACTTGGAAAGATCTGAGCAAAGTGCTTAAAGGTGTGTGAAGTGTAGTAATCAAGCACTTGTTCCTCTCACTTAGGGTTAGCAATTTAGCGCCCAACCTATCAACCCAAGTATGATATGATTATAAATAAATTCATATATGAAAACTTGACATGATTAATAAACATATCAAATCTATTTGGAGCATGACTAGGTTCAGATCTAACACCTAAACCCATTTATGAACTCGTTTAGATTCCATAAACATGTTTTGGTCTAACCTATGAACTTGTTTAAGATTAGGATTTCTAATATTTATAGTTTAATTTTATACTCTACTCCCCACTTATTCTAAACTCTTCTCCTATATCCACCTTTATACCCCTCTCTCTTATTTCCTCTCATGTCATTCAATGCTAGCTTGTTGTTATCATTTCTTTTCACTCTACATCTAGTAAAAATAATACTTTAAACTTTTGATTTCTTTCTCGACTCCTATATATAAAAATATACACACACAAGGATAGATTTTTAAACCAAGTCACTATCTTAAAAGGATAGATATTTCAACCAAGTTACTCTATAAAAAGAACATATTTTACACCAGGTTACTCAATAAAAATAATAGATTTTGAACTGAGTCACTATCTTAATGGACAAGAATTTCTAGGGTATTGCCTTAGAAGGACGGAGCTTATTTATAGTATATGGAAAGACAGAGTTTCCTAGTTCATCTTAGAAGGACAAAGCTTGTCACAGGGACCATCTTGGATTGATGAAGTCCTTAGTTCGTCTTGGATGGACAAAGTTGGCCATGACTAACAATCTCAAGTTTTAACGATTCTAAATGCTTGGGTGCCAAACAACTTTAGACTTATGAGGTACTAAGGTGACAAGGGGACATAGGCTTGATTCGACTAGGGTTTTGTTTGTTTGAAAAGCTTTTCTTCTTCCTTGAAGACTTTTCTTTTGAAAAAATTTTTATTTGGGAAAAATCTATAAAAATCTTTTGCAAAAGCCAACATAATTTAATTTTAATTTTTTTTATTGCTAATAGTAGAAGAATCTCTAGTGGCTCTTGAAGTTGCAAATTAACAATAGACTTGCCTCAATGCTCAATAGTCATTTACTATCTCTCCTAGTTGTTTGAAGGTTTGACTGTAATGTTGGGTTGTGGTTTGTAGACTAAGTCAGTCCCATGAACTTCTTAATCTTATTATTTCACTTAAAATATAAAGGGAAAAGGCCTAAATACTTGAATTTATAGGATTTTTATTTCAATCTTGGAAGCAAATAACTTTTGATGCCCTTTAGGAAGTGTTGTGTTGTGTTTAGAAGGTGGTTGAATCACTTGCAATAGAGAAACAAGTGAGACTATGAGGGTGCCAAGGTTTGTTCTAGTGTAACCACTATGATACTTAAGTTAGTCCAAATAGTCTTTTACTTGGTAGCATTCAACCTCTATTTATAGGGATTGTGGATGATCACTACATGGGAAGTGTATTAATTCCCAAGATTGTCTCCTAATATTACAAGTGATATATCTTTTACTATCTTCTTTCCTTATCTGTATCATTCTCTCATGTTTATCCATTATGGAGATAGACATGGAGGTATAAGTTGGAGGAGGTCGGAAACTTCATATTTAAATCTAGATAGTTTTGTGTTGAAATGAAGTGGAACAAGTTAGCATGGGTAAGTGGAGCTAGGACAGGAGTCTAAGTGAGCTGAAATGGGCTTTGGGAGATCCAAATCCAAAATGCTCTATCAATAGGAAACATTTAATTACTCCTTTACATTCAAGACTTCAAAAGTTTCTAACCTAAGGAATATGAGCTCACTCCAATTTCATGAGTAACTTTTGTCTAAAATAATCCAAATCCTATGATCAAAAGAACCTCTTAAACGATGGTATTTTGCGTGGGCTCATGCTCTCAACCTTAGATTTTGGGCTTGAAAACTTTGTTGTGTTTATGCTCTAAATACTATTGGAAAATTTAGGATTTTAAGCCATAGATTCATTTTGAACATTAGGCTCACTTAAGAAATTCTAGCCTTAAGGTAGATACTTTTGAAAAACTTGCACCTTTGGCTTGATTTATTAGATAATCACCTCATTTATTTTTCCTCTCCTCTTTCTCTTTGTAAACACCCCATTTTTGCCCCTTAATTACAAATAATGTTTATTTTTTCATTTTTTCCATTTTTTCAAATTTCCTTCTATTTTGCAAAAATAAAGGAAAACTATTGAAAAAATAAAATAAATAGGAAAAATATACCAAATTTAGAAAATGATGATAGAAATAATAATAAAAGATGTAAAATAATTTTTATAATTTTTTTGAATTTCAAAATAATATAAAAATAATAAAAATTGCATTGCATATATGCAATTTAGGTAAAATAAAAAATGAGAAATGGGCTAGTCTAACTGATCTGGTCAGCCTAAGCACGCGCGTAGATTGGGGGGGGGGGGCTTGGTCGAGGGTTCGAAACGCTGGAAAAGCAGATCCGCGTTTTGCATTTTTCTTTCTTTCCCAGGATACGTGGTAGCTTCTGATTAGATGGAGGAAGCGTACGCACCGGGCGCGTGATCATCTTCAACCTCCGTCCAAAATAGTCGCTAGCCAAGGGAAAAAACAAAATCCGACCATTTTGATGCGATTGTTTGCACAAATCCAACAAATCTTTAACTAAAATAAGATAAACATCATCTAATTAACACAAATTGTAACAAAATCGAGGATTTACATGAATCAAAAGCAAATCGGAAATGGGTTTTAACTACAAATCTGATTCAAGCCTATCAGAGGAAAATTCGAGTTTATCCAGCTCGATTTCTAATGCCTATAAATAGAGCACGATAAGGGGAAGCCAAATCACGGATCAAAAGAGAGAAAAGAGTGAAAATCAGAGGCTACGTCGTGAGTTTGAAACGCGGGGGAAGCAATCCGCGTTTTGCAATTTTTTTTCATTTCCTAGGACATGTGTCAACACCGGATTGGATTGAGGGAACACAGGCACCAGACGCGTGATCATCTTCAACCTCCATCCAAAACAGTCACCAGTCGCGTGAAAATCCAAATTTGGCTATTTTGATGCGATTTTTTGCACAAATCTACTAAATCTTTAACTGAAATAAGATAAACATCATCTAATTAGAATCAAATCGCAACAAAATTAAAGATTTACATGAATCAAGAGCAAATTGGAGATGGGTTTCAATTGTGAATCCGATTCATGCCTATTGGAGGGAAATTCGAGCTTGTCCAACTCGATTTCCGGTGCCTACAAATAGAGCATGACGGGGGAAAGCCAAATCAGGGATCAAAAGTGAGAAAAAAGTGAAAAATTAGAGGTTTCGAAGCTTATCGGAGTTCCTCCCACATCGCAACTACTAATCAAGCCAAGAACCACCACTAAGAGGCATTTCTAAAGAAATCCAGCACCACTATTAGATTACCCATCCCCTAAAAGCTCAGAAGCCGCCTTCAAGCGCTCACAAAAATCGTCGCAACACTGCCGTCAAAAACCCTCCGACCACTACCTGATTCGACCTGGATTTTAATCGGATTCAACCCGACCCGACCTTTGATCCACGACCCATACCCAGGTAAGTTAGTTTTCCAATTTTTTATTTCATTTTATTTTCTTATTCTTTATTTTATTTATTTATTTATTATTTATCCGTATTTATTTAGATATTTATTTCATTAGAAATTTATGATCTTGAAAATAGAAATAATAAAATAATAATGTTAGGGTTTTAATTAGTTTTGTTTTAGAATAGATTTGTTTAGTTTAATATAAAAATAAAAATAAATAATAAATAAACTAAAATAAAAATAATAATAAATAAAAAAATAAAAAATGAGAAAAAAAATATTTTAAAATTAAATAATTAGTTGGGATAATAACATGAATTAATAATAGATCATTTTATCACATAGAAAATCCTTTTTTTCAAAATAAATCCAAAATTGGTTTTCTTAAACCATAATTTCTTTTAGAAAATAAAATAATAAAGCTTAGGCTTAGATTTTTTCCAAAATTTTGAAATGATAATGAATTTAAACTTAAGGTATTTTCATAATTAAAATTAAAAAACCCACTAAAGCTTTTTATAAAGAGCGAACTACGACTTGTTTGATCTTAAATAACAAGTACGTAGGCACCCTTATGGGGTAACTCTAAAAAGAAATAAAAAAAATCATTTCCAAATTAGTATGAGTTGTTTTAATATCCCGTTTTACTATATATCCAAACTAAATAATGATAATAATAATAAATAAAATAAAATAGAAAAAAGAAAAGATATCAGAATACGGTCCACATTTCAAAAGAATAAAGTGGTAACTTTAGGGTTTTAATAGGTTAGCTCCCGAGTTGAGAATCTCTAGTTTGCCTTTCTTCTTTTTCATTTATAAAAATAAAAAGAGAAGATTTTGTCAACTAGTTGTCCAAATTAAAATTAATCCACTCAATTAGTTTTAATTCAGTAATTTTTCCCAATTTCAGTTGGGTAGCGACTCTAAATAAATAATAAAATTCCTAGTTCAAGTCGATGATTTATATTAGATGAGCATAGGATCTAATGTAAATCGGATTAGGAATATAAATAAAAAATTTAAAAATTAGACTCAACAAGATGGCGACTCCACTAGAGACCTATAGTAGGCTAACCAACTGAACCTTCTGAAATCACCATTTCTAGACGTCTCTTAACTATTATACTATGAGATACTACTAATACTAACCTTTCAGGAATCTAATAAAGTTTACGGTTTATCTTTTACTACTGATGAGTCTGCATGTAGGCAATTGTGTGAGTAGATACGGTTAGACCCAGGTCATCTTAGGACTCTAGGATGGGGGGCCATTGTGTATGTTCCGGGCAAAGTGATATAATCACCGTTCGGGGCTGATTAGGCCACCCCAACCAATGCTTCGATATGGCCTGAGATCCATTTCTTTGAGAATGCAGGAGACCATAGAGCTTGGGGACCTATTAGAACCCACCTATCTGCATACATGAAGGCATGGGCCGACAATTGATTAATGATGTCATTTTTTTGTTCCTTTTTTGGAGTACAGATACATTTACCTCTAATAACATCATTGGTACTTTGTAAATATTTTGTGTAATTGGAAATTCCTATTGTAATAGATGGCTAGTCCCACAGTTGACCGTCTCCTCCGTAAGAAAATCCGGGTTTGCAAACCTCTGGATCCAAAATTGGTACTTGACCACTAATTTACTTTGTATGATCCTGAGGAACAAGCCTTCATCCAAGAAAAGATACGGCCTATTTTATCACTAATGAAGATGAAAATGAACCTACCTCTGATTCGGGCTATCTTACACCTCTAGGAAATCAAGCCTGCAGCTTTCTTTATTAGGCCGCATGAGATTACACCAACCTTGGAAGCATATATCTAACTTCTGTAAGCCCCATCACTTACTAGCGGGATATATGTGCTAGATCTTGAGGTTAGGCCAGCTGATATTTTCAGTAGACTTCTAGGTATTCGCAAGATAGCAATCAACCAAGCCGTGGCAAACTGCAATAGATACTGCCTCCGGATGGACGAATTAGAAGCTTGGTTCATAGCTTGGAATGATGATGGGAACGGGAAGGATATATTATGCGGGGATCCCAAGAGCTACAAGCAGAGAATGGTGTACGCTTTCATCCTGACAGCATTTGCAACCATACTCTTCCCTACCGGGATCTTTCACATCTACTACAGGGTTGCAGAACTAGTGGCCCAATTTCTAAAAGGGAAGTCTTATATCCCAGCCCTACTAGTTGAACAAATCCAGAACCTGAATTTCGTCAAAAAGAAGGGCCATGGAATTCTCCGCTCGAACGTTAACCTCATCCTAATATGTTTCGGGTGCTCAACAAGTAGATCTTGTGGACTCTTGCAAAAAAAGGATAAAGTTACCCAACGATCTTACCAGCCACAGTTGGGTAAAAGTACTTAAGGGCATTAGTGCCAATGACATCTTCTAGACTGCTAAATGGAGTTGCTGCAACAAGGTCATCTTAACCTGCAGAAACTTTCAGGTTGTTCCTTAATTGGTATCAATGGGTGCATAGGTTATCATTCGCACTCGGTGGTCCATCAGTTTAGTACCATCCAAGATATAGTCTATAGGTCATCGTTGGAGGGAATCACATTGGAATACTAGGATCTAAGTCTGCTAGTGGCTGAGAAGATTGCTAAATTGGTAGAGGTCAAAGCCCTATAGGAAGCCTGGATTAAGAGCCCCAACATAGACCTCGGAGACGTGGACGGGAAAGTGGGCAAACATCGAGCCACTAGAGATTTCGTGATCCACCAACTATATCAGATGGGAGAAAGGGTGTACCGAGTCTCGGATGTCACTCAACCCGTGCTAGATGATGTAGGTCTAGAATTAAAAACTTAAATGGAACAAGTCAGGGCCTGGATGGAAGTATACTTTAAAGCTGTAGACTACAAAAAGGATGTCTGGAAGGGCAAGTTTAAGGAGTCTGACTAAAAAAACAAAGCTTTGGAAGCTCAGCTGGAAAAGACCCAAGCTAGCGTTAAAGAATTGGAAGCCGTCATCAGCAGGGAACTAGTGCCTATGCAGCTAAAGAAGAAGAAGACTAGGAACTAGATTAGCATTATACTTTTTCTTTTTCGTGTATCGAACTCCAAGTTCCAATATTAATAAAAATAAAGTTTCAATATTATATCGTTAATCAATTGTTGGCTCCTTTTTTCTTTCAAGCATCCGTGTGATACATGTATCATATTTACATACACACATTGAACTGAAAAATGCAAATCCAGGTGTCAAAGATAGCTCCCAAACAACTGAATCCTCCAAGGAGCCCAATCTATACCTGCTCTAAGACCAAAATGGCAAACAATTGTAATAACAACGACAACCGCAACAACGTAAGCGCTGATACTGCCTTGGACCCGAGGATCGTATCCCTAGAACAAGCGATTCAATAGCTAGCCGCATAAGTCTACCTCCTGACAGAGAGTATTGGCCTCCTTCGCACCACCCAACTAACTCAGGAAGAGCATTTAGAGGCTAGGAAAGGAAAGGCAGTAGAGGGTTAACCTCTAGAGTATGAGGAAATCAACTCCCACCTCAACTTAAAATTCGAGTATGAACCGAGAGTCAACCTTGGCCTAACTTCGGATGATATAAAAAAGGAAATGGAAGAAAGGAAAAAGGAGATGGAGAGAAAACTTTTCCAACAACTGGCTGACAAGATGAAGACGTTAGAAGGGCCTGACAGCTTTAAGCATGCAGGAATCACCAGCCTACTAGTATATGGGGAAGAAACTTATCTAAAGAGTTTAAGGCCTTAGAATTCGAAAAATATGACAGCACTGAATGCCCTAAGATGCATACAAAGCTATATGTGTGGAAGATGAGCAAATATGCCCTATATGACCAACTCATGGTCCAGACCTTCCAAGATAGCCCCACAAGCCTCGCCCTCGTCTGGTATGCACACTTAGACTTCAGCCAAGTCTACACCTAGGAAAGACTCGCCCGAGCATTCTACGACCAATACAAATTCAATATCGAAGTTGCCCCTTCGGTAATGGATTTAAGAAGCATTCAAAAGAAACATGCTGAATCCTTTAAGGAGTATGCCCAGCATTAGAGAGCTCAAGTCGCTAGGGTAACAACCCCAATCTTTGAGAAAGAGTTAACATTCATCTTCGTCAACACTCTAGAGAAGACTTACTTACATCTGGTAAGCTAGACGTCATCTAGTTTCACAGAGTTAGTGGCAGCAGGGTGCCGAATCGAGAATGCCATTACATGAGGAAGACTCCAGCCAGTCGACCATCCCAGAGTTGCATCATCTCAAAGGCCCATGGGAGGTAATAAATCCAAGGAATCCATCGTCAGCACGGTTAACTCCGATAAGGTCGACAAGGTTGGGTCCCGCGTGACATTTCAAACCACGAATGCCCTAATCCAACAATCACCAATGAATCACACCTAGGTTACCAAAGTCATGAGACAATTAACTCTGATACCAATCTCGCTCAGCCAGGTCTTTACGCGGTTACGAGCAGATAATTTGATCAGCTATGAGATTCCCAGTTATTGGTACAAGCCAAGAAATTTTAACATGAGCCTTAAGTGCGATTATCTTATGGGGCAAGAGGGTCATTCCACAGACAGATACTGGAGGCTACAAAACAAGATTTAAGACCTGATTGATGCTAGAATAGTGTAGTTAGATTTAGTCAATGCACTAGCACCCAATGTCAACACCAACCCATTGCCTAACCACAAGCCTACCGTCAATATGATTACATCCGAAGAGCCAGACTCCAAATCAAAAGAGTCCCCAAAACAGGAGAAGATAATAGCGCAGTAAGAAAGTCATTCACACCAAGTCTCAAATAAAAAACCTAAATCACATATTAAAAAGAAGCAGTTAGCCGGAGACCCAACAATCGGTACCTAAGTGAATCATATGGGAGGCTCAAGTATCTAGTGAATTACTCTTTCACCCTAACCGAGTATGGGCTACCTATTGGATGGGGGCCCGAATTTGAGAAAGAAGATAACCCACCAAAGGAAAAAGAGGAGTCCATAAACATGATAAAATCGGATCCTAAGTCGATAGTCATAAAGTGCTACAAGGGACAAGTTACTGTGGTGCAAATCCCGAAGAAGAGATATGTATTCAATGTCCCAATACCCTCAGAAAGGTATAAAGTGGCACCATTTGACTATCAAACCCTCGAATTAGAAAAACCCCTCATCGTAGGAGGAATCACCCGTTCTGGGAGAATTTATGACTCTAAATACAAGATACAAACTGAAGAGCCTAACACTACGGTAGAGAAAGAGGAAGAAGAGGGACTCTTTACATTCACAAAAACGGTCAAGGCAAGCGAATACAAAATCATGGCACAACTTAACAAAGTTCCAGCCTAGATATCACTTATGGGCCTCCTCACAACATTTGAGCCTCACAAAGAAGTACTCTTTAGAGTACTTAAACAGATCAAGGTACTAGAAGGCATCACAATAAAGAAATTGAGTCATGTGGCAGATTCAATCTTCACCATGAATCAAATATCTTTCTCTCCCGAAGAGCTTGGAGAAGATGGAGACCAACACGCAAAACCACTGTTTATAGTGGTAAAATGCAAGACACAATTGTCTTTAGAGTACTCATAGATAATGGATCTTCCCTCAATGTATGCCCTTTGGCTACCTTTGACCTGCTGGGGGTCAATGTGAGCAACATCAAGCCAATCTCGATAGTGGTTAAGACCTTCGATGGGTCTAAGAGAGAGATAGTAGGGGAAATCAGCTTGCTAGTGGAGATTGGTCCATAAATGTTCCACATATCCTTCCAAGTCCTTGACATTCTAAGATCTTTCAATCTGCTATTGGGAAGGTCGTAGATACATACCACTGGACCCATAGCCTCTAGTCTACATCAAAAGGTCAAGTTCATAACAAATGGACAGATCATCACCATACTGGGAGAGCAAGACTATGCTATCTATAAAGAAACCGCTATACCCTACATCGGGGAAGGAGATTTTGAGGACTTTGGGCTCCAAATATTCAATAAAGTGAGTATGGTAACAAGTAAGGAGGGCCATCAGTTCAAGGAGGGACAGTAAGGGATGTTTGGGCTAAGGTACGTTCCTACATCCCAAGAAGAGGCACAAGCAAGAGGTATTAGAGGCAGAAGGAAAGAGAAACTAAGTGATACCCATATGCATTTTCCACACCTCCAATAATCATTCATGCGAGCAACTACCGTTTAAGAGCCAAAGATGAGCGAAACCGACGTCAGTAATAATGGCTTAACCTCTCGCACGTCCAATTAACATCCAACTCTTAACAATTGGTTCTGTTATCCTGTTGATAGCACTAGGTCAGCTCAAGGATAGGGAACAATTATTAAACAAATTTCCTTTGTAGTTAATTATTCTTCAAAGTCAATAAATTACAGCTTATTTCTTTTGCTTATATACATACGTTTTTGCTCCACTTTCCCCACAGATTCCTTATTGTCGAAAGTCAAAGACATTTCGCGTAGGTAAGTAATGAAAACAACAATATTGTTTCCGACACTGCTGGGTCAGCCCTTGGAAGCGATGTCCTTGACCATGAAATAATACAAGAAAATTAGCAAAAACATGAATAAAGTAAAATCTCAATCGATGAGCTGATGGAGACAGTAAACCTACGAAGTGTAGAGGAACCTAAAAACCTCAAGATTGGGGCCAATTTAAGTGACGAGAAAAAGCGTGAGATAACCGAGTTGTTAACTAAATATGCGGATGTATTCGCCTGGTCATATGGCGACATGCCAGGACTCGACTAGTCAATAGTACTTCACAAACTTCTTACGAGAGAAGATGTCAAACCTAAAAAACAAAAATTGAGAAGGTTTAGGCCTAACATCTTACTAAAGATCAAAGAGGAAGTAAAAAAACTATTAGAGGTGGGGTTTATTGAGGTATCAGACTATCCAAAATGGGTAGCAAATATAGTCCCCATTCTAAAGAAGAATGGGAAAGTGCAAGTTTGCATAGACTTCCGAGACTTAAATCAAGCTACACCTAAAGGCAATTTCCCTCTACCTCACATTGACGTCCTAGTAGATAATACTGTAGGGAATCATCTCTTTTCATTTATGGATGGTTTCTCAAGATATAATCAGATAAAAATGGCTGAAGAAAATAAAATTAAAACAATATTTATCACAACATGGGGAACTTTCTGTTACAAAGTTATGCCATTTGGTTTGAAGAACGCCGAGTTAACGTATTAGAGAGCCATGGTCGCGATACTTCATGACATGATACAACGAGAAGTTGAAGTATACGTTGACGATATGATAGCTAAGTCTAAGGGAGAAGAAAGCCATGCAATTATCCTGAAGAAATTATTGAAGCGGTTAAGAAAGTTTCAGCTCAAGTTAAATCCTGAAAAGTGTACTTTTGGGGTCACAACAGGCAAGCTGTTAAGGTTTGTTATAAGCTGAGAAGGTATTAAAATCGATCCTGACAAGGTAAAGGCCATACTGGAATTACCCTCTCCGCGCACTATCAAGGAGGTAAGAGGTCTACTAGAAAGATTGAATTACATAGCCCGTTTCATCTCACAGCTTACAGATAAATGCCGTTCACTATTTCGTCTGCTGAAAAAGAATGCTTCGGTAGAATGGGATAATGAATGCGAAGAAGCATTCAGAACGATCAAAGATTATCTCACCAATCCCCCAGTCTTGATAGTTCCAAAACAAGGAAAGCCCTTATTCTTGTACCTCATGATACTCCTTGAATCCATGGGGTACGTTTTGGGGTAGAAAGATGAAGAAGGATAGGAACATTCCATATACAATCCAAGCAAGAAGTTCATAGACGAGGAACAGTGGTACTCTGAAATAGAAAGGACTTGTTGTGCTTTGATTTGGGTCATGCACCAGTTAAGGCAATATACCCTTTACTACCCATTGAGTTGCTAACAAGACACGATCCCCTAAAGTACTTGGCAGAGAAGCCTGTTTTGTTAGGAAGGATCTCCAAATGGCAAATTCTCTTACCAGAATTTGATATCACATATATAAATAAAAATTCGATAAAAGGGTAATCTTTAGCTGCTCAGTTAGCAGAACACCCAATTGAAGGAGATACCTGAGAATCACAAGCCTAATTCCTTGATGAAGATATATTAACAGTGGAGGGCGAACCAACAGAAGACTATGAGATAGAACAAAGCCCTAAATGGAAGATGTTCTTTGATGAAGCTGCCAATGTATTCAGTTGTGGGATCAGGGTAGTGCTAATATCACTAGAAGGAACATAACTCCTCTCATCAACAAGACTCACATTTCCATATACTAATAATATTGCGGAATATAAGGCGTGCATCCTCGGCCTCAAAATGGCGAGCTACATGAAAATCCATGAATTAGAAGTATGTGGAGATTCTTCACTCATCATATTACAAACGCGAGGGGAATACAAAACTAAAGACCCCAAATTGGTACCATACCATCAAAATTTGATAGAGTTGATCGACAAATTCGAAGCAGTCGCCTTCACATACATCCCGAGGACTTGAAATCAGTTTGTAGATGCCCTCGTCACATTAGCATCTATGATTCAGATAACAGGGGAAGCCGAAGTCGAACCATTGAAAATAGAAATTGTAAATCAGCCTACCTATTGTCTAGTAATCGAAAAAGCACAAGATGATAAGCCATGGTATTACGATATCAAGACTTTTCTCCAATAAAGCAAATACCCTGAAATGGCTAGTAAAAATAACCAAAGAACACTCAGAAGGTTAGCAAGTCATTTCTTACTAAATGGGCCTATGTTTTATAGAAGATCACCTAAAACCACATTACTAAGGTGCGTAGATAAAAAAGAGGCAAGTGAACTAATGAAAGAAGTGCACGAAGGAGTATGTGGACCTCACATGAACGGCTACATGTTAGCCCGAAAAATCATGATAATGGGTTATTATTGGTTAACAATGGAATCAGACTGCATCAAATATGTCAAGCATTGTCACTTGTGTCAAGTTTATGCAAACTGAATAAATGCCCCGCCTAAAGAGCTTCATTCGTTGTTTGCACCATGGTCATTCTCCATGTGGGGGATCGATATCATTAGGCCAATCACTCCAAAAGCATCCAATGGTCATAGATATACTAGTAGGCATCGATTACTTCACCAAATGGGTAGAAGCTTCATCATATGCCAGTGTCACCAAAGGGGTAATAGTCCAATTCCTGAAGAGGGACATAATAGCCCGCTATGGAGTTCCTGAATCAATTATTACCAATAACGGCACCAACCTTAACAATAAGTTGATGATAGATTTGTGTCAATACTTCCATATAAACCATAGAAATTCGACTCCCTATCGTCCTCAGATGAATGGGGTAGTGGAAGCAGCCACCAAGAACATCAAGAGAATTATCGAGAAAATGACGATCACTTACAAAGATTGGAATGAGATGCTACCATTCACCCTCATGGCTTATAGAACCTCAATTCGAACATCTACTGGAGTTACCTCATATTCTCTAGTATATGGTATGAGGCAGTTCTACTAATTGAAGTTGAAATACCATCCTTCAAGATCCTATCAGAAGCGTAGTTAGATGAGTTAGACTGGGTAAAGAAGAGGCTTGACCAGCTAAATTTGATCGATGAAAAAAGACTCGCTACATTATGTTACGGCCAGTGCTACCGACAAAGAATGGCCCGAGCATTCAATAAGAAAACAAGACCTCGATGTTTCAAAGAAAGAGATTTGGTGTTAAAGAAAGTTCTCCCAAATGCTCAAGATTCAAGAGGGAAGTTTACCCTAAATTACGAGGGCCCATATGTTGTAAAAAAAGGTGTTGTCAGGAGGAGCTTTAATATTAACTCAAATGGATGGTCCAGAATTGAGAGAGCCTATTAATATAGATGTTGTTAAGATGTACTATCTTTAAGTAAGAAAATTGAAATTTTGCCAAGGTTTACAAATGTCAATATTTAGTATAAATTTCGTTGAGTTTAGTTTTCATTCCTTCTACAAGCAAAGTTAATGTCTCCGAATAGTCGATTACTTTGCCTAATTCCCATTGAACAAACTTTCATAAACACACTACCCATTGCCTCACCATAAATAATGAACATTGAAGTGATAACAAATCTCGATAGATTTTGTGATATAATTCTACCTATTTTTTTAGCATTAAACCTGGTGCATTAATAGGATAACACCACAATTACAAGAGTCATGCTCATAAGAAAGAAAGTACATTAAGGCCCTCAACCCTACTTTGAAGCAAGAGTAAGCAAAAAAGGAGCAAAGTAGCACGAAGATTCAGTTGTTTAGTTGCTATCTGCGGTAAACCGGTAAGCATTTAGAGTAAATAACCATCATTCATCATGAATCACATATTCTAAGATAAGCAGTCTAAAAGACATTTATTATCAATCATTTGACCAGTTCACTAGAAGCGTTTTCAGAAGTATTAGGTAAGTCAGCTCACAATAGGGCACTTTCCTGGATATTTTTTCTTAAAGTCAACTCATAATGGGGTACTTTCCTAGACATCCGCTCTCAGGGTTAGCCTATAGGGGCACCTTCTGAGACAACTATTCCTCAAGGTTTCAAGTCCAAGGAGACGCTTCTCGCTATTGGTTGTTAGCTCACAATAGGGCACTTTCCTAAGATATCCCCTTTTATGGTTGTAACTCTAAATAGGACGCTTCCTAATTATCGATTAGTCAGCTCATAAGAGAACTTTTCTAGATAATTTATCGTTTAGTTAGCTCATAGGAGCACTGTTCTAGATAATTTATCGATTAGTTAACTCATGGGAGCACTTCTCCAGATAATTTATCGATTAGTCAGCTCATCAAAGCACTTTTCTAAATAATCCTTATGATTGCAATTATAAATAAGACGCTTCCTAATTATCAATTAGTCAGCTCATAAGAGCATTTTTCTATATAACTTATCGGTTAGTCAGCTTATAAGAGCACTTTTCCAGATAATCCTTGTGGTTGTAAGTCTAAATAAGACGCTTCTTAATTATCAATTCATTAGCTCATAAGAGAACTTTTCTAAATTATCCCTGTCGAGTCTAATTTTTGAATTCCCATTCCCAATCCGATCTAAACTAGACCCTATGCTCATCTAATATAGATCCTCGACTTGAGTTAGGAATTTCATTTGATTTTTGGAGTCGCCACCCAACTGTTGTTGGGAAAAAGTGAATTAAGACTAAAGGAGCGGATTAGTCTTAATTTGGACTACTAGTCGTCGTTATTTCCTCTTCTCGTTTTTGTGAGAAGAGAAAAAAGGGAAAACCAGAGTTTCTAAGTCCGGAGGCTAACCTATTAAAACCTATGCGGTTACCACCTAATCTCCTAAAATTGTTCATCTTTAGAAATGTGTTTCTGTTAATTTTTGTTATGTCTTTGAATTTATTTCAAGAAAAAGGATTTTTCATTTATTTTATGGGTTGACCCGAATGGGTGCCTACGTACCTGTTACTCAGGATCAAACAAGCCGTAGTTCACTTTTTTTTCGAAAATCTTAAGTTTGTTTGGTGAATTTTGATTTTTGAAAACTCTTTTGATTTACGTTCTTAACATCTTTGGGATTTTTCTAAAAATTTCTAAGCCTAAACTTTGAATTTGATTTTTGAAAATGATTTTGGGAGAAAACATCTATTTTGAGTTTATTCGAAGAAAAGGATTTTCTAAGTGTTAAAACTTATTTTTACGATTCTTTTATAATTCTTTTGAATTTTTTATGATTTTTGTGATTTTTATGATTTTTGTGATTTTTGTGATTTTTATAAGTTTTATAAGTTTTCATGATTTTTGTGATTTTTATAAGTTTTGTAAGTTTTTCATGATTTTTATAATTTTTATATTTTTTGTTGAAAATTTTATCTTAAGTTTATTTTCTATCCTATTTTGAAATTTAAAATTTTATTATTTTTTTTCTAATATTTCTATTATTTTCCTTCATTTTTATTTTTATTTTATTTTTCCTTATTTCCTATTTTCTATTTTCTATTTTCTACATTATTAAATCGTAGAAAAATACAATTCCTACATTTTCTTACTTATTGACAATATAAATAAATAAATGGCTAACAATATAATAAATAATAATAAATAAATTCAACATAAACAAATAAACAAAATAAATAAAATAAATAATAATAAAAATCTGGAAAATCCGACTTACCTGGATCCGGATCGGTGCGCGGGTCGGATCGAGCCGAATCGGGTCGGGTCGAATCGGTCGGACACGGCGGCGGTATTGGCTCGTTCACGGCGTTCCGGCGGTCGTTTGCGGCGGGTGAAGTGTCGAATCCTAGCTTCTTGGGGGTGCTGAATTCGATGGTGGTGGCGGTTTACTCCCAGAACGTCTCCTTGCGGTGGTTTGAACTCCGGTCGGCGGTCTCGGCTTCAAGTTCCTCCGGCGTACTCCGATTCGCTCCTTTCTCTCTCTTTCTCTCACTTTTTCTTCGTGTTTTAGCTTCCTCCTGTTCTCCTCTATTTATAGGAACCTCGAACTCCTCTTGGATAAGCTCGAATTGGCCGATTTAGATAAACCCATATTTTTTCGTTTTTGGATTCGGTTTTATCCCGGCGATTTGATGTAAATCTCTTGTTTTTCTTTGATTTTTCTGATGGATTTGGCTTTATCTTGACTTTAATCTAGAAGATTAAAAAGAAAACGGCCGATTTCGTCTTCGTCGGACTGGCTCCGGCTCCTCCTCCGATTTTCCTGGGTGAAGAAGACAATCACGCGCCATGCACGCGTTTCCTCTTGGCCAATCACATGCTGCCACGTGGCAGCTCCAGAGAAAAGAAAGAAAAAATTGCATCGAGTGCTCGGGGGAAGATTCGAACTCGCGACGTCCAAGTCTCCCGTACGTTCCCAGCGCACGCACGAACCAGCTGAGCTGGCCCAATTTCCCGATTTTATTTACATCGCAAATTGTACATATGCGATGCAATTTTTTTTATTTTTTTGTATTTTTTGAAATTTCAAAAATTTGTAAAAATTGTTTATTATTCATTATTGCTATTTCTGAAATCATTTTTCAAAATTGAAGTGTTTTCCTATTTATTTTTATTTTTGAACATTTTTATTATTTTATGCTAAATTAGGAAAAATTGGGAAATTTTGAAAAATTGATTATTATTGAAAATTATTGACTCCTAGGGCAAAAATGGGGTGTTTACAATCCCCTTTAAGGTTGTTAGTCCTATAAGACACTTCCTAATATTGACAAGTCAATTCATGAGAGCACTCCTCTAGAACATTTCTTCTCCAACAGTCGTTAGTCTAGCTAGACGCTTCTGTTATCAAGTGGCTAGCTCATAGGAGTGCTTCCTTAAACAATCTATTCTTTACGGTCACTAGTCATGTAGGACGCTTCTTATTATCAGTTAGTCCACTCACAATAACACACTCCTAAACAATCCCTGAGATATTTCCTATTGTCAATTAGTTAGTTCATAAAGCACTTTTCTAGATGATATCTTACTCCAAGTCATTAGATTGTTTAAGATCATTCCCCAAGCAGTATTAATCATCACGAAGCATTCGTAGGATTATTAGCTCATGGAGCATTTTTCCTACTAGAACCAAGTTTAGATGACCAGCTAACTATGGCGTTATCTACTCAGTTTGTTGGCCAAAAATGGTGTTTTTCTAGTCTTTGTAGTTAAGTTTTTCAAACTTTACTACAAAGAGGGACAGCTATAAACACCCCATTTTTGCCCCTAATCATTAATAATGGTCAATTTACATTTTTTTTTTATTTTTTTAATTTTTCTTCTAATTTAGAAAAAATAAAGGAAAAATATTCAAAAAATAAAATAAATAGAAAAAGTATATCATTTTTAGAAAAAAATGATAGAAATAACAACAAAAGAGGTTAAATAATTTTTGTAAATTTTTTGGATTTTGAAATAATATAAAAATAATAAAATTGCATCGCATATATGTAATTTGCATTAAATAAAAAAACTAAGAAGTGGGCTAGCCCAACTAGTCCGGACCATGGCCTCGTGGCTCGATCGCGAGTTTGAAACGTGGGGGAAGCAATCTGCGTTTTGCAATTTTTTTTTTATTTCCTAGGATACGTGTTAGCACCGAATTGGACGGAGGGAACGTACACACTGGGCGTATGATCGTCTTTAACCTCCGTTTGAAACAGTCGTCGGCTGTAGGAAAATCCAAATCTGGCCGTTTTGATGCGATTTTTTGCCCAAATCCACTAAATCTTTAATTGAAATAAGATAAACATCATCCAATTAGAATCAAATTGCAACAAAATTCAAGATTTACATGAATCAAGAGCAAATCGGAGATGGATTTCAACCGTAAATCCGATTCGTGCCTATCGAAGGGAAATTTGAGCTTATCCAACTCAATTTCTAGTGCCTATAAATAGAGCACGACAGGGGGAAGCCAAATCAAGGATCGAAAGAGAGAAAAGAGTGAAAAATCAAAGGTTTCGAAGCTCGTCGGAGTTCCTCCCACACCACGACCGCCGATCAAGCCAAGAACCACCACCGGGAGGCGTTTTGAAGAAATCCACCACCACGGTTAGATTACCCACCCCCTAAAAGCTCAAATGCCGCCTTCAAATGTCCACAAAAACCACCGCAATTCCACTGTCAAAAACCTTATGATCACCACCTGATTTGACCTGACTTGCGATCCACGACCCATACCTAGGTAAGTCAGTTTTCCAATTTTTTATTTTTATTTTATTTTCTTATTCTTTATTTTATTTATTTATTATTAATCTGCATTTATTTATTTTATTTAGATATTTATTTCATTAGAAATTTATGATCTTGAAAATAGAGATAATAAAATAATAATGTTAGGCTTTTAATTAGTTTTTTTTTAGAATAAATATGTTTAGTTTAATCTAAAAATAATAAATAAAATAAAAATAATAAAAAAATAAATAATGAGAAAAAATAAATAAAATTTTTAAAATTAAATAATTAGTTAGGATAATAACATGAATTAATAACAGATCGTTTTATCACTTAGAAAAATCCTTTTTTCAAAATAAATCCAAAATTGGTTTTTCTTAAATCAAAATTTCTTTTAGAAAATAAAATAATAAAGCTTAGGCTTAGATTTTTTCCAAAATTTTGAAATGATAATGAATTTAAACCTGAGGTATTTTCATAATTAAAATTAACAAACCCACTAAAGCTTTTTATAAAAAGTGAACTATAACTTGTTTGATCTTGAATAGTAAGTATGTAGGTACCCTTACAGGGCAACTCTTAAAAGAAATAAAAAAAATTATTTTCCAAATTAGTATGAGTTATTTTAATATCCTGTTTTAATATGTATCCAAAATAAATAATAATAATAATAATAATAATAATAATAATAATAATAATAATAATAATAATAATAATAATAAAAAGAAAAAAAAGGAAAAAAAAAAAAAAGATATCAGAATACAGTCCACATTTCAAAATGATAAGGTGGTAACTTTATAGTTTTAATAGGTTAGCACCCCGAGTCAAGAATCTCTGGTTTTCCTTTCTTCTTTTTCATTTATAAAATAAAAAGAGGAGATTTCGTCGACTAGTTGTCCAAATTAAAATTAATTCGCTCAATTAGTTCTAATTTCAATAATTTTTCCCAACTTCAATTGGGTGGCGACTTCAAATAAATAATAAAATTCCTAGTTCAAGTCGAGAATTTATATTAAATGAGCATAGGATTTAATGTAAATCGGATCAGGAATATAAATAAAAAATTAAAAAATTAGACTCGACACCAGCGTGTAGCTGTTCATGTGAGGGCCACATGTTGTCTCATGTACCTCTTTCATAAATGTGTCTGCTTTTTTCTCATCTGCACATTTCAAAAATGTGTTGTCAAATGACTGCCTATATAGCATAGACCCACTTAGCAGAAAAAGACTCGCCAATCTTTTGAGCAT
Organism: Laguncularia racemosa; assembly: GCA_037954665.1. Lineage (NCBI taxonomy): Eukaryota > Viridiplantae > Streptophyta > Magnoliopsida > Myrtales > Combretaceae > Laguncularia > Laguncularia racemosa. The sequence goes on along the minus strand of JBBMOL010000104.1, from coordinate 5,425 downwards.
TTTTTTTGTTTTTCTTGTTATCCTTTTCTAGATACCTTCCTTCCTAAAGATCTTGATGTCTTGCGTTCCTTCAACAGTTAAACAAAAAGTAGGTTTATCTTCAATCTCAATCCTTAGAGGTTGGATTTCTACCCTGTCTATTTTTTAGGTCAAAGGTGCTAATGTAGCTAAGGCATTAGTAAACTGATTCTACATCCTTGCTATATATGTGAATGTGATCTCTACAAACTTTGCTATTAATAGTGACAAGTGTTGGTGATAAGGTATCAATTTTGGATCTTTCGTCTTATATTCTCCTTAAGTTTGACAAATAATGAGTGAGGAGTCCCTATATACTTCTAATTCATAAAATCCTATATCCAAAGCTATTTTAAGACCTAGAATGCATGCTTTGTATTCTGCAATATTGTTGGTAAATGGGAACATGAGCCTCATTGTTATAGGAAATTGGTTACCATTAGGTGAGACTAGCACCACTCTTACTCCATAGCCAAATACATTGGCTGCTCTATCAAAGTATAATTTTCATTTGAGAATTTTTTTCATTTTTAGAGTTAGAATCATTTTTAGCTACCAATACATCTTCATTTAGGAATTGTGCTTGTGGTTCTGGGGAAGTTCCTTCAAGTGGATGCTTAGCCAATTGATTAGCTAGAGCTTGACCTTTAACTGAACTCTTGTTCATATAGGTGATGTCGAACTCAGATAATAACATTTGCTATTTAGAAATCTTACTAATTAGGGTTGGTTTGTTTGCCAAATACTTTAGGGGATCATGTCTTTTTAATAATTCAACTGAACAGTAGAGTGTATATTGTTTGATTCAATGCATGACCCAAACTAATGAACAACATATCCTTTCTACTTCAGAGTATTTTTGTTTCCCTTCAGTAAATTGCTTACTCAGGTAGTAAGTGGCTTATTCCCTTCCCCTTTTGTCTATCTAGCCAAGCATATACCCAATAGATTCAAGTAGTGTTGTCAAGTACAAGAAAAATGGCTTACCAAGTTCAAGAGTCAGTAGTATAAGAGAATTCATGAGATATTACTTGATTTTCATAAAAGTTTCTTCGTATTTTTCGTTCCACTCTATGATGGCATTTTTCTTTAGTATTGTGAACAAGGGACAACATTTATCTATAAGTTGTGAGATAAACCGAGCAATATAATTCAAATGCCCAAGAAGTACTCTGACTTCTTTAAGTGTGTGTGAAAGTGGCATTTCCAGTATTGCTTTGACCTTATTTAAGTCTACCTTGATGCCCTTTTAACTGACAATAAAACCTAATAATTTCTCAAAGGTAACTCCAAAAGTGCATTTTTCTAGGTTAAGTTTCAGTTAGTATTTCCTTAACCGTTCAAACAACATTTTTGGAGTGTCTACATGGTCTTTCCCTTATTTAGATTTAGTGATCAAGTTGTCAACATACACCTTAATTTCTTGGTGCATCATATCATGAAATAATGCAACCATCACTCTTTAATACGCTGCCCTAGCATTTTTAAGACCAAAGGGCATAACCATGTAAGGTGTCCCAAGTTATGATGAAGGTTGTCTTGGTCTTATCTTCTTCTAACATCTTGATTTGGTTACACCTTAAGAAACCATCCATGAATGAGAAAAGATGGTTTCCAGCTATATTATCTTCCAAGACATTTATGTGGGGTAAAGGGAAATTATCTTTTGGTATTGCTTGATTTAGGTTTTGGAAATCTACGCATGCACGAACTTTCTCATTTTTCTTTATCACAGAGACTATATTAGCTTCCTATTCAAGATAATCTGATACCTTAATAAATCCAACCTTTAACAATTTCTTCACTTCTTCCTTGATTTTTAGTAAAATATCAAGCCGAAATCATCTTAATTTTTATTTCTTAGGTTTGATGTCTTCTTGTGTAGGCAGCTTATGAACTATGATTAATGGATCAAGTCTTGGCATATCTTCATATAACCATGCGAATACATCAAGATATTCAATTTATAACTTGGTTAACCTTCCTATTTACACATCATTAAGATTGCTCCCAATCTTAAGATTCTTAAGGTTATCCTTATTTCCTAAGTTAATTGTTTTAGTTAACGCATCAATGGAAATCCTACCATATTCATATCTTTGCCAATTTTCTTAAATTACTTTGTGATCATCAATATCATCCCCAACAATTAACCCAGTAGGGTCAGAGGTGTTATTAATATTTGTCCCCTCTACATGCGTGAGATATCCTTGATTTTCATCATTAGATCTGAATAATGTATAAAGAAAAAATGAATAAGTAGAAGGGAAAAGATGGAATGACATTGAGAAAACATCTCAAGACTTCATTGATTTTATTTATGTGGGTTAAACTTATTGGAAAAATAAAATAAAAACTCAACAAATATTAAATCATGGTCCACCCTTACTCTAAAGCAGGCTTATTACTATTTAAAGGAAGAGAGAACCAATTTTGAAGTAATTGGGAGCTATAGGATATGCCTATTGATTCTTGTTGCTACTTGTTTGTAAGCTCATTGGAGTTATCTTCTCTTGTAGATACCGGTATCTCAACATTGGTCGGATGGGTGAATGTAGTTTGGATTGGTGGAAAATTCATCGAGGCATTATACAGTTTGTCTCTCCTTTTCCCTTGCTTGAACCTCATCTGAAATTTTTCTTTTAAAGTAGGGACATATCCAAGACCAAATGTCCCTATTTGACCTTCTCTAAATTGCACCTTTTTTATATCCCGATACCTCGAAACTAGTAATCATACACACCTCATCAAATATTTAGAGTCTGAGGTTGTTCAAGCTTTCTTCTTCTATGTAGGGCATGGTCGTTTCTTTATAAATGATGTAATCTTGTTTGCCCACGACAATGACAATATGATTATTAGAAATGAATTTGACCTTCTAGTGAAGGCTAGAAGGAATGGTTTGTGTTGCATGGATCCAAGGCCTCCCAAGAAGTAAATTGAAGGACCTTAGTATGTTTAAGATTTGGAAAGGAATTCCAAATAATTACAGGTTGATTTCTACCATCAAGTCAATTTCCCTCCTTAATCCATCAAAAGCCCTTACCGTGGTAAAACCTGGTTTGATGTTAACTATATCAACACCCAACAGATTAAGAGTAGCTAGAGGGCATACATTGAGGGATGACCCATTATCGATGAGGACATTGGAAACAATCATGTTGTTGCACTTCACCACTATGAAAAGTGGTTTGGTGTGTTGATTACCTTCTTCCCTTAATTCTTCCATTGCAAAAGATATCCGATCAATGGTAAAAATGGAATTGATAAGGTGTGCCAAATTTTTAGTAGTTAGTCCCTATGGCACTTTAATTTCTCTCAAAGTTTTAAATAAGACTTCTTTGTGAGGCTTGGAAGAGAGTAAAAAATCAATAAGGGAGATTTGGGTTTAGGTTTTTGATAATTGCTCCATGATTTTATACTCATTGGACTCGATCATCTTTGAAAAAATTGACAACCCTTTTTCTTCCTCTATTATCGGCTTTATAACTTTGCTACTTAATTCACGAATTTTAGGTTTTTTCGTGGTCTCTTCTTCAAGGCTATAGACCCTTTCTAACTAAGTGATTCCTCCAATGATAGAACTTGAGGATTTCTCTTAATTAATCATTGCATAATTAAATGGGGTAGCCTTATAGTTTTCAAGTGCAAAGGGAACATGGAAAGTTTATTTCTTTGCTTTTAGGACTTTTTTCTCTTGTTTAGGTTTGTTGTAACATTTTAAGATCACTAGTTTGAATTTGGATTTTATCATGTTAATTGTTTGATAATTCTCCTTCTCATTCTAGGGGTTGTCTTCTTCTTCGAAATTCGAACCTAAACCACTTAGGGTAGGTTCTTCATGGATTGGCTGTTAGATAAAATAGTCAACAAAATAATCCAATTTCCCTAAATGTTGTCCTAATAAACCAACTGTTGGATCACCTGCATGCCATCTTTTCTCTAACTCTTTTTGAGTTGTTGACTTGTAAGGCTTGGGAATCAGCATTTCGCAAATGTAGGATGCTTGGATCTTACCTTTCAATAACAATTAAAAAATGGTTGACTTGGCTTGTGCTCTATTGTTTAGGTTGACTAAAAGTAGGAAGCCGTCTTGTTGCAAGTTTCTTGCTACCTGCTCTATTAGTAACCTATCTAAATCAATTTTTAGTTCATGATGAGATTGTAAGTGATATCCTTCTCATGTGCGCATCCCATGTATTGCTTGGCAGGCCTTGGTTGTATGATAGGAGAGTTTTTCACGATGGCTATAGAAATACTTATATGTTTCAGTAGGAGGGTAAACATATAGTGTTGAACCCAATGTCACCATCAAAGGTCCAAGAGGTTTAGAGGCAGATGAGTCAACCTTTAAAGGACCAAGAGGTTCGGAAGTAGATGACTTAACCTTCAGAGGTCCAAGAGGTTTAGAGGTAGATGAGTCAACATTCAGAGGACCAAGAAGCTCAGAAGCAGATGAGTCAACCTTCAAAAGTCTAAGAAGTTTAAAGGTAGATGAGTAAACCTTTAGAGGACTAAGAGGTTTAGAGACATATAAGAAAAACTGGAAGAAGAAGAAGACCTTATTGGTGGGACAATTTGAGTTAAATAAATTACCTAGAGGATACAGAGTCTTTGCTACATTTGATGTTATAGACTTGTCATCTACTCAATGATGTTCATGAAGACCTATTAGATTTGAGGGCAAATCTCCTTGAGGCCCGAGGAGATGATAGGAACCTATAAGACTTATCACCAAAGCAAGAGCCAAAAGGTTACAAAATTTGGCGATGAGGGTCCTCTTTAAATAATTAAACCCCAAGAATATTTTTTTAGTATCTTCTTTCCTATTACATATTTGTTGTGTATTCCAGTAAGTACACTTGTCAGTTTTTACAGGACGGTGGATAAACTCGCTAAAGCTCAGTTTGTGAGTTATTTATGGACCTACATAAATCAAAGAAGAGCTGATCCACAATGTGTTCTATTAAAGTGAAGAGCTGGCCATTTGAAGACTTATTTGTACTTGTAATTTGTTGTTTTAGAACCGGCCACTTGAGTGGCTTATTTATAATTTGTTGTGTTATTTTTACCCTAATTGGAGCAAGTATAAATACTTACTAAGTAGGGTTTTGAGGGAGCTTTTTGAACACTTGAAAATTACACACTTTTGCCGTGAGGAAGGGTCCTTACTTGTAAAAATTCTCTTATCAATTTCACAAGTGAAATTGTGGCAAGATTAGCTTGAGGAGATTGTGAGTAATATCAATCTTTCTCTAGTTTCAAATTGCATTTAGTTCGTCATATCTAGGTGCAATTTGTTTAGTTACTTGTTGTTCTACACATAAATTAGGGTTCATCAATTTCAGATTTGAATCACGTCAATTTGAGTGGAGTTCTAATTCAGTTATATTATTATCCATTGTTT